>CM055653.1:4320024-6832523 GCA_029378325.1 Elaeagnus macrophylla
CTCATTGACCATTTTTGACCCTTCTCACGAATCTTGTGCCCAATTCTCATGACACTATAGCTTAATCGAAGACCACGTTCCTCATAGTTGGTGACAATTTCTTTTGGATGATAGATATATAAGGTAAGCAATTATTTTATACATTTATTATTTATTATTAGATACCTTGACTCCTTTTGGTACTGCCTTATGAATTCTCAATACTAATTTGTCCAGTACTATATTTTCTTTAGTCGAATGAGCTAATTATTTATCTCAGTAATATTCCACTAGAAACTTAGGATTGCAACTCCAAATAATCTAATCATTCAAGTATAGAAATGATTAACCATGCAAGGGTGTCAAACCTAGAGGGCTGGTATGGCCAGAAAATTAGCGTATCATGGCCCATAAATCAACTATTTTGTGTCTCTATTTTGAATTAATTCCCTGAAATGATATATATACAATAAAAATTGACTTTTTGCCTCATATAGCAAAATGACTGTGTTTTGGCAAGATATAAATGACATTTTTAACCCACCAGTTTATAATGGCAGCTTCGCTTCTTCTGCCTTCGCTTCTTCTTCTTCGCTTCTTCTGTGTTCCTGTTTGACATGGGTTCTCTTTTCTCTTTTCATTTTTCATTTGTATGGTGACCATTGTTCGCTGTTGTCGGCAGTTTGTTCCCCCTATTCTTCCTCTATTACAAGCTGTTGGTGGCATTTTTGCACTCTTTGTACTGTTTGCAAATCTGGTGGCGTTATTTGTACTGTCTGGATATCATATTTTTGGTGGCGTTATTGTACGGTGTTAGCTTGAAGCTTCTTGTTCCTTGATTTGTATGAAATCCTTTAAGTTTAAATTTTAATATAAATTAATTGTGATTTCTTTATTTCTCGCTGTTTTTTAGTGTAATTTAAAGCTTTTTGTTGTTTGATATATGTAGGAAAGAGTGGAGCAGATGAAGAATTGAAGATGAAGTCATGTGAATGTACAGGTTACATACAAATTTATTTTATATGTAACCTGTACATTCACATGAAATGCATTGTACTATTTGTATGTTATTGCTGTTATCAAACTGAGGTTCCTTTTATTTATTTGCAATATCACCTAGATTTTGTTTTCAAGCTTTCGATTATGTCTGTAAAGAAGTATTTAGTTTAATTTCAATCACCCACTGGAAGAAGAAGAACAGCTTATGGATCTTGTACATTCACATTTTGTATGTACAGGTTACATACACATTTATTTTGTATGTAACCTGTACATTCACATTTTGACCTGTACATACGAACTGTTCTTCCTGTAAAATGTGAATGTACAGGTTACATACAAATTTATTTTGTATGTAACCTGTACATTCACATGAAATGCATTGTATTGTTTGTATGTTATTATTGTTTTGAACAGCTTACAAAATGTGAATGTACATGTTACATACAAAATGTGAATGTACAGGTTACATACAAAATAAATTTGTATGTACATGTTACATACAAATATGTATGTACAGGTTACATACAAATTTACATACAAAATAAATTTGTATGTAACCTGTACATTCACATGACCTGTACATACAAAATATGAATGTACAGGTTACATACAAAATAAATGTGTATGTAACCTGTACATACAAAATGTGAATGTACAAGTTCCATAAGCTTCGAAGGAAACACGGAAATGACGAGGTTTTTATGAATACTCAGATAAAGGGATATTTTGGTAAAAATTATATATATTATATAAATAAAACTCACCGTTTCAATCCAAAAAATGCTATTTAGGTCAAAAAAAAAATTTTATACAAATCGGCTCTATTTTGATTTAAAGTGTCTTGTTATGCTTGGCCTGTGATTCCTTTAAACATATTTATTTATTTATTTATAATTTATAATTATATTTATATATATATTTAACATATTTATTTCTTAAGTATAAAATTTTTTAAACAAAATATGTTGCTTATGGGGGTCGAACCACTTCTAATATAACCTATTTAAACCAAAACCATTAAAACCACTGAGCTACATCCAAGTGTTGCTGCAAGTGGAACTATTTAATTATTAAGCACTAATTTTCATGGATTCATATTTTAAGAAAATTGGGCTTCAAGTCATTGAACCATAACATCTTGGTCTGAACCTAAACGAACCGCCCCTTTTATACTACATTTTAGCTCCATTCAAGAGACATCAAAGTTGAAAATATGCAAAAGCCAATATGGTGTACACATACAAAGTTTGTCCTAAGTGTTCACAACAACGATAATAATGTTATTATTATTATAGCCATTCCAAAAAATATATTAATTATTTTGATTTGGCTATTGAACAGAGTTAGAGATGGTGCAAAAATATTAAAAGAGAATGAAATTTTTCAATGGAAACATAGCTAGCTAGTAAAGAACAAGAAACAACGATTTTTGATAAAATAAATAAAAATATAAAAGACACAAAGGTAATCTCCAGTCAAGGAATTGAAGAGTTATATATGAAATTGGAATATGGTGTACCTATTCATAACACTAAAGATAGAGGGAATATTTAGCTAGTGGTAAGACTCATTTATGTCTCACTTCAAGTCACACGTATTTAAATAATACCAATTAGGATTTGATCTAAAAACAAAATAAAGGGAAAAAATATTGGTAAATTACACACAATAATAGGAATATTATCACTTATACCCCTGAGATTTAGCATATTTTCAATAATGCCCTTAATGTTTGTAAAAATATCTTTAATGCCCTTGAGGTTTATATTTATATCAAGGGTACCCTTGATAACTAACAATGTTAAGTTTTTCATACATTAAAACTTCTCTTCAATTTTACAAAATGGTTTTTAGAAATGTCTTAAATTCTTTTGAAAATTTTATTTCTTTTAATGCATTAAGTTAAGTAATCTTTATTTTAATAATTATTTAATTTTCTAACTATACTCTAATACCAATTTTTTTCTACCTCTTCAGCTAACTTATCTTCCTATATATTCTTTAAATAAATAAAACCTAAAGATTAAGTTATTAAATTCTTTTTCATTTACCTTGACAAATTTCTGTGTAAAATAATTTATTAAAACTTTTCTTACGGCATGGTCTATTAAGTATAAAATACTATAAATATAATCTGTATAAAAATCTAAAAAATTGTAAAATCGTTTAAAATTTTCTAAAAATGTTTCATAACATTCGTTATCAAAATATTGTTATAGAAATTCTAAATATTTTCTTTCAAAATTTTCAATTTTTGTCATAATTTTGTTTTATTCTTGTTTTTGTTTATACAAAATTTTCTAGGTCCATCTTACTTATTGATTAATTTTTAAATGAAATAAAAAATATATTAAAACATTTAAGATCCTTAATTAGCTTAGGGTTATAATTATCATACCTAAATTTAATGGATCCACCACTATCTTTCCTTCCTCTGTTTGTCTTCTTTTATTACACTTGGTATGACTCAGCTTGCTTTAATCCTTAATACTCACTTGGTAATGGAGAAGTCTTTGTATTTGTACATATTATGGCGTCTAAAATTGGACTTATAAAGAAATAAGAAAAGAG
This sequence comes from Elaeagnus macrophylla, assembly GCA_029378325.1. Taxonomy (NCBI): domain Eukaryota; kingdom Viridiplantae; phylum Streptophyta; class Magnoliopsida; order Rosales; family Elaeagnaceae; genus Elaeagnus; species Elaeagnus macrophylla. The sequence continues at coordinate 4,323,577 of CM055653.1, forward strand.
TGATTTCACTCCATTTTATTCATAAAATGAAAATTATTACAATTATAAAGCCAAGTAAGAACCTTGAAGAGATACTTAGCTGCTCATTTCTTGAAGATACATAATTACTAGGTTATACATAGGGTAAAGATGGCTTAAGCTTTTTATTCCTAAGTTATCTATTCTCTCTTTCTCTCTCTATTTTCTCTATGTTTTCAAATGAAAGTAAGGGTTTCTTTTATAATACAAGGAATCCCTTTTAGAAAATAATTTATCAAGTTTTACTGTTTTGGCTTTTATTTTTAGCCATTTCTTTTCCTTGGCATGTGCTACCGACTAAAGATGTGGGTCATACATCTTAATTTTTCTTTGATGTTTTCAATTGACGGCCCTTATTTATTTTCCTTCGTCATTTTTTCCTGACAGTTTTGATACGCAAATGATGACATATATTCATCTTTTCAATCTCTGATGAAAAAAATGCACTTGTGATCTTTAGTAATTTTTCTGGCATAGAAGCAAAAAAATCTTCTTTATTTTTTGACAAATTTTTAAGTCATTGGTGTTGAAATTTGCCTCAAACTCGCTAATTTTTTCGCCATCTTCTTTAGTAAGAGCCATATTACTATAAGAAATAATCATGACTTTACTAGTTTTATAATTTACTTTGATTTTAGTAGAATTATCTATTTTTTGATTTCATAATAAATTTAACCTAACATTTGTCCTCTTAATACACAGAGTTCTTCTATGTTGAATTTATTCTCTAGAAGTGCCTTTGCCTTGGGAACTTCTCTATTACTATTGGCAATCCTTAATTTGATAAAATGATAAGGAATGATACAACCTTACTCATTCCAAGCCATTAATGAACTAAAAAATCTAAGATAAACAAACTTATCTTAATGGCTTTCTTGAAATTTTCTACCAAATAACTCAATTCACTTAGATTAATTCCTAGATAGAGATTTTTAATTAAACCTACATGGTAAGTTCTATATACAAAAATTAGATATACTTATTCAAGAATATTAAATTTACCACCTACATGGTATGCTTTTTCTATGGTATAGAATTTCATGTCTTCTATATGTTCCTTGGTCAATTTTCTGGCCAAGTTGTAGAGACCCAACTATTGTGTTTTATTGAGATTCCTATATTGATCTTTTTCTTTATCTAATTTTGATGTATTTCTAGAGGATGTCTCTCTGAATAAAACTAATGGTCATACTATCTTTCTTAAAGTCCTCAACCTGCTTATTGATGCTAGTTGTTGTTGTAGTGTTATAGGGTAATTTTTTATAATTTCTTCTAGGGTTATTAATTTTGTTGTTTTATAATTATATAACTACCTTATGTTTCTATTATATTGGTGAAGACTTTGTGAGTTACTCCACTAAGCCCAATAATAACTTTACTTGCTTCTGCACGATTGTTGTCGATTCCAATTTTGGACCGTTGTAGATCATATAAGTCTTTTTCTGTTCTTTTTTTGCTTCATCTGTCCAACTGAGTTTTCCTTTTTTATTTCAGATATTTTCTTTTCTTTTGAACTGTTGGGTTCTTCCATTTTATTTTGAATTTTTTCCTCAAAAGTTTTACCTTCTTTATATTGAATTTTTGATAAGGATTCCTCGTTAGAATCCAAGAGTTATTTTGAGCAATTAAATTTTCCTTGTTTATTTCCCGTCACCATAAGAGACTTTTTGAGGTATAATAGCTCGAGCTATTCTTGAAGAATTTTTATCCCTTTTTCTTTTATTTTTATTTTGATTTCAAGTTGTTTCATTCTTGTAAGCATAAAAATAGTTATAGGCGCTAGTTCCCTAGTTAATGCATTTGCTAGGCTATTTTTAATTCCTAGTAAATGTTCTACATCAAACTTATAATAGTTAAACCATTATTGCTATCTGATGAGTCTTCCTTGCTTATAACCACTACTATGTTAGTTCTTAAAAAATGACCAAAAATTTTATTATCTGTTCTAATAATAAATTTGGTACTAATAACATAAATGACAAAAAAATTTATTGCTTTCTTAACTACTAAATATTCATTTTTATTACTATGATAATTTAATTCTAATCCTTGAAATAATTCCGAAGTAAATCTACAAAGATATTCACCTTTATTATCTACTCTTGCTTTTAGCACTGCTCCCCAATATTTGTGAGAAACATCTGTTTCTATGATTATTTGATCATCTGATCCTAGATGATATAATGCAGGTAAGTTTTTAACTTGTGATTTTACCTTATCTATATATTTAGTATCTTCCTCAATCCAATTCCAAACATAGTATTTTTAAGCTTTGTTTTTAATATTTTTCTCATTTCTGCTAATTTTTTGATATATGCTTCAGCATATGTCAAATATCTTAAAAATCTTTGAATTTGATTTTTATCTATTATAATACTGGAAAAAATTTGTATATTATTTAAAATATGATATTGTAAATGATGTTTACAATTTTCTATCTCAACTCATAAATATTTTATCTTTTCTTGGGCAAATACTGTTTTCTTTTATGATAAGACTATTCTTATATTTTGACATTCTTGTAATAAGTTTATTACATCTATTTAATGTTTTTGTAGATTATTGTTGAATACTAATATATAATCTATATAGACGCAATCAAAGTTATGAAATTTCTTAAATATATTAACTATGTATCTTTGGATACATGGATAATATATTTAAGAAATTTTGCCACTTTTGTTGTGTTATTTTTGAAAAATACTTAGTGCTTGTTTTAATTCAAATGAAACAACTATCCATTGAAATTGTCCTTGTGGGCTACAAAATGCTATTTATTTTTTAGATTCTTCATCAAGTCTTATCCATTAAAATTCACTTTTGTAATCAAAACTTGAAAAAATATTAATATTTTTTTATTAGAGATAATAATTCTTCTGTTTTAGATATAAAATATCCATCATCTATTGTTTCTTTGTTTAAAGTTTTAAAATTTATGATCATTTTTTTCTTTCCTCTTCATTTTTAAGCTTTTGTTTTACTAGAAAAGATGGACTTGAATGAGATGAATTATTGGGAATAATTATTTTTAATTCTAAAAATTCTTAAATTTAATTTTCAAACTCTTCTCTATCTTCTGGAGTATAACCTTTGAGGAATTTTTTAATTTTATACTTGCTATTTCATTAGATTTATTAATATTTAGACCTAATGAATTTTCTGAACATACTTTTCTTAATAATTTTCTAATTCCTATTAATGCTATATCTTCTTTTATTTCATTTAAAAAGGGATTTTAGTTGACCTCTATTTCTAAGAAAATATTTTATATTTGTGGTTTTTTTAATTTTATATCATCATGCTTTCGTTTATTATGTTGTGACATAAAAGTTAGTGATGAAACTATTAAAAATTTTCTTATTTTGACGCATAAATGATTTCATCAGCTAAAATTATCAAGCTAATTTTATCTTGATACTGAGTATGGTTGGTATAAGTTTAGAAAATTATTTCCTAATAAAATATCAACTCCTATTTCTTGTTGGTATATTGTAAGATTGTGAAAGATTTTTTCTCCTATTACTATATCTATATCATTTAAAATTTTATTTAGATTTATAGTATTATTATTTGTTATTCTTACTATTAATTCCTTTGGGGCAAGTTTCTAACATTTTTCGAAAAATACATATTTATTGGCTACACACATACTTGCGCCTGTATCAATATATGCATGTAAATGGTAATTTTTATATCATTAAAATTTTAATCCTATTTGGATTTGTTATACTGTTTAGATTTGTTATACTTAGTAATTCATCTATTAGTCATAATCAAATCAGAATTAGATGTTTTTGAGTTTTTATTTCTTCTTCAGTTTCTTCTAATAAATAGATATTGCATGTATCGTCTATATCAAATTTTTCTATTGGTTCTAATTCCATCTTAAAAGCTTCTTAAATTTTTTTTTTTTTGCAAATTTCTTTTTAAATTCTTTCTTATTTTGAAGTCTATTAGGGCATTATTTACATAATGTCCTTCTTCATTACATATCTAATATTTATATTTATTTTTTCCTGATGAACAAATTTTTTTCTTTTCTAATATATTATACTTTATTCTTTCAAAATATCTTTGCTTATAAGGTTTTTTATTATATCGTTTTTTTTTTACTTTTTAAAATTTTATTTTCTAAATTTATATCTTCTGAACTTTCTAAATTTTTTATGGTTCTTATATTTAATGTAAGGTCTTATGTTACAATCATATTTTTCTAATATTCTAAAATCTATTGAATCACAACAGATTTTATCATTTCCTTTTACCTGTTTAATTCTTTTCTTTCTTAGCATTTTACTACTATCCAACTTTTGAGACTTTTTATTTTTCCTCCTAATATATCAAGTATGGTTTTTCGATTCCTATTATTCCATCATTCTGTCATAGTTTGATGCAAATTTCCAAGCAATTTTTGAAAAAATATTTTCTTTTAAGTTTCTTACATAGAATGTGGTAATTTATAATAGTACATTTCATATTCGCATATAAAATAATACATAAAACACATCACATATTTTCATGTTTGTTAGATGCCACTTAGCTTCATTTTTTTTCATTTTTACTAGATTCAGTAATGTTCTTACCTTTGTCTTCTTCAATGAATTCCTTATATATGTCATTTACTGCAGTTTTTAAATATTCTCTTTCTATAGTTGCATTAATAAATATTGCTATTCTGTTAAATTTGCAAACCAAATTTGTAAATTTCTTGTCATTTTATGAGTTACTAATACCCTACAAGTTAAGGGGTTTATTTGTGTAGTTATAGAAGTTTGTATGATTATGCTCATTCTACTAGCCCATTTATCTAAGACTTTCTTTCTATCTTATATAATCTAAATATAAAACATCTGTTTTATAATTTTTATAAGGTCTAAATTCTGGTAGAATACTACCTCTAGTATCCTAATATAATCCTTATTCCATTTTAGGTTATCTTTTCCTATTAAAAGGTTCAATTTTTTTTTATCTTTGTCTATTTTTTCTTCTATGTGTGGATCAGATGTTTCTCTTCTTTGTGGGATTGATAATATAGGTTCCATATGAATTCTTGGTTATATGTTTTCTTGTTCAAATTCACTTTCACTAATTATTATCACAAAATTTTTCTTTGTAATATTTGTTTAGTTCTTCATTTATTAAAGTTAACAAGACTAATTAATCTTTTTATATCTTTATTTTCAGGATTTATGAATTATTTTTCTAATTTTTTCATGTACTTTATTAGACTGTGGTTATATCTTTTCCTTTATCTTTGAATTTTTGTTCATCTTTTCTCTTATCATTCTTAGGTATTAATGCATCCAATCTCTTAGGGAGTTCTTCTTTTAATCATTTTAATTGATCAAATTTTAATCGATTTTCTTTTGGTTTATTATTAAATCTCTTTTTAATTTTGAAAACTCTTTATACGTGTCTAGTTGTAATTTTTTAATACAACTGTATTCTTTCATTTATTCGAAGATTTCTTTTTGTATTACATTAAAATCTTGCAAATATTTGACATTTGATTCGTATGTTGTATTTATTTTTTAAGCTAAAAGAATTAATACTTTTATTATGATTTTTATACTTCTATTTGTATTTTAATTTCCTTCTAATTCTATTTCTTGTAATTTACATTTTAACATCCATTAATCACCTATTACTTCATGGATTAATAATTTTTTTATTTCTTGTTAATCACCTATTTATATCTTGTTTTAGTTCTTTTATTTCTTTTTATTGTTCTCATTTAAGTTTACTAATCTTTACTTGGTCATCTGTAAATTTAATTATTGAAACATTACTTTTTTCTTCTTTGTATGAGAGATTTTTCCTTAATATCCAAATTTCATTTTTATGATATTTCAAAGTTTGTTATTATTTCTAGTTTTATTATTTGAAAAAAAATTTATATTTTTATAAATTTATTTTGTCCATATATTGAACTATTATGATTATTAGTTAATGAATATCCTATTATATTATGTACTGAGAATGGATGATTTGTTTCTTTCATTAAATCTCCTCTTTCAAATTCATAAGTTTGGCTTAATACTTGATTTAAGTTTTTATCAAGAATATTAACAATAAATTTAGGATATGATGTAATTTCTGATATTCTAAATTTCCATGGATCATTCCTAATAAAACATCTTTTCTATTTAGTATCTTATTATCTAATAATGCTAGTTTTATAGGTATATTTATTTTTTTTTCTTTCTAAAATGTGCTTTTATTTGTATTTATATCCCTCCTAAGTGAATATATATAATTTTTTTTATCTTTCTGTAAAAATTTTGATAATTTATTCAGTCTCTTCGTTAATTAAGGATATAATAAATATTTCTCTTTTATTTATTATAGTAATATTCGTTTCTTTATTACTTATTCCATTATAAAATGTCTTTTTTAGGGGATATTTTTTTATTTTTAAAAATGATGATTCCTCAAGAATTAATTTTAATCTTTAAATTTCTTCAAAAAAAAAAAATTACAAATTATCATTTTTTGTGAAAAATGTCTTGTATTTCAATTCTCATTGTGTCTTAATTTTCTGTTTAATTTTCTATTATTTCTATCATTTTACTATTCACTTGTGCTATCTTTAATATTTGTGATTTTTCTAAAACCTTATGAATATTTATGAATTTATATCAAACATATTATTAATATCTATCCCACAAAAACACTCTAAAAATATAACAATAAAAATAACTACCCAATAAAATAACATCAAAATAGTGTAATTATATTAAGTTTAACATTAATCAGGATTTAATTGACAAGTTCAACTTTAACTAATGTAAATTTTTTTACTAAAGCTTTTCTTTCTAGTACCCAAGACAAAAATAGTGATATTTTTGTAGTTTAAATTTGAGTAATAATGCTTACACTATTATTTTTAATATTATCACAACAAAATTATATAAAAAATCTATTTTATCTTTAATATTAATTATATCTTAATACCAATATTATCAAATAAATATATTATTAAATTATTGTTATAACAATAACAATTTAAGGTGACTGGGTCTTATAAATGTTTTTTCAAAATTATCATTATTTAATTGTTATAATAAAAATTATTAAATTATTATTGTGACAATAATCTTAATTGTGTCAATTTTACCACCCTTAAAAGGTTAAATAATGTTAGATAATATTATCCAAATAAGTCCTAATTTTTATCATAACTTATATATAAAATAGTAATTAGACGGTACAAATCAAGTAATAAATATGATATAAAATTTAATGATATACATTCAATTAAATTTTACCATATAAATAATTATATAGTCATAATCCAATTTATTAGTGATAAGTAACATCTTATAAATGTTTCTCCAAAAATCTTCTATGCGTAGCAATAATGACAAGGCTCCTCCAAATCACATAGAACAAAGACAGACATCATCTTATAATAAAAAATAAAAATAAACAAGAGAGAGAAGGATTATAGACAGAAGAAATATTTCACATTTATATAAATGATACAGTTAACAACAGTAGCTACACAAATATAACTTAGATATATGATTTGCAAACATAACATAAAGCAGAGTTGTACAGAAAATTAAGCAGTCATAGTATACATGACATATTGAAAAAGAATAGAAATAGTACAAGATTAAGATCATAATGTCTTAAAAACCATATAATATATTAATAATGGAGAGAGGTGTGGTTTGAGATATCAAACCAAGAGGGCTACAGCTGTTGATGAAGAGATCATGGCCCTAGACGGTAATGAGAATCCCCCATGTAGTGACCATCCATATAGAGAGCTGCATTCTGTGCATGAAGACCATCCATAACCATAAATTGCATATCTTCAGAAGGCTTCCAATGCCTTTTCCTTTGATTTATGAACCAATTGTTTATCTGTTTCTGGTCTAAACCAGTTGCTTCTGCCAATGCCACTTTCTCTGTCTCCTATAAATTTAAATATGTATAGTTCATCATGTGTTTGGGTAAAATTCTCATGTGCCTCTTTCAGGGTATGTGTCATCAATATGCGACAAACATATGATTGAAAAGTATTGCCCATCAATAAGATCTTTTTTCATGTGTTTGTCAATTATTGATGTTCGTATAAAGTAGCACAGACTGGGCATTGAATAGCATATACAGAATGTTCATAATTAAATTCGCCTTAAAAGAACATGTCAATTGTGCATAATGTACATTCATTATATGTACAAAGTAACATGCTATTTTGAGATTAATTGGATTATATATAATATATACGTGCTATTTTGGTGCATTAAATCAAAGCAACATACTAAAAGATGTACAGGTTTTTTGAATCCTAGGCAGAACATTCCAGAGATGGAAAATTTGGCATAAAGAAGAAATTAATTTAAACATATATAAACATACCGAGGGATAAGGCCACTTGTAGTGTAACTCCCACCAACTAAGAAGCTTTTGCCTAGCATCTTTGGGTAACTTGCCTTTTTTCTTCTTCTTGGAGAGCTCTTGCTTGAGGCTACTCAAGTAACCACTATATTTTCTTAATAAGTGGTTCTTCAGCTCTCTATCTTCAGCCCTTGGATCAATTTCTGGTACTTCAGTCTCTCCACCATTGTTGTCCACATCCTCTTCAGATGAACCAATGCCTTCACACCTTTCATCTATCACATATCATTGTGTTCAATTGTGGAATCACTAAAATAAATGTATAATGACCTAATACAAATCCACCAAATGCCTTGTAAAGCAGTATTATATAGTATATGTTTCTTATGGTCATCATAATGACGTGAATTTGAACTCAAACAATGTATATATGTGCATGAGTATTTGAGTGTACATAATTTCAAAAAAAAAATTAAAATAATAATATACGTCTGATAAGTTTTTCTAGCATTTAAAATGAAAATATGAAAGAAAGAAGTATACTTTTCTTCTAAATATATAAATATTATAAAAAATATTTATCTATATGCCATGGCTTAAATTTTTTATAAGAGTGATGGTTATTGGTTAGCATAGATTAATATAGGCTTACAATATCATTGAAATTTGTTAGAACTTAAGAAACTCGAGTAGCATAATGGTATTTGATAATTTATGTATGAATTGCCTCAAGTGATATTAAATAGTTAGAATACTACTAAAGTGATACTGGTATTGATTAAAGCTTCAATTTTAAGAATTTAGAAGCTTAATATTATAAAAAGACACGTAGCTATAGTTGATACGTTTGGAGGCTTTACAAGTTTTCCATAGATATATTTAGATACTTCTTATATATCCCTCCAACATTCAATTAATTCTCATTCTAGATTTTTCTATCTTTAAATTTTGATTTATTAATAGAAAATCTAGAGTTTTTTTTTTTAATACTTAAACATTTGTTCTATTTTTTTTTTTTTATTGAAGTGCATCAATTTCCAACAAATTTCAAGTGATAACTTTCCAAAATGTATAAAGTTTACACTTGGAGAAGAGTGTTATAAAATAAAATAAATATTAGCTTATAAGCTTTTAGAAGGTGGTACCAAAATTTTAACATTGCATTTAAATCTCATATATACATATTTGATCAATATTATCTAGATAGTAATTCAACGTGTTGTCAATATATAAGCAAGTGAGTTTTTAACCAACTCCTCAAGAATACACTTTATAGAAAATCAAGCATAAGAAGCTTTTAACCAACTAGCTAACAAAAGAGGAGGAAAACAAAATAGTAGTATTTAATTGCGTGTCATTTTATCATGCTTGAGCATATGAAATTAACAATGATATTTTTAGAGCATTGCTCACAAAGAAACTAAAATAAACATAATCATATCAAATTTATGATGTCAATAGCCTAGTAGCTCAATAGCAATATAGCATAAACCTTTAGTGTCAAACTAAAGGTATCAAGTTCAAGTTATGCTTGGGCATAAAAAGTTCTCTTAGCAAAAATAAATATCAAATTCATGCTTAAATTCTATATACATACAAGATCCATTGTTTAACAAAAAGAGAACAAGTTCATATTATGAAACCTCCAAATGAGCTAAAAACCTAAACAAAGCTAACACATATGAGGATTAATAAGAATTTGTACTAATAGTTAACCTAATTTTGGAATTAAACCTTAAGTTACTTACACTAATCTTTATTAAAAATCATACTTAGTTCGAAGCTCCAATATCTTAAGTTGAAGTTTTAGAAGGTCTAATAATTTACAATGGTTTGAAAAATTATTCAAACTCCTCCCAGTAATAAAGAAAACAGACATCATAAAGATGATAATTCCTTCTTCTTCTTCTTCTTCTTTTGTTTTACTTAAAAAAAAAATGAATATAAGAAAAATAAAATATTAAATAAAAAAACATTTGTTTCTGATACACATTAATTCAAGGAATTTCTTTCCATTACCTTTTCTCGGAACTGTAATGTACTGAAAAAGGTTATATTTTTTATTTTTATTTTCTGTGTATACATGCAAATTAATACGGATTTAATAAAGAAATATAGCATATAAAATAATAATATATGTCCAATCAAGAAAATAAAGAAGCCCCATGTGCATAGCCAATATGGGTGGTGTAGCTGATTAGAACAGCATCCGATGTGCCTGTATCTATTTACTGGGGTTTAATAATGAAATTAATATAAATATAAATAGTTTGTAGTTTTGAAACTCAGAAGAAACCATTTGGGAAACAGATCCTTCTTGAGAGACATTAGTGCAGTTAAAAATAGTACATAAATAGTTGATGAACAAACAAGGAATAGAACTTCAAAAACAAAACAGATCTTTTCTATTAGCAATATTAAGTTAAGTACAAAACCGTTTTGTCTTCATTATTATTGTTCGATGTGGGATTTGGCTTAACAAACATTAACTAAAATAAAGCATTTATCATAAAATTAGACTCATAATCGAGTTATAGGGTTCTTAATCCCTCCAGTGAAAAGACCTAACCAATCTGGGTCATTTTATTTTTATTGTATTATTTGTTTGTTTGTTTTCCTTAAAACCTTTTGTTGATTTTAGCTATAGTTGTATATTGGTTGAGTTAAATTTCGACCAATTAATGAACTCTGATGGATTGTTTTTTCCTTAAATATAACTATAAAAATATCAGTACTTATGTATATCTTATATATTTTTATTAAAAAAAATTACAGCCCAAACGCCTACTGATGTTAAAGCTGAACTCAAATTACTTATAGATATTCAATATATTGTTCTTTGATGAATTAGATTTATCTGGAATTTTATTTTGTTGTTACAAATTTAAAAAAAAGGAATTAAGTTAGTAATTATTTTTTTTTATCGGAAATTGAAGTGATAAAAAGGCATTTGGGTCAAAGTTAATAGGACCGAATGACAGACTAGTGAATGAAATCTCGAAATGAAAGTGATACTGACTGAGTTCTTACGTTTCTCAAGGAGCACAGAGAGTAAAACTCCCAGTCTTTGCACTATTAAAAGATAAAAATCCAAAAGGGAAATTAATGAACCCCAAAGCGCAAAAATACAAATCCATTAATTCCTCTGCAGAATAATGCAAAAACATAATTGTAATGTAATATATGCAAATCCTACTAATTTTATACGACAAGTCGTAGAGATCTATACTTATACGAGTAGTATATGAATAAGAAATAGTACCAGAAGAGAAGACCTTTACAGAACCATTGCAAAGCAGGTTGAGTTGAGATTCAATCCTCCCCATGAAATCCATTGCTTCTTGTATTGGTTTTGTCAGTTCTTCTCGATATTTCACCAGCATGTCGTAATACGCTTCCTATATATTAAGTAAAATAAAATAATAAAGCCAATTAATAAACCCTTTAAAATATATATATATATATATATATTAAGAACAAAGATAATAACAATTAATAATAGTAATAATGTGTTAATTTGAATAAAAATGTTCTAAGAAGTCACCATGAACTGGTCTAATTCTGGGTCTTTTGGAGCATCTCGACCACGCACTAAAGATCTTTGCTGAACTTCAAAATCTTCACGAGCAGCTGAGAGCCTATTCACTACTTCAGTCGGAGCTCCCACCTTCATCCATCAGGAAAAGAAATATATATATTTTCAGTTTTCTTTGACGAACTATATTCTTTGATGAGGCTATGGCTTTAAGCCCAATACGGATACACAATAAATGAAAAATATCATATTATATATATATAGATTAGTCGCATATATATAATAGTACCTTTTGGCAATCTATAAAAGCTTCCAAGATATTAGAGTACTGAGGATGAGCAATAATTTTGGCTTTAATGGCATCTACTTCATTGGAGTTGTCATTTTCTAGATGATCTTGTTGTTGATGTTGATGATGTGCTTTTGATAATAAAGGGTAGTGAAATTTCTCAAGGTGTTGAGAAGTAGAAGCTTCAGTCTTGACAATTGAGTGAGTAGTACCACCACCACCACCACCAGTTTGAAGAAAACAATCAGTATGATCTGATTGAAGATGAAAACTAGTTGTGTTCATAAGCATCTGAGTTTGTTGCTCGTGATGATGATGATTATTGTTACTTACAACGTTTGTTCCTTCATTTGTTCTTCTATAATTGGATCCAAGATTTGGAGATGAGTACAAGTAATTTCCTCTGGGAGTAGTTGTGGAGTTTTCATGATGATCCATTTGATTATACTCTTCCTCCATTAATAATATTTCTCAAACAAATTTAAAACAAAAATCAATGGAAAAATTCAAACTGAAACCCTAAATAAATAATTTAATTAAGAGCAACAAAAGTAAAACTAGAAAATTAATGAAGAAAAGACCGAATACTGCTAGCTGATCCTAAACATTCAGATCAACATGACCAAGTTAATTTCTTTTTCTTTTCTTTTTTTAATTTTTTTTGGAGAGAGAAGGAATTTGGATGAATTGCAAATATAGTTGGAAAGAAATATTAATTAAGGAGGCTTTGTGGTTATGGAAGTTATGAATAACTGAAGGTTAGACATATCATATTCATACTGAAGTTCTCACAAGAAAAAAGAAGAAAGAAGAAATGGACAGAGATGAGGATTAATGGCGTAGCCGGAAACAGCAAAAGCTTTGAGATAAATTCTTGGGTGGGTGACAAGACTTTGTTTCTTTGAAAAATGAAAATAAATATATGAAAATCCCTAAAGCTATGATGCTACGAACCCTGTAGGCCTAAAGATAAGGCAACTATTTCTATTTGCATTGTAGATTTTTCCTCTTTTTTTTTCCTCTGGCGCTCTCTCTCTCTCTCTCTCACACACACATTCTCATTGGTTCATGAATATTATTTCCACTAAATTTTTTAATAAAAAAATATTTTTAAATTTAATTATATAATACAATCTCAATTATATCAAATTTTATTTTTAATTTTTTTAAAATATATATATATATATTTATTTTTCTTATAACATAAATAAATTTTTTTAATATTATAAAAAAAATAAACATATATATTTTTTATTAAAAAAAATTAAAAATAAAATTTATTAAATAATTAAATTATTTATGTATTAAAAAATTATTTTTATTATATATATTAATTTATATGTTAAAATTTTAATTAACTTAATTTTAGTATGTAATTTTGTAATTATTTATATGGTTTACATTCTTAATATTTGGAGGTAGGTGATAGAAAAATATCATTAATATATTTTATTAATATTTATGTCATTTTGTTTATATTAGTTAAAAATTAACAATCAAAAATAATATTGTTAATAAAAATAATATAATTTAAAGAAATAAATATTATTAATATTTTCAAAATAAATTAAATATTAGTAAAACATAAAAATAAAAACATATCTAAGCCTGTATTCAAAAAATTACGTATCACTATTTAACAACTTGATAGAAACTGTAGTACTCTTTTTTAAATTTATTTGTAGGTACTAATTCTTCTTGTCTCGATGGTAAAATTTCGATCGGTACACGAACATAGAAATTTATTTGAGTGGGTTCCATTTTTTTAAGGAGAGTTTAAAATTTTAAAATATATTAAAGTTGACAAGATGTTAGACGGTAAAATCCTTAAAAATAGAGATGAAATCATATAAAAATTTAAGTATCTATAACAATAAATCACGAGTTATAAATATGAGCATAAACTAGATAAAAGAAATAAATAAAGTGGTTGTAATTCAAACATATGCTTAACAATAAACTATTAAAATATTACAATATAATTATAACTTAAATTAATGAAAAGAATAAAAATAAATAATATTATTTAAATAAGTAAAAATATGTATTATAATTTAGGTATATAATTATGATTAATTAAAATATATTATAAGTAATAAATATGATACAAATTTTAATAACAAATATACAAGAAAAATTATCAAAAATAACACCCTTAAAATTTATAATAATAAAATTAGCACTCAATAATATTGAAACTTTAACTTTTAACGTGTCATATTGAATGCTTAATATTAAATGGGTCTAAATTACAGTCATTTAATTCAAATTAAACAGGTGTTCAAAAAAAATGATATATCAATCATTTTTTTAATTATAAAAATATAAGTTTGAACACAATAGGTATTATTTTTATTATTATAAGTTTTAAGGGGTATTATTTTTTTATATACAATCATTATTTAACACATAAATTTTAATAAAATTATGTTTTAAATAAATAATAATATATAACATTTTTCTAATAAAAAATAACAATTGATTTATCTTTCATCATGACATTAAGATTCAATATTTTTCTTTGTTGGCAGTTATTTGTCCGAATTAATTTAAATATCTTTTTAATTAAAATAATAAGGAATAAGATCGTACACATCACTCAAATTATAAAATTATTGTCATTTTGTTAGTTAAAATAAAAATAATATTATTTAATTTTATTACAATAATAAAAAAAAGTACCAATTCAAAAAATTATATTATTTTAACTATTTATATTAAAAAAAATTAACCTGTAATTAAAACTTGAGCTTTAACAAGCATAAAATAAAAATTTAACATGAAATAATTTAAAAAAATTAAAAATAAATAATAATAAAAATTTAATATTATGATAAGAGGAAGCAGATAATCTCGTTCATCTTTTACTTATATTTAAAAATTTATTAAAAATAATATTTTTAAAATTTATAATAATAAAAATAATACTATAATAATATTGAATATTAAACATTAAATGTTTAATATTAAATAAATTTAAATTATTATAATTTAATTTAAATGATATTTAAAGGGTGTTAAAAAAATATATAATATTTATTTTTTAATTATAAAAGTAAATAATTTAAATATAAAAAAATATTATTTTTATTATAATAAATTATAAAGTGTGTTATTTTTATTAATTTTTGTTATATTTTATTATATAAATTAATAAGTCATTACTAATAAAGAAAAATGTTTTAAAATATTGACATAAATGCTTGTCATGTCAAAATGAATGAAAAAAAAAATATCATCAATTAAAAACGTTAAGCTAACCAGTAAGTACTAGATTTTAAAAAATTTGAGAAAATGAGAGGAAGCACTTGTACTGCCTTTAGCAAACATGATAATAAGGTTAAATGTTAAAAAAGAAAATTAAAATCTTAAAAGGGGCGCGTCTTCCCTAATCCCTAGAGGATTAAAAAAGTTCAATATATCATGAATAATATCTGGTACCCAATAGTTGGATTTGAATGTAACTGTGCATTATCATTTTAACTACGAGATATTGTCTAATATCTTCTATATTTCGTGTTATAAATTATTAATTTTTCAGTATATTTTTTATATAAAAATATTATGATATTATCAAATTTTTTATGAATAATTTTCACGATATAAATAAATAATGAAAAAAAAAATAAAAAAATAGTAATAAAAATAATAATAATGAAAGTGATGATGATTATGATGAAAATTGAGTAAACATAACAACTTGCTACAAATATAACCGAGTTTTAAGTTCGTTTATTTGTCAAGCTAAACTACATACATGCCACACATGATGAAGATCATGGGCTCATGGGTGTAGAGCTGCAGGTAATGGCATACGTGTTACTGAAACGGACTACATAAAGAGATATCATGAAAAATAAGATGATATGTTAAGATCAAATGAGAAAATTATAACTGTAATTTTATCTTAAACGAGCATTAATAATAATGAAAAGTAATATTTAAAATAACATAATTGTACATAATGAATATGAAAATTTTAAAAACTCTATTCAGTTAACAACAATTTTTTATTCATGAAAAAGTTAGGAAGAGATGAAGCAATATACTCATAATATTTTAATCATTACTTTTATATAGTCTTCAATTATTACATCTATATTACTTAAATGTACTTTGGATCACTAAAAGAAATTATTTTAAATATAATTATAGCAAAAAAATTTAATTTTTTAATATTAGAACATTTTATTTTAACACAAGATATTATTTTATTATCGTCTAGTTATTAATTTATTGAGAACTACTATATTAGATGCAAAATTATTTACTTTTTTTTTATATTGAATTATTATCTAACATTTATATATTTTAGTTAATTTTTCATAATATTTTAAAATTATTTATTAACATAATATTCTTAATATTTTTATAAATTAAACTATCGATACAGTGGTAAAACACCCATATTTCCATAGTCAGCTATGCATAAAGAATTCAAGATAAAGTAAAATGATCAATTCTTGTGAAGCTAAATACAAAATAAATTTACACATTTATATTTTTATTAATTATAATGTGTTGCGTAATAAAATAAAAATATTACGTTTCGTGACACATTATATTTTTATATACATAAGACAAATATTAATTTTTTTAAAAAACATATTACAAGACATACAGATGACAAACATTATTAATGACATAAAAGGCAGTGCACATTTTATTTGGTCGAAGAAAAGTCACACGTTATTAAGGGAAGTAAGAGATTGTGTAGAAAATTGCATAAAGGAGTAGTATTAATTAGTATTCTTCAATTCGTTCTCTTTATGTCATTTGGTATTTATTGACAATTTTCATTGTTTTCTTTCTTTTTCATTTTACTAAAATTTTAATTTTATCTATAAAAGAAAAACAATTGTACTCAACACAGCTTAGAATATTGTCCTTTCTATAAAAAAAAAAATCCTTCGTAACTCACATGTTTAGACGTAATTGACTAATTGATACTTTGCCAGAGTCTCTTGTGTAGGTAGAGTGATACTCCATAAAAGAAGAAAAGCTAACGGACGTAAAAAAAGTTGAGGAATATAATAAATTATTGCTTTGAAAAAGTGTTGGTGGAAGTATTTTTAAATTGGTAAATGGTGCAATTAGTCTTTTACTTATGTGCAGTAGAAAACTTTACTGTCATATTTTTTAAGCGGAGAATTTCGTTTTTCTTTCATAACTTAAAACGTTTAGTCTATTATTATGGGATATGGAGAAGGGTTAAACTTTGGGTTCTACAGTTTTAGGGATAAAAATATTGTAACTTTCAAGTGATATGAATAAGTGTGTACCTCTCAAAATTATAGCACATAGAACATAGGTTATGCATTAAGAGTTAGATCATATTTTTAGGCTAAAAGTAGAGAGCATTTTGGGAATAAAAAAATTGAAATTGAAATTTTTTTGGCGCCAATAAAAATTCTGATTAAATAATCTTTCCGACACTCCTTCACCAACAAAGTATCAATGCATAATGAGCAAAGAAAGAGTTCAACTATCAAGTAACACAAAACTTGAACTCGAAACTTAAAGAATTAATGCAAATTCAATTTAATCACCCGTGTTAGAGGACTGGTCTATTGCCCCATTTACTACAATACCATTATATCTTTACCTCTTTATGATTAAATATTACTTGTTATTTTATACTTTAAGTTGATTTAGTAGTAAAAATTCTCACTTTACATTTTCAAAATAGGTGCTTATTGTTGGAAGTTAAAAAAAAACTTAGTAGCAAAAAGTATAGTGTTTTTTTTTTTTAATATAACAATTAAAAGTACCATTAAATAGGCAGTTTCAATGTTGATCAACTTAATGTTTTGTGGGCGTTTTTGGTCAGGACTGAGAAAATTATTAACCAATAAATTTTAACAATATTTCTATATATTTATAAAATTAAATAATTAAACAACTTAAGTTGAAAAACATAGTGTTTAACTGTTTATTGTTGGAACTTGAAAAGAAAAAGGAAAGAAAAAAACATAGTAGAAAAAGTAAAGTTTTTTTTTTTATAATAATTAACCGTCCAAATAGGCAGTTTCAATGTTGATTAATTTAAAGTTTTGTGGGTTTTTTTTTTTTGTCAGGATTGAGAAAATTATTAACCAGTAAATTTTAACAATATTTCTATATATTTATAAAATTAAATAATTAAACAAGTTACAAAGGCAGACTCACGCTGTAGTGCAGTGATACCAAGCTTCCTTATAAGGTATTCAATCCCCATTACGCATGAGTTGTGTAATATTACTTTAATAAAAATATTGATGTAAGCTTTTACAATTTGTTATCTCGATAAGAAATTGAATTAATTGTATAACATAATACCATTTAATTACATATTTTCATTTTTAACCCATCTTTTGATTCTAAATATATCTTTATTTTTTTCATAACACAATGATTATATACTCAGCACATTTTCATAAATGCATTAAACATGCATTCATTTTCTATAACATTTTGAACAGTTTTTTTTTATTTTATTTTATATATTCTTAATGTTTATGAATTTTTTTAATCTTTATATTTATGAAAAAGTATTTATATTATGAATTTAAATTGAAAACATGTAATGTATAAAAATGACGAAGGTTTGTAGTTTTTCATATAAAGGTTAAAAATAAAACAAGTTAAATAAAATGATAATATATGAAATGGCGACAAAAAAAAAAGTTACTTGCATGAAATAAATTTTACTATTCCTCCTCAATTTTTATTAGGAAAAATTATTACATAACTTCGGAGGTTTTCAAAAAGTTTAAAATCTCCTTCAAGTTTGAATACAGTCAAACTAAAATATAGTTAAATCAAACATAGTAATATCCTAAATGATTTCTATTATGATTACGATTACTGTCAACCAAACATGTCCTAAGTAAATACACTCCTATTATTGTTTTGATACAATATACTCAAATAACTCCCTTGAAAAAACAATTAACAATATGATAACAAGGGCTCTACTTGAAAATTTTCTAATTTATTGGAATTTCTTTTCCTATTTTTGAACATTACACCTTAAAGGGATGGTCCTTTTTTCATCATATATTTTTACAATAATTTTAATAAAAAATTATAAAATCGTATGCTTACACATGCACATGCATTGGTAGGATTCTAGTCTACAATGCTGAAGTGCTTATATGGAATAAATGTTTTTATTGTGCAAGATAATTAAATACTATTTTGAGTGTATTTTTTTAATAATTATATGGAATAAATGTATTTTTTTAATAATTATATGGAATAAATGTATTTTTTTAATAATTATACAATGTTGAAGTGCTTATATGGAATAAAGGTTTAAATTTTAGACATTTTATATATTTAAATGAGTTACATGTCGTTGAGTTATGCTCGTTAGCAATATTATTTTGAGTGTATCAAACATAGCAAATGTAATCAGAAAGGGCAATCTAAGGGATGGGTGTAAGTTAAAAACGACCATTTTTTATTTTGCAAATTTTTCTTGTAAAAATGTAAGCTTTATGCAAATACAAATACTCAAGCAATTTCTTAATCAAGCGTATAATAAACAAGTTAATGAGGTGTTAAAATGTAGAGCAAGGATGGAGAAATTTTAAATAACGACATGTTAATGCGCTTGGTTCGGTATAGCCCCTAACACCAACCTATGTCTGCATCTCTAGCTCAACCCAAAGGATTTATGCACTTTTTAAAACGTTTGGATTACAATCACTTGAAGATGTCCCTCTTCAAGACTTGACAAACTCATCTAATGATACACAAACTATGGTTTTTAGCTCTAGAGATGCCTCACATGGGTAGAGCCAAAAAAAAAAAATTCTTAGAGGGCTAATGATTAATTCTTTATGCATATTATAATATAAAATTTAGAGCTTTCACGTTAAAATTTCATTATTACCTATTATGAAAATTATTGAAAATAGATTTTTTGCAACAAAAAACAAGCTTAATTACAATAAATTTCATAGTATTGAAGTTATATATAAACATATTACATTAAACAATTAAATATATGTTAATCAAAACAAAAAGTTATCCCAATCAAACATGTCAAGAGTTATTCATGTTAGAATTAAATTAAACTAAAACAAACATATTAAAGTCTAAAAAATAAGATATAATATATGTATTTAAATTTTTAAGGTGATCTTATAATTAAAAATATATGTTGACCAACACTACAAAATTGACAAATAAAAAGAAAATAGTGGGAAAAAAAAAAAACTAAGAAGTGCGAAACAAATATTAAAATTTTCATATATGTATTGAAGACTTTAAATAAATTAAAATAATTGTTTAAATAAAAGTTTATGTAACATACTTTCACATAATGTTGAATTTAAAGAAAAATATTATGAAAACTTTTGAAGAGATGGACAAAAAAATGGAGTTTAAATATTTAAACTATTTTTTGTTACACTATTTCATAAGTTCAAACTTAAGAAATATTATGACATAATATATATATTTATAAGTGAAATACATGTAATTGAACAAAAACATGAGAAAATATCATATCTCACATATACTCCCTATTACTAAGCATCAATGGTTTAGTTACCTTTTATTACACTTTTTATCTTATTATAAAATGAATTATTAGGATGAATACTTCTTTCCGGCAACAATACTATGTTTCATTCAAGATTTTCTCAAAAGATATATATATGGAATTCATTTTGCTATAATTTTTTTCTGTTTTATTTTGGTTTGTCATATATATAATAAACAACATATATGTGGGTGAGTAGCTGAAAAAACTAAATAAAATAACAGAAAAATGGCGTATGTGTTGAAATTTTATTGGTGACACTTATAATATTACACACAAAATAAAAGGTGAATATATTTTACCATTTTTTTTTATTTGTATGTAAAATTTCAATAGGGAATACTGTCCATGTAGCCCCCAAGAAGATCGACGACTACACATTAAGGATTTCTTACTTGTTTGGTGATACCTCACACTAATCAGATACAATAAACTCTCTGGTATATAAATAACTCAGTTATTTAACTTATTTTATTTTTAATCACTCTCAGTTAAAAAAACACATATGTTTATTTTTTTTAATACTAAAAATATTGTGCGGGACCCTCTTGAATATCACTATTATAAGAAAGCTCCCAAGAGAGACTAGAGGGTCATACCGGAGCCACTTAAATTCCAATATCCTTAGAAAGAACTTTTCTAAATAGTAAGCACTCAATTAAGTAACAAACAACTGCGGTAACCAAACGTAAAGAAAATAAATAACAAAGTGAACACACAAATTTTACGTGATTCAGCATAAGGCCTAATCCACTGGCAAAGATGAGGAGAATAATTCACTATTCAAATGGTGTTTACAAAGTAGGTACAAACTCTCAAATATCCCAAGATCCCAATATATCAAATTTAGAAATTTATCTCTAACAAATAAGAGAGATCACCAAATGTGTTATCTTTAACACTTTGAAGCTATTAGAATAAGCTTCCTAATTTTGCTCTCTCTTTCTCTCAAATGCAACTCTTGAAATGAATTGTTAGGGATGATTTGAAATGAGCAAATACTTGCTCTATTTAGAGAGAAGAAATTCACTATTGAAAAGCTAGTTCATGTATGAACACTTCTTTGCAATTTTTTCTTATGTGGGCTTGATGACATAAGGGATGAGCTCACCCTTTGAATGACATAAGCAATGAGCTCATCTACTCCTCCATTTTTGAATAAATGGCTCAATTAGAGCCACATTATTTCAACAATCTCCACCTTGGATTAAATTGAGCCAAGAACTTCAAGTGATGATTCTCCCGATTTTTGCCACACACCTATCATTACTCAAATTTGCAAGATGTTGTTTGAACTTGACTGATGTCACTACCATGGTCAACATATCTGTAGAATTATCAACTGTTCCAATCTTTGAAAGATGTATGCTCCTATTGTTGATAATTTGTTATCTTTAAATATTTCTCATTGTGAAAGAGAAATATTATGAAAACTTTTGAAGAGATGGATAAAAAAATGGATTTTAAATATTTGAACTATTTTTTGTTACACTATTTCATAAGTTAAAACTTAAGAAATATTATGACATAATATATATATTTATAAGTGAAATACATGTAATTGAACAAAAACATGAGAAAATATCATATCTCACCTATTACTAAGCATCAATGGTTTAGTTACCTTTTATTACACTTTTTATCTTATTATAAAATGAATTATTAGGATGAATACTTTATCCGGCAACAATACTATGTTTCATTCAAGATTTTCTCAAAAGACATATATATGGAATTCATTTTGCTATAAATTTTTTTGTTTTATTTTGGTTTGTCATATATACAATAAACAACATATATGTGGGTGATGTTTTTAAGAATTTTCTCACACTAGAAATCACTTGAAAATGTATCATAAAATCGAAAAAATCTCCTCTAATTGAGATAATGGTTACATATATATAGACATTATAAAGCTACATATGTCATCTTTCAACAGGTACGAACAATTTTGATACTCTGCGTTGTGTCAGACCTGAAGATTCAGTATGCTCAGATGAAAAGGCTATAAGATTCTCTCTCAATACTTAAGGTCTGTACATCTGAGTTAACGTTGGCATGAGATGAGGTTGATCCACCTCGTAGGTTCGATATGATTTGATATGAGATAATGTTGATCCACCTCGTATGTCTAAGTGATTTAATATGAGACGATGTTGATCTACCTCATATGTCCCAAGTGATCTGAAATGAGATGATGTTGATCCACCTCGTATGTTTGAAGTGATCTGATATGAGACGATGTTGATCCACCTCGTACGTCCGAAGTGATCTGATATGAGATGATGTTGATCCACCTTGTACGTTCGAAGTGATCTACAACTTTTCTTTAATCTTATGTACTTCTCCCATAGTTATATTATAGATGATTTGATATATCCAATCTTTAACAGTGCCAACATCAGTGTGCATTCTAACATTAAGTCCCTCATTCTTTTACTTCGAGGTTAAGTGGAAGAATGTACTCTTTATTAATATCATAAACTGTTTAATTTCCTTGATATTTTTCGTTAATATTCTAAAATTAAAGACATTTACTAATTCTTTCCGTTGATGTCTCTTCCATTTCCCTAGGTCATAACGTTTTAAATTTTAGTTTATAAAGAGGGATTCTTGTTCCCATAAATCACTTATACTTCACAAAACTTCAAAATTTTTAGAGCAGAGAAATTTAGATCATAGTTTTGGAAAATAACTTCGTAAGTTTGCTTTTGAAGGGAATTAGTTAGTGGATTTGGGGAATGAGATCGTTTTCTTAGGTAAATCAGTTCTTCAGACTAGAAAAGAAGTTTCCTCGTCATCCCTTTATCTACAGGTAAAACTATCTTTGTTTGATCTTGAATTTCTTTTCACGTTTTCTGGTTTAGTTTACTACATTACTTTGAGTATTGACTTCGAGTGAAGAAAGGGTACACAAACTTCCTAAAGTTATGGATTCCCAAAAAGAAATACTCCTCCAGGTCATCCCGAAGGGGCTGTATCAAACCCCAAGGCTCTAGAACTAGAAAAAGGAAGAAAAATAACTTTCAAAATTAGCATCGATCAGACTGGGCAACATGTAGAATTTGTTTTTCCACTATGTCGTACAACTTTGAAACCAAAGGATTTGGGTATGAGGAGAGAAGATGCCCCAATAGTTAGGGACAAATTCCCTAAATAGACGACCAAGCAAAGAGAGGGGTCTTAGCCCTACCTGTTTCAAACAAACCAAATCCAACTCTAGTACAAATTGGGTCGTCTTTGTTAGGTCCTCCTCCTAAAATTAATATTCCCAACGTGAAAATCCAAGAACCAAGAAAAAAGAAATCTAGTAAGAAATTATCAAAACGAGGTTGGGAAAAAATGAGAAATCGTAAGGACACGATCTCAAAACTACCAAGTAGGTTTGTGGGTTCTGACCTGACGAGGATAAGGGCAATACGATGTTCAGGTCGTAAGCTATCTACGTTCGACAAGGTATTTTGACAATCTTTTACCTCGTAATACTAATATTATTTTTGTACATTGCAGACATGGATTATTCTAGAGTTGACTGCTCAAACTTGTTTGCTAATGTGGACCTCGAGAAGAGTGTACCTGAAAGTTCTCATGCCAAAGTAAGAACTGAGGTAGGAGATGACATTGCGAGACACTTAGCTGGAGTGATCGTATCCCTCATAGCACCGAGCTCTTCTCATACTAAGTCTAACCCCTAATTATCCAAGAAGAGAAAAATGAAGGCAGTTCAGTTTAATGAAAGAACATCCCCAGTTCGTGTGCTTGATCTAGAAAGATTGGAATTGAGTGACATCTATCTCAAAGATGTCAAGCACATCAACGCCCCTGTGACTTAATTTAATTAAGGGACATTTGGAAGAAAATATTTGCAACTTGATCTCTACCAACACTTTGGGAGTGAAGAAGAGCGAGGTCGCGTACAAACAGCTTGCAAAGAGGAAGGATTAACGCACTGGGAAATGGTTGCGCAAAGGCTATTCGAGGTAATACTTTTATACGATGTTTTTACTTTTGCCTGTACTCCAAATCTTATCCTAAAAAGGTTTATGTTACTTGCAGGCTCTATCAATTATTCGCGAAAGAGAGATATTAAATCGAGCTTATCGTTAAAGGACACAAGAAGTGGAGTCCCTACTATCTGAGTATGAACAAGCTATTAATCAAAAGGATGCCACCATTGGTCGTCACGTGTTAGAGGTAGAGATCGTAACCTAGTGTTTTAAAATTTTTTAAAATTGCTTCAAGGCTTGTCGTCTAAATTTGTTCGTACCTCCTTATGTACTTCATATCCTATATTTTGTTAAATTTACTATTCATGTTGCCTATACTACACTTCGTACCTCCTTGTGTACTTCGTATCACATATATTGTTTAAATTTACTATTCATGTTACCTATACTACACTTCGTACTTCCTTGTGTACTTCATATCACATATATTGTTAAATTTACTTAATATTTTGTGACACATCATACCTCATAGTATGTACTTCGTATTTTTTGATTTCAAGTCGTCCATGTTAACACTTCGTAATTTTTTTCTTAGGCTATCATTAACATATGATAATAAGAGGGAAGCTTCAGAGCTATATGATTCAGCTGTTGCTCTTAAAAAGGATTATGAGGAAAGAGACCAGTTATATCACGAGACTGCTAAAGAGTTCAATGATTTAATAGAAGATGTAGACAAACTTCGTCAAGTTAGAGATACGACGGTTGCAAATATTAGAAGAATGTAACACTTTAAATCAGAAGAATGCCACTCTTGAAGAAGATAAAGAAAAATTATCCCAAGAAGTAGAATACTGGAAGAACTTGTATCTTCAATCTTTAATTGTTGTAAATGATCCAAAAAGTCAGTGACTTTGATTAAGTAATGGGTTTGTGTAATACCATAACGAATCATGAAGGTCAATAATTTTGAATTTATGAAAGTGTGCGCCTTTATTTTCTATATTTATTTGTGTTTATATATATCCTTCATATAAACATGGCATCATCATTTTTTTTTTGTTAAGGGATATGAGATAGCCAATCTTATCTGTTGGCATTATGTTTATCCTCTAGAAATAGGTTCTCCATTTGAGAACTCTTCGCGTTTAATTCGCGATATCACGTTATGTTATTCGTGATGAGGGACATGAATGAGACGATTTGAGTTTGTCGTCATTATGTTTATCCTCTAGAAATAGGTTCTTCATTTGGGAACTCTTCATGTTTAATTCGCAATATCACGTTATGTTATTCGTGATAAGGGACATAATGAGATGATCTGAGTCTGTCGTCATTATGTTTATCCTCTAGAAATAGGTTCTCCATTTGGGAACTCTTCGCATTTAATTCGCGATCTTGAAAGAACATTTTGATAAACATCCTGTATAAATAAAATAAAAAACTGATATCTTTACAATAGTTTGTAAAATTCAAAATTGACATGGAGGATACCTTGTCTAAAAATAATATCGTTTGAGTTGGTCTGCATTCCAACTCAAAGGTTCTGGCTTTCCTCCCTTTTGTCGAATATGATAAGCTCCTTCTGGAGTAATATCGATGACTTCATAAGGATCTTCCCATGTAGCTGCAAACTTGCCATGTTCAGTTTCTATCTTGTTTTCGACCACTTTTCGTAACACCCATTGGCCGACATCGAAAGTTTTGGGTTTGACAGTTTTGTTGTAAGTTCTTTGTACCAATCTTTTTTGGGCTTCGATCTTGATTAATGTCGATTCCCTCAACTCCTCAGAAAGCGTAAGATCTATTCTCCTCAAATCCTCTTGATCCTCATGTGACAATTTTGATCGGAGGGTTGGTTCTTGTAACTCCGATGGTATGACTTGCTTCTGTTCCATATACTAGAGAAAATGGAGTCTGTCCCGTGGCCGATCTTGGTGTGGTCTTGGTAGGCTCCCTCCAATATTTTCTTCAGAATGTTTATCAAAATTTTATTTGAAGATTCAGCTTGGCCTTTCGCTTGCAGTCTGTATGGTGTAGAATGAGAGAGTTTAATCTGTAACTCTTTACAAAATGTGACGACCTTTTGACCCATGAATTGTTTTCCATTGTCTGTTACCAATTCTCTTGGCAAACCAAAACGACATAATATTTTTCCAAACAAATTCTATTATGACTTTTTCCTGAATTCTTGCCAAAGGTTCTACTTCGATCCACTTTGAGAAGTAGTCAATGGCTACTATTAGAAATCTTCTTTGAGCAAGAGCTAATGGTAAAGGACCCACAATATCGAGTCCCCATTTTTGGAAAGGCCATGGACTAACAATTGACTTTAGTTCACTAATGGGTTGATGTGACAAACTGGCGTATTTTTGACAATGATCACATTGTTGGGAATAAGATATTCAATCTTTTCATAAAGTGGGCCAGTAATAACCCTGACGCATAATCCGTTGCGACAAAACCACACCTCTTGAGTGAGCACCACAATAACCTTCATGTAATTCGGCAATGACCAATTGTCCGTCAAACATTTCAACCAAGGACCTCCATTGGTCTTTAGATATCAAAGGTTATCATGTAGTATGTAGCTTTGAGACTTAGTTATCAGCTTACGTGCTTCATCTTTGTCGTGGGGTAACATCTTTTGACTCAAATAATGCACATAAGGCGTGATCCACGTTTCTTTCATATCGGCCCCAATCGCCATACTTTCATTCTTTTCTTTTTCCACTGTTGGTATGCTTGGCAAAGTTAAACATGTGATTGGGACCGTTCTTTTCATGTTGGTTGCCATAGCTAAAGCCAAACTGGCTAAGGAATCTGCATGATTGTTATTGCTTCGCGGTATTTGGAGCAAAACAAAATCTTTTATGTTAGATATTTCTGCCCAGACTAGTTCCAAATATTATACCATCTGCTCTTCCTTGGCGTCAAAAATTCCTTTGACTTGTTTGACAATTAATCGGGAATCACTACACATGACTACTTTTCTAGCCCTTAAGACATTCAATTGTCACAAGGCCAAAAGTACTGCTTCGTATTCAGCAACATTATTAGTTACTTGAAAATTTATTTGAATACATTGTTCGATCATTCCCCCATTTGGTGTAAAAATGACAATTTCGACACTTGCACCTTTAGAATTACAGGCTCCATCGACATGGACCTTACATGCTGGGGAATTAGTTGCATCAACTACTATTAAAATTTTTGCCTCCTATGGTGTTTCCCTCCATTCAGCTACAAAGTCTACTATTGTCTGTCCTTTTATTGTTGTGGGAGATTGATACTGGATCTAAAACTCGCTTAATTCAATGGCAATTTGTGATAATCTTCCTGATGCTTCAATTTTACCTAGTACATGTTTCAAAGAGTATGAAGTGATAATGACGATAACATGTCCACTAAAGTAATGTCGCAACTTTCTAGCTACCATTCTCAGAGTAAAAGCAACTTTGTCCAAAGTTGGGTATTGTTGCTGAGCTCTTATCAGTGCTTGACTGACATAATAAACGGGTTGTTGTATTTGATCTCGATCAACCATCAAAACACCACTTCTGCAGTTGCAGGGACAACCATGTACAATACAAGGTTTCTTTATCAAAGGGACTGACTAAAATGAGAGGTTGTCCCAAGTATTGTTTGATAGCTTGAAAAGCATCTTCACAATCTTTATCCCAATTATAATTTGCATTTTCCTTCAGTTGTCGAAAAAATGGGAGTTCCTTCAGTTGTCGAAAAAATGGGAGACATTTTGCCGTACTCTTAGATATGAATTGATTGAGAGCTGCAATTCGACCATTTAATTGTTGAACTTATTTAATACATCGAGGTGACCGCATGTTAATTAATGCTTCAATTTTGTCAGGATTAACTTCAATACCACGTATTGACACTAAATACCATAGAAACTTTCTTGATGACAGACCAAAAACATAGTTCTTAGGGTTTAGCTTCATATTATAAAGACAAATGATAGAAAAAAGCTTCTTGAAGATTTGTGATGTGATCCTCTACATTCTTTGTCTTGACCACCATATCGTCAACATAAACTTCCATACTCCTGCCAATTTGTTGTTCAAACATTTTATTAACCATTCTTTGATATGTTGCGCCAGCATTCTTTAGACCAAACGACATGTGAGTATAATAGAAGGTTCCTTCTTCAGTGATGAAGGCTGTTTTTTCTTCATCTTGTGGGGCCGTTTGAATCGATGATAACCTAAATATGCATCCATAAAACTCATGATTTCATAACCAGCTATCATATATACTAATTGATCAATACTGGGGAGATGGAAACAGTCTTAAGGAGTTGTTGTGTTAACGTCTGTGAAATCCACACACATGCGATGTTCTCCCCTTGCCTTCTTGGCTAACACTATGTTTGATAATCACGTTGGATAATTTACTTCTCGAACCCAATGGACTTTTTTGAGGGAGTTTACTTGGTTTTTTATGATCGCATTCTTTTCTCGCGCAAACTTCATTTTCCTTAGCTATACTGAGGTCTTGGTATGATCAATATTTAGTTTATGCCGAATTACCTCGGGGCTTATTCTTGGCATATCCTCTAGTTTCCATGTGAATACATCTACATTTTTCTTTAGAAAGGCAATTATGAAATTCCTCACTTGATTTGGAAGTGATGCATTGACCTTTAAGAATTTTGCCTATTCAATATCACCTATTGGTATGAGTTCATAATCACTTGGCGAGACTGTCAAAACTTGTTTAGGAATATTTGGACCATCTAGCTTATTCTTCTTACAGGATGGTCCAAACTTTGGTTGCTATTGTGATTTGGCATTTTTCATGATGGAATGATAACAACTTCGAGCCCTTTCTTGTTCTCCTTTTATTTCTTTGATTCCTTCTTGTGTGGGATATTTTAACAGTTGATGATAAGTCGAAGGAACTGCTCTCATCTTATGCAACCAATTTCGTCCTAATATAACATTGTATGAGGTTAGAGTGTTAAGTACAACAAAATTTGTGAAATTGATGGCACCAACGACTGAGACAGGCAATCGTATCGTTTCTATTGACATTGTGGTGCTGCCATTGAATCCCACTAATGGCATTTCTTTGCGAGCAATTTCCTTTGGATCAATTCCCATGTCTAACAATGTTGTGAGGTATAATAGATCTGAAGAGCTACATTGTCTATTAAAACTCTCCTGACTTCAAAATGAGCAATTTTTACTGTTATTACTAATGGATCGTCATGAGGGGGTGCTGCTTCCCTTTCTTCAAAACTTATAGGATAGATGACATCCGATTCTCTCATAAAATAGGCCGGCCTATTCACTTCACGAGCCTCCCTAGCATATCTTTTTGTTGAGTTTTGTGAGAATTCAGACATAGTTGGACCTCCATGGATTGTGTGAATAATTCTCACATGAGCTAATTGTCCCTATTTAGGAGGATCGTCTCTAGGAGGAAGGTTGTGTGTGAACTCCGTGGTAGAATTCTTTTGTTCTATACTTGATCCTGCCACACTATCATCCACCAATTCACGCAACAAACCTTTAGATAAGAGCTGCTTAATCTCCCATTTGAGATGTCGACAGTCATGAGTCCAATGTTCCGTGTCTTTATGAAAAGCACAATACTTATTAGGGTTGTGTTGAACAACCTTCATCTGAGTAGGCCAACGGACCTGTTGAGTTTTTTTTCATATGACGAATTGCTTCGACCACTGAAACATGAAGAGGTGGTCCTCTAAAAGGAGATAAAGACCTTACCCAAGTTTTTGTATGCTGTGGTGAAGCGTCATTGGGTCGAAACCTTGAAGAGTAAGGTTTGATCCCTTAATATGGTCTTCTCCGATTGATTTTTTTATCAAGTGAAAATTTTCTTCCATCATCTCCAACTCTTGGGGTAGATAGTTTCGTAGAAGACATTTCTCTTTCCACATTTACAAACTTGTGAGCCTCGTCATACACTGCTTCTGATGACCTTGGAGTGGTTTTTGTTAATTCACTAAATAGTGGAGAACTTTTAACTCCCATTCAAAAAGCCTCAATTGCCAGAGATTCTGGGCAATCAATGATTTCAAGTTTTTCAATCTTAAAGCGTTTGAGATAAGCTTCAATAGTTTCTTGTGGTTCTTTCACTATTGCGAAGAGGTGATGAGCTTCTTTCCTTATAGGTTTATTGCTTGCGTAATTAGTGATGAATACTTTCATGAATTTTCCAAAATTTGTAACGCTTTTTGGAGTCAAAGCATTAAACCATTTCTGAGCTGAATCTTGCACAGCAAACGCAAAAATCTTGCACGTCATTGCATCTTTCTTTTTAATACGTAGACAAATCGGTGTCATTATGGTTTTAAACTGCATGATGTGGGAGACTGGATCTTTAGTTCCTTTATAGGCTGGACATCGAAGAGTAGAGAACTTCCGAAGAGGCATGGTATGTTCAATATTATATTGAGTCCTTCTTGTTCCTTGTTGCTTAATCTGCTCTTCCATTTTCTTCATTCTTGCCTCCCATTCTTTACCTATTTGTGACTTTTGATGAGGAATACAGGGAATTAAAGATGGAATAAGTTCTGGCGGGGGAGTTGAAACATGATGAGGTAGGGAATTGCGTGCTCTGTGGGAGCTCTCCGCACCATGAAGTAGTTTTTGTTGTGCTCTCCCAAATCCAGTCTAGAATTACAAGCATTTTTAAGATGATTTCACAGCTCCTGATTATCTTATTGACTTTGTAAAAAAGCTCGTTGTAACTTCTCCAATTGTTGTTGCAAAAAAGGCATCATAGTGTCATCTTCTTGGATAAGACGACTTGATGGTTCTGAGGAACCAGACTGTTCCTCGAGCAAAGGATGAGTTGTTTGGTTCTCAATTGGGAAAGATCCCATTGTACGTTCTAAAGTCTCGTTCAGATTATTGATAAGTATTTGGTCCTTCAATTGCAAAGTGTTAGAAAGGAGCCCCGTCATGATGGATTACAATAGGTGAACTAGATTTCTTAGAATATGATCTAATTCTCTTAGTTATGAACTAATTTTAAGGTCTCAAACGAAAATAGCAAGAGCTAAAAAGCTTGAGTCCCCACGGTGGGCGCCAATTGTTTTGAAGAATTTTTTCACACTAGAAATCACTAGAAAATATATCATAAAATTGAAAAAAATCCCCTCTTATTGAGATAATGGTTACATATATATAGACATTACAAAGTTACAGATTTCATCTATCAACAGGTACGAACAATTCTGACACTCTATGTTGTGTCAGACCTGAAGATTCAGTATGCTTAGATGAAAAGGCTGTCAGATTCTCTCTCAATACTTGAGGTCTATACACCTGAGGTGACGTTGGCACGAGCTAAGGTTGATCTGCCTTGTAAGTCAGATACGATCTGATATGAGACGATGTTGATCCACCTCGTATGTTCGAAGTGATCTGATATGAGACAATGTTGATCCACGTCGTATGTCCGAAGTAATTTGAAATGAGATGATGTTGATCCACCTCGTATGTCCGAAGTGATCTAATATGAGACGATATTGATCCACGTACGTCCGAAGTGATCTGAAACTTTTCTTTAATCTTATGTACTTCACCCATAAGTTCGTATTATAGACGATGTGATATATCCAATCTTTAACAGTGCCAACAGCAACGTACATTCTAACAGGTGAGCAGCGAAAAAATCGAATAAAATGACATAAAAATGGCGTATGTGTTGAAATTTTATTGGTGACATTTATAATAATACATAGAAAATAAAAGATCAATATATTTTACCATTTTTTTTATTTGTTTGTAAAATTTCAATAGAGAATATAGTCCGTGTAGCCCCCAGGAAGATCGTAGACTACACATTAAGGATTTCTTACTTGTTTGGTGATACCTCACACTAATTGGATACAATGAATCCTATGGTATATAAATAACTCAGTTATTCAACTTATTTTACTTTTAATCTCTCTCAATTAAAAAAAATATATGTTTATTTTTTTCTAATATTAAAAAATATAAGTTCATTTATGTTATAAAAAAAATGAAAATATGTTTTTTTTTGTTAAAGGTGTTAAAAATGAAACTCTACGTATAAAAATAATTATGCCAAATAACTAAACCTAGAATTGTTAAAAAGCCTTGGGCTCACAATTACCCTCTCAAAGAGTGAATATAAAATAGAATAGGAAAGTTTTTGTAAATTAGTTTTTGTACATTCTTAACTCTTAAGATATGCAAGTGATTGGATCAAGAAATGTATAAGAGTTGATTATAGAAGAATAGAAGTATAAACTTTAAATTAAGATGTGCAACAGTCATTAAATATGTCTTAGTGCCCAATACAAAGAATCGTATTGTAGTTTTTTTTGGACAATCTATCTCAAACCATCCTCCTTTTGGACTAACTATATTATTTGAGTTTTTAAAATTGACGTAAATAAATCAAATAAAATCATGCATACTTAGTCATTTTACTACCCAACTGATAATGATCTGAACATGAAGAAATTAATTTAGAAGCTTGAGCAAGGACAAACATGCATGTATTGGAAATTCAACTGCTACTGTAATGTCAAGTGGAGTCTTCTTTCAGAAAAAAAGAGGATGTAATATGATATGGATAGGATGAAAAATATTTCAAGTATATTAATTATAATTAAAAAATATAAAAATTTAATGATTTTTGGGTGTAGTGTTAAAAATTTAATAACTACTAAAAAAATATTAAAAGTCCAAAATTTTTAAAATTGTGATAATTTTATTCATATGACATCACTCATTGCATGTCATGTGGACAAATTTTATGATAATTTTAAAAATTTTGAACATATAGTACTATTTTTAATAGTTATTAAATTTTTAGTATTTTTTATATATAGATAATAAATTTTTATGTTTTTTCATTATAATTAGTAATTTTTTTAATAATTTTTTCTATATAAATATATATTTGTGTAAAATACAATACATAATTTCAACGATGAATAGTGTAAACTGAAAAGAGCTTTTCTGAATAAATGTGATGTTAAACTGTGAGTAAATAATCTACTGTTTGTGTAGAACCGGTTGCAGGAAAACCACGTGTTTGCAATAAGACAACTGGAAAAGAAGAAATTGGAAAAGACATATCACGTATGGCTATCAGCCTATCTAAAATTAGATCAAACATCATAAGGAAAATAAAACAAACTGAAACAAAATAAGTAAATCTATTATTGTTATGATAACTTGCGAAGATTTTATTCAAAGAATATTTTTTTGAACAAATACAATGAAAATCAATGCTAATTTTTTTAAATACATTAAAGTTTCAAAAGAGAAGATAATTAATCAATGCAAATTTTTTCAAATACATTAAAGTCTCAAACGAGGTTAACACTAAAAACTATTGTGCTATTAGAAAATACTTGTGAGATTTTTTGTTCGGCATTATTCTGTCTCAAAGCTTTGCTGATTCAATTGGCATAATAATACTTAAAAATACATGATGCAAAGATCTATATTTGTGCTTATTTAGATAACAAATAAGAAATATTTCCTCATTGATGCAAACCAAAGGGTCAAATCTTGTAACCTATGACCAACCTGTGACCGAAAACTACAAGAATATGAACCACAAACCCACAATTTGGCTTCACACCTCAAGAAAGCTAAGAAACTCAGATTCGATTGAACCTCGACCTAAGGGCTATTGATGAGCCACAAACCTTGGTAGAGAAGACACCACAAAGATAACCAACTTTTGATAAGTCTGTGATTTGTGTTAAAAACACAAAAAGCAAGAGTTCACAACATTGCATAAAATTTGATTATTATTCTAGTTTGAATCAACCTTACATCAATAAGAGTGTAAGGTTTATGAATATTGGCAATTTTCGTAGACAAAATGTTTAATTGTAATCTAGCATAAGCGTCCACTGTTTAATCAAATGATACATGATGATGGAGTTACCAAGCTTGCAATGCTTATATGACAGGTAAAATATTCTCTCATGCATACATCCTTACACAATTGAGCACTACACTTAGTATGAATCACAACGAAAAGAAAATATACACATGTTGGTCGATCGATCAAGTAGTCGATCGATCGAGTATAGACCAACTTCAATCTAGCTGCTCTCGGGTTTGAAATTGCATAGTTAGATCGATCGAGCATTGGCTAGATAAATCGAGCTTTGGCTAGATCGAGCGAGCCTGTTTTTCAGTTCTACTACAACTCTGTTTTTAATTCGGTCTATATGTTACTTTTACCAATTTGACACATTTAATGTTGAATGCAAAATCCTTATATAAGTATAATTGTTGTGAAAGTAGAATCCTTGTATGAGTAGAATTGTTGTGAAAGCAAAATCCTGGTATGAGTAGAATTGTTGTGATAGCAAAATCCTAGTATGAATAGAATCGTTGTGAAAGTAGAATCCTTATATAAGTAGAATTGTTGAGAAAGCTAAATCCTAATATGAGTAGAGTTGTACTCTATTATTAATCCTCTTTCAAGTCAAATTGGACTCTATATAAGCAACGCTTGTTTGTGCAAAATACTAACTACACCAAAATAATATTTTCTACAACTGATTGAGTTTTTAAAGAAAAATCTTATTCTCATCATCTATTAATCTTAGGCACTTTCTTGTTTTAATTGTTCAAACATATTGTGTGGTTATGTTTGAATAATTCATGTGCCTAATTGCTTTTCATGATATTTAGATTTGCATGATCGTTCTAGAGTTTGCTAGCTGATTTATTCTTTACATCGTATGCTATTGAATCTGCTAGTTAAGATTTTTCATTGTTGAATCTGTTCTAGAACATACTTTGCACTTGTGTTATTTGTGCTAACGTTTCAGGTACTGAGATGACGTGTTCGGTATTTCGTATGACTCGAAATTATCGAAGTTGACAGGTTCAATTGATCTTGTGGGACTCAAGTAGATTGAAACGTTGGTCCGGATCCAGACACCAAGCTTGTGGTGGCTATGAAAGGAGCAACGGCTCGTAAGTAAATTACATGAGGGGGATCTATCTGTGAAGGGTAGTCTAGGACCTGTGGTTGTAATTGAACATTGATTTTCATAGTGGATAGTTAGGTGGTCCGGTGGACCGGTGATTTTTCTCTTAGGTCATTGGAGTGACCTAAGTTGTTTCCACCTAAAAATCTCGTGTGTTATTCTTTAATTTCGCATTTTATTTTTACACGCGATTGCATGTCTGGTCGTTGTGATTAGGTTATATAATTAATATCTGTTAAAATTAAAAATAACCTATTCACCCCCTTTAGGTATATTTGATCCGTAACTAAAAACTTTCAAAGAGGTATATATAGTATCACCTAAAAGCCTTAGGAATGTATTGGATAATTAATTTATAAAAAAAAACCCTAATGAGATAATAACTAAACGAAATAGAAACCGAATTGCTAATGAAAATCTACCAAATTTCATGACTTGGCCGGCCACAATGGGCTTAACACTCTCATGGATGCCCTACAATTGACATAAAATAAAGCCCAAAAAATTATCATAAAATCTGTCCAAGAATTACATTATATAGAAATTACATTATCTCTCCACTCTCATCCATTCTAAACCCTTCTAAACCATATTGCAATAAAATTTCTTGCAAAAGAGACGGATATTGTTTTTTTTTTTTTTTTATAGAAAATGAACACCCTTGATGAGAATAATGGCATGCTACAAATCTCGAGTGAACCAATCATGAGATCAATGACAAAATAATTCAAGGAAGCCTTAAATGGACTCATTCAAAAGTTTAATCATGATCAAGAATTGACAAAACGGGAGCTCAACACATGGAAGGATCCAATCAATGAGATAAAGGCAAATTTGGAATTTTAAGCAGGAGCATGGGTGCTACGAAGTAGGCCTTTCACTATCACAACCCGCGTATGAGAGTTTTGGGCTGATTATAATCAAGAGCATTTGCACCAAAGTATGGGTCTTTTGCCGTTGCGTCCCACATACTTTGAGTTTTGGGAAGAGACACTAGCATCGTGGCTTGGGGTATTCTTGCTTGCGTAATTTTCTTACTGTTAGATCAAAATCAAGGTTGAGGATTTGCTTTTAAGGTTTTATTTGTATCCTATAAATATATTTGCAGCTAAATTTGAGAGCTTGAATGCTTCATATTCCTTTTCAAATCAACTTATCAAAAAGATTAGCAAACATTTGTAGCATTTCTATCATCTTGCATTTTTTTGTGAGGAATATCCATTGTGTTAAGGTGTGTGCTAAACAATCTAAAGATTAATTTTTCTAGGAATCGATTTCAATTTCCTGTCGATTCTTAGGCCGTATCTCTTATAGTTCTTAAACCGTATCATATTTATGGGTTATAAGGTCCGTGTTCTCAGGTTCATATCATTTGGTATCAGAGCACTGGGTTATAAATTTTAGATTCCTATCCATTTACTTTCGTTCTTTTTTATTTGTGTTTTTATATTTCACTTCCTGATATTAAAAAATATATGTGATGTTCTTTCTCTACGAAAATTTCAGGTTAAAAAAAATTCAATTTCTATAATTTTTAACTTGTTTCAATACTTTCCTAGTTTTTTTTGTGCAAATTTTTTGGAAATTATCTATGTTAGACTTCAATTTCTGCAGTAATTTCATTTCCAAAATTTTTGTCGTAGATTTTGTGATGATACTAATACTTTCTATGTTAATCTTGTATCGAAAATTTCTAGAATTGTTTTCTTGTTACTGTTCATTTTTATGGATTTTTTTTTGTGTAATGTTGAATCATAAATTCCTAGAATTTGTATCATAATATCTAATACAGTTCTAAATTTTCTGTGTTATTTATGTATCGTAAATTTTTAAAATTTGTATCATAATTTCTGTGTTAAATTTCTCTTGGTTTATTAGCAGAATTATTTAAAAAAGAAAAAAAAAGAAAAGAAAAGAAAAGAAAGAAGAAGGCCAAAATTATTATTATTATTATTATATACATATATATATATATATATATATATATATATATTTGTTGTACTCTAGTACCTTCCAAAGTTTTTAAATTTTAACAATTCTTCTTTGTTATTATTAAAGTATCGCTCATATTTTTAAATTTTTCTTGAGCAATTAATATACTTTTTTATATTTTGCTATTTCCTTTGTGTAATAGAGAATTTTACAATTGTTTGGAACACCTGTACGGTTTGGTTTGCTTAGGAGTTAAGAGCTCTTGAGCAATGAACCTGAGAGTTAGCTTAGTGAAATTATTTTTTTTTACTAATAATTGCTTTTTTATGTTAGTTGTTACAAAATCTCTAATAGGAATAGTCCCAAAGAAAGATTGGATGCAACATTCTTAATGAGGGCTTTACAATAATCAGTTGAAAGGATGAATGTCGTCATAGTGGACATGAATGAGAGGATGGAAAGGCAAGAAGTCACCATGGCGAACTTACAACAAGGAGCACCATAAGGCATTCCAAATGTTAGTAGGCTCGATAGACAAGCATATGTAGAGGAAGAGCCTGAAGTTGATAATTGGGAGGAAAACTTTGAGGAAGAAGAAGAAATGGTACCTATGGAAGGAAGAAATGGGAATAGAGGAGGCATATGGAAACCACAACTTAGGCCACATGATGAAGTTGATAGAAATTTGTAAAGCATAAAAATGAAGATGCCATCATTCCAAGGAAAGAATAATCCAAAATTATACTTTGAGTGAGAGACGAAAGTTGAGTACATCTTTGAGTGCAACAATTATGCTAAATATAAAAGATAAAACTTCTTGTCATTTTATTTATTGATTATGCATTGAATTTGTGTGATCAATTAGTAATTGGTAGGAGAAGGAACCGTGAAAGGCCAATTGACAATTGGAATGACATGAAGGTCATTATGAGAAAAAAGGTTCGTTCTTAGCTATTATTATAGGGAACTGTATCAGAAATTGTAAGAAGATTAGTAAATCACAATGGCTCAATTTTTGAGTGGGTTAAATCAAGATATTGCCAACATTATGGAACTTCATCATTATGTAGAGTTTTAAGATATGGTCCACATGGCACTTAAAATGGAGAGACAACTAAGTAAAATGAGTAGCCAGTCATTAGCATCGAAGGCAAGCCCTACTATATCAAAACTAAATCCTACTACACCTTGGAAGTCTAGTTTGAAAAAAGGATGAAGGGTTTAGTTCCAAGCCTAAGATTGAACCATTTAATTCCAAAGAGACGGAGGCTTGTAAGGATAAATGAAAAATCAAAACCCCAACTCATAATCGTGATATTAAGTGTTTTCGTTGTCTTGATAGGGGTCATATAGCATCTCAATGCCCAAACAAGAGGACAATGATCACACAAGAAAATGGGGAGGTGGGAACCGATGATGAGGGTGAAGATGAAGAAATGTCACCACTAGAGGAGGCAAGTGATGAGAAAATAGGTCCCGTGGATGGTGAG
Source organism: Elaeagnus macrophylla (assembly GCA_029378325.1). Classification (NCBI taxonomy): domain Eukaryota; kingdom Viridiplantae; phylum Streptophyta; class Magnoliopsida; order Rosales; family Elaeagnaceae; genus Elaeagnus; species Elaeagnus macrophylla. The sequence goes on from CM055653.1 coordinate 4,362,657, forward strand.
GCAAAGAGAAAACATCTTTCATACAAAATGTCATATGAGCAACAAAGTATGTAACGTCATTATTGATGGAGGGAGTTGTACTAATGTAGTTAGTACTACCATAGTTGAGAAGTTGGGATTGTCTATGATTAAACACCCTCAACCTTATAAGTTGAAATGATTGAATGATAGTGGGGAAGTAAGGATTAACAGGCAAGTACTAATGTCCTTTTTCATTGAAAAATACAAAGTTAAAGTGATGTGTGATGTGGTCCAATGGAAGTTGAGCATATCTTGTTTTGTAGGCCATGATAATATAATAGAAAGGTTACACATAATGGGTATAGAAATAAGTACTCTTTCGTATAGAATAGTAGAAACATTACACTTGTATTTCTTAATAAAAAATAAGTTTTTGAGGACCAATTGAAAATGACAAAATAAAAAGAAAAGAGTGAAAAAGAGAAAGAACGAGAGAAGAGTGAGGCAAAAGAAAAGAATGGAGAGAAAAGGAAAAGGAAAGAGAGAAAAAAAATGTTAGCTTTTTTGCTAGAGCAAGTGAGGTCAAGTGAGCCATTCTTGCAAGATGGCCTATAGTTGTACTTTTGTACAAGGAGGCTAATTTTTCTACTAAAAATCTTAACGATCTTTTGCCTAGTGCTATTGTTTCTTTGTTACAGAAATTTGAAGACATGCTTCCTGAAAAGATCTTGGATGGTGTACCACCAATTAGGGGGATTGAGCATCAAAGTGATTTCATTCTAAGAGCATCTTTTCAAAATCGACTAGCCTATAGAATCAATCCAGAAAACACCAAGGAGATTCAAAGGTAAGTTGAGGAGTACTTGACCAAATGTCAAGTGAGGGAGAGCTTGAGCCCATGTGCAGTCCCAATCTACTTGTACCTAATAATGATGGATTAAGTCGGATGTGTGTTTACTGTCAAGCCATCAACAACATTACGATACAATAAAGACATCATATTCCTAGGTTAGATGACATGTTACATGAATTGCATAGTTCTTGCATTTTTACTAATATTGATTTGAAAAGTGGATATTATCAAGTTAGGATGAAAGAGGGTGATGAGTTAAAAAATACATTTCAGAAAAAACATGGCTTGTATGAATAGTTAGTCATGTCTTTTGGAATAACAAATATACCTAGTACTTTTATGTGACTTATGAATCATGTTTTACGTGCATTTATTGGTAAATTTTTGGTTGTCTACTTTAATGATATTCTCATTTGGTAGTAAAAATTTAGAAGAGCATGTCTTACATTTGTATTATGTGCTTGAAGTGTTAAGAAAGGAAAAATTGTATGCCAATCGAAAAAAGTACTGTTTATATATGGAGAAATTAGTTTTTCTTAGTTTTGTTGTTAGCTCTAAGGGTATAGAGGTGGATGATGAGAAGTGAAGGCCATTAGGGAATGGCCCACACCTAAGCCTATTATCGAGTTTAAGAGTTTTTACAATTTGGCTAGTTTTTATTAAGATTTGTTAAAGATTATAGTATACTAGCTACACATTTAACTGAGGTTATTAAAAAGATTATTGGATTTTAGTGGGGTGAGGATCAGGAAGGGAGCTTTTAAAATGATAAAGTAAAGATTATATTTTGCGTCTGTTTTAACTTTACTTGATTTTACTAAAACAATTGAGGTTGAGTGTGATGCTTCAAGTATAGGTATAGTAACTGTTTTGATGTAAGAATGACGATCTATCAATTATTCTAGTGAGAAATTCAACGAAACAGCTCTTAACTACCCAACATATGACAATGAGCTTTATGCTTTGGTAAGGACACTTGAAACATGACAATACTACCTTTGGCCAAAATAAGTCGTCATTCACATGGATAATGAATCCTTAAAACATTTGAGAAGTCAAGGTAAGTTGAACAGAATACATGCAACATGGATGGAATTCATTGAGACATTTTCTTATATTATTTAATATAAGAGAGGCAAGGAAAATATCGTACCTGATGTTTTATCTTAAGGTATGCCTTACTTTTCACATTGAATGCTAGGTTGTTAGGATTTTAATACATCAAAGAAATGTATGTCAATAATGATGATTTCTTTGGGTTTACAATTCATGTGATAAAATTACTTTTGGAAAGTTTTACAAGTTAGATAGGTTGTAATTTAAAGAAAATCAATTGTGTATATCCCAACTTTCCATGGGGGAGGTTTTAATGAGACATTTTGGTATTAAAAAGATTTTAGAAACTCTACATGAATAGTTTATTGGTCGAAAATGAGGTAGGATGTAGAAAGGTTATGTTCTAAATGCATCACTTGTAAGCAAGCCAAGTCCAAAGTCCTACTTAAGGATTGTATACACTCTTACTTGTACCTAGCACACCTTTGGTAGATATTTATATGGATTTTGTTTTAGGATTGCCTAGGTTAAAGAAGGATAGAGACTCCATTTTTTTTTGTTGTAGATAGGTTTTCTAAAATAGCACACTTCATAGTATGTCATAAAATCGATGATACAACTAATGTGGCAGAGTTGTTCTTTAGGAAAATTGTTAGGCTCAATGAAGTTCTAAGAGTATTGTGTCTGATAGGAATGTTAAATTCCTTAGTTATTTATAGAAGACATTGTGGGCTAAATTAGAAACTAAACTTTTATTTTTTACTAGGTGTCACCCCAAATTGATGGTCAAACTAAAGTAGTTAACAAGATTTTTTCTACTTTGCTGAGAGCGGTAATACAAAAGAATTGAAAAATATGGGAGAATTGTCTACCTTTTGTTGAATTTGCATATAATAAGAATGTGCATTCAACTACTGATTATTCTCCATTTGAAATTATTTATGGCTTTAATCCATTTATTCCTATGGATTTTTTACCTTTGCTTGTTTCAAAAAGAATTGACTTAGATGGTCTAAGGAAAGATGAAATGGTGAAGAAGCTAAATGAAAGCATTTATGAACGTATAGAAAAGAAGAACAAGGATTATGCTTTCAAGGCCAACAAAGGGAGGCAAAGAGTCATTTTTAACTCTAGTGATTGGGTTTGGGTACACATGAGGACAAAGTAGTTCTTGAAAAATGAAGAACCAAGTTGTAACCTAGACAAGATGGACCATTCCAAGTGCTTGAGCAGATTAATGACAATGCCTATAAACTAGACATTCCTGGTGAGTATAACGTTAGCACTTCTTTTAATGCTTTTGGTTTTTCTCCTTTGGATTATGTAGGTGATGATTGTAGGTAGAATACTTTTGAAGAGAGAGGAAACGAGAGGGACGAATCTTAAGGTGTTAGTAGATCAATCATGAGATCAAAGATAAAACAACTCAAGAAAGCCTTGAATGGACCCATTCAAGATTTGAATCATGATCAAGGAGGGCCAAAATAGGAGCACAAAGCAAGGAAGGAGCCAATCAATGAGATAAAGGTAAATTTGAAATTTCAAGCAAGAGTATGTGCACTACAAAGTGGGGCTTTCAATGCCGTGGCCCTTGTATAAGATTATTGGGTTGATTTTAGGTAGGAGCATTTGTGTCTCAACGTAGGTCTTTTACCGTTATGGCTGGCGTCCTTTGAGTTTTGGGAAAAAGCACCAGCGCCACAACTTGGTGTATTCGCCACCGTAACTCCCATGTTTCAAGTTTTGGGCAGAGGCATTGGCGTCGCAGCTTGGAATTTTCACCACCATGGCTCGCGTAGTTTTTTGTGTAATTTTTTGACTGTTGGATCAAAATCAAGTGTGGAGATTTATTTACTTTTAGGGTTTTATTTTTATCCGATAAATACATTTGTAGCTCACAACTGCCTCTTTACTTCACATTTAATACATTTTTTTTCAAATCAAATTTGAGAGCTTGAATGTTTCGTGTTTCTCTTCAAACCAACTTATCAAATGGATTAGCAAACCTTTGTGGCGTATCTATCATCTTGTATTTTTGGTGAGTAATATCTATGATGTTAAGTTGTGTGCTAATAATCTGAACATTAATTTTTCTATGAATCGATTTCAATTTCTTGTCAAATCTTTGGTCTTGTCTTTTGTAGTTCTTAAACTGTATCGTGTTTGTGGGTTACAAGATCTGTACTCTCGGATTCACATCAACCCCTCTAATACGTTTATGTGTAATCGAACCCATGAAAAGGACCATTTGAGTTGGTAAAGATAATATTGAAATTTCTTTATGGAAATATTTACAATATAAATTAGAAGGATAAAAGCTTCGAAACTACAACCTTCAATTCCAAGCTAAAAAATTTCATTTGAAATTCAAAAAATTGAAGCTCTGGAACTCATTGTATATGGTAAATTTGCCTCAGTAGCTTTCACAGATAGAAAATGACAAAGTGATTTTAGATGCTTGTACAAAATAATCACTTTCTTATTTTTCTTATTTTTTTTCCTCTCTTCACATTTATAAAGAACTCAATCTATTCAAGGATAAACTCTTTTGGTACAAAAATTGTGAGCCATCATATTCTTCATGCGTAACAACGAGGACATACCTTGGGGTTTCAATTTTTTACGTTTCAAATTTTTATCATTCACTATTTCATTCCAAAAATTGTTATTAGAAAAATTGGTCATGTGTCTAACACATGAATGATTAAATGAAAATTATGATAAAATTGATAAATTTGGATTAAATTGACCATTTCTTTTAATTGTCAGAGTACATCTGCTCACCTAAATACTTATAGAACTAATGTGTCACTTACTTATAATTATAGGACTATTTCGACCCAAAATCTCAAATATAAGTAGTCCACTCAATCTTGACTAAAATGCAAAGCTCTATCAATAGCTCTTATTCCATTAACTAAAATTGGGCCTTATTTGACTTTTCCACCCAGTCTTGGCTCAAATGCAAAGTTCCATCAATAGTTCTTCTTTCATTGACTAAAATTGGGCCTTCATTGGACTTTTCATTTAGCCCTTATGTGTATCAATCCATAGCTCTTGAATCAACCTATTTAATGTCTCTTTAAGCTGAGTTCGTGACATAGAGATAATGTGAATTAAAATGCAAAATGGACAAAAATAGCAAGGAAGAGTGACCAAACGATTCATTTTATATACTAATTAAGACATGATTTTACAAAACTATCCATTGAAAATAAATAAAATTTAGGCTTGTTGTAAGTTGTTCGTAGAACCTAGCTAAATTTGCAATCTTAATGCCACTAAACCCACAACTCGTCACGGTCAATCTTCATCTTCTTTTTCGAAAACCTCCTCCGATGTTCATTAGTAGCAAAACAAAGAGAGGAAGAGAGAAACACAATATTCTAGAAGTGTTGAGAAACTAATAGACAAGGAGTATAAAGTATATGGGAAAAAAATGTAAAAAGACGTGCTGAAAACGTTGTCGTATAGTGAGATTAGTCAAAAAGCATGTTGGGCCTAAAACGTCTCTATTATATGTTCTTAATCTCTCTTAAGTTTTCCCTGCAATTCCAGTTTTAACTGGAATTTGTGGGTTTGGTTTCATAGCAAAAAAAAAAAATCTCTCTTAAGTTTCTTCATCTTTGACTTGTTATTGGCCCACTTGGTATGCGTAGCGATTCTTGATTCCCATTACTTATTCGACTATTATTCATGTTAAAACATTTTCTTCACTATATTTATCATGTCCAATTCCATAAGTGTGAGAATTTAGGTTCAAATAAAGGAAAACAATTGTACCCGACTAGAGGCATTGTAAGCATCTTCATCATCTTGATCATCTTTTGGATCCTCCATCTGAGTTTATATATTGAAAATTGAGTTCAAAATGAGGATTTTCTACTATAGTAATGAATATTATATCCATTGATATGTGAAAGAGCAAAAATTATGTAATATTTTGTAGAGATCGATTTATCTCTTATACATATATATACGAGTATAAGGCACATGTAAACATACGTATATATAATATCTTATATTTTATTAAATATTTATTAAAATTATAGTGAAAAACTCAAAAAAAAAATAGTAAAATGAATGAACAAAACTTTTGCAAATACAATTAAGTTTAATTTTATTATATTTGATATAATAAAAAAACAAATTACATAATATGTCAAATTGTAAATTTTTAATTTTCATATTCATGACTGATAAGAGACTTAAAAAAATATGACTTTCTTAAAAGTAAGATTCTCCATCTATCTAATATATACTTATTTAATATATACAAAAATAAATTAAATTAATAAAATATACTTCATTTTTATTGACTGATGGATGAATTAAAAAATATAGAACTTTATTTAAAGTAAAATTATAACTCTAATTATCTATCTAATATATACATATTTAATTTATATGAAAATAAATTAAATGAATAATGTATATGCAATAGTGATTAAATTAAAATATTAGATAAAATCCTCTAAAATTTATTCACTATGAATTAACATCTTTATAATAATAATAAGATAAGATTATAATTGTGTTTTGAAAGATTTTAAATATTTATTTAAATAAAAAAATAAACACACATAAAGGAAGCAAGGAGAAAGAGAGGGAAAGATTTGAAATATAATACATATTTATAGACCTATCAAATTATGTACTATATTTCAAGAATTATTTAAAAAAAATTGAGTTAATAAATTGAAACGTGAGATACACATAATGAATATTGATCGATACCCACAATGAATTGATCAAGTTAGTGCTATAACTCGATTAATATGTACGAGAGTGTAAGTTTGAGTGTTGTATTGAACATAATTTAAAATTTTCCCTACACACAGTTATAAAACACTTATATCCTACTTTCGAGTTAAAATCATCTATGGATTGCCGTGGTGTTAGCATAATTTGTCGACCATTAACTAATGATTGGAATAATATAGCTGCTGGTTATCCCAATTGAATTTTTTTTTTTTAAGAAAATAAATATATTGATTGAGGCGTATGTTTCCAATTCTATTAAAAGTAATTTTATAATAACTACTTTTAGTATAGGCACGTTAGTTTTGTTTTTATTAGGAAACAGAAAATGCTTATCTCTAAGCGTTAAAAGCATTAAGATAAAGTTTTTCTATTTGATTCAAAAAGTATTGAATCACGTGACATTAAATTTAAGTTTTTGGGATAATTAAATTTTTAATTCGAACATTTTATCTTTAAAATTTATTTGTATGAGATAAAAAGCGCTTACATTTTAAAATTTTAAAAATTAAAATGTAAATTTATACATTTTAATCTCTAAAATTTATTAGCATGAGACACTAAATTCATAAATTTTAAAACATATCTTAGTTAATTTTAATAAAATTTAAAGACTCTGTTTTCTTTTTCTTTTATATAATATTATAAATTATTAAATTACTAAAATATACTAGTTAATAATTTATTATGAGAAGTAATATTTTTATTTATTAATTTATTATGAGAAGTATTTTAACAAAAAAACGTAATCAAAGAAATCTTTAATATTATTTAAACATGTGTCAGTGTGGTGAGTTAATTTTGAAATATTTCTTTCCGACTTAAGCTGCCTTATTTTTTATTTTTGGAAGAATAATTAAATTAATATTTTTTAAAATTTTTAATAATAAAATTAGTATTTTTTATGTTTAAATTTATATTTTTATAATTAAAAAAAATTAATATATTATTTTTCTTTGAACATCCGTTCAATTAGAATTGAACGACGATAATTTAGACTCATTTAATATTAAACGTTCAATATTTTATGTTTAAATTAAATATTGAATATTGAATATTCAATATTATTAAGGTGTTAATTTTGTTATTATAAATTTTAAGGGTGTTATTTTTAATATTTTTTTTTTCGAGAGATTTATACCACAGAACGCAAGTGAGTTACGTAAGTATGTTGTAATAATTGCTTTGGGCTTGGAATGACTTCAAAATTATTGTAATTGACATGTTACCAATCAGCAGCATATAAGTAGATAGAATGTAAATTTTTAACATATATTTTTATATTTTTAATTAGTTTAAAAAATAAATAAAAATAATACCTTTTAAAATTTATAATAATAAAAATAAAATTATTTGTATTTAAATTTATATTTTTACAATTAAAAAAATGATTGATATATTATTTTTCTTTGAACATCCGTTCAGTTATAATTGAATTACGATTATTTAGACCCGTTCTATATTGAAGTTCAATTTACACGTTCAATATTATTAAGGTGCTAGTTTTGTTATTATAAGTTTTAGGAGAGCTATTTTTGGTAATTTCTCTTAATTTCTTTTGGTACATAAATGATTTAATTCATTTTATTTTTTCCCCTCTAGTAAAAAAAATATATGTTATTTTCTTATAATATTAAAAAATATATATTCATTTACGTTATAAGAAAATTGAATATACGTTTTTTTTTCTTGAGGATAGTTAAAAATGAAATTTTATGTATAAAAGAGATTATGTCATATAATTAATTCTTAATTTAATTTTATCAATGTGTGTACAGTATGATAAATACAATGATAAAAAAAAAGAGTAAACAAATTTTTTTACCACCGAATTTTGTGGTTGATAAAAAAGTATCATTGAATTTTAATTTGTTACTTTCATACCATTAAATTTAGAAAATATTATAAAAATATCATCGATATCAATCAATTAACGGGAGTTAATGACAAGTTATATATACGTAAAACGTATTTTTATAGCATTTATAAAATTTAAAGGTATAAAAATAATAAAAAAGTTCGATAATATTTTTATAAAATTTGTAAAATTTAATTATATAAAAATAATAAATTAAAATTTAATGATATTTTTTTAATAGTTTTGAAAATAAAAAAATTTATTTACTCTAAAAAATAATAATAATAATAAAAATTAGACTGAATTGTTACGGTGGCTTTATCTGGCTGCTAATAACATAATGTCTGCATCTGGCAAAGAAACGGAGAGCGCAATAAAAGACCCCACAACATGTGTTTTTTCATTTTTATTTTTCTTTTAACTTTTATTAACAATATCACCCCCCGAGAGACCCGCGCTATATTAACAAGTTGGGGGCCATTTGAGCTGAAGAGTACATAGTGATTGATTTGTATGTTCCTTTGTTTTGTATCTAAATCACCTAGCTCGCTATTTCTCTCTCCTATTCACTTTTCTATTCTTTCTTACTGATGTAGATTGGACATTGCCAACTCAAACTTTGTACATAAAATCATAATACACCGTGGGAGTACTATTTGTTGTCAGTTGTGGTTTTCTTCATTTGTCTTCATTAAGGTGCAAGGAAAATAATACATACAATATATTATTAAACACATTTTTGTGATCCAAATGCACTTAAAACATGTAATCATTTTCTTGTTAATTATGATTAGGTTAAATATAATATATTCTCAAAGTCATCACACGTACGTACTCCTTTATTGTTGAAAAAAGCCATGTCACTCGTACAATTGGAAAAAAGAAGTTATCATACAAAGGAAATTTCAAAGATTTTTAAGATATGATCTTTCATTTCAGTCCCTTTTTCATATATGATTCTAAGTTACATGTATCATGTATCATTTTCATGTGCTACTAATCTTTATAAAATTTATAAATAAAAAGATTCACATGTATAATAACACAAAAAATAATAATGGACTAGTATTTTTTTTTTTTGCCATGCACCACATCCTATTCTTGATAGAACCTTATTTAGTTTCGATAGTTTTTTTTGTGACTGTTTAGTCTATCAACTTTTAAAAATGATTGTTTTGTTCAACTGGTCAATTTTTATATATATTTTTTTTAATTATTTTTTATTTTTGCAACTGCATTTGGAAAAAAAAAATAACATAAATAATTGTTGAAACTTTTTTTTAAAAAAAGAAAAATAAAAAAAAAAACATAAAATCGACTATTTAAACATGTATTATCACTTTTTCATAGCTGATGGATTAAATTGTCACAAAAAAAATTATTAATCTTATGCGTTCCATTTGAAATAGTTAGTAAATTTCGACGATTGCCCACCATTTTTTTCTCTCTCTTATTTTTACACCTCATAGTTCTTTAACTTATTATTTGCTCTTTTTCAGAACATGAAGCTCATCATGCCATTGTATTTTCATTGTTGAAAATTCTTTTTTTGAGAATGTTTTTTGCAAAATTAATTAAGTGCAAAGCCAGCCCAAGCCACATTAAGGCTCTAGGCAGAAAATAAATATGAAGATTTCAATATAATGGTGTAGTTTATACTAAGTACTTGTGGTGACTCATCATTAAGCCACAATCAGTGGTAGATCTAAGATTTGAACTTAAAAGAGACTATAAAATAGGAAAAGAAATTAATACTTGCTTCTATTGAATAAATATGCTATAGGTTCATTTAAATGTAAGTACGATCAAATTATTAAATTTGTAGCAAATTTTTAAGTAATAAGCTTAAAATTAAAATGCAAATGGGACACAAGCTCTAGTTGAAGCCACTATACAAGTTAACAACATCATCTCGCATGTGCACACCTGTGTACAGTGAATTGCTCAAATAGCAAAGATTTGTATAAAAGAGCTTTTTGGACCTAAATAGCACTTTTTGGATTGAAACGGTGAGTTTCATTTATATAATATATATGATTTTTACCAAAATATCCCTTTATCTGAATATTCATAAAAACCTCTTCATTTCCGTGTTTCCTTCGAAGCTTATGGAACTTGTACATTCACATTTTGTATGTACAGGTTACATACACATTTATTTTGTATGTAACCTGTACATTCATATTTTATATGTACAGGTCATGTGAATGTACAGGTTACATACAAATTTACATACATTCACATTTTGTATGTAACATGTACATTCACATTTTGTATGTAACTTGTACATTCACATTTTGTAAGCTGTTCAAAACAACAATAACATACAAACAATACAATGCATTTCATGTAACCTGTACATTCACATTTTGTATGTAACCTGTACATTCACAACAATAACATACAAATAATACAATGCATTTCATGTGAATATACAGGTTACATACAAAATAAATTTGTATGTAACCTGTACATTCACATACAAAATGTGAATGTACAGGTTACATAAAAATTTGTATGTAATCTGTACATACAAATTTGTATGTACAGGTTACATACAATAATACAATGTATTTCACATGACTTCCATAAACTGTTCAAAACAGCAATAACATACAAATAGTACAATGTATTTCACATGAATGTACAGGTTACATACAAAATAAATTTGTATGTAACCTGTACATTCACATGACTTTCATAAGCTGTTCAAAACAGCAATAACATACAAACAGTACAATGCATTTCATGTGAATGTACAGGTTACATACAAAATAAATTTGTATGTAACCTGTACATTCACATGACTTCATCTTCATCTTCAATTCTTCATCTGTGGTGGACTAGTACTCTTCATGCTCGATTTGTTAATGCCGTTGAGCTTCTTGGTGGCTATGAAAGTAACTTTCTACTTTCTTCTTCTTTATTTTTTACTAATAAATAAATTAGAGAATTGCAGTGAAGCGCTTCAACTTGGAGCCAAACACCCAAGATAGTTAACTGGGTTGATGGAGTTGCTGTTGTGTATCGGCTCCTCCGAGACTGGAAACTGAAATTGTGGATCAAAAAACTGATTGATTTCGAAAATTATCAAAGACCATCATTATAAATCTGTGATTCATTAACCGTAACATTGTTAATAGAGATTCGGGTTTCGGATTGAGTAGTAGTGACGAACAGAGTGTGGTTTGAGAGCAAGTTTTTATAAACTGGATTCAGTAAATGACTTAGGGACAAAATTGTAAAATCTGTATTGCCAAAATTCTGCCGTTTAGTTACATAAGTTAAAAAGTTAATATACCACAAAATCGGTCTAAACTGAGTAATTAAATCCACCTGTGTAGGACCTTGCCACAGTCCAACTGGTAAATAGTATGACCATTCAAGCAATGAACTCCTTGAGGGAGTCCTAACCTAGTTATACGACCAAGGTAAGGTGATACGGACATCTAATAACTTGTCCTCTCGTACAAGCATGGAAAAAGTAATTAATAGTTAACACGTAATAGTAGTAAATGCTTTCTAATCTTAGTATATACTACATATGTTGTTATTGTTGAGATTTATTTTAAAATAGGAAAGTAAATAAAATATTAATATGGTAGAGATCATTTCTAATATGGTAGAGATCATTCTCAATATGGTAGAGATTATTGTACTTAATTATTATCCTTTTATGTCGTTTTATTTCTATTATAAATTCATGTAATATGTGCAAAGTAATACAAGTCAGTGAAATATTCAGAACGAAATATCACTTTCTTCTTTTCTACATGGTATCAGAGCCAAGTTAGAATTCTGAATAAAAAAAATCCCACAAACACTACAGACAATCACCACCACCCAAACCAAACTTATCAAACTCGTCAAACCACCAATAGAAATCAAACAAAAACCCAACAAAAAATCAAACCGAAATCAACCTCAAAAAATCAAACCCAACAGAAATCAAAACCCAACTCGTAAAGCAAATCCATAGCCGCTATCAACCCAGAAACTCGATCACAACATTTTCAGTGATCTGAAACAGATAAACCACCGACATATCAACCATAAAAACAGATCCAATCATATCAACCATAAAAACAGATAAAAAAAAAAAAAATCAACGATATGAAAACCGGACCACCCCACCAAATCAGCGTCGCGCCACGCACCAGATCCACCAGACCGCATCCCAGATCCACCAAATCAGCGTCGCGCCACGCACCAGATCCACCAGACCGCATCCCAGATCCACCCAATCAGCGTTGCGCCGCGCCGCGTACCAAATCCACCAGACCGCATCCCAGATCCACCCAATCAGCGTTGCGCCGCGCCGCGTACCAAATCCACCAGACCGCATCCCAGATCCACCAGTCAGCTTCGCGCCCATCGCGCACCTCCCGCCGCGCCGTGCACAGCCCCTTCGTGGCCACTAACGCCCTGTCCCAGCTCAGCCTCATCGTATTTTAATTCCTTTTTTTGTTTTCTGTTTCTTTCTATTCCATATATATATATATCTATTTAAAAAAAAACAAAAAACAAAAAACAAAAAAAAAAAAAAAAAAAAAAGGAGTGATTCCATTGAATCATCTGAAACCAAATCAGTTTCTTTTTTTGTTCAGTCTGAAAGTCCCTTTAATGCTGGCATTTTACTTACTGAAAAAAATTATAATGTGTGATCTCAATTAAAGGAGATGCATATTGTTGAACGAGAAAAGATTTCTTACATCAAAGGCACATTCTGTCGCGCCACCACAGACCCCTAAAACAGATCCGCCAAAACAGATCCCACAGACCACCACAGACACAGACCAAAACAAATCCCACAGACCAAAAAAAACAGATCCGCCAAAACAGATCCCACAGACCACCGCAGACACAGACCAAAACAGAAATCAGACCAAAATCACACCCACAAATCGCGCCACCCCTGAAAACCCAAAACCCACTTTTACAATAGCAAGCAAATTCACAAAGTCTATGAAAGAATTTGGCTATCAACAAAGCAATTCTCACCAAAGCATTTTCAAATTGAGTGTTCTTAAAGTTTTTAGACAAGTTGGGCATGTGTGACATGTATGCACCAACTTGAGGGGGAGTGTTGAGATTTATTTTAAAATAGGAAAGTAAATAAAATATTAATATGGTAGAGATCATTTCTAATATGGTAGAGATCATTCTCAATATGGTAGAGATTATTGTACTTAATTATTATCCTTTTATGTCGTTTTATTTCTATTATAAATTCATGTAATATGTGCAAAGTAATACAAGTCAGTGAAATATTCAGAACGAAATATCACTTTCTTCTTTTCTACAGTTATATATACCGTGAATATTCAGATTATACTAACTCATACAACAGAGCATACAAACACAACGATATAATGTGGTAAACTCACTTAGACTCAAATCCTAAGCATTACTTACTTAATTCTCAAACTTGAGTAATTCATTGATGTAATCATTACATACAGATCGATTATCCACAGCTAGTCGTTAATTAGAATCAAGTAAAAAAAATATGTTTTACTTCTCTAGTTTTCTCTTCTTCTTGAGTATCCACGATTCATATTGAACAACTATGTGTTATAATATTACCAGATTGCATGTAGTTGTCCACACTTTGTAATTGCTAAATAAGGGGATTGATATCTAACATTTGAAACAAATGGAGTTGATTCCTCATATTGTGAGATAACTTCCCAACCAACTATAATGATATCACACCATGATACTAGCCATCTTCGTCCATCAAGGCATCACCGAGTAAGTAAGTCAAATGTTACACAACTATAGCAACGGCTCAGTTATAACACTTAAGGTTAAAATCATTCTATAAATAGTCATTGATTAACATGTTGAAATTGGTATATATAGTGTAAACAAAACTTGTATAGCATTTATAACATACATGGTTCTGTCCTATATGATCTATTATCATAAAAAGTACCCCAATTAAATGTCTTCACATGAACAACTCAAATTAAAGTTAATTCATTCTTATAAATATGGGTCATACTAGTAATCAATTAAAGATTCTGACTTTAGTTGTTCGTCACAAACTATTTAGTTTACCTACTTAAACTCAATTATCACATACATACACCTATATACTAACTTTAAGAAACATGAATAATTATAAATTTTATTATTTTATTAATAAATTAAATAATGAATAGTAGTAATTTCATATTTTTTCTAATTCTAATTTGAGTAATATGAATCCAAATATATTTGTATTTAATGACTCCTATCCTAACACAAAGATGTACAAGTACTAATTTCAAATAAGTACAATCTTGTCTTTTAGGTTAATCATCTTTATATATAAAAAAAATGTTTTGTAGTATTTTTGTGGTTAAGATACTTATGTCCAATTTTTATTTAATTATTTGATATTGAAATATGTCTTATTTCTGTTGAATTGATATTAAATTACCATATATGATAATTTGATAATTAATATTCATTGTATAATGTATATGTTAATTATTAGCAATGTATATTAGTATATTGAATTTTTTAGATAAGTAAAACAAATATATTTTATTTATAGAAAATATTGTAGTTAATTTGATATGTGATTTTTATTTTTACATTTAAAATACACTATCATTATTATGAAATGTTTGTGAGTGCTGTTAAAATTCTTGATGTCCATTAATACAAGTTATATTATATTAATTTGTATTATGTAAAGTAGATATTTCGTATTGCAGAGTAAAAAAAAAAAAAAAAAGAATGCCGCATAGGTTCTTTATGTTAGGCCAATGGGATTATTTTGTCTCTTAGAAAGAAAAGAAAAAAAAAAGTGTACTTTGGTCCTTCGCTTTTGAAAAAAAAAAAAAAAAAAGGCCAAAAATTATTTTTTAATTAAATCTCCTAATAAAATAATTAAAGAATTCTAACCTGAAAATGAAAGATGCATATTGTTTGAACATCATAAGGGGTCTATTAAAAACTTTAGCCAGTTAGGATTATTCATTGAACTACAACCATTTCAACATTAACATTTTCAAGATTACAAATGGTTCGACCAACGGAAGAAAGCTATAACGTCTACTTTTACTTTTATCTGAAGTTCAAATGAAAGATGCATATTGTTTGAACATCATAAGGGCTAACAATTCTGATAGCCTCCCGCGCTAAAGCTGAATAGCGAAGGAAGATTTCAAGTTGAGGTGATAAAAATACATATAAACTTACTCCGCTTGTACAAAAAGTGAAAGATAAACAAAAAAGTAAGCACACAAATTAATAATAAAAGCCTATTAATTACTGAATAATTCTTATATGTTGACACATATTAGAATAATATAGTAAACATACATCAAAATATTCAAACACAACAATATATATAACGTAGTAAATCTATTTGGGCTCTAATCCTAAGTGGTAATATCTACGAATTGTTTAAGGCAATCACTCAACAATAAAATTCACTAAATGAAATAAAATAGTTATAAATACTCAATAGGTAAAATTCAAATATCTCTATCAATTGAAACCACTCATCCTAACTGCTTAGGCTGCTCTTATCAACTGTCATTACAACTACTTTGATCCACACTGAATCTGGCTCACTTCTAAAGCCACACCAGAATGGAATGTGACACTAGTCTCTGCATTCAGTATTTGGAGATTCTACACAAGATAATAAGTTCCCAAGAAATGATTTTTTGTAAAAACTCTTCATATCAAAATACGAAATCACACTCAATGTATTATTGACACAAAATCACAAGATAACTTAAAAAATGTTTTTAAAATAAAACATTTGTATTGCAATACAGAATCAGACTCAATGTATTACAAACACGAAATCATAAATTTTTAAAATAAGAAGTTTATTTTTGAAACCTCAAATCACTATTAAGTTGAGTGCCACTAATAGGAAAAATAACACTCAATGTATTAATGATTTGATAAGACAGGAAATATTTTGAATTTAAGAAAGAGACGTAAAAATGATAGAGTTTTTGTTTTTGAAAATTTTAAGAAAATTAAGAAATTGAATGGACATTTATAAAAAAATTTCCATGCACCGTGACCATTGCAAACCCATCACGGCAAGGTTCCCGTGAGCTACGAACGAGCCCATTGCGAAGTCCAATGGTAAAACAAATGATTGAATTAACTTCGCCGACCCCTCAGCAAACACACTGTGAGACCTCAGCGAACTAAAGAAGAAGGAATTTGCAAGTTTAAAATTTAAAGAGAAAATTTCATAAATATCCAATTTTAGTAAAACATAAAGAATGGTAAAAACACACTTAAACATGAACACTAGATGCTCTTAAAGTGGTATGTGTATCATACAAACATACAAAGTGTTAGAATCTATGTGAGTGTGTGCGATATTAATCATAAGCAAAGTATCGTACAAAAAGGTAGACAAAAATACTAAATAAAATAAAATAAACTCTATGTTTTACACATGAAAAGCCAACAAAGACATAAAGAGACTTATAGGACTTACAGTCTCCTCATTTGGCTTTCTATGACAAAACACTACATAACTTATACAAGAAAAACTTCAAACATAATATATTCTTGTAAGATGATCTAAAGAAGTTCATTCTGGTGATTAAACTCCAATACAAACAAGACACCACCAATACTTGCATTCATCTTGTAGTATTTCATCCATCTTCATGAATTAACACATATGTCTTGATGCTTAACTCCAGCTCCAATTGAGCTACATGGTCCATTGCTACATCTATAACCTACATACATGAAACAATCACATACCCGTGAGCGTATTATGTAGATTTATATGTAGTCTGATAAGTACTATCGTGTTACCCTCATATAAGTACACAATGATAGGCTCAACATAAGTAGATAAGCAAAATCCTTTTGACTCTGTGCAACACTCCCTATGAATGCATGCAAGTCAGACAACATGATATGATGCAAACCTATTCTTACATCCCATACAGTGCATAAGAAAAAAGTAAACACAATGTGCAACATACAAACTTTTTTTCCTTTTTGACATAAAAAGTCAAAGGAACACCCCTACATAAAGAAAAGAAGGCATATAATATGCAATAATCCCATAAAATCATGCAACACGTGCAGAAAAGAAATAAACCATAAGTGAAAGTAACAGAAACACAGACAACAAACACAACAACTGCCCAAAGGGCAACCACTACAACTCAAGAAGAAAGGTAGACACCAATAGCCTTTCTTAAAATTTCAAATCTAGAACAGTCTAAAGGTTTCGTGAAGAAATCTAACTGTTGATCAATACTGATATGTTGCAATGAAATAGTATTGGACTCTAAGTCTCTAATTAAATGGTGTTTAATGTCAATGTGTTTAGTACTCGAATGTTGAACATGATTTTTTGAAATACAGATAGCGTTGGTGTTGTCACAGAGAAGAACAAGGTCTCTTACCATTATACCATAGTCTTTCAACATCTGTTTCATCCAGAGAGGTTGAGAAGAACATAACCTAGCTGCTATGTACTCTGTCTCGACTATAGAAAGTAAAACTGAACTCTGTTTCTTACTTTACTAGGAGATTAATGAATTACCCAAATATAAACAACCCCTATAAGTACTTTTTTTGTCGTCATTGTACCCATCCCAAACTGCATCTGGATACCTAACCAACTCTAATGTTGCATCCTGTGAATACTAAATAGAAAACTTAGACGTACCACTGACATACTTGATAAATCTTGTAATCATAAAAATGTCAAATTCTTTAGGACAAGCTTGAAATCTTGCACAAACTCCAACATAATATGAGATATCTAGATTACTAGAAATTAGATAGAAAAGACTGCCAATTGTACTTTTGTATAACATTTTCTCAACATCTTTCCCAAAGGAATCTTGATGAAGCTTAATTGAAGTGCTCATAGGAGTACAAGCAGGTTTGGCAGACTCCAAGCCAATCTTTTTAACTAGTTCTTTAGCATACTTAGTTTGAGAGAAAAAAGATATCATCTCCTGATTGTTTAACTTGAAATCCCAGAAAAAACTTTAATTCACCAATCAGACTCATCTCAAACTCACTTTTCATAACGATAGCAAATTCTAGAAAAAAATAATCTTTTGTTGAACCAAGATGATATTATCAACATAAATATAGGTAACCAATACATGACCATTGCCTTATTGTACAAACATTATTTTATCACCACCACCTTTCTGAAAGCCTTTATTAAGAAGAAAGGAAGTATGTCTTTTATACTAAGCACAGGGCGTGTTTTAAGCCATAAAGGACTTTCTTAAGTCTTATTACATGATTGGGAAAGTGAGAATCTTCAAATCCTTTTAGTTGCTCAACATAAACCTCATCTTTGATCACACCATTCAAAAAGGCACTATTAACATCCATTTGGTAAAGCTTAAAACCAAAGTAGCTAGCCAACCCAATCTATAGACTAACAAATTCAAGAGGAGTAACAATACCAAATATTTGTTCAAAATCAATCCCCTTAATTTGAGAGCAACCTTGACAACAAATCTTGATTTGTTCCTGGAAATAACTCCATACTCATCTTCTTTATTCTTGTACAACCATCTTGTATCAATTACCACATATGATTTCTTTAAAATTGGAGTAATTCTTCTTGCATGGAGTTGACCTAGTATACGTCCTGCAAGACTTCCTTAATATTCTTAGGATTGATGGTAGAAATGTAGTACATATAGTTGAATGAATCTTGAAGTTGTCTCCAAGGCCTCCTTTAACATTTTCAATAATGTTGTCAGGGGATGAGCACCTTTTGCCCATTTAGGTAAAGTTTCCTTTTCTTCATCAAAAACTTTAGAGGACCCAGTATCATCAAAAGTAGAAGTTGAAGTAGTGGGAGGAGCAACAATCAAAGTAGTAGATCTTCAATAAAAGAAGTAATCTAATTAAACCCTAATTTTCAAACAACTTACACTCATTAGTCTCATCCATTTGAGTGGACCCTAAAATATCAATCACTACATTGATTGATTCTATACCAATAAAAGTTCTTAGACTGAAGACTCTGTAAGCACGACTATTTCCAAAATAGCCTAAGAAAATACCGAGGTTACTCTTCGCCTCAAACTTAGCCAAATTCTCTTTATTCCTGAGAATGTAACAAGTGCTTTCAAACACTCTAAGATGCTTAATGTTGGGTCTCTTTGTGTTGAACAGTTCATAAGAAGATTGTAGGGTGCCAAGTCTTAAAGAAGTAACGGTTTAAAGTATAATAGGCAGTGTTAACAACTTCACCCCAAAAATGTCTTACAAGAATCTTAATGGCAAGTATCATCTTGGCCATTTCTTGAACAACTTTGTTCTTTCTTTCAACAATTTCATTTTGCTGAGGAGTCTTTGGTGTAGAGAACTCATGTTGAACATCAAGGTCATCACAAAAAATATGAAACTCATAGTTATTGAATTCTTATCCATAGTCATTTCTTATTCTTAAAATATTACTCATGGTTTCATTTTTCTCATTCTGAATTTTGATACAGAGAGATTTAAAGTTAATAAAAGCTTATGATTTCTCTCTAAAAAGTAAAACCCAAGTGTACCTTGAAAAGTCATCTACACACCAAGATATACTTTTTGCCTTCAATTCTATTAGTATGCATTGATCCGATCAGATTCATGTGGAGCAACTTTAAGGGTCTTCAAGTAGAAATTTGCTAATTTTTCTTATGTTGACTTTTACTTTGCTTGCTCACTTGGCAAGGTCCACACAAAGGGTCTGGAAGAGAAGAAATCTTAGGTTGTCCTTTAACAGTCTCAAAATTATAAAGTTGCTTCAGTATTTTGCAGTTAACATGATTAAGACGTTGATGCCACAGTTCTTCAATACTCAGGCTAGCCCTATTGCAAAGCAAAAGAGGTGAAGACAAAACAACATAGTAACAATTATCACCAAATCTGATACCCTTGACAACGACACTCCCTAAGCCATCATACACCGCACACTTTCTATCATAAAATTTAACAAAAGACTTATCATCACATATTTGACAAATGTTGATAAGGTTAGCTTTAAGTCCATCGACAAATAGGACATTTTGAAGTTTCGGAATCCTCTGAGCACAGATAGTACATTTTTCACAACTTATTGCTTTACTATCATCCCCAAATGTCACCAACCCTTCATCAATCTTTTCAAGAGAATTAAAGAAAGATATGTCCCTTGTCATATGTCTGTAGCAACCATTGTCGAAGTACCAAAAATTAGAAACTTGAGCCTTGGGAGTAGTGTGAATAACATTACTCAAATGAGAGGTTAAGGATATCTTTAGAAATTTTGAGTTCTTCTAGGTAAGAAATAGCTTCATTTTGAAGAGAAATGGCTTCAGAGGTTATAGAGAGAAAATGGTTCAAAAGATTTTCAATATGACTAAGGATGTCAATATCAGACAGAGAAAGGATAGTAGGGATAGGAGAAAGATATTAAATCACAAGAATCAACTTCAGAATTTAGAGAAGTAAAAGAAACAGGGATAGGAGCTTTAGGAGAATCTTTAGGTAGGATAGAAGGTACAAAAGTGTTGGCTTGAACAAACAGAGGGAAAGAAAGAGGAGGAGTCACCTCATCAATTTGACTAAGTCCTCTCATAACACCGTAACATTTACCAATTTTTAACATTTCATCAAGTCATTGTGCTCCAAGAGTTAATTTCAAAATAGTACTTCTTGTTTCAGTCATTTTCTTCTCCAGATCAAGATGAGGTTCAGAGAAGGAGACAACCATCTTAGCTTTATTCAATAAACAAGATTCAAGGAGTTTAATAGAGTTCAAATAAACCTCAAATTATTTATTAAGACTAGCAATCTCTGTCTCTTTGTCATCCAACACAGATTCTAAATAGGCCCTTTCATTTTCCAAAATAAAGATTTCTTACAACAATTGAGCACTATCTTTAAAGTTAACAAAACAAGTGTCAAGTACCACAGGAATAGAAGGTTTCTTAAGGTAACCAATATGAGAAAAGCACTTTTCATTATCACGCAATAGTATCTAAAGACATTTGATGTGATTATTTAGTTTAAGTTTTAACGATTCAAGAACTTTCCCATTTTTAAGAATAAAATCTAACAGTTGACTAGTAATCTCCAAATGACACTTATTCTTTTTATTAGTACTATGCTCAATATCACCCATGATCGTTTACAACTCGAGATGTCATAAATTAAATCGTTGTATGAGTCTTGTAAGGAGAAACCATCATCAGCATTAGCCCAACTAGCGGAATGAGTAAACTTTTCTTTAGCATGAGAAACCATCAACACATTATACTCTAAGAAGTTAGTCCTTATATTATTAACTTTAGTAGTATTGAAGTCATCCCCATAAATGCTTTCTAAGAAATCCCAAGCTTCCATAGAATTTTTGAAGCTCGACAGATGATCTTTATCAGAAGAGGGAATAATTCCAATGATAGTGTAGATTCCAAGATTATTCTTGTCACTTAAACAAAGTTCTTCTTTAGTCTAAAGGTCAAAAAGTTTGGGGACACAATTTCCATCATCTAAGTTTTGAAAGAGAATTTTCAATCCACTTCCAATCAAGGACGAAATCTCATCATCAAAGGATCTTAGATACGTACACATTTGAGATCTCAAAAAGGCAAAGCTCATGCTCTCAAATAAAGGTGGTCTAGAAACCAAAACCTCTTACATAGAAAGTTATTAGTGATAGGGGAGACTAACACTTACAAGGGAGAGGAAAGAAACACTAGAGTAATTAAGCCCAAAAAAGTTGTACCGACTTTGATATCAATTAAAAGAGTCTTAACCTAGCAAATAACCAAGGTAAGGTGATAAAGACACTTAAGGGCTCACTCCACTGGTGCAAAAAGTGGAAGATAAATAAAAGCAATAAAGGAACAGAAGTAAGCACACAAATTAATAATAAAAGCTTTCCTATTACTGAATAATTCTTCTATGTTGGCACATATCAGAATAATACACAAGAGCAATTAAGCCCAAAAAAAGGTGTACCGACTTTGATATCAATTAAAAGAGTCTTAACCAGGCAAACAACCAAGATAAGGTGATAAGAATACCTAGGGACTCACTCCACTCGTGCAAAAAGTGGAAGATAAATAAAAGCAATAAAGGAACAAAAGGAAGCACACAAATTAATAATAAAAGCTTTTCAATTACTGAGTAATTCTTATATGTTGGCACATATAAAAAAATACACTAATAGTACTCTCACATACATCAAAACATTCAAACATAACAATATAACGGAATAAACCCACTTAGCTCCAATTCTGAATGGTAACATTCACAGGTTGTTTAAGGCAACCATACAGCAGCCAAATTCACTAAATGAAATAAAACAATTATACAGACTCAATAACGTAAAACTCTAATACTTCTATTAGTCGGGAGAATCCATCCTAACTACCTAGGCTATTCTTACTAGGTTTCACCACAGTTACTTTGATTCATACTAAATTGACTCACCTCCATAGCCACACTACTATGTAATGTGATACTAGTACCTGCATTCAATATTTGTGAATTCTACACAAGATAATAAGTTCTAAAGAAATAAGTTTTGTAAAAACTCCTTGTTTCAACAATACAGAATCACAATTAATGTATTGTTGACACAAAATCTCCAAATAACTTAAACAATGTTTTTAAAATAAAACATTTCTATTGCAATAAAGAATCGCACTCAATGTACTACAAATATGGAATCAAAATTTTTCAAAATAAGAAGTTTATTTTTGAAACCTCAAATCACTAATACAGAAAAGAGTTCTCAACGTATTAATAATTTGATAAGACAATAGATATTTTGAATTTCAGAAAGAATCGTAAAAATTGTAGAGTTTTTGTTCATAAAAATTTTAAGAAAATAAAGAGAGTGAATGAGTTTTTATAGAGAAATTTTCTCGTAATGTGACCCTCGCAAACCTACCATTGCAAGGTCCATGTGAGATACTAGCAAGCCCATTACGAGGTCCAATGGTTAGAAAAATAAATAAATTAATTTTGTCTACCCCTCACCGACCTACCTCGGCAAGCACACTGCAAGGCCTTGATATGTCAATTTTAGTACTCGTAAGAGTAAGAACACTTGTAGCAAGCGACAAGGGAACTCTGAGGTTGATCTCTCAAAAAATTATAGTAATTTTAATTAATCGTCCTAATTTATTAAAAATTCTAAAAATTAATATAAAAGTAGTAAATCAAATCACAAAGAGCAAGAACGAAAATGAGCAATGATTATGCCAAACAAACAAAGAAAATAATATTTTGACATTAAACTAGTTTGAAAAAGATTGATAAAAATCAATGGAGGATATATTGACGTTTATCTTAGTTGACCATACTTGCATCGAAATTATATGGTGATTAACATGAACAAATTTATAAATAAAGATTACTAGCTTTCCTTTAATTTAAGAAAATTCATATGGATTGGGTGATTTTCTTTCGTGATTAACTAACTAATATTTTACAAATTGGGTATGTTAACTAGCAATCAAATTATGCTCAAGAAAAAAAATGTCAATCAAATTAATGCCATTACTAGATCATTAACTTGAAGTTTTGATTAAATTTTTCAAAATTTAGCAAAGATTATATTCCTAAAACTAAATTCTCAAATTTTTTAATTTATTTATGAACATCAGATTGACTCATAAAAATTCACAAATAAATATTTAAACAAACTTTTAATTGAAAGACAACTTTATTGATTTTTGGTAATAAAATTATTCACCATAATATATATAAGAAAAAATGGAAACACAAGCTAACATATATTCTAGAGAGAAAAGAAAATGAAGAAAAGGTCTAATAACAACTAAAAATCTAGATCTAGATACTACAAATAGTTTGGATGATGTTTCATTCCCCAAAAGTTTGATCTTTAATTTCAATGACTTCTTGTATCCTTAGATGTGCCTATCTTGTCTATTAGAATGTAAAAAAGCTCCAAAACTTAATTAAGTTTTATAATAAAATAGTGCATTCAATTTTGTTTTTTTTGTCTATGTAATGTTGGAAACGCAAGGAATTTTTATATATGTAAGAGTTGTACAAAATTAGGAGTCTTCAAAAATACATGTGCATTACGGAATAACTTTTTATTCACTGCGACACAAGCCTTAAATAGTCCCATACAAAAATTTGAGAGTAGTGTGCCACGGTACACAAAAATCTCTACCATAGCACATGTTGATTTTTTTGTCTACGTACGTAACCCTTACATACTGGTTGATTTTTGATGTAAGACTCACATATCTTAGTCATTTTTGCTCCTAAGTTGCTATTTGAGTGGTTTAAGTGTCCAGTCTTCCTGTGTTTTCATTATTTATCTATTTTGAAGCTAAAAATACATTAAAACATAACTGTGATTCTAAAATAATTGATTTATGCAAATAATTAAATTTATTTGTAACAAATGAATGCAATAAATTATGAAATATTAGTACTTTTGAATCACTAATTAGGTCTTAGCGAGAACCTCGGTCAACTAAAGTAGAAAGAATTTTCAAGTTTAAAACCTAAAGAGAAAAAAATTCCATAAAAACCCAATTTTAGTAAAACATAAAGAAGGGTAAAAATACACTTAAACATGCAAACTACATGCTTTAAACCACTCCGTAATGTATGTATCATGCAAACATACAAAGTGATAGAATCCACGTGAGTGTGTCTGATTATAAGCAAAGTACCGTACAAAGAGGTAGACGGGAATGCCAATAAAGACACAAAGAGACTTATAACACTTCATTTTGGTGCCAAAAAAATAAGTGAGAGGAAAAAAATTAAACGACCCTCGTTACCCCTTATTAATGAAGCACGTGCACACATGATACTTTTATAGTAAAAATTATTAAAATATTGAGTGAATGGTGAAATTTTTCTCATTTTGTACATTTTATTAAAAGTAAAGTATTAAATGATACATTTTTATAATAGAAGAGATTAATTAATACAAACTTTCTAATGTAAGGGACCTTTATGGTACCTCCCCTAAAAAAAAAAACACAAAAGGGTTCTCCCATGAAACTAAGCTAAATGATGTTACAAACTAAGTCAAGTGAGGACTTACACTCACTATAGAGGGTATTGAATAACAATTAATTGTCAAACTTATTTAGCTCGCATGAAATCATCATCATCATTTTTCATTTCAATAATTGAGAGATTGACATCATGCAGTTAAATGTGCCAATCATGCATATATAACATTGGGGGTTCTTGTTCGAGAAATTAACCATGACTCAAGACAATTCAATGTTTCAATTAAAAGATGACATACTAATATAGAATGTGACAATTCAAGGATAAACTATATGGGATGCTTCTTGGCATTAGTAGCTCACTCATGCATTGTACTCATTTTCGTTCGCCAAGGTTTTGTCCCACTTTATTTTCGTGACAAGATTTTAACTTTCAAGTTTTACATGAACATGAAAATAGTGTACTAATCTCTAATGGTTTAGTTACAATATGAATGGCAAATTTTAAATTATGATAATTCATGTATTATCTCTTATCCTAATTGGTTTTATCTTTTTCTAATATTTTGTTTTATGAGAAGTTTCAAATGTAGATTTGTTTTATGTTGGAGGGTGGATTTGTATTAACATAGAGAGTCAACTTTACATCAAAATTTGTATTCAAATGAGGAATTAATTTCTATCATATTTAGAATTTGAGATTTGTAGTGTAGATAACATATGACATATGACATTTAATTGAATATAAAAGAAAGAATTTAAGAAGTTAGTTTTTTTTTATTTATTATAAATTTAAGGGTTAGTTTTTCTCTACTTTTACTCGCGTTATTTTCATTCTATTTATTTATTTATGATTTTATAATAAAAGTGATTTACTTCGAATGGATGATATGAAATTTATTTGGAAAAATTACAAAAAATAACACCCTTAAAATTTATAATAATAAAACTAACACCCCAATAATATTGAACGTTCAATTTTAACGTGAAATATTGAACGTTCAAAATATTGAACGGGTCTAAATTGTCGTCATTCAATTCCAATTGAATGAGTGTTCAAAGAAAAATGACATATTAGTCATTTTTTTAATTGTGAAAATATAAATTTGAACACAAAGGGTACTAATTTTATTGTTACAAGTTTTAAGGGGTGTTATTTTTGTTATTTTCTCATTTATTTATTTTGTTAAAACCAAGTAGTTAAGTACGTCGTGACAAGTTCTAAACCTTAACAGTTAATGCTATTGGAATTAAAAGAGAGTAGGTAAGATGTTCAAATTTTACGCAATGAATCAACCCAACCTAGATTGTTCGATTTTCTTCTTTTATTAGGTTGAATTGGTTTTAAAAACTCTAAATCGATCCAAGATTGGATGGTCAATTCTTGCACGAAAATCACATTAGAATTGCTTCAATCTAATATTATATTATATTATTTTTAATTTTATATCATAACTTTATTATAAAAAAATTCATAAAATTGAACGTATCGGTATTTTTTTGATATATATATATATTTTTTTCTTTTCCAATTAGTGGATGATTAGTTTAAATAGACTTAAAGATATTATATAAACACATCATGTAAATCTTATTAGTATTTATTTAATCATATGATTAGTTTAAATTAAATACTTTTTATACATATAATTTATGCTTAATTTACAGATTTAGTTACACAGTATAATTCTGTTCATATATGTTATTTGATTTTTAATCCATATGATATATACATATTTTTTATAACTTAAAAAAGATAATTTTTTTAAAGGGATAATAATGGAAATTAATTAAATAATTAAATTATATAAAAATTTGAGGATGGTTTATATGAAATTAAATAATAAAGTTTTTATTTTAGTTTCTATGCTACTGTGGATATTAAAATTGTAAAATATGTTTTTTTATTGATGTGTTACTTGAAAAGGAAGTTAAAATAGTCTTAAATTAAATAAATATTTAAAATATAAAATTAAATATAATAGTTATTTTATTATAAAAATGAAATAAAATTTGATGATTAAAAAAACACAATAATCAATATATCTAACTCAGTGATAGGATTTGACTTTGATTGATTTTATAATTTTTATTATATAATTTTTTTTAAATGAAAAATTGTAGATTTGTAGATGATAGGTTTGAGTAGATATATACTGATACATTTTAATTAAGCTAGTACCTTCGTAATACCCTCTTTATTTAATTTCTGTAATACAAATATAATTAAATAAATTAAAAAACAAATATATAAATAAATTATCAGCGAAATTTATTATTGCCTCCTGTAAAATAAGTACCAATAAAGGTAGGGCTTTTCACTACTATATTATGGTACAAATATTAGGATTTTTAAAGATTATACTATTAATTTGCTATTTTATATCAAATTTGATTGGAATTGATTTTCTTATTATAATTAGATGAAATTAGTTATTTGCAAATCAAAATTATTAATTATGTTTCGATTTTAATGCAGAAACCAAACCAATCAATGGTAGGGCTCAGTCCCTCATTGTACATTTGAAACGTCCATTATTGGTTTGGAGTGAACCTTTTCTTTCCCAATCAAATCCACATCTTTATCATCATCATATGAATGAGCTGTTACTGTCACCTCAGTTACATCTAAACCGGAGAAACACAGACTTGACCACATACGGATTATCAATTTATATTTGTTTCCAGCAATTTGAGACATATTCAAAGTCATGTGGCCCTCTAACACATAATCATTATTTACTTGAATGAGGAATGTAAGACCGGTGTATAGAGCTGGCTTAGGTTGCTTTATAAATATAAGGTTTAAAATATTGATGTAAATATATAAAAATATATATTTTATGAATAAATTAAAAATACTGTCATTCTTAATAAAAATATTTTAATAAAATTATAGATAAATAAAATTATAAATTTTTTTTTTAAAAATATCAAAATAATCTATTATTAATTATTTTATTTAATACATAAAAATATAAATATAAATACATTGTACATTTATTTTGCCCAATAAATCAAAATACTATAAAATTGGTTGTTAAAATATTTAAAAATACTTATTTAAATTATTAAGTCTTATGTTTAATAAAATTAAATAAAAATATTTAATAGTAAATTATTTAAAAAATAAATAAAGTTTGATATAAACGACACTTTATTAATATTTTACAAACAATATTTATATTATTAAATGATATTTTATTAATTTTTTTCAACATTAATTGTTAACATTGTTGTGGCGAACATATATCGATATAAAGACCTCTAAAATACACATTTTATTAAGATATTGTCAATAATATCGAATATATTTTCATCTTTAGTCTCAAGTTCAAGCACACTAAATATTGTTTTATTTATATATTAAGCATTTTTTTTTCTTGAAATATGAAAACACTTAAAATAAATACATGTTCACAAATTTTTTTACAAGTATAGATTTTTATATGTAACATAGGTTTTTTATTTAAACTCCGAACTACCATTTTTCCTTTTATTTATTCATTACAGGTTGAGGATTTGAATTAGTAAATTATAGGAAAGAAATATAAATATTTCAAATGATATTTGATATTTGAAGGCCGTTGAGAAAATCACTATTATTTTTTTTTAAGGCTAAATTATATTATTAATTTTTAAATTTTAATTAAATTTACATGTATATCTTCAAACTTTTAAAACTTACGATTTGATCATAAAAATTTTAAAACGTACGATTTGGTTATCAAATTTTTAAAACTTGATACATAGGTTCCTAAATTTTTAAAATTTTGCATATAGGTCCTAAAAAGTTGATTAATAAATATGTATTTTAGTAGCTAAATTAGGAATTATGTGTGAATTTTTAAAAATTTTATAATTAAATTGTAAAATTTAAAAGTTTAGTAACTTATGTATAAAATTTTAAAAATTTAAATACTAAATTATATTTTTATTTAAGGATCTGTACGTAAGTTTGCTTAAAATTTAGGAATTAATAAATAATCAAGTCTGTTTTTATATGTAATATTGGTTAGAGTAAATTAAAACCAAACAGTTTTCTTTTAAAAAAAAAATTATAGAATTAAGCCAAACAAGTTCCCCATACAGAAATGTCCTACTTTTCAGTAGCATTTTTTGGAAGCAATATATCATAAATGATATAACTTAATTATATATTACTGATTCATAGTAAATAAATGGAATGTTTATATTAGCGATTAAAAAATTAATGATATAATTAACACATAATTAAATAAATTTTTAAATAAATAATTTATATTAATTATTTAGATATTTAAATTATATTATAATAATTTAAATATTAATTAAAGAAAAGGATAAAAAAAAGTCTTTCACATTAGGATAAAATGTGCATTTAATCCCCACATTAGAAAAATGTGTTTTATAGTCCTCTATATTTATTGAAATGAGTCAAAAAAGAACAATAATTGTTATTTTAATGAATTGGTTAATAAAATAATAATATGTTCCTAAAATAAAATTATTATTTTAGTGTATTAAATTGTGGTAAGGAATAAAATTGATATTCAAAATATTACTAAAAAAAGAAAAACTTTCCCAAAAAAATTAAAACAAACGGCCCCTACTAACCAACTTTTCCTCCACATTTTCATAGCCTCATTGCTATGATGGATCACGAATATTACAATGAAGCACCTACTTATAGTAAGATTCTTAAACACTTTTTTTTCCTTTACATTTGCTTAGGTTGTCTATTACAAAACCTAAAAATGTTTAATATTTGTTCGATTTATATGTTATATTTTTTTAATGAATTTAAAAACTTAAAAATATGTATTATGACCTCAATTACGTCACCTCTCTTCCAAATATAAAATGA
This sequence comes from Elaeagnus macrophylla, assembly GCA_029378325.1. Taxonomy (NCBI): domain Eukaryota; kingdom Viridiplantae; phylum Streptophyta; class Magnoliopsida; order Rosales; family Elaeagnaceae; genus Elaeagnus; species Elaeagnus macrophylla. Next base: position 4,392,944 of record CM055653.1, read on the forward strand.
CCACCATTACTCCTGAATTAATAAAAAAATTAAATTATTCATTAAAATATGTATTGTGTACTCAATTGGCACCTTTAAATATATTTAAAGGACTAAATAACGCATTTTATAACTTGGGGGACTAAATGACACAAACTTTTAAATGTAAGGGATTTCTACGGTCCCTCTCCTTATTAATTAATATAAGGTATTTGCAAAAATATCATTCATCAAAAACCTATAAATAGGTCCTCGTAATCCCAAAAGGTATGTGTAGCTTGCCACTCAAATCCTCTCAAAGTCTCTTTGATTTCAACTTTGATCTTAGAAGCTGACTTAAGCATCAAAGTGTATATGACAATCCATGATTTTGTACCTTCCAACATGACTGTATAGTGACGTGCAAGGTCAATGTCCTAAGGAATGCAATTGAATTGAAATCGGCTTCAACAATGGGCACCATCTGTGGGGAAGAAATTTGGTGTTCAACCTACTGAGCTTACGAAAACTCAAGAACATTCATAGTGTTCTTTGCATTCTTCATCTCGTTCATCACATTTTTTGTCACTTTTCCTTTAAAAACATGTTCGATCTGCTTGATCACTAAGATGAACTCCCAATCTTGTTCCTAATGACACTTCATTGTCCCAGTAAGATCTTTACCAGGCTAGCCTCTAGGACTACCAACCCTTAGCGTGCTTGAAGAAAATGGGCACCTAGAAGGAACCTAACTGCCTTGATTTTGGATTGCTACCACTAGCAATCTAGACCCAAATTAGGTTGCAGGCTTCCTATGGGAAACTCCTACATGCACTTGAGTAGGAATTGGACCCTAGGCTAAGTCATGTCCTAGTCACTAACTTAGTAGAGGAAATCAAACTTCTTACCTTGCAAGAACAGGAACCACACTTACGGTAGACCATCCTGGTATACCAAGCATGCATTAGCACTGAACTTCTACAACACTATAAAGCAATGGTATCAACCATCTAAGTGATTGCCATCTGTGCAGGCACTTGCAGTCTATACCAGCTTTTGTTGGCTCTCCTTGAAAGAACACTCCAAGGTTAGTTAACCGACGTAACCAAGCTAGGATTGCCACGCTAACAATGTTGCTGGACTTGAGGTTGATGACCATGGTTGCAGTTGTTAAACAAACATTGTTCCATAAGAGCAGAAATTCACACATGAAGGAAGACTAGGCATTAGCAGGCCAAGTTGCACCCTAAAAGACTATACTATCTATAACACCATCAAGAAGGTTACTCTTTCTAGAATCTACCTTCCAGGTTGCACAGTCCAAAATGCTGCCACCTAAGCTGTGTTGAACTTAATGGATTGCTATCTTTTAGGTCGCTCTCTTCAAACAAGCTATCTTCTAGGTTTCACCTCTTTTCTCACTATCTTCCAAACTATGGAACCATACTCTAGATCCATATCACACATAACAACTATGGATCCATACCACATCAAGTGATAGAGATCCAAGCCACATTTGGTGAGGTAGATGCACTACCAAGATGAGAAGTCCAAGTCGCCACTATTAAGACTACACCAAACTAGGAACGAACTTATTCGAAGAAGCACAAACATATGAGTAACATAGCATCTATAACATAGATGTAACAAAAATTGAAGGACCTAAGAGCATAGGGAATCCAAGTTCTTATGACTTCACTTGCTCATCAAGATTTTCATAAATCTATGTCCAATTCCCAAAGGGTTACCCATCATTGAATTTATCTAAGTTAAACACACTTAACTGTAAAGTTTTAGAGAAATGATGATCAAATCATTCTACAAATCACTTGTTGATTATAAGATAAGCAATAAGAAATTTAGCTTCAACTCACCAACAACGAAGAGACATCCTAGTTCCATGAATGCTCATCTCAAAGACATGTGACAAGACAATACCTAAAGAACACATCAACTTGGTGTCTCATCATTTAGAGTTCAGAGGACTAAAATCCTCTCATACTCATCCAAATATAGACATCCTCAAGCGTGGTAGACTTCCACATACTGAGGAACTTGGAAAAGGCCTCGACTAGAAAAATTGGAGTTATGATAGAGTCGCATCAGAAAAATGTGGTAGCGATTACAAGATAGGACTAATAGTTACTAGACCCCACCTCGAGATCTCACGGCCACACACAAAGGGATCCGACAGACCAGCTGCCACTACCACTTATCCCATAAGTGTTGTCCAAAATTTTTCAGATCGCACCATAGGGTTACTGTGGTCATTCAAGGAAGTTAGGAACTAACTTGTTTCTATCCTACCATCGAACTCTCAAAATATCCTGTAAATGTGATTGCATGCTTCTTGGGATGTTCAAAAGCAAAGATGGAATTCAAAAAAATGAGGGAACTATAACATTCCATCACACTTGGAACAAAAGGATCTCCTACCTAGGACCAAGTGCTGATTAAGTTCTAAGTAGGGACTAGGCATTAGTGCCTCATCTCACGATTGTCTTAATGGAACAATTGTTGTGCGAGATCAAATCCAGTGCACTACCCTATTTGCATTCGCAACACACATTATCCATGACCTAGACAATGGCTAATTAATGTCTCAATGGATCAAATCTTATGAGGAAACAAAGCAGGACACAAACCAAGTAGTACCCATAAAGCCTTCATCTAGGATCCATACATTTGCCATGTTTGAGAAGTTCACCATGGGAATGTTACTTCGGAACTCACCATCCAAAAACTAGGAATGACACTTGGGACAACAAAGAGTAAAGGTTCATTCCCAAAAGTAGGGGGCTTGTAGACTGCTCCCCTTGGAAAAGATGGAGGCTAATCCTTCAACAATATGAAATTCAAAGAAAGGTTATTCCTTGTCACACTCAAAGAGCCTGCCAAGAACAAGGGCTAGGAGATTAAGAAACTTCAAACTAACACTCAGATTTTCAAAATAAATTTTTAACACACTTAGGAAGATCATAAAACACCTGAGAACATAGGAAGACAAAAAATTTCAAGGACTTTGAATTCACTTAGGACTTGGAGTCCACTGAAGACTTGGAGTTCTTTAAAGACTTGGGAATTATTCAAAGACTAGGAAAAATATGGACATGGGCTCTTAAAAAACTGGAATCAAGAATTACGAAGTTCAGGGCCATAGCATGGCAATTGGAAAAATTTGAAATTAGCAAAAAACTTGGAGTCAGCAAAAAATTTACTCAAAGTCAAATTTTGGGTAAGTCAACACGTTGGGGAATGTTGTAGCACTGATAAGATGGCATTGTTGGTCACCAAAATCCACCTTGGGGTCCGTCACAAGCAAGAAACTACTTAACACAATTGTAGTAAACACGATAAAAAGACCCAACGAAACGCCAACAAATCGAAGAAGTGGGGAACTTAGTGCTCCAGTCGGGCAACTAGGTTGATTACCTTACCAGCCGACCGACCGATCGACCACATTGTCGGGCCCTTTTCAATCACGTCATGGTTGGCTCTCCATGTCGATAGGACTTAGTCTCGCATTCATCTCTGAACGTCCCATCAATGCTATCTAAAACATTTTGGGATCCATGATGGGGGCAGACACCATATTCATCCTAGGTGACTAGGCCTGACCCACTTCTATCCCTTCGTCCGAACTTTGAAGAATTTTGCAAAAATTCTAAGTTTTAAAGTGGAGGTGCGCTATTTCGAGGTAACTATAGTTCCAAGTGCACTCTTGCAATCCAAATTTTGAAGCTTATACTTACTACACTATTGTAATCCACCTTCCAAAAGCAAAGCTAAGTGCTCTCTTGCAACTTAAGTTCCAATAGTTGTGCTAAGTGCACTCCCTAGTCCAAGTTCCTATAGTTATGCTAAGTGTATCCGCATGGTCCAACTTCCAACTTTCAACAAATGGTAACAAATAGTGCCAAGTGCATCCTCATGGTCCAAAATTCAATGGATAGAGCTACTCACATTTTCTTGGTCCAAGCTCTAGCAATGGTCTCACCATTAGAGTCCCAACAAAGATGTTGGATGCATTCGTTCTGTCCAAGTCCTAATGACACTACTGAAATGCACTCCCAATCCAAGTCTATGAAGAACTTTTCTAAGTTCATGCTATGTTGATTCCAAGTAGCTACGACTAACTCACTCTGATCCTGTCATCCAACTCTCAAGGAATTTTACAAAACTATTAAGTTTTTTCCATAAGTCCCGAGATTATCGAGTTCCCAAGTGCGCACACCCAAAGTTACCAAGATGCCAAATGTGATCTCCCTAGTTCACAACAGAGATAAGTGTTATCTTCCAAGGTTGCAAGAGTTAAGTATGTTCTACCGTGATTACAAAAGTGCTATGGTTATATACCTATTCCAAGTTCCAAAATGTAAATCTTGTAACCTTTTTAAGTCTTTGTTGGCGATCCTGTGTTTAAAACATGAAGTTTGTTTTATTTTACTTAGGATTTTTGTCTACCTCTATCTAATGTACTTTATTAGTGATAAGTATTGTACACACTCACATGAAATTGAACACTTTTTGTGTTTGTATGTTGCACACACCACAGGATGATTAGAAGCATGTAGTTTACATGTTCAAGATGTTTTTACCTACATTTGTTATTCATTAATTGTGGGTATTTGTGGAATTTTAAAATGCTAAGCTCTTCCTTAAAAAACTTATTTTCTTAGGCTCTATAGGGACCTTGCCAATGGCTCGTTGAGGTAGGTCGACAAGGGATCAGCGAGTTGGTGGTGGTCTAAGACTCGTTGAACCTCGCTGAGAAACTTGTTGGGGACTCGTTGAGGTGGTCAACGAGGCTTTGCTAATGAGGTCAACGAGGAGGCCGAGGAGGGTACCAAAAATTAAAAACATAGCTATAAATACCTACTCTTTTTCTTGTCTCTTACCAAGAATTTTGTGATTTATTTGTGTTGTAAAAACATGATATTTTGTGAAAATATTTTACAATCTTGGATCATTATTACGTAAAGTGTTTTTTTGTATTAGTAGAAAAATATCAATTGGATATTCAGAGAAAATATATTTCAAAAGGGTCAATACATCAAGTATTTTTCTATATTGAGATAAAAGGTTTTTGGAGATAATTATATTTTACAAATAGTGTTTTCGTGTCAACAATACATTGAATGTTTTTATGTATTGTTGACTCGAGGAGGTTTTTCAAAATCCTTTTTGGGCATGTGTGTTTTCTTGTTTAGGATTCACACTAACTGATTGCAGGTACAAGTACCACACTACATGGTGATTAGGCTCTAGAGGTGAACCAAATCTCTTGCTGATCAAAGTAGCTGTGGGGATAACTGGCGAGAGCAGCATAAGGAATTAGGAATGGCGGTCCCAACTGATAGAGGCATAGGAATTTTATCTCTATCGAGTTATATTAACTCTTTATTTTTTTAGTAAATTTACTGCTGAGTGGTTGCGTTAAGCAACCCAAAGATGTTACCATTTGCCTATGTTAGTACAATCACAATTATATTTGACTACGTGCGAACATATAAGAATTACATTATGATTAGAAAACTTTTACAACTTTACTCTATTTCTACTATCTGTGTTATTGTTTTATTTATTCTTCCTTACTTGTTATTGTTTCTACTTATATGAAAAGAGCGAGTCCTAGGATCTCTATATCACCTTGTCTTGGTTGTTAACCAGGTTCAGAGTCTCTCACAAAAGTATATGCAATGTTAAATCGTCGCCAACATCCTCCGACAGTACTACAAACTTGGGTTTTGCTCACACCGCTTCTTGAGTCCTAACTACATCATAGGTCTATGTCACACTCCTATTTCCATAACGATTCTAGACCACTGCTCAATGCTTGGGTCTCACTCCCCTCAACTACTTCTTGAAGTTGAGCAAAAAGTCTCTAGATCCCAACTCCCTACTTCTCATTCTCTAAGTCAATCCAATTGAATCTTCCTAAAGTTATTTCCTAGAAATCTAGGAATTTTTTTAAGCAACTTGGCTCTCTTTAGAGCAAGCACAAGTCACCACTTCCCCTCGATAGCCTAATTCAACAACTTCATGGTTCAGTCTTAATTTGGTATAGCAATATGGGCAGCGGACTCCAAGGGTTGAGGAAAAGTTAAGGTCTCTCGATCTTCTTCACCAACTGCTCTAAGTCTCTTAGACTTCTCCTCTTAACTACTAGGCACTCACTAGTTGGCTCAGCCTCTTGCCACTACCTAAATGTCGAGACGCAAAAATAGAATGCATTGACTATTGAGTTCTTCTAGAAAGTCACATGATGGGATGATAAAACTCCAAGTCACTGTTCAAGTGTCCTGATAACTTTACGAAAGTAGAGTTATTTAGTCACTTTTAAGCTAATTATTTGTCTTATTTTAGACTTAATATGGTCTAAATGGCTTAATTTATGTTTAATTATTCTAATGTAGGTGGAACGATAGCAAACAAAACAAAAATGAATGAAAATGGGAGAAAAAATATTTGAGTCATGGTAGGCAATTATTTGTGAAACAATGCGCTTGGACAATGTGAGAGCCGTGTGCCATGGCTGGCACTTTCTTGTGTTGTGGCATGAGTAATTCACAAGGTAACTTGAACAGCTCATGCCATGGCGGAGAAAATATCATGCTACGGCCCGCTTAGACACACTTGCAATTCGATACCTCTGTTTCACAGCACACATTTATTCAAGTTGTGGTGTGTTTTAATTTTTAGATCACAAATTGCCACATCAGATTCATTTTCAATCCGTTGTATCAATTTTAGCTGTTTTATTGCATCCTATGTTAAATAAGCTTGGTTAAGCCATTGTTAGCTTATAAATAAGGCCTTTTGGAAGCCAAGAAAATGCATTCAATACTTTATACAACTAACCAAAATCATTAGAGAAAGAGACAACAGTTTAAAGAATAAGACAGATCAAGAGAAGGATGTAGGATTAAAGGTTGGGTGTATCTCTTCTTTACCTTTTATTTTATTTGTTCTCTTGTAATTTATCTCTGTTTTAGGATTTAGCTTAATATGTTTGTGAATAGTTAAACATGTTAGGATCCTCTTGAACTCCATTTCTTTATACAATAAATTAGTTTATTTTTGCATTCTTTTGTGATTTTTGATATTTTATATTTCAATTAATCTATTCTTACTACTTTCAATATAGTGAGATAATTAGGTGATGATTATCGAGAGATCATCTAATTATTAGTTATGATTAATTGATATTGAATATTTTGTTTAATCTGATTTGTGTGTCATTAACTATCTTATCAACAATTATACTATAGAGGCAATTAAATAGATTTGAGAGAATTATTTATTTTCTTGTCTTGATTAAATAACATATATGGCTTCTAGGTAGAGATAAATAATTCTTGTGTATGTGATCTTAATGAGTAATATGCAATCCAGTTGGCATGTGAGTGTGATTAGGTTAATTATTATATGGAATGTAGTTTACTTGATAAAATAATGCATGCTAGTATAAGGAGTTTGATTAAATATCATATCATCAATTTATTCGGATGGTAAATTAGTTTTTGTGTGGTAAATTGAGGGAGAGCGGATTCCTATGACTCTTTTGTGTCAAATCAGTTAGTGTGGATCTGTTGAATCAAATATTATAAATATGATATTTTTATTATTTTTAACTATCAGTTTTCTTTAGCCTAAATAGTTTAACATAATCATAGTTTGGTACTTAAATTCTTAATAATTCAATCCTCGTGGGTACGACAACTCTTATTCTTAATTTACTTATCATTACAATGACATGTGCACTTATAGAATTCGTGTCATGTCATCAACATTTTGCAAGTGTAAAACATTTTATGGCACCTGCAAAAGAAATTGCAAGTCTTCTCTTATTTACCAAGTCTCAAGAAGCAACAAAGAGATTCTAGAAGGAAATTGCTACAAATGACAGAAGTGTACAAGTACCTTTTGGACTATCGAAGCACCAAGTTAAGGCTAGGCTACCAAACTAGATACTAAGTGCCACCCTAAATGCCATGCAAGATAACTATGTTACCATTGAGTTGAAAAGTCTTTCATAAGCAACTGTGGTTCTCTTCTTGACATTCCCATATCTCTTCAAAGCCTCCCCATCAACCTCCCTGTCTAAGCAATCTCCCTTACTTTATATAGCTCTTAAGAAGAAGCTGGGCAAGTATAAGAGCAATACTAGGAAAGTTAAAATAAGAGATGCAAAAACTTTGAAGCCATTCTCTTCTGATTCCATCAAAGTTGCACCAGCAGTTTCACCTAATTCTCTGGTTTTATCAAAATAGCATGAGAAGTTTCATTTGGTCTTTTAGTTCAATCGGGCTTTACCAACTGAAGTTTGACTACTCAGTGATCATCAAATATAGATGAATCGTAGGCTAAATCAAAATTCTTTTGCCAGACTCCTTCACCACAAAGCTCTAACCTTTGATTGAAAGAAAGAGCTTGGCAAAGTTGAGAGCAACCAATTCTACTCATAGACTGGTAGGCTTAGTCTCAACCTCCCATCCAACTAGCTATCCAAGGGTGCAAATAGAAAGGAGGTCCAGTAGAATCAGATTCTAAAGACATCAAAATTGGGAAGTCAAACCCGTGACCCCAAAGTTGATTTTTTTCCCAAACATTGACCATTCACAACTTTCCAATTAGCACTCCGATTGAGACACAAGAACATCCATACGAAAGCTTGTAACCTCAAGATCACTATGGCATAAAGATAATTGGAATACTAGGTACATATCTTAGTCAATACATCCAAAAGGTAATTGTCGTTGAGCCACTGTACCCTAGGAGAAAAACTAGACCACCTACTCTACCAAATTGGCCCAAGTGACCTAAAGGGCTTATGTTGGGTAGTAAATTAACCAAGTATGTATGGTGTCATTTGATTATTCTACATCAGCAGCTATAAAGTTAAATAGTACAGTTAGTGCAGAGTCAGATAAATCTTTATAAGTTATTAATTAATATAAGTTATTTACAAAAATATCATTCATCAAAAAGCTCTAAATAGATCCTCATAATCTAGAAAGGTACGCATAAGATCACTACTCAAATCTTCTCAAACTCCCTTGGATTTTAAACTTTTTCCTCTTAAACTGACTTAAGCATCAAAGTGAATAAAACACTCCTATGGTGTCGTTCCTTTTAACAAGATTTTCTAGTGAAGTGCCTGGTTGACATGCCATGGAATGCAGTTGAACATAAATCTACTTCAATAATTACTTTCTCACATAATTATATCTAATATAAGTATCACCAAAACTATGATAACATAAGATGAACAGTATCAATGAATTTGTGTACATAATCATGTGTTTGGGTAATCACATGCTTTTCATTTAGTTGTTCAGTGGAATGCTAGCCAACAAACTTTTTTAAAAAGTATATTTGTTTTATTGTTTTGATGTTGCTCAAAACCATTATTCTATCTAACAACTTACTATATTCTGTTATAAAATAAAAAGTCTACAACAAACTAAGATGTAGTTAGAATTCCCACAATCTAATCCCTAAAATTGATAGAGTATAGAGGTAGAACCATAATTAATATAATTTAAAAGGGACTAAAAATGTGGCTCAAGTAATGTCTTAGTGAGAGCATCTAAAATTTGATCTTTAGATTGACCATTGCCTCTAAGGTCACACAGTCTAGGATTCCATCATCTAGGCTTCAACGAACATGGCACACCATAGTTTAGGCCATGCATTCTAGGTTGATGCCACCAAGGTCACACTTGACGAAACAAGTTGTCACCTTTTTAGGTATCGCCATCTAGACCACCTTCTTTAAGGTTGAAGACTCAAAGAAAATTCCATATAGGTCGCATAAGATGTAACACACCACCTTTTAGGTTACAATTATAGGTCATTGTCATCTAGACAGAACTTATGGGATAGGCTATCACATTCTAGGTAGCAATGTTAAAACTATCGCATTCCCAACTGCACTATCTAGACTACAACTTTCAAGGTATGCCATTTAGACTGCCACCTTAAAGGTCTCATTATTTAGACCATTGCCTTTAAGGTCAAGCAATCCAAGATGTTTTCCAATCATGTTGCACCAAACTTAACATGGCGCCTTACAGGCTATGTATTATAGGTATTTACCATCTAGGTTGCACCTGATGGGAAAGGTAATTGCCTTCCATGTCGCACCATTTAGACAGTCATATTTAAGGTGATGCAGTCTAGAATGTTTTTATGAAGCCACAGTAGACATGGTAGATCGTCAACTTATAGGTCATGTAGTTCTAGTTGTATCCTTTCAGATCATGCTAAACAAGAAAAACTAGTGTATGCTACCATTCATGTCACACCAAACTTGACATGAAACTTTTCAGGCCATGTATTCTAGGTCTTCACCAGCTAATTCACACTTGATGGGAAAGACAATTGCATTCCATGTTGCACCATTTAGATAATCACATTTAAGGTGATGCAGTCTAGGATGATATTATCAGGCCATGGTACACATGATAGTTCATTGCCTCATAGGCTATAAAGTCCTAGTTGTTGCCCTCCAGACCATGTTGAGCAAGATATACTAGTGTCCAGAGTTTGTCTCTAAGAAAGCTATCATCGAAGGCAAATTTGCCAAGGCTATAACCAATAAGAAGTTCTCGCCCGACTAAGATGTGTCCTACTAAAAGCTGCATTACAATGAAGGCATGACCAGCCACCCCAAAGTTAAGCGAGGATGATCCTAGTAGGCACCACTTCCTTGGGTGTGCCTTCACCTTTTCTTTCAAACGTGTTAAGTTACTTGTCTGATTGAAAGGTGTGACTGTAGAGCTATGTATATGTCAACTCTCTTCCTAATGATGTTTTTGAGAAATTTACTAGCTTCTTGAGAAACCACATATGTACACCCAGTTATAAGAGGATGAGCAAAATAAGTTGAGAGTAACTCATCAAACTTTCCATAAGGTTCCTTCTATAGTAAGAGCAGCCACCACTTCTAAAGCATGTCACTATGATGTCGTCCCATACCCAAACTTCAAGAAAGAATGCACGCTACCTTACACACTTAGGTTTAATGAACCTTATGCGGTGTTGCTGTTAGGATTAGAGCGATTAATGTAAATATGTTTCTATTTATTTTGTTATAACTAGAATAAATAAAAGTAGATTTCATACATTTGCATTTGTTATTTAAGTAACTAAACTAAACTATTAAAATCCCATGACTATTTTTTCTTATCTTATAAGGTAGGATAGGGGTAGGGGCAATTCAATTATGCTTGATTTTTGCCTGAAATGATAATCGAACTACCTTATATTAGTTTGCTAAATCAAGAATAAAAGTAAACTTATAATATGTCGATTAGAGAATATTAAATCAACCTATTTATGTTGGTTGGATAAGTTTGGTATGCTATTTAGACCTACTTCTTTTTAAAGTGAATTTAAATTATTTTGAATTTATGATAATGCTAAATGAATAAATATGATTTAATATTATAGCAACATTTTAAGTATAAAAAAAAGCTGCACATCATCATTTGAACTAGAATTATGCATCAATTCTCAAATAGAGATGAACTCCATAAAATGAATAAAATAAATTGAAAATTTGAGAACAAAAAGTAATTATATTTTTTATTAGTTATAATAAATATTTATAAAACGAACACTAGAGAAAAATAATATAAAAATTGTTTCACATTCTCAATTGACATAAAAATTTAATTAAAATTAAATGATCATAACTATAAACCATATATGTACTAAAAATTTATAATTAAATATGCTTATTAGCAATATATAGGTCAGATTTGTTAAGTATCGGTTTAAAAATTTTAAAAATCTTAATTGACTCAAAATAATTTATTTTTGTATTTTCAAAATCGAAACCAACATAATTGGACATATAAAATAAAAAACTTGATTCAGTCCTACTTGGTCTTTTTCAGATTGGTTAGTTTATTAGTTATTATGCGCACCTCTAAGATAGGAGGATAGGGAAGGCATATTTATTGGGTATGCTTTTTGTAAAGGGGAAGCTAACATAAGTACTCCTGAGTTTTCATCTCTTGTCACAAATACCCCTTTTGTTTATAACTTGATTACAAATGCCCAAATATTTTATATATCATCACTAATACCCTTAAGTTTTAAATAATGTTAATATTTACTGTTGGTTTTACAATTTTTTATAGGAAAATTATGACAAATACCCACGAGTTTTCATGTTTTGTCACAGATAATCATAACATTTATAATTTGACCACAAATACCCAACATTTTATATTGTCATTGACACACTTAATTTGTAAACAATGTTGATACTTACAGTTAGTTTCTTTATTTTTCAAGTACTCTCGACACAAAGTTCAAAATTTATAATTATAATCTCTATCAACTTCTTTTCTTTTCCAGTAATATTAGAACTTCATTTATTTTTTGCATTAATTTCATTGCATCTTATCTTTAATTGAGCAAAGAAAAATGAAGAAACCACCACATCATGTTATAGACAGTGCTTAATAGAAAATGAGATTGGATTGAGCATGTGCAAAATTAAAAAGAAAATAAATGATTTATATTTAAAGAGTTCATTAACAAGTTGATGTTAGATAAAACTAATTATCTTAAATGGTTGAGACCAAGAGTTTTGTATAAATTAGTTGAGAATTTTGTATAGGTAGCAATTTTTGACACGATATAAAAAATTCGACTCAAATTCGAGCCATATTAATTTCGGGTCAAAAATGGGCCAACTCGAAATGACAAAAAAAAAAAGATCGGATTAGGTCCATGTTGACCCGTTGAACCCGTTCTTTAAAAAAAATTAACACTGACTATCTATTAGATACTCACTCACAATTCACAACTCACAGAACTTAAGAATCCTAAATCGCTAATAGTTTAATACGACTAAAGGCAAATACATATTGTTAGTGGTGAAAATTTTTGACGACATGAAAAAACTTGATTCGAACCCAAACTATATTAATTTTGGGACAAAAATGATCAACCCGAAATGTCCTGTTTTGAAATTAGGTCGGATTAAAATCGGGTCAATCCGAAAATGACCTGAATTGCCACCCCTAGAATTTTGCTTACTAGAGGATTCAAACTCAATACAAAAACCAAAAATGAAATATCCTCATTTTTCATTGAAATTAAGCATTAATAACATAAGAAGATATCATCATTTTCCTAATAATTTAAAGAGCACAAAAAATAAAAATAGAGACAAGGTTATATTGTTAATGACAACAATTCATAAACAAGTATTCTTCTTGTGTTCTTGGAAAGAACACAAAGACAACACATATCAAACCTTAACTAACACGAGTTCAACTCTTGGCCCTGTGATAGTTTTTGGGGCTAAGAAAATTTGGGGTTTCAATGGTCAGTTTAGGGGAGGAGAGGGTTTCGTAGAATATGACCGAACTAAGGGATCAATGCTAACTTTCAAACTAAGAGATTTAATTATGATTTTACCTTTAGATATAAGGTCTTATATAATGTTGTTAGTGTTAGAAATATTGTATTATTTTGAAAACACTGAGGATATTTAAGATAAAAAATGAAAATTCAGGATATTTGTGATAATTTTCCCTAACAGTCATGGTCAACCCAAAATGCTCCTTAAAAATTGATTGGTCAAATATGATACATGGTACAATGACCAATCACCATGCTTACCGGGTGGAAAATACCCCTAGGCTTACGAGAGTGCGCAAAGAGGTCTTGTGACATTTAAGATCCCTGAACCTACTTAGAAATCCAAGAGTTGCAGAGGTCACATTTAGGTTAACCATGTGTGTTTCTTTAAAATTTCTCAATAATATTCAATCGTTGAGATAAAATAAAATTATTTACTATTTTGTATCATCTTATACCAACAAGGATATTTAACTATTTTTTTTATTTTATAAGAAAGTGACTTTTTTAGTTTTTTTTCTTTTTTTTTTTTAGAAAAAAAAAAAAACCCAAAAGGTTTTAACAATATCAAAAATGAGATATTAATAACTTTTTCTAAAGTAAATAATGATGTGAATTTTAAAATAATGAAATGTAAGATTAGTAAAATTATTTAAAAAATAAATACAATTATCTAAAATTTAATAAAGAGAAGAATCATTAAAATTATTGGAGAATATATTCTACAATCATGAATAAGTTTTTGTGAAAAGGAAACAACACGTTGAACACGTTTATAGAAAAAGAGCTGAAATGAAAGTATTCTGATACATGCAAAAATACGAAAACAAGGAACGAAGAAAACAAAGCTCTCATGATACGAAATAATATTATTTTTAAAAAGCAAATATATTATTATTCAAAACTTTAAGCGACGAATAAAATCAAGATAATTAAGAGCATCCCAAGAGATAATATTTGTCTTGTGATCATAAAATAGATTATAGATATGACCTACGTGGAATAATGGTGTCCAGGACCTCATTATCTTTTTTTTTTTTCTTTAATTATCAAATACTTTTAATTCTAATCAGTGTACAAGAATATTTTTCACACAGTAGTAGGATTTATTGATAGTGAAATGTAATTATACAAATGTATATAATCTAATTTAAATTATCTATATATAACATGTTTCGGTATAATGTTCATATTTTTTTTTTTAAATCATAGTTATATATTATGGTAAGTTTTAAATACATGCCCATTTAAATCTTTTACACGATGTTTTTTATAACTTTAATAAATTTTTATTTTGAAATTCCACAACGTAAAGAAATAGTGTAAACCTGATTACCGTTTAATAGTCCATCAACCAGTCAATTACTCACCAGCTGGCTTAGCATTAATACATTAATTGAAAACTAAGTATTAAAACAACTGTCACCTGCTTTATTAGGTAAAATATTATTCCTCTACTTTTCTGTCTAATTATGATCAAAGGAAGAGGTTAAAGTGTCCAAGTCAATTAAAAGGGCCCCTTTATTATAATGCGAAGATGGAAAATTATGATTTTTTTTAATCAGTTTAATAAAGACAAAACACAGTGATGAGCACTAAGTATTTGACTTAAGATTTATATAGCACGGGATTGTGGCTCTAATTTGAGCTTTTAAGACCATGATTTGATTCATGGAAAGAAGTAAGATTTTTTTTTTAGTTGGATAAGGAAAGGCACTAATTGGTGTTTATTTTTCATATTTTGTCTTTGTGTCAAGGAACAGATCCAATTCTAGACATTGCAAATTGGCATTCAAGATCTATTAGCTTTTTTTATATTAATTTTTTAGTTTTTAATGAGGATCTCCTTGATTTGATTTTTTATAAAGCATGCTTTTGGTTCAAGCAGCAACGAGTTTGAGGCCCATTTTGGGTCCATCGTATACAATATACAATTTATGTACTGATACGAAGATATAAAATAACTTGTTAATTTATACATAATTAAATTGATCTCAACTTAAGATATTAGCTTGTTTATAAAGTATACATACTTAATTTATATACATGTTATGTACAAGTGTTATGTACAAGTGACATCTAATTTCTTGGTACCTTATATTATATATATATAATACATGCTACTTAAAGACATGAACTCCTCATGTACCCTTAGCCTGCATACTCCTTATGTGGGGATATTTTTAACTAAATTTCCAATAATTCAATTATATAGAGAGTGAATTAGGAAACAACCATCGGTGTGTATATATATATATATATATATATATATATATATATATATATATATATATATATATATATATATATATATATATATATATATTGTAATCAATCATATCTAACCGTTGAATTATTCTACTAGGATATGTTCTTCTATGTTACATAATTTTCTCTCCATTACCATAGAAATTGGAATGTGGTTTCATGTTTATGTTTTTGACCATTGATACAATTTGTTCTGCTGGAGATTGTATTTGCTACCTTTCCTAGATTAATTTTACTTTGATAATTAACCTTGTTTCTTTGTTGTTCTCTATACCATAATGAATGATTCAAAAACTAGTGATACAAAACCTTTGACAGAGAAAAGAAAGGTTGATCCTATTGTCTTTCCTTCCCTCCATATACATATACAAGAAACACCTTAATTAATTACCCCACAACGACTTGATGGTTCTAATTACATTGAGTAGTCCTTAAATGCACAAAATAAGATCAAGGGCAAAAAGCGTTAGGGCTTTATTTCAGGTACCTAGGTTGCCCCAAAAGACACAAGTTCTAAAGAATATAAAACTTAGGAGGATGAGAAATGTTTGGCCAAATCTTGGCTTCTTGAATCCATGATCAAAGAAATCCGATCACTTTTCCTTCCCTTTTCTACAGCTAAGGAAATCATGGAAACTTAAAAAAAAAAAAAATTACTCTATCAATCAAGATGCATCAAAGGCATATCAACAATATTGTTGATGGGAATTAAGAGCCTTTGTACGTACCAAGTGTGCCAATCCCAAGATCCAAGGCCAAGAAGCTCAAGGAGATATTAAATGAATTGATTTAAGACCTATGGAGTGATACAAAAAAGGTGCACCAAGAAGAGTCGAACAAGGACCCGGATTTGATCACTATAATTCAAATCCTACAAGGGCCTTGCATATGGGTCAAAACATTAAATTAGGCTAATTTCCTCACAAATTCATGGACATAAGGGGGCTGACTCATTAACATCATGTCGTGGGCTTCATTAGTCTAAGAATTTGATTTATGGGATTAAACTCAATTCTCTTCTAATTTAAATTCTTAGGAAGATTTATTTGATGTAATTCTTAGGATTTAACTATTATCTTGGGCAGCACACATAGGTATGTTTATCCTTAGTGGCTGGCCAAGCATTAGACTGTTATTAGGATTTTTATTTCAAAGGATTGTTTAGGTAGTCTATAAATAAGAACTATTTTGCCCCTATTGTACTCAAATCAGTTTTGATTGATTAATAAAAGTAGAGAGCTTTTTGCTTCCTCTTAGTTCGTAACCAAACCCAAACTTATCAAGGTAATACCTTGTTGATGAGATCCAAGGTTGGCGCATGCATTTGTACCCTTGGCTTGTGTGGCAAATGGTGGTCCCATGTGACCAGTCGGGGCTTGACCTGGGTGTATGGTGTTTGATCTGGATAAAGGGATTGTGGCGCCCCCTACTGACAGCTTAAGCTTTTGGTAGGAATGGTTAGCTACTGTTCCTAAGTTTAGCATCAGAGCCTGGTCCCGGGTTCGAGTCACGTGTCAAGCACAAGTTCGAGGACGAATTTCTTCTAAGGGAGAGGGAATGATGCTATCCAAGGTTGGCACATGCATTTGTACCCTTGGCTTGTGTGGCGCATGGTGGTCCCATGTGACAAGTCGGGGCTCGACTTGGGTGTATGGTGTTCGATCTGGATAAAGGGATTGTGGCGCCCCCTACTGACAGCTTAGGCTTTTGGTAGGAATAGTTAGCTACTGTTCCTCCTAGCAACACAATTCCTACGACCCATAAGCGACAAAGACTTGAAAACCACAAGAGATTGGGTTCAAGACCTAACAACAAATTAACATGAAATTTCTAAGCACAACAACAGATTTTTGGTAGAAAAATACTCACCTCAACACATAGATATTACACACCACACTCTAAGAAGATAAGAAATGCCACAAAGGGATGTAAATCCTTTGATAAGTTTTAGGTTGCAAATAGCAAGGAGCTCTTGGGCTCTCAATTTTGATTTATGAATAAAAAATATCATTAATGTCAAAAGTTGTTGTTCAGCTGCTACAATTTGTCTTTATATAGAGTACAAGCAATAACCTAAAGTGGGAATGAATCCCAACCATTGGATTTGATCCAACGGTCCAAATTATACAAAATTAAACTGTGCCGCAGTAGGTAAATCATTTGTGCCGTGGCGAGGAGGATCGGGATACAATTTTAAAGTAGGCGGGCCCCAGCGGATGAAATTTTATTCTGCGGCAAGAAACCCACAATTTCAATCCTAGGAGCTTGTGCCGTGGCACCCCAAAGTCATGCCATGGCACACATATCCTTCTTCCTCTGCACGCACGTCTGCTCATTTTACGCGCGCGTCTACCCAACTTTCTTGCCAAAATAGGAACCCTTAGGCTGCGGTGCACATCCCTGGCAAAAGTTTCCACCAAAATTGAGTGTTTCTTGCTACGACGACTATAAATTCATGCCACGGTGCAGAGCTTCTTCTCCAAATTCTGCCTTCAACAGATTGCTTGGCCTATTACAAGCTTTGTGATCAATCCTCTCCATCCCATGGCCTTGTATCAACTCTTGGACAAGTCTATTTAGTGCTTCCTTGAGTTTTTTGGCCTTCGACCTCGTGATTGGTCCGTTCGGGATGCATAATGGTGGTACACCATGTGATTCGTATCATTCCCCCTTCTTCGAAAGGATTTGACCTCGAATTGTCGCCTGCATAATCAAAAGGAGAAAGATCAGAAATATTAAAAGATGCGTTAATATTATACTCACCTGAAAAGTCGAGCTTGTAGGCATTGTCATTGATGCGTTCGAGTAGTTGGCATGGTCCATCTCCTCTAGGCTATAGCTTGGACCTTCGCCTTTCAGGAAATCTTTCTTTCCTCATATGTACCCAAACCCAATCGCCGGGTTCGAAAATGACCCTAAGTTGCCCCTTGTTAGCCTTGAATGCAAATTCTTCATTCTTTTTCTTGATGTGTTCGTGAATGCTTTTATGTAATTTCTTTACCATTTCAGCCTTCTTGGCACCAGTTAAATCTATTCTAACTAAAACAGGTAAAGGCAATAAATCCAAAAGAGTAAGTGGGTTAAAACCATAAACAATTTCAAATGGTGTATGGTCAATAGTGGAATTCTCACTTCTATTATAAGCAAATTAACGAAAGGCAAACAATCCTCCCAATTTTTAAAATTTTTTGAGTGACCGTTCGTAACAGAGTAGACAAAGTTCGATTGACTACTTCTATTTGGCCATCAATTTAGGGATGACAAGTAATAGAAAACAAAAGCTTAGTCCCCAACTTAGCCTATAAAGTTTTCCAAAAATAACTTAGGAATTTAGCATCCCTATTAGAATTGATACTTTTTGGAACTCCATGTAGCCGTACAATCTCCCTAAAAAACAAATCCACTACATTTGTGGCATCATCAGTTTTGTGGCAAGCAATGAAGTGCGCCATTTTTGAAAACCTATCCACAACCACAAAAATTGAATCTCTACCCTTTTTCAACCTAGACAATCCTAAGATAAAATCCATGGAAATGTCTAACCAAGGTGAATTAGGTACAGGTAGCAAAGTATACAATCCTTGAGGTAGAACTTTAGACTTAGCTTGTTTACAAGTGATGCATCTCGAACAAATTCGTTATACATCACGCCTAAGTTTTGGCCAATAAAAATGTTCATGTATAATGTCTGGAGTCTTTTTAATGCCAAAATGCCCCATCAAACCTCCCCCATGAGCTTTCTTAACTAAGAGCTCACGCATAGAATAGTTAGGTATACACAATTGATTTTCTTTTAATAAATACCCATCCATTTGGTAAAATTTACCAAAACCAATTTTACTGCATGCATCATAAAGTAAGGAAAAATCATTATCATTAGCATATAATTCCTTAATGTATTCAAATCCTAGTAACCTAGCACTCAAAGTAGAAAGTAAAGTGTACCTTCGCGATAAAGCATCAACGACTAAATTTTTCTTACCTCTCTTATATTGAATAATATAAGGAAATGATTCAATGAATTCCATCCACTTTGCATGCCTTCGATTTAGCTTACCCTAGCCTCTCAAATGCTTTAAGGATTCATGATCCATATGAATTACGAATTCCTTTGGCCACAAATAGTGCTGCCACATTCCAAGGGTCTTCACCAAGGCATAGAGCTCCTTCTCGTATGTTGGGTAGTTAAGGGCAGCTCCATTGAGTTTCTCGCTAAAGGATGCAATCAGCCTCTGTTCTTGCATTAAAACAGCTCCTATTCCTACACTTGATGCATCACACTTAACTTCAAACATTTTAGTAAAATCAGGTAGGGCCAACACAGGCGCAAAACACAATTTATCCTTAATCAATTTAAAAGCCCTCTCTTGACTTTCTTCTTATTTAAACCCAACATTTTTCTTCACGACTTCAGTTATTGGTGCAGCTATAGTACTAAAATCTTTTACAAACTTACAGTAAAAACTAGCTAGACCATGGAAGCTCCTAACATCAGTAATAGATTTAGGCGTGGCCCAATCCCGAATCGCTTTCACTTTCTCCTCATCTACTTCTATCCCCTCAGCACTCACAACAAAACCAAGAAAAACTAACTTTTTCATGCAAAAACGGCATTTCTTCAAATTAGCATACAGTTTTTCTTTTCTTAAAATTTCAAGTACAGATAGCAAATGTTCAACATGCTCTTCTAAATTTTTGCTGTAAATGAGAATATCATGAAAATATACAACCACAAATTTTCCAATTAAGGCACGTAAAATATGGGTCATTAGTCTCATAAAAGTACTAGATGCGTTAGTTAACCCAAAAGGCATCACTAACCACTCATATAACCCATGTTTTGTTTTAAAAGCAATTTTCCATTCATCCCCTTCTTTCATTCTAATTTGATGATATCCACTCTTAAGATCAATTTTTTAAAATATGCTAGAGACATGCAATTCATCTAACATGTCATCTAACCTCGGAATTGGATGATGATACTTTACCGTAATGTTGTTGACGGCTCAACAATCAACACACATACGACTTAAACCATCCTTCTTAAGTACAAGTAGCACTGGCACTGCACAAGGGCTCAAGCTCTTCCTAACTTGCCCCTTAGTCAAAAATTCCTCAACCTGCTATTGGATCTCCTTGGTATCGTCCGGGTTGGTACGATAAGTGGGTCGGTTTGGAAGAGACGCTCTAGGAATGAAGTCAATCTGATGTTCAATCCCTCGCAATAGTGGTACACCGTCCAAGATCTCTTCAGGAAACACATCTTCATATTCCTGTAACAAAGAAACAGTAATACTTGGCAACGCATTGTCAAGTTCGTTAGTAGAAAAATGAGTTTCCTTGTACAAAAGTAAAAGTACAAACCTCTTTGCTAAGTTGGTGTGTTCTAACTCACTCGATTTTGCATAAAATCTCTCAATTTTTTTCTATTTCTTTTTCTCTCTCTCCACTCTTCTCTCCTACCTCACTTTTTTCTCCCATTTTATCTTTTTTTTCTTTAACCATTTTCTTTTGGTCCTCAAAAACTTATTTTGGATATAAAAGTGCAAGTGTAATCTTCTTGCCTTCCAACTCAAATGAATACTTATTCTTGTATTCATCATGTGTAACCCTCCTATCATATTGCCATGGTCTCCCAAGCAACATATGTCCTGCTTGCATAGGAGTACGTCACACATTACTTCATCCTTGTACTTTCCAATGGAAAAGGATACTAGTACTTGCTTGTTAACCTTTACTTCCCCGCTATCATTTAACTATTGTAGCTTGTAGGATTTTGGGTGTTTGATTGTCGGCAACCCTAACTTCTCAACTAAGGTAGTACTAGCCACATTTGTGCAACTCCCATCGTCAATAATGACCTTGCACACTTTAGACTTCATATGACACCTTGTGTGAAATATGTTCTCTCTTTGTTGCTCCACATCCTCATTCTTATATTGGATGCTCAAAGACCTCATTATTACTAGAGCCTCTCCTTCAACGGGCCTTATCTCCTCATCACTAGCTTCCTCTAGCAATGACATCTCTTCATCATCACTATCCTCATCCATCTCAATATCGCCATTAGCTTGAGAGACCATTGTCTTTTTATTCGGACATTGGGATGCAATGTGACCTCTTCCAAGACATCGAAAACACTTGACGTCTCGGTATCGGGTTGGGTTCTCAAACTTACCCTTATCCTTACTAGCCTCCACTTCCTTGCCCTTGTTAGGTTCAAACCTAGGCTTAGAGCTAGTAGCCTCATCCTTTTTCCAACCCGTCCATGATGTAGTAGGGGTCGGTTTTGGTGTTGTTGGGTTTACCTTAGGTGGGAATGTCCAGCTACTCTTCCTCCATAATTGCCTCTTCACCTTGATTGCCATATGTACCATGTCGTCCAACTCTACATAGTGATGTAGCTCTACAACATTGGCAAGTTTTTGGTTCAAACCACTAACAAACCTAGCCATTGTGGCTTCCCTATCCTCCTCTATATTTTCTTTAACCATGGTCATCTCCATTTCTTTATAATAGTCATCAACCGATCGAAATCCTTTGCAATTTCTGATATAGCTCTTGGTAGTAATGTCTCAGAATAAATCGCTTCATTATGATAGCTTTCATATCCTCCTAGCTATCAATTGGTCTTTTCCCATTCCTTTTCCTACCTACAACCAGTTGATCCCACCTATTAAAGCGTAGTCGGTGAATTCAATTACTGCCAGCTTTACCTTCTTTTCATCCAAGTAATTGTGGCACTCAAATATATGCTCAACCTTCTTCTCCCATTCAAGGTAAAGTTTAGGATCGTTCTTTCCTTGAAAGGTTGGCATCTTCATCTTGATGCTATCCAAATTTCTATCAACCCCAACATAGGGTCGGGGTGGGGGTCTCCTCATTCCTCCCCTACCATGGCCACCTCTAAGCCCATGTCTTCCTCCTAAAGGTATCCTCCCTTCATCATCATTATAATCCTCTCTGAAACTATCCTCCTCCAACTCCTCCTCAACAAAGGCTCTCCTATTAGGCCTCCTTACATTTGGAGCACCTTACGGTGCCTCTTGTCGCAAGTTGGCGATAGTTTCCTCTTGTCTCTCCATCCACTCATTCATAATTACCATGACGGCATTCATCCGTTCCATGGATTGTTGTAGTGCCCTCATCATAAAAACGGTGTCAAGTCTTTCCTCGGAACTGTTCCTATCAGACATTCTTAACAACAACTAACATGAACAAACAATTAGCACTTAACAAAATCGAAATTTCACTCGTTACCTCACGTGTTTAACACTCGACTTTGATTGCCCAAGTGCTTGAAGCCCTTTAGCAAACCAAACCGTCCAAGTTTTTCCAAACAATTTTAGAGTTCCCATCCTCAACAATTCGTAGTTTGCAATATCCAATTTTAAGCACAAAGGAAACTAACTCAAAAGTATTTTGAAACTCTAACTCTATGACTTTTGGAAACAAGTTCAGTTTAACAATTTTAAACCCGTAAAATGTAAACAAATAAAGAAACGATTCGTTAAAGCGGGAATGACACTATAACGAAAGAAATTTCGTAAATTATTGGGAATTTAAAAATTCACTCTTTTTTTTTATAATTCACGAAAATATCCTCTTTTCTTTTATTTTTTCTATTTTTTTAAATAAAAATATCTAGTGAGATATTTTCGTGAGATATTTTATCTTCTCTTTTTTTTTTAAAATCCAAGAGATATAGGTTTGTTCTAACTTTTTGATACAAACAAAACACGAGAGATTACCAAAATATCCTCCCTTTTACGAAAACAAATTTAGAAAAAATTTCAAAATGAAAACCTCTCGAAATCAATTCAGAATAAGAAGGAAACAACAACACCAATTAAATTAATTCAGAAAATATAATAAACAAGTAGAAACAAAAAAGAACACATTTTTTTTGAAGAAATTTCTTGTTTGCTATAGAATCAAAAATGACAAAAACAAAGATAGGAATCTAGAGTCATAACGTAGAGCTCTGATACCAAATGATGCGAACCTAGCAACACGATTCCTACGACTCACAAGTGACAAAGACTTGAGAACTACAAGAGATTCTTTCAAGACCCAACAACAAATTAGCATGAAATTTCTAAGCACAACAACAGATTTTTGGTAGCAAAATACTCACCTCAACACATGGATATTACGCACCACGCATTAAGAAGAGAAAAAATGCCACAAAGGGATGCAAATCCTTTGATAAGTTTTGGGTTGCAAATAACAAGGAGCTCTTGGGCTCTCAATTTTGATTTGTGAATCAAAAATATCATTAATGTCAAAAAGTTGTTGTTCAGCTGCTACAATTTGTCTTTATATAGAGTACAAACAAAAACCTAAAGTGAGAATGAATCCCAGCCATTAGATTTGACCAATGGTCCAAATTACACAAAATTAAACTGTGCCACGGCGGGTGAATCATTTGTGCCGCAACGAGGAGGCTCAAGATACAATTTTAAAGTAGGTGGGCCACGGTTGATGAAATTCCATGCCGTGGTAGGAAACCCACAATTTCAATCCGAGGAGCTTGTGCCGCGGCACCCATATCCTTCTTCCTTTGCACGCACGTATGTCCAATCTACGGATGCGTATGCCCAGCCTTCTTGCCAAAAACAGGAACCCTTGGGCCACGGTGCCCCAAATTCATGCCGCGGCGTACATCCCTGGCAAAAGTTCCCACCAAAATAGAGTGTTTCTCGCTACGACGGCTATAAATCCATGCTGCGATGCAAAGCTTCTTCTCCAAATTCTACCTTCAACAGATTCCTTGGCCACTCACAAGCTTTGCAATCAATCCTCTCCATCCCTTGGCCTTGTATCAACTCTTGGACAAGTCCGTTCAGCACTTCCTTGAGTTGTTTGGCCTTCGACCTCGTGATTGGTCCTTTCGGGATGCATAATGGTGGTAGCGACATGTGATTCGTATCACTTGTAGTGTTTAATATCTTATCAAGACTTGAAAAACTTTGTGGAGCTTCTATCCCTATATAATCTTAAGTTAGCCTTTCTACCATAAAGGTTAATTCTTAACGTGTATATGTTTTCTTGGTTGGGCTTGAATCCATTTCGATGGGGTTCATGGTCATGTTTTTGCTATTGTACCTATTCCTAAATTGAAAATTGGTAATACTATAGTTTATGCCGAGGAAAATAACCAAGGTCCCATGTTTGGGAAAACATCAAATGAATGGGCTGTTATAGTGGCTCAAAAATCGTATGCTCATCATGATTCTAAGAAAGGTGTTCGTAATTATACCCATTGCAATGGTGATAACCATATACTTGATACATGCATTAAATGATATGGTTATTCCGTTTGGCACTCAAACGAGAAGACAACATCTCCCATGTCTTTTAAATCTAAGGTTGGAGAATCAATTTGAAGAGCCATTTAGTCAATGTTGTTGATTTGTTGCCAAAACATATATGTCTCAACTTTCTCTTATTACTAGAAAAAGTGAATGGATAATAGACATGGGTGTTACTCATCATAGGACTTATGATAACTATAAATTTAGCCAATTATACCCTAGTTGTTCAAAGTTAGTCATTACCAATGTTAGTGGTGTGCAAGCTATAGTTAATGGTATTGGCACTATACCTCTATCACCTTATTTATCTTTCTCTAATGTTTTATTTGTCTCATCATTAAATTTATTATTTTCTTAACCAATTAACAAAGTCTTATAATTGTAGTGTTCAATTTTTCCCTGCTTATTGTACTTTTCCAAACATCCATACCTAAGATATGAATGGTAGTGGTAAACAAAGTGGAGAATTCTACTGGGTGATAGGTTTCAACAATAAAATAACATAAGTCTAACACATGTTATGAGTGATAGCATGTTGAAAACTAAAAATGGGAGATTTGGCATTAGCATAGACAACTAGGAAAATCCTCATTTGGTTATCTTAAAAGATTATTTTCTTCCTTAATTAAGGGTTGCAATCTTTCAAAATTTGTGTGAAACTTGTGTAATGGCAAAAAGCCATCATATTGTTATATATTCAAATGATAATAAAGTTTATACTCTTTTCTCATTAGTTCATTCAGATATTTAAAGACCTCCCCAATTTCCCACGCATAATGAAATGAATTGGTTTATTACATTTGTAAATGATTTTACTAGGATGACTTGGGTATATTTTTTGAAACATAAGAGTGGTGTGCGTGTTAAATTTTATCTTTTAATCAAATGGTGCTTACTCAATTTGGCATATCTATAAAGCTTATTTGTTTTGATAAGAGGGTGAGTATTTCAAGACAAAATTGACTAATTAGTATTCTTCACCAAACATCTTGTCCCTGTTCTCCACAAAAGTATGGGATTATTGAAAGAAAAAAAAACACATTTTGGAGATCACTCAGTCCCTATTAATTGGTGGTCATGTTCCATCTCACTTATGAGGCAAGGCTTTAAATTTTGTTGTCTACTTGAATAATCGTACCATTTCTAATCTTCTAACTTGTGGGAGACCTTTGGATGTGATCTCTAACCACTATACACTTCCTCCAGTAGTTCACTTGGCATCATGTATTTTTGGGTGTATGGTATATTTTCACTTGCATACCATCAACGTACCAAGCTTGGTCCACGGGCGTTGAAGTGTGTATTTGTTGGATATGGCTCAACTTAAAAGGTTATCGGTGTTATCCATCCTTCTTCTAAAAAGTTCTATGTTTCTATGGATGTCACATTTCATGGAAATGAGCTTTTCTATACAATAGGGTACCTTATTCATCACTTCAGAAAGGGAGTCACAATGAGTGTAGTATTATGATCATATAAGGATCTTTGATATATCAGGACCTAAATCACCTAATAATAATTGCTCAATTGAAGAAGTCAAACACCTCCCTTAAGTTTCCTACCCAAAGATATGAAGATCTAGTCTATGATAGTACATTACCTCCTATTCCTACCCAATCCTCTCCATAATTCTCATTAGAGGTATCATCTGATTCTATTTTCTTTAATTATAATATTCATGTTATTGTTAATATCTAAAGTCTTAATTCTAAACCATCTCCATGTCATCTTTCACCTCGGTCTAATTATGGCCAACCACCAACTATATATAAGAGTGATCCCAAAGTTGAAGTAAAAATATCCCTATTATACCTCATCTCAAAAGTTGTTCAAGTCATATGCATCTTATGTATTTCAAATATCATATGTTTCTAATCAGATTCTAAATAGACTAAAGTTATGACAACAATGGAAAACAAAATGCCACATGGGAACTTGTACCTTATCTAAAGGGAAGAATATGGGATACAGATATGTATATGCAATCAAGCACAATGTACATGAGAGTACATAAAGTTACAAAACTCGATTTGTTGCAAAATGGTATACACAATCCTATGGAGAGTACTTTTGTCATTAATAGCTAACTGGACATACCACTTCTTCAATTTAATATTAAAAATTCTTTTGTATATGGAGATCTTATGAAAGAAGTATTTATGGATCCTTCTCCAAGTATACAAAAGTATTCAGATAAAATAAGGCTTGTAAGCTAAAAAAGGCATTGTATGGATTGAGCAATCCTTAAAAGCTTGGTTTGGTAGGTTTATCTAGTCCATGAAGAATTTTGGCTACAACAATCTATCTCAAATCGCACCTTTTTTAAACACATAGAAGTGGTAAGATAATTGTTTTGATTATCTATGTTGATGACGTAGTGGCAATAGATGATGTTCTTGAGGAGATTTTGAACTTACCACAATATTTAGCTTTTGAGTTTGAAGGAAACAGCTTGAAGACCTTAAATAATCCTTGGGATTGAGGTAGCCCTATCAAAAAATGGTATTTCCTTATCATATCATAAATATATCCTTGATTTATTATTGGGGACGGGAATGATTAGGTGTAAGCCAGTTGATACTCCTATATAGCATAATCACAAGTTATTTAAGTGTTAGAATGCAATCTTTACTAATAAAATAAGTTATCAAAGGCTTGTAAGAAAAGTAATTTATTTATCTTATACCAAGCCAAATATTGCTTATGTAGTAAGTGTGTTGCATCAATTTATGCATGATCCATGTAAACCTCACATAGATGTTGTAGAGGTATTTTTAGATATTTAAAATATGCTCTGGGTAAAGGTTTATTGTTTATAAATCATGGTCATCTAAAGGTAGAAAGCTATACTAATGCTAATTAGTGAAGTACCTAAATAAACAACTTTCATCATCAGAGTGCTTTTATACCTAAATAGCAAATATATAGATCCAAACGCACAGTTTGTATATTACTTAAGTTTCAAAATTACAGTTTTACCCTTGTCTACAACTACAATATCAGTGCATTCCATGTCGCGCTCACGCCTCACGTCCAGTTTCTTCTTCAGCGCCTCCCTTACGTTCAGCTTCTTCTCTCATGCTCATGCCTCTCGCTCAGTACTGAAGCAGCCAAACTTGTCCCCTTTCTCAAAAACCTTAATCAGCGCAAACCAAAAACGCCTCCATTACACACTAACAAAGCTAAGTTCGTTCATCCATGGATTCCACCATGTCAATAGTTCTTTCAAACCAGAGAGACTTTCCTACAAAAAGTAAGTGTTATATTCTTGTTCTAAAATTGATTACTCTTAACTGGAACTGATTACATTGATTACAGAAGTCATGTGAATGTACAGGTTACATACAAAATGAATTTGTATAGAAGTCATGTGAATGTACATGTTACATATAAAATAAATTTGTATGTAACCTGTACATTCACATGACTTCCATAAGCTGTTCAAAACAACAATAACATACAAACAGTACAATGCAAATGCATAAAACAACAAAGAAATAGAAGCAGATTAACCTACAGAAGTCATGTGAATGTACAAGTTACATACACATTTATTTTGTATGTAACCTGTCCATTCACATGACTTCCATGAGCTGTTCAAAACAGCAATAACATACAAACAGTACAATATAAATGCATAAAACAGCAAAGAAACAGAAGCATATTAACCTACAGAAGTCATGTGAATGTACAAGTTACATACACATTTATTTTGTATGTAACCTATACATTCACATGACTTCCATGAGCTGTTCAAAACAACAATAACATACAAATAGTACAATATAAATGCATAAAACAACAAAGAAACAGCTTTTGTGTTTGCATTGAAATATCCTAAAAAATATCTTGAAATATCTTGTGTCTCTATTTTCATTATTTCTTGATTTTGTGTTTGTTTTTCTATGATTTCTACCTTTTTACAATATATTTTTATTGTATGTAAGGGTTACATTCAAGTTTAATTTGTATGTAAACATTACATTTAAATCTGTGAACTTTGAAGGATTTGGGGGCTACAAATATCATTTGTGCTTTACCAAAACACAGTCGTTTTGTTATTTTAGTTAAAAAGTCAGTTTCTTTTATTTATGTGCTATCTCAGGTAATTAATACTGCTAATTGGGCAAGATCAGCTAATGGTAAACAATCTACCTCTGGATACTTCACCATTGTGAGAGGAAACCTCATCACTTTGAGAAGTAAAAAACAACCAATAATATTAAGATCAATCCAATTTATCTAAAATTGTTCAAATTTGAGTTAGATTCAAATTTTTACCAAAATCACTCGAGGGAAGGCATTGCCTTCTTAGGGTAAGCGTTACAATGATAATGGTAAGGCTAGAATGGCTTGCCAATGCCTTACCATGACTTTCCAATGCCTTCTCACAATTGCCCATGTCTTCTTACACTTGGCCAATGCCTTCCCAAGACTTGTCAATACCTTACCATGGCATGCAAATGCCTTTCCATACTGAGCTAATGCCTTCCCTCACTCACCAGAAAGTTTTTTGGAGGCCAACGATGGTATCTGAAGCTCTGTTCATGAGTCTATTTTTGTTACATGTGAAGGTAAGTGTATATGTATTTTCGTCTTAGTATTGTATGTGTAAGATTTATGAAAGGTGATTTTGGTATAAAAAATGTATTTAGTTGTAAAATTCCAACTAAATTCGTAAATAACACTCAAGTTCAAGTGTTGAAGTTGAGTATAGAGAAATGACATTTGGGGTTTGTGAAATACTTTGGTTGAGAAATTTATTAAATGACCTAGGTTTTGAACCAAAAGTGGTAATGAATTTATATTAGGATAATACTTCAGCTACAGAGATTGTTCATAATCCTATTCAACATGATCGAATAAAGTACGTGGAGGTTGATTGATATTTTATCAAAGAAAAACTTGAAGCTGGAATCGTTGCTTTTCCATTTGTAAAATATAAGGACCAACTAACAGATGTTCCACTAAAGCAATTCCTAGTAGAGTATTTGTCGACTCTCTTGTCAAGTTAGGAATGAGTAATATCCACAAACTAAATTGATGGGGTTGTTCCAATAAGTCGATGAATTTGCTAATTATGTAATTGATTTAGTAGCATAAGTCAATGATTTTATTAATTATGAATATTTATTAGGTAATAATTATGGCATATGGTATAAAATTATTTTCCTTCAATTATGAATCTTTATGATTATGGGAAATTTTGTAGCATTCTTTTTGTATAAATATACCCTTTATGATATCAATAAAATATTCTTCTAAACATCTTCCTTGACTTAACATGGACAATCCAATGATGGAGATCATCATGCCAATGTCAGGTGAATTTTTTTGTCTCAAATCTTTAACTTGCTTTTTTGTGTTTGCACATTGAGGGAAATATGCAATTGAAAGTGTTGGGGAGGTACTATCTTCTCTACTTATTAGCCGTTTTGAATTGTTAAGGGTTTAGTGTTTAGGTCTTGAGTTGAGATATGTATGGTAAATTTGTGAACATCTTGAAACATTTACATGAATTATTATCATGCTATGAACCTAATGATGTTGTATATGATTATGAGTGTAACATGTTGAACGTTGAGATACATACTATAAGTTCCTTTGAGTGTTTGTTGGCATTCTATTGTACAAAATACGAAATCAATTTATTTTATTTAGTATGTTTGTCTATCTCTTTTTACCGTGCTTTGCTTGTAATCAGTATCACACACACTCACGTAGATTTTAACACTTTGTATGTTTGCATATTACACACACCACGGGATGGCTAGAAGCATATATTATGCCATGATTAAGTTGTTTTGACTTTCATTTGATTTTCACTTTTGGCGGGTGTTTGTGGATTTTCAAATGGATATGTTCATAATTAAAAAAAATAAGTTTTTGGTGGTTTGCTGGGGACCTCGGGGGTTCTTGCAGGTAGCTTGCTGAGGTGGTCCATGAAGGGTTTGCAAGGGTGCACAGGGTGGATATGTGACTCGGCTGGACCTCGATAAGAGGTACCCACGAGTTGTCCCCAATGGTACTAAAATTTGTAAAATTAGCTATAAATACCCCTCCTCTCTCAATATTAAATACAACTTCTCATACATCTTCTCTCATACTTCTTTCTACACTATTTTATGAGATGATTTTCTATTGACTAAAAGTCCAACTTTGTGAACAAATATTTTCTTGAGCTCTCAAAAATTATTTTATATTTCACGTATTATAGGTATGTGTTTGTTTCATGTGTGCAAATTACATATGAAGATTTGTGTCTTGTAGCTCACTTGTAGCTGGAGTTAGCATCAAGACAGATATAGTGTTTATGAAGATGGTTAGAGCACTATAAGACGGACACATTTGAAGTGTAAGTGCGTTAGGGGTGTCTTGTCTGTATGGGAGTTTATTCATGGGAATGAAATTCTTTAGATCATCTTGCATGAATATATTGTGTTTGATACTTACCTTGTATAGGTTGTGCAATATTTTACCACGGAAAGCCAAAAAGGGATATTGTAAGTCCCTTTGAGTCTTTGTTGGAGTTCCTGTGTGCAAAATACAGAGTCTGGTTATTTTACTTAGTATTTTTGTCTATCTCTTTGTATAGTGCTTTGTTTGTGATCAGTATCGTACACATTCGTATAGATTTTAACACTTTGTATATTTGCATATTACACACACTATGGGGTGTATTTGGAGCATGTAGTATGCATGATTAAGTTGTTTTTACTTACAATTGATTTTCACTTTTGGCGAATATTTGTCAATTTTCAAATAGAAAAATTTTTAATTAAAAAATAAGTTTTTGGTGGTTCATAGGGGACCTCGCTGGGGTCTCGTAGGTAGCTTACTAAGGTGATTGGCTAGGGGTCCAAGAGGGTGTAAAGGATGGATATGTGAGTCGTTGGACCTTGCTGATACTTAGTAAGGGGCTTGTTGGGGTGATCAGCAAGGTCTTGCGGAGGTGCATAACGAGGTACCAACAAGGGTACCATAAGTTAAAAAACAGCTATAAATATCCCTCATCTCTCTCTATTAAATACATCTTCTCATACTTCTTTCTACACCATTTTATGAGCTGATTTTTGTATCAAGTAAAAATCTAACTTTGTGAAAAAATATTTTCTTGAGCTGTCAAAAATTATTTTATATTTTTTATTACTAATACGATTCGTATTAGTGATTCAGATGTGATAATTTCACTTAAAGATTTTTGTAAATTATTTGAAAAAGGAGATTCCTTATTCTCAATACATTGAGTATTTTTTATTGAAAATCATATTTCGATAAATTTAATATTGTTTAGGATTCACTTTAATCTAATCACAGGTATTAATACTAGACTATATAGTGGTGTGACTCTAAAGATGACTAGATCTAGTAAGGATTAAAATAGTTGTAGTGATAGTTGGTGATAGCAATTTAGATAGTTAGGACAGTTGGTTCCTAACTGATAGAAGTATTTGGCGTCTTATCTTATAGAGTCTATATTGACTATTTATTACTTTTATTAAATTTGGTTGCTTAGTGGTTGTTGAATACCACTTAGGATTGGAGCCTAAGTGGATTTATCACTTTATATTATTGTGTTCGATTGCATTGTTACATGAGTTAGTACAATCAACGTATTCTTGATATATGTGCCAACATATTAAGACTATATGGTGATTAGAAAGCATTTATTACTTTATTCTATTTGTGGTATCTGCCTTATTTTTATCTCTGTTTATCAACTGTTTATTTTTTTGTTTCTGTTGTTTCCACTGCTCATATGTGAAGGGCGAGTCTTTAGGTGTCTGTATCACCTATACTTGAGTTGAGACTCTCTCACATACATTAGTCATGTTTAGATGTGTTAAATGAGATAAGTTTGCTCAACTCATTTAAATTCAGCTCTTTTGAGGTGACCTATAACTTAACTTAGCTCATCTAAATTTTTTGTGAGCTGAGTCCAAGTCTTATCACTTTTAAATGAGTTGAGTTGAGCATTTCACGAACTGATTCCTTAATATTTTTTTATAATTTGTATAAATATTATTCTTTAATTATATTTTTTTAAATAAGAAAAAAAATAGTATCTATTAAATGTGTTTTTTAATAGTGGTAGTATGGTAATTATTTTTTGGTAAAATGTTTTTTGTAAAATAAGCTCATGAGTTTTTATAAGTTAAGTGAGCTAACTCATTTTAGATCATAAGTTAAGTGAGTTAGATTTTTTTTTTTATCTTATTAACTCATTAAATCAACCTTAAATGACTTGAAGTGCTCATTTAACACAACTAGTTATATTATATGTTTATAATTTTTTTTATTGGAATGTTCAATATTATGCACAATGTCATTTATTGTTTTTTTAGCGTGTTGATTTGGAGAAATTTTGCAAGAATAATACTATATGGCATGAGTATCTAGTTAGGAAGAAGCTATTAAATGTAAATGTATTTGTATTTGAAGTATTGAAACTAGAACTAATAAATATATATTTAATTAATTAATTAATTTTTATTATTTAATTAAATTATTAAAATTCTCTAATTATTCAAGTCATTTTAAACTAAATTTATAAAAGTACATACGAAATTATTGAATTTAAGTATAATAATTACAATTTGTATACTGACAAATAATCAAAATCGAGAAATATAATTGTTCAAATTACTA
The DNA here is from genome assembly GCA_029378325.1 of Elaeagnus macrophylla. Classification (NCBI taxonomy): domain Eukaryota; kingdom Viridiplantae; phylum Streptophyta; class Magnoliopsida; order Rosales; family Elaeagnaceae; genus Elaeagnus; species Elaeagnus macrophylla. Next base: position 4,426,522 of record CM055653.1, read on the forward strand.
GTATGATATATATTCATTAGGGAGGGAGTTACTATATTCGAGATAGTTGAAGTAGACATTTAGTTGAAGATACTTTGTATTATAATTGATTTACAGGATTGGACCATATTTGAAATGCTATGTGATATATGTTTATATAAATAGCAATTTTAATATTGTCAATTAAATGATCTTAATACTGAGCGATCTACTAGCCATTTTTGATTTAATAACCCGTTGTAATCTGTTTTTGGGCTGATTGTTAATTTTTCCACATATCGCTTTACGACACCATTTGAGTTATGTTATTTTACGATTTTAGCCCTCTAGGTTTTTAAGCATAACGAGCCATTTTCCCTCTCACACGAAACAAGTTGAGGCATCGCAACTTCTTCTAAGCCCCTTCGTTTTCTTCTGGTTTTCGTTTTTTTATTTCGCTATTCCATTTTCGCTTTTGGTTTCGCTTTTTATTTTCGCTCTATAATATCACAAACAGGTTTGTATTATGTTTGTTTTCGTTATTGTTATTTTGTTTATTTTTTAATCACTGTTGGTTTCGTAATCAGAACATTTTTGATGTTCTTCATTTTTTATGTTTTTCATTTGTGCTTTACATGTACTTTACTGTAAAATAAGTTTATTTAGTTTTATTATTTTTGTGATTTTTTGTATGTTATCTTTTGTTTGTGTTGTTTTATTTCATCAGTTTTTCACAATCTTGTAGGATGTCTAAGAGGAAATTAGATTCTCCTTTCATTAAGAAGTCTCGTCATGAAGTTAGTGATGATTTAAACGAGGTTTAATAATTTTTCTTTTTTTCTTCTGTTTTGTTTTGGCGATATGGAATAGAGTAGATAGTATGTAACCTACATAGTATGTAAACTGTGTTACATACTATGTAAACTAATTGCATAGTAAACAAATTACATTGTATAGTATGTAAGTAGTTTACATACTCTGTAAACTAATTACATACATGTAATTAGTTTACATACTATGTAAACAGTTATGTCTACACAGAAATGTTACAATTTACATACATAATTGTATAGTATGTAACACCAGTGCATAAGTTGTTTTGTTTTTCTAGGCTTCATTTCTTGAAGGCAACAGATCGTTTCCCAATTTGTTGTCACCCGAAGAGGCTTTTCAAATACGTTGTGGTTGTAGTTCACAACCACTTAATGTCATATCTTGTATAAAGAGTGTTCTGAATGAAGAACAGAAGAATTTATTTTTGCAATCTTGTTTCGGGAATTTTTTCAATTTACCTATCTGCAAATTTAGGGGACAACTTATTCACTCTATCCTCCTCAAAAGATGCATGTCATGCAAGACTGTCAAGGAGTTATGGTTCAGGATTAATTCTAAGGTTATCAGGTTTTTAAGAACCGAATTTTGGGTGGCGATGATTCTGTGATGTAGAGGTAGACCAAGGGTCTAATGCCTTTATGGAGAAATATTTTGGTATATATACATCCAGTCAATATTTGGAGTTTTTGGTTGAATATATTAGGAAGCCAAATCCACAGTCTGAGAGTAAGAGGAAGAAAAAACCTTGTAAAAGTATTGTGGTTGTTGGTGAATCCCCTATTAAGAAGTAGCATTCTGATTTCAATTTTGTTTATATCTGCCCTGAAGATGCAGTTATGATATGCCTTATATATTTCTTAGAGTGTGGGTTAATTGGAAGGCTGAAGAGGCTTTCCATATCTAGGGAAGCTTTGTTGTTGGCTTCCAATTGGGATAAATTTAATAGTTATCCCTGGGGTGATGTGGTATTCAACTATCTTTTTGATAGTTTGAGGAAAGATTACATTCACATGTGTCTGGTTGCCAATGCCTTGGTTAAGAAGAAGATGCACAACCTGATAAAATTAGGGGAAGATGAGAGGGTCCGCTATCAAATTGTTGGTTTAAGTTTAGCATTCCAAGTGTGGATCTATGATGCCATTCCTGATATTGCAAAGGACTTGGCTATCTATTTGAATGATCGGTTCCCTACAATGCTGAAGTAATCATCAACACTTACTCCTGATTTTGGCATTGTGCAAGCCATCCTCAATAAGCCATATCAGGTAATAATTGATTAACCTGTTTTGTAGATTTATGGTTACATTCATGGATTATATGAGTATGTAAGCTTTTATGTAACTTGTTAGAGTAAGCGGCAAAAATAGAATAGGATCAGTTTGCACAGTATGTAAACCCGTTTACATAGTATGTACATTAGTTTACATACTATTGAAACTATTACTTGTTGTATGTAAACTCGTTTACACAGTATGTAAATTGGTTTACATATTATGTAATAAAGTTTACATACTGTGTAAACGAGTTTACAAACTATTGAAACCATTACCTGTTGTATGTAAACTCGTTTACATAGTATGTAAACTGATTTACATACTATGTACATTAGTTTACATACTATGTAAACTGATTTACATACTATGTACATTAGTTTACATACTATGTAAACTGATGTAATTAGTATGTACACTCGTTTACATAGTATGTAAAGTATAAACCATTACCTGTTGTATGTAAACGAGTGTACATACTGTGTAAATCATTACCTGTTGTATGTAAACTCATTTACATAGTATGCAAACTCTATAACAGAGTATGTAACAGGATTTACATAGTATGTAAATGAGTTTACAGAGTATGTAAACGAATTTAAACTAATTTACATAGTATGTAAGACGAATTACATGTAGTAGTTTATGTTGGTTATGTTTACTATGTAATTATTTTTGTATTTTTTTATTTGTAGCTTCGTGTGAACACTGTTCTGTCATACGATAATGCTCCTTGTTTTAGATCTCTTCTCTCCCACATTGAAGCTGTCTATTTTGACGACATTGTTATGTGTCAAAGTCAGAGGGATGAATCCCAAGAACAACCAATTGATGAGTCATTATTGAAGCAAAAATTGGATTGTTTGAAAGATAATTATGAACCTGTTGACGAAGGTTTAAAGGATAAATCAGATGGCTTAGAGAGCTTGTTGGGAAAGATGGAATCTTATATCGATGAGAAGTTTGACAAGCAAAAATCATACATTGATGAGAAGTTTGAGAAACATCAGACATATATGGATGAAAAATTTCGCCATCAAGAAGAACTTCTTGATGGTTTGCTTGCAAATATGAACATGTTTGCTTCAAAATTATCTCAGTCGGTATGTTTTTTTTTTTAGTGTTTAAGCTTACAACTAATTCAAATATTTACGTAACTAATTACATTTTTTAAATTTGGTTGTTTGGACTCACAGCGGACAACTAGGCCTAGTAGTTCTCTATCAAATGTCTGTTTTACACCCATGCCTCCTAAAAGTCTGATACATATGGGAAGGTAAGCAAAGCAGATGATGTAGATAAGCCTTCTTTCGATCTTGGGGTAGAATTTGCATTTTCTCAGATTGTTGTTACCAAATCTCCATCAGCTTCTTCTGACCCCAATTTTGATAGCGATACTCTCAATCAGTTAGATCATTTTTCAGAATTGTATAGATCTAGTTCTAAATTAAGGTTTGATCCTATATTTCATTGTTCAACAGCTATATATAGTTTTGTAATGGAGAGAGATAAGAGAAAAATTAAACCTTCAAGAGCTATTTGTAGTCCATATTTGTGTCTTGATAAGAAGGGTATTCCTATTGCATATGGCAGACTTGAAGCTGATTCAGTTAGATGTGTCGCTACTTCAGCTCAGGTTTCAGATATATGCGATGATGATGAAATTTTGGAGCGTCCCTCTTGCCCATATCAACCATTACCTGTTAGTTGGGAAACGAATTTTACAAATTGGATGAGGAGACAATCATTGTATGTATATTAATTCATTTATTTAAACTCTGTTTGCATTATTATTATTATTATTTTGGATTTTTGACAGCTTTTTTAATTTTTGTTCTTATTTGTAGTAAACCTATTAAGCTTCAGTATCGTGACTTGGCTGTTGGTAAGGAGTATTTCTTTGCTCCATTGAAAAGTGGAGCTGGAAATTTACATTACAGTAAGTTTTAAATGTTTCATTTTTAACCTATTCAGTAATTTGTTGTCAACCAATATATTTTATAGCATTTACATTATTTATTTTTACTCATGAATTTATCGACTTTGTTGCAGCATATAGATGCCATTTTATATGAGATTCGAGCATGGAGGGCCAGGTGTCCAGACACTTTTAGTTTGAAGCCCTATACTACTCTAGAGACATTGTTCAGTGTATGATTTATAATATTTTTTTGGTATTGTTCAGTGTATCTAATATCTTACATAGTATGTAAACTCTGTTACATACTCACCTTTAATATGTAACAGAGTTACATACAACAGAGATCAAGTATGTTACACAGTTTACATATCATGGTGAGTATGTAACACAATTTACATATAAGAGATCATGTATGTAACACAGTTTACAAATCATTTATATCATGGTGAGTATGTAACACAATTTGTTGTAACTGTGTTGTTTGGAAGTTGATTTTTTTTTTTTGTAGGAGGAATGTTCAAGATTAGTTTCTGAGTGTCAAGCAAATCTACGGTCTATTGTAATTAGTGCTGACTAATATTTGTTTGAGTATGCTACTGGTGCACCTTCTTTGGTTGAGCAGTGGGTTGAGGACTGAAAGGAATTGGAGAAGTTATATGTTCCAATCAATATTGATGGTAACCATTGGGTGTGTTGTGTAATTGATTTAGATAAAAGATTTATTAAAATTTATGATTCAATGAACACACCCAATGTGAAAGAAAAATGTAGTCATTTAGGAGTTGTTATTCCAATTTTGCTGTACATGATTGGATATCATGGTTATGGCAAAGATTGTCAGCCTGATCCTTATGTAGCTTGGCCTATTTTTGTTATTGAGGGTGTCCCCAAGCAAACTAACAAGTAAATACTTATACTTTTTCTCTTTGTCTGTTTTTTAATTTTGAACTTTTAATACTGTTTGTTTACTCATTTTTTAAATGTGCAGTCATGACTGTGGTGTTTGGTGCTTGAAGTTTGTTGAATTTCTTATTCGTGGATGGACATTGGACATGTTTGGTTCTATTCCTATTGTAAAAATTAGAAGTAGGTATTGTATGCAGTTTATTTGTAATGATGTTATGCTAGATCCAGCATATTAATTTTAGATAGTGTTAATATTTATTTGAAATATATGTTATATTCATTTTTTATGTAATGACAATATTCATTTGAAATATATTAATTTCATTTGTGGATAACGTTGTACATAGTTTACTATGTTGAGTGACAAGAGGCAACATATTTTGCACTTGTATGTATAAGTGTTACATACACTACATGTAAGGTTCAAAATGTTGATTATATAGTATTATGGTTGGTACCACTTTTGTTTAGGTTTCGTGGCTTGGCTTAAGTATGTAATAAATAAAAAATAGAAGATACCATGTATTGTTCAATAGCTTACAAACTATGTAAACTCTGTTACATACCCTATTGTATGTAAACTAATGTACATAGTATGTAATAGAGTGTAAATAGTGTATACATGAGTTTACATACTACAGGTAATGGTTTACACAGTATGTAAACCCGTATACATACTATGTAAATCAGTTTACATACTATGTACATTAGTTTACATAGTATGTAAACTGATTTACATACTAGGTAAAACCATTACCTGTTGTATATAAACTCGTTTACACAGTATGTAAACTAATGTATATAGTATGTAAATTAGTTTACATAGTATGTAAATTAGTTTACATAGTATGTAAATTAGTTTACATACTGTGTAAACTCTGTTACACAGTATGTAAACTCGTTGTAAACTCGTTTACATATTATGTAATTGAATTAACATACAATGTAAATACTTGTTACATACTATGTTACATAGTATGCACAATATATGAATACCTATTTATGATTTTGATATATAATAATATAACTTTTTAATAATAACAATATAAAACATATCACGGAAAGAAGAAATTGAAATCATAGTATCATGTAAAAATTTATTATATAGTTTTAAAATGTATGTAATAATCGTTGAGGAATAGTATGACCTAAATTACAAAAGAAAAGTCTTATTTGTCTTTTGTTGTTTTTTAGACTTGTTTCTTTTGGCTGCCTTTTTCAATTCTTGAAACTCACCAAGTGAGGACATTCTTTTCTTCTTTAACCTTCCTATTGATTTCTCTTGCGACATGACATCACTTGCCTGTACAATTGTTGCCAACACTAAGACATCTCTTACTACAGTTGGTAAGTTCCACTTGCTTTCGTGTTCTATTGGGTATATTGGAGCTTCATAAGCAAGTTGCAAGGTGCTTGTGTGGTAGTATATTGAGCACATGGATTCTATTGGTTGCTTCCTTATCATGTATGTTGCAATTGCATATGTACAAGGTATTTGTAGTGCTTGAAACTTACCACAACTGCATGTTTTAGCTTCAAGTTGTACAATGTAACTATCATTTTCTATTTTGACTTGTGATGTACGGTTGCTAATATCGACCACTTGCATTTGTTCTGCTTTGATTTTTCTTTTTGCAATCTTATCTTCTACCCATTTTGTAAGTATCCCCATCCCTGTTGCAGTTATTCTTCTTTTTACAAACCAATTTTGGATCATATCTTGTACTTCTCCCAATAAGTATGTAACAGGGGTGTGTCTAGCATGTCTCAAAACTGAATTTATGTGTTCAGCGTTGTTTGATGTCATGAAATCATACATTGTTATTGGTGTTGGATATTTGATTCTTGCCCATATAGACCAATTAGCTTTTAGTAAGTATTTCATTGTTCCTTTAGATGCCTCATATATCATATTTGCATTCTTGTTGAACTCATCTTCATTATAGGTATAAGTTGCTAGCTTGAAGTATTTGTTAACTGCTTTGTTATGAAAGTTAGTCACAAGGTATTGTTTCATGTGATAGTAGCAATAACAATTGTGTGCCTTGTTTTCACATACAATATTGATTGCTGATTTTATAGCTAAATTTCTGTCTGAGACTATGACCAAGTTTTCCCTTTCTCCAATAAGCATTTTTAGTCTTCTAAAGAACCATTTCCATGCTTTTGTGGTTTCCCCATCCACTACTCCAAATGAAATGGGGTAAATCTGCATTACATAATATATTTAACTATTAGTATTTTATTTATAAACAATTTACATAGTATGTAAATGGGTTTAAATACTATGTACATTTGTTTACATACTATGTAACAAAGTTTACATACTATGTAACTCATTACCTGTTGTATGTAAACTCTGTTACATAGTATGTAAACTGGTTTACATACTGAGTAAACTCTATTACATACAACAGGTTTACATACTGAGTAAACCATTACCTGTTGTATGTAAACTCTGTTACATACTATGTAAACCATTACTTGTAGTATGTAAAACAGTTTACACAGTATATAAACCCGTTTACATACTATGTACATTAGTTTATATAGTATGTACTTCCGTTTACATACTATGTAAATGAGTTTACATACAACAGGTAATGGTTTCAATAGTATGTAAACTCATTTGTAAACTGATTTACATACTATATAAACGAGTTTACTTACTGTGTAAATAAAAAATGGTAATTGAAAATATAACCTCATACCCGGTTGTTTCCATCCTCTGTTACAGCAACAAGTAATACTCCTCCTTGTTTTTCCTTTAAAAATGTTCCATCTACAACTATTATAGGTCTCATATAATTTATGAACCCATTAATGCATGCACCTATTGCCATGAATCCATATTTGAAGTTGGAGTCAATGTTTGTTTTAATGTCTGTGTAAGAACCTTGTTTAGCCTCTTCCAATATGTAGAAGAACCCTGGAAGTTTCATGTATGAATTCTTTGGATCGCCCCTAACATTTCTTATTGCTTCTCCTTTTCCCATAATTGCCCTCTTGTATGTAATTTGCACACCAGTTTTGCTCTTGATGTTAGAAATGATATCCTTGGGTCTTAATTGTTGACTGGTATCTCGGTAAATGTCTTTGATGTTTTCGGCTATGTATTTATAAATAGTATGTTTTCTACGTTGATCTTTATAAATTTGTGAACATGTATGATCTTCGACATAAGTTGTTACCTTGAATGCATTAGATTCACCAATTTTGTTTGTTGCAAGCTTCCATTGACACCTATCATCCTTGCATTTCATTCTTATGGTTTTCTTGTTGGAATTGCTAACTGTGTAATGAAATCTTCTATTTATGGTTAATGTTGAGACATATAACTTGAGTTCTTCCTTACTCTTATACACTTTTCCATTATATAAGCCTTCATCATCTTCTGAATTTGTTGTCGAGTCAGTTTCAATTTTTGTATTTGTATCTGCAGTTACAAATTCTTGAAGTTTGACTTATCAAAAATTGAGATGGTTGCTTTTTCGTATATACTACATACAATTTGTTATATTCCTCAGATTGTTGGCCTACATTAACTTTCAGAAAGTATTCCACATCCCTATCATCCATAATGGTTAAAGCTATATGAACACCCTTACACTTCATTTTGATATTGACATCTCCTTCATAGTGTAAAGCAGAACATATTTCTTCTTTCAATTGCAGCATGGTCACATCCTTTCTTATACATATTCTCTTTGGAATGCTATTTACATAGGTATCCTCTACATTTTCAAATATCCATTTCCCACTATGGATAAGTAGTGTTCCAAACTTTAGGTCACCTGTTATATATTACAATGATAAGTAAAAACAGGTATGTAAAACGGTATATTACAATGATAAGTACAAAACAAGTATGTAAAAAGGTTACATACTATGTAACAAAATTACATAGTATGCAAACTGGTATGTAATTAGTTTACATACCAGTTTAAACTAATTACATACCTGTTTGCAAACAGAAGTGCAAACTACAACATGGTTTGTAAACTATTTACATAATATGGGTAGCAAAAAAAAATTATTTACATAATATGTAAATTCTCTTACATAGTATGTAAAAGTATCATATACACAATAACACGATCTAAACTGTTGCATATGTTTACATACAAGAGATCTTACTACAAACTGGTATGTAAACACTATCTAATAATATATTTAACAGTTATATCAGTTTGCATATAAAAGTAACAAGTATGTAACAAGAGTTACAAGATTATGTACATTAGTTTATATACAACAGGTAATGGTTTACCTAGTTTGTAACAGAGTTTACATAGTATGTAAACTGGTTTACATACTATGTAACGAGTTACATACTATACAATGTAATTTGTTTACTATGTAATTAGTTTACATAGTATGTAAATAGAGTTTACACAGTATGTAAAATGTGTTACATAGTATGTAAACCTGTTTATACCAGTTATACTAGTTTGTAGTAAGATCTCTGATACACGATTAATAAAGCAGATTAACACAGGAAGGTATTGGTAGAACAAGATTATTGAATTTAATAATATATTTAACAGTTACGTATGCAAGTAATTCCTGCAATCAGAATTACTTGTTACGTATGCAAAAGTAATTCCTGTAACAAGACTAATGAATAGGAAGTCGATGAATCTTACTAGTTGAAGATGTCTCTTCCAGATTTTGGATCATAATTCCTGCAAGAATTGTAGAATCTGATTTTCTTCCTGTTTGAGAAATCAATCTTTTACTGCGAGACAGTATCGTGTGAAAATCAATCTTTTTATATGCTGATTCTGTTAATTATGTATATCACGTAAAAAAGGGCGATGGTGAAAGCATAATAGTGCGACAGATCTGTTTTATAGTTTGTTTGTAGTTGTTTGTTAGACCTAAAAGGTATTAATGTAATCTACATAAATTATAGGTAACAAAAACGCACAATTTTATTACTGATTTTGCTAGTTATGAAAATACTAATTTGCAATCAGAATCGATGCTATTTTTGCCGAAAGCTCGCCATTTTCTATGTCGAAATGGCTTTTGACTTCTCGGCAATGTTTGATTATTGAGCTAGATGTACAATATCTTGTAGTCATGGTGCACTAAAGTTGGCTGGGAGGTTATTTCACTATATGTGAAATCCATTTCATCTGCTTTCATATGTCAGAAAATGATTTCCTTGTTTAGTGAACGAGGGCTTGAATAACCATGCGGAATATAATTTATGATATTTAATAAATTAATATGTTTAGTTTACTTTACAACAGAACAATATTACATTTCAAGAATTATAAATAACTATGGGTTTTATAAAAAGTCAAGTATGTAAAAACTAAATTTAATATTTTTTTTTTTTCTAGTGGATTTCACATCCATATTTTACAAGTCTCGAACCCGATACCTCCACCATATACAAGGTGGTACAATGCCACTAGGCTACAAGGCCTTAGTACCTAAATTTAATATAATTAAGTTGGGGCAAAGGATAAAAATATCTTAATATTATTAATAATGTCTCAACAATATTTTTAGAGATTTTAATATCAATACACAATAATATAAACAAAATAATGATATCAAGAAAATATTAATATAATATTAATTAACAATATAAATATCATCAAGATAATTTTGATAAATATTGAATAATAGCGATATAACATTGTTTATTTATTTTTAAAATATTTTACCATTAAATATATTTAGTTAATTATTTTAGATAATTTATTTAAAATTATAAAATTTTCGTAATGCATTTAGTCATAGAGCTTTTTTAGACGTTTGTCAATAAAAATTATTATATCATAAATATTTACACAATTAAATTTTTTTAAAATTATTATTTTAAGGTTTAATTGTATAACATAACATCTCTTCATATATAGAATTTCATTTTTAATCTCCTAAAAAAACATATATTTATTTTTCTTATAACGTAAATAAATATATATTTTTTAGTGTTATAAGAAAATAAATAATAATTTTTTGAATAGATTAAAAATAAAACTAATTAAATAACTAGGTCATTTATACACCGAACAGTTATTTTAAATATTTAACTACCTATTCTATAACCTTTTGATTCATCGGTCAAAATAAACATTATATGCATTTATATCTTTATGTACTAATTAGATTAAAAAATAATTAATCGAATATTTTGACATTTTTGAATATTTATTAAAATTTCATAATTTATTATTTATATATTTTTGTAAATTTAAATTATTGATATTTTAACCTTTATCGATATTTCAGGTTGACGGTAAATGCTAACAGCCTAAGAAGGAAGAAGGGAGAAATTATTGTATATAATATGTTTTATGACTTTATAAATTTAGGTCGTTGATTTTGTCAACGTATCTAATATTAATTCTTATTTTTTTAAAAATATTGGTCAAAATTTATCCGTTTCACAACGTGACATATACAACAATTATATGTAAAACTTTCTCTTTAAAAAGTGCACTACATTACAGTAAATCCTAAAAGTGTTTTAATAAAGGTAATATTTTAATATTGCTACAGTTGTTACAGCTTAGTGATACTAAAGCCTCTTATGAGGCATGTAAGTTAAATATCTAAAATTTGATAGCTATGTAATGTTATTTTAAATAAAATATTTTAAATTAATTTAAAACAATAGTACATTAAAAAAATAAATAATGGAGTCTCACTCAACTCCAAATTAAAGTAATTGGCAAGTTATTGGTCTAATCAAAGACTTGCCAAATTTTCGTATTAGAATTGTTAAATGTGAGCTGTATTTCATTCAATTGTCTGGCACTGAGATAATGTCGTCACAAGAATCTTGTTAGTACTAAATTGGTTAGATTGTTGTTATTGTTACCGGAAATTAATTCCTAAAAGTTGATCTATTCTTGGTTTTGTGGGTTCCCCTCAGCCTCTCATTCATGACTTGAGTTTGAATGATTTGGGATTTTGGTCAATTGTTGCATTTCTCATTTCTAATTTATAGAAATGTTAAATGGATATATCTAACACAGATATTTACAGACACGATATATTTTTTTTTTTTTCAAAATTAACTCCCACACACACACATATATTAATAATAAATATGATTCAAATTTACATTCCCAATATATCTACTAAAAATAAATATCATTATACTACAAGACAATTCACTGTAATCACAACAATTATTATGCAGCACATGGTATAATTTTTAAAAAAATTAATAATTTCATTATTTTAACAAAAGGTACATTATGATTAATACGTGTATAAATGTGTATCAATAATATTCTTCAATTTAATCATGTACATGATGTATGATGACTAGAAAAAAAAAATTGAAATATTCAGAACAAAATTACTTCAGAACTGGAGAAGTTATTAAGTTTGAAGAAAATTTTGCCACAAGATACAACGCAATGAATATAAATATAAATTTCGTCCATTGAGTGTTCTTAAACAAATTCACCTAATAAACTTATCAGTTTCCTTTTGTTTATATGAATGATTGCTAATGCTAGCTACCCCAAATCGTAATTTGATTTCTGATTTTTCTGCATCTTCCCAGTTGTGATAGAATTTAAAGATTTATACCGGATATTTGGTTATGGGTGAGGGATTGTTTGATAACTAATATTGTTTTTAATATATATATATATATTAAAATGAGAATATTTTTTAAGTTAAATTATATCATTGGTCCTTAAATTTTTATTAAATTTATATTTAGGTTATCGAATTTTTAAATTTTATAATGTAGTTTCCAAATTTTTAAAATTTTACACATAAGTCCTTAAATTTTTAAATTCTATAATTTAATTTTCAAACTTTTAAAAAATTCACACATAAGCCCTAAAATTTTGATTCAAAAATATGTATTGTAGTACCTAAGATAGGACCTATAAATAAATTTTTAAAAATTTAGGAATTAAATTGTATAATTTAAAATTTTAAAAACTTATGTGTCAAATTTTAAAATTTTTTAAACTAAATTATAAAATTTAACAATTTAGATACCAAAATATAAATTTAATTAAAATTTAGGAACTTAAACCTATTATCTTTAATATTATTTTGTTACCTTTGAAACTAGTTTTTGTTTGAAATTCACCTTTTAAAATAACATTATTTAATAGTAATTTATGTATATTGTTTTCTAAAATATGAACATATAAAATAAAGTATGGTAAAGTTGTATTTCTTGTTCGTATTATGAATTTTATTTTTATTTAATACTAATTTTATAATTCGTATATTCTCAATTTTAATTTTATTTCATGGAAAACGACAATAAAAAAAGAAGTGGGAGCATAGTCTATATGAAAAGGAAGTATAATTAAAATTTAATTATCAATATTTTGAAATCTCAAAAATTGAAACAAGTTTAAAAGTTTCTTTTCTTCAAGTTTAAAAAGTGAAACACAATTCCAATTAATTTTTTTTTTTTTAAAAAAGTGATTAATTATAAGAAAACTAAATTAAAATAAAAACATGAATTTAAATAACAATAATAATAATAATAGCGACAGTGAAGAATAAAAAGAATAGCATCACTTAAGGTTTGCTACTTGATACTAAAACAGAAGAAAACAAGTAATAAAATGGTGAGACATATCAAATCTTAATCTTAAAGCTTAAAAATGATACATGTAGAGAAAATGTTGTTACGTATACGAGAGATCAAGGTCAATGTGGATTACGAGAAAGCAACAGTAACCTAAATAATAACAATAAGTTCCCCACACGAAGTATGTGGTTTAATTTTAATTAAGACTAAGTGTAACAAAAAAGTATAATAATTTATTTTGACTCCAAACTTATTGTAAATAAAGGGAATGAGATTAAGAGTGTAAAATTATTTTGTGGCCAAAACTTTACGGTCCAATGTTTGTGTGTGCTGGTTCGGTTGGACCCTCGGAGCGCACTTATTATTGAAATTGGAGAGAGAATGAAAGATGTGGTAATCAATTAGTGAATGTCTAACTCTCTTTGAGTTTACATTTGACATGATGTATGTTGGAGTGTGGGGCCGACCGTAAATAATTTATAAAAGATAATAACATATTCATTTAAGGTGATTATTATTAAAAACTTAATCCAAAAACTTCATACTTATCAAAAATAATAAAATTAATCTTGTTGCTCTAATGCGACTGCTATGGCAATAATATTTTATCAAATTAACAATTACATAAATAATATTTTTTAAAATTTATAATAATAAAAATAATATATTTTTTTAAATTAAAATAAATATAAATAAATATTATATTTATTATTTTTTAAATAATATACGCGTAAATATATATAAAATTTAAGTCTAACATTAATGTATATTGTTGACCACAATGTCAAAAAATATTAAGAGTATCAATTGATAATTCAAATGTTTTTATTGGTAGTATATTTAATAATTTTTTTAAAAATAATTTATAATTAAATATTTTTAGTTAGATATATTATTTAGATCATTTTTTTTAAATTAGAGAAAAAAAAAAAAAGCTTTTTTGTTTACTTCTAAATTTTTTTATTGTGTCAATAAATTTATTATAGTTTAACTACTTACAAAATTTTATATTTTAGTTATTAGTATAAATAGCTATTTAAAATATTTTACCTACATATTTTATATTTTTATTTATTTATAGCCAAAGTAAACATTACATGACTTAGCTTATATATATTAAATAAGAAAATTAGTTTGAAAAGTAAGCAAGACGGTTCGAACAGTGGTCTAAGGTGAAATATAAAAATAAAATATTAAATATTTTTTTTAAATACAAAATTTATTGATTGATAAGAATTGATTAAGAATATTTTTTTTTTGTCTAATATAAATAATAAATACAAATTTTATGATAACGAGTTAAATGTGAAATTAAATAATGATGAATTACAAATTTATTTTGAACATAATGAAATTGAGATATTTTTAGAAAATTTGAAAATAAAATAAAAAGTAATTTTTTTTACAAAACTATAATATTTCTTTTAAAAATATGAATAAAAAATATAAAATAAAATAAATTTTAAACTTTAAAGACACATATAAACTAAAACAAGAACAAAGAAGAAGAAACGACTGTACAAAATCGTTGAAAAACATTTTTCTAAAGGTTTATTTGTATTTCCTTAATAATGAATGATTCATGCAAGTCTTTTCATTTAACATTTAGAGATAACAATAATACTTATCCACTTTATCTAATAATAATATTTTTAAAATATAATATTTTATAATTAAAAAAATAAAAAATTTATGAATTAATTTTAGAGCAGTAAAAATTGTGTTGTGACAATTTTTTCACCATGGTAATATTTACTTAAATATATGATAATTTTTTTTAAAATTAATATCTTTATAAATATGTATTTTAATAAATTTTTTATTTTTTAAAAGATATATAATAGGTGCTAAAAAAAATTAAAACTTTCGGGCCAGTCATCTCGTCCTTCAAGGACGAGCTGCTCTTGAAAATAAGTAATGTATGGTTTTAAATTTTTTTCATATTTATTAAAACGTTTTAAAGTTATCGTTAATAATATTATCAATATTTTTAAAAGATTAAATCTAGATATTTTCAACTATATTAATAATTTAAATGTTATGTTTATATAAATTATGTATAAATATAAAATTAAGACTAAATATTTAATGTTAAAATAAACAAAAATATTTAATCAAAATAATAACATGGGTGAGGAGTGCAGAGTGTTCCATAACTTAGGGAAACATTTTATTCTCTTGTATCATTATAGAAATGTCTATTTTAATTTGATATAAAATTGTATAATTTAACCATATATTTAAAACCTATTTAACCTTTTTTACTAAATAAAGGCTAAATATTTTTAGAGTTATTCATAATTTTATTGATTTTATTAAAAACTGCTTGATTTATTTTTTTACAAAAAAGTTTTATCTAATTTATACATAATTTTTTGTGATTAATTTCTATACGTGAACTAATTATCCTTAATAAAAAAAATTATGTGTAAATAAGATAAAAATTTGTGTACATTTGTGTTAAAATATCCAAATATATTTGTGTAAAATAGATAAAATTAAATTTAAGTAACTTAAAAGTTGTTTAGTCCAAAATAAATAAGAAAATTACTTAAAATAATATTTTTAAAATTTATAATAATAAAAATAATATATTTTTTAATTAAAAAAAATATTAATTAGTATTAAAAAAAATTATTTTTATTATTAAGAATTTTATAATGGATACTTTTTGAGGTGTTTCTAAATAAATTCAAAACTCATTCTCTCTAATACTAAGTTAGTAACAAAGTATAGAGAGAGAAACGATATTTGGTGATGGCGGATATGTATGGAGCATTAATGATGGTACATTGGGAAACATCTCCCGCGCTGTTTTCGCGTGCCATTCTTATACGACATATCACACTACCATTGGGCTCCCTTTCTCTATTGATTTGAATCTGCTCAGTGCTGTGATGCTGTCTCAGTCTGACTGATTGTATATGTATGTCGCTTTTGTTATCGTTTTCTTTTAACTTCTTTCCTTATTCTCTCTCTCTCTCTCTCTCTCTGTGTAAAATACCAAACAACAGTACAGTACTGACTGGTGACCAGTGTCTAATTTTCGGGGCCGGCCAAGTAATTAGTAGGCTGTTAAGGTCTTTGTTATATTTAATAATTTAAATTACAAATATTAAATAAAAAATACAATTATAAGAATAAATAATATTTTATATATATTATCAATTATGTTAAAAATTATTGTACTAATTTAATTAATCATAAAATTTAATAAATTTTAAATAATTGATAAAATTTATACTATAATTTATAAACACTATAATTTTTTTTTCAAATTTATAAAGCTAAAAAAATTAAAAACTTGAATTCTTTAAAATAAATTTAAGAATTTGAACTCATTTAATTAAAAAAAAATGATTGCTCTTTACATTTTGACTAATTACATATATATATATATATATATATAGAGTAATAATTATATTTTGTTTTAATATTTAACGAATTTAAGTTTATAAAATATATGAAAGATAATAAAATATTTATTAATAGTACGTCTATTTTTATGTAAAAATAATTCTTTCATATAATTTAATAAATTTATCATATTTTAAATAAATAATAATTATTAAATTTACATGACATAAAAATATGTACATATTTTATTATAAATATATAATAATAAATGATTATGATTTAAATTAGTATAAAACTAATTAAAAAATTAACAATTAAAAAAGTTATGGAATATAAAAATAATAAGTATATAATAGATATAAAAATTAATTAAAATACAGAAAATATTTTATATCGTGGTAGTAGATTAGAGTTAAAAGAGAAAAAAAATTATTTATTAAATCACATTACTTAGATTATACTTAAAAAAAAAAAAAATTTAACATAACCTTTTTTATTAATCTTATTTTATTATGGACACTCAATTTATAATTTTTGTACATTTGAGGGTCAACTTAGAATAATAATAATAAAAATGGGTTATGTAAACTTATTTTCTATTTAAAATTGTGTTATATTATAATTGTATTGCATTTATTTTTATCATTTTGTTAGATTTGTGTCCTATCATATTTGTATGTATATATTTACATAATAAATATTATAATTTTTTTTAAAATAAATCATTGATAATAGTAAAAAGGAATATAATCTACAAATTCACAAAATACTTAGTAATTATAATTTAATTGTATTTTAATTTTATAATAATTATATTTATATTGTATATTTATCATATCAAAATTATTACATCTATATTTTAATGAAAATGGATTAAAAAAAATTTATTTTTATATTTTAAAAAATAAAAATAGAAATACTCATTGTATTAAACTCCTTGTCAAATCGAGGCCACAGACAGCTACCTACAAGGCCTAGGACGGGCCCTGCTAATTTCTTCTTCAACAAGTCCACTCTCATTCTCACTGGTCAGCACTTAGTTTCGTTAATTTATAAATTATTTTCTTTTACCGTTCATACATCTTAATATTTAATTAAAATATATCATCAATTCTTAAAAAAAAAAAAACAATTCCTGTTCAAAAAGAAAATTCCTACTCAATTTGTACACAATTCTTTAAAATTTTAAAATATATAATTTAATTCTCATATTTTTAAATACTATATATAAATTTTTAAAATTTTAAATTATATAATTAGTTCAAAATTTTTAAAATTTTATAAATAAATTTTAAAATTATGAATCATAAATATATATTTTATTAATTAAAAGAAGTTTTAAAAGTCAAAAAACTGAAAAGTTCATGTATAAATCAAATATTTGAAAATTTACAAGTGAATTTAGTAATTTTGTGAACTAATAATGTATTTTGACTTTTGATTAAAAAAAATAGTGCAATATAACCTAAATTTTAATTAACTTTCTGGTTTTACCGTTGTACTATTACTTTTATCCTTTTACATTTAATTAATATTTCACACGTCTCATCAGCTCAATTATAAATAATGATTTAACATTTTTCTAAAATATATATTAGTTCAAACGACCAATCCTAAATATCTTGTTCGGTAAAAGTAAAATAATTAAATCTTGTTCCTTACTCATTAGTTATAAATAATGATGCGATATATTGACTAAAGTGATACGAAGAACAAAATGTTGTATCGTTGTCATTTCGGATGACTATAACTTTTATTATTGTTTAATATGATAAAGAAAGGTTTGGTCTATGTTCATTTTATATTTACTCTTTATTATTTAAATATAAATATATTTCTGACTTTAACTTTCCAGCTTTTCTACTTGCAAACTATGTATATATATTTTTTTTTTCTGAAACAATACAAAGAGGTTCATTCATTTTAAAGATCCAATACGATTATTGTATGTTTGCTGATTCACATTATTACCGAAAGTATTACTTTTCTCATTTTCTGCTTTCTTTTTATAACAAATAGTAATTTTTATTAAATATAAATATCAAATACAATCTCAATTAATAATCATCTTAAAAATTGTATCACAATTCTAAAATTATACTCAAGACTTACGATTGGTTATACGCACAATTAATTTGTGAGCAAATACATGAGCTTTATCATGTTTGAACTTTACCTAGTAGCTTGTTTTTTACATTTGGTGCAATATTTGATTGGAATGAGTAATGCATAAATTTATATTAATTTATACACCAAAATTAATTATATTATAATATGTAATAAAATACAAATGATTTAAGAGTGTGTTTACTAATAATGAATAAAAATGAAAAGAAAATGAGTCATTTTTATTTTATTGTTTACTTTATAAAAAGTATAGTAAAAAAGGAACGAGGACTTTACAAATTTGAGAGTTATTCTTATTGATTGTTTTTCTACTCCCCACTTAGTATTGAATCATTTTTTCAAATTCACGATATGTAATTACAAAAATATTTCTTATTTTAATAATTTATTTTATATTTTTTATTATTACTTTTAAAATAATATTGAAGTCAATTTATAATTTCATTCTGATTCTTTATAGTTATTTAGTAAACATAAATAAAAAAAATGAATTTTACATTCCATTTTCTCTCTATTTTGATTCATATTCATTCTTATTCTAATTGATTCTCATTACATATTAGTAAAATCACCCAAAGTGAAAAAGTGAGTATAAATTTGTATAATTCTAACATTTCCCTTGACCTTATTTACATAATACAAATACAACTGAAATAAAAATCGACTACATGTTAATAACTTTGAAAGGGTTTCTTAATGGATTAATAGCTTAAATAATCATGTAATTTTATTAAAAGTCTAGTTTAGTCCTATACTTTTTTGGTTAAGAAGAATAAAAATACTAAATTTTTTAAAGGTACAGTTTAATCCTGTAATTTTTTGGTTAAGCAAGATAAGGACACTAATTTCATAAAAGTTCAAAAAAAGTCATAGATAGACCATTATTTTATTTTTTTAGACTTATTTAAAACTTTTATAAAGTTAATATTCTTATTCTGTTTGATAAAAAAATTATATGACTACACTATATCTTAAAAAAATTAGTATTTTTATTCCGCTTAACCAAAAAATTACAGAACTAAACTATATTTTTAATAAAGTTACTAAACCATTTCAACGCAATACCCGTTCTTAATTGTGGAAAAACATATTTGAGAACCTAAAATGAAAATTACACCTTTAGATGGCCTTCTATTGAAGATTAAAACTCTTATTTTGTTCTTATAAATGGAATATAACATTGTACTTGAATGTCTATATAGTGATGGAATGATCCGCTTTTACTCATTGACATAATAAATCAATCCTTGTGGAGTGATAACTCTTCTTTTATTATAATTCTTGAATGTGATCTTGTATATTTGTGGGTTTCACAAAATAGGTTACAAGTTTTCATGTAATATATATATTTTCATATCCTTTGGCCTTTGAACCATCTTTAGGAAATCTACAAAGTGTTTTTACGCCAAGCATTCCATTTAGCTATTAGAAGCATTATTTGTTAGAACTATTGAGAGAATGATCAACTATATAAAAAAAGATATTTTGGCTGAATGAATATTATCATTGATGTAATCAAATTATATACAATCCTACATTAATTACATAAAATTCTCATCATGGAAGAATATATTCTAAATATACTAGTAATCTCTATATTAATTACACAATATTCTTAACATTAAATAATATATCCTTATTTACACAATCACTACTACAAATTTGCATTTATAGGACGGCCACTGACCGTCCTATAAGACTTATAGGGCGGTCAGTGGCCGTCCTATAAAGTCCCGTCCTAAAAGAATCGAAAAAAATAAGACGTTCGCGGAGCGTCGTAAAAAAAAATTTTATAGGACGGCCACTGACCGTCCTATAAATTTGTTTTAAGACGGCCACTGACCGTCCTATAAATTGTTTATAGGACGGCCACAAAATTTAAAAAAAAAAAAAAAATTATATAGGGCGGCTTTTGACTGTCCTATATTGTTTTTATAGGACGGTCAAAAACCGCCCTATATAGTTTTTTTTTTTTTTTTAAAAAAAAAAATTTTGTTTGCCCGGAATTAAAAGAGCGGGAAGTTGTTTCTGTTTCTGTTCAGGGGGGAAATGGCGAACCTTCTAACAGAACCATCAGAACCAGCGCTAAAGGCCACAGACTCGTTCTGAAAACAACAATCTAGAATTGCAGCGTCGGATGGAGATTCTAATCGAAGGAGTGAGCTACCCACATCGTAAAGACGAAGAGTCTGTACAAAACAACCAATGCATAGAGTTCAAAAGGTGTCAATAGAATAATAAACAAACTTGAAAGTGAAAAAGAAAACTCACCGTGTCCCAAGAAGATATAAGAAGATTATCAGATTCTGGAGCAAAACGGACACTAGATATTGTGTCTCGAATTGGGTTTTCTAAGTCTAACGGAACTCCGCTCATTTCAACGCTGGAGAGACTACTCAACTCAAGCTTCAAAGCAGAGGAGGACCAAAAAATTGTTTATGTAAAACAAATTCAAAGGTTGGTACGGTTTATGAGTTAAGATAAATTGAAATTTGGAAGCAGGAAAAGCCCTAATTAGGTCCACTAAAGCTTTGGAGGATGGCAGAGACTCCAGGAGCTGAACAGAAACAACTTCCCGCTCTGTTATTTGAAATTAAAATGAATTCAAATTTCGAACGAGCTGGAGTAAAAAAAAAAAAAAAAAAAATTCAATTTCTTATAGGACGGTTATTAGCCGTCCTATATGTGGGAAAATAAAAAAAAAATACATAATGGGATCGAGCTGGCAAGTAAAAAAAAAAAAAAAAAATTCAATTTTCTTATAGGACGGTTAATAACCGTCCTATATGTGGGAAAAAAAAAATACATAATGGGATCGAGCTGGCAAGTAAAAAAAAATTCAATTTTCTTATAGGACGGTTATTAGCCGTCCTATATGTGGTATATAAGACGGCTAATAGCCGCCCTATAAGAAAATTGAAATTTTTTTTTTAAGACGGCCACTAACGCCAATTTTTTTCCGTAATGGCCGTCCTATATTTCTTAAACGACGGCCATATACATGTGACCGTCCTATTAGTTTCTCACTCTAAATTTGAGGCCGTCCTATGTTGGTTATATTGTAGTAGTGAATATTCTTAATATGGAAGCAATCTCTACATTAACTACATAATATTCTTAACACTCCCCCTCAAGTTAAAGAGTGGATATCGCGAACTCCCAACTTGCAAATCATAGGAGAACAAAGTCTTCCTTTCCCAATGCTTTAGTAAGAATATTAGCAAGCTAGTGTGGCAAACTAGCAAACCTTGTGACAATGGATCCATCTTAAATTTAATCTCTGATGAAGTGACAATCCATCTCAATGTGCCTCGTTCTTTCATAAAAATCAAGATTAGTAGCTATATGCAATGTTGCCTTATTATCACAATATAGTAGTGTAGGCTTTGGATGCAACATACCAAATCTCGGAGAAGATATCTCAGCCAAGTTAACTCACAGCACGCACCTATCATTGTCCTATATTCTGCCTCAGTTGAAGAGAGAGAAACGATCTTTTGCCATTTTGATCTCCATAAAATCAAAAAGGAACCAAGAAAAACACAACAACCTGTAGTTGACCTTCTAGTAATTAGACAACCTACCCAATCTAAATCACAAAAGACACGTAATTTGATATCACTATTTGAAGAGAAGAATAACCTCTAACATGGTGCACTCTTAAGATATTTAACAACATGAAAAGCTATCCATGTGACATTTTTGTGGCTTGTGCATGAATATGCTTAAAACATGAATTGGCTAAGTAATATTAGGCCTTGAAATTGTAAGATAAATTAATCTTCCAACAAGCCTCTTGTATCAAGATGAATCCCTAAGCAAGTCACTTTTATTGGATACTTTCAAACCACGCTCCATGGGAGTATCAATTGGAGCTGCACCTAACAATAAGATCTTTAATGATCTCTAAAGCATATTTTCGCTATGAAATAAAAATCCCATATGCAAAAGAGGATACTTCGATTCGAAGGAAATATTTTAAGTCACTAAGATCTTTAATATGAAAATGACTATTTAGGAATTTCTTGAGTGCAGCAATACTAGCAAAATTATTACCAGTAATCAAGATGTCATCAACATATATAAAAACAACAGTGAAAGATTTGCCTTATTTTCTTGTGAACAAAGAATAATCTGCTTGGATTGAACTAGCCAGCTATTTGAATAGCTTTTAAAAACTTTGCAAACCATTGTCAGGATGCCTATTTTAAGCCATATAAAGACTTGTGAAGATGACAAACCAAGTGTTCCTCCCTCTGTTGCCAAAGACTAGGAGGAGGTGTCATGTAAATCTCTTCATGAAGATCCCCATATAAGAAGGCATTATTGACATCCAACTGGGAAAGGGACCAACGTTGAGTAACAGCTAGAGCAATGAGGTAACAAACAATTATGATTTTAGCAATGATAGAGAAATTATCCTCGTAATCAACACCTTCCATATGAGTGAAACCCTTAGCCACCAAACAAGCTTTATAACACTCAATAGAACCATTGAAACGATGTTTAATCTTGTAGACCCAGTGGCAAATGAAACTTACAAAGATATTATGGCAAGTAAAGATAGATATTTCTTAATACTCCCCCTCAAGTTGGAGAGTGAATATCATGAAGTCCTAACTTGTCGCGCAATGTCACAAACTGATCATTCCCTAAGGCCTTTGTAAAAATATCTACCAATTAGAAGCGTGTAGGTACATACGATGGACTAATTGTTCCAGATTGTAGTTTTTCTCGAACTATGTGACAATCAATTTCGATGTGCTTTGTACGCTCATGAAAAACAAGATTAGCAGTAATATACAAAGCTGACTAATTATCACAAAACAATGGTGCAGGAGTTGTCTGTGGGAATTTTAAATCCTGTAGTATAAAGCGTAACCAAGTCAGCTCCAAACATGTGTTGGCCATAGCTCGATACTCAGCTTCTGTTGATGATCTTGAAACATTGGTTTGTTTCTTGGATTTCCATGAGATGAGTGAATTTCCAAGAAAAACACAATATCCTGTAACTGATCTTCTTGTCGCACGACAACCTCCCCAGTTTGAATCATAAAAAGCCTTTAATATAAGATTGTTGGTGGCAGAAAATAACAAACCCTGACCTAGAGCCCCTTTTAGGTATTTAAGGACACGTATGGCGGCATCCCAATGAGGATTGCGAGGCTGATGCATGAATTGACTTAGTGTTCGAACTGCATAAACTATATCAGTCCTTGTGACAGTAAGGTAGATCAATCGGCCAACCAGTCTCCTGTATTTGGTTGGATCATTCAGTAATTCTTCATCTGTAGGAGTGAGTTTCAAATTCTGTTCTATTAGAAACTTGTCTGGGCGTGCACTTAGAAGTCCCAAATCTTGCAATCAAGTGCGTACTTTCTTTGAGACATGAAAATACCTTTCTTAGAATGAGAGAATTCAATGCCTAGAAAATATTTCAAATCCCCAAGGTCTTTGATGCAGAAGCGATTGAGAAGGAACATTTTGAGACGTTCCATTTCTTGAAGATTATTTCCAATTAGAAGTATGTCGTCAACATAGATAAGAACTGCAGTAAATGAAGTGCCTTGAGCCTTGGTAAAAAGAGAATAATCAACTTTAGACTGTTGATAACTGGCCTTTTGAATAGTATCTGAAAAAATGAAAAACCAGTTTCTGGAAGCCTGTTTGAGGCCATAGAGGGACTTGTTGAGCCGACATACAACGTTCTCCCCCTGTCAGCGAAGACCAGGAGGAGGCTCCATATACACCACCTCATGTAAATCGCCATGGAGAAAAGCATTCTGAGCGTCTAATTGATGGATGAACTAATGGCGTGCACCAGCAATAGTAAGAAGACAACGGAGTGTAGTGAGTTTGGCTGTAGGGGAGAAAGTCTCTTGATAATCAATGCCCTCAATTTGAGTGTAGCCTTTAGCAACAAGCCTAGCCTTGTAACTCTCAATGGCTCCGTTGGACCGACATTTGATTTTGTATGCCCATTTACAGCCAATTGGTTTAAGACCAACAGGTAATGGAACCAAACTCCAAGTGTTATTGTGCTGTAAAGCCTCTAGTTCTGCAGTCATGGCTTGGCACAAATGTGGATCAAGAATAGCCTGAGCATAGGATGTGGGTTCTATGTGACCTGTAATGTTAGCAAGAAAAGCACAATATGCAGAAGATAAATAAAAGTAGGTATAGAAGTGGGAAATAGGATAATGAGTACTTGATGCAAAACGAGGCGCTGAGGTTGAGTGATTGACGTGGTTGGACATGTGGTAGTCTGTATGCCATGCTGGAGGATGTTTAGAGCAAGTGGACTGTCGAGGAGGGGGAATGAGAGTAATGAGATTATCAGTATGTGGAGAGGTGGGGTCGATGGATGGGGTCAAAGGTGGGATGGGAGAGGTGGGGTTGTCATGCACGCCATGTGCGTCAGAGAGGGTAGAATGGGTAGGTGCATGTGGTGGGTCGTTTGAAGGTTGTGGCATATCGATTGGTGGGGTCTAGCTGTTAAGGAAATCAATGGAAAGGTAGTGTTGGGGAGTATGTGGAGTAGGTGATGCCGAAGATTGAGAGAAAGGGAAGAGATGTTCAAATAATCGGACATCACGACTTACAAAGAATTTGTTGGTCTCCAAATTGTAGAGTTTGTAACCCTTTTGGCCAGTAGGATATCCAACAAAGACACAACGTGTGGCACAGGGATCAAATTTATGAATAGGATGGACAATAGTTGCATAACAGAGACAACCGAAGACTTTCAAGTGGTCAAGTGATGGGGGACGGTTGTATAACAATTCAAAAGGTGATTTAGTGGAAAGTAATGGTGAAGGTAATCGGTTAATAGGATAGATAGCAGTCAGGACGCATTCACCCCAGAAAATAATGGGTAAGTGGGACTAAAAAAGTAATGTACGTGCAACAGTAAGGATGTGGTGATATTTGCGTTCGATGACTCCATTTTGTTGTGGAGTGTAAACACAAGTGCGCTAATATTCAATGCCTATTTTGAAAGAAATGCCTCGTGGAAAAATATTCAGACCCGTTGTCTACCCGAATGGTTTTAATGTTGGCATGGAATTGAGAGTGGATAAAAGTAATAAAAGACTTGAGAAGGTTTTGGGTTTTAGATTTATGTTACATCAAAAATGTCCATGTGCACTTAGTAAAGTCATCCACAATAGTAAGAAAGAAACGTGCCCCTGAATGTGTGGGAATTTTGTGCGGGCCCCAAATATCACAATGTAACAAATCAAATGGAGCTTTAGTTGATATTAAACTTAGAGGAAATGGAAGCCTTGTTTGTTTGGCCATTGGACAAACACTACAATTATTATCAAAAGAAATATTATTGGAAAGCAATAATGGGGAAGCTAATCGAAGATGAGCAGGGGACGGGTGTCCAAGTCGCATGTGCCATAAATTGGATGAGAGTGAAGCTTTATAAGAGACAGGTGTCTTTTGCAACGGAGACATGTAATAGAGACCACCACGTTGTTCACTCGAGCCAATCATCTTCCCCGTAGCCAAGTCCTGCAAGACACAGAAGGTAGGAAACAAAATGGCACAACAGTTTAGAAAAGTAGTGAGTTTGCTGGCAGACATTAGATTTAAGTGAAAAGATGGAACACACAAAACTTTGTCTAATGTGATATTTGAATTGAATGGTATAGTGCCAGTGGAAGTGATTGGGGCATGAGAACCAGTAGGTAAATTAACAATGGGCATTTTGTGACGATTCAGTTTTGGTAAAAAGTGTGTGGTCATAAGTGATGTGATCAGTAGCTCTGCTATCTAAAATT
Source organism: Elaeagnus macrophylla (assembly GCA_029378325.1). NCBI lineage: Eukaryota > Viridiplantae > Streptophyta > Magnoliopsida > Rosales > Elaeagnaceae > Elaeagnus > Elaeagnus macrophylla. The sequence goes on from CM055653.1 coordinate 4,453,219, forward strand.
CATGGTTTAGTGAACACAGAATTCATAGAAGAAATGGAAAAAGGAGCCAGACCTGTAGCATTTGCATAAACATTGTTATTACTAGAGGAATGAGTCGAACTCATCATAGAAACTGCATGTGCTAATTGTTGGAGTTGCTGTGTTTCGTCTTGAACGACCAATGAATAGGTTTGACAGACATTAGGCAATGGTGACATCATGAGAATATTCCCACGAACACTGTTGTAGGTGTCGTTGTGGCCCATAAGGAATTGCATCATCCGATCTTCTTCCTTTTGTGTATTGTGTGCTTTCACCTCGTTACATGTGAGAGGGGTTTGATATGTTTCTAATTCATCCAAAAGATCTTTGAGTTTCTTGTAGTAATCTAAAACCGTCATGGTTCCTTGTGAGAGAGAGGTGATGGATTTCTGTATCTGATATATGGTGGGTGCATCCTTTTATGAGAATTGATCTTTGAAATCTTGCTACACTTGATGGACAGTCTTGGCATGAATGACTGCTTTGGCTAGACCGGGTTCCATCGAGTGAGCAAGCCATGATAAAATCATACTATTGCATTGATTCCAGAGAGCATATTTTTTTGGTTGTTCAGTTTCTGAAGGAGGTTGAATAGATCCATTGACAAAGCCGACTTTGTTCTTGGTCTCGAGAGCATGGATCATGGATTTACTCCAAGATAGGTAATTGGTGCCGTTCAACTTTATTGGAATGAGCATGAGACTGGGATGATCTGATTGATGAACAAAAAATGAGTGTGATAAATCAATACCAATATTTTTGGTGCTTGAGTTTTTGGAGTTATTGTTTCTGGTTTCTGATGGTGCTTGATCTGACATGGTGTTTGAGGGTGGTGGGTGGCGATTTTTGTGTGTGGAAGCTTCCGGTACGCAAGTTTCCTTTCCTTTTTTTTAAGCTTGTTTTGATACTATCTTAAGAAAATAAATTGTTGAATGTAATGTGTATATTGCAAACGTTACATAGTACAATATATATACAAAGAATAGCTAGCCCTATCATTAAAGCTGAAGATACGATCTACTCTAATTTAGCAAGTAAAGATATTATGAATATTTACAAAGATATTATGGCAAGTAAAGATATTATAAATATTTACAAAGATATTTCTTAATATGTAAGGTTATGGATGTGTTGGTCAGTCTCTTCTCCATGGCTAGAGCAACCAAATAATAGAGTCCATCGCTTTATTTACCCAAACCAATCGTCTTCCTTGAAGCCAGATCTAGCAAAATACACCAATTAGGGAAGAATGTTATTGAGCAATTCAAGCCTCTTGTCAAACGACTTACAGACCTTAAATCTACATTGAATGTAGGTACACATAACTCATCTTTAAGTTAGTAAATAGAATTTAGAGGCAAGGATCTTGTGGTAACTATGGATGCTTTTTGTCCAGTCGGTAATAACACCGGCGACAAGGAAGGATTTTTCTTTCCATATAGTAAGTTGGGAGAGGAAACAATATGATCCATCATGTTGTTATCAATGATCCAATGGCATGAGGAGAGTTTTGTTAAACTTGCTTTAGTAACTGCTGCATTGGATTGGGAATTAGCACCTTCACTTTCTTTGGCCCTCAAGATGCTAAGGAGTTGTTGGAGTTGTGCTTCTGAAATTTTGGACATTAAGGACTTCCCTTTATCTTTGGTTAACCCATTAGAAACTTCATTAGCATAATGGTCACGGCTTCCATCATTCTTGAAGCGATTTGATTTTCCTTTTGGATGATCGGGGGGATAGTTGATCAACGTGTAACAAGTCTCAACATAGTGCCCTATATCTTTACAATAAGTTCATTGAGGATAACCTTTGGAAAAGCCAAAATGTCGCCTATCCTGATCAAATTGATGCATATCTTGTGAGCTATTGAAGGCTTGTTCAAAATGCTCCATCCTTCCTAGTCGACCAAAGTTGTTTGGCCTATTATTTTTTACGGCCATAGCTGCACTAGTGTAAGAATCTATTGCTACATGTGTGGTACCGAGAATCCTCTAATTTTCCTTTTAACAAATCACGGCGTAAGCTTGATGGACTGGAAGGAGTGGATTCATCAAGAGTATTTGTCCATGAGCTGCACTATAAGACTCATTCAACCCCATTAAGAACTGCATAAACTTTTTCCCATTTGCTAGGTCCCACAGGTACATGAGGATGCATCGTTATAGTAAGACAATTCATCCCAAAGACTCTTCAATTTAGTATAGTGAGCAAAAACAAAAAGTTGTTATTGTTGGTGATAAGCAATCTCTCTTTGAATTTCAAAGATGCGAGGAGTAGTGTAATATATTACACTATTATAGATATTCGGAGCAATGGAATTGATGATCCACGAATGAACCATGTCGTTACATCATGACCATGTTGCATAATCGTTTCGATGAGTTTTTACAAGAGGTTGGATGGTGCCATTGACGCAGCCCAACTTGTTCTTTGCATTCAAAGAAATGGTCATTGTACTCAGCCAACTAGAGTAATTGTCTTCAATTAAGGGTTTGAAAATTAAAACCAAACCTGGATGATCTGAATGATGGATGAAATAGGAATTAGAGATATCAGATTTTGAAGTATTTGACTTGTTACCTTCAAAAGAGATGAGATTCTTTCCATCTTCCATGGTGAAATGATGATGAGGTGCTGCACGAGAGAATAGGGTGTGGAAAAAAAACAGGATTAATACCATGAAAAGAAGATATTTTGGTTGAATGAATATTATCATTGATGTAATCTTACTATATTAATCTTACATTAATTACACAATATTCTCATCATGGAAGAATATCTTCTAAATATACTAGTAATCTCTACATTAATTACGCAATATTCTTAACATGGAAGAATACCTCTCAATTATAGAAGCAATCTTTACATTAATTACATAATATTCTTAACACTATACTTATCAATTATTACTTTAGTTAAAGCAAAATCTTGTTTAGGAATGTACTTTGGAATCTAGTCACACCTAGGCAAGTTTAGACTCAAGACTAGCATCAAGTTTCATTAACACTACAACAACATCAACTATATTTGCTATCGGATATTGCATGAACAAATCGTGGATGTTTCATATAGTTGTGTTGTCTAAAAACTTTGTGATTTTATCACATTACATCTAGTGTATTTACTTGAATGCTTATTGTTTAAGAGTATGACTTATATGTATGGATTCAAGCATCGATAGAGGCATAAAATTTGTCATTGGTTAAATGTCAAGTTTACACCCAAATAGTACCTATCATTTGATTAAAAAAAATATTTATATGGATGATACGTCGCTTATTCAATCAAACAGATAGAAAACCATGTCTTTATTTACTTTGAGCTAATATGGTTTACATGGATGAGATGTCTATCTATATTGAAGTGAACCTTGGGAGAGATTATTGGAGACTGGATCCCACATTTACATATATTGACTTTGTTAAGATCTAAATATAGTTGCATATTTTCTATCAACTTGAACTTTTAGAAGAATTAATTACTAACTCTTCTCTAACTTGATATTAAAGCATAATATTTTGGGTTTGAACATCCCAATTCCAAAATTTTCACTAATATTAAGTAGGCCTCTTTTTTATTTTTTTACTTCTATCAACTTTAAAGTCTATTTCTACTTAATGGGCCTTTTTAGCCCATATGTGTGAGTCCAACATACTTGTTTACATATCGCATAAATGAGAGCTCATTAATTCAATAGGAATATTAAAAAACAAATCATCAAGTGAGATGAGTGTTAAGATCCAAATATAACATATAAGACAATAGTTAGCACACCTTCTAACAACTTAAATTTTTTGAAGAATTAGTTACCAATTATTTTCTATCATACATTTTAAAGGAGGTGCCATCTGGTTGGCTCTTCTGATAACATATTTCTTAATTCTTATGTTCTAGATGTATATTGTTCTTCTTTTGTTCGAAAAGATCTAATTGTATATTGTTGATGCACTTACAATTTTTTTTTTTTGTATAAACTTACTATTTAATTATAATGTGATTTGTTTTGTTATGAACAATATATTGAAGTTTTTTTTAATAAAAATTCCACAAACTCACACATGCATTTTACATTAGACGGGACTTAAACTTGTGTCCTTTAAGTGCTCACTTAGAGAAAATATCACTACATGGTTCACGCTTAAAATTATTACCTTTGGCTAAGCGGTTATTGTAGTATAACTTTAGGTGTCGATTCCACAGAGAAACTAATTAAACCAACAAAATAAAAGTTATCACAAAATAATAGAATAAATAATTTTATAATTGAAAAAAGAAATTTACAATAATTAAAGATAGCAATCTTGGTATAAAATAAAATCAATATGCAAATAACAAGGCTTCAAGATTCACTTAATTATTTTTTTCAATATTATCAATTTTTATTCCTATTTACTACTGAATTGCATGTTTCATATCCTAAACAAACAATTGGAAAATTTAGAATTGAAGATCTAAGATAAAATTTAAAGGTATTATTTGATTGGAGAAAAATAATGTTGTCATGGTAGAATAATTTAAGTTATTCTTACAAGCTATCTAACATCGACAATATATCAAATTGATAATATTGCAGTAGAAGATCAACTCATAAAATAAATAAAATAATTATAAACTAAAAGTTACACATAAAGAAAGCATGACTGAATTTATATGAAACTGAAGAATATAATTTATTGAATGTAGCAAAAGATGAACAAAATAATTTCTCAAAACAAATTTATAAACTAGAAAGTACTTTTAGGAATAAAAGAAGTGAATAAAAAACTACATAATTAAGCTCCTCTCTAGCCTTGCTCTAAATTTAGCATAGCTTACAAATCATTCTCACAAATTCTAGAGAGAAAGAATGAGAATAGAAAGTAAGAATTCTTTGCAATTTTCTTGATGCTTCCAAGTGTTGAATGCCTATCTATTTAGTGTTGTAGTAGAAATATTTGCTGAATCATAATAATATCATGCCATTTTATCTTTGAATATAATTAATTTTCAAAATATTTTATGAATATGAATTGCAGATAAATCTCTTATCTTTCCAGAAAATCAAAAATCACTTAATTTGGAGCTGTATACAGAAAATTATATCAAATATACTAACAGTTGTCTAACTGCAAGATATTTCAGATTGCATCTTATGTTTGGCCTTGAAATAATCCTATTTTGATATTCTTCATGAAATGTAAAATCATGCATCATTGAATTATATTTTCACATAATCTTGAATCATTTCATTTGAATATTTGAGTCAAAATTTATCCCCAAAATATAGCAACAGGTTCATAAGATCTTTAGAAAAAATATTGCATAAATATAATTTTGATTTCTTTGCTCTATTTTGGCTGATTTTATTAATTCTACAAGCATAAAATCATAATAATAAATATAAATAACATTTATAAAATTAATATAAATAATGATTAATTTTAAAACGATTAAATCATAAACGTTAAAATCATAATAATAAATATAAATAGCATTTATAAAATTAATATAAATAATGATTATTTGAAGCGCAAATAAGAAAACAAAACATGATGATAGTCCAAGTAAATATCCAAAAAAATTACCCAAGTGTTTCAAAAAAAAGTTAGTTAAAGATCACAATTTTTATGTAAATTAGTTCAATTATAACTTCCAAAATTGTGTGTGTGAACTAAGCCAAAATTTTCTTGCCACAAACCACCACATATATAGTCTTGAGATTTTATCCATGCAAAAGCTTCAACTCCATATCCTCAAGGATAAATTATTTTTAAGGGTTAGAAATTTCTCTCATGGAGTTGGAAAACAAATAAACACTCATGAATAGGAATTTTTAAGGACAGATAAATAAACAATCATTGATCCAAAGATAGCAAAATATATTGCTTAAAATTCAACCTTTCTTACAACAAACTAGCTTCAGGATTTTAATTAGTTTATATGAGAACTCAATATTGATGTGAAAAACTGCATATTACAGACTTTATATCAAAGACTTTTTTTTAATCTTTTGAAATAAAGAACATAAACTTTATTGAATTGAATAACATTTGTTTTCTCTCTTTTTTTTTTACTTTTTTTTTTCTTTTCAACAATGCAAAAATAATATGAAGACAACAAAGAATGATTACTACAATATTTTCTCATAAAAAAAGTATCTCATTTTTTTTTAACTAATATCATCCTTTAGTTTTTCAACCAAATCATTCCACCAACCAAGAAATGATATTCTAAACATTAACCAACCAATTCAAAAGATCAATGAAATTTTATAAAATGTTTTCTCAGTTCTCTCCACTCACTCACAAAAGCTGTGTGAGATCATAAAAATATATATACTTAAAAAATATAAGTTTACCATCCATCTTACCACAAGGCTTAATAATGTGCATAAGAATAATTTTTGAAGTTATTATTTAGTAATCAAAATAGAAAAAGTGACTTAAACCAAACAATTTGAAATCAATACCTAGACAACAATGCAAAAATTTCTACTTGAACATTTCAAACATGTAATGAAAACTTATTTAGGTAAAAATTACTAAGTTCAAGCAATAAACAAGTTTTTTTTTCTTTCAAACTCTTTGAAAAGGCATCAAAACAATCTATAGAGAGAGTGCATAAAAATTGTGCATAAAGTGCTACTACCCCAACCTAAATCAAACAATGTCCTCACCGTTACAAAAATAAAATATTAAATGAAAGAGTAAAGGATAGAAGACACCTGAGCAATGGAATTTTATATGAAAATTGCCTCTAAGTAGGTAGCTAGGGATGTGAAACATAAATAAAGAAAAACAACAAAATAAAAATAAACTAAAAACAAATTAACAAGAAAAAGTGAGAAATAAAATTAGTTTACAAAAAAATAAAACCTGACCAACGTTGATAGATAGGAGACATAGTATAAATCTTCTTAGAACATATATACAGGTCTACCTTTTTCTCATAATTTTTCAACTATTTTCTATTAACTTTGAAAATTCTTCCATTGGTTGGATTTTTAAAGGTTGGTTACTTGTATATCAATTGCTTATCGTGCTTGTCATCATTAAAAGTATCTGAAAAAAACAATGATTTAGAGTTATGATTAAGGAGTTGATGTTTTAAAGATTCAGAATCATGCACGTTTACTTCCTCTTGAATTAGTGTGTTTATCACGTAAGTCTGATAGCACTCATTCTCATCTTGTGGTTGCTTTCCAACATGGAAAATATTCACTTCTAAAGTCATGTTCCCAAAAGATAGCTTCATAAGACCATTCTTACAATTGATAAGGGCATTTGCTGTAACAAGGAAAGGCCTTCCTAGAATAAGTGGGATCTTTGACTCCATGTCAACTATAAATTGAGTATCTAAAACTAGAAAGTAAACAAGATAGTAGAATTTATTAATTTGAAGTAGAACATATTCAACTACCCCTCTTGGTTTTCGTACAGAGCGATCTGCCAGCTGTAGCACCACAGATGTGGGTTTGATCTCTCCAAGTCCAAGTTGCAAGTATACAAAATAGGGCATCAAATTGACACTTGCTCCTAAGTCTAGAAGGGCTTGAACAAATTCATGTGTCCCAATTTGGCAAGAGATTGTGGGACAACCTGGATGTTTGTACTTCGACGGTGTCTTCTGTTCTATCACTGCACTAACCTGCTCTGTCAAGAATGCAATCTTCTTGACTTGGTGTTTTCGTTTCATGGTGCATAGATCCTTAATTACTTTAGCATAAGCAAGTATCTGCTTAATCACATGTAACAAGGGAAGATTAATTTTAACTTGTTTCAAGTGTTCTAGGATCTCATATTGGTTATCCAAATTTTTTCCTCTAAATATTAGGGCTTGAGGAAAGGGTACTTGAACCAGAACCTTCATTTTCACATCCATTAAAGAAGGATCATCAACATTACTCGTGGTGGATTTTGTGCTTGTGTTGGTTGGTGGATTGGGTATAGTTGGTCCATCTAAAAGTTTACCACTATGGGTTGAAATAGCATTGACCTCCTTGACATTGTTTGAATCGATGGTCAAGGTTTGAGCCATATGTTGGCTTTTTGGGTTGGATTGGGGTTAAGAGGGGAACTTTCCTCACTCTTGTATAGTGAGAGCACTAGTTAGCTTGGTTATATGACTTTTTATCTCTTTATTCTCCTCTACCACTTGTGTAAGTACAGTCTCGAATCTTTGGTTAATTTTACCTTGTGCCTCCATAAATGAATGAAGTGTTTCCTCTAAAGAATTTCTATTTGATTGCGTATTAAATTAAGGTGTTGGGTAATTTCTTGGTGGTTGTGTCTCGATTTCCAGTTTTCATTAAGTTGTATGGGTTGGTCAAATTTTCAATTGAAGTTTGGATGGTTTCTCCAGCCAGGATTGTAAGTTTCAAAGTACGGTTTTCCAAACATTCCTACAGTCTTACATTGTTCTTCATAAACGCCTCTCATCTCACTAAAAGTTGGGCAATTCTAGGTTAGATGTTCTACTGCCTCATAAATAAAGCATGTATCATGAGTTTCGACCCTAGCAACTGTATGATTTGTTCTCATTTTTAAGGCCTCTAATTTCCTAGTCAATACTTCTAGTTGGGCTTTATGGCTATCTTCTTCCCTTAGTTGGTAGATTCCCGTTGATCGTGATCTGTTGGTGTTATCAATGGCGCTAGGTCCTGTCCATGTATGGGCTTTCTTCTATGGCTTCATCATGATCCTTTTGTAGAAACTCACCATTACACATCATTTTTAAAAATTAGCGCTCCCTAATCGTAAGTCCCTCATAAAAGTAACTAACTAACCTTCAATTTCGTACCCGTGATGTGGGCACATGTTTAATAACTCTTTGAACCTCTCCTAGGCTTGGTATAAGGTCTCACTGTCTTTTTGAGAAAATGTTGAGATCTGTCTCTTAAGATTATTGGTCTTATGATGGGGAAAGTATTTGTTAAAGAAGGATTGGATCATTTCTGCCCATGTACCTATGGATCTTGGTCTCAAAGAGTATAGCCAACTCTGTGCTTTGTCTTTTAGGTAGAATGGGAAAAATTTCAACCTAACAGAGTCTATGGCATTGGGTTGACTATGAAAGGTGGCTACTACCCTTCAAATTCCCTAATATGTAAATAAGAATTTTCACTATCTAAACCATGAAAAGTGAGCAAGAGTTGAATCATTCCAGGTTTAAAATCAAGTTGTGGTGTATTAGGGGGGAACATGATGCATGATGGTGTAGCTGTACGGGTAGGGTTAAGGTAATCTTTAAGAGTTCTAACGAGGTTGTCCTCATGGTCACTCATATTTTCAGAACTAGAAGATGAGTTTGAAGAAGAAGATTGAATTAATGGTGACTCTAATTCTATTCTTTTTAAAAATATGCCTCTTGCATCTCTAGATCGATTCATACACCCTAGAATCTTTTTTTTTTCTTATTTTTATTTTTATTTTTAAAATTTTTATTTGTATTTTTTTTAAATTTTTAACTTTTATTTGATATTTTTCTCTTAAAAAAATAACTAAATCTAACAACCAAAGAAAATATAATAATAAAGCTAGATATTTTTTTTTAGAAAAAGGAAAAAAAAATAACAATAATGTACCAACACAATTAATATTTACTAAGAGTGCTCCCAAGAAATAATGGTGGGGCGAAGCCTCCTTAAAAACCACCCTCCTTGACAGCGCAACGTTCCCAGGATAAACTAGTGGCACTAAGGCATTCAAGAATTAGCCTCCTAGACAGAACTCTTTTAGATCATATTATTTAATATAGTTACACAATTGTTCTTTTTTTTTTTTTAACTTTAAAAGAAAATTGAAATAATAATAATAAATAAATAATAACAAAAAAAAATAAAATTGTATAATAACAATAAACAATCAGATCAGAATGTTTAAGCCTCAAATGTTGATTTTGGCTTCCCTGACAACGGCCCCAAATTTTGGTTCACGCTCAAAATTATTACCTTTGACTAAGCGATTATTGCAGTATCGCTTTATGTGTCGATTCCAGAGAGAAGCTAATTAAACAAACAAATAAAAGTTATCACAAAATAATAGAAGAAATAATTTTATAATTGAAAAAAGAAATTGATAATAATTAAAGATAGCAATCTTGGTAGAAAATAAAATCAATATGCAAATAACAAGGCTTCGAGATTCACTTAATTATTTTGTTTTAATATTATCAACTTTTATTCCTCTTTACTACTAAATTGCATGTTTCAAATCCCAAACAAACAATTAAAAAATTTAGAATTAAAGATCTAAGATGAAATTTAAAGGTATTTGATTGGAGAAAAATAATGTTGTCATGGTAGAACAATTTAATTTATTCTTACAAGCTATCTAACATCGACAATATATCAAATTGATAATATCGCAGTAGAAGATCAACTCATAAAATAAATAAAATAATTATAAACTAAAAGTTATACATAAAGAAAGTATGACTGAATTTATATGAAACTGAAGAATATAATTTATTGAATGTAGCAAAAGATGAACAAAATAATTTCTCAAAATAAATTTATAAACTAGAAAGTACTTTTAGGAATAAAAGAAGTGAATAAAAAACTACATAATTAAGCTCCTCTTTAGCCTAGCTTACAAATCACTCTCACAAATTCTAGAGAGAAAGAATGAGAATAGAAAGTAAGAACTCTTTGCAATTTTCTTGATTGATACGAACCAAATGGCGCTGCCCAAAAAGTACAACCCGTGTCAAAAACAAGCATAACACGTGTTAAGACTTGTGCCTGAAAAAGGGTGAATTACTAGCACAAAGAGGCATGCCACAACATGAGCAAATGTGCAAGCACGTAAGGCGTGGACATGTCAAGCCAAATGTTGGAAATTCAATTTTTGGGGCTACCCCGCAGCACGAATTATATGCGCCGCGGCCCAAGACTTTCTGTTTTGCTTGGGGATTTTGGCCAAAGGTGCGTGCCGCGGCATGCATTTGTGGTGCCGCGACACAAGACTCTTTGTTTGGCTAGGAAGGTTGGGCAGATGCGCGCGTGGAATGGGCAGACGTGCGCACAAGTGTAGGTAGGTGTGCACGCAGAGGTGGACGATTGTGCACGCCTCGGCATGGAATTTACTCTGTCCAACCTGCATATTTTTAATTTGTTTCCCGAGTCTCCTTGTCGAGGCACAATTGTTTTGCTCGCCGCGACACAATATGATTGTATATAATTTGGACCATTGGATCAAATCCAATGGCTAGAATCTTTTCTTTAGTTTTAGGTTTTTATTGTACTTTATAAATAGGACCATTTGTAGCAGACAAATATAAATAGGACCATTTGTAGCAGACAAATATAACTTTTGTTCATTAATGACATTTTTGATTCTTCAATCAAATTTGAGAGCCCAAGAGCTCTTTGCTTCTTGCAAACCAAACTTATCAAAGGACGTGCATCCCTTTGTGGCGTTTCTTCTCTTCTTAGTCCATGGTGAGTAATATCCATGTATTGAGATGAGTATTTTGCTACCAAAAAAAATCTATTGTTATGCATAGAAATCGCATGCTAATTTATTGTTGGGTCTTGAACCGTATATCTTGTGGTTCTCTAGTCTTCGTTGCTAGTGAGTCGTAGGAATCGTGTTGCGGGGTTCGCATCATTTGGTATCAGAGCTCTAGGTTGTGACTCTTGATTCCTATCTTAATTTTTGTCATTTTTGATTTCATAGCAAACAAGAAAATTCCTTCAAAAAAAATATGTGTTCTTCATTGTTTCTACTAATTTATTGCATTTCCTGGACTAATTTGAGTGGTTTTGTTGTTTCCTTCTTATTCTGAATTGATTTGGAGAGGTTTTCATTTTGAAAATTTTTCTAAAAATTATTTTCGTAAACTAGAGGGTATTTTGGTAATCTCTCGTGTTTTGTTCGTATTGAAAAGTGAGAACAAAACTATACCTCTTGAATTTAAAAAAAGGTGAGAGAAAATATCTCACGAAAATATCTCGCTAGATATTTTTATTTGAAAAAAGAAGATATTTTTGGATTTATAAAAAAAAAAGAAGAAGATATTTTTGGATTTAAAAAAAAACAGAGAGAGAGAGATTGGAAATTTAGTTTCCAAGACTTTTTACAAAATTATCGTTAAAGTGTCATTCACACTTTTAACGTATTGTTTCTTGTTCGTTTGGATATCTTTTCTGTGAATTTGACCTAAAAATCGAATTCGTTTCAAAATCTAGTGTTAGGATTTATAAACACATTGAGTTAGTTTATGTCTATACCTGACATTTTGGATATTATAAACTACTCATGGTGATAAAGGATTTTACAATGGTTGTCTCAAGAAAAGATAGATTTCAAGTTTCTTCTTAAGTCCCAGAAGGCTATTGATAGGATGTTATTGAAACTTGAAAATAAAAAGGAGAGAAGAGACGGCATTGCATATTGTTCGCTAAGTGGGAGGTCACTTAAAAATGTAGATGAGAACATACAATGTGCGGACTTGTTTCATTCTAGATGCTATGTCAAAGGGAAAGTTTGTAACTTGGTTATTGACATGTTACCAATTTGGCTAGCACAATCATGGTAAAGAGATTGAACTTGAAGACTTTGCAACATCCAAAGACATATTTGTTATCATGAAAGAATGACATGAGAGAAATTCCAGTGACTAATCAGGTGTTAATTTTGTTTTCAATGGGAAGATATCAAGATAAGATATTATGTGATGTGGTACCAATGAAAACAGAACACATACTATTTGGAAAATTTTGGCAACTTAATAGGGGAGCTATTCATGACAAGATCACAAATAAGTACAAATTTGTGAAGGACAATAAAAAGATTACTCTTGTTCCCTTATTTGTGAAGGACATTATTGATGATCAAGTGAAGATAGTTAACGAAGAGGTTGAAGAAAAACAAGATGTATGTGATAAGAAGAATGAAGTTCCGGTTGTTGTGGAAAGTTTTGAGAAAAAAGGAACTTCCATTCTTACTAACGATAATTTTTCTCTACCTATTGTTGCTAATATAATTTTGTAAGATAGAACAATTGACTTCATTGGAGTTGAGCAACATAGTAATGTCAAGGACGATCAACCTTTATTCCATGCAATTTTCGAACAAAAAACTCTCAATGGGCCATCCAAGAGTTTTGTTCGTCATGCATTTGATTCAGCCATTGTGAATTCAACAATCCCCATTACAACAGCTAAGATTCGAGGACGAATCTTTTTAAAGAAAGGGGGTCTGATACGAACCAAATGGTGCGGCCCGAAAAGTACAACCTGTGTCAAAAACAAGCATAACACTTGTCAAGAATTGTGCCTGAAAAAGGGTGAATTACCAACACAAAGAGGCATGCCACAACATGAGCAAATGTGCAAGCATGTGAGGATGGACGTGTCAAGCCAAATGTTGAAATTCAATTTTTGGGTCTGCGCTGCGACATGAATTATATGCGCCGCGGCCCAAGACTTTCTGTTTTACTTGGGGATTTTGGCCAAAGGTGTGTGTCGCGGCATGCATTTGGGGCACCGCAGCACAAGACTTTCTGTTTGGCTAGGAAGGTTGGGCAGATGCGCTCATTTAATGGTCAGACATGCGCGCAAGTATGGGCAGGTGTACGCGTAGAGGTGGACGAGTGTGCGCACCTCGGCATGAAATTTACTCTGCCGCGGCCCGCATATTTTTAATTTGTTTTCGAGCCTCCTCGCTAAGGCACAATTGTTTTGCCCTCCGCGACACAATATGATTTTATGTAATTTGGACCATTGGATCAAATCCAATGACTAGGATCTTTTCTTTACTTTTAGGTTTTTGTTGTACTCTATAAATAGGACCATATGTAGTAGCCAAATATAACTTTTGTTCATTAATGACATTTTTGATTCTCCAATCAAATTTGAGAGCCTAAGAGCTCTTTTCTTCTTGCAAACCAAACTTATCAAAGGACTTGCATCCCTTTGTGGCATTTTTTCTCTTCTTAGTGCATGGTGAGTAATATCCATGTGTTGAGGTGACTATTTTGCTACCAAAAATCTGTTGTTGTGCTTAGAAATTGCATGCTAATTTGTTGTTGGGTCTTGAACCATATATCTTGTGCTTCTCTAGTCTTCGTTGCTAGTGGATCGTAGGAATCGTGTTGCGGAGTTCGCATCATTGACGCTTCCAAGTGGTGAATGCCCATCTATTTGTAATGTTGGAGTAGAAATATTTGCTAAATCATAATAATATCACATCATTTTCTCTTTGAATATAATTGATTTTTAAAATATTTTCTGAATATGAATCGTAAATAAATCTCTTATCTTTCCAAAGAATTAAAAATCACTTAATTTAGAGTTGTACACAGAAAATTATATCAAATATACTAATAGTTATCCAACTGCAAGATATTTCTGATTGCATCTTATTTTTGGCCTTGAAATGATCCTATTTGGATATTCTTCATGAAATGTAAAATCATGCATCATTGAATTATCTTTTCACATCATCTTAAATCATTTCATTTGAATATTTGAGTCAAAAGTTATCCCCAAAATACAGTAGTAGGTTCATGAGATCTTTAGAAGAAATATTGCATAAATTTAATTTTGATTTCTTTGCTCTATTTTGGCTAATTTTATTAATTTTACAAGCATAAAATCATAATAATAAATATAAAAAATATTTATAAAATTAATATAAATAATGATTAATTTTAAATCGATTAAATCATAAACGTTAATTAATTTACATATTTAGACATGCATTTTTATACTATTATCACTACACTACAAGAAAAGTGACAACAATTAAAGTTTTATAAATCATATTTGGTGGAATTATTCAACTCCTTTTAGGTCGGAGTTAACTACATTAGTGATTTTAGGAAAATTAACTAGATCATGTAATAGGATTTTGTTTGATATCATTGTTGAAGTATATAAAAGACTCTAAGGTTGTATATTTCCTAATCTACTCCTACCTCTTCTAATTTGTTTAAGCTTAGAATCAAAACGGCTAAAGAATATATAATTTTCCTAAAAACACATGTTCTTGTATGCGAGAATCTTATTGGAAAAGTATTTGCACGTGTTATTCTTGTAGTAGCCTGTAAATAAGACTTACTTTCTACCGTTTTAATCACAAGTTCAAATAAATTAATAGTTGATTTAAAAAAATCATTGATTACCCATTTACCAACAAATATCACAAGTTATATCATACGGATTTTTTTTCCTGATGTAATTATGGAGAATAAAATGGTTTAACATTTTTAATTTATTGCTTTTTTTGAAAGAAAAGAATAGCCGAAAAATTTCATAATTACATCATATTAGGTGTAAAATAACCTATGTTGAGTGGCACGATATTATTAGTCATACTCAGCAATGTGGCTCGTAGGTCAGCCCAACAATCGCTGAATAAGAAGATAAGTCTAACTGTTAGATTAATGACCAAAGAGATAAATATTCAAAAAACATTCTCTAATTATCCAAAAAGAGATAATTATGAAAAAATAACTCAAATCTAAGATAAATTTTATCCCCATGGGTAAGTTATCACCATTAGATATATTCTTCTCCCTTGTATGTACTCATATAGTACACTTCACATATAAGTCAGAAGTCAAGTCATAAGACAGAATCACAACACGTCTACATCACAAAGAGACTTTGGTCTCTTTTTTATTTATCATTATCAGAATTGACTTAAGAAATAGAGGGCTAAAATTTACCACATCCTGTAGTGATCCGAAGTTTTAACTAGTGTTCTCTGTTTGCAAGACCACAACAAGAGTACAATCCCCTTGATGTTGATGAAAATCTGCATCAACACCTCATACACTTCTTTTATAGTAAAAAAGGTATTCACTTTTAAAAGAACAAGATAGATGGAAAAAAAAAAAAGGTTGTGCATGTATTTAATAAACCATAAATACATAAGTCTGCTTTATAAGAAATATAGTGTTTTCAAAATTGTGCAAGGATAGCCTAATTGGGTTACCAATTGAGCTAAATGTACAAAATTATAGGTTCGAGACGTGAAAATATACGTAATGGTTACTAAGACTTATTGACGACAGCTTCTGGTGCTAGCTTACTTTAATACCCTCAAAATATAGGTGTTGATTGAAGTGAATGGAGAAATGCTGGCGTTACATATTCTCCCTCTCGTGGATCCTTTTTTTGTCCAAAAAAAAAAAAGCCACTATCATTACATGCAGATTATTGAATATTTATAGTGACAATTAGACATGATTAAGGTAACAAAATTTTGAATGGAGAACTATATTTAAGTCAATACTAAAATCTTGATATTTGATTAGGCATGAAAAATTTGATCGGTGAAGGTCATTTGAAAAAACACTAGAAACACTAATGCATCGTATGTTTATAGTGAGAGTCTAGATTTTTTTTTTTAATAAATAAAACTCTCACCAAAATAAACCTCATATATGGTGTGGATTTTTATCCAAAGATAATCACTGTTTGTGCAGAGTTCATGGGATTCCTTACCCGGGCCGGCCCAACCTAA
The DNA here is from genome assembly GCA_029378325.1 of Elaeagnus macrophylla. Taxonomy (NCBI): domain Eukaryota; kingdom Viridiplantae; phylum Streptophyta; class Magnoliopsida; order Rosales; family Elaeagnaceae; genus Elaeagnus; species Elaeagnus macrophylla. The sequence continues at coordinate 4,469,694 of CM055653.1, forward strand.
AATGGAGGCTAGGCCGAAAATGCATGTGAGTCCTTGTTGTGCGTATGTCCTTTTTTATTTTATTTTATTTAAACCAAAATATTTGTCATGCATCTTTTTTATTTTTCCTTTTTTTATTTTTATTGTAACTTAATATACATATCACAAGAAATTTTTTTTTATCACTACAATTTTTTTTTTTGCTTAACCACATATTTATAATTTTAGTGACACGCATGGTATTCTAATCTTTTAGTTTTCTCTCCCTGTTTCTTTATATATTTTGATAATAATAAAACTTTGATGACATTTATAATATATGTAAAAAGTACCTTATTTTTTCACAATTTTTTTTATAATACTATCTTTTCGCAATTATAACCACGCTTTTATTTTGTTTGTTTTTCTTTTCCTTTTTTGCGCTTCTATTACGATAAAGTTGATAAAAGGTTTATAGAATGATAAAAAAAGTTATTTGCTTTAGGATATAGCAACCTTTTCCCTTTCCTACACATAGGATATAGCCATTTTTTTTTTTGGTTTTTTACTTTATTTCTTTTGCTCTTAATATAAATTAAAATGTAGCTGAATAAGTGACAAAAATAGTTAAAATTTAAATAATAATAATAGCAACACTAAATAGAATTTATAATTGTCTTCATAATTAAATACTATTGATTGTATATATAATATATTATATGCAAGACAAATGAATTGGCTCACACTTTTTTTATTTTTAAAAGTAAATAAACCACTAAACTAACGCCATAGGCACCTTATGTACCATCTTCCATTTTATTTTGATTATGAAAAAAATTCTTGCTATAATTATGAGGCAACTTTAATTATTTTTTTGTCACATATCTTGCAACATATTTACGTAAAGTATTCAATGAAAAAAAGTAAATGAAAAATAACTTTAAAAAAAAAAGAATAAAAAGAAAAAAAAAAAAGAAAGAAAGAAAAGAGAGAGAGAAAAAAAAAGGTAAAGAAAAAAGAAAACAAAAAGATCAATTTTATTTTTGGAATTGTTTGAGTAAGATGTTAAAATATTTGAAAGAAAAATAAACTCAAAAATAAAATCAAAACAAGAAATGGTAAAAATAAAATAAAAAAAATAAAGAAAAAATGTGGCTATAACTAAGCCACTTTGATAACAAATAAATAGTTTTAAAATAAAATTGCAAAAGAAATTTTAAGTCGGCTATAAATAAAAAGGCTCATAGTAGGGAAATAAACCACTAAAATAAGGTCATAGGCACTTTTATGTACCATTCTCCAATTTATTTTAATCGTATATATAATACAATACTAAAAATTTCAACGTAAATAAGTTTAGATTTATAAAATATGATAGGGAAAATAACAAAACTAACACCTCCCAAAAATTATAATAACAAAACTAGCACCCCTGTGTTCAATTAAAATTGAACGACAATAATTTGGACTCGTTCAATATTGAACGTTCAATATTATCAGTTCAATTAGAATTGAATGACGATAATTAAACCTATTTAATATTGAACGTTCAATATTTTACGTTCAAATTGAATATTGAACGTTCAATATTAAACGTTCAATTCTAATTGAACACAAGGGGGTGCTAGTTTTGTTATTATAATTTTTAAGGGGTGCTATTTTTGGTAATTTTCCAATATGATATATAGCTTTGCTTGGTTATAGTATCACTTCCAAATCATTTTTGGTATTTGTTTTGCTTTTCAATTTTTACCATCGTTTTGTTGTTTTTCTTCTTTTGCCATTATTTGTTTTATATTTTTTTATTATTATTCATCTACATAATTTTGAAACTCATTAACAATGCATGATATTAAGTCCAGTCAAGTCAAATTATAAATTTTATAGAGATTAAATTTTATATTATTTTTTATCAATTTAATAATACTTATAATTAAATGATTAGATGAAAAAGAATGTTACAAATGTGCCATCATAATTGGAATGTCTTGGTTACAGGGTGCCATCTTAATTTAGATGTCTTGGTTCACTTTCGAAGTCTATCAACTACAGTCTTTTATTAAAAAAAAGTTACAAGGGTATTGACGCATTATCATATTTTTGATATAATTATATTTAAGTTCATTACATATTTTGTCTCGTACGCACATATTAATTTTTTCTTTAACTATTTTCTTGTGTCTTGCACGAGCCAACATACCTAGTAGGATAAGTAGGTTTTTTTACCATCAAATTTTTTGGATTGTTAACATCGAATTTTAATTTATTACTTTCATACAATTTATTAATTTTATAAATGTTACAAAAATATCATTAATTTCTTTTTTATTTTCATACAAATAAACTTTACAAATATTATAAAAAATACCTTCGTATGTGTAATTTGCCGTTAGTTCTATTTAATTGATTGACATCGATGATATTTTTGTAATATTTTACAAAAATTTATGGTATGAAAGTAAAAAATAAGTGTGATGGTATTTTTATAATATTTAATAAAATAAAAATAATAAATTAAAATTTGATGATAATTTTTTTAACAATTTTAAAAATTCTGTGGTAAGAAAACTTATTTAGCCTACTTAGTATTATATAAATGGCCTTATCGTATAATCCACAGTTTTGCCTTTAGAGGGCCCCGATTTTTTTCTTTTTTATTATCGCTTTAAACTTCTTTTTCAAAAATAATTATTTTCATTTTAAAAATATTCGGTTGATGTTTGATTATTTAGTTTATTAATATTAATAAATTGAAATGATGAAAATATATTACTATAATTATTATTAATTTTTAACTTTGAAATTAACATTAGAATTTTTTTTTCTTTGTGCCTAGATGAATATAAAAGTAAAAATAATAATAATTGTGTTTCAAATAAAAAGAATTGGCAAAAGAGTAATAAAATATATATAAAAAACTATAAGAATTAAATCATTCCAAGATATTTCCATTTGTAAATAATAGAGAGAGCCGAGATTTTCATTACTACTGCTACCAACTAGACATGAGCTTCACGTTCTAATTTTTGATTATATAACATAGATATTTTTATTTTTTTAATAACTTTTAATATATTATAGGGTAAATAACTAATTTAGTGTTCAAAAAAAAATTAAATGTTGGTTTATATATCTCAACGTTTAAATTTATATTATTAAAAAATAATTGTTAATGAAGAGTTAACAATAAAAATAATATTTAAAAATAAAAAATAAATAAATTTATTTTTTTAATTTTATTATTTAAACTAAATTTTGGTTCTCTTTTCTACTTTTTTTTTTTTAATAATAATAAATCTTACCTGTATAGAGAAGAAATGACATACGTTGCACACTATCACACACCAAAATCATTAATTATTTGTTTTTTTTATCAATCGCAGATTAGTCAAAGGCATCGGAGCCAGGGGGATTAGAGTCTGAATTAACAGAACGTCGTGTCTGTGGAGCGGAAAAATCACGTCTATTTTCAAATGACAAACAGCGCATCTTACAAGTCTCGAACTCACGCCTTATCTTGTGAGAAGAGATACTCGGTATTTAACTACAGGAGTCCGACCACTGGAGTACCCGGTAGTTCTCTTTTCTTCTTTAAGTACATTAACTTTTTTTTTAATTTCATTTTCGAAATTGTGGAGGTCGTTTTTTAAATTTTTTTTCAAAAAAGAAAAATCTAGTACGAAGATACAAAAACTCCTCTCTGCTCAACCTAATTTAATTTCAAAATATCAGCCCTCCATTGATCGTATGAACCACATTCGATTATTGGTCGGCATCATTGGGCCTCATTGGAAGTCAGAATCTCCAACTTTAACTGCCATAAAGGGATTTGAAGCCAAACCCATCTTTGTTGCCACTGGGATCTTTCACAGTGTAGTGAGTGCATCTTAATCGGCGACAAGTTGAGGCAGTAGACAACCAAATCTCTGTGTCGTTAAAGTAATCGACATATAAGGTTCATTTCCACCAAATCCTCGTATTTGGATATTGTGTGAGCCATGACTCTTTTTGATGGGGTTGTTTAATTTTATCTTCTTTATTGCTAGGTTTGAGAGTCGCGATTATTGAAAACAGAGACTTTCGGCCCTGTCCAGAAGCAAGGGAACGCAGCATAGCAGTGCGGAAAAAAGGTAGTAGTGGCGCTGAAAAAGAGAGGGTTGTGTTGGCTATTGATGAGGGTAGTCGACTGTATTCGGCGAATAGAGGGGAAGGGAATGGATTTTTCCTTTTTCTATTCTTTAGTCTTAGCTATTTTATTGTTTCTTTCTTTTTTTTTGTTTTTTTTAATGTTTTAGAATTTTTCATAACACTAAATTATAATGCCATTACGGTGTTACCGTTTATGGACAAATATAATTTTGCCACGATATAAACATAAATATTGGAATATATAAGTAAACCAACATTTAATTTTTAAGAGTGCGATGAAAAACTTGTAAATTTGATGGAAGTTAGTAATATTTATCCTATATTATATTAGATATTTAACCTATATAATTAAAAACATATGCCTCATATCAAAATTATTTTACTTATTTTAATTTTTTTCTTTAATAAAGAGAGAGTTTGGAGCAGATTAACTAACAAGGCAAGGTAATATTTGATATCTTAAAACTTGCCTCTTTTATACAAACATCAAAAAGTAAAAACAAATAGACAAGTGATAACTTTATGAAAGTAGAGTTATATAGTCACTTTTAAGCTTATTATTTATATTGTTTTGAACTTAATGTGGTTAAAATAGCTTAATTTATGCTTAATTATGTAGGTGAAATGATAGCAAAAGGAGAAAAAACGAGTCAAATGACATAAGTTGTGCAACATTTCATAATTGCTACAGCAAAAAATCGAGCCGTGGAAGAGAAAAAGTTGGGTCGTGGCATGCATACTTTTTAGGCAACTTGAGTAGTTTAGGCCATGATGCTCGCTTCTTTGAGCCACGAAGCATGTTGACGTGTGTATGAAATATGGCCAGAATTCCAATTTCTTATTTGGACTATCATTGGTTATGACCTAAACCACTTTTAGCTTATACATATGACTCTTAGCAGCCAAAGAAAATCATTCAACATATTTCACTACTAACATAAATTATTAGAGAAAGAGATAACACTTTAGAGAACGAGTCAAATCAAGATAATGATTTAAAGATAGAAGGTGTTGGAGTTTAGGTTCATTCGGGTGACAGTTGGAATATTGGTTTTATCTTTCTATATCCTTTGTATTTTATCTCTTCTCTTGTATTTTGTCATTGTTTTGGAATTTTATTGAATTTGATTATGTATAGCTAAACTTATTGTTATAATTACTTGAACTCATTTTCTCTATACAATGAATTAGTTTATTTTTTTCATTCCATTTTGATTGCAATTAAATTATATTGTTTAATTTGATTTGTATGCTAATTGTCTAGCTAATAATTATACCATAGAGACAATTAGGTAGCCTTAATTGTTTGTCTTGATTGAATAGCATACATGGTTTATAAGCTGAGAGGTATGTTCGTAATGAGTAGTACTGTAATTTAATTGGCATGATAGTATAATTAGATTAAATTATTATATTTAGTGTGGTTTACTTGAAAGAAGAATGCTGCATAGCATAATTTGTTTGGCATTTGCATGGGATGGTAAATTAATTTATGTGTAGGAAATTGAGGGATAATTTATTCCTATAACTCTTTTATGCTTAATTAATTAGTGTGAAAGTGTTGAATCAAATATTGTAAATATTATATTTTTATTATCTTTATTAATTTTATATATCAATTTTTCTTAGCCTAAATAGTTTAAAATAATCATAGTTCGGTACCCAATTCCTTAATAATCAAATTCTCGTAGGTTGGACACTCTATTTTTAAATATTTATTATTTGTACACATCTTGTGCACTTGGGAATCTTCATGTCAGCATGCAGTTAAAAAATAACAAAGGCATCATAAATATTATAAAGAAATAAAATATTTTCAATCACTATGTAGTTACCTTATGTTGGCACATACTAGAATATAACAATGATTGTACTAAAGTATGCAGCAGAGCAATTAAACACATCGATTTATCATGATACCACTTAGGCTCCAATCCTAAGTGGTAATTTAAGTAATCACTCAATAACAAACAATTTGTTAACAATAAAACAATTAATACAACTTGATAAAGATAAAACACCTATACCTTTACTAGTTGGGAACCCGTCCTAATTGATTATGCTCCTTTTGCCAGTTGTCTCTACACCTATTTTGATCCACTTGGAATCAAATTCTCCTCTGGAGGCTCACCACCACGTAGTGTAGTACTTGTACCTATAATCAGTAAGTGTGAATCCAAATAAAGAAAACACACGCCCAAGTATGATTTTAAAAAAATCACATCGTAATACGAAAAAAACACTCAAAGTATTGTTGACAGTGAATGACTGTTTATAAAAATTATTTTTTCTCAAACCACCTTATATCATAATACAAAATAACATTCAATGTATTGTCGATACCAAAACACTTTTCACGAAAAATATATTTTCTCAAAAATACCTCGTATCCCAATACAGAATAACACTCAATGTATTGTCGATAGGAAAGCACTTTTCACGAAAAATATATTTTCTAAAAAATACCTCGTATCCCAATACAGAATAACACTCAATGTATTGCCGATACGAAAGCACTTTTCACAAAAAATATATTTTCTAAAAAATACCTCGTATCTCAATACATAATAACACTTAATGTAATGGCAATACGGAAACACAATTTATAAAAATAGATTTTTGAATCTCAAAATTAAGAATCATTAATATAAAAAAACAATGTATAAGAGATTTGGGATTACAAATGTTTTCAAAGCTCAAATATGATTTTCCTCAAACACAAGATTTTTTCACACAAAAATCATTCACAAAATCCTAAAAAAAAATTAGCAAAATGAATGAGTATTTATAGCATATTTTTTAGCTTCTGGTACACTCGGCAAGAACCTTAGCAAGATCCCCAACTAGTTCCACAAAAAATGTTTTTTCATGTAAAACTTAGCAAAACAAATTTCGACAACCACCCATAATTAGTGAAAATTAAATGCAAATAAAAACTCAATTAAGCATACAAACTATATACTCCAAACCACCTTATGGTGTGTATATTATGCAATTATACGAAGTGTTCAGTTCTATGTAAGCGTGTACAATACTGACTGCCATTAAAGTACCTTAAATAGAAGAAGATAAACACCAAGTAAAATAAACAAATTTTGTGTTTTGCACTTGGGAATGCCAACAAAGACACAAAGAACTTACAATCTTTCCTTTTAGTCCCATGACAAAACACTACACAACCTATACAAAGCAAGCATTAAACATAGTATATTCATGCAAGATGACCTAAAGGAGTTCATTCCCATGAACAAACTCTAACAAAACCTAGATACCCGTAACACACCTACACTCCAAGTGTGTCTGTTTTGTTATGTTCCATCCATTTTTATGAATCAATACATCCGTCTTGATGTAAAATCCAAATTCTCCTAAGCTTCAAGGTTTATAGCTACATCTATATCCTGTACACATGAAATAAATACACACCAATGAATGTATCACGTAGACCTACTTGTAGTATAAGCAAATGCTATTGTGTTACCCTTACATAGGTATACACCGATAGGCTAAGCATAAATAATTAAGCAAATTCTCCTTGACTTCATATAACACTCCCCTTGAAAGTATGTAAGTCAGAAAAATATGATGTAATGCATCCTACGCTTACATCCTAAAGAAGTATAGAAACATAAGTAAACAAGTTGTGTAAGACAAACTTCTTCCCCTTTTTGACCCATAAAGTCAAAGAAATACCCCTATATGAAGGAGAGAAGGCATACAATATGTAGAGATTCCTATACACTGACGCAACACATGCAAACCTTTTTTGGAGGAGACAAAACTCCTCAATCATAATAAACGCTCACATAAGAAGGGAGTTGATCGTAAAACCATCTCCATCTTGATCACCTTGAGAGTTATTGGGTCTTTTAGTTTTTCCTGGGGCCATTTTAGGAAAATGGAGTAAGGTAAGGGTAAAAAATAGGTAGGTAGAAAGTGTTTAGTGATAACTCTAAAAAATTAAAGTCATTTGGCTACTTCTAGGCTAATGATTTGCATTGTTTTGCACTTAAAATAGTTAAAATGGCTAAATATTAGTTAATTTTGTTAATTTAGGTAAATGGTAGCATATAGAGTGAAAACGAGCCAAAACGGGCAAAAATTAGTCTAGCATTGCAGTGGTAATTTATTTGGGCCGTTGCGCTTAAGTTGTTAACACATGCTGGAAATAGGGAGGTTGGCTGATGAGTGCTCGAAAAGCACTAATATTTCGTGATTAATTGTGCTTAATTGTTTGATATATAGATTTATTATTATTGTTTATTCAATTAATTTCATAAATCTATCCATTCGGAGTCACGGGTATATTTTAGTGTATTTCAGGTGTTTTTAGCGTCAAATGAGCCAAATAATGAAAACACGCAAAGACGGAACACTTACGGCGCTCGGATCACGAGTTACGGGCTAAACGAGACAAATATGTAAGCCTTACATAACGAGCCATCACATATGTAAGGGGGTACATGTGAAGAAACTGAAGACAACGGGCGCCGCGGCGAGGAAAAGTCATGCCGCGGCGGGGAGCTCTCGGGTTTTTACACAATTTCCAGAATTTGTGTTGCGCCGCGGCGCGCCTATTCCTAATGCAATCAGGAATCCCTTACATTTATAAATACCCCCTTAGACCCCCTTTACAACAGAACTCGACCAATTCGTACACAACTCTTATTTTTCACAATTTTGCGATCCAAACACTACATTCAATCAGTTTTTAGAGCGTTGCCACACTCTAACGAAGCGAGAGAGACTATTCTAAGGATTCAAGGAAGCCAACGACGATCGAAGATAAAGCTTACGGAGAAGAACGCTATCCAATCCATAAGCGGTATTTAGATCTAGGATTTTCTTGTTGTTATAGAATTAATTCCTCTTCTCTTTTTGTTAAAGTGTATGATCATATTTTATTTGTCTATGAATATTAATATGAACATGTCTGGCTAATTTTATTATGGATGTTTAGTTTGTGTTGCCATGTTTGCTAGAATTGTGTATGGTGTATTTTATTTGGATTAAACGAATTACTTTTTGATTAAGAGCATGTTTAGATATTTGATTATGAATTATCATGGGCCCATTTGATGTTTGTAGTTAGGTTGAAAAATCTGAGAATTTAGTTATAGGAACGTCACCTTAACTTTATTCCGAAACACTTAATCGAAGCTTCAAGTTAGTGACTTAGTCATAGCATTAATTTGATTGGCATGTTTTCCTTGCGCGTAATTTGATTACTATTTGATTTACCCCCGCCAAAGGCATTTAATTAGTTAATCAATAAAGAGACCTACCCCCGCCAAAAGGAGTCTCGTAATTAAAAGGAAAGCCGGTAGTTTAGTTTATATAGGACGTTCATGTTATCTCACCATACCTTTTCGATGCAAGCATGGTCAACCAAGCTAAACGTCCATACATCCTCCATTGATATTTGATTTAATTGAATTGATTGTTTGCTTGCGATTCTGTTTTCGTTTGATTGTCGTATGATTGTTCTCGTTACAAAAACAAACAACATTTTTACAGTTTTAGTAGCTTTAGGATTCTAGTTACTTAGAGTTTTAGTTTCACTAGAACTCTATTTAATTAGTGTTTTATTTTCATTAGAACTCTATTTAGATTAAAAAGTTAGTTATTTAAGACCACTGCAATTCCTTGAGAGACCGACCTTGGAAGTTGCTTATCACTTTACTACGAGTGATTCGTACACTTGCGAGTACACATTTTAATACATCAAGTTTTTGGCGCCGTTGCCGGGGAATTGGCGTTTTAAATAATTTTCTTTTTAACTTTTTAGAGTTTCTGATTTATTTTTATTTGTTTGTTTATTTAATTTATTTCTTTATTTTATTTATTTATTTTATTCAAAAAAAAAAAATCAAAAAATCAAAAAAATCAAAAAACATAGTGCTTAAATTTCAAATTTCACTGCTACCTTGATCTTCGTTTGCTTTTTATTTGTGCATGCAGGGTAGGAGATCACTTAACAAGGAACTCTCTCCTTTCATTGACAACATACATAGAGTCAAACACTGATCAAAGAAACTGGATATTCAATTTCAAGAGGAAGAAGTCCAACAACAATTGCAAGCAACAATGGGTGACAACGTAGCTAGGCAAATGATGAACAAAGAGTTTGCAAGACCTATCATTGGGACCGCCACATCGTGCATTCGACTTACAGAGGCGGCTAGGAATTATGAATTGAAAAATATTCATTATTCCATGCTTCCCTCCTTTTACGGTATCCCTAATGAAGATCCTTTAAATTTTATGCGTGAATTATATGCTACTGTGCAAACCTTTCCACTGCAGGGACTTAGTGAAGATCAACTACGCATGAGGTGTTTTCCATACACTCTCAAGGATAGAGCTAAGTCTTGGCTAATGACGTTGGCACCCGGTTCTTTGGTCACATGGGACGATGTTTACAATAAATTCATGGGTAAGTTCTATTCCCATCAAAAGACATCTGATCTAAGAACAAAAATTGCTACTTTTTCGCAGATGGACGGAGAACCCTTCCACGAGGCTTGGGACAGATTCAAATTGCTGTTGATACAATGTCCACACCACCACTTCCCGTTGCAGCTACAGAATCAGTTTTTCTACGACGGATTGACACTACAATGTCAATTCACAGTTGACAACGCTGCAGGAGGAGCAATGGGTGAGAAAACAGCGGATGAAACATACGAACTATTCGAGATGTTGGGAGCTAATTCCCAACAAAAGAGCGCTAGAGGAAGACGAGCTGGAGTCCACGAATTGGGATCCAACAATGAAATGGCCATGCAACTTGCTGAATTGACAAAACAAGTGCAACTTCTCACAACCTCCAATGTTAATCAGATGCCAAAACACGAGGTATGTGGAGTTTGTGGTTCATATGGACACGGAGCTAATGTTTGTTCTTTTGCAGGTGATCCTTATACAGGTACTACTGAAGAGGCTAATTTAATGCAAGGGTACCAACCTAGACCTAGGAACGACCCTTATTCAAATACCTACAACCCTGGATGGAGGAATCACCCTAATTTTGGATGGAAACAAAACAATAGCCAACCATTTGTCCAATACCAAACACAAGGCCAAAACATAAACCGACAATTTCCACAAAATAAGCCAACCGTAGAGGAAACCCTAAACAATTTCATACACTCTTGTAATGGAAGGATGGACTCTATAGAAGCTTCAGTGAAGAGAGTGGAAATACAGGTTGGGCAGCTAGCGGAACAAATGTACAAACAAGAAATAGGAAAGCTGCCTAGTCAACCTGAACAAGCAAAGGTGATCACAGTCCTTCAAAGTGATGAGGAGGTACCTAAAAATTTACCTGATAATTCTAATGTTTTGTTGTCTAGTACAGGTAACTTGGAAGGTGAGAATTCAACTCTCAAGGGAGATGATGAGTCTAATACCACTCCTAATGAACTTCCCAAGAAAGAAATTGGAGAAACATCCAACATTTTTCGATTGCACAAGTCAATGGACCCATACCGACCACCAATACCACCTATGCACCAGTTTAAGGAGAAAAATCAGGATGCACAATACTCTAACACTCTTGCTTTATTTTCTAAGATTAACTGTAATTTGCCTCTTTTAGATGTTATTAAGAACAGTCCAACTTATGATCCAATTTTCAGGAACTTTATCATCGAAAAGAGTAGAAGCAAAGAGAATGAAATGTCAGAAATTGCTAGTCCAATGATCCAACAACATTTACCTCTCAAAATGAAAGATCCAGGTAGTTTCAACATTAACATCACTATGGGAGACAAAAGGGTATTCGAGGCTATGCTAGACTTAGGAGCAGGTATAAACCTAATGCCATATTCAGTATACTTGCAACTAGGATTAGGAAAGCTTAAAGAAATAAGGATGACCCTTCAACTTGCAAACGGTTCTATTCAATACCCAAAAGGAATAGTGGAAAATTTGTTAGTACAGGTGGACAAGTTTATTGTACCAGTGGACTTTGTGGTGCTTGAGATGGACAAAAATTTTCTTAAGGACAAGGAACATAAAATTATTCTTGGTAGACCATTCATGGCCACGACCAAGACAACTATTGAGGTCCATAATAGGAAGTTATTAATGACAGTTTTTGGAGAGACTGTACAGTTTGAAATTTTTCAACCCTCCCCTATTCTTTCTAACATTCGATTGCAGGATAGCATAAGTAACAGAATTGAGGCTCAAAATATTGAATGGAGAGGGAAGGCCAAACTGATAAATTTAAGTCGGGATGATGCCTACAAAGAATGCATTAAGCATTCTAACTACAAAAACTCGACTTGGAGGACGAAAGCTCATTTTGAGAAAGATAAGGGAAGAGATAAACAGTACAATTACACATTTAACCCCCCTTGACACGAGATCAGTCACGTCTTGCTAAGACGTTAAACTAAGCCCTTAATGGGAGGCACCCATTCGGTATCGTATCTCTTTCGTTATTTTTATTTCTTTTATTTTCCTTTATTTGTATTTGTATTTTATTTATTTTGGATTGTTTAACTTAGTTTAATATTTTTCTGTTTTCATCTGACTTAGTTATAATCTAAAATTGGGTTTGAGTTTGAATTGTGTTGCATACACTTTGAGGTTCAATATATGTTCATACACATAAATTCTTCATGAGAAAAGCGAGAAACATTGAACCAGAGCATAACGAGTAATGACACAATCTCATACGAAAGGGGGGTAACTTCTCACACTTTTTCATATTTCTTTTGTTCTTCTTTTTCAACATTGAGGACAATGCAGAAAGTAGGTTAGGGGTGGGAAGAATATTCCATGAGCATGAAATATGACCAATTTTAAATTTTTAACTTTTGTCACTTGAATTGTTTTAGTTTAGTGTCGTGTTTACTTGAGTCAATCCGAAAATCTATGATATTAACATGATTGTAATGACGATGACATGTGAGAGATGTTGGACTTTTACCTAAGCAACGAAGCACATAAATGTTAGATTCATCTAATTTGAGGATTTTGTGGTACATGTGGTAGTTTGCATGGTTAGTATAGCTATTTTGATTTGTGAAATGTATGCATGTTCATGATATGTTTTAAGTCTCAACAAGCTCTAGAACCCATTTGAAAACAAATTGAAGCGAAATAATAGAAACAAATGCCACCTAGAAAGTGATTTAGGCCATCCTTGGACCGTTTGGACTTTTCAAGCCTCCCCGTATTATTGTTATCCATAGTATACCCTTGAACTCAACATTGACATATATTGTATTAACCTTAGTGATAAGAGTACTCAATATAATAATTGATTTTCATGAGCAATTATGTTGAATTTATCTTGCTTCATCATAAAAAAAAAAATAAAAAAAAATGATGATGATGATGGTTAAAAAAATAAGCAAGAAAAATAAAGAAAGAGAATCAAGCAAAAAGATCCAAGGGACATATGGAATTTATAGGAGGATGAAAAAGAACATTTGGTGGAAAAAGTTGAAAATAAGTTTGTGACATAAAAAGTACTCTTGTCCTATTGAAAACATCATTTTCGTACTTTCATAATCACACACCTAACCACAACTTTACAAGCCTAATGAAGTCCTATTGATTCTAGGTAGTTTGATTTCTATATTAGTGGAGATGAGTTTGAAAAATGAGCATATGGAGTTTGCAAGTGCAAAATTCACATTCATATTTTACTTGCACATTTATGAGATATTGAAATGTAATCTATGAATATCATGCATGACACGGTCAGATAGTATAACTAACGGGTTTGTGGTTTGATTGGTTATTCAAAATCCGATTACCATGATGAGTTTGATGTTTGGACTGTTTTTGAGCTTAGGTGATGTTTAACTATTTCATGTGCCATTCGTTATTAACAATTTTTGAGACGTATGCATGGATTGATTCAAGTATGTTTTGAGTCTTTATTTGTGTCAGTTACGATGTTTGTGGGTATCATCATTGGAAACCCTCACGAGACTATAACTCGTCCACTAGGGCCACCTAGGGGTTTAAAGGCTTGTTGCATATGCTAAATGCAACCGTGACAATCTACGGAAGTGATTTAGGTTAGGTTAGTTTATTTGTTTGTTTTTAATTTTATTTTAGATCCCTTCACTTGCTAGAGACTAGCAAGAAGCTGGTTGGGGGTTGTGATGAGTGCTCGAAAAGCACTAATATTTCGTGATTAATTGTGCTTAATTGTTTGATATATAGATTTATTATTATTGTTTATTCAATTAATTTCATAAATCTATCCATTCGGAGTCACGGGTATATTTTAGTGTATTTCAGGTGTTTTTAGCGTCAAATGAGCCAAATAATGAAAACACGCAAAGACGGAACACTTACGGCGCTCGGATCACGAGTTACGGGCTAAACGAGACAAATATGTAAGCCTTACATAACGAGCCATCACATATGTAAGGGGGTACATGTGAAGAAACTGAAGACAACGTGCCCCGCGGCGAGGAAAAGTCATGCCGCGGCGGGGAGCTCTCGGGTTTTTACACAATTTCAAGAATTTGTGTTGCGCCGCGGCGGGAAAATGCATGCCGCGGCGCGCCTATTCCTAATGCAATCAGGAATCCCTTACATTTATAAATACCCCCTTAGACCCCCTTTACAACAGAACTCGACCAATTCGTACACAACTCTTATTTTTCACAATTTTGCGATCCAAACACTACATTCAATCAGTTTTTAGAGCGTTGCCACACTCTAACGAAGCGAGAGAGACTATTCTAAGGATTCAAGGAAGCCAACGACGATCGAAGATAAAGCTTACGGAGAAGAACGCTATCCAATCCATAAGCGGTATTTAGATCTAGGATTTTCTTGTTGTTATAGAATTAATTCCTCTTCTCTTTTTGTTAAAGTGTATGATCATATTTTATTTGTCTATGAATATTAATATGAACATGTCTGGCTAATTTTATTATGGATGTTTAGTTTGTGTTACCATGTTTGCTAGAATTGTGTATGGTGTATTTTATTTGGAATAAACGAATTACTTTTTGATTAAGAGCATGTTTAGATATTTGATTATGAATTATCATGGGCCCATTTGATGTTTGTAGTTAGGTTGAAAAATCTGAGAATTTAGTTATAGGAACGTCACCTTAACTTTATTCCGAAACACTTAATCGAAGCTTCAAGTTAGTGACTTAGTCATAGCATTAATTTGATTGGCATGTTTTCCTTGCGCGTAATTTGATTACTATTTGATTTACCCCCGCCAAAGGCATTTAATTAGTTAATCAATAAAGAGACCTACCCCCGCCAAAAGGAGTCTCGTAATTAAAAGGAAAGCCGGTAGTTTAGTTTATATAGGACGTTCATGTTATCTCACCATACCTTTTCGATGCAAGCATGGTCAACCAAGCTAAACGTCCATACATCCTCCATTGATATTTGATTTAATTGAATTGATTGTTTGCTTGCGATTCTGTTTTCGTTTGATTGTCGTATGATTGTTCTCGTTACAAAAACAAACAACATTTTTACAGTTTTAGTAGCTTTAGGATTCTAGTTACTTAGAGTTTTAGTTTCACTAGAACTCTATTTAATTAGTGTTTTATTTTCATTAGAACTCTATTTAGATTAAAAAGTTAGTTATTTAAGACCACTGCAATTCCTTGAGAGACCGACCTTGGAAGTTGCTTATCACTTTACTACGAGTGATTCGTACACTTGCGAGTACACATTTTAACACATCAAGTTTTTGGCATCGTGGCCTTCATTTCTATACTGGCAATCCGAGACCTTGGCACCGCGATGGAGAGAGTGGCTCTTAGCCTATAAATGCAACTCTTAAGCAACCAAGCAATTGGACTTATACATTCCACCACTAACCTACATAATTTAGAGAAAGAGGCAACAATCTAAAGAATTGAGGCAAATCAAGAAGAAGGATTCAAGATTGAAAGAGTTGGAGTTTAGTTTCATCAAAGTAACAGTTGGTGGAGATTGATTTCTTGAGTGACAATAGAGATTGGTTTCATCTTCCTCTTCTGCTTTATATTTTCATCTATTCTCTTGTATTTTCTTATTTTCTTGAGATTTTATTGAATATTTTATGAAGCTAAACTTATTGTTAGGATCCTCTTGAACTCAATATTTTTATATAACAATTTAGTTTGTTCTTCTATTTTATTGTGATTGCAAATTTAATTATATTATTCAATCTAATATATTTACAGTTAATTATCTAATTAACAATTATACATAGAGTTAATTAGGTAGCTTTGAGAGAAACATTTAATTGTTTGTGTTGGTTTAATTGTATACATAGTTTATAGGCTGAGAGGAAAAGATTTTTGTGTATGTGATTGATAATTGACGTTCTTAATGAATATTAGTTTAATCTAATTACATGAGAGTGTAATTAGGTTAGGTTATTATATTGTGTGTAGTTTACTTGAGAGAGGAATGCATGCATAGGTTAAAGTTAATTGATTATATAATTTGTTTGGAAATTACTTGGAATAGTGGATTCCTATTACTTTTTAGTACCTAATTTGTTAGTGTAGTTGTGTAGGATCCAATAGTGTAAATATTAGATTTTTGTTATTTTTATTAATTTTCCTATATTTTCCTTAGTCTAAATAGTTTGTGTAACTGTAGTTTAGTATTTAGATACTTATTAATCCAATCTTCGTGGGTATGACAACCTTTGTTCTTAAAAATACTTATAACCTATATTGACCTGTACATTTACGAATTTAGTGTGTCAAGTTTTTGGCACTGTTGCTAGGGATTGATATTAATTTGTGATTTAATATCATTACTAAGGTTACCAAAATTAATTTAGGCATAAAAAATAAAAAAAATACAAAAATAACTTTTTATTTGCTTCTATTTTTTATTTTTTGTAATATTTTATTAACTTATTATTTTTACTTACATAACTTTTATTTTATTTTAGTAGTTATTTTATTTATCTTTTATTGTATAATATTTTTCTTTTAGTGTTGTATTGAAAGCTAGGTGATGAACTCTCATGAGTATCAAAGGCTTATGGATGCAATGATGACAATTGAGGAGGCAATTAACCTCATAGAATACATTGATAAGGCTAGTACTTTGAGGAAGCTCCCTATATAAGAACATTATGATCTTTTCAAGTTGAGATCCTATATATCTATTCAACCTTTACAATATCGAATGCATACATATAGATTGAATGGAAGAGACATCACCTGTAACAATGTCTACACCAATTCAAACCCACCACACTCATACTATCAAAATTTGAATTGGGGGAGTCAATTTTATAACTCTTGGAACAACAATCAAGGGAGAACACCTTCTACATGGCCAACATATACAATGAACTATCAGCATAAACCACAACCACCCCCATAAGATGAAGAATCATCCAATGAGCTACATGAGGAAGTGGAGAGCATGGAGGACCCTAAGTATATAGTAGAAGATGAACCCAAGGACAATCTTGAGGAACATGTAGTAGCTCATGAGGAGGAAAGAGAAGCTCCTATCATTTTGGACACACAACCAGGACTTACCAGAGTATTTTACTTTGATATACAAAATAGGGAGATTACCTTGAGCATTAAGAATGAAAGGGTTGCCTTTAAGATCTCTTTAGATAAGGACCTTCCTAAAGATACCAGTGAAGACTATTGGTGAGATTTTAAGAGTGAGCTTGAGGAGTGCAAGCTCAATAATGAACCTCCAACTGTTTTGTTTGACTTAGCTTTTGGGCAAGATTTGGGTATTGAAAGCTTCAAAATTCTGAACATGGGTCAAGATACTCCTACAAAGTGGAAGAAGGTTTGGAACCCAATTGAAAATTATGATGAACTTGGCCCAACAACCATAAAAACCTCTAAGTGGTTGTTTATGGAATATCATGTGTATTATCTACCTTGATGGATAATGTTGGTCTAATCAATGACCTTTAATGTGACGCTTCTTGGGAGGCAACCCAAGTGATTAAAATTTTATTTTTATATTTTATTAGTTTTATGTTTTACGTGAATAAAGCAAGAGAAGGAACAATGGTGCTTACATGAAAATATCAAATTGTGAAGACTAAAGCATCATTGAAGGGGTTTTTCTTTGCCCTTTTTCATTTATCTTTGTTTTTCTATGTGTTTTGCACATTGAGGACAATGTCTAATTCAAGTGTAGGGGAGGAAACTCCGTTCTTTTCTTTTGCTATTAGTTTCTATTTTTATATTTTTTTAAGGTTATTTTAGTGATAATTGGGTAGAAATTGATAAACATATAGAATCTAATTGCATGTATGTTTGATAGAAATATATGAACCCAATGATAGAATTGGATGTTATTACTAGGAAAAGGAACTTAACATGTTTATTAAGATACTTATATTAATCTTGTGTATGCTTGTTAGTTTTTTATTTAATTTTATTCATATGCCACGATTGATTTTAGTGTTCTTAATAGGAGAAAATTTGGTGTGAGTTATACCATGTGATTAGATCTTTCATGTTTTAAAATTTATTTGGTCATCCCTTGAGGTGAAATCCTAAATAGTATTTAACTTTAGAAGTGATTTAAGCTTTTATTTGATTTGATTGAGCCTTTCAAGCTAACATTTGTTTGTATCCTTAGTCACCCCTTTGAACCTAAATGAAATATCTTTAATGTCTTTACACCACATGTGAACCTAATAAAAAATGTGTACTACATTTATCCTTGCACTCTTAGCTTGTGTGAAAATATAATCATATATTATGCTATTGAGTAAGGTGAAGTGTGGTGCACCATATAAAAAAAAAAAAATTCACACCACCAACCCTCATGAATAAAAAGAAAATAAAAAGAAGTAAGTCCAAAAATAAGTTTGGGGGTATTGTGATGTTGCTAAAAAATGTGGAATAAAAGAATGAAAAATAAAAAGATAGGGTGCACTAGAACATCAAAAGATAGCTCAATTGTGTCTTACATATTGTATGATGACTAACAAAAGCAAGATAAGGTGTTGAATGAGCCTAAATGTCACCATTTATCTACCCCTACCTAAGCCTAACATTACAAGCATGCAAAGTCTTTTTGATCTTTAGCTAAATGCATTATTTATAATAGTGGAGAGCGGTGTAAAAAATAAATCTTTAAACTTGTGCTAAAACTTAATCTATTGGCATGCTCATATAAATTGATCTCATAAGTGAATTGGATGATATCATATGCATTACACACATACACGAATCATTACATTAAAAATCTTGCATACACTTGTATTGATTGAAATTTGATTAATGACATTTAAACCACTTTATAATAGGATTGTACAATCTTTGAGGGAGATAATTTTTATTGAATATACATGTGTAAGAGGAAATGTGTTTATAAATATTCTACCCATGTTGGTTAGTGATTTGTTATTCATTGTTGAGTTTGGTTTTGCTTGAGGACAAGCAAAGAGTTAAGTTTGGGAGTGTGATAACTCTACAAAATTAGAGTTATTTAGCAACTTCTAGGCTAACTATTTGCATTATTTTGCACTTAAAATAGTTAAAATGACTTAATATTTAATTGTGTCAATTTAGGTACATGGTAGCAAACAGATTGAAAATGAGCCAAAACGAGTAAAAATTATTTTAGCATTGTAGTGGTAATTTATTTGGGCCATGGCGCTTAAGTTGTTGACACAACTGGAAACAGGGAGGTTGGCACTGTAGTAGAGAGAACGTTGTGCTGTGGCCCGCATTTCTACACCGACAATCCGAGACCATGGCACTATGGAGGAGAGAAAGTGGAGTTACAGCGCGCATTGACATGTGCATGACAAAGTGCCAAATCTCTAGCATTCCTATTTGGACTAGTTTTCTATTGGTACCATGACTCCTACTTGGACTACAATTGCTTATGACCTACAACTCTTAAGCAACCAAGCAATTGGATTCACACATTCCACCATTAACCTACATAATTTAGAGAAGAGGCAGCAGTCTTGAGAATTGAGGCAAATCAAGAAGAAGGATTCAAGACTGAAAGAGTTGGCGTTTAGTTCCACGAAAGTGATAGTTGGTGGAGATTGATTTCTTGAGTGATAGCAGAGATCGGTTTCGTCTTCCTCTTCTCCTTTATATTTTCATCTATTCTCTTGTATTTTCTCATTGTCTTGAGACTTTATTGAATATTTTGTGAAGCTAACTTGTTGTTAGGATCCTTTTGAACTCCATATTTTTGTATAATAATTTAGTTTGTTCTTCTATTTTTTTGTGATTGCAAATTTAATTATATTATTCAATATGATCTATTTGCAGCTTAATTGTCTAATTTACAATTATACATAGAGGCAATTAGGTAGCTTTGAGAGAAGCATTAAATTCTTTGTCTTGGTTGAATTGCATACATAGTTTCTAGGCTGAGAGGTACAATTCTTGCGTATGTGATCGATAATTGACTTTCTTAATGAATAATAGTTTAATCTAATTGCATAAGAGTGTAATTCAGTTAGGTTATTATATTGTGTGTAGTTTACTTGAAAGAGAAATGCATGCATAGGTTAGAGTCAATTAATCATATAATTTGTTTGGAAATTACTTAGGATAGTGGGTTCCTATTACCCTTTAGTACTTAATTTGTTAGTGTAATTGTGTGGGATCCAATAGTATAAATATTAGGTTTTGTTTTTTTATTTATTTTCCTTAGCTTAAATAGTTTAGTGTAACTATAGTTTTGTACTCAAATGCTTATTAATTCAATCTTCATGGGTTCGACAATCCTTGTTCTTAAAAATACTTATAACTTGTAAATTGGCCCATGCACTTGCGTATTTAGCGTGCCATTTAGAAAGTTAAGTATTTGAAATGAAGTGTAAAAGGGTTTTTAATAGAAACTTTGTGAAGCTCACTGACCTCCTTACTGACACCTCGTTGAGGCGGTCAGAGAGTGTGTAAAACACACCTATAGAGAGCACCTCGGTAAGGGTTTAGTGAAGGCATCAATAAGGGTGTTGGGAGAGCAACCCTAAAAGAGATAAGGGAATGAAAAATCCCTTAATTTTTTTTTTATATTTTAACAACATACGAACAAGAAGACATATAAAATATAAAAACATAAATATAAAGTAATAATAGAATTTAAATACATGCATAACACACTGCAAGAAAAAAGAGAAAAGAAGGAATAACTCGACTCAAATTGAATCACGCAGAAAACGTGATAAAACTGCATCCCTTCGTCTAGAAAAGAATTTATGAGGGGCAACAATATGAAATTGTAATATCTAGTTAATGTAAGCATAGGGAGTTTGAGCCACTCGAGAATTCTTACCCTTTGAAATTCTCGAAAATCTTATCGAGTGGTCATTATACAGCTACTAGGTGGGCTTTTATAAAGTTTTTCCCATTCAGCACTATGTTGTATTTGCATAATGCACCCAGATTTTAAATGCTAAAATGAACCACAGTAGTTACAACATGAGTAGTCAGATTGAGAAGAACGATGGGGAGATCTTCTAGAGCCACTCTAAACATATCTAGGGAATTGGTTGGGAAAGTGGCCAACAATACCACATAGATGTCAGAAACGAGTAGGAGTGTAAGAAAAAATGGGCTCTATCTTGGACGATTAACACAAGGAGTAGAAGGGAAGGAAGAAGTAAATACATTGATTCTCACCTGGGGATGGGAACTCAATCTCTTGCAAGGAGGTCTAGTATGCCCAAGCTCACCACATGGCAACAAAAGGGGATGAAGCGTGTAGGTAGAAGGAACAGACCATCACTGGCACGGTGAGAGGAAGAAGCAGAAGGTGAGGTGTTCACCTTGCTTATAGAGCCTTGCTAAAAGAACACCTATAACTTACCATTCGCAGCAACTTGTGACTTTCCTTTAGCTGCAATAGCTTAGTTTGAGGATCTTCAAAAAACTAGCTTGATGAAGAGAGGTGGAGCAACAGTAGTAGAAAATGTACCATTTATTCAGTAGAGCCCAGCCTACATTTGTCACTGGGCGCTATGATACTGATGCAAAAAAACTTGATAGTCAAATTTTGTATTTTATAAAAAGCTCGCAAGTGCACGAATCACTTGTAATAAGTGATAAGTATACTCCCAAGATCGTCTCTCAAGGAATTGCGGTGGTTCTAAAACGTAATTTATTTTCTTATTTAGTCGAACAAACAATCCTAAACATTCTAACAATTGTCGGGTTGTAGAAAAGACTGTAAATTCCTAAATTAATTATGTAACTAAAATAAAGTGCAAATAAAAGTAATCACAACCAAAGTGGGGATGATGGATGTAAAAGGGAATCTTAGTTTGCTATCCATTCATGGCAAAAACAAATTAAGCATTCAATTAAAAGTTAGATTTAATGATTTTTCCGCTAAACCTAGAAAATCCCAAATCAATGGAAATTTTCACTACAATCAACTAATTAACTTCTTTGATCCGGACCGTTAATTAACTAATTGGAATTAGCTCAAGGAAATAATTATAACCACCTAAACTAACACAAATCAATGCAATCAATTTAGGCTCTTGTTCATAATGCACAATTAAGCAAAGATGGCGTTTCTAATGCCTAATTCTAAAATATTCTTCCTAATTACAAACTAAGGTTTGGTCCACCATTAATTCACAATCAGAAAATAATAAGAACATAAACAAGAAATAAATCCAATCATATATAATTAAATTACAAAATTGTTCTTCCAATTATTAGAAGCAAGACTAAAATCCCAATTACATAAATTAGCCAACCATAACTAAATTGGTGTCAATCAATTTAGTCATGGAGGCAAACCACAAAATCAGAGAAGAAAAAGATATTACACTAAAAATACCCCAATGAATCTTCTAGCTCCAAATCCTTGAACTTGATTGATCCTCTTTCTCAAATCCTTGGAGTAGCTTCAACAATGGAGGGTCTCTTCTTGATTTTGGGTTGATTTTGGGTGGAAAACCCTTGCTGCAGTAGCAGCTAGGGGAAGGAAGAAAATGGTTGTGAAAACTTGTGTTTGGGAGAGGTATAATGTTGTATTTATAGGGGGAAGGAAGTGGAATACGCGTTTTAGGGTTTCTGGGCAATTTTGGCACCTCCCGCCGCGGCACAGGTTTTTCCCGCCGCGGCGTGTGTTGAATTTTGGCTCGTTGGTTCAAAACAGAAACATCCCCGCCGCGGCGTACAATAATCATGCCGCGGCGCGCCATGTTTTCATGATTTTCCAGGATCAACCCGAGAGCCTCTCGCCGCGGCACACAATTTCCCCGCCGCGGCGCACGTTGTTTTAATGCGCTGTAAATGCCCTTACATAGTATGTTGATTCTCGATGTAAGGCTTACGTTGCTAAGCCTTTGTTTGTCCCCCTTACATAATAAATGACATCCAATGTAAGGCTTACATTTTTAAGCACTTTGCTTCACTTTTGCTCTCTTTTTCCACATTTCTTCCCAAACCGACTTCGACCTACAAAACAATGAAATACCTTCCAAAACACGAAAATAATAAAATAAAAGATAAAATTAATGCTTAAAAATATAACAAAATATAGGTCAAAAATGTGTTCATCAGATACCACTTAAGATTTCATGTAACTTCTATGTATCCATTAGAAGTTTGTTTATTGTAGAACTGGAATATTCCAACTCCTTCTCAAGATCAGACTACTTTGCTACTAAAGCAGCGAGGAGCTTATCCTCTTTGTTAATGAATGCCTCAAGAAATCCAGTAGAACTATCCAAATTTTTAACTTTTTATTGAAGAACAACAACTCTTCGTTCTTTTCTAACAAAGCATGAGCAAGATATGTCTGGTTATTACCTTCTTTCCAAGAAGGGTGATTTTCTTCACTTGTTCTTTTGAAGATATAGACTAATTATCAACTGATCTTCATGTCTTTGAAGACTTTTCAAGGACTATTCAAGAAATTTCATTCTTTACTTGTTCAATTGACTCTTAACAACCATGTCATTGTATCTCTTTTGCATGATCTTACATTTCTTTGAGAGATCATCTTTTGTCCAAGTTGTGAGAGGACTTCTTTTTCTATTCAGGCTCGAATTATAGAGCACTCAACTCTTTGTCCTTTTTCTCAAGGCTGTTGAAAGCCAAGTTTTGAGCTTTTTTAGTCTTAATGTGCTCTATGAGCATCTTATTGTAGGTATCCAATAGCTCCTCATGCTCATCTTCATATATGAATTTGGAAGATTGAGAGGTCATAGTGGGAGGATTATTTTTTTTTCCATAAAAGTAATAAATTTGCTTTCATCCTTTTTCAAACTACGGCTACTATCCAAAATAGTAACCTCCTCCACCATGATTTTCTTGCAAGATTCTTGTTTCTTGTACCGGCACTGAATAGTGATGTGTTAGAGTTTTCTACACTTGTAACACCTTATTTGTCCAACGTGACCTATGGACTAAGGTCACTCTTCTTTTTCATCAAAGTCTTCTACTTTGGATCAGGAGTCTCTCCTATTGGAGTTCTCTTTCTTTGTATTTCCAAGAACATTTCTCTTGCTCCTAAAAAATTTCTTAAACGATTTAGCTAACATTGCAAATTCTTCTTCATCCAAACTAGATGAATCTTTGCTTTCTATAGCTACACTTCGTTTCTCCCTTTGATTCTTCGTAGTCGTAAGAGCTAAGTTCTTTCCTTTATCTGTAGAAGCATGATGCACAAAAACTTGATAACCAAATTTTGTAATTTATAAAAGCTCGCAAGTGCACGAGTCACTTGTAGTAAGCGACAAGTATACTCCCAAGATCGTCTCTCAAAGGAATTGCGGTGGTTTTCGAAAGAGTTAAATGTAATCCAAAACGTGACAATAAAATAAATTCTAAACACTTTAATCGAAGGTTGGTTTTGTAAATGGTTTCTAAAATCATAAAAATACTAAAACAATAAAAGTAAGTGCGTGAGAGTTTTGTTGAAACGATGAGATGAACGAGTGTGGGAAATTGGTTAGTAAACTAATCAATGATGAGTTGATTTATGTGGTTTTGACAATTAAGCACGAAAAAGTAGAATTTAATGATTATTTTCTCTAATCCTAGAAAATCCCAAATCAATGGCAATTTTCCCTTAATTAACTAATTAGCTTCTTTGATCCAGACCGTTAATTAGTTAATTAGCCTTAAACCTAGGAAAATAGTTTAATCACCTAATTCAAGACAAATCAATGCACTTAAACTAGGCTCATGCTCAAGAGTGCTCAATTGAATTCAGATGGCGTTTCTAAAACTCAACCCTAAAATGTTTCATACATTCACAAATCAAATTGGCCAGAAATAATTGATGAACATACGTATTAAAAACAATGACCATGAATTAAATTACTTAATCATAAAATTATCCACACAATCAATCATCAAATCATAGTTACATCACCAAAATCCCACACATAAAGAGTTTAGCTACTCATAATGAAATCCAAATCAATATTTTTCATTACAAATAACATTCTATGAATTCTTAAAGAGAAAAGAGATTACAAACAATAAATTACCCCACTTCCACTTTTAAAACAAGCCCTTGAAGTTGGATGATCACCTTCTTCAAGATTGTTGATGGAGCTTCAATGGAGGAGCATTAATGGAGTAATTTTCTCTCTCAAGAATGTGGAGAAGAAGAAGAAAAGCACTATTCACGAGTTGGTGGAGGCTGAATGATCTCCAATCTGTTGGAGGCTGGAGAGAAGGTTGTGTTTCATTAGGTTTTCCTTTTTTGTAAGGGTTTCCAAAAATTCTGTAAATCTCGTGGCCCAGGAGGAGTCCAATCCGCGCGCGCGTGCCGCGGCGCACCCTTTTCCATGCCGCGGCGCACATGTGATATTGAATTACGAATAAAAATAGAAACCTCCTTGCCGCGGCATAACTTTCCCTCGCCGCGGCGCGCAATGTGTTCATGATTTTGGGTCCAAAGCAGAAACCTCCTCGCCGCGGCATAACTTTTCCTCGCCGCGGCGCACAATGTTTTGATGATTTTCATGTTTCAACCCGAGAGCCTCTCGCCGCGGCACACAATTCCTTCGCCGCGGCGCACCTTGCATGTAACAGTGTACATGGTATGTACATGTATGTACATATATGTACATGTATGTACATGCTTTGCTGATTCTCGATGTAAGGCTTACGTTCCTCAATGTAATGCTTACATTTTTAAACACTTTTGCTCTCTTTTTCCACGTTTCTTCCCAAACCTACTTTGACCTACAAAACAATAAAATACCCTCCAAAACAAGATTATATTGAGATTAAATGCAAAATAGATGCTTAAAAACGTAACAAATAGTAGGTCAAAATAGTGTTCATCAAAGCACTTGTTCTTTAAAGTAGGAGATGCTAAATCTCAAACGCTTGAAGATTACAACCAATCTTGTTGACCTTTAATGGTTCTCCCTTAAAGCTATCTCAATCGCGATCATTTTCTCTCTAAAGTGATGTGCAATTAACCTCTTTGATCCGAATTATTAATTAATCAAGTAGCATAAATACTTAGGAAATCAAATTTGCCACCTAATCTAATTCGATTAGGTTCTTGTTTAAGATTTCTAAATTAAGCAAAGATGATATTTCTAATACTTAATTCTAGTTTATTCTCTAATGTTCATAAATAAACACGATCAAAATTAATCATGAATAAAGATATTAACAACATTGAACAAGACATAAATCACTTTAATCTAAATTGAATCATAAAAATATTCATCTACTCAGGGAAGCATTACTAAATCCCACACAATAGGTTTCGTTACTCATAATAAAATCTATCAATATTTTCTATTACAAATAGCATTCTTAAAATCTAAGAGAGAAAAGAAATTACAAACAATAGATATACCCCTATTTTCACTCTTGCATGCCCTTCTTGGAATTGGATGGTCACCTCTTCCAATTTGGTTCTTGAAGGAGCTTCAATGGAGCATCATTGGTGGTTTCTCTCTCTAGAAAATGGAGAAGAAGGTGTGTAGATAATAAATTTTGGCTACTGTTCATGCATGGGTTTAGAAGGAGTTTTTGTGTTGTATTTATAGGGTAGGAGTGTGTATGAGTGTATGGATTGGTTGGTGTGTAAGTGAAATTTGGGTATGCGGGCCATAGCTAGTGTTTTCTTCTGCAGCGACACACATTGAATCTTGGAAAATCAGTGGGTCTCTAGCCCTGGAGCGCATTTTCTCTTGCTGCGGCGCACATTAAAATTCTAGACTGCACAGTAAAACAGGAACCTTTTTACTGTAGCGCACATTTTCTTCTGTCGCGACACAACTCATTATCTATTCCTTATAAGGGCTCCTTACAAAATTGTTGATTCCTAACGTAAGACTTACATTCTTTTGTTCTATTTCACCCTTCTTTACTTCGTAAATGGAATACAATGTAAGGGTTACATTTGCTAGCTCTTTTTGAACACTTAACTCCACTTTTCATCTTACATTGCTTCAACCTACAAAACATGAAAATACTGTCCAAATCAAAGTAATACCGAAATTAACCACAAAATAAATACTTAAAAACTAACAAATGATAGGTTCAAAATAGTGTTCATCAAACACCCCTAAACCTGCATTTTGCTAGTCCTCAAGCAAAACTAAAATTAAAAAGACAAATAACAAAACCAAAATGTTAAATTAACAAAACTTGTCATGCTTAAGTTTCTTTCCAAATTATAATCAAGTGTTCTGCGCAAGTTTATCCAACAATTTAACATATTAAGGTTCACCATGTAGATCAGTTTCACTTCACAAATCTAAATTCTATTACTAACAACATATCAACATGGGTTCCCCCAAACTTAGTGTTAAGAATCCGAATTCGCTTAAACTCTAATCCTCACAAGATTTACTCTTTAAATTACATTGATCCTATGGGTTCAAACACTCAACCAAGTATATGCAAAAATAAGTTATGTAAAGAAATGAGCTAATGGTTCGCATATGATTAAACAAGAAAGGCTCAAAAAGTGTTTAACATGGATCTCACGAAAGGAATTAAATGTTAGAATTTATGAAAAAATTACATCACTATTATCATGCATAAATTAAAATCATTAAGCAAAAACTTTAAGTGTATGCCTTAGAATGAATGAAAATGCGTTGAATTTAAGGGAATATATTTTCTCTTTTTTTTTAATCACTTTTGTGATAATTATTTCACCACTTAAGGAACTTTAAGGTCAATATATATTCTTTTGACTCATGTACATGTGTATTTTGTAAATGGCAAATTATGGTTCTCTTGTGTGCTAAAATCCCGACATTTCTTTTAACGTCAAGCATGAATGAAATAGACATACAAGTTAAATTTTACTCAAATCATTTAATCTAAGCAATACCATTAAATATATTGAGTCTTCATTAAATGTTCAAAATCCTAACATTCAATGCAAAAACCTTTAGAGATCATCTAACAATTTAGAATGATAGAAAAACAATTATCTCTCAGAATGAAACGTTAAAGGCTCAATAATCATCTCACAAGGTAGTCTCCACAATTGGACTCCTAAATAAAAGATTCGGGTTTACTTCAATTTCAACATCAAGAATATGAAGCAAAGATTTCAAATTAATACCGACTTTTAGAGAAAACTTTAAACATGTTTAAAAATCAGACAAGCAATATATAAAGACTCAATTATTCATCAAAAATTGACCAAAAGTATGATAATTTTGTTACAAAAAGTTTTTTTTATTGGACCAATATGCACCCCGAAACCTAAACTAAACATTGTCCTCAAGGTTTTCAACTACACAACAATTCAAAAAAGTATTTAGACAGGGCAAATGGAAAACTAACTAAACTAAAAGAAAGGATAGATATTACCTAAAACGGTGGGTTGCCTCCCACCAAGCGCCTAGTTTAATGTCTTAGCAAGACGATGCTTGTGTCTAAGGTGCATGCACTTCAATGCACTTCACATCCCCATTATGAACGAGTCCTTCCAAGTAAGGCTTCACACGATGTTTGTTCACTTTGAAAGTTATTTGAGTCTTTGGATTTAGCAATTTAATAGCTTTGTGGGCAAAAACTTCAACAATTTGGTAAAGCCCACTCCATCTTAATCTAAGCTTTCTTGAAAAAAGTTTAAAATGAGAGTTAAATAAAAGAACTTTTATTCTAGGATAGAGAGACTTACTAATAAGCCATTTGTCATGCACTTCAATGCACTTCACATCCCCATTGTGAACGACTCCTTCCAAGTAGGGCTTCACACGATGTCCGTTGACTTTAAAAGTTATTTCAGTCTTTGGATTTAGCAATTCAATAGCTCTATGGGGAAAAACTTCAACAAGTTGGTACGTCCCACTCCATCTTGATCTAAGCTTTCCTGGAAATTTTTTAAAACAAGAGTTAAATAAAAGAACTTTTATTCCAGGATAGAGAGACTTACTAATGAGTCATTTGTCATGGTAACTCTTGGTGCATTCTTTGTAAATCTTGGCATTCTCATAAGCTTCATTTTGAATATCCTCAAGCTCATCAAGGTGAAGCAAGGGTTTCTCTCCCACTTGTTGATAGTCTATGTTCAATTGCTTGATTGCCCAATAGGCCTTGTGCTCAAGCTCAACGGAAAAATGTCATACATTTCCATAAATCAACTGGTATGGGCTCATCCCAATAGGTGTTTTGTATGCCGTATGGTAAGCCCATAATGGGTCCTTGAGCTTTGAAGCCCAATCCTTTCTCAAAGGTCACACCGTACGTTCCAAAATACCCTTTATTTGTCGGTTACTCACTTTAACTTGTCTGGATGTTTGTGGATTATATGGAGTAGCCACTTTATGAGTGATGTTATCCTTGCTCAATAATCCATCAAAAAGATTATTACAGAAGTGGCTCTCTCTATCACTGATTATCGCCCTTGGTTTCCCAAACCTGCTAAATATTATATCCTTTAAAAAATTTGCACCACAGTTAGCATCATTAGACTTAATGGGTATAGCTTTTACCCACTTGGACATATAATCAACCGCAACCCAAATATACTCAAATTCAGAAGAAGGGGGAAAAGGACCCATGAAGTCAATTCTCCATACATCAAACAACTCAACAACTAAATTATATGTCAGAGGCATTTCATTACGTCTACCTATATTACCAGTCCTCTGACACTAATCACAACGCATGCAAAAATTATAAGCATCTTTAAACAGAGTAGGCCAATAAAAATGAGATCGGAGTACCTTAATGGCGATTTTCTTACCATTAAAATGGACTCCATAGTGAAGATCCTAACAAAAGGCCAAAATACTTGCATGCTCCTCTTCCGGCACACACCTCCGGATGACTTGGTTTTGGTAAAGTTTGAACAGATATAGGTCATCCTAAAAGTATTGCCTGCACACATGAAGAAATCCTTTCTTTTCCTGAAAAGAAATGTTAGGCCTAAACAAACCACTAGCAAGATAATTTACAATGTCAGCATACCAAGGGTTTGGTCCTACAGAAAACAATTGTTCATCAGGAAAAGTCTCAACAATATCAATTTCTTTGTCACTCTGAGTAGTGTCAAAGTCAAAAATTAACCTAGATAGATGATCAGCTACAACAATTTTAGTTCCTTTTTTATTCCTGATCTCTAAGTCAAATTCTTATAAAAACAAAACCCGCCGAATTAATATTGGCTTAGCATTCAGTTTACTCAATAAGTACCATAAAGCTGCATGGTCTGAATGCATAATAACTTTAGATCCTATCAAATAAGATATAAATTTATCTAAAGAAAACACAACAGCCAAGAATTCTTTTTCGATGGTCGAGTAGTTAAGTTGGGCGTTATTACAAGTTTTACTAGCATAGTAAATGACATGTATACGCTTATCTACTCTTTGTCCTAAACCAGCCCCACTAGCAAAATCTGAGGCATCACACATATTCTCAAGTGGTAAAGACCAATCAGGTGCCATGATAATAGGCACAGAAGTCAATTTCTCTTTTAAAGCATTAAAAGTAGTAAGGTAATCATCATCAAAGACAAAAGAAACATCCTTAGCTAACAGATTACATAGAGGACAACTTATTTTAGAAAAAACTTTAATAAATCTCCTATAGAAAACCGCATGGCCTATAAAACTCTTAATTCCTTTGTCATTAATGGGAGGTGGCAATTTAGCTATTAGATCATTTTTTGCTTTATCTACGTTCATGCCCCTACTAGAAGTGACATGTCCTAAAATAATGCCTTGTTTGACCATAAAATGACTCTTTTCTCAACTAAGGGTCAAATTACTTTCAATGCAACGTTCAAGTACGAGAGTCAAGTTATTCAAACAATCGTCAAATGAATTTCCAAAAATAGAAAAATCATTCATAAATACCTCAATACACTTCTCCACCATATCCGAGAATATCGACATCATGCATCGTTGGAATGTGGCGGGGGCATTGCAAAGACCAAATGGCATCCTCCTGAAGGCAAATGTACCGAATGGGCATGTGAATGTGGTTTTCTCCTAATCTTCAAGAGCAATGGACAATTGGTAATAACTTGAAAGACCATCCAGAAAATAGTAAAAGTCATGCCCTGCTAGACGTTATAACATTTGATCGATAAAAGGTGGAGAAAAATGATCTTTCTTTGTGTACGAATTGAGTTTACGAAAATCGATGCACATCCTCCAACCCGTAATCATCCTAGTGGGTACTAACTCATTTTTATCATTTTTAACCATGGTGATCCCAAATTTGTTAGGTACCCCATGTACTGGACTAACCCATTTGCTATCTGAAATAGGATAAATGACCCCCCACTTCCAAGAGTTTCAAAATTTCAGTTTTTACCACCTCTTGCATAATAGGGTTAAGTCTCCTTTGGGCTTCCCTTATCGATTTGGTATTGTCCTCTAAAATGATCTTATGGATACACATAGCGGGACTAATACCTCTCATGTCACCAATGCTCCACCCTATAGCTTTCCTATACTTCTTAAGTACCTTCACTAGCTCTCTTTCTTGGGTTTGGGTTAAGGTAGATGAAATAATGACCGGATAGGTATCCCCCTATCCCAAAAACACATATTTCAAATGCTTAGGCAACACTTTCAATTGATGCTTAGGTGGAGTATTGTCTTCCCTAGATGGGGTCTTAGGTAACTCTCAGGTTACACTAGGTTCTTCTAAAGATTCGGCACTATTCAACAATTCAATGTATCCCTTAGTTTCTTCATCCAAATCCTCCTTTACTATATCAATTGTTAAAACATACTCAAGTTTGTCTTCAATCTCATCCTGCAAAAAGGTATTATGAACAAGAGTATCAATACGATCAATGTAAGGACATTCATCAATAGCAAAAAAAGAAGGTAAAGGAGAAGAATCAAACACTCTAAAATGAACAGTTTCTTCCAAAACTGTCATAGTCAAGCTTCCAGTATGGAAATCTATAATAGTCTTGGTAGTGGCCATGAATGGTCTACTAAGAAGAATAGTATGTTCCTTGTCCATGAAAGATTTTTATGCATATCCAACACAACAAAATGAACAGGTATAATCAGCTTATATACCTATACAAAAAAAATCCTCAACCATCCCCTTAGGGTTTTTAATAGATCTATCAGCTAATTGAAGGGACATGGTTGTAGGTTTCAATTCCCCTAAACCTAGTTGCAAATAAATTGAATGTGGCATTGAATTTATACTTACACCTAAATCTAGTATAGCTTTTACCACTTTTTTATTTCCCAAAGTGATGTCAATGTTAAAACTTCCTGGATCCTTTAGTTTTGGAGGTAAATTTTGTTGAAGGATTGAACTTGAGATTTCAGACACAACAATTCTCTCATTGAATCCATACTTTTTCTTCCTAGTATTTAAATCTTTGAAATTTTTTGCATAGGAAGGCACATTTCTAATAACATCCAACAATGGCAGATTAATTTGAATTTTTGAAAGCATATTAAAGAGATCAGAAAATTTCTTATCCTGTTTATCGTCCTTGAGACGATGTGGAAATGGTACAGGTGCTCGATAAGGCTTCGATGTTTTGTGCAATTGAGGCATGGTGATGACTCTCCAATTGCTTTGTTGGAAGGCTTATCGTTCTTGGCATTAGTATGATCACTTCCTGTTGGCATGCACTATCTCCATCCATATTACTGGCACTAAATGGTAAATCATCAGAAATTTTAGGTATATTTTTATTTACTACCTTACCATTTCAAAGGACTGTAACCACTTTCGCTAGCTCAAGTTGGCTAGGCCTTCCCTTTTTCTTGCCTTTGTAGATGCTCTGCTAAATGGCCAACTTGGCCTTCAACCTTTGAGTACTTTTCATGGAAGCCTCCAATGAGTCCAACCTTTGAGTACTTTTCATTGCTTGTCCTGACTCACTTGAATGAAAGCATTCAAGTTATCCTCCAAACTCGACTTGTTTGGTAGAGTGAGTTGCAAGTTATTGTTGGGAGGATTGTTCTAAAAATGATTATGAGCATAGGCAGTATCGTTGTTTTCCTTCCAAGAGAAATTTGGATGATTTCCCCTACTCGGATTGTAGGTATTTGCGTAAGGATCATTCCTTTATCTCGGTTAGTATCCTTCCATTGCATTAGCTTGCTCTTGGCTTGTACCTACATGAGAATCATAAACAAATGGACAAGTATTAGCACATGTCCATTCTACAAATACCGCATATCTCTTGAGTTGGTGTATTCTTAGAAGTGAGGAGCGCAATTTGATTGGTTAGCTCCGCAATTTGTATTGCCATCTCATTTCGCGGAGCTACCTTATTAACTCCAACTCTCTTTTCTCTATAAGTCTTTTGTTGGGAATTAGCACCGAACATCTCATACAAGTAGTATGTCTCTATTGCAGTCTTTTCTCTCATAGTGCCTCCAATGGCATTGTCCACCGTAAATTGACATTGTTGTGTCAATCTGTCACAAAAAAGTTGGTTCTGGAGTTGCAATGAAAAATGATGGTGTGGGCACTGAATTAGAAGCAACTTGAAGCAATTCCAAGCCTCATGAAATGGTTCTCCATCCATTTGTGAGAATGATACTATTTTTGTCCTCAGGTCAGCAGTCTTTTGGTGGGAATAGAATTTTCCCATGAATTTTTTGTACACTGCTTCCCAAGTTGAGAGAGAACCAAATGGAAGAGTCATAAGTCATGACTTGGCTTTGTCTTTGAGTGTATATGGGAAACATCTCATCCTTAATTGATCTTCATTAAGCCCCTTTAGTGAAAAAGTCTACACAGTAGCATATAAATGTGAGTGGATCTTCATTAAGAATCCCATAAAAAGAAGGCAATATAAAATAATGAATATTTTTAAGTTCGTAGTTTCTAGCCACTTCTCCCAATTGGATGCAAGAAGTTGTCTCAACTGTGCTCGCCTCCTCTTAACATTGTCTATAAAAGGTGCTAGTGGATTTCCAAGGGATCTCCTACCTTGCATACACAATCAAAAACAAAAACAAAATCAAAGCACCAGACACTATATGACACCAAACAAGTAACAAAAACACAAAAACGAAGAAAATCACGAAAACTAACAAATTAAGAAAATTATTAAAGAAAATAAATAAATAATTTTAAAAACGCCAATTCTCCGGCAATGGCGACAAAAAATTGATGTACAAATTATAATACTCGCAAGTGTACGAATCACTCTTAGCAAGTGATAAGCAACTCCGAGGTCGATCTCTCAAGAAATTGTAGTAGTTTTTAAAACGTGTCAATTATTTCCTAAAATTTATTTACAGAAAGTAAATCTAAACACTCTAACAAAGTTGGTTGATGGAATGATTGTTAAAATTGTAAAATTTTAAAAGAAATAAAATAGACGAGCGAAAAATTAGTCGAAGTGATATGATGGAAAAGTGTGAGAAACTAGCTAGCTAACCAATGCAGATAGAATATTTTACAAGAGTTTCACAATTAAGCACGAAAAGTTAGATTTATTGACTTTTCCTAATAAACCCTAGAAATTCCCAAATCAATGGAGAATTTCTCTTAATTTATTAATTAACCTCTTTGATCCAAATTGTTAATTAATCAATTAGCATAAACCCTTAGCAAATCAAATTAGCCACCTAATCTAAGACAAATCAATGTACTTTGATTAGGTTCTTGTTCAAGATTTCTAAATTAAGCAAAGATGATATTTCTATTAATTAATTCTAATTTATTCTCTAATGTTCATAAATCAACGTGGTCAAGATTAATCATGAACAAAGATATTAACAAGTAGCATTCTTAAAATTCAAGAGCGAAAAGAAATTACAAATAATGGAGATACTCTTATTTTCACTCTTGCAAGCCCTTCTTGGAGTTGGATAGTCACCTCTTCTAATTTGATTCTTGAAGGAGCTTCAATGGAGCATCAATGGAGGTTTGTCTCTCTAGAAAATGGAGAAGGAGTGTGGATAATAAATTTTGGCTACTATTCATGCATGGGTTTAGAAGGGGTTTTTGTGTTGTATTTATAGGTTAGGTTAGGAGTGTGTGTGTGTGGGCTGGTTGGTTTGTAAGGGAAATTTGGGTACACAGGTTGCAGTGCATGTTTTGAACACTTAACTCCACTTTTCATTTTACATTGCTTAAACTTACAAAACATAAAAATACACTCCAAATTAAAGTAATACCGAAATTAATCACGAAATAAATACTTAAAAATTAACAAATAATAGGTTCAAAATAGTGTTCATCATAAAGCAAGGAGGTAGACTGCAAAGTGTCTTTTCTACTTGAAGTTCATTGTCGATAGGATGACTAAGGTTGTATGAAGTGTTAAAAAAATTTGAGAAGAGGCCGTAAAAGCTATAGAACGTCTCATCTTCTTCCATCTGAAAAAGTTTGTAGTCTCTCTTCAAATGCATTAGCTTCGACTTTTTAATCGTAGAGGTACCCTCATGCGTTAACTCTAAGATGTCCTAAGCTTCTTTGGAGGTGGTGCAAGCTAAAATTTGCCTATATTCTTTAGAAGTGACGAATCTAGTTAGTGCATACAACTCTTTGCTGTTCCAACTACACTCTTTGCTTTCTTTCTTAGTCCATTCTCGTAATGGGATTTTCAACAACAATTCCATCTTCTTCAGTTTTCAAAGTCGGCATCTTCCCGTTCTCTACTTGAAACCAAACTCGGTCTCTCATGAACTAGAAGAAGACTCGCATCTATGACTTCCAATAGGCATATTTATGCGTAATATTCAATTAATTACATGGATTAATTGGCTATGCCTAATTATCATTTTACTCTTATATATTTAACTTGTGTGCTATATTTTTATGAACATCATAAAATGTCCTAATAAATAAATATGCAGTTTGATCATATAAATAATTTATTTTAATTAATTATTTATCTCAAAAGCAACATCGTTCAGTCGTTATGGAGCAAACTCTGGGACTGATGAAAACTATGATTTCAAGCTTGAATAAAACATTGATATATTAATTAACTCCTTGATTAATTTTCAATTTTTATTAATGTTAGTGTTACTCCACTATAAACCTGAGACTAAAATCTTGAATATCATAATTGATATTTACCCAACGTAATGTATATGAGTAATCCCTTGATATAACGTTTAAGTGTAGCTCAATCTTCCATAACCAGTTTATAATATGACCAAGATCATTAAGTTTGTTTTACCTCCTCTATTATGTATTCTCCTTGACTACCAACGATGTGTATGAATAACTATCTATAGTCACAGTATAAATTGCATGTAGTTATCCAAGCTCTAAGTCTCTAAACAAGAAAATTGTTATCTAATATCTGCAAACAAATGGAGCATATTTCACATCATGTGAGATAATCTCCCAATCCACCATAAACACCGAGATACCAAGATACAAGGCATCATAGCCTAACAGTTCTGGCATAACTGAGTAAGTCAAATACCAATATGCTACAACATAGGACCAGTCAAAATACTTAGGATTAAGATAGTTCCGAACATGGTCATCGAGTAACATAAAGAATTGTTTGTGAGTATTTAGATATTAACATGTTGCTAATATTATGGTCCAATTCTATACAATCAACTATTATACAATGTATCCCCATCTAGATGTCTTGACATTAGTCATCCCGGATAAGGGTTATTCCAATCCAAATAAATATGAGTCGTACTAATAACTTAATTAAATATCCCTTTTTATAAACTTTAATTAATGGTCACAGACTAATTTGATACTCTAATATATTGAGTTTAAGAACACACAAATAATTAGGGATTCTGCAATAATTTATTTGAATAATATAATAGCACATGTAAATAAATGAAACTTTCACATTATTTATTCTAAATTTAGCAAAATTAAAATACAAACTTCTTTGAATGTAAGTCTATATCCTAACAATATCCCACTAGCACTTAAACAAAGGGGATCAAGCCTTTTAACCCCATACCATCTAGGTGAGCATAAAAAATAGTTATAAGCAGTGGATTGGTAAAAGGGTCAGCAAGATTTTTCTCAAAAGCTATCTTTCTGAAATCTATATCACCCTCGTGTACAATTGATATGCAAATTATAGTACTCGCAAGTGTATGAATCACTTGTAGCAAGTGATAATTAAACCTCCGAGGTCGATCTCTCAAGGAATTGCAATGGATTTAAACAACCTTTTTCTTAAACTAATTAGAGTCCTAAAGCAACTAAAATACTAATTAAATAGAATTCTAGTAACACTAAAACTCTAAATAACTAGAATCCTAAACCTAATGAAACTGTAAAAAAAAGTGGATTTGTGAGCAAGATTAATGGTGTCGAACAATTAAGAAAAGTAATTATGCAAATTCTAAATTAACTCAAAAAGATTTCAAATATCAATGGAGGATGTATGGACGTTTAGTTTGGTTGACCATGCTTGCATCAAAAAGTTATGGTGAATTAATATGAACGTTCTAATAAACAAATATTACTGGCTTTCCTTTTAATTACAAAAATTCCTACGATCGGGTAATTCTCTTTGTTGATTAACTAAACAATATCCTACGATCGGGTATATCAAATAGCAACCAAATTATGCACAAGAAAAAATATGCCAATCAAACCAATGCCATGACTAGGTCATCAATTTGAAGTTTTGATTAAGTTTTTCAAAGTAAATTTAAGGTGACGTTCCTAAAACCAAACTCTAATATTTTACAACCTAACTATGAATCTCAAATTGGCCCATGAAAATCCACAATTAAATATCTAAACATGCTCTTAATCAAAAGGTAATTTAATTTATTTCAAAGCAAAAAATATTCACCACAACAGTTCTGGCAAACATAGCGACACAAACTAAACACCCATAATAAAATTAGCCACTCATATTCATATTAATATTCATAGACAAATTTAATTTGAACATACACTCAAAGAAGTAACAAGAAGAAAATTAAATTCTATAACAAAAAGAAACCCTAGATCTAAATACCACAATTAGATTGGATGGCGTTCTTCTCCAAAAGCTCGATCGTCGATCTTCAATGGTTTCTTGAATCCTTAGAATTCATTCCCTTGCTTCTTTGAGTGTGGAAAAGCTCCAAAAATCTGGTTGAGTCTCTTGTTGGTTCGCAAAATTGAAGTGTATGTAAAAGAGACTGTTAAAGGGATATTTATAGGTGTAAGGGTTACATAGAATCCTGATTGATTTAGGAATAGGCGCACCGTGGCACACAATTTTCCCGCCGCGGTACAACAAAAAAAGTGGAACAATGGTCAAAACTTGAGAGGTGCTCGCCATGGCACAAATATTCCTCACCTCGACGCATGTTGTCTTCATATTCTTCACATGTACCCCTTACATATGTGTTGGTTCGTTATGTATAGTTTACATAATTTGACTCGTGTTGCCTGTAAATTGTGATCCCAGTGCCGTAAGTGTTCCGTCGTTGTGTGTTTGCATTATTTAACTCATTTGACGCTAAAAATACCTAAAATATACTAAAATATACCCGTGATTCCAAATTGATAGATTTATGAAAATAATCATATAAGCGAGATATAGCAAATCTATTTTTTAACAATTAAGCACAATAAATCATGAAATGTTAGTGCTTTTCAAGCACTTATGACAACCCTCAACCAGCTTCTTGATAGTCTCTAGCAAATTGAGCGATCAAAAAACTAAAATAAAAACAAATAAAATAAACTATACTAACTTAAATCACTTCCGTAGATTGTCACGGTTGCATTTAGCATATGCAACAAGCCTTTAAAACTAGTTATAGTCTCGTGAGGGTTTCCAGTGATGACACCCAGAAATATCGTACAACTCTTAAAACTATTAAAGACTCTAAACATACTTGAATCAATCCTTGCATATGTCTCAAAAATTGTTAATAACGAATGACATATGAAATAGTTAAAAATCACTTAAGCTCAAAAACAGTCCAAATATCAAACCCATTTTTGTAATCGACTTTTGATCAAACAATCAAACCACAAGCCTGTTAGTTACACTATCGGATTATGCCATGCATGATATTCATAGATTACATTTAGATCTCAAAATTGTGCAAGTAAAATATGAGTGAAAATTGCACTCACAAACTCCATAGGCTCACTTTTCAAATCCATTTTCACTAATATAGAAATCAAAACTACCTCGAATCAATAGGACTTATTAAGCTCGTAAAGTTGTGTTAAGGTATGTGGTTATGAAAGTAGGGAAAAATTATTCTCGATAGGATAAGAGTACTTTTTTTTTTCACAAACTTACTCAACTTTTCTACCCAAATGTTCTTTTTCATCCTCCTATTTTATAAATTTTATATGTCCCTTGGATTTTTGCTTGATTTTCTTTCTTTACTTTTGTTGCTCTTTATTAAAATATATATATATATATATATATTTTAATAAATCAAAGTAAGACATATACAATACAAATGCTCATGAAAACCATGTATTACATTGAGTACTCCTATCACTAAGGGTAGTACAATGTATAAATGTATATTGAGTTCACGGGTGTCACTATGGATAAACGTTACCGAAAGGCTTGAAAAGTTCAAACGGTCCAAGTATGTCCTAAATCACTTTCTAACTGATATTTGATTCTATTATTTCACCTTAATGGGTTTTCAAGAAAGTTCTAGAGTTCATTGAGACTTAAAATATATCACGAATATGCATACACTACACAAACCAAACATAGTGATACTAACCAACCAAACAAACTATCACATACACCACAAAATTCTCAAATTAAATGAATCTAACATTTTTATGCCTCTTCACTTAGGTGAAAATTTAATTTCCTTCACATGTTACCGTTATTACAATTACATTAATATCATAGACTTCTGGATTGACTCAAATGGACTCGATACTAACCTAACAAAATTCAAATGAAAAATCTATAAAAAGTTAAAATTTAAAATTTGGTCTAAATTCATGTTCATGGACTATTTTTTCCCACCCCAACCTAATTTCTACATTGTCCTCAATGTTAAAAAGAAAAACAAAAGAAATTAAGTAAAAAAGTGAGAGAAGTTACCCCCCTTTCGTATGAGATTGTGTACATTACACTTACGCTCCGGTTCACTATTCCTCGCCCTTCTCATCATGTAGCATTTAGTTCGCAAGAAATATGCACGAATTTTTTGGAATATTGTTGTTAACTAAAGCCAAATTTAAAGATTAACTAAATTCAAATGAAAACAAAAACCATTAAATAATGTTAATTAAAATACTTAAACAATCCAACATAAAATAAAAACAAAAGGAAAATAAAAAAAATGAAAGAAAAAGAAAATTAAACTAGAAAATGAAAATTAAAGAAAGAAAATACAATTGGGAGGCTTAGTCCTCCATATCATCAAGTTGCTCATTGTCGTTGTCGGGTTGGTTCGCCGGTGGTCAAAAAATAAAGTCGTGGCTCGGATACTGCAGAACTGGGCCGAATTGGGTGAGGTCTACTCTGCTTTGTGTCAACTAAAAACTCATCATTTTGTGGAGTAGAGCTTGGTATTCGTGTGAATATCTCATTTGGTCGCTGAACCAAAGCTTGCTGTTGAGTTTGGTATTCTTGTATTTTATTAACCCTTGCTTCAAATTCACCAACCTGTCTTTTGTGGTAGTGTTCTTGGAAGAGGTACCATCACCCTTCCTACTACGTTGTCCTGCTTTGGTACCACTAGTTAGGTGTTGCATGTAAGTGAAGGTCAATGTTTCACCCAATTGCAATAGTACCTCGCCCATGTCATATTGGACTTCGTGTTTGACACACAGGGCGGTGATTAGTTGGGGAAAGAAGTAACTTACGTTGTGATGCTTAGCTGAGTACACGGCCCGTTGTTAGATAACCATCCCCACATCAATTGAACGCTTGGTCTTTATGGCATATTGCAAGATTGCCCGCTCCCTATCAACAGTACTGTAATGCCAGGTTGGCATTAATCTAGAACACACAAAATATTGCTAGATACGGGAATGGGTTCTAAGGTGCTTAGCTTGAAAAATATTGACCATGTCTCCCTTATACTCCCACTCCGCATAACCATCAGTGAGGGTATTTATAATCTTATCGTAATCCACTTGTTTTAGATAGGTTTCATACCCGTTGTACTGAATATCCCTCAATCCATAGTATGAATTTATAACCGTCCTATTAAAGGGGACCTCAACACCCCTTACCCATACCATTCCATCTTGAGGTTCCGAGACATTCGCGTAGAATTCCCGGACTAATGAACTCACACCCATTTCCGAGGCGTGTACAAATTTTCTCCACCCTAGAGCCTCAACCTTATCGAAAATGCTCATTAGTCCCACTTGATCGAAGTCTAACCCCCTCTCATTAACAAACCCTTTATTTCTTTTAGCGGCACCCTCGTACCGCTCTTATGCCTCCCGACTAACAAATCGAGAGGCATCAAATTTTCATTCCTCAACCACTATACCTTTCCCTTTTGAATGACTACCCTCACCGACCTTTCTTTTAGGAGCCATAAATTTACTCAAATAATTTCATAACAGTATTCCAAAAAATTCAGAAAAACCCCAAGAATTCCCCTCTTATCCAACTCAATTTACTTAAATCCAAAAATTTCAAACACAATTCACAGATTCCAGAAAATAATTACCAAATTAAGATAGAATTGTGAAGAAATTTACCTATTTGGAGTACAATTGAAACCTTGAAGAAAAAGCCCTAAATTGTTTGAAACCCTAGGTTTTGTTGAAGAAGATGAAGAGGCTTCTTGATTTTTTTTTTGTAAAAATCTGTCAAAATTGAGAGAGGAATACTTGACAGCAATGTTAGATTGATGAAATTATGGAGTAAAGTTTAGATTTTGGTGCGAAATTGAGAAGAAATTGGAGAGAAAGTGGGAGAGTGTTTGGGAGAAAATGTGGAAAAGTGAGGGAAAATTGTGGGTGTTTTGATTTTTGAATTCATGAGTGCCCCTTTTCTGGAATTTTTTAGAGGCACCTCGCAACATAAGTTTTTTCTCGTCGAGGCACAGAACAATTTAGGGCAGACAGAACATTTCTCGCGGTGGCACAAATATTTCCTTGCCACGGTGCGCACTATATTTTCAAAATGTGTCCCAAAATAAGAACTATCAGGCCGCAACGCAAATTTTTTTTGCCGCAGCACGCATAAATTTTCAAAAATGTGTCCCAAAATAGAACCATCCTTACTGAGGCACAAATATTCCCTGCCGCAGCGCAAATTTTTTTTTTTTTTAAAAAATTCATTCTGAAACAGAAACTTCCTCTCCAAGGTACAATTTTTCCCTACCGCGGCACACGCAAAATTTTAAAATTTTTGATTTCTTTGGGAGTTTTGAAAATAGTCAATGCATTCACCCCCAACCAAGATTGGGGTAATGTCCTCATTTCCATGAAAAACTTTTAAAAATAAAAATAAGAAAAAAGAAAAGAAAGAAAAACGAACAAAGAAAGTAAAGAATACAATACTGAATGGGTGCTTCCCATTAAGGGCATAGTTTTACGTCTTAGCAAGACGAGGCCGCTCTCGTGTCTAAGAATCTTGGAGATGTATGGTTTCTATGCTTTTCAAGTTGGTATCTGCTTCCAAGTATGGCTTGACACGATGCCCGTTCACTTTGAAAGGTTCTTGTGTTTTGGAATTTAGCAACTTGACCACTCCATGTGGAAATACATTTGCAATTGTGTACGGTCCACTCCACCTAGAATGTAGTTTTCCTGGAAAAAAATGCAAACGTGAATTATATAATAGAACTTTCATTCCAAGAACTAAAGACTTACTGATGAGCCCTTTGTCGTGATAGCGCTTAGTACGCTCCTTGTAGATCTTGGCATTCTCATAAGCTTCATCCCAAATTTCTTCAAGTTCGCTTAGTTGGAGTAGTTATTTTTCCCCAGCTTTTGTCATGTCCATGTTGAGCTCTTTAATCGCCCAATAAGCTCTATGCTCTACCTCAACGGGTAAGTGACATGCTTTACCAAATATTAACCGGTAGGGGCTCATACCAATGGGTGTCTTGTACGCTGTACAATATGCCCATGAGATCATTCAATTTAACTCACCAATCCTTCCTTGAGGGGCACACTGTGAGTTCCAATATTCCCTTGATTTGTCTGTTGCTCACTTCCACTTTCCCTGAAGTTTGGGGATGGTATGGGGTAGCCACTCTATAAGAAATGTTGTACCTTTTCAAAATCCATCAAAAAGCTTGTTGCAAAGGTGACTGCCTCCATCACTAATGATCGTTCTCGGTGTTCCAAACCTGCTAAAAATCATATCCTTCAAGAATTTAACAACAACATTAGCGTCATTAGTTCTAGTGGGTATCGCTTCTACCCACTTTGATATATAGTCGACTACGACTAAAATATAAGTAAAACCAAAAGATGGGGGA
Organism: Elaeagnus macrophylla; assembly: GCA_029378325.1. NCBI lineage: Eukaryota > Viridiplantae > Streptophyta > Magnoliopsida > Rosales > Elaeagnaceae > Elaeagnus > Elaeagnus macrophylla. Next base: position 4,513,507 of record CM055653.1, read on the forward strand.
AACGGATCCATGAAATCAATTTCTCACACGTCAAATAATTTGAGTACAACATTCGATGTCAAAGGCATTTCATTACGTTTGCCTATATTATCGGTCCTTTGGCATCTATTACACCTTATACAAAACATGTTAGCATCCTTAAACAAAGTAGGCCAATAAAATCCTGATTGTAATACCTTTAGGGCCATTTTCTTAACACCAAAATGGCCCCTACAGTGTAGTTCATGGCAAAAAGCTAGGATGCTCTCATGTTCCTCTTTGGGCACACACCTCCGGATGACTTGATCTTGACATATCTTGAACAAATAGAGGTCATCCCAAAAGTATTGCCTGCAAATAATGAAAAACCTTTTCTTTTCCTGAAAAGTGATGTTAGGTCTCAAAATCCCACTAGCAAGATAATTAACAATGTCAGCATACCATGGATTTGGACCTATTGTAAATAGTTGTTCATCAAGGAAGGTTTCTATAATTGTGTCTTTACTTTAACTCTCAACAGTTTCATACTCAAAAATTAACCTAGACAGATGATAAGCTACTACATTTTTAGTATCTTTTTTGTCTTTAAACTCTAGGTCAAATTCTTGTAAAAGTAGGACCCACCTAATGAGTCTAGACTTCGCATTCGGTTTAGTCAATAGATATCTCAAAGTAGCATGATTCGAATGAACAATAACTTTAGTTCCTACCAAGTAAGACCTAAATTTATCAAATGAGAACACAACAGCCAATAACTCTTTCTCAGTGGTGGTATAGTTAATTTGGGCATCATTGAGTGTTTTTCTAGCATAATATATAACATGTAAATGTTTATTCACTCTTTGCCCCAAAACAGCTCCTATTGCTTAATCAGATGCATCACACATCATCTCAAATGATAAAGACCAATCAGGAGCCACAATAATAGGTGCAGAAGTAAGTTTATCCTTCAACGTATTGAAGGCAACAAGGCAATCATCATTAAAATCAAATGGAGTATCTTTGGAAAGTAGGTTACATAATGGACGACTTATTTTGAAAAAGTCCTTAATAAACCGTCTATAGAAACCTGCATGTCCTAGGAAACTCTGTATTCCCTTAATAGACGTAGGGGGAGGCAACTTTGCAATTAAATCTATCTTAGCCTTATCTACCTCAATTCCTTTGCTAGATATTACATGTCCTAAAACTATGTCCTGTTGGACCATAAAATGACTTTTTTCCTAACTAGGTGTCAAATTACACTCAATGCAACGTTCTAACACTAAAGTCAATTTATGCAAGCAATCATCAAAGGAATTACCAAAAACAGAAAAGTCATCCATAAATACCTCGATGAATTTCTCCACCATGCTTGAAAAGATTAACATCATGCATCTCTGAAAGGTGGTGGGTGCATTGCATAGTCCAAATGGCATCCTCCTGAAAGTGAAAGTATCGAATGGGCATGTGAATGTTGTTTTCTCTTGATCCTCCGGAGCAATGGGTACTTGATAATAACCTAAAAAACCATCCAAAAAATAGAAGAAATCGTGTCTAGCAAGTCTTTCTAACATTTAATCAATGAAGGGAAGGGGGAAGTGATTCTTTTTGGTGCACAAATTCAATTTTTGAAAATCAATACACATCCTCCAACCTGTGATTATCCTAGTGGGCACTAATTCATCTTTTTCATTCTTAACCACGGTTATTCTATATTTTTTTGGTACCACATGAAGTGGACTAACCCATTTACTATCAGCAATTGGATAAATTACTCCTACTGCTTGAAGTTTTAAAACTTCTTTTTTAACAACCTTTTGTATGATTGGGTTTAGTCTCCTTTGTGCTTCTTTAACAGGTTTGACATTGTCCTCCAAATTGATCTTATGCATACATATTGCTGGACTAATGGCTCTAATGTCCCCTATACTCCATCCTATTGCTTTTTCTATACTTCCTAAGCTCTCTAACTAGTTTCTCCTCTTGTTTTTGGGTGAGTGTAGATGAAATAATAACCGGATAAGTCTCATTCTCTCCCAAAAATACATATGCTTAGGTAGTTCTTTAAGTTCTAATTCAGGTGGAGCAATCTCTTTGTCATGTGGGACATCTAATAAGTCTAAGGGTATACTAGCTTCATCTATGGGTATGACATTGTCTAAAAGATCATTGTACTCCCTAGCCTCACAGCCTAAAATATCATCTACCTCTCTAACTGTAAGTGCTACCTCTAATTTATCATCTAATCTATCCTGCACAAAAGTATCATGAATAATGGGATCTAAACATTCAAGAAATGAGCATTCATTAATAGCAGATATAGAGGGGTAAGGAGATGAATCAAAAACCTTAAAATGTACAGTCTCTCCCAAGATTGTCATTGATAACTTCCCACTTTGGACATCAATGATTGTTTGGGTAGTGGCCATAAATGGTCTACCAAAAGAATTGTATGCTTCTTGTCCAAAGATGGGTTATCCTGCATATCTAAAACCACAAAATCAACAGGTATGATTAGCTTATCTACTTGTACAAGTAAGTCCTCAACCATACCCTTCTGATATTTAACAAATATATCTGCAAGTTGAAGGGACACGGTTGTTGGTTTTAGCTCTCCCAAACCTAGCTGCAAGAAAATTGAGTAAGGCATCAAAATTATACTAGCACCTAGATCAAGCATAGCCTTAGCTACTTTCCTATCCCCCATAGTAATACTAATGATAAAACTACCTAGATCTTTTAACTTAGGGGGTAAGTTTCGTTGAAGCACTGCATTAGCAATTTCAAACACGATGACTCTTTCATTAAGCTCATACCTTCTTTTCTTAGTATTTAATTCTTTGAAACTTTTTGCATAAGAAGCTATGTTTTTAATTTCATCTAACAGAGGAAAATTAATATTCAATTTTGAAAGCATGTTAAATAAATCAGAAAATTGCTTATCTTGCTTACTGTCCTTTAAACGGTGTGGGAATGGCACTGGTGGTCGGTATGGCTCTAATAACTTGTGTACCTTAGGGGAGTTAGATGACTCTACAATTGTTGCCTTTGAAGGCTCTTCATGCTTCTCACCTCTTTCCCAAATTCCTTAGAAATTGTGTTGTCATCTCCCATGTTACCTGCACTATAAGGTAAATCATTATAAATTTAAGGTAAAACTTTTGTAACGACCTTACCACTCTAAAGAACCATGACAACTTTCACTTGTTCTGGTTGACTAGGTAGCTTTCCTGTCTCTTGTTTGTGCATTTGTTTAGCTGGATGCCCCACCTGTATTTCCACTCTTTTCATTGATGCTGCCATAGAGTCCATCCTTCCACTACAGGATTGCATGAAAGTATTTAAGGTTTTCTCTACAGTTGGTTTATTTTGTGGAAATTATCGGTTAATGTTTTGGTCTTGTGTTTGATTTTGGACAAATGGTTGGCTATTGTTTTGTTTCCAAGCAAAGTTGGGGTGATTTCTCCATCCACGGTTGTAGGTATTAGAATAAGGGTTGTTCCTAGGTCTAGGTTGGTACCCTTGCATTAAATTTGCCTCTTCATTAGCACTTGTATAAGGATCACCTGCAAAAGAACAAACGTTAGCCCCATGTCCATAAGAACCACAAACTCCACATACCTCGTGTTTTGGCATTTGATTCATATTGGAGGTAGTGAGAAGTTGCACTTGTTTGGTCAATTCAACAAGGTGCATGGCCATTTCGTTGGTGGAGCCTAATTCATGGATGCCAGCTCTTCTTCCTCTAGTGCTCTTTGGTAGGGAATTGGCTCCCAATATCTCAAAAATTTTGTAAGTTTCATCTGCTGTTTTCTCACCCATAGCTCCTCCTGCAGCGTTGTCAACTGTGAATTGACACTATAGTGTCAATCCGTCATAGAAAAACTAATTTTGTAATTGCAACGGGAAGTGGTAATGTGGACACTGTATCAAGATCTATTTGAACCTATCCCAAGCCTCGTGAAAGGATTCTCCTTCCATCTGCTAAAAAGTAGCAATTTTCGTTCTTAGGTCAGACGTTTTTTTAAAAGAATAGAACTTACCCATAAATTTGTTATAAATAGCGTCCCTAGTGGCCAAAGAACTAGGTGCCAATGTCATAAGCCAAGACTTAGCTCTATCTTTGAGAGTGTAAGGAAAAACCGCATCCTTAGCTTATCTTCACTAAGTCCCTACAGTGGAAAGGTTTGCACAGTTGCATATAGTTCACACATAAAATTTAAAGGATCCTCATTAGGAATACCGTAAAAGGAGGGAAGTATGGAATAATGAATATTTTTCAATTCATAATTCCTAGCTGCCTTTGTCAGTTGAATGCACGATGTGGCAATCCCAATGATAGGTCTTGCAAACTCTTTATTCAGCATCTACCTACCCACGTTGTCATCCATTACTGCTTGCAATTGTTGTTGGTCTTCTTCCTCTTAAATTTGATTATCTAGTTTCCTTGATAGCTGTTTGATCCTATGAATGTTGTCAATGAAGGGAGTGAGTTCCTTGTTAAGTGACCTCCTACCCTGCATGCACAAATAAAAAAAAGCAAACAAAGTTCAAGACAGTAGAGAAATTGCAATAAAAGCACCATTTTTTGATTTTTTAATTTTTGATTTTTTTTGTTTTTGAATAAAAGATAAAAAATAAAATTCAAGTAAAGTAAAGTAAATAAACAAATAAATAAATCTAATTTAGAAACTCTAAAAAGTTAAAAAGAAAATTATTTAAATCGCCAATTTTCCGACAACGGTGCCAAAAACTTGATGTGCAAATTATAGTACTCGCAAGTGTACGAATCACTTGTAGCAAGTGATAAGAAAACCTCCGAGGTCAATCTCTCAAGGAATTGCAATGGACTTAAACAACCTTTTTCTTAAAATAATTAGAGTCCTAATGCAACTAAAACACTAATTAAATAGAATTCTAGTAACACTAAAACTCTAAATAACTAGAATCCTAAACCTAATAAAACTGTAAACAAAGTAGATTTGTGAGCAAGATTAATGGTGTTGAACAATTAAGAAAAACATTTATACAAATTCTGAATTAACTCAAAAAGATTTCAAATATCAATGGAGGATGTATGGACGTTTAGTTTGGTTGGCCATGCTTGCATCGAAAAGTTATAGTGAACTAACATGAACATTCTAATACACAAATATTACCGGCTTTCCTTTTAATTACTAAAATACGATCGGGTAATTCTCTTTGTTGATTAACTAAACAATATCCTACAATCAGGTATATCAAATAGCAACCAAATTATGCACAAGAAAAAATATGCCAATCAAACCAATGCCATGACTAGGTCATCAATTTGAAGTTTTAATTAAGTTTTTCAATGTAAAGTTAAGGTGACGTTCCTAAAACTAAACTCTAATATTTTTCAACCTAACTATGAATCTCAAATTGGCCCATGAAAATCCACAATTAAATATCTAAATATGCTCTTAATCAAAAGGTAATTTAATTTATTTCAAAGCAAAAAATATTCACCACAACAGTTCTAGCAAACATGGCAGCACAAACTAAATACCCATAATAAAATTAGCCACTCATGTTCATATTAATATTCATAGATAAATTTAATTTGAACATACAGTCAAAGAAGTAACAAGAAGAAAGTAAATTCTATAACAAAAAGAAACCCTAGATATAAATACCACAATTGGATTGGATGGCGTTCTTCTCCAAAAGCTCGATTGTCGATCTTCAATGGTTTCTTGAATCCTTAGAATTAATTCCCTTGCTTCTTTGAGTGTGGAAAAGCTCCAAAAATCTGGTTGAGTCTCTTGTTGGTTCGCAAAATTGAAGTGTATGTAAAAGTGACTCTTAAGGAGGTATTTATAGGTGTAAGGGTGACACAGAATCCTGATTGATTTAGGAATAGGCATGCCGCGGCACACAATTTTCCTGCCGCAGCTCAACAATAAAAGTGGAACAATGGTCAAAACCCAAGAGGTGCTCGTCGCAACACACACCTCGCTGCAACGCGTGTTATCTTCAGATTCTTCACATGTACCCCTTACATATGTGTTGGCTCGTTATGTACGACTTACATAATTTGACTCGTGTTGCCCGTAAATTGTAATCTGAGTGCCGTAAGGGTTCTGTCTTTGCGTGTTTGCATTATTCAACTCATTTGATGCTAAAAACACCTAAAATACACTAAAACATACTCGTGATTCTGAGTTGATAGATTTATGAAAATAATCATATAAACGAGATATAACAAATCTATTTTTTAACAATTAAGCACAATAAATCATGAAATGATAGTACTTTTCAAGCACTTATCAACAATCTCTCAGATTAAATGACACTTGTTCTCTATATGCTTTTCTTGTTTGTGGTTTCTTATTTCTTTTGAGAAAAATCATACTTGAGCATTGAAAATATTTTTGCAATCCTAGATCACTAATACTTTGAGTGTTTTTCGTATTAGTGGTTCATAGTTCTGAGATTCAAAAATTTGAATTAATTGTGTTTTTATATCGCCAATACATTGAGTGTTGTTTTGTTTTGTTTTGGGATATAAGGTATTTTTGAGAAAATATATTTTTTGTGAAAAGTGTTTCAGTAACAACAATACATTGAGTGTTGTTCTTTGTTATGATATGAGGTGGTTTAAGAAAAATATATTTTTATAAACAATGATTCAGTGTCAACAATACGTCGAGTATTTTTTTGTCTAGTTGATACGTGGTGGTTTTGTTACAATCATACTTGGGCATGTGTTTTCTTTATTAGATTCACACTTACTAATTATAGGTACGAGTACCACACTATGTGGTTATGGAGCTCTAGAGGAGAGCCAGATTCCCAGCAGAAGAAAGTTGTAGTGGAGACAACTAACGAGAGCAACATAAGTAGTTAGGTCAAATAGTCATTTTATTTTTTTTAAGTTGTATGAACTGTTTTATTCTTAATGAATTATTTGTTATTGAGTGGTTTCCTTAAACAACCAATGAACATTACCACTTGGGATTGGAGCACTGTATTTGATTGTCTGTTGCATGCATTAGTACAGTCATTGTTATATTCTAGTATGTGCCAATATATAGGAATAAAGCACTGATTGAAAAACTTTTATTACTTTATAGTATTTCTGTTGCCTTTGTTATTTTTTTGACTACTTGCCTATTTGTGTTTACTTTTTGCTGTTCGTAAGAGGGGCGAGTCCTAAGGTGTCAGTATCACCTTGTCTTGGTAGTTAGCTATGTCTAGACTCTCTTAATTGGGATTAGAGCTGGTAAACTCTTTTTAGGCTTAATTGCTCTGGTGTTGATATTTTTCTCGTACTTTACACACACTCATAGTTCACCAGAATGGACTCCAATGAAGGAGGAAATGTAGGTAGACCTCCTCTTCTCAATATAGTTACTCAATAATTATTTTAATTGATTAAAATATTAAATACTAAATTTTAAATATTGGGTAGGCATTTGAATGCTTGTCGAACAAGGAGAGCAATTTAGTAAAAGCCAAATTGAATTTTGCAAATAGAAAATTAAAATCTTTAATTGAGATTAAACTGTAGCATATAGTAAGAGTGAGACTCCTACATGTGGTGTGGATGGCTAAATAGAATGAGAATAGGATTTTCTATCTAGCACACAAGTTAACTGTGTGAATGACTCCTTATTGGAATGGAACTAAGAGTTGTTTTGGAAATCAACTTGTAGCCAAATTGGAGATTACATATATAACCCTCTCTTCCTCACTTTGATGGGCCAAAACAAGGAATTTTAGTGAAAATTTCTAACACTCAACTAAGAGAGTTTGGTGAGAAATAAAATTCAACTCAACTCATAGTACTCAATAAAGTAGTTCTTGAAAAGAAAATTATTATTCGTGGAAAACAATACAAGCTTCATGCAATATTGGGTTTTGGTTGAAGAACTAGAACAAAGTATTGAACAAAGTTTTGTTGATATCTTCTACTTATTTTGTTTAGTATGTCAAAATTTTTCCTTTAATTATTATATTTACTTGGTGTTGATGTCGTTTTCTGTCAACAAAGAAAAGTGGTGTTCTGCTCATTTTTTTTCATCTTGTATTTCATGAAATGAACTCGTTAGAACCTTGGACCAATGGCAAATGTTGGTTGTAGGCCCTCTGATGCCTAAATAAATATGGGTAGCTATAGATAATGAAGGAGACTAGTCTCTCTCTATGAGAAAAGGAAAGAAGTGTAGAAATTGTATCTCAAGTGGTTGTCTTTTTTGTGTAAAGTGTAAATGATGAATATATATAGAGGTTAGATCTTACCTAATGCATATCCCTTACACATTTAAATTGGCTTCTATTGCATCTTAATTATCTTTTCATAATTGTCATTTAAGGACAATTGGGGATAATTACCGATCACTTATCTCTTAAATAGATTATATAGAGGACAATTGGTAGTTTGCATGCTCAATTGAGTTTTTACTTGCATTTAATTTTCACTAATTGTGGGTAGTTGGGAAAATCATATTTTTGCGCTATGATTGAGAAAAATCACATTAACTAAGAAAAATCATATTTGAGCTTTGAAAATATTTTTGCAATCTCGGATCACTAATACGTTGAGTGTTTTCTCGTATTAGTGTTTCGTAGTTCTGAGATTCAAAAATTTGATTTTTATAATTTGTGTTTTCATATCGTCAATACATTGAGTGTTGTTTTATATTAAGATATAAGGTATTTTTGAGGAAATATATTTTTCATGAAAAGTGTTTCCATACCGACAATAAATTGAGTGTTGTTTTGTATTACAATACAAGGTGGTTAGAGAAAAATACAATTTTTATAAATGGTGATTCAATGTCAATAATAGGTTAAGTATTTTTCCGTATTATTGATATGAGGTGGCTTTGTTAAAATCATACTTGGGCTTGTGTTTTCTTTATTAGGATTCACACTTATTGATTACAAGTATGAGTACAACACTACGTGGTTATTGTGCTCCAAAAGAGAACTAGATCTCAAGCGGATCAAAGTAGCTGTGAAGACAGCTGGAAAAAGCAACATAAGTAGTTAGGTTGTGTGGTCCCAATTGATAGAGGTATAGGCATGTTAACTTTATCGAGTTATATTAACTGTTTTATTCTTAGTGAATTGTTTGTTACTGAGTTTGCAGCCTACATGAGTTTACTACTTTGAATTGCAGCCTAAGTGGGTCTACCATGTTACATCAATGTGTTTGATTGCTCTAGTTCATGCATTACTACAATCATTGTTATATTCTAGCATTTCTTTCTTTGTTATTTTTAACTGCTTGCCTGTTTATGTTTACTTTTTGCTGTTAGTACGAGAGAGGCTAGTCCTAAAGTGCCAATATTACCTTGCCTTGGTAGTTAGCCTAGTCTTGATTCTCTCAATTGGGATCAAACCTGGTACACCCTTTGTGGGCTTAAATGCTCTAGTGTTGATCTGTTTCTCATACTTTACACACACTCACAGTTCACCACGATGGACTCTGGTAAAGGAGGAAACATAGGTAGATCTTCCTTTCTCAATGGGCATAACTATACCTTTTGGAAGTCATAGATGTGAGCCTTCTTTTAATCCATGGGATTTTGGATTTGGTTTCAAGTAGAGAATGGCAAGATTCCTCCTACGAAAACTCAAGAAGATGGAACTGTTGTGGAAAATCCTATGAGAGAAAGGACTAAGGAAGAAAGCAAAGAGTGCAACTGGAACAGAAAAGGGCTGTATGCACTAGCTAGAGCCATCACTCTAGAAGAATACAAACAGATTTTAGCCTGCACCACTTCTAAAGAAGCTTGGGACATCTTTGAGTTAATGTATGAGGGTACCTCTGAGGTTAAAAAGTTGAAGCTTATGCGTTTGAAGAGAGACTATGAACTTCTTCAGATGGAAGAAAATGAGAGGTTCAATAGCTTTATGGCCACGTTTTAGATATTACCATTTCATACCACCTTGGTTGTCCTATCGACAAAGAACTTTCAGCAGAAATGATACTTTGCAATTTGCCTCCTCACTTTAGAGAGAAAGTGATAGCGTTTGAGACAACTTTTAAGGGACAATCGTTGAAGATCAATAAGTTTGTTGGTGATCTTGAAGCTTTTAAGATTCACCATCTCTTACTTAAAAGAACGAGTGTTTCTACAGATAAAGGAAAGAGCTTAGCTCTTAAGACTATGGAGATTCAAAGGGACAAAGGAAGTGTAATAGTAGAAAGCGAAGATTCAAAGGGACAAAGGAAGTGTAACAGTAGAAAGCGAAGATTCATCTAGTTTGGATGAAGAAGAATTTACATTATTTGCTAAATAGTTTAAGAAATTCTTTAGTAGCAAGAGAAATGCTCTTGGAAAGACAAAGAAAGAGAGTTCCAGCAGGAGAGACCCCTGATATAGAAGAAGAAAGACTTCAGTCTAGAGGTCAAGTTGGACAAATAAGGTGTTACGAGTGTGGAAAACTTGGACACATTTGTTTCTTAAAAAGTGTATAAGATGCTACACAAGTGTATATGTCACAAACAAGTAATATAATGATAAGAAAGATTGTTCCCACAGAGATTGGAATATTAGATAGTATTGTGAAAATTAACTAATAAAATTAATATTGGATGTTTTGTGCAACAAAATGAAGTAAAATAAAACAAATAAATTAATAAGTACGACATGACAAGAGTAAGAATACTAAAACAAAGTTCAACAAGAAGGACAACAAAAATCTCAAGTGGATAAATTAGATAGGATTGTAAATGTAACAAGTAATGCAGTCAAAGCATGAATGCTGCAGTGATACTTTGGCAAAATGCACCAGTAATTAGAATTAAAAAATTACAATAAATTCTTCTGAATCTGCGATCTTTATATTTCCTAAGGCTCAATGAAATACATTTCTATGCACAACTGACTCTAAGAATAATATTTTATGTACCAATTCTTTCGGGTTATGTGAGACAACTATATATTCCTATATTAGTTGCAATTAAAATTTTTATCCTTAGATTCAAGTTAAACCCACATTATTCATGCTTCATCCAACATTAACTAATCTTTCCAGCATTAATCTCATTTTTATTATCTTAGCAATTAGTGGTCAAACAATCAATATGAATTAATCAATAAAATAAGCATTAAATAACTAGAACCTTCTTGCCATGGCAAAGCATAGACTTTTATAATTGAAAAATAGAGACCACATTAACTTGTACATCTACAATCCTAGCTGAAAGGTAGTTAGCTAATCATATTCATAAAATCAAATATCAATTCATAAATATTTAAAATCATATCCATTGAATTATAGAGATTGGAAGAAAGTAGAAAACAATAGAAGAAACAGTAAAACACTAAGAAACTCCTTTAATTAAGTTCTCAATCAATTGAGTTACAAAATCTCTAAGTCTCTCTTGCTTTCCTCGCTATTGATCATTGTGAATCATCCCCCTAAATTGATTCTTGCAAATTGTAGGCAATTGGTCTCTTTTTAGATCCCCAGCCACTGTTTTGCTTCTTTGATATGATCCATTCATGTCTCTTGCCTTTTATATGTTAATTCTTATGTTTAATTTTTATGAGATGAAATTCTTGTGTTAACTTCTAAATTTTTCCTTAAAATGATGAGTTATTAACTGCTCATTATCGTTCTTTTATTAAAAGCCCAAGCCTAACTGCCAAATTATGTATTCCTTGCTGCTTTAATTATGGTGTGCTTTGCTGCAGCAAAGTTGTGGCAAACCTGATTAATGCTTCTTTGTTGTTCCCGTTGTTCTCTATGAAGGAACATATAAAAGTCTCATGAGTGAACTTTAAAATATAAGTCTGTTTAATAGAATGCTCGATAAATTCAGATTTAATATCAAAGAATTCACTCATCTGCACAAATTGCATAAATAGTATCCAAATGAGCACAATGTGCAACTATTTTTACATAACCAAGTAGGTTTTAAGAAATAAGAGTTAATATTACTCTAATAAATTAGTGTTATCAACATTGCTACTTAATGCCGGTAGAAGAAACAAGAATCTGGAAAGAAAATCATAGTAATAGAGGTTACTATTTTGCATAGTAGTCATAGATCAGAAGAGAATGAAAGCAATTTTATTGCTTTTATGACAACTGTAGATGATCTTCCAATTACAACCTCTCAATCTTCTAGATTTATTGATGAAGATGAGCACGAGGAGCTCTTGGATACTTATAACTAGTTGCTCAAGGAGCATGTTAAGACCAAAATAAGCATAAAAGATGGCTTTGGATAGCGTCGAGAAAAAGAACAAAGAGCTGAGTTCTCTAAAAGTCAAGCTTGAGAAAAAGAAGTCCTTTCTTAACCTAGACAAAGATGATCACTCATAGAAATGTGAGATCATGCAAAAGAGATACAACAACATGGTTGTTAAGAGTGAATCGAACAAGTCAAGAATGAAATTTCTTGAACAATTCTTAAAGAGTCTTCAAAGACAAGAAGATCAGCAGATAGTTAGTTAGAATCTTTCAAAAGAAGAAGTTGAGAAAATCATCCTTCTTGAAAAGAAGGTGATGATATAGGAAATTGACAAGGCATATCTTGCTCATGTCTTGTTAGATAAGGATAAGAGTTGTCTGCTCTTCATGAAAAGATTAAAAATATGAGCAATTATGCTAGATTTCTTGAGGCATCTGTTAAGGAAAGGATGACCTCCTCACTACTTTAAGAGAAAAGTAGTCAGATCTTGAGGATTTGTAACACTTCAAGTCTATAGTAAAGAAAATTTTGATGAGTACACAAAACTTGGATGAAATCTTAAGTGGTATCAAGGCGCCCAATGATAGATGCAGGTTATGCTTTACTAAAGAAGCGATAACTCTTCCATTACAGATGCTCCACCTTTCTTCATCAAGGCAATTTATGAAGATCACTATTGTGGCTAATGGAAAGTCACAAGTTGCTACCAAAGGTTAGTAGCAATTGTCGTTTCAGCTAGTCTCTACAAGCAAGGTTAACACCTCACCTCTTGCTTCTTTTTCTCACCGTGTTGTGACGGTCTATTGCCTCTACATACATGTTTCATCCACTTTTGTCACCACTATGGTGAGTATGAGCACACTAGACCTCACTGTGAAAGATTGAGTATCATCCTTGGGTGTTAATCAATGTAAGCACATCTACCTTCCCTTCTCCACCTCGAGTTACTTCTTAGAGACAAAGACCCAGTTTCTCTCACTCTCCTTCTCATTCTTTCCATCTATGTGGTACTATTGGACAACTTTCCAACCAGTGCCTTAGATATGTACAGAGTAGTTCAATGAGATATCTCCCTGGCTCTTCTCACTATGACTACTCATGATGTAACATCGTGGTTCAAATGAGCACTTTCAATTTGATTGTATTATGCACTAGCAATATAGTGCTGAAAGGGCAAAACTTTCTAAAAGCTTACCTAGTTGCATGTATAATGACCACTCAATTGAGTTTTCAAGAATTTCAAAAATTAAGAATTCTTGAGTGGCTCATACTCCTCTTGCTAACATGAAACAAAGATTACATTTGTATACTGTTATCCCTCATAAATTCTTTTTTAGATGGAGGGATTTAGTTTGATCACCTTTTTTGTGTGATATAGGTTGGGTTGATTTATTCCTTCATTTCTCTCTCTTATTTGCAGTTTTTTTTGTACGTGTCTAAATTTTGTTGTTAAAAAAATTTAATGGATTTTTCTCTCTCCTCTTTCCTTTGAGGTTGCTCATCGAGCACCCTCGTCGATGCTTTCATCAAGGTACTCACTAAGGTTGTGTTTTACACACTCACCGAAGACCTTGTTGACCACCTCAACGTGGTATGAGCAAGGGGGTTAGCAAGCTACACAAATTTTCTATTAAAACCCCATTTCATTTCAATTCAAATCATAGAATTTTTTAAATAATTTCTACCCTTAAACACTTTTACCTTCTCATTTTGGGCACTCTTTGCCTTATTCTTCATCTCAGAGTGTTGCCTAATCAACATATGCTCCTTCTATTACTCTAAACCCTCCTTCTCCTCCTCAAACATTTGAGCACTCTGTAGTTCTACATGAACTTTCAGCCATTTGACAATGGATTTATCAGGTATTCTAGGATCGTGAGGAAGATCTTAAGGAGAACATCTTTTATAGACAAATACTGATGAGTTTAAATGATTGACTTTCAAGATTGGAACATCAACTCCTTGACAAGGTTCTCCTAGGTCTTCATCTTCTCTTACTTCTCTCCACCACACTAGTCAAAGTTGGATTGAGTGTCAGTGAACTTCTACACTTAGATGATCTAGGCATCCACTTGTGCAAGTCTTCATATTCTTTTACTAGGATGATAGTCACTTTATGACTTCTAACTTTGATTTCCCTAATCTCGTATCTCCTTCTACCCAGCCTCCTGACGTAGAGAATCTATTGCTGGCACTTGTCGAGATCCCCTTTCTAATCGTGATGATGGAGGAAGAGAGTTATGATTTTTATTTCTTTTATGTACTCTTCTTTTAATTCTTTCCAAAAAATTTGACTCATAAATTTATTTGAAATAAAAAGTTTGTTGATTTGTTGTCTTTTTCTGTTGTTGCTTGTTTACTTATGCTTTATTCTTCTTTGTATGTGTTGCATGAGTGTATAAGAGTTATGCATATTATAAGCCTTCTCTTCCTCAAAAAGGAGTATTTCTTTGACTTTTAGTGTCAAAAAGGGAGAGAAGTTTATGTTGCATAATGTGTTTACTTTTGTTTCTACACTGCGTTGGGATGTGAGAGTAGATTTGTATCACATCATATTTTTTTGACTTAGGGGAGTGTTGTATAAAGTCAGGGGAAGTTTGCTTAATTGATTGTGCTTAGCCTATCAATGTGTACCTGTGTAGGGGTAACACGATAGTAATTGGTTAGACAACACGTAGGTTTGTAAAAACTATTCTTTATATAGAGTAATGATGGCCCTTGTAGGTAAAGTGTCTTTTTTGGAATTATGCATTGAAAACCTTGACAACACCTTATTCATATACAAGTTTTGAGACATGGCTAAAGAGCTTGTTCTTATGATCATGAATGATATGTATGCCCAGAACATAACATATCTCTATTAGTTACTTCATTTGGAGCTTCTTAGCTAGCTACTACTTTACTTCTAACGATAACTCCACATTATTCCCAATAAGTACAATATCTTCCACTTTTCCATCCTTGATAAGCTTGTATACACAAGGCTCATCAACATTTTGCTCAAAAGAATAGGTCTTCACAATTTCATCAAACCTAATGTTCCATGATCTTGATGCTTGCTTGAATCCATAACTGGATATCTTGAGCTTGCAAAAACTTGGCCTTCCACTACAAGATCCTTTTGTTGGGCCATATAAATGGTCTCTTTAAGATAGCCATTCAAGAATTCTACCTTGATGTCCATTTTCCAAATCTGTTAATCGAGAGCTACTACAATGGACAAGAGCATTCAAATGGTTTTAAGCACTTCTACTGAACAGAATGTTTTCTCATAGCTAACCCCTTCTTTTTGGGTGATATAATTCCACTAGTCTAGCTTTGAAAGTATTCATTTTTTATCTGTAAGTCATGTAAGTCCTTTGTGTCTTTGTTGGCATTTTCGTCTGCGAAACACGGACTCTGTCTTTTTTACTTAATATTTCTATCTTCCTATATGTAAAGTACTTTACTTGCACTCAATATTGTAAGAACTCACCAGGTTGTTGAGAGCATATAGTTTGCATGTTTAAATAAGTTTTTATTTGCATTTGATTTTCATTGATTGTGGGTATTTGTGTAAATTTAATTTGTCAAGTTTTTTGTGAAAACCCTTATTTTGTTGAGCTCATTAGGGTCCCTATCGAAGGCTTACTGAGGTACTCGGCATGAGGTCAAAGAGTATACTTTATGCATTTTGAGACTCGTTAAATCTCGTTAAGGTTCTCGCTAGGAGCTTGTTGAGGTAGTTAGTGAGGCATTACCGTGCTCTGCAAGAAGTTAGCGAGGGTATCGAAAGCTTAAAAATTTTCTATAAATACCCTTTGATTTTGTTGATTTTTCCAAGGATTTTTGTAAATGATTTTTGTGTAAAAAAACTTGTCTTTGAGAAAATTTTACTTGAGCTTTGAAAATATTTTTGCAATCTCAAATCACTAATACATTGAGTATTTTTCCATATTAGTGGTTCAAAATCTAAAATACAAAAATATGATTTTCATTGTGTTTTCGTATCACCAATATATTGAGTATTGTTCTGTATTAGGACATGAGGTATTTTTGAGAAAATATATTTGGAAAAATAACAAAACTAGCACCCCCTAAACTTGTAATAACAAAACTAGCACCCTTGTGTTCAATTAAAATTGAACGACGATAATTTAGACCCGTTCAATATTGAACGTTCAATATTATCCGTTCAATTAGAATTGAATGACGACAATTAGACCCGTTTAATATTGAACGTTCAATATTTTACGTTCAAATTGAATATTGAGCGTTCAATATTAAACGTTCAATTCTAATTGAACACAAGGGGGTGTTAGTTTTGTTACTATAAGTTTTAGGGGTACTATTTTTGGTAATTTCCCAGTATATTTTTCATGAAAAGTGTTTCTGTATCAACAATAAATTGAATGTTATTCTGTATTACGATACGAGATGGATTGAAAAAATATAATTTTTACAAACACGGATTCAGTGTCAACCATATGTTGAGTGTTTTTTTTTTTGTATTGTTGATACGAGATGGTTTTTGTTAAAATCATACTTGGCCATGTGTTTTCTATATTAGGATTCACACTTACTGATTGTAGGTACAAGTACCACACTATGTGGTGGTGGGGCTTCAAAGGAGAGCGAGATCTTGTGTAGATCAAAGTAGCTTTGTAAACAACTGGCTAGAGTAGCATAAGCAGTTAGGACGGGTGGTTCTTACTGATAGTGATATTGGCATTTTATCTTTATCAAGTTTTATTAACTATTGTATTTTTAGTGAATTATTTGTTGCAGAGTGGTTGCTTTAGTTACTACTTAAGATTGGAGTCTAAGTTGGTTTACAACATTACATCGTTGTATTTGATTGATCTGCTACATATGTTAGTATAATCATTGTTATATTCTAGTATGTGCCAATAAATGGGAATTATACAGTAATTGGAAAGCTTTTATTATTTTAAATTATTTCAACTGCATTTGTTATTTTATACTTATTTACTTCTCTATGTTTTTTGTCCGCTTTTTGTATGAGAGGGGCGAGTCTTAAGGTATCAGTATCATGTTGCCTTGGTTAGCCAGGTCCGAGCTCTCTCACATCCATTTCTCTTTTTCTCTTGTAGAGTCACTTGCACACAATAGGTTTAATCTCATTGTCTTTGCCTACAAATTCCTTTTATAGTTGGAATACATTGATTCCATCTTGAGGTTCATAGCCATAATTCATTTATTTTTGTCAATATACGACAATCAGACACAATGACTTGTGCCCCACTAGCTCTCGTATATTGATCGTGCACTCTAATTGCCCTCCAATTACAACAAAGTTATGGTGGATCTTGATTATGGACTATGGTTTCCTGTTTTGGTCAGGCATCAAAGTTGAAAGGTGATGGTTGTTTGATCCCATCAGACTCTAATTCCTTGAACATCACTTTTCTTTGAGGTTTTTAGCTGTTCATGTAATTATGAGTAAATAGAGTTTTTTACCACTAAACTCATGAGGTTGTTAAAAAAGTACCATCAAACTTGAATTTGTTATTTTAATACCATTAAACGTTACAAATGCTCCAAAAATATCATTGAACTTTTTTGTTACTTTTACACCATTAAACATTTCAAAATGTTACAAAAATATTATCGACGTTAATCACTTAATAGGACTAAACGAAAAGTTACATGTATGTCAAAGCTATTTTTGCAACATTTACAAAGTTTAAAAGTACTAAAAGTAAAAAAAAAAAAAGATATTATTTTTTTAACATTTGTAAAGTTTACTGGTCTGAAAATAAGAAATAAAAGTTTGACGGTACTTTTTTAGCAACCACAAAAGTTTGGTGGTAAAAAAATCTATTTATTCTATAAATATCTTCAACGAATATGGCATTTGTCGACATGATCAATACCTTGTTCTCTTGACATTTATAGAACATGTCTCATTTTATTTCTTTACAAGATCCAGCAAACATTGGTGATTTGATGTAGAGTAAGCCATGTTGTATTGTTCTTTACTCACTAACAATTTTGCGCATATAATGAGCTCTTCCTTGCAACTAACACAAAACACCCAACACATTCAAAAAAACAAGAGAGCTTGAAAAAGACAACCTATGTTTTACTCAAATTGTTTGGGTTTCCACAAAATAGGTTTGTAAATAGGTTAGCTCAATGGGCCAGCTAAAGCTCTTAAGAGAGGTGAGCTCATAGGATTTATTTACAAAATAAATGATATTTTAGTCTATGGGTGTAAATAGATTTTTTTACCATCGAACTTTTGGGGTTGTTAAAAGAGTACTATTAAATTTTTGATTTGTTACTTTCATGCCAATAAACTTTACCAATGTTACAAAAATATCATTAAACTTTTTTTTGTTACATTCATACAATTAAACTTTACAAATGTTACAAAAAAAGTTTGATGGTATTTTCATAACAATTATAAAGTTTAATGGTATAAAAGTAAAAAATCAAAATTCGATGATACTTTTTTAACAACCCCAAAGTTCAGTGGTAGAAAAATGTATTTATTTGTGTAAAAAATTGTGTACAAATTGGGCCAACTGATCCTATCTATCTATCTAACCTATTCTTTCAAAAATATGCATGTAAAACTTACAAATTCTTTGACATTGATGGTCTTTAGATCTCCATTATCTATCTAACATATTCTTTCAAAAATACGTATGTACCCTTACAAATTCTTTGCCATTGATGGTTGTTAGATATCTGTTAGAGTTTTTTGGGATCTCTGGCTTTACATTCTGGCTCTCTTTAGATGTAAGGCTTTACATTCAAGCTCTCTTTAGATGTAAGGCTTTACATTCAAGCTCTCTTTAGATGTAAGACTTTACATCAAGGCTCTATTTAGCTGTAAGACATCAAAGCTCTATTTAGATGTAATGTTTATTACGTAATATTCTAAATTAAATATAAGACTCTACATATGTAATAGTTATTGGATCTCCGACAAAGTCGTTGGAGCTCTAACAAGTTGCCAACAAAAGTTGGTGAGTTCCAGTTAAGTTACCGGTGAAAGTCATTGGTGTTGGTTGTTAAAGTCATATTAATGTTTTGAGTTATTTATTATGAGAGTAATAAAGTATGAGTAATTTGGTTTTTTGGCATGTATAGCGAGCTAAAATTGTGAAATTTATGTTTTATTTGTGATATTTAGGTAAAATTTGTAATTGAAATTTATTTTATAAATTTCATGCTAAACATAATTTGGGCTGATTTATGCTAAAGCCCATTCCAAGGTTTTATAAAAGAATTAATATCGTGTATAATAGCCATATATGCTGGTTGTTACTTATAGTAAGCACCCCAATCCAACATGATATAATAACTAATTTTATAATTATTTTATATTTATATTCAATTACTTATTAACACATTACTTAATGGCATAAAAAAACTTAAAATATATATATATATATCACTAAAAATAAATGCTCGCTGTATCTAAATACATATGTTGTTGTTAGGTACAACTCAAACACTTACTATTTACTTTTTATCCGCTAAAGAAGCTAGCAACCAACCCTCAAATAAATAGCTTTTAATATTCTTGAGACTCAGTACGTATTTCTTTTGAACTAAATTTTCAGGTTAGCCTAATAAATTTTCATGTTGTTGGGGGCTTATTTTCTGAACTTATTGGCAGTTAACTAAAACGTTTATTTCCGCCTTATATAATTCATTTACTATATTTGTATTTTTTTTTTCTTGCTATTTCATTTATATTTATTTAATATTAATTTTTTTTTTACATTTTTTATATCTAAAAAATAGTTTTCTTTTTTACTTAAAAAAGGAAAATATGGTGTTTAGGTTTTGAATCGTAAACTAATAGTATTCATAATATTTATTATTTATTGAACAATTTTGTTATGCATAAAATGTAATCCTTTGTATCTCCATGGTCATGCCCACATAATTTAATTACTTATATTTAGCCTAGTTGAGATGTAGTAAAGACACAAAATTTACAATGAATTGCTCAAATAGCAAAGATTTGTGTAAAAGAGCTTTTTGGACCTAAATAGCACTTTTTGGATTGAAACGGTGAGTTTCATTTATGTAATATATATGATTTTTACCAAAATCTTCCTTTGTCCAAATAGGAAATACTCATTGGCCTCTGACCCTTTTTGAGTATTCGTAAAAATCTCGTCATTTTCGTGTTTCCTTCGAAACACTATCCTTACTGATAAGCCAAATAGAATCTTTTGTTATTAAACTGTTTGATAGAAGTCTTTCTCATAAGCCAAATAGAATATCTCAATGTATGTAACCTGTACATTCATATTTTGTATGTAACCTGTACATACAAATTTATATATAACCTGTACATTCACATTTTGTATGTAACCTGTACATACAAATTTGTATGTAACCTGTACATTCACATTTTGTATGTGAATGTACAGGTTACATACAAATTTATTTTGTATGTTGTACATACAAAATGTGAATGTACGGGTTACATACAAAATAAATGTGTATGTAACCTGTACATACAAAATGTAAATGTACAAGTGCCATAAGCTGTTCTTCTTCTTCTTCTTCCAGTGGGTGATTGGAATTAAATTAAATACTTCTTTGTAGACATAGTCGAAAGCTTGAAAACAAAACCCAAGTAATATTGCAAATAAATAAAAAGAACCTCAATTTGATAACTACTTAAAAATCAATTTTGGAGGCAATTAAAATTAGTATATAATTAGATATGTCAGATACTCTTTATATAATTATATAATTAGATATGCTTAAATTAACATTTTCTCTATACAAGAGCAACGCATGTCTATATTCATTGTAGCAATATGGGTGTAATTGGGATTAAACCTAGATTTCTGGTGTAACAGTAGCGAAAAATGAAGAGAAGAGGGAGCTATGAAACATAGAGAGGAAGAGACAGAAGACGAAATAAAGTGGGCTCATATGATGGCAAAATTGTAAAATAATATACCTCAAAATGAAGACGTATTGTTATTTTAGTTAAATTGGTCAAAAATTGCAAATCAGTCTATTCTGCGTCATTAATTGCAAAATCTAAGCATTTTTAGGCCCATTGTAATTTGGACATAATTCGATAAACGATTTCGTTTTTTGACATATCTTATTTACTATTTTATTCTTTAAAGGTTTACAAGTCACTAAGTCACAGAAGTTTTATACAAGTCTCACAGAATACAACAAAAATTTAGTAAACCTTACAATACACTATTTTTCTTAAAACCCACACAAAATATTAATTACATAAACAAGCGTATTTTTCACATTATCTTAAAATGATAAAAAAATTAAGAAATAATAGAAATAAAAAAAAGACATCTCATGATGCTTTTAACAAGAAAAGATATTTAGTAAATGAAAATTTGAAGAAATTCGAAAGTCAAAACTAAATCTTTAAGAAGAAGATGGATTCAAAGAATCATTTTTCTCAAGAATAAGAAAAATATTATCAAGAAAATATATAATTTATTACGGAATACGCACTAAAGAAATCAGTATTATAATTACATATGATAAATAAAGATATAACATAATATTAATTGATAGAAAAATTATTATGAAAAAATTATCAAAAATTTTCCTGAAGGATAAAAAATTTGATAAATTCATTTAAGAGGGATCCAAATATTAATAAAAATATATTTCAGAAAAGAAATTGATACAGTAATAAAACTTACACTATTAGATAATAGGATAGTAAATCGAAAAGATGCTTTATTAGGAATAATTCTTGAAAATTTACGATATCAAAAATTAAAATTCATAGCATATCCAAAATTTGCTATTAATATCAATGACTAAAATCTAAACCAATTATTAAGCCTAGTTTATAAATTTGAAAAAGGAGATTTAATGAAAAAAGGAAACCATCCATTTTCAGTACACTATACAATAGGATATTTCCTAACAAACAGTCATAACAATTCAATATATGTATAAAATGAATTAATAGAGATAGATATAATATTGCAAGAAATAGGACAAATAACAAAACCAAAAATATTAATAGACTTTGAAGTACCTGAAGAATGGAACATAAACATTAAAAAAAAAGCTCTTATACCAATAAGAAAGAATAATATACCAATAATTGTTTTTACAAACTCTCAAGTAGTAATTAGCAAACAAGACAAAGAAATAAAAAAACTAAAACATAAAATCAAAAAAGTTAAAAAGTTAACATTTTTGTTCATGAAGTAATAGAAGGATAAGAATTGATAAATAATAAAAATAGAAAAAACATAATATCACTATACATTTATCCAATATAAGAATGTCAAAAATAAGTTACAAGAAATAGAATTACAAATAATGCTAGTTTTACAAGCATATTAAGTAACAAAATAGCTATAATGGCAGCTTTGATCATTTTAATAGAAGAAATAGACACAATTCATGACTTAAACACTACAAAAGAAATTCTTAAAGAAATAAGAGAATATAGTTGTACTAATAAACAAAAAATTGATATGCATAAAGAATTTACAAAAATAAAAAAGATATTAATATTATTCCATGTAAAATAGTAAGACTTAATAACAATAATAATCTAGAAGATTAATCTGATCCCTTTATAGGATTAATAAATGATCCACCAAAAAAAAGTGATTGATTAATTTCAAAAAATACCAATAAAAAGGATCAATCTATCAAACATATCTTTAATGATGGAATATAGCTAAAGATTAGAAGAAGAATCTATGGATCCTGAAACACCTAGACATAGAGAGATTAGTAACTTTGTTAACATTAAATGATGAGAAATTAACAAAATAAATGGAACATACACTGTCAAAATATTGAGGAAGATGATATAATTGTAATAAGTGAGTAATTTGGAGCATAACCCAAGACCTCATACAGAAGATTAAAAATAGATATTGGTCCACCAGTACAAACCAAAGATGAAGGAACCATGATTCACATAGGGATGATAGAGAAAGGGGTAGATTGATGAACACAATTTTGACCTATGTTTTGTTATGTTTTTAAGCATTTATTTTATGTTTTACTTTATTATTTTCGTGTTTTGGAAGGTATTTTTGTGTTTTGTAGGTTTTTGGACTATATTTGATTGAAATGACACAAAAAGAGAGAAAATGGAGTAACAAAAACTAGAAAATGTAAGGCTTACATTGGGAGTCAAAAACTATGTAAGGGTTACATACAAGACAAAAGGAACGTGCGCCTAGGCATGAAAAACCTGCGCCTAGGTGGGGAGGTTTCTATTTTCTACCATGGAGCCAAAATTCAACGCGCGCCGCAGCGGGCAAAAACCTGCGCTGAGGCGAGCGTGCCAAAACTGCCCAGAAACCCTAAAATGCGTATTCCACTTCATTCCTCCTATAAAGACCACATTATACCTCTCCCAAACATAAGTCTTCACACCAAATTTCTTCCCCACCTTAGCTGCTACTGCAGCAAGGGTTTTCCACCCAAAATCAAGAGGAGACCCTCCATTATTGAAGCTACTCCAAGGATTTGAGAAAGAGGATCAATCAAGTTCAAGGATTTGGAGCTAGAGGATTCATTGGGGTATCTTTAGTTGCATATATTTTTCTTCTCTGATTTTGTGGTTTGCCTCCATGACTAAATTGATTGACACCAATTTAGTTATGGTTGGCTAATTTATGTAATTGGGATGTTAGTCTTGCTTCCAATGATTGGAAGAACAATTTTGTAATTTAATTATATATGATTTGGATTTATTTCTTGTTCATGTTCTTATTATTTTTTGATTGTGAATTAATGGTGGATCAAACCTTAGTTTGTAATTAGAAAGAATATTTTAGAATTAGGCATTAGAAACGCCATCTTTGCTTAATTGTGCATTATGAACAAGAGCCTAAATTGACTGCATTGATTTGTGTTAGTTTAGGTGGTTAGAATTATTTCCTTGAGCTAATTTCGATTGATTAGTTAATGATCCGGATCAAAGATGTTAATTAGTTGATCGTAGTGAAAATTGCCATTGATTTGGGATTTTTTAGGTTTAGCGAAAAAATCATTAAATCCAACTTTTAATTGAATGCTTAATTTGTTTTTGCCATGAATGGATAGCGAACTAAAATTTTTATTTACATCCATCATCCCCACTTTGGTTGTGATTACTTTTATTTGCACTTTATTTTAGTTACATAATTAATTTAAGAATTTACAGTCTTTTCTACAACCCGACAATTGTTAGAATGTTTAGAATTGTTTGTTCGACTAAATAAGAAAATAAATAACGTTTTAGAACCACCGTAATTCCTTGAGAGACGATCTTGGGAGTATACTTATCACTCATTACAAGTTATTCGTGCACTTGTGAGCTTTTTATAAAATACAAAATTTGACTATCAAGTTTTTGTGCATCATAGATCAATAGAACCCGATCCACCTTATAAAAGGAGGACAACACCTAATATGAATCCATCTATACTATGGGGTTACAAGAACTGATATACCATAAGAATTTCAACCCATTATGGGAAATTAAAGAAAGGATTTATTAGATATTGATTGTATACGAGATAGAAAGAAAGTTTTGGATGAATGGGCAAGTGGAATAAGTGTACTTGTCCAAACATCGGGAACAACATCTACAAACCCATCAATTTGTAGAGTATTATCAAACCATAAAATGAAAGGAAATATCAAGGTCCATGGTTTGGTAATTTACCAAATGAAATGCATTTACATATGCATGGTAATTCAACAATAGTTAGAGATAAATGTAGACATACAACAAAAGTAAATTAATTAGAAATAAATTAAGCTAATGACACCTAGAGAATATGAAAATATGTGACATGTGTTATATAGATTCTTTTATTTATGAATATGAAATGTTTTATCATAAAATACCCAGAGTAGAACAACAATTCATTCAATAAATATTTTATAAAAAATTACCAATTTGCATAAACTTTGGAAGAAAATTGACAAAAAAGATATAGGACAACAATACCTAATACTTTGGAGGAAGAATAAAAGAATTAAAAGTTTGGATAATCTTAAAATGTCAAGAAAAATAAGACTTTAAGTGAACCAAAAGAAATATAAAACTTTGTTGTGATACTGGAAATTATTGATTACCAAGAAAATATGGATGTAATTCTAAAATTTATAAGAACAGTTATAAGAGTAAAAATAAATATAAAAGTATACAAAATATAAAAGATATAAGCTTAGAAAACCAAATTTTCATAAATATAAAAGAATGTTTAATAAGGAACCTTATAGGAAAATTTATTTTAGAAGAAAAAAGATATATAAAACTTAACAAAAGAAATTACTTTCCATCAAGAAAAAAAGAAATATAGATGTTGGATTTGCAATAAAGATTTTCATTATGCAAATGAGTGTCTTAATAGACTTCATCTTAAAATGAAATTTAAACAACAAAATAAGATTCTTGAAGAAGCTTGTAGGATGAAATTATAACTAATTGAGAAATATGACATAAATGATACATGTAGTATCTGTCTATTAAAAGAAATAACAGACTCAGAATTTAAAGAAATATCAAACTGTGATACCTAATTTGATTAATGGATGAATTATTAAGTATAACAAATTCAAATAATACATATATAAAGATAAGATTAATATTCAAATGATTTAATAATTATTATTTACATACATATATTGACACAAGAGCGAGTATATATATTTTCAGTAAATATATGTTTCCAGAATTACTTTGAAAATTAGCTTCAAAGGAGTTAATAATAAGAATAACTAATAATACTACCCTAAGGTTATAAAAAGTTTTAAAAAATACAAATGTATTACTTGGAAGAGAAAATTATATACCAACAATATATCAGCAAGAAATAGGTGTAGACTTGTTAAAAGAAAATAACTTCTTAAACCTCTACCAACCATTTACATAATATTTGGATAGGATAAGCTTAACAACATTAGAAGAAAAATTAATATTTATTTTCAAAATAAGAAAACCTTTAACAGTATTATTATCAACTTTTTTGTTAGAATGTAAAAAACGAAAACGTGGTAAAAATATAAAATTAGAAAAGCTATAAATAGAAAACATTTTTTTAGACTTGGAGATTGACCAAAGTCTCTTTCTAAATGAAATCCAATAAGATACAGCCCTAGCAATAATTAGGAAATTATTGAAAACAATAAGTTCTAAAAACCTATTAGATTCTATAAGATAACGCCCTAGCAAGAATTAGGAAAATATTGAAAAAAATAAGTTCTAAGAACCCATTAGATTCTAACATAAATAAATCCAATCAAATAACAAGCATAAGATTAGGGGATCCTTTAAAGTCATTAGAATAAAACCTATGATTTATACTCTAGAAGATAGGCAAGAATTTAAAAAATAAATTTGAAAACTTTTGGAATTAAAGTAATTATTCCTTGTAATTCACCACATTCTAGTCCATCATTCTTAGTAGAGAAAGAAACTGAGAAAAGAAGAGGTAAAAAGAGAATGATAATAAACTTCAAAGCTTTGAATAAAGAAATAATTGATAATTATTATTTTATTCCAATGAAAGAAAATTATTATTACTCATAAAAGGGAAGAAATATTTTTCTAACTTTGAGTATAAAAGTGGATTCTAGCAAATAAGATTTGATGAAGATATTAACAACATTTAGCTGCCCTTAAGGACAATTTCAATAAACAATTGTTTCATTTAGCTTAAAACAAGAACCATGAATATTTCAAAGATATATGGATAATATATTCAAAAAATATATTAGATATTATTGTGTCTATATTGATGATGTATTAGTATTTTAAGAGAATGTACATATAAATGAATAGTATTATTAGAAAGGAAAGTTGTTATATCCCAACAAAAAATAAAATATTTAAGATTAGAAATAGAAGATGAAAAATATCATCTACAACTTCATATATTTAATCATATACAAATTTTTTCAAGTATAATAAAAGACAAGAATCAATTATAAAGATTTATAGGATGTTTAACATATGCAGAAACATACACACACCCATATATATATGTATGTATGTCATATGTATACATGTAAGACCAGATGATAAAATGATAATAGAAATAGATGCTTCACATGAATATTTGTAAGAAGTATTAAAAGCAAAAATAAATGATAAAAGATGAATATCTTTGCAGATTTACATCTAGATATTCTCAAGGGTCTGAATTAAATTACCATAATAATAAAAAAGAATACTTAGCAATAAAAAAAGAAATCAAGAAATTTTCAATATATGTTATTAGTACCAGGTTTATTGTTAGGACTGATAATAAAAATGTTGGTCACTTTTTAAGGACTACTATTGCAAGAGATTATAAACAAGGAAGATTGATTCATTGGTAACAATGATTTAATTATTAAAAGTTTGTCGTTGAACATCTACGAGAAAGTAAGAATACTTTAGCTGATGCTCTTGCTGGGAATTAGCCCTACTAATATTTTTTATGATTACTAGTAAAAATGAACAACTAGACATGAAAATCATGATCAAAGAAAAGGAATTTAGAATTATTTAAGAGCAATTAAAAATCTTGTATCTCAAAAATCCTTAGAGGCCAAAAAGGAAGAAGTTAATCATCCAGCTAAACAAGAATAGGAAGAAGCTAACACTTCAAAACTTTTGAAAATAACCCCAAAGAAAAATGAAGATGTTAAATCTTCACCCAAAAAAATTGGGATGACATTGTCGAGGAAGAACAAGAAAAGTCAAAAGACTTAAAATAAAAAGGAATTGCTGAAAAGCAAAAATACTATGTTGTCTATAATGGACTTTTTCTAGGTATTTATAACAACTGACCAGAAGCAAGTAGAGAAATCACGGGATTTGGAGGAGTAAATCATAAGGATTTCAATGATAGAATTGACACAGAAGGAAGTCTTACTAATTAATAGATTCCAAAGCTACTCACCCCAGTGAGATAACAGGACCATATAGCCATATTCTTAGGAATCAACTTCCATCAAGAAATCGAATGAACACACTTGAAAAAATTCCAAAACATGTAATTTTGAAAAATAAGCATCCTTTCTCATCCCAGAAGAGGAGAAAGAAAGAAAGATGTAGAAATTTATTAGAACATTAGTGGTTAGGTTTGTATAACTTAACATGAAAAACTACTAATGAATACATGCAAGACATGAAGTTCTATACTACTGAAAAGGAATTTTCTCAAGGTAGTAAGTTCAATATTATGGAAGGAATAGACCCTAAGTTCATGCAGGACTAATTGAGAATCTTTATACAAAAAACAATTTGATAGAATTAAATTATTTTCCTAAAAATTTTCAGAAAACTATTAAGAATTTTAGGAAAATAATTAAAGTAGTAGATCGGCCAGTTTATCTTAGATTCTTTAGCAGCATAATAGATTAGGATCATGGTAGAAGTATTAGTCCATACCATTTCATAAAAATTAATTTGACTAATAGTAATTGTGAAGTCGTAAGACCAAAAGCTTTGATAGAAAAAAAAGTTCAATTATGAAATCTTCAATATTGAAAGAGGACAAATGCTTAGTTGGATATATCATGAAATATGAATGATTAATAATTCCTCAGAAATCAAAATTAATTATGCAACAAATAAAATGATAATATTTTTTAAAGCAATTTTCCATTCAATGAAGAAGATACTAAGAAAATTACAAATTATGAAGTAGCATTCAACTACAATGAATTAGAATTCAATGAAGAGATAAAAAAGATATTTTGTTACTCTGTTAAGACACAATCAACATATCACAAGTGCATTTATTGCATAAATGACAAAGAAGAAAAAGAACATTTGGTGTCACCAACATCACAAGAATCCAACATAAGTAATAAATGAGATGACTTCATGGCTAAATCAACATAAGTAATAGAAGTCTAAGTCCCTTTGTGTCTTTGTTGGCATTTCTAGGAGTAAAACACAGAGTTTGTTTATTTTACTTAGTGTTTCTGTCTACCTTTTTGAATGGTGCTTTGCTTGTGATCAGTATTGCACACACTTACATAGATCTTAACAATATTGTATATTTTAATGATACATACACCTTCGGGTGGTTGAGAGCATATAGATTGCATGTTAAAATGTATTTTTACTTGCATTTGTTTTCCTGAGTTGGTGGGTGTTTGTGGCTTTTTATTTGGTAATGTTTTGCCTTTAAACAACTTATTTTTAGTGGTTTGTCGAGACCTTGCGGAGTTTTCGTCTATGGCTCGCCGAGGTGGTCAACGAAGGATCCACGAGTGTGCATAGGGTGGATTTGTGGCTCGTTAGACCTCGCTAATAGTTTGCAAGGGGTTTGCTGAGGTGGTCAGTAAGGCCTTGCAGATATGTGCAGTAAGGTGTCGGCAAGGGTCTGAGAAGGCAAAAAATTAGCTGTAAATACCCCCTCCTCTCTCTTATTCATTACACCTTTCTACACACTTTCTTGTCCACTCTCTCACCACTTCTACATATTTTTCTTTACACTGTATATTTGGGGTCGCGTATTTTTCAAACGAGAGAAAAATATTTTTGGCGTGTCTGAAAATCATTTTATAATTCCCATATGACTAATACGTTAAGTGTTATTCCATATTAATAATTTGAAGGTGATAATTCACTTGGATATTTTTGTGAATTAATTTTTGAAAAAAGAGATTCTAAATTCTCAATACATCGAGTGTTATTTCTGTATTGAGATACGATATGGTGGTGAAGTTTGTTAAAACTATTTTATCAAATGGAGATTTTGCAATAACAATACATCAAGTATATTTATGTATTATTTTTGTGAGGTGGACACATTACTAGGTGGAGATTTCATGTCAACAATACGTCGAGTGTTTTTCGATATTGTTGATACAAAGTGTTTTATTCTAAAAGCCATATTTTGGGAAAACAACATATATTTTGTACACGCATATTAATTATAGGTATTTGTATCACATTGTGTGGTGGTGTGGCTCTAGAGGTGAGCTAGTTCTAGTGAGGATCAAAGTAGCTGTGGTGCAAGTTGGTGATAACAGCGTAGGTATTTAGGACGGGTGGTCCCTGATGAGTGCTCAAAAAGCACTAATATTTCGTGATTAATTGTGCTTGATTGATTGATATATAGATTTATTATGACTATTATTTCGATTATTTTCATAAATCTATCCATTCGGAGTCACGGGTATATTTTAGTGCATTTCAGGTGTTTTTAGCGTCAAAATGAGTCAAATGATGAAAACACGCGAAGACGGAACACTTACGGCGCTCGGATCACGAGTTACGGGCTAAACGAGACAAATATGTAAGCCTTACATAATGTGCCATCACATATGTAAGGGGGGACGTGAAAAGAAGGAAACCAATGCGCGCCGCGGCGAGAGAATTGCATGCCGCGGCGTGAGGCTCTCGGGTTTGATCCTGAAAACATAGAAGCATTGCGCGCCGCGGCGAGGGAATTGTATGCCGCGGCGGAGAGCTCTCGGGTTTTTACATAATTTCCAGAATTTGTGTTGCGCCGCGGCGGGGAAAATGCATGCCGCGGCGCGCCTATTCCTATTGCAATCAGGAATCCCTTACATCTATAAATACCCCCTTAGACCCCCCTTACGAAAAAAGAACTCGAATTGGTACACAACTCTTACACTTTACAATTTTGCAACCAAACACGACATTCAATCAACTTTGGGAGTTTTGCTACACAAAAACGAAGCAAGAGAAACCATTCTAAGGATCCAAAGAAGCCGTCGACAATCGAAGATAAAGCTTACGGAGGAGTACGTCAACCGATCCATAAGCGGTATTTAGATCTAGGTTCTCTTTGGTGTTGTAGAATTCTATTTTTCTTCTTTTTTCGTTGGAGTGTATGTTCGTATTTTATTTGTCTATGAATATTAATATGAACATATCTGGCTAGTTTTATTATGGATGTTTAGTTTGTGTTGCCATGTTTGCTAGAACTGTGTATGGTGTATGTTTTATTGATTTAATATAAACAAATTACTTTTTGATTAAGAGCATGTTTAGATATTTGATTATGAATAATCATGGGCCCATTTGATGTTCGTAGTTAGATTGAAAAATCTGAGAATTTAGTTATAGGAACGTCACCTTAACTTTATTCCGAAACACTTAATCGAAGCTTCAAGTTAGTGACTTAGTCATAGCATTAATTTGATTGGCATGTTTTCCTTGCGCATAATTTGATTACTATTTGATTTACCCCCGCCAAAGGCAATTAATTAGTTAATCAATAAAGAGACCTACCCCCGCCAAAAGGAGTCTCGTAATTAAAAGGAAAGCCGGTAGTTTAATTCATATAGGACGTTCATGCATATCACCATACCTTTTCGATGCAAGCATGGTCAACCAAGCTAAACGTCCATACATTCTCCATTGATCTTCAAATATATCTGAATTGATTGTTTAATTGCGATTTTGTTTTCGTTTAATTGCTCGTACTTTGTTCCCGTTACAAATCAAACACCTTTTTACAGTTTTACTAGCTTTAGGATTCTAGTTACTTAGAGTTTTAGTTTTACTAGAACTCTATTTAATTAGTCTTTTATTTTCATTAGAACTCTGTTTAAGTTAAAAAGTTAGTTATTTAAGACCACTGCAATTCCTTGAGAGACCGACCTTGGAAGTTGCTTATCACTTTACTACGAGTGATTCGTACACTTGCGAGTACACATTTTAACACATCAAGTTTTTGGCGCCGTTGCCGGGGAATTGGCGTTTTAGATAATTTTCTTTTTAACTTTTTAGAGTTTCTGATTTATTTATTTATTTTTTTTTATTTTATTTATTTTATTTGTTTATTTTTATTTGTTTATTTATTTTATTTATTTCTTTATTTTATTTATTTATTTTTATTCGAAAAATCCAAAAAAAAAAAAAAAAAAAAAAAAAAAAAAAAAATCAGAAAATCAAAAAATCAAAAAAAATAGTGTTTTTAATTGCTTAATCTGTGGTGCTTTGATTTCTCTGTTGTTTTTGTTAGTTTTTGAAAGGTACCGTTCATCAACAACATCAACAAATTTTAAAATGCACCTAATCAGGCTGGATACTGAAATCCAAGAGCCAATACAAATGAAGAACTACATGATATGACAGACATAGAGGTATGTAGCATTTGTGGTTTATATGGGCATTATGCTAATGTTTGCACTTTTGCAGGTGATTACTATGCATCCCCTAATCCAAACTTTGATTTTAATGAGAGATGTCACCCACCTTGGAATGATCCTTATTTCAGTACCTATAATCCTGAGTGGGGAAATCACCATAATTCTTCATGGCAAGCAAACTTTACCCCACCTTATGCCCAATACAACATGCAAAGCTCAAATTCATATGACCCACCGTATGCCCAATACAACATGCAAAGCTCTAATTTTCAACCATATGACCCACCTTATGCACAATACCAAATGCAAAGCTCAAGTTTTCCTACATATCCATCTAGGGCCACCTTCGAAGAGAGCTTAAATTCTTTCATACAAGGAAGTCGAGTTTCTAATCAACCTAGGAAGCCAACCTTAGAGGAAACCTTGAATGCTTTCATACAATCTACTAGTGAAAGGATGGAGTCTATAGAGGCATCAATAAACAGAATAGAAATGCAAGTTGGGCAATTAGCGGAACAAATTCAAAAACAAGAAGAGTTGCCCACCCAAATTGAGCAAGTGAAGGATGACACAATCCTTCAAAGTGGTAAAAATTTTGAAAATATTTATTTTCCTGAAACTTTTGATGATTTACCACTTTGTGTAGAAAATACAGATGGAGAGCAAGCAATTCTCAAAGAATGTCAAGCTGATGAATATCAAATTCTACAAACTTCTGTGGAGAACAAGGAGGAATTATCTTCACCTCCCATGCCACACAAGGCACCTAAGACTTGCACATCCCCAAATTATTTTCTATACCACTTCCACAAAAAAGTGTGTGCTGTGCTTTATGGAAAACAACTACCGAGATGGAAGGACAAGCTTAATGACATATTAGCTCGGAAAATTGATATCACACACTTCAAGATCTTTGATGATGGTGGATAGAAACGAATTAGCAACGTCTTGCTAAGACGTTAAAGAAAGCGCTTGGTGGGAGGCAACCCACCATATTCGGTAGTATCAATTTCTTTTCTTTATTTTCTTTTTATTTATTTATTATTATTTTTTATTTTTATTTTCTTTTTCAGTTTTTCCTTTATTTTCTTTTATTTTGGATTGTTTAACTTTGTTTGATGTTTTTGTGTTTTCATTTGACTTAGTTATAATTAAAAATTGGGTTTGAATGTGAATTGTGTGCATACACTTTGAGGTTCAATATATGTTCATATACATACATTCTTCATGAGAGAAGCGAGGAACAGTGAACCGGAGCATAGCGAGTAACGACACAATTTCATACGAAAGGGGGGTAACTTCTTACACTTTTTCTTAATTTCTTTTGCTCTTCTTTTTACATTGAGGACAATGCAGAAATTAGGTTGGGGGTGGGGAAGAATATTCCATGAGCATGAAATATGACCAATTTTTAATTTTTAACTTTGTCACTTGAATTGTTTTTAGTTAGTGTCGTGTCTACTTGATTCAATCCGGAAATCTATGATATTAACATGATTGTAATGACGATGACATATGAGAGATGTTAGATTTTTACCTAAGCAACGAAACACATAAATGTTGGATTCATCTAATTTGAGAATTTTGTGGTACATGTGGTATGTATGCATGGTTAGTTTAACTATTCTGATTTGTGGAATGTATGCATGTTCATGATATGTTTTAAGTCTCAACAATCTCTAGAACTCATTTGAAAACACGTTGAAGCGAAATAATAGAAACAAATGCCACTTAGAAAATGATTTAGGCCATCTTTGGACCGTTTGAACCTTTCATGCCTCCCCGCAATATTTTATCAATAGCACACCCTTGAACTCAACATTGACATACATTATATTACCCTTAGTGATAAGAGTACTTAATGTAATATTTGATTTTCATGAGCAATTATGTTGTGTTTATCTTGCTTCATCATAAAAAATAAAAAATAAAAAAAATAAAAAAAAATTGATGATGATTGAAACAGTAAGCAAGAATAAAAAAAAAAAAAAAAAAAAAAAGAAGAAGAAAATCAAGCAAAAGATCCAAAGGACATTTGAATTGAAGGGAGGATGAAAAGAACACTTGGTGGAAAAAGTTGAAAATATGCTTGTGAAATAAAAAGTACTCTTATCATATGAAAACATCATCTTTGTACTTTCATTATCACATACCTAGCCACAACTTTACAAGCTTAATGAAGTCCTATTGATTCTAGGTTGTTTAGTTTCTATATTAGTGGAGATGAGTTTGAAAAATGAGCATATGGAGTTTGTAAGTGCAAAAATTCACATTCATATTTTACTTGCACATTTATGAGATATCGAAATTTAATCTAAGAATATCATGCATGACACGGTCAGATAGTGTAACTAACGGGTTTGTGGTTTGATTGGTTGTTCAAAATTCGATTACCATGATGAGTTTGATGTTTGGACTGTTTTTGAGCTTAGGTGATGTTTAACTATTTCATGTATCATTCGTTGTTAACAATTTTTGAGACGTATGCATGGATTGATTCAAGTATTGTTAGAGTCTTTATTAGTTTTGAGTCTTTATTTGTGTCAGTTACGATGTTTGCGGGTATCATCACTGGAAACCCTCACGAGACTACAACTCGTCCACTAGGGCCACCTAGGGGTTTAAAGGCTTGTTGCATATGCTAAATGCAACCGTGACAATCTACGGAAGTGATTTAGGTTAGGTTAGTTTATTTCATTTGTTTTTAATTTTATTTTAGGTCGCTTCACTTGCTAGAGACTAGCAAGAAGCTGGTTGGGGGTTGTGATGAGTGCTCAAAAAGCACTAATATTTCGTGATTAATTGTGCTTGATTGATTGATATATAGATTTATTATGACTATTATTTCGATTATTTTCATAAATCTATCCATTCGGAGTCACGGGTATATTTTAGTGCATTTCAGGTGTTTTTAGCGTCAAAATGAGTCAAATGATGAAAACACGCGAAGACGGAACACTTACGGCGCTCGGATCACGAGTTACGGGCTAAACGAGACAAATATGTAAGCCTTACATAATGTGCCATCACATATGTAAGGGGGGACGTGAAAAGAAGGAAACCAATGCGCGCCGCGGCGAGAGAATTGCATGCCGCGGCGTGAGGCTCTCGGGTTTGATCCTGAAAACATAGAAGCATTGCGCGCCGCGGCGAGGGAATTGTATGCCGCGGCGGAGAGCTCTCGGGTTTTTACATAATTTCCAGAATTTGTGTTGCGCCGCGGCGGGGAAAATGCATGCCGCGGCGCGCCTATTCCTATTGCAATCAGGAATCCCTTACATCTATAAATACCCCCTTAGACCCCCCTTACGAAAAAAGAACTCGAATTGGTACACAACTCTTACACTTTACAATTTTGCAACCAAACACGACATTCAATCAACTTTGGGAGTTTTGCTACACAAAAACGAAGCAAGAGAAACCATTCTAAGGATCCAAAGAAGCCGTCGACAATCGAAGATAAAGCTTACGGAGGAGTACGTCAACCGATCCATAAGCGGTATTTAGATCTAGGTTCTCTTTGGTGTTGTAGAATTCTATTTTTCTTCTTTTTTCGTTGGAGTGTATGTTCGTATTTTATTTGTCTATGAATATTAATATGAACATATCTGGCTAGTTTTATTATGGATGTTTAGTTTGTGTTGCCATGTTTGCTAGAACTGTGTATGGTGTATGTTTTATTGATTTAATATAAACAAATTACTTTTTGATTAAGAGCATGTTTAGATATTTGATTATGAATAATCATGGGCCCATTTGATGTTCGTAGTTAGATTGAAAAATCTGAGAATTTAGTTATAGGAACGTCACCTTAACTTTATTCCGAAACACTTAATCGAAGCTTCAAGTTAGTGACTTAGTCATAGCATTAATTTGATTGGCATGTTTTCCTTGCGCATAATTTGATTACTATTTGATTTACCCCCGCCAAAGGCAATTAATTAGTTAATCAATAAAGAGACCTACCCCCGCCAAAAGGAGTCTCGTAATTAAAAGGAAAGCCGGTAGTTTAGTTTATATAGGACGTTCATGTTATCTCACCATACCTTTTCGATGCAAGCATGGTCAACCAAGCTAAACGTCCATACATTCTCCATTGATCTTCAAATATATCTGAATTGATTGTTTAATTGCGATTTTGTTTTCGTTTAATTGCTCGTACTTTGTTCCCGTTACAAATCAAACACCTTTTTACAGTTTTACTAGCTTTAGGATTCTAGTTACTTAGAGTTTTAGTTTTACTAGAACTCTATTTAATTAGTCTTTTATTTTCATTAGAACTCTGTTTAAGTTAAAAAGTTAGTTATTTAAGACCACTGCAATTCCTTGAGAGACCGACCTTGGAAGTTGCTTATCACTTTACTACGAGTGATTCGTACACTTGCGAGTACACATTTTAACACATCAGTCCCTGAGTGATAAAGGTATTTGGTGTGTTACCTTATTGAGTCTGTATTAACTATTTATTTTCATTTAATGAATTTGGCTATTGAGTGTTGCCTTAAGCAACCCATGGATGTTACCATTTGGATTAGAGCCTAAGTGAGTTTACCACATTATAGTGCTATTTTTGTATGCTATGTTGCATGAGTTATTATAAGCTGAGTATTCTTAATATATGTGACCACATATATAGTCTATACTAAGATTGGAAAGCATTTATTGCTTTATCTTGTTGTTTATTTCCTATCTTGTTTGCTTATCTAGACATTACTTGCTATTTGTTTTTTCTTTTTACTACTTGTATGAGAGGGATGATTCTTTAGGTATCTGTATTACTTAAACTTGGTTGTTTACTGAGTTGGGATTCTCTCAAGGTGTAACAATATGTTGCTGCTATACTGTTAACAAAATGGGATAGTTGTCACCAGCTTGAAGAATAAGGCTAAGTGGAATAGCATCTGCTGTTAGCAAGTATTTTTAGTATAATTTTTCCATTTGTAAGAGTACCCTTGATCTATAAAAGAGGACTCAATCTCATAAATTGGATATAGTCTTCCTAGCAATATCCATAATCTATCTATCTTTTGTAATCTAGTCTTCTATGAGGAAGAAAGAAAACCTCTTCAAGGTTTCTAGTTCTCTTAGGCTGTAAAATATGTATTATGAATAAAAGTCCAGTTTCAAATCTAAATCTCTAGTCACTCTGACTTCATTAAACTTAAGTACATATCTTAGTAGATCAGCAGGTTTGAAGAACAAGAAGGAGACAATACGAAGCAGAAGATCGAGGTGGACCCATATTCATAAATATGTCATTTTATATCCTTGAGTAACTAGTATAACCTTGAATATCATCCACTTTGTTTAATCACCATATTTGTAAATTTGGAAATATGAATAAAGGATATATAAGGAAAAAAGAAATCTGGTTCAAATCTGGTTCAAATCTATACAGGAAAAAAGAATTATGTAAATCTTACAAAATTCTCAATAAAGTTTGTAAGCCTTACACACTTACTAACCAAAAACAATAAAAGCAAGGTATTTTAGTAAAGTCATGATTAAAATAAGAACTAAAACTCACAATTTTGGATGAAAAACTTCCCATTTTTGTCCATTTGAAACTTTTAGCCACAATCAAGCTATATGAGTCCCAAACTCCGTTAAATTGAACCACATTTAATATTATTTGAGTGCTATTGTTTGTTGCTATAAGTTTTAGGAATTTTTTTTTTTTTTTTTTTGTAATTTCCCAAAAAAGTATTACTTATTTCTTATTGAAAAGAAATGTTATATACATGACATTTGAGTAGGTTCAAATTATTAAGCTTGCAATATATTTTTTAGTGGTAAAAACTAACAATGGAGATCCAGATATATACATAGATCCATTTTATACTGTAATTTATTTATAATTTATGAATATTATACTTAAAATTTATGTTATTAGCCCTTGAGAAAGGACTAATGTCCCTTGTGGCTTATGTAGTTTCGCCTGTGCTTTTTGCTCAAATATTTCCCCTCACCTTATTTGTCTAGTAACAATACTTTTTCCTATGCCTCAACTATTTTATCTTTCTTTACGGTTACAGAAACTCTCACTCACAGACTTCTTCCTATGGAACTTGTTGAAGCTTCTCAATTCTCATAACAATGGTTGTTGATTTTTGCTTTCTTCTCTAAGGCAATGCCACTTGTTATTCATGTGGCCAAGTGGTAGATGTCTCATGACAACTTAAAATTCAAATTTTATACTTAATTAGTGAAGTGGATTTGTCTTAGAACAAAAAAGTTGATACATGCATGCTTTGTTTTTATTTATTTTTATTTTTTTAAATAAGGTTCTTGCATCCATGATTAACTTTAAATCATTAACGAGCTGAACATTAATCATGGGCCGAATATGCAATTAGGCCCATCAATAAATAACTGTCTGTATGCAAAAACAAATGAAATTAGTTGGAGCTACAATTCCCTCTATTTTGGGTCTTTTAGTGAGTCTTGTCTCCAATTCGATAGCATTCAAGATTGAGCAAGTCTAAGTAACTTAGTTTAAATCGAACGGCTATCCAATTCAATGTTAAATGATATACTAAACTTGCTTGAATAGTAAAAATATATAAGTTAGACATAAGAGTTACTATTTTCACGATTACAAATTTTAAAATTGTTATTTTATTATTTTCCTTTTTTTTATACTATTTATATGGTAAAAGTTTTAAAATTCTAGATTACTGTGCAAAAAGTAATAAAGTCGACTTGAAAAGAAAATCACTAAGAAGGCATTAGTGATTAAAAAAATAGCTTGGTAAGTGTTGGATAAAAAATAAACTAGGTACGCATGGCACCATTTGATTTATCCACATTAGTAGAAAAAAAGTCAAATGGAACTGTCAATGTATAGTCTTGTAAATCTTTATTAAATAATTTGTATTAATGGCTATGATATTTATATTATTATTAAATAATACAAATATTAATTAATATAGATTATTTACTAAAATGCTATCAATTAAAATCCTTTAAATATGGCTTCATAATCTAAAAAGGTACGTATAAGAAAGCTAGAACCCACTACTCACTTTATCTTAAACCCTTCAAATTCCTCTCTGATCTTAATTACTCTCTAAAGAATCTGACTTAAGCATCAGAGGGGATACAACATCCCATGGTGTCGTCCCTTTTGAAGTGGTTTACTGGTGACATGCAAGTCGACATGGCAGGAAACGAACATTGAACCAAAATCGGATCCAACATTTAGCACAGTTGATGGATCCAAAATATTTGGTGATTGATCGATCAAACTAGTTAAAACTCAAGAACATTCATTGTGTTCTTCATCACATTCATCGCACTCTTCATCTATTTCCTCCAAAAAAACACGCTCTATCCATCAAACCAATAAGATGAGCACTCAACTTGTTCCTGATGATATTTTACTTCCCTAACAGGATCATAACCAAGCTAGCCCCTAGAACCTCCAACTTGCCCTCAGCGTGCTTCTAGAGAATGGGCATACCAAGAAGGAACCTACTAAGCTTGATTTTGGATTGCTACCATTAGCAGTCCAAACCTAATTCAGGCTACAAGCTTCCGATGGGAAACTCCCAAAAACACCTGAGCAGGAATTGGACCCTAGAATGAGTCATGCCTCGATCACTAACCCATTTGAGGAAACTAGAAATATCATCTTAGGAGAATGAAAACCATAAGAGGACATGTTGTGCTAGCCAGGCCAACCTAATGTACCAAGCATCCATTGGCATTAAGCTCCAGCAACTCTTATCATCCTTTTCAATGATCGTTATCTATACTAATAGTTTGGACCAGATTTGTTTGGCTCACCTTGGGTAACCACTTCATAGGTTAGTTAACCAGTGCAATCAGTTGAAGATAGCCACGACAACGATGTCACTAATCCTAAGATAGATGAACATGGCTATAGTTTCTAGATAAACATCACTTTAGGAAAATAGGAATTCACACAGGAAGAAGACCAGGTTGCACCCTTAGAGGCTGCACTGTCTAGGACAACACCTAGAGGATTACGCTTTCAAGAACACCATCACCCAAGCCGTACAGTCCATAGCGCCACCACCCAGACCACATTGGACTTAATGGATGGCTACCTTTTAGGACGTGCTACCCTCTAGGTTGCACCTCCAAGCTTACCATCTTTCAATTTGTGGAACATGATTGTAGATCTAGATCATATCAAGTGACATAGGTCCAGACCATAGTTTGTGAGGTAGATACACTACCTTCCAAGACAGTGACGTCTAGACTCACCAGACCCCAGGATGAAAGTCTAGGTCAACACCATTCAGGCTACGCTAAGGTAAGAGCAAACGTCTTGGAAGTAGCCAAACATGTGATCGACATTACTTCCAAAGCACATCAACTTGGTATCTTAGCATCCAACATTGATGCCTCTATGAAAGTAGAGCTATTTGTTCAACTCTACGGTAGCAATTTGCTTTGTTTTGTGCTTAATATCATAAAATGGCATAATTTATGTTTAATTGAGCCAATGTAAGTGAAATGGTAATAATAGGAGGAAAAATGAGTCAAATGGCATAAGTTGTGTAGTTAGTAAACAATTGCTACAGAAATGCTATATCAATGCTACAGTAAAAATCTGGGCCACAATGGAGAAAAAATTGTGCTGTGGTGTGCGTTGTTCACTAGAAATTTGAGAGCCTCAAGCAGAGGTGTGCATACTCTTTAGGCAATTCGCATAGTTTAGGTCGAGCACTCGTTGACATGTGCATGAAATTTGGCTAGAATTTCCAGTCTCTTGTTTGGACTAGTTTCCTACTTGAACTTCAACTATTTTGTAATCTAAAACACTCAACTTGTAAATAGACCTCTTAGCAGCCAAACAATGATTCAAGTCTTTTCTACATTAACCTAAATATTTAGAGAAAGATGCAGCATCTTAGTGAATGAGGTAAATCAGGAGAAGGCTTCAAGAGTGAATGTATTGGAGTTTAGATCTTCTTGGGTAATAGTCGGGAGATTGGTTTCTTATGTGACAGGCAAGATGTTGATTTTATCTTTCTCTATCCTTTGTGTTTTATTTTTTCTCTTGTATTTTTTCATTGTTTTGGAATTTGATTGATATTATTATGGATAGTTAAATCTGTTGTTGGGATCTTTTTGAACTCAATTTTGTTATACAATGAATTGATTAATGAATTGCATATGTTAGAGTTAATTGATCATATAATTTGTTTGACAATTGCTTGGGATGGTAAATTAATTGATGTGTAGGAAATTGAGGGATAGTGGATCCTTAGAACTCTTTTGTACTAAAATAGCTAGTGTGTGTGTTGGATCAAGTAGTGTAAATTTTTTTTATTTTTGTTATTGTTTTATAATTTTTACCTATCATTTTCTTTAGCCTAAATAGTTTAGTATAACTGTATTTCGGTATTCAACTCTTTATTAATAAAATTCTCGTGGATATGAAAACTCTATTTTTAAATACTTATCACTTGTATATTGACCCGTGCACTTATGGAATTCGTGTGAACAAATTTTTGGTGTCGTTGTTGGGAATTGACATTAATTTGTTGTTTGATATCGTTATGAGGGTTACCAAAACTAATTTAGGCATAAATTCAGAGAAATACAAAATATTTTTTTTTTACTTAATTACTTTTATTTTATTTATTTTCTTTCTACTAATATAGTTTTTTTAAAACTAATTTAGCATATTTACCATAACTAATTAATTTTTATTTATTTGATACTACTTTTATTTATTTTGCTTTTTGTATTATTTCTTAAGTTTACTAACATAATATTTTTTATTATTATTTATTAGATTTTATTAGTTATTTTATTTATTTATTCTTTCTTGTTTCTATATTCCTTTTGCTGCATAATTTTTTTCTTTTAGTCTTGTATTAATAGATAGGTGATGGACTCTCTTCAATATCAAAGGCTTATGGATGAAAGGATGATAATTGAGGAGGCAACCAACCTCATAGCATACAGTGAACGAGCTAGTATTATAAAAGACCTTACTATACAAGAACATTCTGATCTTTTCATGTTAAGATCCTACATATCTACTCAACTCATACGACATCCACTGTATGGAATGGAGGGGACATCACCTACAATATTGTCTACACCAATCCAAATCCATCACACTCATACTATCAAAATTTGAATTGGGGTAGTCAATCTTACAACTCTTGGAGCTACAATCAAGAAGGAACATTTTCTACATGGCCAATATGTGCAACAAATTACTACTATCATCCACAACTACCCTCACAAGAGGAAGAATCATCTCGTAAGAATTCCTTAAACTCTTGTATGGAATTATGCAAAGCTTTATAGACCATCTCAAATAAGAGACTCAACAAGTGGAGAGGCTAGATCATGACATGAAGGACCAACTACAATATTGATATTTCAATCTTACCCAAACCCAAGGCTTCAAACATGAGGACACATCTAATTTGGGTGAAGTACATGAAGTAGTGGATAGCATGGAGGATCCTAAGCATGTGGTAGAAGATGAATTCAAGGATACCTTTGAGAGCTTCTAGAAGTATAAGATGGGGAAAGATAAGCTCTTATCATTGTAGACACACCAATAGAAATTTTCGGAGGGCTTCACTTTGACACACAAGATAGGGAGATCACCTTAAGCATCCAAAATGAAAGCAAGACTATTAGTTAAATTTTAAGGGGGGGGGGGGGTTTAAGCAGTGCAAGGTCAATAAGGAAGTTCCAACCAATCCATTTAATGTGACCTTTAAGCAAGACTTTGGTATTGGAGACTTTCAACTTCTAAAAAATGGGTCAACATGCTCTTAAGGAGAGGAAAAGGGTTTGGAACCCCAAAAGAAATCATGATGATCTTGGCCCAACAACCATAAAGACTGCTAAGCAATTGATCCAACAATATTATGTATATTATCCACCTTGATGGATAATGATGATCTAGTCAATGACCTAAAATGTGTTATTTCTCGGGAGGCAACTCAAGTAATTAAAAGTTTATTTTTATTTCTTATGTTCTCTTTGTTTGATATTTTGGGTGAATAATGCAAGAGAGCGAGAGACAATGGTGCTTATATGGACATATCAAGTTGTGAAGACTATGGTATCATTGAGGAATTTTTTATTTACCCTATTAATTTATTATCTTTGTTTCTCTATGTGCTTTGTATATTAAGAACAATGTGCAATTCAAGTATGGGGGAGGAAACTCCGTTTTCTTCTTTTTTGATTAGTGCAATTTTTAAATTTTTTTAGGTTGTTTTTAATAATAAAGTGGTAGAAATTAATGAACATATGGAATCCAAATGCATTTATGCTTGATATGCCTAATGATAGAATTGGTTGTCATAACTAGGATAGAAATGTAGCATGTTCAGTGAGATACCTACATTAATCTCTTGTATGCTTGCTAGTTTTTTACTGTTTTGATTAAATTTATGCACACTGCTCCTGATTGATTTTGTGTTCTTATTGGGAGAAAATTTAATGTGAGTAATGTTAGTTGAT
The DNA here is from genome assembly GCA_029378325.1 of Elaeagnus macrophylla. Lineage (NCBI taxonomy): Eukaryota > Viridiplantae > Streptophyta > Magnoliopsida > Rosales > Elaeagnaceae > Elaeagnus > Elaeagnus macrophylla. Next base: position 4,557,176 of record CM055653.1, read on the forward strand.
GATGTCTACCATGCTTTAGAATTTATTTGATCATCTCTTGAGGGAAAATCCTAAATAGCATTTAACTTTGGATATGATTTAGGTCTTTATTGAACCAATTAAACATTTCAAGCTAACTTATATTTATGTCCTTAGTCACCCATTTGAGATTAATAAAATACCTTTTGTATCTTTAAATCACATGTGAGTCTAACCGAAAATGATTATTACCTTTACCCTTACTTTCTTAGCTTGTGTAAATATGTAATCATGAGTATGCTATAAAATAAGGTGAAATGTAATGCACCCTATAAAAACTAACTCACAATACCATCTCTATGAATAAAAAATATAAATGAAAACAATAAATTAAAAAAAAAGTATGGAGGTGCTGTGAAATTACAAAAAGAATATGGAATAAATGAATAAAAAATAATGTGATAGGGTGCATTAAAATATCAAATTAAAAGCTCACTTGTAGTTTTCATATTGCAAGTTGAATAAAAAGCAAGTTAAGGCGTAAAATGAGCCTAAATGTCACCACCTATCAAACCCACCTAAGCCTAACATTACAAACATGCAAAACCCTTTTGATTTTAAGCTAAATGCATAATTTATATTAGTGAAAAGGGGTGTAAAAAGTAGATATATAAAATATGTTCTAAGACTTAATCCATTGGCATACTTATATAAGTTGATTTCATAAGTGCACTGGATGACATCATGTGCAGCACACATATGCAAATCATTTCATCAAAAATTTTGTATACACTTGTATTAATGGGACGTTGATTAATGGTATGTGAATCTCTTTATAATATGATTGTACAATATCTGAGGGAGATAATTTTTGTTAATGTATTAGAGAATATGTGTTTGTAAATATTCTACCCACATTTGGTTAGTGTTTTATTCTTCATTATTTAGCTTTGGTTTTGCTTGAGGACAAGCAAAGCGTTAAGTTTGGGGGTGTGACAAAGTAGAGTTATTTGTTCACTTCTAGGGTAGCTATTTGCATATTATAAAAATGGCTTAATTTAGGTTTAATTGTGCCAATGTAGGTAAAATAGTGGCAAAATGAGAAAAAATGAGTAAAATGACACAAGCTATGTACTCAATACATAATTACTACAAAAATTCTATGAAAATACTACAACAAAAATCTGAGACGCGACGAAGAAAAAATTGCATTATAGTGCGCATTGTTCATTGGAAATCTGAGTAGACCTTGGCTCACATGGTTTTTGGTTAAGGCGCATATACCTCTTAGAAAATCCAAGTAGTTTAAGTAACAACACGCATTATTTTAGGTTGCAGAGCGCATTGATGTGTGCATGAAATATTGCCAAAATTCCTAGTTTTCCTATTTGTACAAGTTTGCTACTTGAACAATAATTCTTTGTAACATAAAACACTCCACCTATAAATAAACCTCTTAGCAGCCAAACAAATGATTCAACACTTTCCTATACTAACCAAAATATTTAGAGAATGAAGCATCAATTTAAAGAATGCGGTAAATTAGGAGAATGATTCAAGATTGAAGGTGTTAGATTAGGTCTTTTCGGGTGATAGTCGGGAATAACCTATAACTTGTACATTGACCAGTGCACTTGTGAAATCCTTGTGAACAAGCATCCAAAGAACCAGAGTATTTTTATTCTCATCCAAGTACAAACCTCAAGCAAGGTAGAGTCTCACACATCGAGGTACTTGGAAAAGACCTATTTCAAAATGGAATCTATAAAACAAATGTTCTTTGCAAAACTGATTCCAAATGTCCTTAGTGTGGGATGACCCAGCACCTCATCATCTACAAAACACTTGGCAAGAAATAATCCCAAGAAAGTTTAACGCATACACATAAGTTCTAGATTGTTGCCTTTCATAATACAACCTCCCATCTTGTGGGGCTGGAAGCAACCTCAGCTCCAATCGAGCATGATCTATAGAAACATTCACTCCAATTCATTTACAATTAGAAGGTGTTAGATTAGGTCTTTTCGGGTGATAGTCGGGAATAACCTATAACTTGTACATTGACCAGTGCACTTGTGAAATCCTTGTGAACAAGCATCCAAAGAACCAGAGTATTTTTATTCTCATCCAAGTACAAACCTCAAGCAAGGTAGAGTCTCACACATCGAGGTACTTGGAAAAGACCTATTTCAAAATGGAATCTATAAAACAAATGCTCTCTGCAAAACTGATTCCAAATGTCCTTAGTGTGGGATGACCCAGCACCTCATCATCTACAAAACACTTGGCAAGAAATAATCCCAAGAAAGTTTAACGCATACACATAAGTTCCAGATTGTTGCCTTTCATAATACAACCTCCCATCTTGTGGGGCTGGAAGCAACCTCAGCTCCAATCGAGCATGATCTATAGAAACATTCACTCCAATTCATTTACAATTAGAAGGTGTTAGATTAGGTCTTTTCGGGTGATAGTCGGGAATAACCTATAACTTGTACATTGACCAGTGCACTTGTGAAATCCTTGTGAACAAGCATCCAAAGAACCAGAGTATTTTTATTCTCATCCAAGTACAAACCTCAAGCAAGGTAGAGTCTCACACATCGAGGTACTTGGAAAAGACCTATTTCAAAATGGAATCTATAAAACAAATGCTCTCTGCAAAACTGATTCCAAATGTCCTTAGTGTGGGATGACCCAGCACCTCATCATCTACAAAACACTTGGCAAGAAATAATCCCAAGAAAGTTTAACGCATACACATAAGTTCCAGATTGTTGCCTTTCATAATACAACCTCCCATCTTGTGGGGCTGGAAGCAACCTCAGCTCCAATCGAGCATGATCTATAGAAACATTCACTCCAATTCATTTACAATTAGAAAGTCAGTGTCTAGATTTCAGCCTCAACAATTGATAACTCTATAAAAATAGAGTTATTATATCATTTTCATACTTAATATTAACTTATCTAATTGAATAAATAATGTTTATTGGGTTAAAATATTAAAATAAGATAAGTTTTGGGTCAAATGGTAAAAATGGATGAAAATATAATTTTTGGAAATTTTCTGTAATTTTTAGGGATTTTTTATTAATTTTTAATGCAAGTGGATGCGTATAGAAGTATTTGAGATGCACTTAGAAAAACCAAAAACACGTGGAAGCCAGTTGGGCCCCATGATAGCCACAATAACGAATCACAGAGTGTCGTGTGGCACCAGCTCAACAACGGTCCGCTTGAGCCTCCTCAGCGTGCCACGTGTCAACACCGCGTTCATTTTGAAAATCGACGAGTGGCCTGCTGATGTGTTAAAATGTGTACTCGCAAGTGTACGAATCACTCGTAGTAAAGTGATAAGCAACTTCCAAGGTCGGTCTCTCAAGGAATTGCAGTGGTTTTAAATAACTAACTTTTTAATCTAAATAGAGTTCTAATGAAAATAAAAGACTAATTAAATAGAGTTCTAGTAAAACTAAAACTCTAAGTAACTAGAATCCTAAAGCTAGTAAAACTGTAAAAAGGTGTTTGATTTGTAACGGGAACAAAGTACGAGCAATTAAACGAAAACAAAATCGCAATTAAACAATCAATTCAGATATATTTGAAGATCAATGGAGAATGTATGGACGTTTAGCTTGGTTGACCATGCTTGCATCGAAAAGGTATGGTGAGATAACATGAACGTCCTATATAAACTAAACTACCGGCTTTCCTTTTAATTACGAGACTCCTTTTGGCGGGGGTAGGTCTCTTTATTGATTAACTAATTAATTGCCTTTGGCGGGGGTAAATCAAATAGTAATCAAATTATGCGCAAGGAAAACATGCCAATCAAATTAATGCTATGACTAAGTCACTAACTTGAAGCTTCGATTAAGTGTTTCGGAATAAAGTTAAGGTGACGTTCCTATAACTAAATTCTCAGATTTTTCAATCTAACTACGAACATCAAATGGGCCCATGATTATTCATAATCAAATATCTAAACATGCTCTTAATCAAAAAGTAATTCGTTTATATTAAATCAATAGAATACACCATACACAGTTCTAGCAAACATGGCAACACAAACTAAACATCCATAATAAAACTAGCCAGACATGTTCATATTAATATTCATAGACAAATAAAATATGAACATACACTCCAACAAAAGAAGAAGAAAAATAGAATTCTACAACACCAAAGAAAACCTAGATCTAAATACCGCTTATGGATTGGTTGACGTACTTCTCCGTAAGCTTTATCTTCGATTGTCGACGGCTTCTTTGGATCCTTAGAATGGTTTCTCTTGCTTTGTTTTTGTGTAGCAAAACTCCCAAAGTTGATTGAATCTCTTGTTTTGTTGCAAAATTGTAAAGTGTAAGAGTTGTGTATCAATTCGAGTTCTGTTGTAAAGGGGGTCTAAGGGGGGTATTTATAAATGTAAGGGATTCTGCAAATCCTATGTGCAATAGGAATAGGCGCGCCGCGACATGCATTTTACCCGCCGCGGCGCAACACAAAATTTGGAAAATATGCAAAAACCCGAGAGCTCCCCGCCGCGGCATACAATTCCCTCGCCGCGGCGCGCAATGCTTCTATGTTTTCAGGATCAAACCCGAGAGCCTCACGCCGCGGCATGCAATTCTCTCGCCGCGGCGCGCAATGCTTTCCTTCTTTTCACGTCCCCCCTTACATATGTGATGGCACTATATGTAAGGCTTACATATTCGTCTTGATTAGTCCGTAACTCGTGATCCGAGCGCCGTAGGTGTTCCGTCTTCGCGTGTTTTCATCATTTGAATCATTTGACGCTAAAAACACCTGAAATGCACTAAAATATACCCGTGACTCTGAATGGATAGATTTATGAAAATAATCGAAATAATAGTCATAATAAATCTATATATCAATCAATCAAGCATAATTAATCACGAAATATTAGTGCTTTTCGAGCACTCATCACAACCCCCAACCAGCTTCTTGCTAGTCTCTAGCAAGTGAAGCGACCTAAAATAAAATTAAAAACAAATGAAATAAACTAACCTAACCTAAATCACTTCCGCAGATTGTCACGGTTGCATTTAGCGTATGCAACAAGCCTTTAAACCCCTAGGTGGCCCTAGTGGACGAGTTATAGTCTCGTGAGGGTTTCCAGTGATGATACCCGCAAACATCGTAACTGACACAAATAAAGACTCAAAACTAATAAAGACTCTAACAATACTTGAATCAATCCATGCATACATCTCAAAAATTGTTAACAACGAATGATACATGAAATAGTTAAACATCACCTAAGCTCAAAAACAGTCCAAACATCAAACTCATCATGGTAATCGAATTTTGAACAACCAATCACACCACAAACCCGTTAGTTATACTATCTGACCGTGTCATGCATGATATTCATAGATTACATTTCAATGTCTCATAAATGTGCAAGTAAAATATGAATGTGAATTTTTTGCACTTATAAACTCCATATGCTCATTTTTCAAACTCATCTCCACTAATATAGAAACTAAACAACCTAGAATCAATAGGACTTCATCAAGCTTGTAAAGTTATGGCTAGGTGTGTGATTATGAAAGTACGAAAATGATGTTTTCATATGATAAGAGTACTTTTTATTTCACAAACATATTTTCAACTTTTTCCACTAATTGCGCCTTTTCATCCTCCCTTAAATTCATATATTCTTTGAATCTTTTTGCTTGATTTTCTTTCTCTACTTTTCTTGCTCGTTATTTCAATCATCATCATTTTTTTTTTCTTTTTTTTTTATTTTTATTTTTTTTTTTTTTTGAAGCAAGACAAATATAACATAATTGCTCATGAAAATCAAATATTACATCGAGTACTCTTATCACTAAGGGTAGTACAATGTATGTCAATGTTGAGTTCAAGGGTGTGCTATTGATAAAATATTGCGGGGAGGCATGAAAGGTCCAAACGGTCCAAAAATGGCCTAAATCACTTTCTAAGTGGCATTTGTTTCTATTATTTCGCTTCAACGTGTTTTCAAATGAGTTCTAGAGATTGTTGAGACTTAAAACATATCATGAACATGCATACATTCCACAAATCAGAATAGTTAAACTAACCATGCAAACTACCACAAGTACCACAAAATTCTCAAATTAGATGAATCCAACATTTATGTGCTTCGTTGCTTAGGTAAAAATCTAACATCTCTCATATGTCATCGTCATTACAATCATGTTAATATCATAGATTTCCGGATTGAATCAAGTAGACACGACACTAACTAAAAACAATTCAAGTGACAAAGTTAAAAATTTAAAATTGGTCATATTTCATGCTCATGGAATATCCTTCCCACCCCCAACCTAATTTCTGCATTGTCCTCAATGTTGAAAAAGAAGAACAAAAGAAATAAGAAAAAAGTGTGAGAAGTTACCCCCCTTTCGTATGAGATTGTGTCATTACTCGTTATGCTCCGGTTCACTGTTCCTCGCTTTTCTCATGAAGAATTTATGTGTATGAACATATATTGAACCTCAAAGTGTATGCAACACAATTCAAACTCAAACCCAATTTTAGATTATAACTAAGTCAGATGAAAACAGAAAAACATTAAACTAAGTTAAACAATCCAAAATAAATAAAATAAAAGAAAAACTGAAAAAGAAAATTAAACTAAATAAAAAGAAAATAAAGAAAAGAAAATAAGTTGATACTACCGAATATGGTGGGTTGCCTCCCACCAAGCGCTTTCTTTAACGTCTTAGCAAGACGTTGCTAATTCTTTTCTATCCACCATCATCAAAGATTTTGAAGTGTGTGATATCAATTTTCCGAGCTAAGATGTCATTAAGCTTGTCCTTCCATCTCGGTAGTTGTTTTCCATGAAGCACAGCACACACTTTTTTGTGGAAGTGGTATAGAAAATAATTTGTGGATGTGCAAGTCTTAGGTGCCTTGTGTGACATGGGAGGTGAAGATAATTCCTCCTTGTTCTCCATAGAAGTTTGTAGAATTTGATATTCATCAGCTTAACATTCTTTGAGAATTGCTTGCTCTCCATCTGTATTTTCTACACAAAGTGGTAAATCATCAAAAGTTTCAAGAAAATAAATATTTTCAAAATTTTTACCACTTTGAAGGATTGTGTCATCCTTCACTTGCTCAATTTGAGTGGGCAACTCTTCTTGTTTTTGAATTTGTTCCGCTAATTGCCCAACTTGCATTTCTATTCTTTTCATTGATGCCTCCACAGACTCCATCCTTTCACTAGTAGATTGTATGAAAGCATTCAAGGTTTCCTCTAAGGTTGGCTTCCTAGGTTGATTAGAAACTCTACTTCCTTGTATGAAAGAATTCAAGCTCTCTTCGAAGGTGGCCCTAGATGGATATTGATGAAAACTTGAGTTTTGCATTTGGTATTGTGCATAAGGTGGGTCATATGGTTGAAGATTTGAGCTTTGCATGTTGTATTGGGCATAAGGTGGGGTAGAGTTTGCTTGCCATGAAGAATTATGGTGATTTTTCCACTCAGGATTATAGGTACAAAAATAAGGATCATTCCAAGGTGGGTGACATCCCTCATTACGATCAAAGTTTGAATTAGTGGATGTATAGTAATCACCTGCAAAAGTGCAAACATTAGCATAATGCCCATATAAACCACAAATGCTACATACCTCCATGTATGTCATATCATGCAGCTCTTCAAAAGGCCTTGTATTGGCTCATAGATTTCTGTATCTAGCCTGATTAGGTGCATTTTAAAATTCGTTGATGTTGTCTATGAACGGTACCTTTCAAAAACTAACAAAAACAACAGAGAAATCAAAGCACCACAGATTAAGCAATTAAAAGCACTATTTTTTGATTTTTTTGATTTTTTGATTTTTTTGTATTTTTAGAATAAAAATAAATAAATAAATAAATAAACAAACAAATAAATAAAAGATAAAAAATAAAATAAATAAACAAATAAAAAAAATTAAGAAACTCTAAAAAGTTAAAAAGAAAATTATTCAAAACGCCAATTCCCCGGCAACGGCGCCAAAAACTTGATGTGTTAAAATGTGTACTCGCAAGTGTATGAATCACTCGTAGTAAAGTGATAAGCAACTTCCAAGGTCGGTCTCTCAAGGAATTGCAGTGGTTTTAAATAACTAACTTTTTAATCTAAATAGAGTTCTAATGAAAATAAAAGACTAATTAAATAGAGTTCTAGTAAAACTAAAACTCTAAGTAACTAGAATCCTAAAGCTAGTAAAACTGTAAAAAGGTGTTTGATTTGTAACGGGAACAAAGTACGAGCAATTAAACGAAAACAAAATCGCAATTAAACAATCAATTCAGATATATTTGAAGATCAATGGAGAATGTATGGACGTTTAGCTTGGTTGACCATGCTTGCATCGAAAAGGTATGGTGAGATAACATGAACGTCCTATATAAACTAAACTACCGGCTTTCCTTTTAATTACGAGACTCCTTTTGGCGGGGGTAGGTCTCTTTATTGATTAACTAATTAATTGCCTTTGGCGGGGGTAAATCAAATAGTAATCAAATTATGCGCAAGGAAAACATGCCAATCAAATTAATGCTATGACTAAGTCACTAACTTGAAGCTTCGATTAAGTGTTTCGGAATAAAGTTAAAGTGACGTTCCTATAACTAAATTCTCAGATTTTTCAATCTAACTACGAACATCAAATGGGCCCATGATTATTCATAATCAAATATCTAAACATGCTCTTAATCAAAAAGTAATTCGTTTATATTAAATCAATAGAATACACCATACACAGTTCTAGCAAACATGGCAACACAAACTAAACATCAATAATAAAACTAGCCAGACATGTTCATATTAATATTCATAGACAAATAAAATATGAACATACACTCCAACAAAAGAAGAAGAAAAATAGAATTCTACAACACCAAAGAAAACCTAGATCTAAATACCGCTTATGGATTGGTTGACGTACTTCTCCGTAAGCTTTATCTTCGATTGTCGACGGCTTCTTTGGATCCTTAGAATGGTTTCTCTTGCTTTGTTTTTGTGTAGCAAAACTCCCAAAGTTGATTGAATCTCTTGTTTTGTTGCAAAATTGTAAAGTGTAAGAGTTGTGTATCAATTCGAGTTCTGTTGTAAAGGGGGTCTAAGGGGGGTATTTATAAATGTAAGGGATTCTGCAAATCCTATGTGCAATAGGAATAGGCGCGCCGCGGCATGCATTTTACCCGCCGCGGCGCAACACAAAATTTGGAAAATATGCAAAAACCCGAGAGCTCCCCGCCGCGGCATACAATTCCCTCGCCGCGGCGCGCAATGCTTCTATGTTTTCAGGATCAAACCCGAGAGCCTCACGCCGCGGCATGCAATTCTCTCGCCGCAGCGCGCAATGCTTTCCTTCTTTTCACGTCCCCCCTTACATATGTGATGGCACTATATGTAAGGCTTACATATTCGTCTTGATTAGTCCGTAACTCGTGATCCGAGCGCCGTAGGTGTTCCGTCTTCGCGTGTTTTCATCATTTGAATCATTTGACGCTAAAAACACCTGAAATGCACTAAAATATACCCGTGACTCCGAATGGATAGATTTATGAAAATAATCGAAATAATAGTCATAATAAATCTATATATCAATCAATCAAGCATAATTAATCACGAAATATTAGTGCTTTTCGAGCACTCATCACCTGCGTGTCACTCCACACAAGCCACACTAGCGAATTGTGTTGCACTATGTGGCACCAGCTTAAAAGAGGATTGCATTGCCCTCCCTCAGAGTGCCATGTGTCGTGCGCCCACAACTCCTTTTTTTGTCCGCTCCACGTGTCACGATATGGTTCGCCCTGCCTATTTTCCATGCCAAATGTCGTCTTCTGATTGGACAACATCTATTTTAAATGATTTTCATCCAACCATTGATTTAAAAGCTGATCGAATGGTCCAAATTTTATCTAAGACATTTTTCAAAGGTTTTAGCTTCAACACAACACCAATTTCTGGTAGAACACAAAATAGGAGTTTTAGAACAGTTTTTTTTAGTATTTTTCACCATTTTTGACAAGAGGCAAGGGTTTGAAGCTTTTGGAGCAAAAAGAGGCAACTTGGGAGCATTTTTTGAGGGATTTTATACAACTTCACTATTCAACTCCTCCAAGTGCAATATTTATGTTTCTTATAACTTTTTCTCTTATTTTTATTGTTTTAAAAATAGGTATTATGGAGTAGAAATTTTGTTTTAGGGATTTTAACGGAACCTATTCTATGAACATGATTGTTTAATGTTTATTTAATATTATTAAAGTGTTTGGATTATTTAATTTAATGTACTTAGTGCTCTTAATTAAATTGGCTATTTAATTAGGTTATTTGTTAATTTTGTGTGCAATTGAAAAATTGATATAAAATTGTGCACGTGTATTAAATTAGCATATGTGTAGTGAGAAAGAAATTTCCATTATTTTGTATGTAATCATTTTTTTTAAACTTTAGGTGCTTAATGACCCATGTATGCTTAGATGGCCATAGACATGTGGGCTAGGTTTATATGTATTAGGATTAACATGACCATAGGCATGTAGGTGATAATTATTTGAGTAGAGTTGATTAATATTCCATACATTTTAGTTACTATTGATTAGACGTGAAATAATTGAGAGTAGAATGGGGAAGTTGAATCCCTAGATTTCTTTTAATTGTGTTAAACACTATTTTTGTTTAATTTTATTTAGTTCAATTTGACTTTTAAATTATACATTCAAAAACTCGATCGTTCAAATAGAGCAAAAAAGCATAAAAACTCGATAATTAGTCTTAATATACAAAATTATCTCAAGCATCTGAGGTTCGGCTCGTGCTTACACACACTTTACTACTTTTGTAACATCCTGAAGGTACACCAGAATCATACTCAAAAAGTTCAACGAGATCTACACTTACGGAATTTGGAAAAGCCACATTAGTTTAATAGTTATATACCCAGAGATCTCAACTCTCAGGCCAGGATACCCATTATCCACTTGGAACTCTAGAGTTCTCAACTCTCAGGCCAAGATACCCAATATCCAATTGGGACCCTAGAGTTCTCAACTCTTAGGCCATGATTCATAACATCCACTTGTCTTATTTCACCACTATCTTAATGGATTGCATCCAATTTGGGAAAAAAGCGGGACCACACCTCTTCGGCACCCATAATGACTTGGATCAAGGATCAAGATAGTGGCACCATTTGTTACAATGTGGGCATCCATCAAGGTCAGAAGATGCAATAAAGGAAGGCACTGGAATTAGTAGAAGCCATGGCCTTGGGAGTTTGCTTTATTTTTCTTTTTCTTTTAAATGTATTTTTCTATAAAGTTTAGGTGAGTTCATGTGTGGCCATGTCAACACCAACACAAAAAATAAAACAAAAAAGAATCATAAATAAGAATGAAGAACAGTGTAGCCAACTTGTACTTTATCTTTCAGTAAACAAAAAACATGCCATAGCTTACCAGTCATAGCTCCAACACTACCTTGGACCCTAAAGCGATAGGTCACTAGCAAACTTGGCCAATCTTAGTTTTGATCCCTTAGGCGCTATTATGTCTCGGAAGTGAGCACTTATCCTTTCTCAAACTTAGTAGTTAGTGTTAGCCATATCTCAAATCTAGATGCTACAACTCTGAATGAGCTTCAGCAGCTCATTCTTCAACTACTACTTTGCACTATCACGCTACTACCTCGCGGGAGCGACCTATGGCCCTCCTTGGGACCTGATAGCTATGATCAAGCAAAGCCATGGTCAGGAATCTTTACTACCCAAAGTTCGGGTTTGAACTTGGGATAAACTTGCGGTGTGGGCGGAGCCTCGCCTCCTTCACCTGAGGAAAACACGGGCCCTCAGAACTTTGGACTAGTAATAACTATGACAAACCTATACAAGCATAAATGGGAAGGTCACCCCTTCCCTAGATATATGCACCAAACTTACACATGCGCCGGGGCAGGAAGGAACCACAACCTTCCACCAGGCGAACACATGTAAACTACCTAGGAAAAGACTTGATACACCACATCCCCTGAGCTATGCTTGGAATAGTAGGAACACCTACCCAGGACCAAGTCATGATCAAGTCTTACTTAGAAAGTTGGGAAACCCTATGCCTTATGACACTATTGTCTTAATAGAATTTGCGCTAGGGGCACTCATGATCTAGTATCCAGACAATGATGAACTAACATCTAAATGGACCAAACCTTGTGAGGAAACTACGTGGGCCACTTACCTGTTGGCACTTGCAAGGAGTTCATCCAGGATCAAGACTCAGATGGATGCTAATTGTAGTTCACTGAGATCTTGGGACTACTTTACATAACTAGGCTTGGATTAGGAGAGTAGCATACTCTATTCAGCCTTGCTTGGCCCCCTTGACACGTAGTGCCAAACCATGAACCATGGCAGAAAGGTACCACAACTTTTTGTGAAACCAACGCCTGGAAACATTCCCCAAAAAGGAGACCTGAGGCCCCTCAAAGCCTATGCAACACTAATACTTGTTTGAAAAGGATGAAAATTCTGTGATTATTCGCCTTAAATGAGATTTTAGGATCTATTTATTCTCTTTTTATTTAAATATGGCATAATTTTTGGTTTTAGAAGTATGGAGTATACTTTGATGTGTTTAAGGTATTTTCAAGTGCAAAGCAAAAAATGGGTTCAAGTGACACATCAAGTGAAGGGTCAACTTGCAAAATTGCCCAAAATATGCACGCCTTGACTTGGATTTATTTGAGCCATGGCCTAACATTTTGGATCAAAATTGGGAAATCTTGAAGAACAACGCGCTCTGTGGTGTGGAATTAATTGAGCTGAAGTGAAGCTCTCTCAGGTTTCAAAGCAATTTCCATATTTTGATGTTCGCTGTAGCGGTGGAAAAGTTAAGTCATTGCCCGCTCTTGTTTTGTGCGAATATGTACACCATATTTCTAGCAAAGATTCCTAAAATGCTCTTGTGTTATAAATACACTTGTAGACTCCTAAACCTTGAGTGAAGAATTTTGTAATCAATTAGGTTAAGCATAGAAGGGAAGAATACAAGGGAAGAAGGCAATACACTTGGTGAAGATTCAAGTGAAGATTGGTTGTAATCATTCTTCTACATTTTCTTTATTGAATTGTAATATTTTCCTTCATAAATATTATGGATTTTCTAAACATAATGTCTAGCTAATTTTCATTAATCTAGGGGTCTTATGAACCCAATTTTCTAACATATGACGATTTAATTTATTCCCCTCTTGTGATTGCAAATTAAAGATATATTATTTGGTATGATTTATTGTCATTAGTTGCTTGTTCATCAACTGTAGCATAGATGCATTTAGGTAACTTTGAAAGGAGTATCTATTTATTTGTCGCGATTGAATAGTATGCATATCTTTTAGGTTGAAAGGTACAATTCATATGTGTGTGGTCTATAATTAATGTTCTTCATGAATAGTAGTTTAATCTAATTGGCATAAGAGTGTGATTAGATTACAATATTATATTGTGTGGAGTTTACTTGAGAGAGGAATACATGTATAGTTTAGTATCAGTTGATCATATAACATGTTAACAATTGCTTGGGGAGGAGTTTAGTGATTCACATGCTTAGGAGATTGTGGGATTCATGATTCCTAGGCTTCATCTCTCATACGTATATTTGTTTCCTTTTGTGTTCTATTAAGGAATTTAGTCACTTAATTATATCGTTTATTTTCCACTGTCCAAATAGTAGTAGCAATAATCACATTGACACTCAATTATAAGTTACACTTTTCCTAAGGGTTCGACATATGTACTTTAAATACTTATCACTTGTACGCATCCAGTGCACTTGTAGTTTTGCATAAACAAGTTTTTGGTGTCGTTGCTGGAGATGTTTATAACATGTAACAAATATCATATTCGTGTATTGGTATTACTAGTTTGGATATTTGATTTTCTATTTAAGTTTTTTTGTTATATGCCAAGTTGACAGGTGACAACTTAGTTCCTTTTGAACCTAAAATTGAGAGAACTATACATCTCTTAAGAAGGGAAGAGTTAGCACAACAATCTAGGGTTATGGTAGAACACAAGGATCAACAAGCTTTAGTTTCTCTCAAACCTCTAAGAGATTTTGCAGTCCCTTAAGTAAATGAAGCTTAATCATCAATTACTAGACCATGTATCAACACTAACAACTTCAAACTTAAACCGAGTGTCATTGAAATAGTGCAAACAAACCAATTTGAAGGGTTGGTTAGTGATAACTATTCACGCTAAACTGCAAGTGCTCAGATCAATGTACAAGTAATAAGTATTTAAAGATCGAGTTATCATACCCACGAGGATTGGATTAATAACAAGTTGAGTACCAAACTTCAGTTACGCTAAAAAACTTAGGCTAAAGAAAATAAATAGGTAAAAATAACAAAAATCTAATATTTACGTTACTGGATTCTAAACAACCACACTAACAAATTAAGCACAAAAGAGTAATATGAATCCACCATCCCAAGCAATTACAAAATAAATTATATGATCAATTGACTCTAACCTATGCATGCATGCCTCTCTTAAGAAAACTACACATAGTATAGTAACCTAACCTAATCACACTCTCATGCCTATTAGATTAACTACTATTTATTAAGAACATCAAATATGGATGACATACACAAGAAACTATGTATGCTAATGATCAAGACAAACAATTAAATATTTCTCTTAAAGTTACCTAATTGCCTCTATGGTATAATTGTTAATTAAACAATTAATTGTAAATAGATCAGATCGAATAATATAATTAAATTTGGAATCACAATAGAATGGAAGAACAATCTAACTTATTATATAAAAAGACCGAGTCCAAGACAATCCTAACAACAAGTTTAGCATCATAAACATATGCAATAACATCTCAAAACACTAAGTAAAATACAAGAGAATAGATTAACACAAAAGGATAGAGAAAGATAAAACCAATCTTCGTTGTCACCCTAGAAATCAATCTCTGCCAACTGTTCCTTTGGAGAAACTAAACTCCAACACTTTCAATCTTTAATCCTCCTCTTGATTTGCCTCATACTCTAAACTGTTGCCTCTTTCTTTAAACATTTAAGTTAGTGGTGGAATGTGGTGAATCCCTTTGCTTGGTTGCTAAAAGTTGTATTTATGGGCTTAGTGTTATAGGTCATAAATACATGTAGCTCAAGTAGGAATTAGGGTTTAATAAGGAATTATAGTCCAAATAGAAAACTAGCATTCTGGCACTTTCTCACGCACATGTCATTGGGTTGTGGCCTAAGATAGAGCATGTCAAGGCCTAACTACTTGGACAATTTAAGACAACTATGTGCGCTGCAGCTTGGGTAAATCACTACCACAGCTGAAGGCTCTTGGGTTGAATTCTCACTCAAGCACGTTGTGGCCCTAATATCACACTGCCATGGCCTCAGGCTCTCTGGTGGTTTTTGGTATCCAATGGCACTGTGACTCAATCTTTCAATGCTATGCGCCTAACATGTTTATCCTCTGTTTTGACTCATTTTAACTCTATTTGTCACTATTGTACCTAAATTGACATAATTGAATAAAACAAGGCAAATAGTAAGTGGCTAAATAACTATACTTTTGTAGAGTTATCAATGACCCAAACTTACATCTTGCTTTATTCTTGGAAATCTATGATGACCTGACCACTAGACCACCTAGTGGGCCCCTTGCCAATCATATCGTGTCACACCCTCGATCACCTATCGGTCACATCCAGTTTCGCATTGGATACTGTATACCCCACCCACACACACCAAATTTTTTTGGACCTATGTTGAGGGCTATCCTTCTACTCTCCTTAAGTGGCTAGAGAGTTCTCACTTTGGTTGTGTCATCCCGACTCCCGAATAATTTCTCAAAGGTGAGAGGCAATTCCTGAAAATCCCTAGCTTACCTAGAGGAGTTGTGTTCTCTTGTGGTAATTGTGTTATTTAAGTGCTCCCGTGGCTAATTTCAAAAAAATACCATTGAGTTTCCCGTATTTCTATTTCTAAAGGTCACTATGCTCACCTATCTAGGTTCTGACAGTTAAGATTGATGTGCAAATTATAATTCTCGTAAGTATACGAATCACTCGTAGCAAGTGATAAGTAACTCTGAGGTCAATCTCTTAAGGAATTGCAGTAGTTTTTAAAACTTGTCAATTGTTCCTAAAAGTTGTTTGCAAAAGTAAATCCTAAACACTCTAACAAAGTTGGTTGATGGATCGATTGTTAAAATTGTAAAAGTGTCACAAGTATTAAAATAAACAATCGAAAAGATTAGCCGAAGTGATATGATGAAAAAGAGTGGGAAAATAGCTAGCTAAGCAATCGTAGATAGAATATTTTATGAGAGTTTCAAAATTAAGCACGAAAAGTTAGATTTATTGACATTTCCTAATAAACCCTAGAATTCTCAAATCAATGGAGAATTTCTCTTCATTAATTAATACCTCTTTTTTTTCGGATTGTTAATTAATCAATTAGCATAAATCCTAGGAAATCAAATTTGCTCCCTAATCTAAGACAAATCAATGCACTTTGATTATGTTCTTGTTCAAGATTTCTAAACTAAGTAAAGATTATATTTCTAATACTTAATTCTAATTTATTCTCTAATGCTCATAAATTAACATGATCAAGATTAATTATGAACAAAGATGTTAATAACATTGAACAAGACATAAATCACTTTATTTAAATTAAATCATAAAAATATTCATCCACTCATAGAAGCATCACTAAATCGCACATAATTAGATTAGCTACTCAAAATAAAATCTAAATCAATATTTTTTATTACAAATAATATTCTTAAAATCTAAGAGAGAAAAGAAATTACAAATAATAGAGATACCAGTATTTTCACTATTGTAATGCCTCTCTTGGAGTTGGATGGTCATATCTTCCAATTTGGTTCTTGAAGGCTTCAATGGAGCATCAATGGAGGTTTCTCTCTTTAGAAAATGAAGAAGAAGAGTTGTGGGTGATGAATTTTGGCACTGTTCACAAGTTTTTGTTTGAGAGGGTTTTTATGGAGTATTTATAGGTTAGGTTAGGAGTGTATGTTGGGGGGTAGTTGGCTTGTAAGTGTAGAACAGGTGCGGGGGTTGCGGCGCACGTTTGTTACTGGACAACCTGAGGATCCCATGCCACGGCTCGCAATTTCTTATGCCGCTACGCCCGTTGAATTTCTAGAATGCTCACCAAAATAGGAACCTCCTCACCATAGCACACACTTTCTTTTGCTGCGGCACGCATTGTTGTACATGCCTTGTAAGGGTCCTTACTAGGTTGTTGATTCCTAACATAAGCCTTACATTCTTTTACATTGTAATTGAAATACAATTAAGTGTTACATTTTTTAGCCCTTTTGGAACACTTAACTCCACTTTTCATCTCATATTGTTTGAATCTACAAAACATGAAAATACCCTCTAAATCAAGGTAATACCAAAATAAATTATGAAATAAGTCTTAAAAACTAACAAATAATAAGTTCAAAATAGTGTTCATCAAATACCCCCAAACCTACATTTTGCCAGTCCTCAAGCAAAACTAGAATTAAAACCCAGAGTTTTGCACAAGTTTATCTAAAATTCTAACACATCATAGTTCACCATGTATATTAGTTTCACTTCACAAATCAAAACCCCAATACTAAAAACATATCAACATTAATTCCCCCAAATCTAGTGTTAAGAATTCGAATTCGCTTCTACTCTAATCCTGACAAGATTTAGTCTCTAAATTACACCGATCCTATGGGTTCAAACCCTCAATAAGGTATATGCGAATAGAAGTTATGTAAAGAAATGAGCTAATGGTTCACATATTATTAAACAAGAAAGGCATCAAATGTTAGGATTTATGAAGAAATCACATCACTAATATCATGCATCAATTAAAATCATTAAGCAAAAACTTCAAGTGTATGCCCTAGAATGAATGAAAATACATTGACTTCAAGGGAATTTATTTTCTTTTTTTTTTTTTAATTCACTTTTGTGATAACCATTTCACCACTTAAGGAACTTTAAGGTCAATATTTTTTTTGTTTTTTATTTTTTTTGAACATGTACAGGTGTATTTTGTAAATGGAAAATTATGGTTCTCTTTTTGTGCGAAAATCCCCACATTTTTTTAAAGTCAAGCATGAATAAAATAGGCATACACTTTAAATTTTACTCAAATCATTTAATTTAAGCAATACCATTAAATATATTGCGTCTTCACTAGATGTTCAAAATCCTAACACTCAATGCAAAGCCTATGGAGATCATCTAACAATTTGAAATAATAAGAAAAGTGTTTAAAGGAGTAGAAAAACAATTATCTCTCAGAATGAAACATTAAAGGCTCAATAATCATCTCATAAGGTACTCTCCACTATTGGACTCCTAAACACAAGATTTGTGTTCATCTCAGTTTCAACATCAAAAGTATGAAACAAAGATTGCAAATTAATACCGACCTTTAGGGAAACCTTAAACATATTTAAAAATTAGACAAGCAATGCATAAAGACTCAATTATTCATCAAAAATTGACCGAAAGCATGATAACTTTGTTACAAAAAGTTTTTTATTGGACTAATTTGCACCCCCAAACCTAAACTAAACATTGTCCTCAACGTTTTCAATTGCGCAATAGTTCAGAAAAGTATTTAGATAGGGCAAATGGAAAACTAACTAAACTAAAAGAAAGAATAGATATTACCTAAAATGGTGGGTTGCTCCCACCAAGCACCTAGTTTAACGTCTTAGCAAGACGATGCTTGGATCTAAGGTGCATGCACTTCAATGCACTCCACATCCCCATTGTGAATGACTCCTTCTAAGTATGGTTTCACATGATGTTGTTCACTTTGAAAGTTATTTGA
Organism: Elaeagnus macrophylla; assembly: GCA_029378325.1. NCBI lineage: Eukaryota > Viridiplantae > Streptophyta > Magnoliopsida > Rosales > Elaeagnaceae > Elaeagnus > Elaeagnus macrophylla. The sequence goes on from CM055653.1 coordinate 4,576,047, forward strand.
GTCTTCAAATTCAACAATTCTACGGCTCCATGGGGGAAAACTTCAACTATTTAGTATGGCCTGCTCCACTTGATCTAAGCTTTCCTAAAAAAAGTTTAAAATGAGAGTTAAATAAAAGAACTTTCATTCCATGATAGACTTACTAATGAGCCCTTTGTCATGGTAAGGCTTGGTGCATTCTTTGTAAATCTTGGCATTCTCATAAGCGTCATTTCGAATCTCCTAAAGCTCATCAAGGTAAAGCAAGCATTTCCCTCCCGCTTGTTGATAGTCCATGTTCAATTACTTGATTTCCCAATAAGCCTTGTGCTCAAGCTCAACGGAAAAATGACATGCTTTTTCATAAATCAACCGGTATGGGCTCATCCTAATAGGTGTCTTGTATGCCTTACGGTAAGCCCATAATGCATCATTGATCTTTGAAGCCCAATCTTTTCTCCAAGGTTGCATCGTACATTCCAAAATACCCTTTATTTTTCGGTTACTCACTTCAACTTGACCTGATGCTTGTGGATCATATGGAGTAGCCACTTTATGAGTGATGTTATACTTGCTCAACAACCCATCAAAAAGCTTGTTATAGAAGTGGCTCCCTCCATCATTGATAATAGCCCTCGGTGTCCCAAAGCTGCTAAATATTATTTTCTTCAAAAACTTCACAACAGAGTTAGCATCATTAGATTTAGTGGGTATAGCCTCTACCCACTTGGACACATAATCAACCGCAACAAAAATATACTCAAACCTAGAAGAAGGGGGAAAATGACCCATGATGTCAATCCCCTATACATCAAATAACTCCACAACTAAATTATATATTAGAGACATTTCATTACGTCTACCTATGGTACCAGTCAGCTAACATCTATCACAACGCATGCAAAAATCATAAGCATCTTTAAACATAGTAGGCTAATAAAAACCATAATGGAGTACTTTAATGGCGGTTTTCTTACAACCAAAATGACCTCGACAATGAAGCTCATGGCAGAAAGTTAAAATGCTTGCATGCTCCTCTTCCGGCACACACCTCTAAATGACTTGGTCTTGACAAATTTTGTACAAATACGGGTCATCCCAAAAGTATTGCTTGCAAACATGAAGAAAGCTTTTCTTTTCCTAAAGAGAAATGTTAGGCCTCAACAATCCACTAGCAAGATAATTTACATTGTCAGCATACCAAGGGTTTGGACCTAAAGAAAACAACTGTCCATCAGGAAAAGTCTCAACAATATCAATTTCTTTGTCACTCTTAGTAGTGTCAAAGTCAGAAATTAATATAGACAAATGATCAGCTTCAACATTTTTAGTTCCTTTTTTATCCTTGATCTCTAAGTCAAATTCTTGTAAAAGCAAAACCCACTGATTTAACCTTAGCTTAGCATTCGGTTTACTCATACCACAAAGTCGAATGGTCCAAATGCACAATAACTTTAGATCCTACCAAATAAGATCTAAATTTATCTAAAGAAAACACGATAGCCAAGAGTTCTTTTTCAATGGTCGAGTAGTTAAGTTAGGCGTCATTAAGAGTTTTACTAGCATAGTAAATGACATGTATATGCTTATCTACTCTTTGTCCTAAAACAGCCTCAATAACAAAATCCAAAGCATCATATATAATCTCAAATGGTAAAGACCAATCAGGTGCCATGATAATAGGCACATAAGTCAATTTCTCTTTTAAAGCATTAAAAGCAATAAGGCAATCATCATCAAACACAAAGAAAACATCCTTAGCTAATCAGATTACATAAAGGACGACTTATTTTAGAAAATTTCTTAATAAATCTCCTATAGAAACCCGCATGGCTTAGGAAACTCCTAATTCCCTTAACATTTATGAGAGGTGGCAATTTAGCTATTAAATCAATTTTTACTTTATCTACCTCAATGCCTCTACTAGAAATGACATGCCCTGATACAATCCCTTATTTGACCCTAAAATGACTCTTTTTCCAACTAAGGGTCAAGTTACTTTAATGCAACGTTCAAGCACAAGAGATAAATTACTCAAACAATCATCAAATGAATTTTCAAAAACTAAAAAATCATCCATAAATACCTCAATACATTTTTCCACCGTATATGAGAATATCAACACCATGCATCGTTGGAATGTGGAGGGGGCATTGCAAAGACCGAATGGCATCCTCCTGAATGCAAATGTACCGAATGAGCATATGACTTCTTCTGATCTTCTGGAGCAACGGGTAATTGGTAATAACTTAAAAGGCCATCTAGAAAATAGTAAAAGTCATGCCCTGCTAAATGTTCTAATATTTGATCAATAAAAGGAAAAGGAAAATGATCTTTCTTTGTGTACAAATTGAGTTTATGAAAATCAATGCACATCCTCCATCCCGTAATCATCCTAATGGGCACTAACTCCTTTTTATCATTTTTAACCACGGTGATTCCCGATTTCTTTGGTACCACATGTACCAGACTAACCCATTTGCTATCTAATAGAGGATAAATAACTCCCACTTCCAAGAGTTTCAAATTTTTAATTTTCACCACCTCTTGCATAATAGGATTAAGTCTCCTTTGGGCTTCTCTCACAGGTTTGGTATTGTTCTCTAAAATGATCTTATGCATACACATAGTAGAACTAATACCTCTAATGTTACCAATGCTCCAACCTATGGCTTTCTTGTATTTCTTGAGTACCTTCACTAACTCTTTTTCTTGGGTTTGGGTCAAGGTAGATGATATCCCCCTCTCCCAAAAACACATATTTCAAATGATTAGGCAACTCTTTCAATTCAAGCTTAGGTGGAGTATTGCCTTCCCTAGATGGGGTCTTAGGTAACTCTAAGGGTACACTAGGTTCTTCTAACGATTCAGCACTATCTAACAACTCAATGTATCCCTTAGTCTTTTCATCCAAATCCTCCTCTACTACATCAACTATTAAAGAATACTCAAGTTTGTCTTCAATCTCATCCTGCAAAAAAGGTATTATGAACAAGAGTATCAATATGATCAATGTAAAAGCATTCATTAATAGCAAAAACAGAAGGTAAAGGAGAAGAATCAAACACTCTAAAATGAACAGTTTCTCCCAAAACTATCATAGTCAAGCTCCCACTATGGACATCTATATTAGTCTTGGTAGTGGCCATGAATGGTCTACCAACAAGAATAGTATGTTCCTTGTCCATAGATGGATTTTCATGCATATCCAACACAACAAAAATCAACAGGTATAATTAGCTTATCTACCTGTACAAGCAAATCCTCAACCATCCCCTTAGGATATTTCACTGATCTATTAGCTAATTGAAGGGACATGGTTGTAGGTTTCAATTTTTCTAAACCTAGTTGCAAATAAATTGAATAAGGCATTAAATTTATACTTGCACCTAAATCTAGTATAGCTTTTACCACTTTCTAATTTCCCTAGAGTGATGTCAATGTTAAAACTTTCAGGATCCTTTAGTTTTGGTGGTAAATTTTGTTGAAGGATTGAACTTGAGATTTCAGACACAATAATTCTCTCATTCAATCCATACTTCCTCTTCCTAGTATTTAAATCTTTGAAATTTGAACTTTTGAAAGCATATTAAAGAGAACAGAAAATTTCTTATCATGTTTATCGTCCATGAGACAGTGTGGGAATGGTATGGGTGGTTGATAAGGCTCCGATGTTTTGTACAATTGAGGGATGGTAGATGACTCTCCAATTGCTTCCTTGGAAGGCTCATCATTCTTGGCATTAGTCTCCTCACCTCTTTTTGGTAGTGCACTATCTCCTTCCATGTTTCCTGCACTAAGTGGTAAATCATTAGAAATTTAAGGTAAATTTTTAGTAACTACCTTACCACTTTGAAGGACTATGATTGCCTTCACTTGCTCAGGTTGGCTAGGTAATTTTCCTTTCTCTTGCCTTTGGAGATGCTCTACTAATTGGCCAACTTGGCCTTCAACCCTTTTCATAGAAGCCTCCAATGAATCCAACCTTTCAGTAGTTTTCATTTGGTTGTCCCGACTCATTTGAATGAAATCATTCAAGTTATCCTCGAAACTTGGCTTGTTTGATAGAGTGAGTTGCAAGTTATTGTTGGGAGGATTGTTCTGAAAATGATTCTGAGCATAGGCGGGATTGTTGTTTCCCTTCCAAGAGAAATTTGGATGATTTCTCCAACCTGGATTGTATGTATTTGCATAAGGATCGTTTCTTGGTCTCTATTGGTATCCTTTCATTGCATTGGCTTGCTCTTGGCTTGTACCTACATTAGAATAAAAAACAAATGGAAAAGTATTAGCTCCATGTCCATAGGTACTACAAATATGACTTACCTCTTGAGTTGGTGTGTTCTTAGAAGTGAGGAGTGCAATTTTCTTAGTTAGCTCCACAATTTGTATTGCCATCTCATTTCTCGGAGCTATCTCATTAACTCCAACTCTTCTTCCTCTAGAATAGTTTTGTTGGGAATTATCACCCAACATCTTATACAAGTCGTATGTCTCTATTGAGATCTTTTCTCCCATAGCTCCTCCTATGGCATTGTCCACAGTGAATTGACACTGTTGTCTCCTTCCTCTAGAACTCTTTTGCTAGGAATTATCACCCCACATCTTATACAAGTCGTATGTCTCTATTGAGATCTTTTCTCCCATAGCTCCTCCTATGGCATTGACCACAGTGAATTGACACTGTTGTGTCAATCCGTCGTAGAAAAATTGGTTCTAAAGTTGCAATGGAAAATGATGGTGTGGGCACTAAATTAGAAGCAACTTGAAGCGATTCCACGCCTCATGAAATGGTTCTCCATCCATTTGTGAGAATGTTGCAATTTTTGTTCTCAAGTCAACAGTCTTTTAGAGGGAATATAATTTTCTCATGAATTTGTCGTACACTACTTCCTAAGTTGAGAGAGAACTGATGAGTGCTCGAAAAGCACTAATATTTTGTGGTTTATTACACTTAATTGTTTAGAAATAGATTTATTATTTGTTGTTTATTCGATTAATTTCATAAATCTATCCATTCGGAATCACGGTTATGTTTTAGTGTATTTCAGGTGTTTTTAGCGTCAAAATGAGTTGAATAATGCAAGCACGCAAAGATGGAATACTTACGGTGCTCGGATCACGAGTTACGAGCAAAATGAGTCAAATATGTAAGCCGTACATAATGAGGCAGCACATATGTAAAGTGGTACATGTGAAGAAACTGAAGACAACGCAAGCCGCAGCGAGGAAAAGTCATGCCGCGGGGAAAATGTGTGCCGAGGCACGCCTATTCCTATGGCAATCAGGATTTGTGTAAACCCTTACATCTATAAATACCCCCTTAAACTCCCCCTTACATACAACTGAACAACTAGAATACAATTTTACACTTTACAATTTTGCGACCAAACAAGAGATTCATTCAATTTTGGGAGCTTTGCCACACTCAACGAAGCAAGAGAAACCATTCTAAGGATCCAAGGAAGCCGTCGACGATCGAAGATAAAGCTTTTGGAGAAGAACGCTATCCCATCCATAAGCGGTATTTAGATCTAGGTTTTCGTTGTTGTTATAGAATTCTATTTTCTTCTTCTTTCGTTGAAGTGTATGATCATATTTTATTTGTCTATGAATATTAATATGAAAATGAGTAGCTAGTTTTATTATGGATGTTTAGTTTGTGTTGCCATGTTTGCTAGAATTGTGTATGGTGTATTTTATTGATTTAATATAAATGAATTACCTTTTGAATAAGAGCATGTTTAGATATTTAATTATGAATTATCATGGGCTAATTTGAGATTCGTAGTTAGGTTGAAAAATCTAAGAATATAGTTTTAGGAACGTCACCTTGACTTTATTCCGAAACACTTAATCAAAGCTTCAAATTAGTGACTTAGTCATAGCATTAGTTTGATTGGCATTTATTTCCTTGCGCATAATTTGATTGCTATTTGATTTACCATGACCGAAGGCAATTAATTAGTTAATCAACAAAGAGATTTACCCCGACCGAAGGTAGTCTCGTAATTAAAAGGAAAGCCGATAATATTGTTTATTTAGAACGTTCATGTTATTTCACCATACCTTTTCGATGCAAGCATGGTCAACCAAGCTAAACATCCATATATCCTCCACTGATCTTCAAATCTTTTTGAATTGATTGTGAACTTGCGATATTGTTTTCGTTTAATTGTTTGCTACCATTGATCTCGTTACAAACCAAACTCCTTTTTACAGTTTTACTAGATTTAGGACTTTAGTTACTTAGAGTTTTAGTTTCACTAGAACTCTATTTAATTAGTTTTTTATTTTCGTTAGAACTCTATTTAGATTAGGAAGAAGGTTATTTAGAACCACGGCAATTCCTTGAGAGACCAAACTTGGAAGTTTCTTATCACTTTTCTACGAGTGATTCGTACACTTGCGAGTACTAAATTTATCACATCAAGAACCTAGTGGAAGAGTCATAAGCCATGACTTGCCTTTGTCTTTTAGTATGTATAGGAAACATATCATCCTTAATTGATCTTCACTAAGCCCCTATAGTGGAAAAGTCTGCACAATAGCATAAAATCACGAATAAATGTTAGTGGATCTTCATTAAGAATCCCATAAAAAGAAAGCAACAAAGAATAATGAATATTTTTAAGTTCATAGTTTCTATTCACTTCTCCTAATTGGATGCGAGAAGTAGTAGTGCCAATGATTGGCCATGCATATTCCTTCATCGCTAGCTCTCTAGGTGGAGGTAAAAGATCTCCCATAATTGGTGGTTATTCTTCCACTAGAATGTTAGTGTCAAATTGTCTCAAATGTGCTTGCCTCCTATCAATGTTGTCTATGAGAGGTGCTAATGGATTTCCAAGGGATCTCCTACTTTGCATACACAATCAAAAACGACAACAATATCAAAGCACCAGACAGTATATGACTCCAAACAAGTAACAAAAACACAAAAATGAAGAAAATCACGAAAACTAACAAATTAAGAAAATTACTACAAAGAAAACAAATAAACAGTTTGATGTGAAAATTATAATATTCGTAAGTGTACGAATCACTCGTAGCAAGTGATAAGCAACTTCGAGATCGATCTCTCAAGAAATTGCGGTGGGTTTTAAAACTTGTCAATTGTTTCCTAAAAATTGCTTGCAAAAGTAAATCTTGAACACTCTAACAAAGTTGGTTGATGGATCGATTGTTAAATTTGTAAAAATGTCACAAGAATTAAAATAAACAAGCGAAAAGATTAGCCAAAGTGATATGATGGAAAAACATGAAAAAATAGCTAACCAATCGTAGATAGAATATTTTATGAGAGTTTACAATTAAGCACGAAAAGTTAGATTATTGACTTTTCCTAATAAACCCTAGAAATTCGCAAATCAATGGAAAATTTATCTTAATTAATTAATTAACCTCTTTGATCCAGAACGTAATTAATCAATTAGCATAAACCCTTATGAAATAAAATTAGCCACCTAATCTAAGACAAATTAATTTACTTCGATTAGATTCTTGTTCAGAATTTCTAAATTAAGCAAAGATGATATTTTTAATACTTAATTCTAATTTATTCTCTAATGTTTGTAAATCAACATGATCAAGATTAATCATAAACAAAGATATTAACAAGACATAAATCACTTTAATCTAAATTAAATCATAAAAATATTTGTCCACTCATGGAAGCATCACTACATCACATACAATAAGCTTAGCTACTCATAATAAAATCTAAATCAATATTTTCTATTACAAATAGCATTCTTAAAATCCAAGAGAGAAAAGAAATTCAAAAAATGAGATACCCCTATTTTCACTCTTGTAATGCCTTTCTTAGAGTTGGATGGTCACCTATTCCAATTTAGTTCTTGAAGGAGCTTCAATGGTGCATCAATGAAGGTTTCTCTCTCCAGAAAATGAAGAAGAAGAGTTATGGGTGATGAATTTTGGCATTGTTCACGGATGTTGTTTGAGAGGGTTTTTGTGATGTATTTATAGATTAGGTTAGGAGTGTGTGTGTGTGGGGGAACTGGTTGACATGTAAGTGTAGAACACGTGCGCGGGCCGTGGCACGAGTTTTTTTACTGGACAACCCTAAGATCCCATATCACGGCGTGCAATTTCTTATGCCACAACCCACGTTGAATTTCTGGACTGCTCACCAAAACAAGAACCTACTCGCCGCGGCAAACTCTTTCTTCTACCGCGGCACGCATTGTTGTATATGCCTTGCAAGGGTCCTTACAAGTTTGCTGATTCCTAACGTAAGCCTTACGTTCTTTTGCTCTAGTTTTATCTTCCCTTACATAGTAATTGAAATACAATGTAAGGATTACATTTTTAAGCTCTTTTGGAACATTTAACTCCATTTTTCATCTCACATTATTTGAACCTACAAAACATGAAAATACCTTCCAAATCAAAGTAATACTGAAATAAATCATGAAATAAATACTTAAAAACTAACAAATAATAGGTTTAAAATAATATTCATCAAAGATAAGTGTGCTTCCCAAGGTTTGATGATCTCTCAAGGACACGAAGTCCCAAGCATAATTTCCTAAGGACATCAAAGTCAATTAAGGTGTCTTGAGTTCATTCAGCTGTCAAGAGAGTATTACCAAAGTACCAATGGTAGGTCTCAGTTCCATGCTCGGAAGGAAACAAAAGGTAAACAAAGTCAGCTACCATGGATAAACTCTATTCACAAGGCAAATATGAAGTAAGATAAATGAATAGAGTCAAAAGCTGATCATTTATTTAAGACATGCTCCCAAGAGCAACTACAAGCTAAAGGCCAAGTGGCTACATTCCTGCCACTACTTAAGTGCCAAGACACAAATTGGAATGAATTAGTAGCTGAGCTGTTCTAAGAAGTCACATGATGGGATGATAAAGTTCAAGTCACTGTTCAAGCATTACAAAAACTCAACAAGTGTGAAGCATGTTATGACACTAAAGAAAATTGCAAGTCTTTTTTGATTCAACAAGTCTCAAAAATCAAAAAAAGATTCTAGGAGAAAAGTGCTACAAAGGCATAAGGGCACAAGTATCATTTGGTTTGCTAAAGCACCAAGTTAAAGTAAGATTATCAAGCCAAATGCTAAGTGTCACCTTGGACACCATACAAGATAACCATGTCACTTCCTGGTCTTTTCATCTATCAGGGATGCGTCAACAGTTCACTTGGTTTTCTAGTTCCATAGGGACAACATAATCAATTCAACCAGGTGTTTTGGTTCCTTTGAAGTGCAACCAATAGAAGTTCAAGTACCTAGAGGCTTCACAACCAGATACCCTAGTGTTTACACTAAATCATGGTCATCTACAAATTCAGACTACTCCTTGACAAAAACTGAACTCTGTTGCCAGACTCCTCCACCATAAAGCTTCAACCCTAAATTGGAATAATAAGATGGGAAAAGTTGAGAGTGACCAGGTCTACATAAGAATGACAGGCTCAATCTCAACCTCCCATCCAACCAGCAGTCTAAAGGTGCATATATGGGGGAGATTTGGCAGGTTCAAGCCATAAGAATATCAACTTTGGAAAGTCAAACTTGCAAGCCCATAGTTGACTTTTTTCCCAATTTTAACTTGTCATAACTTTCCAACCTAGACTGAAATTACGGCCCAAAAATAGGCATTAGAAAGCTTATAACCATAAGAACACTATGGCATAAAGATATTTGAGATACTAGTTGCCCATCTCAGTAAAGATGTCCCAAAGTTAACTATCGCTGAGCCACCTTACCCTAGAAACTAAACTAGGTATGCTTGACATGATTTGATTGGTCCATGTCATTAGGACAAAGTCAAATAGTACAATTAGCACACACTCTGATAAATTGATGTGCAAATTATAGTACTCGCAAGTGTACGAATCACTCGTAGAAAGTGATAAGCAAACCTCTGAGGTCGGTCTCTCAAGGAATTGCAATGGTTCTAAACAACCTTTTTCTCAATCTAAATAGAGTCCTAACTCAACTAAAACACTAATTAAATAGAGTTCTAGTAACACTAAAACTCTAAATAAATAGAGTCCTAAACCTAGTAGAACTATAAAAAGAGTGTGGTTTGTAGCAAGATCAATGGTAACGAAAAAAATTATGTAAGTTCACAATTAACTCAAGTAGATTTCAAATATCAATGGAGAATGTATGGACATTTAGTTTGGTTGGCCATGCTTACATCAAAAAGTTATGGTGAAATAACATGAACGTTCTAATAAACAATTTTTACCGACTTTCCTTTTAATTACGAAAATTCCTACGATCGGGTAATTTTCTTTGTTGATTAACGAATTAATATCCTATGATCAGGTATATCAAATAGCAATCAAATTATGCGCAAGGAAAATATGTCAATCAAATTAATGCTATGACTAAGTCACTAATTTGAAGCTTTGATTAAGTTTTTCAAAATATAGTTAAGATGACGTTCCTAAAACTAAATTCTTAGATTTTTCAACCTAACTATGAATCTCAAATTGGCCCGTGAAAATTCACAATTAAATATCTAAACATGCTCTTAATCAAAAGGTAAATTTATTTATTTCAAAGCAATGAAACATTCACCAAAATAGTTCTAGCAAACATGGCAACACAAACTAAACATCCATAATAAAATTAGCCGCTCATGTTCATATTAAAATTCATAGACAAATTCAATGTGAACATACACTCAAAGAAGTAAGAAGAAAATTAGCATTCTATAACAAGAAGACAATCTTAGATCTAAATACCGCTATTGGATTGGATGGCGTTCTTCTCTAAAAGTTTGATCTTCGATCGTCAATGGTTTTCTTGGATTCTTAGAATGGATTCCCTTGCTTCATTGAGTGTGAAAAAGCTCCCAAAACCTGGTTGAATCTCTTGTTTGCTCGTAAAATTGAAGTGTATAAAAGTTATGTGTAAAGAGGATTCTAAAGGGGGTATTTATAGATGTAAAAGGTTACACAAATCCTGATTGAAATAGGAATAGGTGCGCCATGGCATACAATTTCTCCACTGCGGCACAACACAAAAGTTGGAAATATGGTTGAAACCCAAGAGGTCCCTGCTGCGGCATACAATTTCCTCGCCGCAACGCGCATTGCCTTTCCTTTCTTCACATTTACCCCCTTACATATGTGCTGGCTCGTTATGTACAGCTTACATATTTTGACTCGTTTTACCCATAAATTGTGATCCGAGCGATGTAAGTTTTTCGTCTCTGCATGTTTGCATTATTCCACTCATTTGACGCTAAAAACACCTGAAATACACTAAAACATACCGGTGATTCCGAATTGATAGATTTGTAAAAATAATCGAATAAACAAGATATAACAAATCTATTTTTAAACAATTAAGCACAATAAATCACGAAATGTTAGTACTTTTCGAGCACTTATCACAATTCCCAACCAGCTTCTTGCTAGTCTCTAACAAGTGGAGCGATCTAAAAATTAAAATAAAACAAATAAAATAAACTAACCTAAATCATTTCCGTAGATTGTCACGGTTGCATTTAGCATATGCAACAAGCCTTTAAACCCCTAAGTGGCCCTAGTGGACGAGTTATAGTCTCGTGAGGGTTTCCAGTGATGATACCCACAAACATCGTAACAAACAAAACTAATAAAGACTCTAAACATACTTGAATCAATCCATACATATGTCTCAAAAATTGTCAAGAATGAATGGCATACGAAATAGTTAAAAATCACTTAAGCTCAAAAATAGTCCAAATATCAAACCCATCTTAGTAATCAGTTTTTGAACAACCAATCAAACCACAAGCCTGTTAGTTACACTATCTGATCGTGTCATGCATGATATTCATAGATTACATTCAATATCTCATAAATGTGCAAGTAAAATATGAATGAAAATTGCACTTATAAACTCCATATACTTACTTTTCAAATCCATCTCCACTAATATAGAAATCAAACTACCTAGAATCAATAGGACTTCATTAAGCTTGTAAGCTGTGTTTTGGTGTGTGGTTATGAAAGTACAGAAATGATATTCTCAATAGGATAAGAGTGCTTTTTATTTCACAAACTCATTCAACTTTTTCTACACAAACGTTTATTTTCATCCTCCAATAAATTCCATATGTCCCTTGGATTTTTGCTTGATTTTCTTTCTTTACTTTTCTTGCTTATTATTCCACATTTTTTTATTTATTTTTTTTAATAATCAAGCAAGATAAATACAACATAATTGCTCATGAAAATCAAGTATTACATTGAGTACTCTCATCACTAAGAGTAGTACAACGTATATATCAATGTTGAGTTCAAGGGTGTCACTATGGATAAAACAACATGGGGAGGCTTGAAAAGTTCAAACGGTCCAAAGATGGCCTAAATCACTTTCTAAGTGGCATTTGATTCTATTATTTCACTTTAATGGGTTTTCAAAGAAGTTCTAGAATTTGCTGAGACTTAAAATATATCACGAACATGCACACATTACACAAACCAAAAACAGTCATACTAACCATACAAACTACCACATATACCACAAAATCCTCAAACTAGATGAATCTAACATTTATGTGCCTCTTTACTTAGGTAAAAATTTAACTTCTTTCATATCACCGTCATTACAATCAGATTAATATCATGGACTTCCGGATTGACTCAAGTGGACACGACACTATCTTAACAAAATTCAAGTGACAAAAGTTAAAATATAAAATTTGGTCTAAATTCATGCTAATGGAATATTTTTCCCACCCCCAACCTAATCTCTATATTGTCCTCAATATTAAAAAGAAAAACAAAAGAAATTAAGTAAAGAAGTGAGAGAAGTTACCCCCCTTTCGTATGAGATCGTGTACATTACACGTACGCTCTGGTTCATTATTCCTCGCTTTTCTCATCATGTAGCCTTTAGTGTGCAAGAAACATGCATGAAACCTCTAAATATGTGCATCACATCTCAAATCCAAATTCAAATAATAACTAAAGCAAATGAAAGCCAAAAATATTAAACAAAGTTAATTAGAAGTCTTAAACAATCCAAAATAAAATAAAATAAAATAAAAGAAAAATAAAATTAAACTAAAAAAAATGAAAATAAACCAAAGAAAATACAAATGGGAGGCTCAATCCTCCATATCTTCAGGTTGTTCGTTGTCATCTTCGGGTTGGTCCGCCGGTTGTCTGAAAATGAAGTCATGTCCCGAATACTGTAGAGTTAGGCCAAATTGGGTGAGGTCTACTCCACTCTGTGTGAACTGGAAGCTCATCATTTGGTGGAGTAGAGCTTGATATTCATGTTGGTACTTCATTTGATAACTGAACCAAGCTTGTTGTTGAGTCTGGTATTCATGTATTTTATTAACCTTCGTTTCTAGATTTACCAACCTGTCTCTTGTAGAAGCATTCTTGGAAGAGGTTCCCTCACCCTTCCTACTTCCTTGTCCAGCTTTTGTACCACTTGTTAGGTGTTGCATGTAGGCAAAGGTTAATGCCTCACCTGGTTGCAATAAAACCTCGCCCGTGTCGTATCAGACTCCGTGCTTGACACATAAGGCAGTGATCAGTTGGGGAAAGAAATAACTGATGTTGTGATGCTCAACTGAGTACACAATCCTTTGTTGGATTACCATTCCCACATCTATTGAGCGCTCGGTCTCTATGGTAAATTGCAGAATTGCCCACTCCCGATCGACAGTACTATAATGCCGGGTTGGCATTAACCGAGAACGGACAAAGTATTGCCAAATACAGGAATGGGTCCCAAGGTGCTTGACTTGGAAAATGTTCACCATATCCCCCTTATACTCCAACTCTGCGTAACCATCGGTGAGGGTATTTATGACCTCTTTGTAATCAACCTGTGTTAAGTAGGTTTCATACCCGCTGTTTTGGATGTCCCTCAACCCATAGTAGGAGTTTATCACTATCCTATTAAAGGGGATCTCAACACCCCTCACCCATACCATTCCATCTCTAGCTTTCGGGACATTCACATAGAATTCTCGGACCAACGAACTTACGCCCACCTCCGAGGCGTATGCAAATTTCCTCCATCCTAAAACCTCAATTTTATCAGATATTCCCATGACACCTACTTGACCAAAATCCATCCCTCTCTCATTCACAAATCCCTTGTTTCTTTTGGCAGAACCTTCGTACCGCTCTTGTGCCTCCCGACTAACAAACTGAGAGGCATCATAATTTCGATCTTCCACTACTTTCCCCTTCCCCTTAGAACGACTACCCTCACCAACCTTTCTTTTTGGAGCCATATCAATCCTTATACTAAAATACTTCACACCCTTCAAATCAATTTCAGAAAATGTAGAAAAACCCCAAAAATTGTTTCCCTCTTATCCAAATTTCACACAAATTTCACAGATTCCAAAAAATTATTACTAAATTGAGATAGTAATGTGAAGAAATTTACCTCTTGGGAATGTAATTGAGCCCTTGAAGAAAAACCCCTAAATTTGCTTGAAACCCTAGGTTTTAAAGATGAAGAGATTCTTGATTCTTAGAGCAAATCTGATGAAATTGATGGAGAAAAAAGTGATAGCAATGTTAGAATAAAGAATGGGTTGAGTAAAGTTTTAATTTTGCTGAGGATTTGGGAAGAAATTAGAGAGGAGAGTAGAGAGTGTTTGAGAGAAAATGAGAGAAAGTGAGGGAAAGTTTGGAGAGAAAAATTTGAAATTGTAATTTCAATCCACGACCAGCCTAATTTTTGGAAAAAATTAGAGGCGCGCCGCTGTACAAAATTTGCCCACCGTGGCACAAATTTTCCACGCCGCGGTGCGTACATTTTTTTGAAAAAATTGTTTTTAAACAGAAAGTTCCCCACTGCGGCACAAATTTACCCCGCCGCGACGCATACATGAATTTTGAAAAATGTTGTTTTTTTGGAATTTTTGAAAACGGGCAATGCATTAACCTCTAACCAAGACTTGGGAATGTCCTCATTGCCTTGAAAAACTTTTAAAAATAAAAATATGATAAAAAGAATGAAAGAAATAAAAGCAACGAAAGAAATACAATACCGAATGGGTGCCTCTCATTAAGGGCTTAGTTTTACGTCTTAGCGTGGCCACCCTCGTGTTTATGAATCGAGGAGACGTATTGTTTTCATGCTTTACAAATTGGTGTCTCCTTCCAAGTATGGCTTGACATGATGCCCGTTTACCTTGAATGGTTCTTGCATTTTGGAATTGAGCAACTCGACTACTCCGTGTGGAAGTACATTTGCAATTGTATATGGTCCGCTCCAACTAGAATGAAGTTTTCCTAGAAACAAATGCAAATGTGAATTATATAACAGAACTTTCATTCCAGGAACCAAAGACTTACCGATGAGCCCTTTGTCGTGATAGCGCTTAGTACGCTCCTTGTAGATCTTGGCATTTTCGTAAGCTTCATTCCGAATTTCCTCAAGTTTGCTCAGTTGGAGTAATCATTTTTCCCCAGATTTTGCCACGTCCATGTTAAGCTCTTTAATAGCCCAATAAGCCCTATGCTTTAGCTCAACGGGTAAGTGATATGCTTTACTAAAAATTAACCGGTAAGGGCTCATACCAATGGGTGTTTTGTATGCTGTACGATATGCCCACAAGGCATCATTCAATTTAACTGACCAATCCTTCCTTAAGGGGTCCATTGTGCGTTCCAATATTCCCTTGATTTGTCAGGTGCTCACTTCCACTTGCCCTGAAGTTTGGGGATGGTATAGGGTAGCCACTCTATGAGAAATGTTATACTTTTTCCAAAGCCCATCGAAGAGCTTATTGCAAAAGTGGCTGCCTCTATCACTAATGATCACTCTCGGTGTTCCAAACCTGCTAAAAATGTTATCCTTCAAAAATTTAACAACAACGTTAGCGTCATTAGTTCTAGTGGGTATCGCTTCTACCCACTTTGAAACATAGTCGACTGCGACTAAAATATATGTGTAGCCAAAAGATGGGAGAAACGGACCCATGAAGTCAATTTCCCACACGTCAAATAATTCCACTACAAGATTAGACGTCAAAGGCATTTCATTACGTTTGACATCTATCACATCTCATACAAAACATGTTAGCATCTTTAAATAAAGTAGGCCAATAAAATCCAGATTGTAATACCTTTAGGGCCGTTTTCTTACCACCAAAACGGCCCCCGCAATGTAGCTCATGGCAAAAGGTTAAGATGCTTTCATGTTCCTCTTCGGGCACACACCTCTAGATGACTTGATCTAGACATAACTTGAACAAATACGGGTCATCCCAAAAGTATTGCCTGCAAACACTGAAAAACCTTTTCTTTTCCTGAAAAGTGATGTTAGGTCTCAAAATGCCACTAGCAAGATAATTAACAATGTCAGCATACCATGGATTTGGACCTATTGTAAACAATTGTTCATCAGGGAAGGTTTCTATGATTGTATCCTTACTTTCACCCTCAACATTTTCATACTCAGAAATTAACCTAGACAGATGATCAGCTACTACATTTTCAGTACCTTTTTTGTCCTTGATCTCTATGTCAAATTCTTGTAAAAGTAGGATCCACCTAATGAGTCTAGGCTTAGCATTCGGTTTAGTCAATAGATATCTCAAAGCAGCATGATCCGAATGAACAATAACTTTAGTTCCTACCAAGTAAGACCTAAATTTATCAAGTGAAAACACAACAGCCAATAACTCTTTCTCAGTGGTGGTGTAATTAATTTGGGCATTATTGAGTGTTTTGCTAGCATAATATATAACATGTAAACGTTTATCCACTCTTTTCCCCAAAACAGCTCCTATTGCATAATCAGACGCATCACACATGATTTCAAATAGTAAAGACTAATCAGGAGCTACAATAATAGGTGCAGAAGTAAGTATATCCTTTAAAGTGTTGAAGGAAATAAGGCAATCATCATTAAAATCAAACTGAGTATCTTTGGAAAGTAGATTACATAATGGACGACTTATTTTGGAAAAATCCTTAATAAACTGTCTATAGAAACCCGCATGTCTTAGCAAACTCCGTATCCCCTTAACAGATGTAGGTGGAGGCCAGACAACTTTGCAATTAAATCTACCTTAGCCTTATCTGCTTCAATTCCTTTGCTAGATATGACATGTCCTAACACTATGCCCTGTTGGACCATAAAATGACTTTTTTCCCAACTAAGTGTCAAATTACATTCAATGCATCGTTCTAACACCAAAGTCAATTTATGCAAGCAATCATCAAAGGAATTACAGAAAATAGAAAATTCATCCATAAATACCTCGATGAATTTCTCCACCATGTCTGAAAAGATTGACATCATACTGATGAGTGCTCGAAAAGCACTAATATTTCGTGATTAATTGTGCTTAATTGTTTGATATATAGATTTATTATTATTGTTTATTCAATTAATTTCAGAAATCTATCCATTCGGAGTCACGGGTATATTTTAGTGCATTTCAGGTGTTTTTAGCGTCAAATGAGTCAAATGATGAAAACACGCAAAGACGGGACACCTATGGCGCTCGGATCACGAGTTACGGGCTAAACAAGACAAATATGTAAGCCTTACATATTGTACCATTACACATGTAAGGGGGTAAGCATGAAGTGAAGGAAAGCATTGCGCGCCGCAGCGAGGGAAATACATGCCGTGGCGAGAGGCTCTCGGGTTACATGCTAGGAATCCAAAAACATTGCGCGCCGCGGCGAGGGAAAGTTATGCCACGGCGGGGAGCTCTCGGGTTTTTACATAATTTCCAAAATTTGTGTTACGCCGCGGTGGGGAAAATGCATGCCGCGGCGCGCCTATTCCTATTGCAATCAGGAATCCCTTACATCTATAAATACCCCCTTAGACCCCCCTTACAACGGAACTCGACCAATTCGTACACAACTCTTATTTTTCACAATTTTGCGACCCAAACACTACATTCAATCAGTTTTGAGAGCGTTGATGTGTTAAAATGTGTACTCGCAAGTGTACGAATCACTCGTAGTGAAGTGATAAGCAACTTCCAAGGTCGGTCTCTCAAGGAATTGCAGTGGTCTTAAATAACTAGCTTTTTAATCTAAATGGAGTTCTAATGAAAATAAAACACTAATTAAATAGAGTTCTAGTGAAACTAAAACTCTAAGTAACTAGAATCCTAATGCTAATAAAACTATAAAAAGAGTTTGTTTGGTTTTGGTAACGGGAACAATTATACGAAAATCACACGAAATTGCAATCAAACAATCAATTCAATCAAATCAAATATCAATAGAGGATGTATGGACGTTTAGCTTGGTTAACCATGTTTGCATCGAAAAGGTATGGTGATATGCATGAACGTCCTATATGAATTAAACTACCGGCTTTCCTTTTAATTACGAAACTCCTTTTGGCCGGGGTAGGTTTCTTTGTTGATTAACTAATTAACCGCCTTTGGCCGGGGTAAATTAACTAGCTATCAAATTATGCGCAAGGAAATTATACCAATCAAATTAATGCTATGACTAAGTCACTAACTTGAAGCTTTGATTAAGTGTTTCGGAATAGAGTTAAGGTGACGTTCCTATAACTAAATTCTCAGATTTTTCAATCTAACTACGAACATCAAATTGGCCCATGATTATTCATAATCAAACATTTAAACATGCTCTTAATCAAAAAGTATTTTATTCATAAGTCAAAAAGATACACCATACACAATTCTAGCAAACATGGCAACACAAACTAAACATCCATAATTAAATTAGCCAGACATGTTCATATTATTATTCATAGACAAATAAAATATGATCATACACTTTAACAAATAAAGAAGATGAATTAATTCTATAACAACAAGGAAAACCTAAATCTAAATACCGCTTATGGATCGGTTGACGTACTCCTCCGTAAGCTTTATCTTCGATCGTCGTTGGCTTCCTTGAATCCTTAGAATGGTATCTCTCGCTTCGTTATAGTGTGGCAACGCTCTCAAAGCTGATTGAATGTCGTGTTTGGGTCGCAAAATTGAGAAGAGGAAGAGTTGTGTATGAATTGGTCAAGTTATTTCGAGTTTTTTTTTTAAGGGGGACTCTAAGGGGGTTTTTATAGATGTAAGGGTTTACACGAATCCTATGTGCCATAGGAATAGGCGCGCCGCGGCATACATTTTCCCCGCCGCGGCGCAACACAAATTCTTGAAATTATGTAAAAACCCGAGAGCTCCCCGCCGCGGCATAACTTTTACTCGCCGCGGCGCGCAATGTTTTTGGATTCCTAGCATGCAACCCGAGAGCCCCTCGCCGCGGCATATGATTTCCTCGCCGCGGCGCGCCTTGCATGTAACAGTGTACATGGAATGTACATGGCTTTACATGTATTGTCGAGACCCTCGCCGCGGCGCATAATTTCTTCGCCGCGGCGCGCATTGCTTTCCTGCTCTTCATGCTTACTGATGTGTTAAAATGTGTACTCGCAAGTGTACGAATCACTCGTAGTAAAGTGATAAGCAACTTCCAAGGTCGGTCTCTCAAGGAATTGCAGTGGTCTTAAATAACTAGCTTTTTAATCTAAATGGAGTTCTAATGAAAATAAAACACTAATTAAATAGAGTTCTAGTGAAACTAAAACTCTAAGTAACTAGAATCCTAATGCTAATAAAACTGTAAAAAGAGTTTGTTTGGTTTTGGTAACGGGAACAATTATACGAAAATCACACAAAATTGCAATCAAACAATCAATTCAATCAAATCAAATATCAATAGAGGATGTATGGACGTTTAGCTTGGTTAACCATGTTTGCATCGAAAAGGTATGGTGATATGCATGAACGTCCTATATGAATTAAACTACCGGCTTTCCTTTTAATTACGAAACTCCTTTTGGCCGGGGTAGGTTTCTTTGTTGATTAACTAATTAACCGCCTTTGGCCGGGGTAAATTAACTAGCTATCAAATTATGCGCAAGGAAATTATGCCAATCAAATTAATGCTATGACTAAGTCACTAACTTGAAGCTTTGATTAAGTGTTTCGGAATAGAGTTAAGGTGACGTTCCTATAACTAAATTCTCAGATTTTTCAATCTAACTACGAACATCAAATTGGCCCATGATTATTCATAATCAAACATTTAAACATGCTCTTAATCAAAAAGTAATTCATTCATAAATCAATTAAATACACCATACACAATCCTAGCAAACATGGCAACACAAACTAAACATCCATAATGAAACTAGCCGCTCATGTTCATATTGTTATTCATAGACAAATAAAATACGATCATACACTTTAACAAATGGAGAAGATAAATTAATTCTATAACAACAATGAAAACCTAAATCTAAATACCGCTTATGGATCGGTTGACGTACTCCTCCGTAAGCTTTATCTTCGATCGTCGTTGGCTTCCTTGAATCCTTAGAATGGTATCTCTCGCTTCGTTATAGTGTGGCAACGCTCTCAAAGCTGATTGAATGTCGTGTTTGGGTCGCAAAATTCAGAAGAGGAAGAGTTGTGTATGAGTTGGTCAAGTAATTTCGAGATGTATGTAAGGGGGACTCTAAGGGGTTTTTATAGATGTAAGGGTTTACACGAATCCTATGTGCCATAAGAATAGGCGCGCCGCGGCATGCATTTTCCCCGCCGCGGCGCAACACAATTTCTGAAAAATATGCAAAAACCCGAGAGCTCCCCGCCGCGGCATGCAATTCTCCCGCCGCGGCGCGCGATGCTTCATTGTTTTCCAGAATTCAACCCGAGAGCCTCACGCCGCGGCATGCAATTCTCTCGCCGCGGCGCGCAATGATTTCCTTCTGTTCACGTCCCCCCTTACATATGTGATGGCACTATATGTAAGGCTTACATATTTTGTCTTGATTAGCCCGTAACTTGTGATCCGAGCGCCGTAGGTGTCCCGTCTTTGCGTGATTTCATCATTTGACTCATTTGACGCTAAAAACACCTGAAATGCACTAAAATATACCCGTGACTCCGAATGGATAGATTTATGAAAATAATCGAAATAATAATCATAATAAATCTATATATCAATCAATTACGCACAATTAATCACGAAATATTAGTGCTTTTCGAGCACTCATCACAACCCCCAACCAGCTTCTTGCTAGTCTCTAGCAAGTGAAGCGATCTAAAAACTAAAATCAAAACAAAGAAAATAAACTAACCTAACCTAAATCACTTCCATAGATTGTCACGGTTGCATTTAGCGTATGCAACAAGCCTTTAAACCCCTAGGTGGCCCTAGTGGACGAGTTATAGTCTCGTGAGGGTTTCCAGTGATGATACCCGCAAACATCGTAACTGACACAAATAAAGACTCAAAACTAATAAAGACTCTAACAATACTTGAATCAATCCATGCATACGTCTCAAAAATTGTTAATAACGAATGATACATGAAATAGTTAAACATCACCTAAGCTCAAAAACAGTCCAAACATCAAACTCATCATGGTAATCGAATTTTGAACAACCAATCAAACCACAAACCCGTTAGTTATACTATCTGACCGTGTCATGCATGATATTCATAGATTACATTTCAATATCTCATAAATGTGCAAGTAAAATATGAATGTGAATTTTTGCACTTACAAACTCCATATGCTCATTTTTCAAACTCATCTCCACTAATATAGAAACTAAACTACCTAGAATCAATAGGACTTCATTAAGCTTATAAAGTTGTGGCTAGGTGTGTGATCATGAAAGTACAAAAATGATGTTTTCATATGATAAGAGTACCTTTTATTTCACAAACATATTTTCAACCCTTTTTTTTTTTTTTTACCAAGTGTTCTTTTCCATCCTCCCTTCAATTCAAATGTCCTTTGGATCTTTTGCTTGATTTTCTTCTCTTTTTTTTTATTCTTGCTTACTGTTTCAATCATCATCATTTTTTTTTTTTTTTTTTTTTTTTTTGTGATGAAGCAAGATAAACACAACATAATTGCTCATGAAAATCAAATATTACATTAAGTACTCTTATCACTAAGGGTAGTTCAATGTATGTCAATGTTGAGTTCAAGGGTGTGCTATTGATAAAATATTGCGGGGAGGCATGAAAAGTCCAAACGGTCCAAAGATGGCCTAAATCATTTTCTAAGTGGTGTTTGTTTCTATTATTTCGCTTCAACGTGTTTTCAAATGAGTTCTAGAGATTGTTGAGACTTAAAACATATCATGAACATGCATACATTCCACAAATCAGAATAGTTAAACTAACCATGCATACATACCACATGTACCACAAAATTCTCAAATTAGATGAATCCAACATTTATGTGCTTCGTTGCTTAGGTAAAAATCTAACATCTCTCATATGTCATTGTCATTACAATCATGTTAATATCATAGATTTTCGGATTGAATCAAGTAGACACGACACTAACTAAAAACAATTCAAGTGACAAAGTTAAAAATTTAAAATTGGTCATATTTCATGCTCATGGAATATTCTTCCCACCCCCAACCTATTTTCTGCATTGTCCTCAATGTAAAAAGAAGAACAAAAGAAATTAAGGAAAAGTGTAAGAAGTTACCCCCCTTTCGTATGAAATTGTGTCGTTACTCGCTATGCTCCGGTTCACTGTTCCTCGCTTCTCTGATGAAGAATGTATGAACATATATTGAACCTCAAAGTGTATGCACACAATTCACATTCAAACCCAATTTTTAATTATAACTAAGGCAATTGAAGACACAAAAACATCAAACTAAGTTAAACAATCAAAAATAAAATGAAAAATGAAAGAAAATAAATGAAAAAGAAATAAAAGAAATAAAGACAACGAAAGAGATACGATACCGAATGGGTGCCTCCCATTAAGGGCTTAGTTTAACGTCTTAGCAAGACGTGACTGATCTCGTGTCAAGGGGGGTTAAATATGTAATTGTACTGTTTATCTCCTCCCTTATCTTTCTTGAAATGAGCTTTCGTCCTCCCAGTCGAGTTTTTGTAATTAGAATGCTTAATGTGTTCTTTGTAGGCATCATCCCGACTTAAATTTATCAGTTTGTCCTTCCCTCTCCATCTAATGTTTTGAGCCTCAATTCTGTTACTTATGCTATCCTGCGATTGAATGTTAGAAGAAATAGGAGAGGGTTGAAAAATTCCAAATGTTACAGTCTCTCCACAAACTGTCATTGATAACTTCCTATTATGGACCTCAA
Source organism: Elaeagnus macrophylla (assembly GCA_029378325.1). Taxonomy (NCBI): domain Eukaryota; kingdom Viridiplantae; phylum Streptophyta; class Magnoliopsida; order Rosales; family Elaeagnaceae; genus Elaeagnus; species Elaeagnus macrophylla. The sequence goes on from CM055653.1 coordinate 4,599,144, forward strand.
TAGTTGTTTTGGTCGTGGCCATGAATGGTCTACCAAGAATAATTGTATGTTCCTTGTCCTGAAGAAAATTTTTGTCCATCTCAAGCACCACAAAGTCCACTGGTACAATAAACTTGTCCACCTGTACCAATAAATTTTCCACTATTCCTTTTGGGTATTGAATAGAACCGTTCGCAAGTTGAAGGGTCATCCTTGTTTCTTTAAGCTTTCCTAATCCTAGTTGCAAGTATACTGAATATGGCATTAGGTTTATACCTGCTCCTAAGTCTAGCATAGCCTCGAATACCCTCTTATCTCCCATAGTGATGTTAATGTGGAAACTACCTGGATCTTTCATTTTGAGAGGTAAGTGCGGTTGGATTATTGGACTACCAATTTTTGACATCTCATTCTCTTTGCTTCTATTCTTCTTGATGATAAAGTTCCTGCAAATTGGATCATAAGTTGAACTGTTCTTTATAATATCCAAAAGAGGTAAATTACAGTTAATTCCAGAAAATAAAGCAAGAGTGTCAGAGTATTGTTCATCCTGATTTGTCTCCTCAAACTGGTTTATTGGTGGTATTGGTGGTCGGTATGGATCCATTGACTTGTGCAATCGAAAAATGTTGGATGTTTCTTTCTTGGGAAGTTCATTTGGTTTGGTATTAAGCTCATCATCTCCTTTGAGAGTTGAATCTTCACCTTCAAAGTTACCTGTACTAGACAACAAAACATTAGAATTATCAGGTAAATTATCAGGTAAATTATTAAGTACCTCCTCATCATTTTGAAAAACTGTGATCGCCTTTGCTTGTTCAGGTTGACTAGGCAGCTTTCCCGTCTCTTGTTTGTACATTTGTTCCGCTAGCTGCCCCACTTGCATTTCCACTCTTTTGATTGATGCTTCCATAGAGTCCATCCTACCACTACAAGATTGTATAAAATTGTTTAGGGTTTCCTCTACGGTTGGTTTATTTGGTGGAAATTGTCGGTTTACGTTTTGGCCTTGTGTTTGATCTTGGACAAATGGTTGGCTATTGTTTTGTTTCCATCCAAAATTAGGGTGATTCCTCCATCCAGGGTTGTAGGTATTTGAATAAGGGTCGTTCCTAGGTCTAGGTTGGTACCCTTGCATTAAATTCGCCTCTTCAGTAGTACCTGTGTAAGGATCACCTGCAAAAGAACAAACATTAGCACCATGTCCATATGAACCACAAACTCCACATACCTCGTGTTTTGGCATTTGATTAATATTGGAGGTTGTGAGAAGTTGCACTTGTTTCGTCAATTCAGCAAGTTGCATGGCCATTTCATTGTTGGATCCTAATTCGTGGACTCCAGCTCTTCTTCCTCTAGCGCTCTTTTGTTGGGAGTTGGCTCCCAACATCTCGAATAGCTCGTATGTTTCATCCGCTGTTTTCTCACCCATAGCTCCTCCTGCAGCGTTGTCAACTGTGAATTGGCATTGTAGTGTCAATCCGTCGTAGAAAAACTGATTCTGTAACTGCAACGGGAAGTGGTGATGTGGACATTGTATCAACAGCAATTTGAATCTGTCCCAAGCCTCGTGGAAGGGTTCTCCGTCCATCTGCGAAAAAGTGGCAATTTTTGTTCTTAGATCAGATGTCTTTTGATGGGAATAGAACTTACCCATGAATTTATTGTAAACATCGTCCCAAGTGACCAAAGAACCGGGTGCCAACGTCATTAGCCAAGACTTAGCTCTATCCTTGAGAGTGTATGGAAAACACCTCATACGTAGTTGATCTTCACTAAGTCCCTGCAATGGAAAAGTTTGCACAGTAGCATATAGTTCACGCATAAAATTTAAAGGATCTTCATTAGGGATACCGTAAAAGGAGGGAAGCATGGAATAATGAATATTTTTCAATTCATAATTCCTAGCCGCCTCTGTAAGTTGAATGCATGATGTGGCGGTCCCAATGATCGGTCTTGCAAACTCTTTGTTCATCATTTGCCTAGCTACGTTTTCACCCATTGCTGCTTGTAATTGTTGTTGGACTTCGTCCTCTTGAAATTGATTGTCCAGTTTCTTTGATCGGTGTTTGACTCTATGAATGTTGTCAATGTAAGGAGAGAGTTCCTTGTTAAGTGATCTCCTACCCTGCATGCACAAATAAAGAGCAAACAAAGATCAAGGTAGCAGTGAAATTGGAAATTAAGCACTATTTTTTGATTTTTTATTTTTTGATTTTTTTGGATTTTTCGAATAAAAATAAATAAAATAAAGAAATAAATAAAATAAATAAATAAATAAAATAAATAAATAAAATAAATAAAAATAAATAAATAAATAAATCAGAAACTCTAAAAAGTTAAAAAGAAAATTATCTAAAACGCCAATTCCCCGGCAACGGCGCCAAAAACTTGATGTGTTAAAATGTGTACTCGCAAGTGTACGAATCACTCGTAGTAAAGTGATAAGCAACTTCCAAGGTCGGTCTCTCAAGGAATTGCAGTGGTCTTAAATAACTAGCTTTTTAATCTAAATGGAGTTCTAATGAAAATAAAACACTAATTAAATAGAGTTCTAGTGAAACTAAAACTCTAAGTAACTAGAATCCTAATGCTAATAAAACTGTAAAAAGAGTTTGTTTGGTTTTGGTAACGGGAACAATTATACGAAAATCACACAAAATTGCAATCAAACAATCAATTCAATCAAATCAAATATCAATAGAGGATGTATGGACGTTTAGCTTGGTTAACCATGTTTGCATCGAAAAGGTATGGTGATATGCATGAACGTCCTATATGAATTAAACTACCGGCTTTCCTTTTAATTACGAAACTCCTTTTGGCCGGGGTAGGTTTCTTTGTTGATTAACTAATTAACCGCCTTTGGCCGGGGTAAATTAACTAGCTATCAAATTATGCGCAAGGAAATTATGCCAATCAAATTAATGCTATGACTAAGTCACTAACTTGAAGCTTTGATTAAGTGTTTCGGAATAGAGTTAAGGTGAGGTTCCTATAACTAAATTCTCAGATTTTTCAATCTAACTACGAACATCAAATTGGCCCATGATTATTCATAATCAAACATTTAAACATGCTCTTAATCAAAAAGTAATTCATTCATAAATCAATTAAATACACCATACACAATCCTAGCAAACATGGCAACACAAACTAAACATCCATAATGAAACTAGCCGCTCATGTTCATATTGTTATTCATAGACAAATAAAATACGATCATACACTTTAACAAATGGAGAAGATAAATTAATTCTATAACAACAATGAAAACCTAAATCTAAATACCGCTTATGGATCGGTTGACGTACTCCTCCGTAAGCTTTATCTTCGATCGTCGTTGGCTTCCTTGAATCCTTAGAATGGTATCTCTCGCTTCGTTATAGTGTGGCAACGCTCTCAAAGCTGATTGAATGTCGTGTTTGGGTCGCAAAATTCAGAAGAGGAAGAGTTGTGTATGAGTTGGTCAAGTAATTTCGAGATGTATGTAAGGGGGACTCTAAGGGGTTTTTATAGATGTAAGGGTTTACACGAATCCTATGTGCCATAGGAATAGGCGCGCCGCGGCATGCATTTTCCCCGCCGCGGCGCAACACAATTTCTGAAAAATATGCAAAAACCCGAGAGCTCCCCGCCGCGGCATGCAATTCTCCCGCCGCGGCGCGCGATGCTTCATTGTTTTCCAGAATTCAACCCGAGAGCCTCACGCCGCGGCATGCAATTCTCTCGCCGCGGCGCGCAATGATTTCCTTCTGTTCACGTCCCCCCTTACATATGTGATGGCACTATATGTAAGGCTTACATATTTTGTCTTGATTAGCCCGTAACTTGTGATCCGAGCGCCGTAGGTGTCCCGTCTTTGCGTGATTTCATCATTTGACTCATTTGACGCTAAAAACACCTGAAATGCACTAAAATATACCCGTGACTCCGAATGGATAGATTTATGAAAATAATCGAAATAATAATCATAATAAATCTATATATCAATCAATTACGCACAATTAATCACGAAATATTAGTGCTTTTCGAGCACTCATCACTTACCCCCTTACATATGTGCTGGCTTGACATGTACGGCTTACATATTTGACTCGTTTTGCCCGTGACTCGTGATCCGAGCGCCGTAGGTGTTCCGTCTTCGCGTGTTTTCATCATTTGAATCATTTGACGCTAAAAACACCTGAAATGCACTAAAATATACCCGTGACTCCGAATGGATAGATTTATGAAAATAATCGAAATAATAGTCATAATAAATCTATATATCAATCAATCAAGCATAATTAATCACGAAATATTAGTGCTTTTCGAGCACTCATCACAACCCCCAACCAGCTTCTTGCTAGTCTCTAGCAAGTGAAGCGACCTAAAATAAAATTAAAAACAAATGAAATAAACTAACCTAACCTAAATCACTTCCGTAGATTGTCACGGTTGCATTTAGCGTATGCAACAAGCCTTTAAACCCCTAGGTGGCCCTAGTGGACGAGTTATAGTCTCGTGAGGGTTTCCAGTGATGATACCCGCAAACATCGTAACTGACACAAATAAAGACTCAAAACTAATAAAGACTCTAACAATACTTGAATCAATCCATGCATACGTCTCAAAAATTGTTAACAACGAATAATACATGAAATAATTAAACATCACCTAAGCTCAAAAACAGTCCAAACATCAAACTCATCATGGTAATCGAATTTTGAACAACCAATCACACCACAAACCCGTTAGTTATACTATCTGACCGTGTCATGCATGATATTCATAGATTACATTTCAATGTCTCATAAATGTACAAGTAAAATATGAAAGTGAATTTTTGCACTTATAAACTCCATATGCTCATTTTTCAAACTCATCTCCACTAATATAGAAACTAAACTACCTAGAATCAATAGGACTTCATTAAGCTTGTAAAGTTGTGGCTAGGTGTGTGATTATGAAAGTACAAAAATGATGTTTTCATATGATAAGAGTACCTTTTATTTCACAAACATATTTTCAACTTTTTTTTTTTTTTCTACCAAGTGTTCTTTTCCATCCTCCCTTCAATTCAAATGTCCTTTGGATCTTTTGCTTGATTTTCTTCTTTTTTTTTATTTTTTTTTTATTCTTGCTTACTGTTTCAATCATCATCATTTTTTTTTTTTTTTTTTTTTTTTATGATGAAGCAAGATAAACACAACATAATTGCTCATGAAAATCAAATATTACATTAAGTACTCTTATCACTAAGGGTAGTTCAATGTATGTCAATGTTGAGTTCAAGGGTGTGCTATTGATAAAATATTGCGGGGAAGCATGAAAAGTTCAAACGGTCCAAAGATGGCCTAAATCATTTTCTAAGTGGCATTTGTTTCTATTATTTCGCTTCAACGTGTTTTCAAATGAGTTCTAGAGATTGTTGAGACTTAAAACATATCATGAACATGCATACATTCCACAAATCAGAATAGTTAAACTAACCATGCAAACTACCACAAGTACCACAAAATTCTCAAATTAGATGAATCCAACATTTATGTGCTTTGTTGCTTAGGTAAAAATCTAACATCTCTCATATGTCATCGTCATCACAATTATGTTAATATCATAGATTTCCGGATTGAATCAAGTAGACATGACACTAACTAAAAACAATTCAAGTGACAAAGTTAAAAATTTAAAATTGGTCATATATCATGCTCATGGAATATTCTTCCCACCCCCAACCTAATTTCTGCATTGTCCTCAATGTGAAAAAGAAGAACATAAGAAATAAGAAAAAGTGTAAGAAGTTACCCCCCTTTCGTATGAGATTGTGTCGTTACTCGCTATGCTCCGGTTCACTGTTCCTCGCTTCTCTCATGAAGAATGTATGAACATATATTGAAACTCAAAGTGTATGCACACAATTCACATTCAAACCCAATTTTTAATTATAACTAAGGCAAATGAAAACAGAAAACATTAAATAGAGTTAAACAATTCAAACTAAAATAAAAATAAATAAAAGAAAGTAAAACTAAATAAAAAGAAAATAAAGAAAAGAAAAGAAGTTAATACTACCGAATGTGGTGGGTTGCCTCCCACCAAGCGCTTTCTTTAACGTCTTAGCAAGACGTTGCTAATTCTTTTCTATCCACCATCATCAAAGATTTTGAAGTGTGTGATATCAATTTTCTGAGCTAAGATGTCATTAAGCTTGTCCTTCCATCTCGGTAGTTGTTTTCCATGAAGCACAGCACACACTTTTTTGTGGAAGTGGTATAGAAAATAATTTGGGGATGTGCAAGCCTTAGGTGCCTTGTGTGGCATGGGAGGTGAAGATAATTCCTCCTTGTTCTCCATAGAAGTTTGTGGAATTTGATATTCCTTAGCTTGGCATTCTTTGAGAATTGCTTGCTCCCCATCTGTATTTTCTACATAAAATGGTAAATCATCAAAAGTTTCAGGAAAATAAATATTTTCAAAATTTTTACCACTTTGAAGGATTGTGTCATCCTTCACTTGCTCAATCTGAGTGGACAACTCTTTTTGTTTTTGAATTTGTTCTGCTAATTGCCCAACTTGCATTTCTATTCTTTTCATTGATGCCTCCACAGACTCCATCCTTTCACTAGTAGATTGTATGAAAGCATTCAAGGTTTCCTCTAAGGTTGGTTTAGAAGCTCTACTTCCTTGTATGAAAGAATTCAAGCTCTCTTCAAAGGTGGCCCTAGATGGATATTGATGAAAACTTGAGCTTTGCATTTGGTATTGTGCATAAGGTGGGTCATATGGTTGAAAATTTGAGCTTTGCATGTTGTATTGGGCATAAGGTGGGGTAGAGTTTGCTTGCCATGAAAAATTATGGTGATTTTCCCACTCAGGACTATAGGTACTGAAATAAGGATCATTCCAAGGTGGGTGGCATCCGTCATTACGATCAAAGTTTGAATTAGTGGATGCATAGTAATCACCTGCAAAAGTGCAAACATTAGCATAATGCCCATATAAACCACAAATGCTACATACCTCCATGTATGTCATATCATGCAGCTCTTCAAAAGGCCTTGTATTGGCTCATGGATTTCTGTATCCAGCCTGATTAGGTGCATTTTAAAATTCGTTGATGTTGTCTATGAACGGTACCTTTCAAAAACTAACAAAAACAACAGAGAAATCAAAGCACCACAGATTAAGCAATTAAAAGCACTATTTTTTGATTTTTTTGATTTTTTGATTTTTTTGTATTTTTAGAATAAAAATAAATAAATAAATAAATAAACAAATAAATAAATAAAAGATAAAAAATAAAATAAATAAACAAATAAAAAAAAATTAAGAAACTCTAAAAAGTTAAAAAGAAAATTATTCAAAACGCCAATTCCCCGGCAACGGCGCCAAAAACTTGATGTGTTAAAATGTGTACTCGCAAGTGTACGAATCACTCGTAGTGAAGTGATAAGCAACTTCCAAGGTCGGTCTCTCAAGGAATTGCAGTGGTCTCAAATAACTAGCTTTTTAATCTAAATGGAGTTCTAATGAAAATAAAACACTAATTAAATAGAGTTCTAGTGAAACTAAAACTCTAAGTAACTAGAATCCTAATGCTAATAAAACTATAAAAAGAGTTTGTTTGGTTTTGGTAACGGGAACAATTATACGAAAATCACACGAAATTGCAATCAAAAAATCAATTCAATCAAATCAAATATCAATAGAGGATGTATGGACGTTTAGCTTGGTTAACCATGTTTGCATCGAAAAGGTATGGTGATATGCATGAACGTCCTATATGAATTAAACTACCGGCTTTCCTTTTAATTACGAAACTCCTTTTGGCCGGGGTAGGTTTCTTTGTTGATTAACTAATTAACCGCCTTTGGCCGGGGTAAATTAACTAGCTATCAAATTATGCGCAAGGAAATTATACCAATCAAATTAATGCTATGACTAAGTCACTAACTTGAAGCTTTGATTAAGTGTTTCGGAATAGAGTTAAGGTGACGTTCCTATAACTAAATTCTCAGATTTTTCAATCTAACTACGAACATCAAATTGGCCCATGATTATTCATAATCAAACATTTAAACATGCTCTTAATCAAAAAGTATTTTATTCATAAGTCAAAAAGATACACCATACACAATTCTAGCAAACATGGCAACACAAACTAAACATCCATAATTAAATTAGCTAGACATGTTCATATTATTATTCATAGACAAATAAAATATGATCATACACTTTAACAAATAAAGAAGATGAATTAATTCTATAACAACAAGGAAAACCTAAATCTAAATACCACTTATGGATCGGTTGACGTACTCCTCCGTAAGCTTTATCTTCGATCGTCGTTGGCTTCCTTGAATCCTTAGAATGGTATCTCTCGCTTCGTTATAGTGTGGCAACGCTCTCAAAGCTGATTGAATGTCGTGTTTGGGTCGCAAAATTGAGAAGAGGAAGAGTTGTGTATGAATTGGTCAAGTTATTTCGAGTTTTTTTTTTAAGGGGGACTCTAAGGGGGTTTTTATAGATGTAAGGGTTTACACGAATCCTATGTGCCATAGGAATAGGCGCGCCGCGGCATACATTTTCCCCGCCGCGGCGCAACACAAATTCTGGAAATTATGTAAAAACCCGAGAGCTCCCCGCCGCGGCATAACTTTTACTCGCCGCGGCGCGCAATGTTTTTGGATTCCTAGCATGCAACCCGAGAGCCCCTCGCCGCGGCATATGATTTCCTCGCCGCGGCGCGCCTTGCATGTAACAGTGTACATGGAATGTACATGGCTTTACATGTATTGTCGAGACCCTCGCCGCGGCGCATAATTTCTTCGCCGCGGCGCGCATTGCTTTCCTGCTCTTCATGCTTACCCCCTTACATATGTGCTGGCTTGACATGTACGGCTTACATATTTGACTCGTTTTGCCCGTGACTCGTGATCCGAGCGCCGTAGGTGTTCCGTCTTCGCGTGTTTTCATCATTTGAATCATTTGACGCTAAAAACACCTGAAATGCACTAAAATATACCCGTGACTCCGAATGGATAGATTTATGAAAATAATCGAAATAATAGTCATAATAAATCTATATATCAATCAATCAAGCATAATTAATCACGAAATATTAGTGCTTTTCGAGCACTCATCAAGCGTTGCCACACTCTAACGAAGCGAGAGACACTATTCTAAGGATTCAAGGAAGCCAATGACGATCGAAGATAAAGCTTACGGAGAAGAACGCTATCCAATCCATAAGCGGTATTTAGATCTAGGATTTTCTTGCTGTTATAGAATTAATTCCTCTTCTCTTTTTGTTAAAGTGTATGATCATATTTTATTTGTCTATGAATATTAATATGAACATGAGCGGCTAGTTTAATTATGGATGTTTAGTTTGTGTTGCCATGTTTGCTAGAATTGTGTATGGTGTATCTTATTGATTTATAAATAAATTACTTTTTGATTAAGAGCATGTTTAGATATTTAATTATGAATAATCATGGGCCCATTTGATGTTCGTAGTTAGGTTGAAAAATCTGATAATTTAGTTATAGGAACGTTACCTTAACTTTATTCCGAAACACTTAATCGAAGCTTCAAGTTAGTGACTTAGTCATAGCATTAATTTGATTGGCATGTTTTCCTTGCGCATAATTTGATTACTATTTGATTTACCCCCGCCAAAGGCAATTAATTAGTTAATCAATAAAGAGACCTACCCCCGCCAAAAGGAGTCTCGTAATTAAAAGGAAAGCCGGTAGTTTAGTTTATATAGGACGTTCATGTTATCTCACCATACCTTTTCGATGCAAGCATGGTCAACCAAGCTAGACGTCCATATATCCTCCATTGATATTTGAATTGATTGTTTGCTTGCGATCTTGTTTTCATTTGATTGTCGTATGATTGTTCTCGTTACAAAAACAAACAACATTTTTACAGTTTTAGTAGCTTTAGGATTCTAGTTACTTAGAGTTTTAGTTTCACTATAACTCTATTTAATTAGTGTTTTATTTTTATTGGAACTCTATTTAGATTAAGAAGATAGTTATTTAAGACCACTGCAATTCCTTGAGAGACCGACCTTGGAAGTTGCTTATCACTTTACTACGAGTGATTCGTACACTTGCGAGTACACATTTTAACACATCAAGTTTTTGGCGCCGTTGCCGGGGAATTGGCGTTTTAAATAATTTTCTTTTTAACTTTTTCGAGTTTCTGATTTATTTTTATTTGTTTGTTTATTTTATTTATTTCTTTATTTTATTTATTTATTTTATTCGAAAAAAAAATCAGAAAATCAAAAAAATCAAAAAATAGTGCTTAATTTTCAAATTTCACTACTGCCTTGATCTTTGTTTGCTTTTTATTTGTGCATGCAGGGTAGGAGATCACTTAACAAGGAACTCTCTCCTTTTATTTACAACATACATAGAGTCAAAAACCGATCAAAGAAACTGGATATTCAATTTCAAGAGGAAGAAGTCCAACAACAATTGCAAGCAACAATGGGTGATAACGTAGCTAGGCAGATGATGAACAAAGAGTTTGCAAGACCTATCATTGAGACCGCCACATCGTGTATTCGACTTACAGAGGCGGCTAGGAATTATGAATTGAAAAATATTCATTATTCCATGCTTCCCTCCTTTTACGGTATCCCTAATGAAGATCCTTTAAATTTTATGCGTGAACTATATGCTACTGTGCAAACTTTTCCATTGCAGGGACTTAGTGAAGATCAACTACGCATGAGGTGTTTTCCATACACTCTCAAGGATAGAGCTAAGTCTTGGCTAATGACATTGGCACCCGGTTCTTTGGTCACTTGGGATGATGTTTACAATAAATTCATGGGTAAGTTCTATTCCCATCAAAAGACATCTGACCTAAGAACAAAAATTGCTACTTTTTCGCAGATGGACAGAGAACCCTTCCACGAGGCTTGGGACAGATTCAAATTGCTGTTGATACAATGTCCACATCACCACTTCCCGTTGCAGCTACAGAATCAGTTTTTCTACGACGGATTGACGCTACAATGTCAATTCACAGTTGACAACGCTGCAGGAGGAGCTATGGGTGAGAAAACAGCGGATGAAACCTACGAACTATTCGAGATGTTGGGAGCCAATTCCCAACAAAAGAGCGCTAGAGGAAGACGAGCTGGAGTCCACGAATTGGGATCCAACAATGAAATGGCCATGCAACTTGCTGAATTGACAAAACAAGTGCAACTTCTCACAACCTCCAATGTTAATCAAATGCCAAAACACGAGGTATGTGGAGTTTGTGGTTCATATGGACATGGTGCTAACGTTTGTTCTTTTGCAGGTGATCCTTACACAGGTACTACTGAAGAGGCGAATTTAATGCAAGGGTACCAACCTAGACCTAGGAACGACCCTTATTCAAACACCTATAACCCTGGATGGAGGAATCACCCTAATTTTGGATGGAAACAAAACAATAGCCAACCATTTGTCCAAAACCAAACACAAGGCCAAAACATAAACCGACAATTTCCATAAAATAAACCGACCATAGAGGAAACCCTAAATAATTTCATACAATCTTGTAATGGAAGGATGGACTCTATAGAAGCTTCAGTGAAGAGAGTGGAAATACAGGTTGGGCAGCTAGCGGAACAAATGTACAAACAAGAAACAGGAAAGCTGCCTAGTCAACCTGAACAAGCCAAAGTTGTCACAGTCCTTCAAAGTGATGAGGAGGTACCTAAAAATTTACCTGATAATTCTAATGTTTTGTTGTCTAGTACAGGTAACTTGGAAGGTGAGAATTCAACTCTCAAGGGAGATGATGAGTCTAATACCACTCCTAATGAACTTCCCAAGAAAGAAATTGGAGAAACATCCAACATTTTTCGATTGCACAAGTCAATGGACCCATACCGACCACCAATACCACCTATGCACCAGTTTAAGGAGGAAAGTCAGGATGCACAATACTCTAACACTCTTGCTTTATTTTCTAAGATTAACTGTAATTTGCCTCTTTTAGATGTTATTAAGAACAGTCCAACTTATGATCCAATTTTCAGGAACTTTATCATCAAAAAGAGTAGAAGCAAAGAGAATGAAATGTCAGAAATTGCTAGTCCAATGATCCAACAACACTTACCTCTCAAAATGAAAGATCCATGTAGTTTCAACATTAACATCACTATGGGAGACAAAAGGGTATTCGAGGCTATGCTAGACTTAGGAGCAGGTATAAACCTAATGCCATATTCAGTGTACTTGCAACTAGGATTAGGAAAGTTTAAAGAAACAAGGATGACCCTTCAACTTGCAAACGGTTCTATTCAATACCCAAAAGGAATAGTGGAAAATTTGTTAGTACAGGTGGACAAGTTTTTTGTACCAGTGGACTTTGTGGTGCTTGAGATGGACAAAAAATTTCTTAAGGACAAGGAACATACAATTATTCTTGGTAGACCATTCATGGCCACGACCAAGACAACTATTGAGGTCCATAATAAGAAGTTATCAATGACAGTTTTTGGAGAGACTGTATAGTTTGAAATTTTTCAACCCTCCCCTATTCTTTCTAACATTCAATTGCAGGATAGCATAAGTAACAGAATTGCGGCTCAAAACATTGAATGGAGAGGGAAGGACAAACTGATAAATTTAAGTCGGGATGATGCCTACAAAGAATGCATTAAGCATTCTAACTACAAAAACTCGACTTGGAGGACGAAAGCTCATTTTGAGAAAGATAAGGGAGGAGATAAACAGTACAATTACACATTTAACCCCCCTTGACACGAGATCAGTCACGTCTTGCTAAGACGTTAAACTAAGCCCTTAATGGGAGGCACCCATTCGGTATCGTATCTCTTTCGTTGTTTTTATTTCTTTTATTTCTTTTATCGTATTTTTATTTTTATTTTTTTTATTTTTATTTTGGATTGTTTAACTTAGCTTAATGTTTTTCTGTTTTCATCTGACTTAGTTATAATCTAAAATTGGGTTTGAGTTTGAATTGTGTTGCATACACTTTGAGGTTCAATATATGTTCATACACATAAATTCTTCATGAGAAAAGCGAGGAACAGTGAACCGGAGCATAACGAGTAATGACACAATCTCATACGAAAGGGGGGTAACTTCTCACACTTTTTTTCTTATTTCTTTTGTTCTTCTTTTTCAACATTGAGGACAATGCAGAAATTAGGTTGGGGGTGGGAAGGATATTCCATGAGCATGAAATATGACCAATTTTAAATTTTTAACTTTTGTCACTTGAAGTGTTTTAGGTTAGTGTCGTGTTTACTTGAGTCAATCCGAAAATCTATGATATTAACATGATTGTAATGACGATGACATGTGAGAGATGTTGGACTTTTACCTAAGCAACGAAGCACATAAATGTTAGATTCATCTAATTTGAGGATTTTGTGGTACATGTGGTAGTTTGCATGGTTAGTATAGTTATTTTGATTTGTGGAATGTATGCATGTTCATGATATGTTTTAAGTCTCAACAAGCTCTAGAACCCATTTGAAAACAAATTAAAGCGAAATAATAGAAACAAATGCCACCTAGAAAGTGATTTAGGCCATCCTTGGACCGTTTGGACTTTTCAAGCCTCCCCGTATTATTGTTATCCATAGTATACCCTTGAACTCAACATTGACATATATTGTACTACCCTTAGTGATAAGAGTACTCAATATAATATTTGATTTTCATGAGCAATTATGTTGAATTTATCTTGCTTCATCATTGATCAAAAAAAAAAATGATGATGATGATGGTTAAAAAAATAAGCAAGAAAAATAAAGAAAGAGAATCAAGCAAAAAGATCCAAGGGACATATGGAATTTATAGGAGGATGAAAAAGAACACTTGGTGGAAAAAGTTGAAAATAAGTTTGTGACATAAAAAGTACTCTTGTCCTATTGAAAACATCATTTTCGTACTTTCATAATCACACACCTAACCACAACTTTACAAGCGTAATGAAGTCCTATTGATTCTAGGTAGTTTGATTTCTATATTAGTGGAGATGAGTTTGAAAAATGAGCATATGGAGTTTGCAAGTGCAAAATTCACATTCATATTTTACTTGCACATTTATGAGATATTGAAATGTAATCTATGAATATCATGCATGACACGATCAGATAGTATAACTAACGGGTTTGTGGTTTGATTGGTTGTTCAAAATTCGATTACCATGATGAGTTTGATGTTTGGACTGTTTTTGAGCTTAGGTGATGTTTAACTATTTCATGTATCATTCGTTGTTAACAATTTTTGAGATGTATGCATGGATTGATTCAAGTATATTTTGAGTCTTTATTTATTTTTGTTAGTTACGATGTTTGCGGGTATCATCACTGGAAACCCTCACGAGACTATAACTCATCCACTAGGGCCACCTAGGGGTTTAAAGGCTTGTTGCATATGCTAAATGCAACCGTGACAATCTACGGAAGTGATTTAGGTTAGGTTAGTTTATTTTATTTGTTTTTATTTTAGTTTTTCGATCGCTTCACTTGCTAGAGACTAGCAAGAAGCTGGTTGGGGGTTGTGATGAGTGCTCGAAAAGCACTAATATTTCGTGATTAATTGTGCTTAATTGTTTGATATATAGATTTATTATTATTGTTTATTCAATTAATTTCATAAATTTATCCATTCGGAGTCACGAGTATATTGTAGTGCATTTCAGGTGTTTTTAGCGTCAAATGAGTCAAATGATGAAAACACGCAAAGACGGGACACCTACGACGCTCGGATCACGAGTTACGGGCAAGACAAGTCAAATATGTAAGCCTTACATAACGAGCCATCACATATGTAAGGGGGTAAGCATGAAGAGAAGGAAAGCAATGCGCGTCGCAGCGAGGAAAAGTTATGCCGCGGCGGGGAGCTCTCGGGTTTTTACACAATTTCCAGAATTTGTGTTGCGCCGCGGCGGGGAAAATGCATGCCGCGGCGCGCCTATTCCTATTGCAATCAGGAATCCCTTACATCTATAAATACCCCCTTAGACCCCCCTTACAACGGAACTCGACCAATTCGTACATGATGTGTTAAAATGTGTACTCGCAAGTGTACGAATCACTCGTAGTAAAGTGATAAGCAACTTCCAAGGTCGGTCTCTCAAGGAATTGCAGTGGTTTTAAATAACTAACTTTTTAATCTAAATAGAGTTCTAATGAAAATAAAAGACTAATTAAATAGAGTTCTAGTAAAACTAAAACTCTAAGTAACTAGAATCCTAAAGCTAGTAAAACTGTAAAAAGGTGTTTGATTTGTAACGGGAACAAAGTACGAGCAATTAAACGAAAACAAAATCGCAATTAAACAATCAATTCAGATATATTTGAAGATCAATGGAGAATGTATGGACGTTTAGTTTGGTTGACCATGCTTGCATCGAAAAGGTATGGTGAGATAACATGAACGTCCTATATAAACTAAACTACCGGCTTTCCTTTTAATTACGAGACTCCTTTTGGCGGGGGTAGGTCTCTTTATTGATTAACTAATTAATTGCCTTTGGCGGGGGTAAATCAAATAGTAATCAAATTATGCGCAAGGAAAACATGCCAATCAAATTAATGCTATGACTAAGTCACTAACTTGAAGCTTCGATTAAGTGTTTCGGAATAAAGTTAAGGTGACGTTCCTATAACTAAATTCTCAGATTTTTCAATCTAACTACGAACATCAAATGGGCCCATGATTATTCATAATCAAACATTTAAACATGCTCTTAATCAAAAAGTATTTTATTCATAAGTCAAAAAGATACACCATACACAATTCTAGCAAACATGGCAACACAAACTAAACATCCATAATAAAACTAGCCAGACATGTTCATATTAATATTCATAGACAAATAAAATATGAACATACACTCCAACAAAAGAAGAAGAAAAATAGAATTCTACAACACCAAAGAAAACCTAGATCTAAATACCGCTTATGGATTGGTTGACGTACTTCTCCGTAAGCTTTATCTTCGATTGTCGACGGCTTCTTTGGATCCTTAGAATGGTTTCTCTTGCTTTGTTTTTGTGTAGCAAAACTCCCAAAGTTGATTGAATCTCTTGTTTGGTTGCAAAATTGTAAAGTGTAAGAGTTGTGTATCAATTCGAGTTCTGTTGTAAAGGGGGTCTAAGGGGGGTATTTATAGATGTAAGGGATTTTGCAAATCCTATGTGCAATAGGAATAGGCGCGCCGCGGCATGCATTTTACCCGCCGCGGCGCAACACAAAATTTGGAAAATATGCAAAAACCCGAGAGCTCCCCGCCGCGGCATACAATTCCCTCGCCGCGGCGCGCAATGCTTCTATGTTTTCAGGATCAAACCCGAGAGCCTCACGCCGCGGCATGCAATTCTCTCGCCGCGGCGCGCAATGCTTTCCTTCTTTTCACGTCCCCCCTTACATATGTGATGGCACTATATGTAAGGCTTACATATTCGTCTTGATTAGTCCGTAACTCGTGATCCGAGCGCCGTAGGTGTTCCGTCTTCGGGTGTTTTCATCATTTGAATCATTTGACGCTAAAAACACCTGAAATGCACTAAAATATACCCGTGACTCCGAATGGATAGATTTATGAAAATAATCGAAATAATAGTCATAATAAATCTATATATCAATCAATCAAGCATAATTAATCACGAAATATTAGTGCTTTTCGAGCACTCATCACAACCCCCAACCAGCTTCTTGCTAGTCTCTAGCAAGTGAAGCGATTTAAAAACAAATAACATAAACTAATCTAACCTAAATCACTTCCGTAGATTGTCACGGTTGCATTTAGCGTATGCAACAAGCCTTTAAACCCCTAGGTGGCCCTAGTGGACGAGTTATAGTCTCGTGAGGGTTTCCAGTGATGATACCCGCAAACATCGTAACTGACACAAATAAAGACTCAAAACTAATAAAGACTCTAACAATACTTGAATCAATCCATGCATACGTCTCAAAAATTGTTAATAACGAATAATACATGAAATAGTTAAACATCACCTAAGCTCAAAAACAGTCCAAACATCAAACTCATCATGGTAATCGAATTTTGAACAACCAATCACACCACAAACCCGTTAGTTATACTATCTGACCGTGTCATGCATGATATTCATAGATTACATTTCAATGTCTCATAAATGTGCAAGTAAAATATGAAAGTGAATTTTTGCACTTATAAACTCCATATGCTCATTTTTCAAACTCATCTCCACTAATATAGAAACTAAACTACCTAGAATCAATAGGACTTCATTAAGCTTGTAAAGTTGTGGCTAGGTGTGTGATTATGAAAGTACAAAAATGATGTTTTCATATGATAAGAGTACCTTTTATTTCACAAACATATTTTCAACTTTTTTTTTTTCTACCAAGTGTTCTTTTCCATCCTCCCTTCAATTCAAATGTCCTTTGGATCTTTTGCTTGATTTTCTTCTTCTTTTTTATTTTTTTTTTATTCTTGCTTACTGTTTCAATCATCATCATTTTTTTTTTTTTTTTTTTTTTATGATGAAGCAAGATAAACACAACACAATTGCTCATGAAAATCAAATATTACATTAAGTACTCTTATCACTAAGGGTAGTTCAATGTATGTCAATGTTGAGTTCAAGGGTGTGCTATTGATAAAATATTGCGGGGAAGCATGAAAAGTTCAAACGGTCCAAAGATGGCCTAAATCATTTTCTAAGTAGTGTTTGTTTCTATTATTTCGCTTCAACGTGTTTTCAAATGAGTTCTAGAGATTGTTGAGACTTAAAACATATCATGAACATGCATACATTCCACAAATCAGAATAGTTATACTAACCATGCAAACTACCACAAGTACCACAAAATTCTCAAATTAGATGAATCCAACATTTGTGTGCTTCGTTGCTTAGGTAAAAATCTAACATCTCTCATATGTCATCGTCATTACAATCATGTTAATATCATAGATTTCCGGATTGAATCAAGTAGACACGACACTAACTAAAAACAATTCAAGTGACAAAGTTAAAAATTTAAAATTGGTCATATTTCATGCTCATGGAATATTCTTCCCACCCCCAACCTATTTTCTGCATTGTCCTCAATGTAAAAAGAAGAACAAAAGAAATTAAGAAAAAGTGTAAGAAGTTACCCCCCTTTCGTATGAAATTGTGTCGTTACTCCCTATGCTCCGGTTCACTGTTCCTCGCTTCTCTGATGAAGAATGTATGAACATATATTGAACCTCAAAGTGTATGCACACAATTCACATTCAAACCCAATTTTTAATTATAACTAAGGCAATTGAAGACACAAAAACATCAAACAAAGTTAAACAATCCAAAATAAATAAAATAAAAATAAAAATAAAGGAAAATAAAAGAAAATAAATGAAAAAAGAAATAAAAGAAATAAAGACAACGAAAGAAATACAATACCGAATGGGTGCCTCCCATTAAGGGCTTAGTTTAATGTCTTAGCAAGACGTGGCTTCTCTTGTTTCTATCCACCGTCATCAAAGATTTTGAAGTGTATGATATTAATTTTTCGAGCTAGTATGTCATTAAGCTTGTCCTTCCATCTCGGTAATTGTTTCCTAAGAAGCATAGCACACACTTTTTCGTGAAAATGGTATGGAAAAGAATTTGGGTATGTGCAAGTCTTAAGTGCCTTGTGTGGCATGGGAGGTGAAGATAATTCCTCCTTATTCTCCATAGAAGTTTGTAGAATTTGATATTCTTCGGCTTGACATTCTTTGAGAATTGCTTGCTCCCTACCTGTATTTTCTACACAAAGTGGTAAATCATCAAAAGTCTCAGGAAAATAAAAATTTTCAAAATTGTTACCACTTTGAAGGATTATGTCATCCTTCACTTGCTCAATTTGAGTGGGTAACTCTTCTTGTTTTTGAATTTGTTCCGCTAATTGCCCAACTTGCATTTCTATTCTGTTTATTGATGCCTCTATAGACTCCATCCTTTCACTAGTAGATTGTATGAAAATATTCAAGGTTTCCTCTAAGGTTGGCTTCCTAGGTTGATTAGAAACTTTACTTCCTTGTATGAAAGAATTTAAGCTCTCTTCCAAGGTGGCCCTAGATGGATATGTAGGAAAACTTGAGCTTTGCATTTGGTATTGTGCATAAGGTGGGTCATATGGTTGAAAATTATAGCTTTGCATGTTGTATTGGGCATAAGGTGGGTCATATGATTGAAAATTTGAGCTTTGCATGTTGTATTGGGCATAAGGTGGGGTAAAGTTTGCTTGCCATGAAGAATTACGGTGATTTTCCCACTCAGGATTATAGGTACTAAAATAAGGATCATTCCAAGGTGGGTGACATCCCTCATTACGATCAAAGTTTGAATTAGTGGATGCATAGTAATCACCTGCAAAAGTGCAAACATTAGCATAATGCCCATATAAACCACAAATGCTACATACCTCCATATCTGTCATATCATGCAGCTCTTCAAAAGGCTTTGTATTGGCTCATGGATTTCAGTATCCAGCCTGATTAGGTGCATTTTAAACTTTGTTGATGTTGTCTATGAACGGTACCTTTCAAAAACTAACAAAAACAACAGAGAAATCAAAGCACCACAGATTAAGCAAATAAAAACACTATTTTTTGATTTTTTTATTTTTTGATTTTTTTTGTATTTTTAGAATAAAAAAAATAACTAAAATAAATAAAATAAATAAACAAACAAAAATAAATCAGAAACTCTAAAAAGTTAAAAAGAAAATTATTCAAAACGCCAATTCCCCGGCAACGGCGCCAAAAACTTGATGTGTTAAAATGTGTACTCGCAAGTGTACGAATCACTCGTAGTAAAGTGATAAGCAACTTCCAAGGTCGGTCTCTCAAGGAATTGCAGTGGTTTTAAATAACTAACTTTTTAATCTAAATAGAGTTCTAATGAAAATAAAAGACTAATTAAATAGAGTTCTAGTAAAACTAAAACTCTAAGTAACTAGAATCCTAAAGCTAGTAAAACTGTAAAAAGGTGTTTGATTTGTAACGGGAACAAAGTACGAGCAATTAAACGAAAACAAAATCGCAATTAAACAATCAATTCAGATATATTTGAAGATCAATGGAGAATGTATGGACGTTTAGCTTGGTTGACCATGCTTGCATCGAAAAGGTATGGTGAGATAACATGAACGTCCTATATAAACTAAACTACCGGCTTTCCTTTTAATTACGAGACTCCTTTTGGCGGGGGTAGGTCTCTTTATTGATTAACTAATTAATTGCCTTTGGCGGGGGTAAATCAAATAGTAATCAAATTATGCGCAAGGAAAACATGCCAATCAAATTAATGCTATGACTAAGTCACTAACTTGAAGCTTCGATTAAGTGTTTCGGAATAAAGTTAAGGTGACGTTCCTATAACTAAATTATCAGATTTTTCAATCTAACTACGAATATCAAATGGGCCCATGATTATTCATAATCAAACATTTAAACATGCTCTTAATCAAAAAGTATTTTATTCATAAGTCAAAAAGATACACCATACACAATTCTAGCAAACATGGCAACACAAACTAAACATCCATAATAAAACTAGCCAGACATGTTCATATTAATATTCATAGACAAATAAAATATGAACATACACTCCAACAAAAGAAGAAGAAAAATAGAATTCTACAACACCAAAGAAAACCTAGATCTAAATACCGCTTATGGATTGGTTGACGTACTTCTCCGTAAGCTTTATCTTCGATTGTCGACGGCTTCTTTGGATCCTTAGAATGGTTTCTCTTGCTTTGTTTTTGTGTAGCAAAACTCCCAAAGTTGATTGAATCTCTTGTTTGGTTGCAAAATTGTAAAGTGTAAGAGTTGTGTATCAATTCGAGTTCTGTTGTAAAGGGGTCTAAGGGGGGTATTTATAGATGTAAGGGATTCTGCAAATCCTATGTACAATAGGAATAGGCGCGCCGCGGCATGCATTTTACCCGCCGCGGCGCAACACAAAATTTGGAAAATATGCAAAAACCCGAGAGCTCCCCGCCGCGGCATACAATTCCCTCGCCGCGGCGCGCAATGCTTCTATGTTTTCAGGATCAAACCCGAGAGCCTCACGCCGCGGCATGCAATTCTCTCACCGCGGCGCGCAATGCTTTCCTTCTTTTCACGTCCCCCCTTACATAAGTGATGGCACTATATGTAAGGCTTACATATTCGTCTTGATTAGTCCGTAACTCGTGATCCGAGCGCCGTAGGTGTTCCGTCTTCGCGTGTTTTCATCATTTGAATCATTTGACGCTAAAAACACCTGAAATGCACTAAAATATACCCGTGACTCCGAATGGATAGATTTATGAAAATAATCGAAATAATAGTCATAATAAATCTATATATCAATCAATCAAGCATAATTAATCACGAAATATTAGTGCTTTTCGAGCACTCATCAGTACACAACTCTTATTTTTCACAATTTTGCCACCCAAACACTACATTCAATCAGTTTTGAGAGCGTTGCCACACTCTAACGAAGCGAGAGACACTATTCTAAGGATTCAAGGAAGCCAACGACGATCGAAGATAAAGCTTACGGAGAAGAACGCTATCCAATCCTTAAGCGTTATTTAGATCTAGGATTTTCTTGTTGTTATAGAATTAATTCCTCTTCTCTTTTTGTTAAAGTGTATGATCATATTTTATTTGTCTATGAATATTAATATGAACATGAGCGGCTAGTTTAATTATGGATGTTTAGTTTGTGTTGCCATGTTTGCTAGAATTGTGTATGGTGTATCTTATTGATTTATAAATAAATTACTTTTTGATTAAGAGCATGTTTAGATATTTAATTATGAATAATCATGGGCCCATTTGATGTTCGTAGTTAGGTTGAAAAATCTGAGAATTTAGTTATAGGAACGTCACCTTAACTTTATTCCGAAACACTTAATCGAAGCTTCAAGTTAGTGACTTAGTTATAGCATTAATTTGATTGGCATGTTTTCCTTGCGCATAATTTGATTACTATTTGATTTACCCCCGCCAAAGGCAATTAATTAGTTAATCAATAAAGAGACCTACCCCCGCCAAAAGGAGTCTCGTAATTAAAAGAAAAGCCGGTAGTTTAGTTTATATAGGACGTTCATATTATCTCACCATACCTTTTCGATGCAAGCATGGTCAACCAAGCTAAATGTCCATACATCCTCCATTGATATTTGAATTGATTGTTTGCTTGCGATCTTGTTTTCGTTTGATTGTCGTATGATTGTTCTCGTTACAAAAATAAACAACATTTTTACAGTTTTAGTAGCTTTAGGATTCTAGTTACTTAGAGTTTTAGTTTCACTAGAACTCTATTTAATTAGTGTTTTTTTTTATTGGAACTCTATTTAGATTAAGAAGATAGTTATTTAAGACCACTGCAATTCCTTGAGAGACCGACCTTGGAAGTTGCTTATCACTTTACTACGAGTGATTCGTACACTTGCGAGTACACATTTTAACACATCACATACATCTCTAAAAGGTGGCGGGTGCATTGCATAGTCCAAATGGCATCCTCTTGAAAGTGAGAGTTCCGAATGGGCATGTGAATGTTGTCTTCTCTTGATCCTCCGGAGCGATGGGTACCTGATAATAACTTGAAAGACCGTCCAAAAAGCAGTAGAAATCGTGTCCAGCTAATCTTTCTAACATTTGATCAATGAAGGGAAGGGAAAAGTGATCCTTTTTGGTGTACAAATTCAGCTTTCGAAAATCGATACACATCCTCCAACCAGTAATTATCCTAGTGGCCACTAATTCATCTTTCTCATTTTTAACCACGATTATTCCAAATTTCTTTGGTACCATATGAACTAGACTAACCCACTTACTATCAGCAATTGGATAAATTACTCCTACTACTAGGAGTTTCAAAACTTCTTTCTTAACAACCTCTTGCATGATTGGGTTTAGTCTCCTTTGTGCTTCTTTAATAGGTTTGACATCGTCCTCCAAATTGATCTTATGCATACACATTGCTGGACTAATGCCTCTAATGTCCCCAATACTCCATCCTATTGCCTTTTTATACTTCCTAAGCTCTCCAACTAATTTATCCTCTTGTTTTTGGGTGAGTGTGGATGAAATAATAACCAGATAAGCCTCATTCTCTCCCAAAAATACATATTTTAGATGCTTAAGTAGTTCTTTAAGTTCTAATTCAGGTGGAGCAATCTCATCATCATGTGGAACATCCAATAAATCTAAGGGTGTACTAGAGTCATCTAATGATATGGCATTGTCTAATAAATCACTGTACTCCCTAGCCTCATAGTCTAAGATATCATCTACCTCTCCAACTGTAAGTGCTACTTCTAATTTATCATCTAATCTATCTTGCACAAAAGTATAGTGAATAATGGGATCTAAACATTCAACAAATGAGCATTCATCAATAGCAGATATAGAAGAATAAGGAGATGAATCAAAAACCTTAAAATGTACAGTCTCTCCCAAGACTGTCATTGTTAACTTTCCACTTTGGACATCAATGATGGTTTGGATAATGGCCATAAATGGTCTACCCAAAAGAATTGTATGCTCCTAGTCCAAAGTTGATTATCCTGCATATCTAAAACCATAAAATCAACAGGTATGATTCGCTTATTTACCTGTACAAGTAAGTCCTCAACCATGCCCTTCGGATATTTAACAGATCTATCCGCAAGTTGAAGGGACATAGTTGTTGGTTTTAGCTCTCCCAAACCTAACTGCAAGAAAATAGAGTAAGGCATCAAATTTATACTAGCACCTAAATCAAGCATAGCCTTAGCTACTTTCCTATCCCCCATAGTAATATTAATGATAAAGCTACCTGGATCTTTTAACTTAGGGGGTAAGTTGCGTTGAAGCACCGCACTAGCAATTTCAGACACGATAACTCTTTCATTAAGCTCATACCTTCTTTTCTTAGTGTTTAGTTCTTTGAAAAATTTTGCATAAGAAGGCACGTTTCTAATTACATCTAACAATGAAAAATTGATATTAACTTTCGAACGCATGTTAAATAAATCAGAAAATTGCTTATCTTACTTACTGTCCTTTAAACAATGTGGGAATGGTACTGGTGGTCGGTATGGCTCTGATGACTTGTGTAGTTTAGGTGGGTTAGATGACTCTCCAATTGTCGCCTTTGAAGGCTCTTCATGCTTGTCACCTCTTTCTTCCAATTCTTTAGAAATAGTGTTGTCATCTTCCATGTTACCTACACTATAAGATAAATCATTAGAAAGTTCAGGTAAATTTTTAGTAACGACCTTACCACTCCAAAGAATCGTGACAGCTTTCGCTTGTTCGGGTTGACTGGACAGCTTTCTTGTCTCCTGTTTGTGCATTTGTTCAGCTAGCTGCCCCACTTGTATTTCCACTCTTTTCACTAAAGCTTCCATAGAGTCCATCCTTCCACTACAGGATTGCATGAAATTATTTAGGGTTTCCTCTATGGTCGGTTTATTTTGTGGAAATTGTCGGTTTATATTTTGGCCTTGTGTTTGATTTTGGACGAATGGTTGGCTATTGTTTTGTTTCCAAGCAAAGTTAGGGTGATTACTCCATCCAGGGTTGTAGGTGTTCGAATAAGGGTCGTTCCTAGGTCTAGGTTAGTACCCTTGCATTAAATTTGCTTCTTCAGTAGTACCTGTATAAGGATCACCTGCAAAAGAACAAACATTAGCCTCATGTCCATAAGAACCACAAACTCCACATACCTCGTGTTTTGGCATTTGATTCATATTACAGGTAGTGAGAAGTTGCACTTGTTTTGTCAATTTAGCAAGGTGCATAGCCATTCGTTGGTGGAGCTTAATTCATGAACTCCAGCTCTTTTTCCTCTAGCGCTCTTTTGTTGGGAATTGGCTCCCAACATCTCGAACAATTAGTAAGTTCATCCATTGTTTTCTCACCCATAGCTCCTCCTGCAGCGTTGTCAAATGTGAATGACATTGTAGTGTCAATCCGTCATAGAAAAACTGATTCTGTAACTGCAATGGGAAGTGGTGATGTGGACACTGTATTAAGAGCAATTTGAATCTATCCCAAGCCTCGTGAAAGGGTTCTCCTTCCATCTGCAAAAAAGTAGCAATTTTTGTTCTTAGATCATACTTTTTTGATGGGAATAGAACTTACCCATAAATTTGTTGTAAACATCGTCCCAAGTGGCTAAAGAACTGGGTGCCAATGTCATGAGCCAAGACTTAGCTCCTTTGAGAGTGTATGGAAAATACCTCATCCGTAGTTGATCTTCACTAAGTCCCTGCAGTGGAAAGGTTTGCACAGTTGCATATAATTCATGCATAAAATTTAAAGGATCTTCATTAGGGATACCATAAAAGGAGGAAAGAATGGAATAATGAATATTTTTCAACTCATAATTCCTAGCTGCCTCTGTAAGTTGAATGCACGATGTTGCAGTCCCAATGCTAGGTCTTGTAAACTCTTTGTTCATCATCTGCCTACCCATGTTGTCACCCATTACTGCTTGCAATTGTTGTTGGACTTCTTCCTGTTGAATTTGATTATCCAGTTTCCTTGATAGATGTTTGATCCTATGAATGTTGTCAATGAAGGGAGTAAGTTCCTTGTTAAGTGACCTCCTACCCTGCATACATAAATAAAAAGCAAACAAAGATCAAGGCAGCAGAGAAATTGCAATTTAAGCACTATTTTTTTATTTTTTTATTTTTTTGTATTTTTGAATAAAAGGAAAACTTTATGTGCAAATTATAGTACTCGCAAGTGTACGAATCACTTGTAGAAAGTGATAAGCAAACCTCCGAGGTCGGTTTCTCAAAGAATTGCACTGGTTCTAAACAACCTTTTTCTCAATCTAAATAGAGTCCTAACTCAACAAAAATACTAATTAAATAGAGTTCTAGTAACACTAAAACTCTAAATATCTTGAGTCCTAAACCTAGTAAAACTGTAAAAAGAGTGTGGTTTGTAGCAAGATCAATGGTAACAAACAATTAACGAAAACAATTATGCAAGTTTACAATTAACTCAAGTAGATTTCAAATATCAATGGAGAATGTATGGACATTTAGTTTGGTTGGTCATGCTTGCATCGAAAGTTATGGTGAAATAACATGAACGTTCTAATAAACAATTTTTACCGGCTTTCCTTTTAATTACGAAAATTCCTACGATCGGGTAATTTTCTTTGTTGATTAACTAATTAACATCCTACGATCGGGTATATCAAATAGCAATCAAATTATGCGCAAGGAAAATATGCCAATCAAACTAATGCTATGCCTAAGTCACTAATTTGAAGCTTTGATTAAGTTTTTCAAGATATAGTTAAGGTGACGTTCCTAAAACTAAATTCTCAGATTTTTCAACCTAACTATGAATCTCAAATTAACCCATGAAAATTCACAATTAAATATCTAAATATGCTCTTAATCAAAAGGTAAAATTATTTATTTCAAAGCAATAAAACATTCACCAAAATAGTTCTAGCAAACATGGCAACACAAACTAAACATCCATAATAAAATTAGCCGCTCATGTTCATATTAAAACTCATAGACAAATTCAATGTACATACACTCAAAGAAGTACGAAGAAAATTAGAATTCTATAACAAGAAGAAAATCCTAGATCTAAATACCGCTATTTGATTGGATAGCATTCTTCTTCAAAAGCTTGATCTTCAATCGTCAATGGTTTTCTTGGATTCTTAGAATGGATTCCCTTGCTTCGTTGAGTGTGGAAAAGCTCCCAAAACCTGGTTGAATCTCTTGTTTGTTCGCGAAATTGAAGTGTATAAAAGT
Source organism: Elaeagnus macrophylla (assembly GCA_029378325.1). NCBI lineage: Eukaryota > Viridiplantae > Streptophyta > Magnoliopsida > Rosales > Elaeagnaceae > Elaeagnus > Elaeagnus macrophylla. Next base: position 4,625,906 of record CM055653.1, read on the forward strand.
TGTGTGTAAAGAGGATTCTAAAGGGGGTATTTATAAATGTAAAGGATTACACAAATCCTGATTGAAATAGGAATAGGCGTGCCGTGGCATACAAATTTCCCGCCGTGGCGTAACACAAAAGTTGGAAATATGGTTGAAACCCGAGAGGTCCCGGCCGCGGCATAAAATTTCCTCGCCGCGACACGCGTTGCCTTTCCTTTCTTCACATTTACCCCTTTACATATGTGCTGGCTCATTATGTACGGCTTACATATTTTGACTCGTTTTGCCCATAAATTGTGATCTGAGTGCCGCAAGTGTTCCGTCTCTGCGTGTTTGCATTATTCAACTCATTTGACGCTAAAAACACCTGAAATACACTAAAACATACCCATGATTCCGAATTGATAGATTTGTGAAAATAATCGAATAAACAAGATATAACAAATCTATTTTTAAATAATTAAGAACAATAAATCACAAAATGTTAGTGCTTTTCGAGCACTTATCATAAATCTGTATTCAATAATTAGTATTAATGGCTAGGGTGTTTATATTATAATTAAATAATACAAATATTAATTAATACGGGTTATTTACTATAATACCATCCATCCGAAACCTTTAAATAAGGCCTCATAATTTGAAAAGATATGCATAAGAAAGCCAGAGCCCAAAGCTCACTTTCTCCTAAACCCCTCAAATTCCTCTCTAATCTTAATTACTCTCTAATGAATCTGACTAAAGCATCGAAGGAGATACGACACCCCACATTCCTATTGACGTGGTTTACTAGACATTTGCAAGTCGACGTGGCAGGAAAGAAAGACCGCACTAAAATTGGATCCAATTGGATGTATAGACATGGTAGAAATTGACATGTTTAAAAAACGAATTTTTTTTTTAAATTCATTTAATTGTTTGGCATAATCTCCTTTGTGCATAGATTTTTATTTTTATACTCTTCAGGAAAAAAATATACGTTCATTTTTCTTATAACATAAATGAACATATATTTTTTTAGTGTTACAAGAAAATGAACATATGTTTTTTCGGTGAGGAGGTTTAAAAATAAAACTAGTTAAATAACTGAATTATTTATGCACCAAATGATTTAAATTTGTGACCGACCTTGGACAAATTTAGACAAGGAGGAGTTCTCAAAATAAATATTTCGAAAACTTTATATGTGTAAATGCAACGTCATCTTAGGCTTATATTTAAATAGAAAATTTCCCTCCAAAATTATAATTGACAAAACCAAAAGAGTTGAGAATTGATTAATGCAACAGAGAATCGGAAGAGATGGTCTTATGAGCAATTATTGATCCCGTCAGAGCTAGTTGGGAATGAGCCAAAGCTTGAGCATAAATCAAGATCCTAAACAATTATGACTGTCTACTTAGATTGTTACTACTCGTTCACTCTAGTTCTTAGGCCATACAAAGAAAACCTTTTACATGAGCCAGGTTTATGAATGAGATGAAGAATCTCTCTACTCATTATTTTACATAGGTGAATTTATTTGAATGTACATGAGTCATTTTAATGTAAACATTAATTATATCTTCTTAAAATTAGCAAGATGCCCCACATGTCCTTTATTTTTCCATACTAGGATAGTAGGAGCAGTCGATGTTCAAAGCCATTTATGATGATATGGCTTAAGATAGAGATAGATTATTTATTGTTTAAGAGTTTGTGATGATATGGTACTGTAGATCAATATAGAATGTAAAATTAGTGCCACAAAATCTTCAAAACACAAGCATAACCAATAATTAATTATAAAATCAATTAATTTAATTGATAGAAAGTGTGCTTAAAAGTAATAAATAACTCCTCATAGATAAATCAGTTTATGAGGTTATCTATGCCCACCTTTCCAAAGTACATCATGCAGGTCACCGATCTCTCAAGAGCCCAATACAAGCGTTTTTGGACAGCAAGACTATTCTTTGTTTTGTCCCTCTTGTGTAATGACACTTGCATTTAGTATTTATCTATATACAAGGTTTAAAATGTCGAGGACATGTTGTTGCTATTGGAAACTTTACAAATTTTCACAAAAACAATGAAAACACTATCAAAATTATGAATTCTTTTATAAAACTTCATAAAGCATCAAAACAATTGATGACTTATACTTTAAAAGAGTTTTCTTTTTTAATAAGTATATTTATAAATACTTGTGATGTTCATTTTGTTCAATAAGTCATTAGAATAGTATATAAATAGATAATACGGAGTATAATTTCAATTATGAAAATAAAAAAATTATAAGTAAGACTAACAAAATGAACGTAACAATGAAGTAGAAATAAAAGAATATATGAAAAGAAGATTTCAACAACCTTCATTTGAAGGGGGATGCAATTTAATTTTTTCATTCATGTTAGAAATTATATAAATATTAAAAAATAAAAAATACATCATAATATATAATTAGTAGGAGCACACAAAAACTATATAATTTTAATACATTATAAAACTTATAACTTAAGCTTGAGACTATATTTGAAAATATATGTTGATAAATAATATAAAACTAATTAATAAAACTAAAATGAATGAAAACTAAGGACAAAGAAATATTACAATTTTTATATATATAAAATTTCAAATAAATTCAAAATTTATTAAAATAAAATGTCAAATAATATAGTATTATATAAAGGTAAAATTTGGGTTGAAATAAAATATGAAATACTTTAAAGACATGAATATAAATTATAGAAACTTAAAAGTTTTATGTATTTGAGCCTAAATATTTTCTATCTCACTTACTGATATCTTAACCTGTCATTACAAGTTTTGAAAGATCTATTCATTTCAATCTAAGCTTGCATTTATGTTAGTAGAGAGAAACACAAATTGTAGACTTATGAAATTTGGTATTATTGTTGTAGACTATTCTTATATAAAGGTAAAATTTGGGTTGAAATAAAATATGAAAGACTTTAAAGACATGAATATAAATTATAGAAACTTAAAAGTTTTATGTATTTGAGCTTAAATATTTTCTATCTCACCTACTCATATCTTAACCTATCATTATAAGTTTTGAAAGATCTATTCATTTCAATCTAAGCTTGCATTTATGTTAGTAGAGAGAAAGACAAAATGTGGACTTATGAAATTTGGTATTATTGTAGACTATTCTTATAATTTCATGGTTCACATGAGCTTATTTTGATGGCATATATTGCAAACTAGTATGGCATAACACACATGCACATGGAGCATGTCATTGAAAAATTTGGTCATACTCTTAAATGAATGCATTATGAATTGATAACCATATGATATCTAAGTTGAGTGTATAGGTTGATTTTTTATGGTCCTCTAATTTATTGAACATGCTTGAAACTAATATCACTAACAGTTATGAATTTATTATTTATACTGATAGGAACACTTTGTGTGACATTTTTAATGTATTTTCTTCCACATTTGGTTACTCTTTGATCTTAATTGTGCTACTTTTAGCTTAGTTTGTTGATATGAGTCCCTAGATAGCATTGTTATACAAAAATCAGCAAAAATGTAGTTTTTGAGCTTTTCTTGCTTATAGTAACTTTCCTTTGCTTATAAATTCTTAATTATTTTAGAGGAAATTTGCATTATCATCATCAAATTTAAGAGTTTAGAGTGTGCTACACTTAAAAAGGAAGGAGTGGAGACCAAGAAACAATCATAATCAGAATAAAACTCAAATTGGAAGGAAATTGAAATTTTGACAAATTTCGTAGTCCAACATCGTGGGGCTGTACCGGATAGCTCAGAAGTCCAAAAATTATGAATGAGGTGTCATTGGAAAGCCCTACATCATTGACACCTCTTATGTGACACCTTATTCATGATTTTTGGACTTCTGAGCTATCCGGTAGATCCCCACGATGTTGGACTACGAAATCCATCAAAATTTCAATTTCCTTCCAATTTGAGTTTTATTCTAATTATGATTGTTTCTTGGTCTCCACTCCTTCCTTTTTAAGTGTTGAACACCCTAAACTCTCCAATTTGATGATGATAATGCAAATTTCCTACAAAAGAATTAAGAATTTATAAGCAAAGGAAAATTTTCATTCTTAGAACAGAAAAGTTATTATAAGCAAGAAAAGCTCAAAAACTACATTTTTGCTTATTTTTGTACATTAACGCTATCTAGAGACTCATATCGACAAACTAAGCTAAAAGTAGCACAATTAAGATCAAAGGGTAACCAAATGTGGAAGGAAATACATTAAAAATGTCACACAAAGTGTTCCTATCAAATTCCCCCACACTTAGCTTTTGCTAGTCCCTTAGCAAAACTAAACATCAACCAAGAACCTCATTTATTGACAAGCTCGAAATAACTTTATTGCCCCTAACATTTGTCTCAAAAATTGTACTCTTATGGCATCAAGATTTTAACACCTAATCAAAAATCAAAACAAGTAATTCGAGAGTTTAATTGGCATGCATGATCCTCATATGAACAAGTAAGACATGGTAGAACAATGGTGAATCAATGGAGCCCAACATGTTTCAGACAAGTTCAAATTTATCCTCACTAAGGTATGCACTCTATTTTCACTCAGTGATGTGTGAGAGAACAAATTGCAAGGCAACAAATAACTCACATATATACGAAATAAAGGAACTTTAGTAAAATAACTTTCATAAACCTTATGAAGGATACCAATTACATGCACAAATGGACCTAAACCATATGCTCATTTCTGTGAATAATCTCCAATAGTTCAAGGGTTGCCCATTTTAAGGATTAAAAAGGACTTGATAAGGGTTGTGATGGGGCTAGGCTAGGGGTTTATGAAATGAATGGATAAGGAATTCAAAAATATAGCAGAACACAAACAAGCCATCTTATAAAGTCATTAAGGGCCAAATTTCATCATGTTGGACCCAGACATCAATCTTTAACTATGTGAGAGCAAACATAGGTCGAAGATTAGGACTTGGCCTTCATATAGATGATACACTCTGGTCCCACTATATATATATATTTTGTTTTCTTTTATTTTTTTATTTTTTTTATAGCAAGAAAAAAAGTTTTTTTTATCTCTTGTTTTTTCAAACTTCACAGCATACAATGCATTTTCTTTTTCTTTTGCCTTTCTTTTTAATATCCCCACACTTGTTTAACACATCTCCAAAAAGATAATAAAGTTGTGCTCTACTTGATCAAAGTAGAGGTATACTACACTAAGCTCATGGTAGAGATACTAAGGGTGATGAACCAATGGTTCTTCACATGTAAAGCTCAATGGGGTTAAAACTAAGGTGTGTGCATCTTGTTCATGCAAACGGGGATACATAGTAATCTAGTAATGGTGGATATCCTAGGTACCTTTATGCTTTCCAAAATCTGGGCTTGTTATGATTCAAAGCTTTGAAAATTATAGAAACAAGTTCTAGTAAGCTCTTTAGTCCATTGCAATTCTATGGCATGCAATCGATCAAATTGAAGGAACAATGAGGTTTAGCAATAGATTATAGCCAAAGAATTTATGATTTCATATCAACTCTCAACAAAGAATGCATATATAGGCTCAAAAGCTCACATAAGGGTTCATATGAATAAAACCAAGTCTTAGCATGCTCAAAATCTGTACCAAGGTTCAATTCCTCATCTACTACAAGTCATATGATTCCCAATTAACCAAAGAATACATGTAGAAATCATTATGATCTTGTGTTCATCTTTCAGCCATAATTTCAAAGATATGTTCATCATAGATAGCTAAAGGCATCCTAAGACTCAAAACTAACCTAAAAAGCAACAAAGTTTTTTTTTTTTTTACAAATGAATTAAAGCACTCCAACATGTAAATCCGTCCTCCACACTTAAACTCTACATTGTCCTCAATGTAACAAAATAAAGCATGTTATATTGAATATAAACATGGTGAAGGTATTCACAATAAAATGAACACACTAAAAAGCAAATAAAATAAAATTGAAATAACATATATAGTTCAATCAAAAGAATTAGAGGGATAGAAATGCAAATCTGCGTTGATCGCTCCTCCATAGCTTCTAAATGAATTGGGTTGCCTCCCAAGTAGCACTTAATGTTTATTGTCTTCAGCCTAGACTCTTGATTCGAACTTACTGAATGGGATAGAAATATTATGGTCAGTTGCCTTAGGGCACATACTTCCACAGATGAACTCAAACTCTTTCAAATAGTAATTTGGATCTGCATTGTTGAGTCCATGAAACTTGGGTAGATGATGCAAGAATCCACTCTTCAATTCAATCTCATCTGTGAGTCCATTTCCAGGATTAGGATAAGTGATACAAAGAGGTGCAGCTCCTCCTCCAACTGGATTGGATAAAGCTCGAATTCTTTGGGCCATTGGAATCTGGATTACTGCTTGTTCTTCTTCTTCTTCCTCAGTCTATACTAATACCTGCTCTTCTTGATGTGATGATTATTTTTGATGTACTCTTGAACTATCATGTTCACCCACACAAACACTTTCTTCTTGAGATGTGACTACTTGCCTTTGTGTGCTCTTACTTTTCTAAATGGTTCTTTCTAACTCGTTGTCTAGAGGTCTTAGTTCACCTTGTGGGTTCCTTCTTATGTGCATGAACTAGCTCTCCTGGTTCAAAGTGTCTCCCTCTCCTTCTGATAAGGCATGGAGAGTTATACCCTGAATGGATGAAACAAAAGCCCCTCCCAATGAGTCTGATCTCACAAGAAGATGTAAATTGAGATATACCTACCAAACTAGATAAGTCAGTAATGAAAATCCAAAGATAAGCAAACAATGATTCTTCATTTGGAAACTTAAACACTTTCGAGATGAGATGAAGGACCTTTGCTCCTTTGTCTAATTTAGTTTTAACAATTGGTACTGGAAGAGAGAACCTCATTGTGCAATGGGACTACAGAACAACTAACCTCGATAAGGTCATGTTTAATTCAATATACCTTATTGATTCCAAGTTGTAAGTCGAGCCCAATAAATCCACTACTATTGGTACGCTACGATATAGGGATAGTCGCCTAGACATAAGTCTCTTTCCTTTGTTTCAGAGAGCATGAATGGCCAGATCAGAAATAAGCGAAAGAGAGGACTCATTATGCTATGGAGGCTACTCATTTCATTGTGGTCAAAGCCTCGATTGGCTACTCCCACATAGTGGTTTTGGCACTGTCTATAGCATCCCTAAGATCCAATTTAAAACCTGTCACCAAGGGTCCTTTTCTAGACACCACTCATATGTGCTCCTTACTCAGCTCAGAAATCAACTTATGTGTTACACTATTCTCCAAGTGTTAATAAAGGCCGCCATCAACCTCAAGAGTCCTTAGTAAGGTACAAAGTAATTAAACTAGGTGAAAACAAATAAGATGATATAACGTACATTTGGTATCGAAATTTAGGCTAGCAATGTACCAAGCATAAACTTTGATGACAACAATTAGTGACACTTTAAGTGAGGGATTTTTCAATCCTCGACAACAGCACCATTTAATGAACCTGCAATTACTTCCATATCAATAACCCTATCAATATAGTACTGGACAAATGAGGGATCGTTAGGGACCGGGGACTGAAGGGACACCTACAATAAGTGTTAGTATAATAAATATTCATAAGTATACAATATGTAAAAGAATTAATGGGGGTTTGGAATTGGTTTTTAACTAAAAGCAAAACAAAAATTATATACAAGTGATCATCTCCATTCACACAACCATAGATACACAAGCATTCAATCAAATTGTCATGACAAATAGCAACGAATTCACTCCCAAAAGCATGCATAAGAATCGAACCCTTGAGAATAAGGGCAGCGACCTCAAATGCCCAACATATTCTTCTAAAGTCTCTAAGATATAGGAAACGTCAATCACTTAGATATTTTACCCAACTTAAACATAGCAGAAACGTCTAACCATTTAAAAATCAAAGTAGATCATTAAGCTTTCATGAATATAGTTTGAATACAAGCTAAGACTATGGATGTCAAGCCATAAATAATAACCTTGCAAGGTTATGACGTTTAATCATATTTTCAATAAAAGAATCCAAAACAAATAACTTCAATACAATAACAAGAATAATTAAAAACAATAAACTTAAATATTACACTTTTGAAGCTTAAGAAGTCTTGTTGATGATCCTTATGACCTTGAGAAGTCTTGATAATAATCTTTTACTCTAAGGTTAAAGCAAATGAAGAGATGATTTTGAGAGGCGAAGCCTTGCTCCTTATATAGGAGAATTGGTTGGCTATCTTCTCTTCTTTTTCAAATGTGGGACTCATTGCAACTCTTTTATAGATAATTTTTTGCTAATATTTTCTCTAATTTCGATGTGATAATTAGTGTGCTCTTTTGAGTTAAATTCAAAATCCAAGTTTTCGGACAGACTGACGTTCGATCACTAAAACGGGCATATCTCAACCGTCAAAATAGATATGATCAAGTTCTCAGAGGTTCTAGAAACTAGACACGTAGGGATTTCCAATGAAACCTCATTCATGATTTTTGGACTTATGAGCTGTCTAGTATAGCCCTACGAAGTTGGACTATGATATCAAAATTCTGATTTCCTTCCAATTTGAGTTTTATTTTGATTCTGATTTTTTTCTTGGTCTCCACTCCTTCCTTTTCTTGGTAGCATGCCCTAAAATTTCCAATTTGATGATGATAATGTAATTTTCCTATGAAAGAATCAAGAATTAATAAGCAAATGAAACTTTATTTTCTCATAACAGGAAAGTTACTATAAGCAAGAAAAGCTTAAAAACTTCATTTATGCTCATTTCTATATACCAATGCTATCTAGGGACTCATATCAACAAATTAAGCTAAAAGTAGCACAATTAAGATCAAATTGCATCCAAATGTGGAAGGAAATACATTAAAAATGTCACACAAAGTGTTCCTATAATATACCATGTTTAGATGTTAATTTTGAGCTATTTAGTTTGTGTTTATGCTTTGCTTGGGAAAACCAAAATATTAAGTTTGGGGGTGTGATAACTCTATGAAAATAGAGTTATTATATCATTTTCATACTTAATATTAACTTGTCTAATTGAATAAATAATATTTTGGGGTTAAAATATTAAAATAATATAAGTTTTGGGTCAAATGGAAAAAATGGATGAAAATATAATTTTCTGAAATTTATAGGGATTATTTATTTATTTTTTAATGCAGTGGAGGCATATACAAGTATCTGGGATGCCCTTCAACATATCCAAACACAAGTGGAAGCCAGTTGGGTGCCACACAAGCCACACCAACAAATCAAAGAGCGTCAGGTGTCAAGCTTCTCAGTTAGCGCACCACGTGTCAGCATGGTGTTCATTTCAAAAATTGTCAAACGGTCCACGTGTCATGCCATGCTAGAAATGCTAGCTAATTGCGGAGTGTCGTATTTTGCCAACTCAACAAACCACCCACGTTTTCCCCATAGCACGCCACGTGTCACGTGCCTACAACTCTCGTGTTCTCCATGCCACATGTCAAGATCTAGTTCGTTCTGCCTGTTTAAGTGTCAAATGTCATATTTCTATTAGGCATGCCTTTTTTTAATAATTTTCAACCAACCATTGATTTAAAAGATGATTGAACGATCCAGATTTTATCTGAGATATTTTTCAAGAGTTTTATCCTCAATACAACACATTTTTCAGAGAGAATAGAAAAAAACAAGTTTTTGAAGAGTTTTTTACCATTTTTGAGCAAGAGGCAAGAGTTTAAGTTTTTGAAGCAAAAAGAGGTAACTTGGGAGCATTTTTAGAGGGATTCTACACAGCAATTTTACCACTCAACACCTCCAAGTATAATCTTTATGTTTCCTATAATTTTTTGTCTTATTTTTATTGTTTTAAAAATGGGTAGTACGGAGTAAAGATTTATTCTAGGGATTTTAATGGAACCCATCCTATGAGCGTAATTGTCTAATATGTATTTAATATTATTAAACTATTTAGATTATCTAATCTAATGTAATTAATGCTCTTAATTAAATTGATAATTTAATTAGGTGATTTGTTAATTTTATGTGTAATTAAAAAATTGATATGAAATTGTGAACATACATTAAATTGGCATATGTGTAATGAGAAAGAAATTTCTATTATTTTGTATGTAATCACTTTTTAAAGTCTAGCTACTTAATGACCCATGTATGCTTAGATGGCCATAGACATGTGGGCTAGGTTTATATGGATTAGGAATAATATGACAATAGACATGTGTGTGATAATCATTTAAGTAGAGTTTGATTAATAATCTTTGCATTTACTTTAATTTTATTGAGACATAGAAAATCATAGGAGTAGAATGGAGGAAGTTGAATTTCTAGACTTTTCTTCATTGTGTAGTAAATTTATTGTTTTAATTTCTTTAATTAGTTTAGCTTCGTTATTTTAATTTGTCACTCATTTTCTATAGTTCAAATAGAAACGAAAAGTACATATTTCGGTACTTAATCCTAATAAACGCTTTAATAAGTACCTCGTGGGTATGACAACTCTATTCTTAAAAATACTTATCACTTTTTACACGACCCGTGCACTTGCAGATTTCGTGCCAAGTTTTTGGCATTGTTGCCTGAGAACTTGCTAGTGTATTAGGATTAATATTGATACAAGGCTTTCTACTCTAATTTGAACATTTTTTTAACAAAGTAAAAATTAAAAGAAAAAACCTAAAAATTTCAAAAATTAAAAAAAATATTTATTTTTGTTATATTATTTATTTTATTTTATTTTTATTGTCTTGTTTTTTTAGCTTTGAAGTTATTTTTTCTTGTCTATTTTTTTTATCATTATTTAGTTTGATTTTTCTATAATTTCTTTTATTTTTCGTATTTTATGTTTTTCTTGAGTTTTGTTTGTTAGGTGATGAACCCATTTGAATATAAAAGTTTCAAGGATGCACGGATGACATTTGAGGTGGCTATCAACCTCATAGCTTGTATGAAACGGAATAGTACCTTAAGGGATCTCACAATACAAGAACATTACCATCTTTTCGTTGTTAAGGTCTTTCATAGATACTAAAGCCGTACAAAGTTTATTGCACACATATAGATGGAATTAAGGGGGACACACTTACAATAACTTTTATACCAATCCGAAGGCGTCAAACTCCTACCACCAATATTCGAATTTGGTGAGTCAACCTAGTTACTCTTGACGATAAAATCAAGAGGGTGATTATTCTACTTGGTCGTCGTATTCCATGAACAATTATTTGCAACCACCACCACCCGCACAAGAAAAGAAGCCTTCCATTAAGGAATTAATCAAGAACTATATAGTCGAGCATGGCTATGAGATTTTTTTAGAAAGGATGAAGAAGAGGTGTGTGGGAATCAAGAATTTGAAGAGGAATTCGATCATGAAGTAGAAGAAAATCCTAAGGATGACATAGAAAATCATGAAGTAGCTCAAGAGAAGCAAATTGAGACTCCTAAGGAAGAGGAGATACAACTCCAAGCCACCGGTGTACTTAACTTTAATATAGAAGAAATTGAGGTCACCATGAGGAGTTTAGGTAGGTTAATGACCTTCAAGGTCATAAGAACTATGGATCGCCCCATTGATATCGGATTGTGCAATGAGTTAAATTTTGACGGTGAGCTTGAGGAATGCAAGTTCACAATGGAAGTTCCAACCGATCCATTTGATTTGAATTTCTAGCAAGACCTTGGTGTTGGAGACTTCCACTTCTTCAGTGGGTCTAGATGCCTCGAAAAAGAGGAAGAGGGCATGGGACCCCAAGAGTGGCAATCATGACCTTGGCCCAACCAACATGAAAATCGTTAAGCGGTCATTCATGGAATATTTTTTATACCATCCACCTTGATATGTTCAAGAAAGGTCTAGTCAAGGACCTAAAACATGACGCATCTTTGGAGGCAACCCAAGTTTTTAAAGTACTAATGAATAATTTTGTTTGAATTTTGTAGGTTAATAATGAGAAGCCTTAGAGCTTGGAAGAGACGCAAATCAAATTTTTAAAAGCTTCAAGTTTTGAGGGAGTTTTCTAATCCTTTGTTTGCTTTTGTTTCCTTTATCACATATTGGGGACAATATGCATATTAAGTTTGGGGGTGAAAAAATTTTGTTTCTCTTGTTAGATTATAGTTAGCTTATTTTGTTTTTATGCTTTTAATTAGTAGTATTGTGGTAAAAATGACTATTAATGATGATATTGGTGTTGGTGAATCATATGTGAAATGAATTTGGTAGGAACAAAATGATGATATATGGTTGGCATGTATTTGTCTTGGATTAAAATATGATAATTATGACATGTGTATTCATTGAGCATATGTATGGCTAAATTTTTTTTTATTTGAAATGCTCAATTCTATATGCACATGTCATAACTTGGTGAATTTGTATGCCTGTTTTGAGAATTTTATGTAAATTTCATGCGTTGATGATTTATGTGTCTACAACAAACTTTAGAATCCACTTTGGTGTCTCTTGAGGTGAAATCATATATGCTATTTAGGTTGACAAATGATTTAGCCCTTCTTGGAACCATTTAAGCTTTTTAAGCCATCATGATTATTTATGTCCTTAGTTACCCCTTTTGAACTTTTATGTTGACTTTTCATTTCATTTTACCTGTATTATTAGCCTAGCCCAAATGATAAATTTCACTTACCCATGACACCCTTAGTTAAATGTGTATTATGTTATCTATTATTGAGTTTGTATGCTTTGGAAATGGGTGGTTTACCTTGTTGAGCAATAAAAAAAAAAAAAAGAGAAAGAAAAAAATAATAATAAATGATTGAAATTGGGGTGTAGTTTTCAAAAAAAAAAAAAAAAAACAGAGACCTAAGTTTGAGGGTATACTATTTGTGGTCATCAGCTCATTGGTTTATTATATGTATTTGGTTTGCTAAGGGTGTATTTGAGCCTAAATATTTTCTATCTCACCTACCCATAAACCTATCATTACAAGTTTTGAAATATCTATTGATTTCAATCTAAGCTTGCATTTATGTTAGTGGAGAGAGAGTCAAAATGTAGACTTATGAAATTTTGTATTATTGTAGACTATTCTTATAATTGCATGGTTCACATGAGTTTATTTTGATGGCATATAGTGTAAACTAGTTTAGCCTTACACACAAACACATGGAGCATGTCATTGAAAAATTTGGTCATACTCTTAAATGAATGCATTATGGATTGATAACCATATGGATATCTAAGTTGAGTGTCTTGGTTGATTTTTGAGGGTCCTCTAATTTATTGAACATGCTTGCAACTAATATCACTAATAGTTATGAATTTATTATTTATACCATGTTTAGATGTTAATTTTGAGTTATTTAGTTTGTGTTTATGTTTTCCTTGGGACAACCAAAAACTTGGCATGAAATTTGTAAGTGCACGGGTCGGGTACAAGTAATAAGTATTTTTAAGAATAGAGTTATCGTACTCACGAGGAACTTATTAAGGCATGTATTAGGGCTAAGTACCGAAATATATATTTTTCCTTTCTATTTGAACTATAGAAAATGAGTGGCAAATTAAAATAATAAAACTAAACTAATTAAAGAAATAAAAAAAAATAGATTCACTATACAATGAAAAAAAGTCAAGTTAATATTAAGTATAAAAATGATATAATAACTTTATTTTCATAAAGTTATCACTTTAGTCTAAAGCTTAATATATGCTTCTTTTTTAAATTTGTAATTTTTTTTTATATTAAGTCAAAAGTTAAATATTTGAACTTTTTTTTGAATTTATCACATGTACAATGAATTTTTATATAATATACGAGTACAATTTTTTTTCACTATTTATTAACAAATACATAAAATATATATATATATATATATTTTACCATTTTACTCGCAATTTATGTTATTTTTATCTTTATATTTGGTAAGTATTGTTAATATATACCAAAATATGTTTACAAAAATTAGACACAATGTATTATTATAAATAAAATATTTATTTAATAATAAAAATATACATATAATTAATTTTTTTGTGAAAAAGTTGATAGGAGCTACAACCCTGTATAGCCCCTTAAATGGCTCGCACGTGCACATAACCATTTATATTTCAAAATAAATCAATTTTCATGAGAGATATCACTTTGACAACATGTCACTTCAATTAATTCATCCTAAAATAAATATAAAAATACCAATATTTGAATTTAAAACTACCCAAAAATTATAAAAAAAATTATGGTCAAAGTCAACTCTAGTTAATTATGATGAACTCCAAATTTAATTAGGGCAAAATTTATTGGGTCATAAAAGTTGAGAAAACAACAAAATTAGCATCGTTTAAACTTGTAATAACAAAACTAGCACCCCCTTGCATTTAAACTTATATTTTCACAATTAAAAAAATGATTAATATGTCATTTTTCTTTGAACACTCATTCAATTAGAATTGAACAAAGATAATTTAGACCCGTTCAATATTTCACGTTCAAATTGAACGTTCAAATTATTGGGGGTGCTAATTTTGTTACTATAAATTTTAGAGGTGTTATTTTTGATAAATTCCCAAACTTATATCAATGTCTTACCTCATTAATTCAAACTTAAGTCCAAAATCTCTTAAAGTCCCTAAAAAAAATTGTTTTTTTTTTTTTTTTAAAACTGTGGTAATTACAAAATAACATTAACACTTGCCTACTAGTAGCACGAGACGATATCTGAAACGCTGGAAAATCGGATTATCATTGAAAAACAAAGTCACAAGAATCCTAATCATATAGAAACTTTAAGTGAAAACAATGAGTGAGTAGATCATTATATCAAATAAAATAAAAAAGTGAGTAGATCATGAAGCAAGATCTCAATTCCCATCCAATTGGCCTGTCTGGTCTCTATCTTCCTGACTTTCTCAACAACAACAAAATTATTAAACCTTGCTAATGCTTTTATTTTTTATTTAATTGTATAATATAACAGCTATTTATGCATAAAATTTTATTTTTAACTCCACTCAAGAAAAAAAAGCATATGTTAATTTATGCTTTTATTTTTTATTTAATTGTATAATATAACACCTATTTATGTAAAAGTTTCATTTTTAACCCGATTCAGGAAGAAGAAACATATGTTTATTTTTTTTATAACATAAATGAATATATATTTTTTAGTGTTAAAAGAAAATGAACATATATTTTTTTCATTGAGGACTTGAGGTGGGTTAAAAAAAAACTAGTTGAATAACTAGGTAATTGATGGGCCGAAGAGTTTATTTTTTCGAATGCTAAAAGTGAGCCAAATTATAAACTTTATTGAGGTTAAACTTTTATACTTATTTTTATTAATTTAATAATATTCGTAATTAAAAAATTAAATAAAATAAGGTTCGTCAAATTATGACTTTTCATTTAAAAAAACCATCAACAAATGTACATAAATTAGGGGTGTCAATCGTGTCATGTTAGTCGTGTTCGTGTCGTATTTGTTCATGTTTGTGTCGTGTTTGTTCGTGTTATTCGTGTCGTGTTTTCGTGTTGGTTGGCACATTAAAAAATTTACTTGAATTTTTTTTTATGTTACTTATTTATAATAGTAAGAAATAACAAAACCTTTAAGAACATAAAAAAAATTATTGATAAATTCTTACTAAAAAAAATTATTGATAAATTCTTACTAAAAAAAATTCATGTCATGTCGTGTTCGGATCGTGCTATCGTATCGTGTTAGAAATTGTCACCCCTAACAGAAATATCACCATTAAAATATGATCAATGGAAATTGATCCTTGCCACCAAAAAAAAAAAAAAATTTCAACCAATATTTTTTCAGAAAACATCTTTAACCAGAAAAAAGTTGCAATTATATTTTTCAAATCTAAATCCAATTAATCACAATTGTAAACTATTCTTGAATTCGTATTTTCGAAGACAACAATAATGGATCTCAAATCCAATAATATTAAAACCAAAATTAAGCTAAATTATTATTAATCTCTAAACTTTAACTAAATTTATATTTAGATCCATACACTTTTAAATTTTATAATTTAGTCCAAAAACTTTGAAAATTTCACACATAGGTTCCAAAACTTTTAAATCCTACAACTTAGTCTCAAATTTCTAAAAATTCACACATAGGTCCAAAAAATTTTGATTTAAGAACAAATATTTTCATACCTAAGATAGGACTTATGTGTGAAATTTTAAAAGTCTCGAGACTAAATTATAGAATTTGAATGTTTAAGGACCTAATGTAAAATTTTAAAATTTTGGGTACTAAATTGTAAAATTTAAAAGTTTGGAACTTAAGTGTAAATTTAGTTAAAATTTTAGGATCAATGAGCTTTTCAAACCCCAAAATTATTAGATTTGAAAACACTAAAATAATTATGGATCGAAAATAAATTTCATTATCAATGATTAAATATAAAGAGGCCTGATACCACTTGTTAGATAAATAACCCTTTGGTGAAAGCCATCACCAATTACAGATAAAAAAAACATTCATTTCAAATCATCAAGAATTAAAGACAAATATATGAAAGCGTATCTGAATCCATAACATGCAGTTGATTTCTAGAGTCGAGCGATTTGTCTTTGATGCACAAAAACTTATTAGTCAAATCTTGTATTTATAAAAAGGTCGCAAGTGCACAAATCACTTGTAATAAGTGATAAGTATACTCTCAAGAACTTCTTTCAAGGAATTGCGGTGATTTTAAAATGTTACTTATTTTATTATTCAGTCGAACAAACAATCCTAAATATTATAACAATTGTCAGTTACAGAAAAGATTGTAAATTCTTAAATTAATTTAATAACTAAAATAAGCGCAAGTAAAAGAGATCGCAGCCAAGGTGATGATGACGGATGTATATGAAAATCTTAGTTCGCTATCTCTTTATGGAAAGAACAAATTAAGTAATTCAATTAAAAGTTGAATTTAATGATTTTTCTACTAAACTTAAAAAATTTCAAATCAATGACAATTTTTACTACAATTAATTAATTAACTTCTTTGATCTGGACCGTGAACTAATTAATTGAAATTAACTCAAGAAAATATTATAACCACCTAATCTAACACAAATCAATGTAATCAAATTAGGCATTTGTTCATAATGCACAACCAAGCGAAGATGGCACTTCTAATTCCTACTTCTAACATATTTTCTCCAACTACAAATCCAGATTTGGCCCATCATTAATTTATAATAAAAAGAACATGAAGAAGAAATAAATCCAAAACTCCTATATAATTAAATTAAAAAAAAATTTCTTCCAATCATTGGAAGCAATACTAATATCACTTATACACAAATTAGCCAATTATAACTAAATTGGTGTCAATCAAAACATGATAATACTAAAATAAAAGATAAAATGAATGCTTAAAAACATAACTAAATATAGGTCAAACTACATTTTGCAAGTCCTCTAGTTAAACTAAAATTAAGCTGTACTAACTTGAATCATTTTCATGGATTGTCGCAGTTGCATTTAGCGTATGCAACAAGCTTTAAACCCCTAGGTTGCCCTAGTGGATGAGTTCAAGTCTTGTAAGGATTTCTTGTGATGATACCTACAAACATCCTACTAAAAGAAAAACTAAAACGACGAATAACATTACTACAAATTTAATTCAACAAAATTTCTCATGCTTCAGTTTATAATCGAGGCTTATACATAAAATCATCCAATCATCTTAACACGTTAAGGTTCATCAAGTAAATCAGTTTCGCATCACAAGAACATACTCCATTACTAAAAACCAATATATCAACATTGATTCCCCCAAATCTAGTGTTAAGAATCTGAATTCGCTTCAACTCTACTCCTCACAAAATTCACTCTGAATATCACATTGATCCTATGGGTTCAAACACTTAACAAAGTATATGCAAGTAGAAGTTATATAAAAAAAATGAGCTAATAGATTCACATATGATTAAACAAGAAAGGCTCAAAAAGTACATAACTGATCTTATGAAAGGAATCAAATGATAGGATTTATGAAGAAATCACATTAATATTTTCATTCATCAATTAAAATCATTAAGAAAAAACTTCAAGTATATGACCTAAAATGAATAAAAATGCATCTACTTTAAAGACATTTATTTCTTATCTTCCTTTTGTATTAACCATTTCACCACTTGAAGAACTTTAGGGTCATAATAATTTGTTTTAATGGACCCATATACATGTGTATTTTGTTAATGATAAATTTTAGCTCTTTTTGTGTGGGCTTTAGGGATTAGCTTATATCTTTTAAAGTCAAGCATGAGCGAAATAGGCATACACTTTAAATTTTGCTTAAATTATTTAATCTAAGTAATACAATTAAATGATTCTTTATTAGATGTTCAAAATCCTAACATCAATGGAAAAACCTATAGAGATCATGTTATAATTTGAGATAATAAGAGAAGTGTTTAAAAGAGTAGAATAACACTTATCTCTCAAAATAGAAAGTTATTGTCTCAATAATCATCTCACAAGGTAGTCTCCACTATTTTATTCTTAAACACAAGATTTGGGCTCATCTTAATTCCAATCTAAAAAGAATGAAGTATGAACACAAAACCAATTTTTACAACTAACCTTGAACATGTTCAAGAAATCAAAAAAAACATGTATAAAGATTTAATTGGACCTATTTGCAGCCCCAAACTTAAACTAAACATTGTCCTCAATGTTTTCAACTACACACATGTTCAGAAAAGTATTTAAAATGAGCAAAGAGAAAATTAACTAAACTAACAATATATATATATATTACTTAAAATAGTGGGTTGTCCCACACCAAGTGCCTTCTTAACATCTTAACAAGACACAAATGATCCATTTCTATCGATCGTCATCAAAGACCTTGAAGTGTGTGATTGCAAATTTTTGAGCTAGTATCTCATTAAGCATATCCTTCCAACTCGGTAATTATTTCGTTTGAAGCACAGTACACACTTTTTCTTAGAAGTGGTATAGAAAAAGATTTGAGAATGTACAAGTCTTAGGTGTCTTGTGTAGCATAGGAGGTGAAAATGATTCCTCCTTATTCTCCTTGGAAGGTTGCAAAATTTGATTTTCCTCAACTTGACCTTCTTTGAGAATATCTTTCTCCCCATAATTTAGGAAAATAAATTTCATTAACAATTTTACCACTTTGAAGGATTGTGTTATTCTTCACTTGCTCAATGTGATAAAGCAACTCTTCTTGGGTATGAAGTTGTTCTGCTAGTCGTCCAACCTGCATTTCTAACCTTCTAATAGATGCCTCTAAGGAATCAAACCTTTGATTATTTCTCTTTTGATTCTCTATACTAACTTGAATAAAAGTATTCAAGTTCTCCTCCAAGGTTGGTTTCCTAGGTTGAATGGGTGGGTCATAAGGATTGAAATTTAAACCTTGTATTGGGCATGCGACATAAAGTGGATTAGGATTTGCTTTCCAAGAAAAATTATGGTGATTTCCCAACTTAGGAAGATATGTATAAGGATCATTCTAGGGTGGGTGACATGCCTTATTAAGATTGAAGTCCTGATTAATAGATGTATGGTAATCACCTACAAAAGGGCAAACATTAGCATCATGTCCATATAAACCATAGATGCCACATACCTCTATGTCTGTTATGTTTTGTGGCTCTTCAAAAGATTTTTGTATGGTTCTTGGATATCAGTATCCAGCCAGATTAAGTTTTTTTGAATATGTTGATGTAGTCTATGAATGGTACCTTTCGTATACTAACAAAAACAACAAAGAAATCAAAGCCCAAAAAAAATCCCATAAAAAGCAAATAAATAACAAAAAAAAAAAACAACTCAAAACAAATAAAAATAGGTAAGAAATTAAAAATAACAAAGCAGAACACAAATCACAAAAATAAAAAGAAAATTTTAAAAATAAAGAAATACGAAAACAAACTTAACAAAAAATAAATAAACACTTTAAAACGGCAATTCTCTAACAACGGCGCCAAAAACTTGATAGTCAAATCTTGTATTTATAAAGCTCGCAAGTACACGAATCACTTGTAATAAGTGATAAGTATACTCCCAAAATCTTCTCTTAAGGTATTGTGATAGTTTTAAAATTTTACTTATTTTCTTATTCCGTCGAACAAACATTCCTAAACATTCTAGCAATTGTCGGTTGCAGAAAAGATTGTAAACTCCTAAATTAATTCAATAATTAAAATAAACGCAAGTAAAAGAGATCGCAACCAAGGTAAGGATGGTGGATGTATATGGAAATCTTAGTTCGCTATCCCTTCATAGAAAGAATAAATTAAGTAATTCAATTAAAAGTTGAATTTAATGATTTGTTCACTATACCTAGAAAATCCCAAATCAATGACAATTTTCACAACAATCAATTAATTAACTTTTTCGCTCCAGATCGTTAACTAATTAATTGGAATTAGCTCAAAGAAATATTATAACCACCTAATCTAACACAAATCAGTACAATCAAATTAAGCACTTATTCATAATGCATAACTAAGCAAATATGGCATTTCTAATGCCTAATTCTAACATGTTTTCTCTAACTACAAATCAAGCCCATCATGAATTCATAATAAAAAATATTATGAACATGAACAAGAAATAAATCCAAAACTCATATATAATTAAATTACAAAATTATTCTTCCAATCAATGGAAACAATACTAATATCCCTTATATACAAATTAGCCAATCATAACTAAATTGGTGTCAATCAATTTAGTCATGAGAGGCAAACTCAAAATCTAAGAGAAGGTAGAAATAATAAAAGAAAAATACCCCTATTGATCTTCTAGCTCCAAATCCTTGAAGTTGGTTGGTCTTCTTTCTCAAATTCTTGAGTAGCTTCAACCATGAAGAGTCTCTTGATTTTGGAGTGTTTTGGGGTGGAAACCTCAGTTGCTATAACAGTGGAGGAACTTGGTTGCCAAAACTTGTTTTTTTGAAGGGATAGTGTGATATTTATAGGGAGAGTGAAGAAGTACACGTATGTTAGGGTTTATGGGCAATTGTTTGGTTCACGGGCCGCTACACACAAAATTACTTGCCGCGGCACATGGCAGCCTCATAGCAAAAATCGAGAGCTCACTGCTGCGGCACACAAATTTCTTCGCTGTAGCGCTCGTTGCATTTCATCCCTAGTATAGAAACTCGAGACTTGGTTGCCATGGTCCACATATTTCTTTGCCACGGCACACCTTGTTGTTCTTACCTTGTACGCACCCCTTATATAATGAATGGTCTTCAATGTAAGGATTACATTGCTCAACTCTTTCTACTCCATTTTCACTCTTTTTGATTCATTTAAGTCCAATATTCTAAAATCCCAAAAGCCTACAAAACACATAAATACCTTCCAAAACACGATAATAATAAAATAAAACATAAAATAAATGCTTAAAAACATAACAAAATATAGGTTAAAATAGTGTTCATTTGTCTTCCAGGTCTATATATTTTTCTAAGAGAACCCTTTATATTTCTCTATGCTTTCTCTGTGACGATTGGACATCAGAAAGACTAGAAATCAATGTATGACCTGGGGACCATAAACATTATATAGTTGGATAATAATTGTATTTCTATTTTACCTCATCATTAAAATAGAAATTACCATTTGGTCTTTACATATTAAAGAACCATACTCTATCAAATACATTAAAGCCCAAATTACTTAAACCTTAGCTTATCATTTTTAAAATGGGTTTAAGATTATATGAAAGGTCACAACACATAATTATTCACATATAATCCCAATGTTGGATTAGGGATCCAACACATAAAGCACATCATTAGAACCTCGAACCTTAGACCACCAGTGTGGTGGCTTTTAGCCCTCGATCTTATGTAAGTTTCAGTAGGTGAAAAATAATCCTAGACACCGTATGCTACATAGGCTTGGAAGTGAACACTTGCCCTTCCTCAAACCTAGTAGCCAAACTTAGCCAGCGGTAGAACTCAGAAAGTTTTACTACCCAAACATTGGATTTGGACTTGGGGCAAACTTGAGGTGCAAATGGAGTCTCACCTCCATCACACCTGAGAACAATTGATGCTTAGGACTTAGAACCAGTAGTAACTACAACCTACTTCATTTTGCATGGATTAGGAAGGCCATTCCTTCCCTAGTGCCCTACGAACTTAGGAAGCTTCGCTACCTTGGGTTTTGGTTTGAACTTGGGATGAACTTGCGGTGTGAATAAAGTCTCTGCTCCTTCACACCAAAGAGTACCAAGGGCTTAGTGCTTAGTACGAATAGCGACTTCAAAAATATCCATCTTGCGTGAATTAGAAAGGCCACTCCTTACTTAGAGCCATGCATAAGACCTTCACATGCATCGGGACAGGAGGGAA
The DNA here is from genome assembly GCA_029378325.1 of Elaeagnus macrophylla. NCBI lineage: Eukaryota > Viridiplantae > Streptophyta > Magnoliopsida > Rosales > Elaeagnaceae > Elaeagnus > Elaeagnus macrophylla. The sequence continues at coordinate 4,648,220 of CM055653.1, forward strand.
CCACAACCTTCCACCGGACCAATGCGTGTCATTCCCCAAAAAAAGACTTGAGGCCCCAAAAGCCCCTTTTCATACTTGAAACAATAGGAACACCTACTTTAGACCAAGTGATGGTTAAGTCTTATCAGGAACTGGGCTCCATTTCCTCATGTCCCCAATGTCTCAATAGAACTAGTAATGTTATTCATTTGCAACACCCAGTATCTATAGGATCCAGACAATGGCCAACTTGTGTCTCAATGGATTGAACCTTATAAGGAAACGATGTGAGGAACTCACCCATTGGCACCTGCAAGGACTTCATCCAGAATCCAAACATTAGTTGGATCTAAGTAGTTATCCACATGAAAGCTACTTGGAACAACAAAGTTCTATGATGGATTAGGAAGGAATCACCTTCCCTTAAGCCATGTAGCAACGACTTATCTTGTGGGCATAGATCAAGAAAGTAGCACATTCTACAAAACCATGTAATGGCCACCTCCCCATGGGGGTGGCGTATAGTGCCAATCCATGCACTGGGTCAGGAGGGTACAACAACCTTCCACTAGACCAATGTGTGGCATTCCCAAGGAAAAAAGCTTAAGGCCTGGAAAGCCCATCATCACACTTGGAATAGTAGGACAACCTACCTAGTTCAAAGTATTGGTTAAGTCTTACTCAATAGGGCACCACAACCCCACCTAGCCATTATCTTAATAGAACTAGTGTTGTACAAGGCCAATGTGGGATCACAACCCTTTAGGCATCTGTAACTTGATCCAAGATCAAGACAATAGTTGACTAATGTCTAAATGGGTGATGTCTAGTGAGGAAACAATGCTAAAATTGGTACCTGCAACAACTTCACCCAGGATCCAGACATTAGGATGTGTCTAGGTAGTTACTTAAGTATTGTTACTCGGCATCTCCTTGTCCAGGCACTGGGAATGACACTGCACAACAACAATAAACCCATTCAGGTACGGTTCTAGTATTAAAAAATTAAAAACAACAATACCTAAATAGCTTTAGATACGGTTGGCCATGCTTTTAAAAAATATTAGTTTTAGGTACGGTTGTCAACCATACCTAAAAGTGAACCAAAATACAAAACATTTTTCCAAAATTTTAAGAAACTTTTAGGTACGATTAATAACTGTACCTAAAATATTATATTTAGGTACGGTTGTTAATCGTACCAAAAGTATATAGCTATGGTTAAGAACCGTACCTAAATCTTAAGTAAAAGATTTTTTATATCTGAAAGTCATTAAAACAAATAATTAAGGCTCCACAAAATCTTTGTGTCATTGTTTTCTCCCCTACCCAAGCGAAAGTTAAAGTGACCCTTCCTAGCACCGTCGCCCACCATACCCACACAATCCAGCGCCATCGATACCCTCCGTCACTCTCGTTCGTAGTCCGCGCCGTTAGCCTAGTCCAGCACCATTGCATTGGCTACCCCTTGTTTTGACACTCACCCACAATGCCAATCGTACAACCTCCATTTTAGCCACCAATTGCCGCAAAACTTCAACTTTCAGCCACCAACCACCGCACAACGCCCTTTTTTCTAGTCTATTCTGGCAAGGTATTCAATTTTTTCACTTTTTCTTAATTTTTGTTAGCAATGTCTGTAATCTTTTTTTGTTAAACTGTTAATAGAAATACATATGCCTGCCGTGATATTGGTTTGATTCAATTTTTATTTTTATTTTTATTTATCATTAATTATTTTCTTATATATGATAAACATTTAATTATTTTATTTTTTAGATTTTTTGCCGAGACATGTGTATTCATTGTGTAATTTTTTTTAGGTAATGATTCTGTAATATTTAATTATATTTATATTATTTGCTGCTATTTTTTAAAATTTTTAGTTTAACTTATTTTTGGTTTGATTAATATAATTTGTTTTAGTTAATTCGAGGTTTCTATTAGTGTGATATAATTTGGATAATTATTTTGAATTAATGCAGTATGTATTTGTATATATATATATTGTTTGATTTTTTTAAATATTTGTGTCAGTTGTTGTTTCACATTATTATATTTATTGACATAATGCTTATATATATATATATATATAATTAGGTTTTGAAATGGATAAGTCTTGGATATCGATGGATAGAAGGTCAAATATATTTAGTGAAAGGCTTGAATATTTTTTTAGTTTTCCTGCTGATAATGCAAGTAATCATGAATGAATTAGGTGTCCTTGTCTAAAATATGAGCCCCAATGCATCCCCTACATAAAAGAGAAAGCATGATGAAGCTTTTGTTGATACTATTAAAATATTGGATACAATGCAAGATAATTTGCATGCCGATAGGTTGGGTCAAGAGTTTAATGAGATTTTAGAGAATGCCAAAAAACCATTATGGAATGGGTGTAAAAAGTTTACTAAGATATCTGCATTAGTCACATTGTACAATATTAAAGCAAAGTGTGGAATACCTGATAATTATTTTAAAGAGCTTCTGACAGTAATAGGTGATATGTTGCCTGAGGACCATAAATTGCCTCATTCAATGTATGATGTTAAAAAAGTACTTAATGAGCTAGGTATGGGATATGAGAAAATACATGCATGTCAAAACGACGGCATACTCTATAGAAAAGGGTATATAGATACACGTGAATGTCCTATATGTAAGGAATCAAGGTGGAAAGAGTCAAAAATTGGATTAGATGGAAAAATAAAAAAAATTCCAGCGAAAGTGTTGTGGAATTTTCCACCAATTCCACGAATTTGAAGGATGTTTCGAAGCATTGATACATCCAAACATTTATCTTGACATGTTGCACAAGAGGTTGTTGATGATAAAATAGAACATTCATCACATTCTTGTTCTTGGAATCTCATCAATGAAAAGTGGCCTGAATTTGCGTCAAAACCCAGAAATCTTAGACCTACACTTGCAACTAATGGTATCAATTCGTATAGCTCAATGAATAGTAAGTATAGTTGTTGGCCCGTTTTGGTCAATTATAATCTCCCACCATGGCTATGCATGAGAAGGAAGGTTACAATTCTAACATTATTGATATCAGGCCCTAAGCAACCAAGAAATGATATTGACTTGTTTTTAGAGCCATTAATAGATAATTTAAACATTTTATGGAATAATGGTATTGAAGTATTTGATTCATATCATCAAGAGAAGTTCAACTTAAAGGCAATTCTAATATGGACTATAAATGATTTTCCAGCATATGGTAATTTGTCTGGTCATGTCTTGAAAGGATACTTTGCTTGTCCAATTTGTAGTACGAATACATATGCTGATAAATTAGCCCATTTTCATAAGATGTGTTATAGAGGTCATCGCAAATACCTTCCAATTGGGCAAAAATATAGAAATCAAAGACAATGTTTTGATGGAACACAAGAATATAATGAAGTTCCATTACCACCAACTGGAGATGATATCCTAAAAGAAGTTCAAAGAAAAACTTTTCCTCGTGGTAAATCAAAAGATCAACAAAAACTTTTAGATACTTTAATATGTTGGAGGAAGAGATCAATATTCTTTGAGTTAGAGTACTGGCGACATTTTCCAATTAGACACCTTCTTGATGTCATGCATATTGAGAAAAATGTGTGTAATAGTATTCTTGGCACCTTGTTGAATATTCCTAGAAAAACAAAAGATGGATTAGGTGCTAGACTGGACTTAGCAGACATGAAGTTACGTCCAAAGTTGCATCCTCAATTTGAGGAGCATCGCACTTTTCTTCCTTCAGCGTGTTTTACTTTGTCTAAAGTCGAGAAAAAAAATTATGGAAGCTATATCCAATGTTAAAGTTCCTTCTGGATATTCTTCTAACATATGGTCTTTGGTTTCCACTTCAAATTTGAAATTGATTGGAATGAAGTCTCATGATTGTCACACTTTAATACAACAAATATTGCCCATTCTAATACGTGGTATATTGCCTAAGGATGTTAGAAGTGCAATCATAGATATGTGTACATTTTTTAATGATTTATGCAAAAAGCAGGTGGATGTTAAAGGCTTGAAGAAATTCAAATGAAAGTTGTGATCACATTATGTAAATTTGAGAAGTATTTCCCACCATCATTTTTTGACATAATGATACACCTAACATTGCATCTCACAAAATAGTTGGAGTTATGTGGGCCTGTGTACCTAACGTGGATGCACCCTTTGAAAGACAAATGAGTGTGCTTAAAGGTTATGTTTGTAATCGTAATCGTCTAGAAGGGTGTATGGAAAAGTGTTATGTGGCGGAAGAAGCAATTGAATTTTGCTCTAAATTTTTAATTTGAGTGAAACCAATTGGTCTTTCAATTGACTTGATCAAGCACTTAAATTGTGAAATATCTCCAAAAAGCCAGATAAAGGTGGGTGGGTTGATTACATCGATCGTGCACTTTGGAAATAAGCACATAGTAATGTTTGAACAACTTGAAAGTAGTTCAACCTTACATTGAATATGTGTACTCCTCATACTTTTTTTGTTTAGATTTATGTATCAAATCTTTATCTTAGTTTCACATCTTTTGAATTAATTTTGTAGGAAAAAAATAGAAGCACATTCGTCATACCTATCAAAACAAAAGAGAAAAATGGATATTAAATGAACATAATCGCACGTATATATATTGGTTACAAGCTCAAGTAAGTGAATTACAAGTTATATTTACTACACATATAGGTTTAACTATATTATTTAACACTATTTATACTAATGAGTTATAGATTCTAATTAATTTTTTTGTTTAGATTTCAAATGAATTGAATAAAACAAGTTGTAATATCTCTAAAGAATTGAGATGGATAGCACAAGGTCTGAAGTTTAATGTCATTAAGCATCATGGTTATACTATAAATGAGATCCATTACCAAACAAAAAATAGAAGTGACAATCGTGTTACCCAAAATAGTGGAGTTTCTATAATGGCAAAACTATGCAATTTTCAAGTGCCAATGATGTGCAACCTATTGAAGGAGACATCGATTATTATGGAGTTATTGATGAAATATGGGATCTAAATTATGTGAAGTTTATAATTCCTTTATTTAAGTATAGTTGGGTGGATATCAAACATGGAATAAAGAATGATGCTCTTGGTTTCACATTGGTTGATCTAAATAAGATTTCACATGTAAATGACTCTTTCATATTAGCCTCACAAGCTAAACAATTTTTCTATATTCATGATGCTCAAGAAAAACAATGGTGGAATGTCTTAACTCCTCCTTGTCGCAATTATAATGACACTCTTAATATCGACGTATTAGGAGACATCGTAATGGAACATGATGAGGTTGTTAGTTTGTTAGAAGAAAGATACATGTTAGACCTACAAGAAGATGACGAGGTTGATTATTGTCGATTTGAGTGTGAAGGAACATGGATTCTACATGACAAAGAAAAATAATGTCCTACTGATAATTGTACTTATAAGTTATACTTTAATTTAATTAATTTATAATTTATTATTATATAGGTTTAGTAGCTAGCAGTTTTCAGTGGGAGCATCGGGACATCCCAACTAGGTTGGCACCTCCTTGCACCTTCTTCATTAAACCACTCAACCACTAATATTATTAAATATTAATAAAATTAAGCATATAAATAAATATTCTCAACAAAACCTGTAATTAGGTTTGTTGTTAGCATCTGAATAAATGAAAGAGCTAGCGAAAGATGGGGCAGTCCACCACCAACTAGGAGCCCTAGAAGCTAAACTATTAGCTGCAGCATTGCCCTCCCTGTAAATGTGTGAACAGTGAAACTCCATATGGGTAATTTTATCTAAACAATCCGTCCAAGCAGAATGCCATCTCCAAGGAACCGAAGAAGACTGAGTCTGAAAGAGAGCAACAACATATCCTGAGTTTGATTCCAACCAAAGACGCCTCCACCAAAATATATATGCATACTTCACCGCATAAATGGCTGCCGCTAGTTCTGCTTCAAAAGCATACGATACTCCAAGCGAAATACAAAAACAACCCTTAACAAATGATTTGGAAGTTCGAAAAACACCTGCACAACCAGATAATCCTGGTGCTCCAAAAGTTGCACCATCTGTATTGACCTTTATCCATCCCGAGGGTGGTGCCTTCCAATTAACCTATATAATCCTTGGTGCCCGTCTCGGGATCCCTGTTATTCGAAGTCGCCTAAGTACCTATAGATCATCCATAGTATTTTGCGTGCAACCACTCTTTGAGAGACTCGCCTTGCGGATAAAATGCCATACTGTGGCAAAAGCCAAACTCAGCGTCGTCCTCTTATTGTTAAATTGATAGTCATTTCTAGTAGTCCAAATCACCCAGATGACTGAAACAATTCCTGCTTTCCATAAATTGGCGAGTTGTGATTCAAATTCCATTGCCATTGCGGCCTTCCATAGGTTTAGGATCGAAGAGTCTGTACATGGTCGTTTTCCAAAGAAGAAGCATAGGAAGTCCCAAAGAGCACCTACAAAATGACAACTTAAAAAAAGATGTGATATAGTTTCCTCCTTGGATCCACATAACGAGCAACGGGAGGGGAAGCGAATGTCCCCTCCTTTTTAACTGACAATCCGTTGGAAGTTTATTCTGAATTGCACGCCAGAGCAAAATAGATCGTGAGGGCGGTATATAATGAGCCCAAATGGCCTTACCCCAAGTCTTGCGTTCCCCAACCACAGTAGTGAATCATAAGCTTCACTGGCTGTAACATCTCCCTTAAATAAGTGTGTCCAAACTCTGATATACGAACTTGTGCCAACAACTGTTGACTGAATTTTTGAGGTAATATCTGGATAGGAGTCTTTGAACGATTGCGGTAAATTTCAACCATCTTCACGGAGGTAGTCCCCCACTAGTGAGTGTATCGGAGGGTCCACTAGTGGATTATCCATCCTATCAATTAGTGGAATACCTAACCAATTGTCTGTCCAGAACTTAACTGTAGAATTCCTTCTAACTAACTACCTGGACTCCTCCAAGAGGGTTAAATAGTGAGGTCGCAAACCCGGTCACACTGATGAGCAAACATAATAATTCCGTGGAGAGCCATTTTTTGCTAGATATCTGCTACATAAGTAAAGCAGAGTGTTAAAGCTCCCTGTGATTACCCTCCATGCGAACTTTCTTAGCATGGCCTCATTTAGGAGACGGATATCCCGCAAACCAAGACCTCCTTCATCTATTGGGCGACAACAGTCTTTCCAAGCCATTTGTACCTGTTTGACTTATCGGTCTTTCCCGACCAAAAGAAATTGCGAATGATTTTTGTTAGGTCCTGAAGGACTATTTTTGGCCATTTATAAATCTGAAATGAGTGAAGAAATGTACCCTAAATGATCGAAGAAATCAAGCAACGCCATCCTACCAAAGAAATAGTCAGCCCATTCCAGGCCTCATTTTTCACACGAATTTTATCTGCTAAGCTTTGAACCAACACTTTTTTGGAGCCCCCTGTAAGAGATTGATGCCCAAGTAAGACAAGGATGATCTTCCAATGCGCATGCCAGATAAATTCCGAAGTGATGAAATGTTGTTCGGTGTAACACCTTTACCAATGTAGATAAAAGTTTTTTCTAAATTTACCATTTGACCTGAAAGGCGACTATACAAGGAAAAAGCCTCAGTTAACACTTGAATGTTAGTCTCACTTGCACAACCAAAAATAAGAAGATCATCTGCATATAAAAAGTGTGTTGGCGCACGAGCTCCTCTGGGTGAAGATATTGGGAGTAAATGCCACTTATCAACCAATTTTCCAAGGTATCTGCTGAGGAAATCTTCAGCTATGTAAAATAATAGGGGGGACAAAGGATCCCCCTATCGGACGCCTCTAGAACAAGAAAAATAGCCCTGGGTGAACCATTAACCAGAATTGAGATTCTCGCTGATGCAAATATATCTCGAATCCAACCCAGGAAAATGTTGTCAAAACCAAAGCATTGCATCACTTTCAAAATAAAATCCAAGCGCATAGTGTCAAAAGCTTTGTGAATGTCAATTTTCAGAGCGATGTTACCTTGTCGGCTGGAAAGCTACATAGCGTTAAAACACTCAGAAGCACCCACCATGCAATCGCCAATGTGTCGACCTGGAATGAATCCAAATTGATTTTGAGATAGAATACGAGTGCATATATGTCCTAATCTGCCAGCAATAATCTTTGTTATTAACTTGTACATAAAGTTACCTAAAGCACTAGGCCTATACTGATCAATAGAGCTTTCTTGCTGGTGCTTGGGTATAAGAATTAAGAAATTGGAGTTTAGTCCTGGGTGTATCCGACCTATTTTAAAATAATCTTGTACCGCTCGTACAATATCTGTGTTGATAATATCCCAGCACTACTAAAAAAATTTACCAGTACACCCATCTGGTCCGGGGGCACTCATTGGATCCAATTCAAAAACTGTAGCTCGTATGTCTTCTGATGACGGTATGCGTCGTAAACTTTGATTATCAACAGAGGTGACCAGGGAGGGCACCACTGACTCTATGGGAGCAAGATCTGTCATTCCACCTGTCTGACTTGAGAAAAGATTTTCATAGTAATCCAAAATATGAGTGGCTATTACCTCTGGATCATTAGTTATTTCTCCATTAATTTCCAAATGTGTCAAAGGTTTTTGTGCTCTTAAACGACGAAGTAGTGAGTGAAAAAAAGTGGAGTTTCTATCTCCACCTTTCAGCCATTTTAATCTAATCTTTTCTCTTAGAAAGATATCTTGCTGGCGCAACAATCTATCTAAATCAACGTGAGCATCGGACTCCAGTTGCAGCATTTCTTCGGAGAAAGAATCATCATTATAACGCTGTTGAATATCAACCAGTGTATCTGTTGCAATTGCAATATTTTGATTTAAATTACCAAAGACAGTTTTGTTCCATGTCTTGAGAACCAATTTAAGAGCCTTAAGTTTGCCAATAACAATACCCATAGCGCTAGCCTGGATAGGCACCGACCAAGTGGCAAGGACTAAATCCATAAAGCCAAGGTGATCGAGCCACATACCATGAAACCTAAATGGCCTTGGACCTCCATTCCCTGTCACAGAAGCCGTGAGTAAAAGCAAAACAGATGAAATTCCAATTTTTAGTTGTTAATTGTTCATTATATTGTGTACTTATATTCTTAAAATATTGCAGGATGAATTTATCTCAATGTTCAGGTAGTAGTACAGAGAAGAAAACAAGAGGTCGTACGCAAATGAATAAGTTGGTAAAGTTGCGAAGTGAAGGGATTAAGACCTCGGTACTATTTAATTCAAAAAAAAATACCTATTAGACAAAATTCAAATGATTTCATTAGTTATTTAGGGGTATTAACACGTGCCTTAATTCAAATTAATTATAAGACATGGACAAATGTGCTTGATGATTGCAAGGAACTTTTATCGCAAGATGTTATAGTAAGTAATACTATTTCTTTGCATGTAAAACTTTAACATAAGATTAATTATATATGGTTCTGAATATTGTGTACATGTTTTATGAAGACAACTTTTATATTTACCAATCGACTCAGAGATAGCACGATTATATACGATGAAGAAGATGGGTGATATGTGGAGAAAATATAAACATAAGTTATACAAAGAGCAAGTGTGCCTAATCTTGAGTTTCCGAATTTGTTGAGAACACCCCCTGAAAAATATGATTTTATTACCCAAGAATAATGGGATTTATTTGTTGAGTGGACACAAATTGGAACTTTTAAGGTAATGATGTATAAATCAGTTACATTCAATACATATCATATTGTTATCACAATATGTGTATATATATATATATTTCAAGTATTTTACTGACATAACTTTTTATAGGATTTGAGCATGGAGTCCAAATAAAATAGAGAAAAATTAGTGTACGTAAATTATACGGGTCAAACAAGTATTGCAAATACCAAAGAGTCATTGGTATTAAAACTTCAATATGTTATTACTTAACATTACATATAAAACTCATCTATCTAACTTCATAAGTGCTATTATTGTAGGAAACAAATTTTCAAGATGAAATTACTAAAAGAAAACACATTACTTAGAGGTACATGCATTCTAGAGATGGAGTTCCAATTAATGAAGCTGCCCAAAAGGCATTCGAATTGATGGTAATTAATTAAGTTTAATATAAAATATACTGATTATAACTTTTTTTAATATTATCATGAATTTATATAGTGATTACTTAATTTTTAGGAAGAATATGAAAGAAAAAGTGAGTCTGGAGAATTTAAACTTGTTGGTCACAAGGATATATTGGGCCAGTCATTACAAACAAAAGAACATCCTGGACGTGTTAGAGGTGCTAGTTATAGAGTTACCATACTTATGAGATATCACAAGCCCACGCGTGAGAAGAATACAATAAAGCCAATTAAAGGAAAATGGAAGGTTGATAATAACAAACAACTTTTAGAAGAGAACTGCAGGTTAAGGGTAGAGAATGAAGCACTTAAGGCAAAATGTCCCAGTATCACTCAAGAGAGCAATACTTTCATTCCTCTAACGAATCCAACAATTCCTATGAACGACTTAGAGGTATGCATCACATATAATTGCAACTATAACTTATTTTATTATAAGCAGTGCTAATATGAGTTTAATAATATTGTTTGAGAACTCCATGTTATTTAGTGTTGGATGATTTGAATAATATTGTAGCTAAGGGTAAAGTTTACCAAACAACTGACCCATATGCTAAAGTGTATCATATACTTCTTGGTAAGTATAATGCACGAGTTAGTATTGAGAAGTCACTTAAAGATGAAGAATTTTTGCCAATTCCCATTAGGGATGAGTTGATGTGTGTTGGACATGCCGAAGGATGTATGGTAGCTTGGCCAAAAATTTGAATAATCCCTAAAAATGATTTGGTTAGTATAAATGAACATTAATTGATTTGCTTATACACATATTATAAATATATTTATTAACATAAGTTCACATAATCGTAGGCCTCCCAAAAGCAAATCAAGTCAAAAGAAAAATGATACTTTTCATAGAAAAAGAATAGAAGATTTTTCATGTGTAGTTGATGGAGGTGCCGTTGAACGTATGACAATATATGCATGAACCAATATGATTGGTGATGGTGAATCATTCCAAATCTCTATCGTAGATGCATTGGGCATTGAGGAGCCCTTAGAGGTTAAGAGCAAGGACATAATGCTATTATGTATTATCGGGTGACTACAATGAACAATTATTGCAGTATATGAGAGGTAATATTTATTTCAATATTTTATATTATTTATAAGTTCTTTTGAAGTCATATAATAATTATTTTTTCTTCTAAGTATAGGCTTTTATTTGTTCACTTAACAAGAAATGTAAAAAATCTCAACTTATATCGCTTTCTACATCCTACACTTATATCAAATCAATGGAGCCCTACTCTTGATGATTAAATCGATTCTCTAGTTGAATGAATGCTTGGAGTATGAGAGAATGAAAGACTTATTGTACCATATTGGCCAGCGTGAGTTTTATTAATTTATAGTTTTCTTATGTTCTAATTTTGTTAATTGTTCATTTTTACTTAAATCATTTACAATTAATTGTAGAAATCATTGGATGCTTGGGGTGATCCACCCATATAGTGGTGTTGTTGAGTGGTTTGACTCACTTGAAAACAGTCCACCACAAAGATTTCAAGATATGATCATTGGGTATTATTAACTTAATATATTTCATTAAATTGATTTTAAATTATTTCTAATTAATAATGCATGATATTAGCATACATGAATAATTTTTATTTTATTATGTCGATATTATAGTTCTTTTTCTACATGATACCAAACTATATCACATTCATTTAAGCCACCACATAGTTTTCGGCCTATTAAGGTTAGTATTAATTTATTATTTATTATATGTATGTATATTTTTAATCACAAGTAAATCTTTAGCTAAGCTAGTGAATATTAATTAATTATATATTTATGTTGTCTTATATATTTGTGTAGGCACCTATTCAAAATAATGGTATTGAGTGTAGTTTTTTCATGATGAGATATATGAGAGATATTATATATCAACTAAAAAAGTCTTGATCACTACTAATAAGTTGAAAAAATAATTCATGCATGTATATACAATATATATTAAGAGCTAGTTCAATGTAAGTTTTTTAAATTATCATATTAACTATCTTGTAGTTACTTATAACTATATATCTAATTATATATTTTTTTAGTTTGTAGAAAAGAAAACATACACACGGAAAGAATTTGATGTTTGTCGAAGAGAAGTATGTCAATTTCATATTGATAGTAATAGACCCATGCAATAGCTAGTTAATTATATAATGAACATTTTGTTATTAATTAGATTTAACTCATATGTATATATAGTTGGTTTTAGTTAGTGACATTAGCTCTTGTATTTTACTTATGTAATTAAGTGACATGTGTGTATATATATATATATATATATACATATACATATATATGAATTTCTGATCAAATTTTGAAAAGAGCATGTATATATAGTCTCATATGAGTAGGGCATAAAAGCAGATCAAAAAAATTAGGACCAAAAATTATTATTTAAAAAAATTAACTTTTAGATACGGTTGTTAATCGTATATAAAAGTTATAAAACTAAACAATAACTGTACCTAAAAGTTATAAAACTAAACAATAACCGTACTTAAAAGATTTACTAACCGTACCTAAAATTTTTTAGGTACAGTTATTTTTCTATAGGTACGGTTGTTAACCATACCTAACACGTTTTAGGTACAGTTAATAACCGTTTCAATATACTTTTAGGTACAGTTACTAAAAATTTTAGGTACGGTTGAACATTTTTTGTACGATTAATAATTGTACCTAAAAGATGAAGCTTTGGCGACAATGATTATTGGTACAGTTACATGTACATCTATCTAAAACCTTTTAGGTACAGTTGGCAACTATATAAAACCCTTTTTTCTTGTAGTGTCAAAAACACCAAGAATATGGTTTGCATGTTGCTCCCACAGGAAAAGATGTAGGCCACTTCTAGATTAAATTGGAATCTAGAGGACGATCATTACTTGCCACACTCAAAAATCCCACCAACCAAGGGGGCTGGGAGGACTAGATTATCAAAAAGGAATTTTAAAAAAAATTTCATAAGGCACTAGGAAAGAACATCAAACTCTAGGAACTTGGGAAGATCAGAAAATTAAAGGACTTGGGAACCACTTGAGGAATCAAGACTTTGGACTTAGGAAAATTCAACCAAAAAATGGAATTGGGATTCAAGAATCCAACAACAAAGCAAGTCATTCAAAAAAAAAAGAACGGCCTGAGCAAAACATGTTAGAATTAGTAAAAAAAAAACTTGGAGTCTGCAAAAAAGTTACAAAAGTCAAAGTTTGGGCAATTCACTTTGGGGAACGATGCAGTATAGACAAGACGAGGCCACTTGTCACCGAACTCCACCCTATACTATAAAATATGGGCTCAATAGAACATCAAGGGAAGCCACATGTACCCACATGCACCACCTTCTCAAGCAAGCAAAAAAAATTGCAATTCTACCATAAAACTGGATTGGACCGGACAAGAAAGCACTTATGGACCCAATTCACCATGATTTAAAATGGTTATTGGAAATCTTAGTTTAGTTTCAAGATCTTCAAGACAAGACCTTTCCGATGGTATGGGCCATCCAACTAGCCGACCACCTGGCTGGCCCTCTATTATCATGCTATGGTTCATCCTCTATCACATATGATCCCACCTTTTCCTCTATATCTCCTGCCAGTGCCTTCCAAAAAAAAAATTTGGATCCATATTGAGGCTGACATAATGTTCATCTTGGGTGACTAGGGCTAACCCATTTTGGCCTTATCATCCTAACTTCCAAAGAATTTTGCAGAATGTGAGCTATTTCCTAAAATATCCCAAAGTTATAAAATGGAGGTGTGCTCTCCCAAGGTAACTACATTGCTGGTGTATTCTTATGGTCCAACTTCTAAAAGAAACAGGAAGTGCATCCCTGTAGTCCAATTTTCAAAATTATTGCTAAGCTTGTTCCCAGTCCATATTCTGACAGTTGAGGCACACTTCCTAAGGTCCAAGTTCAAATAATGATCTCACCGTCCAATTCTCAACCAAGGTGTTAGGTGCATTCATTCGGTCCAAGTTCGAATGACACAATTGAATATTCATCTCCTAATCGAAGTATCAGCATAACTTTTCCAAGTTTATGTCATGTTCATCTCAAGAGCTGGGGCTAACTCACTCTAGTCCTATCATCCAATGAATTTCAAAGAACTGTTAAGTCTTTCTCAAGAGTCCCAATATCACCCAGGTCCTAAGTGTACTCACCCAAATTTTCCAAGATGCTAAGATGATTTCCCAAGGTCACAAGAAAATGCTAAGTGTGATCTCCCAAGGTCACAAGCGCTAAGTATTTTCTACAATATTGCAAAAGCGTTAAGGGTACACTCCCATTCCAAGCTGCAAAAGTAAATGCAAGTTCAAACCCTCACCAACATTCTCTGATAGAACTACTGACTCTACCCGTACTACCTCCTGAGTCCCTATGGCTTCCTAGGCCTATGTCACATGCCTATGTCCACCATAATTTTGGACTACTGCTCTAGCTGAGGTCTCATTCCCTTTAACATCCAAGTTGTCATTATTCTCTTTGTAATCAATAGAAACCTCAATGAAGTCTAGAAAGTTACAGCAAGGAAGAGCTAGATTTGGTAATTTCTTCCTGAATCTCCTTTTAGTTGACTTAAAGCCATGCACCCAAACAACTTTTGTGTCAACTTGTAACTCCTCTAAATCCTTATACTCTTATATAGCCTGCTAAATCATGACTTCTTTATGGGTAAACAACATCTGGATCATCATTTCAGTTGGGGACTCACTCCCCTCACCCGCTTCTTCAAATTGAGAAGACAAGTCTCAAGTTCTCAGTTCCTAGCCTCTCATATTCTGGCTCCTTTCTAGTTATGTCTTCTTGTAGTTAGATCCAAGCAACCTCAGTTGACCTTTTAGCTCCCTCAACAACTTCATAAGCCTTCTCAACAGCTAGTTTAAGTCTCTTGGACCTCTCCTCTAAGCAACAGAAGAGATTTTGAGAGGAAAGTGCTACAAAGGCAGAATTACATAAGTATCTTTTGTTCAATCGAAGCAACAAATCAAAGTTGAACTATCAAACCGGATCCTAATTGTCACCCTAGACACCATGCAAGATAACCATGGAACTTCCTGGTCCTCTGGTTCCATCAGAACAATTATAGTAGTCTCACTTGGACAACATAAATAATTCAACCTGGTCTTTTGGTTCTACTGAAGTTATACCGACAGAAGTTCGACAACCTAGAGGTTTCACATCTAGTGACCACCTAATCTGATCTAGGTCATCTAGAAATCCTAGTAATCCAATCATATCATGGTCATCTAGAAATCCAAATCACTCCATTCTGAATCAAAATTTTGTTGCCAAACTCTTCCACCACAAAGCGCTAACCTTTGATTGGAAGAATAAGATGAGCAAAGTTGAGAGTAACCAGGTCTACATAAAGATAGGGAGTCTCAATCATAACCTCCCATCCCAAAAGCAGTCCAAGGCTCCATCTAGGGGGGATAAATGGCAAAGTGAGGCCATGAGAATATCAATTTTGGGAATTCAAACCCGCTAGACTGTAGTTGACTGTTTTCCAAAATTTTGACACGTTGTAACTTTCCAATTGGGAATCAGCTTTAGACACCGAAACAAGCATTGGAAAGCTTATGATCATGAGATTCTTATGTCATGAAGATACTTGGTATACTAGCTTCCCATCTCACTCAAGAAGTATGTTACGAAATCTAAAGTGCACGAGTCATGTACAAGTGATAAGTATTTTTAAGAACGGGGTTTTCATACCCACGAGGAACTTATTAAGGCCTGTACTAGGATTAAATACCAAAATATATACTTTCCCTTTCTATTTAAACAATCGAAATGAGTGAAAAATTAAAATAACAAAACTAAATTAATTAAAGAAATAAAAAAATATATTCACTACACAATAAAGAAAAGTCTAGGAATTCAACTTCCCCAATTCTATTCCCACGATTTTCTACGTCTCAATAAAATTCAAATGTAAAGATTATTAATCAAACTCTATTCAAGTAATTATCACCCACATATCTATGGTCATGTTAATCATAATCCATATTAACCTAGCCCATGTGTCTATGACCATCTAAGCATACATGGGTCATTAAATACCTAGAGTTTAAAAGTGATTACACAAAAAATAATAGAAATTGCTTCCTCATTACACATATGTCATTTTAATGCATGTTCACAATTTAATGCCAATTTTTCAATTGCGCACAAAATTAACAAATCACCTAATTAAATGGCCAATTTAAATAAGAGCATTAAGCACATTAAATTAGATAAACTACACACTCACAAAATATTAAATTAATAGCATAAATCATGTTCATAAAATAGGTTCCATTAAATCCCTAGAGCTAGAAACTACTCCATAAATATTTATACACAAAATCTTAGAGAAATAAACATTAAAAGTACAAAAGAAACAAAAAGAGAAAAAAGAAAAGAAGAAACCCAAAAGAGTTGGTCAAATCCTATGCTCCAAGTGCTCTTTTTGCTCCAATTTTGCTCTTTCTCTCTCTAAAATCTCTATGAAATGTGTAGATAAATCTAAAAACAAAGATAAAAAAAAGTATTTTGGTGGATAAAAATGATTAATGGAGTGATAGAATGGATGGAGGATGGATATGGAAGTGTATGGAAGTGGAAGAAGGTGAAAAGTGGTGAATGGGTTGTTGAAATTTTGTGCAAAATGAGATAAAATAGGTCTAATATGCTCAAGTCAATTTCTGGCTAATGGATCATCTTAAAAAGCAAGGGCTGAGATGAAAATGAAATAAAAACAATCGCTGGCCAATAGGAGGATAACATTTGGCACTGAAAAAATTGGCAGGACGAACCGAAGAGCAACACGTGGCATAGAGAAAACATGGGATCTATGCGAGCCCAACACATGGCACTCTGTGGAAGGCTAACACGGACTGATCTGATGAGCTGACGCCACACGGTAACAAGCGATTGGCTGATCTTTATTGTGTGCTTACTTCTATTTCTTTTCTTATGCTATGTTTCCTCTCTGTATGTATTGCATAAGTGTATATGATTATTTCATACTTTATGCCTTCTCTCTCTCATATAGGGGTGTTTTTTAGACTTTATGTGTCAAAAATGGGGAGAAGTTAGCATGTTGCACAACATATTTACATTTATTTTCTACTTTATGTAGGATATGAATATAGGTTTGCATTACATCTTTTTATCTAACTTACATGCATTCAGAGGGAGTGTTGCATGAAGTCAAGGGGAGTTTATTTGACTACTTATCTTTAGCCTATTAGTGTGTACCTGATAACATGATAGTATTTGGTTAAACTATACATAGTTTTGCATGATATGTTCACTAGTATGTGTTTATTTTGTGTGTACGAAATACAGATTTAATTTTGGACCTTCTAGCTCATTTGGAGCTGTTGATAGCATCAAGACGGATGTATTGATTCATGAAGATGGATGGAGCACTACAAGACGGAGGCTCTTGGAGTGTAGGTAAGTTGGGGTGTTTTGTCCATGTTAGAGTTTTTTCATGGGAAGAACTTCGTTAAATCATCTTGCATGAATATATTATTTTTGATGCTTACCATGTATAGGTTGTGTAGTGTTTTGCCATAGAAAGTCAAAGGGGGAGATTGTAAGTCTCTTTGTTTCTTTGTTGGCATTTCTGTGTGCAAAACATGGAGTTTGTTTATATTAATTAGTGTTTTGTCTACCTCTATGCATGGTACTTTGCTTGTGATCAGTATCACACACATTCACGTAGATCTTAACACTATTATATGTTTGTATAATACGCACATCACTGGGTAATTTGGAGCATATAAATTGCATGTTAAAATGTGTTTTTACTCATATTTGTTTCTCTAAGTTGGTGAGTATTTATGGCTTTTTATTTGGTGAAGTTTTGTCTTGAAAAAACTGAAAAAGTTTTTAATTACGGATCTAATAAGCCTAGAGGGGGGTGAATAGGTTATTTTCAATTTTCAACAAATATTATATAATCTAATCACAACGGCCAGACATGCAATCGCGTGTAAAGATAAATGCGGAATAATAAAACGACACACGATATTTTTAGGTGGAAACAACCTAGGCCACAACAATGACCTAAGAGGAAAACCACCGGTCCACCGGACCACCTAACTATCCACTATGAAAATAATGTTCAATTACAACCATAGAGTCCAGAAACTACCCGTCGCAGATAGATCCCCCTTTCTGTAATTTACTTACGAGCCGCTTGCTCCTTTCACAGCCTCCAATAGTTAGATGTCTGGATCCGGACCAACGTTCCGATCTACTTGAGTCACACAAGATCAACCGAACCCGTCACCTTCGGTAATTTCGAGTCACACGAAATACCGAACCTGTCACCTGTAACGTTAGCACAAAAACACAAGTGCAATGTGTGTCCTAGAGCGGATTCAAACAATAAACAATCCTAACTAGCAGATTCAATAACATGCGATGTAAAAACAGGATCAGCTAGCAAACTCTAGAACATTCAATATTAAGCTCAATATCATGCAAATCAATTAGGCATATGAATAAAACATGAAAAAGCCTAAGAACAATAGATGAAGAGAATAAGCACAATTCAGATGCTAGAAAGTATTAGTGCTGTATAATTCTAAATGCTCAAGTTGATTAATTATGCACAAACATCCCTTCACTTATATAGAGTCCAATCCTAGCTCAAATAGGATTTGCAATTCACTATAACTCTACTCATATCAGGATTCAGTTCTCAAAAGAATTCTTCTCATACAATGATTCTATTCACATCAGCATTTATTTCTCACAAGAATTCTACTCATACAAGGATTCCACAATTAAAATAATCCTACGCAAATAAGGACTCTATTTCCACAACACTTTTATTCACACAAGGATTCTACTTTCTTAACACTTCTACTCAAACTAGAATTTTGCTTTTCTCATTAAATGAGTCAAATTGATAAAAGTAACACATGGGTCGAATACACAAAAAGAGTTTGAGTAGGAATATAATACTGGCTCGATCGATCGACAGGCCGTCTCGATCGATCGAGAAGGTCTCGATCGATCGATACACAAAACTCGATCGATCTAACTCAAACAGAGAGAACCTGGATCGAAGTTGTTCTATACTCGATCGATCGAAAAGGGTTCGATCGATCGATCCAATTGCTCGATCGATCCAGTCCAAACAGAGAGCACCTAGATCGAAGTTGTCTCAGTCTCGATCGATCGACCACTCGATCGATCGATCAATACTCTCGATCGATCGACCAACATGTGCACAATTACATTTTTCGTTACGATCCATACTAAGTGTCGTGCTTAATTGTGTGAAGATGTATGCATGATATAATATTATACCTGTCATATGAGCGTTCCAAGCTTGATGACTCCATCACCATGTATCGTCTGATTAATCGGTGAATTCCTATTCTAGATTACAATCAAACATTTTGTCCACGAAAATTGTCAATACAAAATAAACCTTACAAAAAACTTCTTTTTAATGGCTCATTAGGGCCTTGCCGAGGTCTTGCTAGTGGCTCACAGATGTTATTGGTGAAGGGTTCATGAGTGGGCACAATGTGAAATTGTGACTTGTTAGACCTTTTTTACATCTCATGGGGGGCTCTCTGGAGTGGTCAAAGAAGCCTCATGGGGGTGCGCGGAAAGGTGGTAACAAAGGATCGACGAGGGTCCTAAAAGTTGAAAAATTAGCTATAAATACCCCCTCCTCTCACTTGTTATTTACAACTTTCTACACACTTTGTTATCCTCCTTTTCACCACTTCTACATATTTTCTTATACTGCATATTTAGTGTTGTATATTTTTCAAACGAGTGAAAAATAATTTTTGGTGTTTAAGAAAAATATTTTATAATTCTCTTATCATCAATACGTTGAGTGTGGTTCCGTATTAGTGATTAGGAGGTGATAATATCTTTGATAAAATATTCTTAAAATGGAGATTCCTTAGTTTCAACACATCAAGTATTTTTTTGCATTGAACTACACGGTGGTGGTAGAGTTTGATAAACTTATTTTATCAAACGGAGTTTCCATAATAACAATACATCAAGTGTATTTCTATATTGTTACGACGAGGTGGAGTTTTTGTATCAATATACATCAAGTGTTTTTCTATATCATTGATACAAGGTGTTTTATTCTAAAATCATATTTTGGGTAAGTGATGTGCAAATTATAGTACTCGCAAGGAATTGCAATGGTTTTAAACAATCTTTTTCTTAATTTAATTAGAGTCCTAAAGTAACTAAAACACTAACTAAATAGAATTCTAGAAATACTAAAACTCAAAATAATTAGAATCTTAAGTCTAATAAAACTGTAAACAAAGTTAGATTTAAGAGCAAAATCAATGCTGGTGAACAATTAAAGAAAACAATAATGCAAACTTTGAATAAACTCAAAAAGGTTTTAAATATTAATGAAGGATATATAGACGTTTAGTTTGATTAACCATGCTTGAATCGAAAAGTTATAGTGAATTAACATGAACGTTCTAATAAATTAATAGTACCGATTTTCCTTTTAATTGCGAAAATTCCTACGATCGGGTATTCTCTTTGTTGATTAACTAATCAATATCCTACGATCGGGTATATCAAATAGCAATCAAATTATGCACAAGAAAAAATATGTCAATCAAACCAATGCCATGACTAGGTCATTAATTTGAAATTTTAATTAAGTTTTTCAAAGTAAAGTCAAGGTAACGTTCCTAAAACCAAACTCTAATATTTTTCAACCTAATTATGAATCTCAAATTGGCCCATGAAAATTCACAATTAAACATCTAAACATGCTCTAAATCAAAAGGTAATTTTATTTATCTTAAAGCAATAAAAATATTCACCACAATTGTTCAAGCAAACATGGTAACACAAACTAAACACCCATAATAGAATTAGCCAAGCATGTTTGAATTAATTTTCATAGACAAATTTAATTGAACATACATCTCAAAGAAGTAAGAAGAAGAAGGGAAATTCTATAACAAAAATAAACCAAGATCTAAATACCACAATTGGATTGGATGACGATCTTCTCCAAAAGCTTGATCGTTGATCTTCAATGGCTTCTTTAATCCTTAGAATTGATTCTCTTGCTTCTTTGAGTGTGGAAAAGCTCCAAAATTTTGATTAAGTCTCTTGTTGATTCGCAAAATTAAAGTGTGTGTAAAAGGGAGACTTAATGGGGTATTTATAAGTGTAAGGGTTACATAAAATTCGGGCTGTTCCAGTAATAGGCGCGCCACGGCACACACATTTCCCTACCACGGCACAGAAATAAATCTGAAAATAATGGCCAAACATGAGAGGCTCTCGCTGTGGCGCGCGTTGCATTTTGTATCTTTACAGTACCCCTTACATACTGGTTAGCTCGTTATGTAAGGCTTACATAATTTGACTCGTGTTGCTCCTAAATTGTAATTTGAACGCCGTAAATGTTTCGTCTTTGCGTGTTTGCGTTATTCAACTCATCCGACGCTAAAAATACCTGAAATACACTAAAATATACTCGTGATTCTAAATTGATAGATTAATGTAAATAATCAAATAATCGAGTTGTAACAAATCTATTTTTTCACAATTAATCTCAATAAATCACGAAATATTAATGCTTTTCAAGCATTCATCACAACCCCCAACCAGCTTCTTGCTAGTCTCTAGCAAGTGAAGCGATCTAAAAACTTAAAGAAAAGCAAATAAAATAAACTATACTAACCTAAAATCACTTTCGTAGATTGTCACGGTTGCATTTAGCATATGCAACAAGCTTTTAAACTCCTAGGTGGCCCTAGTGAACGAGTTTTTGTCTTGTAAGGGTTTCCAGTGATGATACCCACAAACATCATACGACTCTTAAAACTATTAAAGACTCTAGATATACTCGAATCAATCCATGCATATGTCTCAAAAACTTGTTAATGACGAATGGCATATGAAATAGTTAAAAACTACTTAAGCTCAAAAACAGTTTAAATATTAAATCCATTTTCTTAATTGACTTTTGAATAAACAATCAAACCACAAGCCCATTAGCTACACTATCGGATTGTGCCATGCATGATATTCATAGATTGCATTTTAGGTCCCAATATTGTGCAAGTAAAATATAAGTGAGAATTGCACTCGCAAACTCCATAGGCTCACTTTTCAAATTTATCTCCACTAATATAGAAATCAAAACTACCTTGAATCAATAGGACTTTATTAAGCTTGTAAAGTTGTGTTAAGGTATGTGGTTACGAAAGTACGAAAAGGTTCTTATTAAGAGAATAAGAGTACTTTGCATTTTTCTTCACAAATTTCAACTTTTCTACCCAAATGTTCTTCTCCTTCCTCCTATTTTATAAACTCCATATGTCCCTTAGATTTTTGCTTGATTTTCTTTCTTTACTCTTCTTGCTCTTTATTTTCATTTTTTTAATCAAAGCAAGACATATATAATTTCCTTCTATTCAAATGCTCATGAAAATCAAGTATTACATTGAGCACTCTTATCACTAAGTGTAGTACAATGTATATATGTATATTGAGTTCACGGGTGTCACTATGGATAAAACAGTATGGGGAGGCTCAAAAATTTCAAATGGTCCAAAGATGGCCTAAATCATTTCTAAGTGGTATGTGATTCTATTATTTTGCCTTAATGGATTTTCAAGAAAGTTCTAGAGTTTGTTAAAACTTAAAATATATCACGAACATTCATACATTACACAAACCAAAAATAGTGATACTAACCAAACAAACTACCACATATACCACAAAATCCTCAAACTAGATGAATCTAACATTTTTGTGCCTCTTTACTTAGGTGAAAATCAATTTCTTTCACATGTCACTGTCATTACAATCACATTAATATCATAGACTTTCGAATTGATTCAAGTGGACTCGATACTATCCTAACAAAATTCAAATGAAAAACCTACAAAAAGTTAAAATTTAAAATTTGGTCTAAATCCATGCTCATGGAATATTTTTCCCACCCCTAACCTAATTTCTACATTGTCCTCAATGTCTCAAAGAAAAATAAAAGAAATTAAGTAAAAGAGTGAAGAAGTTAACCCCCTTTTGTATGAAATTGTGTACATTACAGTTACGTTCTGGTTCACCATTCCTCACCCTTCTCATCATGTAGCATTTAGTTCACGAGACATATGAATGAAACCTCTAAATGTGTGCATCACAACTTAAAGCCAAATTTAAAAAAAATTAACTAAAGACAAATGAAATCAAAAATCATTAAACAATGTTAATTAAAGTTCATAACTAATCCAACATAAAAAAATAAAAAAAAACTAACTAAAATAAAATAAGAAAAAAATGAAAGAAAAAGAAAATTAAACTAAGAAAAATAAAATAAAATAAAATAAAAATTAAAGAAAGGAAAAAAAAAAACAATGGGGAGGCTTAATCCTCCATATCATCATGTTGCTCATTGTCGTCCTCAGGTTGATTCTTCAGTGGTCTATAGACAAAATCGTGGCCCGAATACTGCAAAACTGTGCCAAATTGGGTGAGGTCTACACCTCTTTGTATCAACTGGAAGCTCATCATTTTGTGGAGTAGAGCTTGGCATTCATGTGAATATTTCATTTGTTCGCTGAACCAAGCTTGTTGTTGACTTTGGTATTCCTGTATTTTATTCACCTTTGCTTCCAAGTTCACCAACCTATCTTTGGTGGTAACGTTCTTGGAAGAGGTCCCATCACCCTTCCTATTGCCTTGTCCCACCTTTGTACCACTGGTTAGTGCTGCATGTAAGTAAAAGTCAATGTTTCACTCGGTTGCAAGAGTACCTCGCCCGTGTCATATTATACTATATGTTTGACACATAGGGTGGTGATCAGTTGGGGAAAGAAGTAACTGAGGTTGTGATGCTCAACTGAGTATATAAATCGTTGTTGGATCATCATCCCTACATCAACTGATCTCTCCGTCTCTATTGCATATTGCAAGATTGCCCTCTCTCAATCAATAGTACTATAATGCCGTGTTGGCATTAGTCTGAAGCACACAACATATTGCTAAATACGGGATTGGGTTCTAAGATGCTTTTCCTGTAAGGTATTTACCATGTCCTCCTTAAATTCCCACTCCGCATAACCATTGGTAAGGGCATTTATAATTTTCTCGTAATTCACCTATTTTAAATAGGTTTCATACTCGCTATCATGTATGTCCCTCAACCCATAGTATGCATTTATAGTAGTCCTATTAAAAGGGACTTCAACACCCCTCACCCAAATCATTCCATCCCGAGCTTCCGGTGCGTGTACAAATTTCCTCCACCCTAATGCCTCAACCTTATCACAAATTCCCATTAATCCTACTTGTCCAAAATTCAACCCCCTCTCATTAACAAATCCTGTATTTCTTTTGGCAATACCTTCGTACCTCTTTTATGCCTCCCTACTAACAAACCTAGAGACATCAAAGTTGCATTCCTCAACCATTTTTCCTTTTCCTTTCGAACGACTTCCCTCTACGGCTTTTCTTTTTAGAGCCATAGATTGTGCTCTTTGGAGTTCGACTGAAGCCTTGAAAAAAAAATCCCAATTTTTCAAAACCCTAGCTTGTGTGGAAGAAGATGAAGAGATTTCTTGATTTCTTGAACAAATCTGTGAAAATTGAGAGATAAATACTTGATAGAAAGGTTAGATGGAAGAAATTATGGAGCAAAGTTTTGTTTTTGATGAAAAATGGGAGGTAAATGTAGAGAAAGTGAGGGAGTGTTTGGGAGCAAGTGAGGAAAAATGAGTTAAAGTGGGGAGGAAAAAAATTTGAAATGAAGTTTCAATGCACAAGTTACCCCCTTTCTGGCATAATTTGAACTCGCAACGTGGCACAAGTTTGTTCCCGCTGCAATACAGATCAATTTTGAGCTATACACGTGAAATAGAACCACTCCTACTGTGGCACAAATATTTCCCTGCTGTGGCAGCGCGAACAAAATTTTTAAAATTTGTCCCAAAATAGGAACTATCACTCCATGACACAAATTTTTCCTACCGCAGCACACAAAAATTTTCAAAAATCATTTTGAAACATAATCACAGTCACCACGGCACAAATTTTCCCTGCTGCAGTACACAAAAAATTTTAATTTTTTTTTATTTTTATGGGATTTTTGAAAAAGAGAACATGGGCAACGTATTCACCCCCAACCAAGATTGGGGTAATGTCCTCATTGCCATGAAAAACTTTTAAAAAAACAAAAATAAAAGAAAAGAATGAAAGAAAGAAAGAAATAAAAATGAACAAAGAAAGTAACGAATACAATACCGAATGGGTGCCTCCCATTAAGGGCTTAATTTTACGTCTAAGCAAGATGTAGGCGCTCTCGTGTCTAAGAATCTTAGAGACGTATGGTTTCTATGCTTTTCATGTTAGTATCTCCTTCCAAGTACGGCTTAACATGATGCTTGTTCACTTTAAACGGTTCTTGTGTTTTGGAATATAGCAACTCGACCATTCCATGTTGAAATACATTAGCAATTGTATACGGTCCACTCTACTTAGAATGTAGTTTTCTTGGAAACAAACACAAACATGAATTATATTAAAGTACTTTCATTCTAGGAACTAAAGACTTACTGATGAGCCTTTTATCGTGATAGCTCTCATACGCTCCTTGTAGATCTTGGCATTCTCGTAAGCCTCATCCCGAATTTCTTCAAGTTTGCTTAGTTGGAGTAGTCGCTTTTCCCCAGCTTTTGTCATGTCCATGTTGAGCTCTTTAATCGTCCAATAAGTTCTATGCTTTGGCTCAACGGGTAAGTGACATGCTTTTCAAAATATCAACCGGTAGAGGCTCATACCAATGGGTGTCTTGTAAGCTGTGCAATATGCCCACAAAGCATCATTCAAATTTACTAACCAATTCTTCCTTGAGGGGTGCACTATGCGTTCTAATATTCCCTTGATTTGTCTGTTGCTCACTTCCACGTGACCCGAAGTTTGGGGATGGTATGGGGTAGCCACTCTATGAGAGATGTTGTACTTTTTCAAAAACCCTTCAAAGAGCTTGTTGTAAAAGTAGCTTCCTCCATCACTAATGATCGTTCTCGGTGTCCCAAACCTGCTAAAAATTATATCCTTCAAGAATTTAATAACAACATTAGCATCATTGGTTCTATGGGTATCGCTTCTACCTACTTTGAGACATAGTCAACTGCTACTAAAATATAAGTAAAGCCAAAAGATGGGGGAAACGGACCCATGAAGTCAATTCCCCACACGTCAAACAATTTGATTGCAAGATTCGACGTCAAAGGCATTTCATTACGTTTGCCTATATTACTAGTCCTTTAACATTATCACATATCACATAAAACAGGTTAGCATCCTTAAAAAAAGTAGGCCAATAGAATCCAGATTGTAATACCATTAGGGCCATTTTCTTACCACTAAAATGGCCCCCGCAGTGTAGCTCATGGCAAAAATTTAGGATGCTCTCATGTTCCTCTTCGGGCACACACCTTCGAATGACTTGATCTTGACATTACTTGAACAAATAGGGGTCATCCCAAAAGTATTGCCTGTAAATAGTGAAAGACCTTTTCTTTTCCTGAAAAGTGATGCTATGTCTCAAAATTCCACTAGCAAGATAAATAACAATGTCGGTATACCATGAATTTGGACCTATTGTAAACACTTATTCATCAGGGAAGGTTTGTATGATTGTTTCCTTACTTTCACCCTCAACAGTATCATACCTAAAACTCAACCTGGACAGATGATCAACTACTATATTTTCAGTACCTTTTTTGCCCTTGATCTATAGGTCAAATTCTTGTAAAAGTAAGACCCACCTAATGAATCTAGGCTTAGCATTCGATTTAGTCAATAAATATCTTAAAGTAGCATAATTCGAATGAAATAACTTTAGTTCCTACCAAGTAAAACCTAAATTTATCAAGTGAGAAAACAACAGCCAATAACTCTTTTTCAGTGGTGGAATAATTAATTTGGAAATCATTGTGTTTTGTTAGCATAGTTTATAACATGTAAACGTTTATCCACTCTTTGTCCCAAAACAGTTCCTACAGCATTGTCAAATGTATCACACATAATCTCAAATGGTAAAGACCAATCAGGTGCAGAAGTAAGTTTATCTTTCAAAGCATTGAAAGCAACAAGATGTAGGGGGAGGTAATTTTGCAATCAAATCTATCTTAGCTTTATCTACCTCAATTCCCATGCTAGTTATGATATGTCTTAAAACTATACCCTTTTGGACCATAAAATGACTTTTTTCCCAACTAAGTGTCAAATTACACTCAATGCAACGTTCTAACACTAAAGTCAATTTGTGCAAGCAATCATCAAAGGAATTACCAAAAATAGAAAAGTCATCCATAAATACCTCGATGAATTTCTCCACCATGTCTGAAAATATTGACATCATGCATCTTTGAAAGGTGACGGGTGCATTGCATAGTCCAAATGGCATCCTCTTGAAAACGAAAGTACCAAATGGGCATGTGAATGTTGTCTTCTCCTGATCCTCCGGAGCAGTAAGTATCTAATAATAACCTTAAAGACCATCCAAAGAATAGTAGAAATTGTGTCCAGCTAGTCTTTCAAACATTTGATCAATGAATGGAAGGGAAAAGTGATCATTTTTGGTGTACAAATTCAATTTTTGAAAATCAATACACATCCTCCAACCTGTAATTATCCTAGTGGGAAATAATTCATTCTTCTCATTCTTAATCACAATTATTCTAGATTTTTTTGGTACCACATGAACTGGATTAACCCACTTACTATCAGCAATTGGATAAATTACTCCTACTGCTAGGAGTTTTAAAGCTTCTTTTTTAACCACCTCTAGCATGATTGGGTTTAGTCTCCTTTGTGCTTCTTTAACTGATTTGACATTGTTCTCCAAATTGATCTTATGCATACACATCGCTGGACTAATGCCTCTAATGTCTCTTATACTCCATCTATTGCTTTACTATACTTCCTAAGCTCCCTAACTAGTTTGTCCTTTTATTTTTGGGTGAGTGTAGATGAAATAATAACTGGATAAGTCTCATTCTCTCCCAAAAATATATATTTCAGATGCTTAGGTAGTTCTTTAAGTTCTAGTTCAGGTGGAGCAATCTCTTTGTCATGTGGGACATCTAATAATTCTAACGATGTACTAGCTTCCTCTATAGGTATGGCATTATCTAACAAATCATTGTACTCCATAGTCTCATAATCCAAAATGTCATCTACCTCTCCAACTGTAAGTGCAACCTCTAATTTATCATCTAATCTATCCTGCACAAATGTATCATGAATAATAGGATCTAAACATTCAACAAATGAGCATTCATCAATAGCAGATATAGAAGGGTAAGGAGATGAATTAAAAACCTTAAAATGTACAATCTCTCCTAAGACTGTCATTGTTAACTTCCCACTTTGGACATCAATTATGGTTAGGTGGTGGCCATAAATGGTCTACCCAAGAGAATTGTATGCTCCTTGTCCGAAGATGGGTTATCCTGCATATCTAAAACCACAAAATCAATAGGTATGATAAGCTTATCTACCTGTACAAGTAAGTCCTCAACCATGCCCTTCGAATATTTAACAGATCTATTCACAAGTTGAAGGGACATGGTTGTTGGTTTTAGCTCTCCCAAACCTAGCTGCAAGAAAATAGAGTAAGGCATCAAATTTATACTAGCACCAAGATCAAGCATAGCCTTAGCTACTTTCCTATCCCCCATAGTAATTATTAATGATAAAACTACCTGGTTCTTTTAACTTAGGGTTCCGTTGAAGCATTGCACTAGCAATTTCAGACACTATAACTCTTTCATTAAGCTCATACCTTATTTTCTTAGTATTTAATTCATTGAAAAATTTTGCATAAGAAGGTACGTTTCTAATTACATCTAACAAAGGCAAATTTATGTTCACTTTTGAAAGCATGTTAAATAAATCAGAAAATTGCTTCACTTGCTTACTGTCCTTTAAACGGTGTGGGAACGGTACTGGTAGTCGATATGGCTCTGATGACATGTGTAATTTAAGGGAGCTAGATGACTCTCCAATTGTTGCCTTTGAAGACTCTTCATGTTTGTCACCTATTTCCCCTACTTCCTTAGAAACTGAGTTATCATCTTCCATGTTACCTGCACTATAAGGTAAATCATTAGAAATTTCAGGTAAAACTTTTGTAACCACCTTATCACTCCAAAGAACTGTGATAGCTTTCACTTATTCAGGTTGACTAGACAACTTTCCTGTCTCTTGTTTGTGCATTTGTTCAGCTAGTTGCCCCACCTGTATTTCCACTATTTTCATTGATGCTTCCACAAAGTCCATCCTTCCACTACAGGATTGCATGAAAGTATTCAAGGTTTCCTCTACAGTCGGTTTATTTGGAGGAAATTGTCGGTTAATGTTTTGGCCTTGTGTTTGATTTTGGACAAATGGTTGGCAATTATTTTGTTTTCAAGCAAAGTTGGGGTGATTTCTCTATCCAGGATTGTAGGTATTAGAATAAGGGTTTTTCCTAGGTCTAGGTTGGTACCCTTGCATTAAATTTACCTCTTCATTAATACCTGCATAAGAATCACCTGTAAAGGAACAAACCTTAGCCCTATGTCCATAAGAACCACAAACTCCACATACCTCGTGTTTTGGCATTTGAGTCATATTGGAGGTAGTGAGAAGTTGCACTTATTTAGTCAACTCAGCAAGGTGCATGGTCATTTCATTTTTGGAGCCTAATTCATGGACTCCAGCTCTTCTTCCTCTAGCACTCTTTTGTTGGGATTGTTGAGAATTGGCTCCCAACATCTCAAAAAGTTCATATGTTTCATCTGCTATTTTCTCACCCATAACTCCTCCTGCAACGTTGTCAACTGTGAATTCACACTGTAGTGTAAATCCATCATAGATAAACTAATTTTGTAACTGCAATGAAAAGTGTTAATATGGACACTGTATCAAGAGCAGCTTGAACCTATCCCAAGCCTTGTGAAAGGGTTGTCCTTCCATCTACAAAAAAGTAACAATTTTGGTTCTTAGGTCAAACGTTTTTTGATGGGAATAGAACTTACCCATAAATTTGTTATATATAGCGTCCCAAGTGGCCAAAGAACCAGGTGCCAAGGTCATGAGCCAAGACATAGCTCTATCTTTAAGAGTGTAAGGAAAACACCTCATCCTTAGTTGATCTTCACTAAGTCCCTGCAGTGGAAAAGTTTACACAGTTGCATAAAGTTTACGCATAAAATTTAGAGGATCCTCATTAGGAATATCGTAAAAGGAGGGAAGTATGAAATAATGAATATTTTTCAATTCATAATTCCTAGCTGCCTCTATCAGTTGAATGCACGATGTGGCAGTCCCAATGATAGGTAAATTCTTTATTCATCATCTGCCTACCCACATTGTCATCCATTATTACTTGCGATTGTTATTATTCGTCTTTCTCTTGAGTGTGAGTATCCAATTTCCTTGATAGGTGTTTGATCCTATGAATGTTATCAATGAAAGGAGTGAATTTCTTGTTCAGTGATCCTACCCTGCATGCACAAATAAAAAGCAAACTAAGATCAAGGCAGCAGAGAAAATGCAAACAAATAAAAGCACTATTTTTTTATTTTTTTGAATAAAAGATAAAAATAAATAAATAATTCAAGTAAAGTAAATAAACAAATCAATCTAATTTAGAAACTCTAAAAAGTTAAAAACAAAATTACTTAAAACGCCAATTTTTTAGCAACGGTGCCAAAAATTGATGTGCAAATTATAGTACTCGCAAGTGTACGAATCACTCATATCAAGTGATAAGCAAACCTCTGAGGTCGAACAATTATTAATAGGGGATATATGGACGTTTAGTTTGGTTGACCATGCTTATATCGAAAAGTTATGGTGAATTAACATGAACGTTCTAATAAATTAATATTACCAACTTTTCTTTTAATTACAAAAATTCCTACAATCGGGTAATTCTGTTTGTTGATTAACTAATCAATATCCTACGATCGGGTATATCAAATTGCAATCAAATTATACACAAGGAAAAATATGTCAATCAAACCAATGCCATGACTAGGTCATCAATTTGAAAGTTTGATAAAGTTTTTCAAAGTAAAGTCAAGGTGACGTTCCTAAAACCAAAATCTAATATTTTTCAACCTAATTATGAATCTCAAATTTGTCCAAGAAAATCCATAATTAAACATCTGAACATGCTCTTAATCAAAAGGTAATTTTATTTATCTTAAAGCAATAAAAATATTCACCACAATAGTTCTAGCAAACATGGCAACACAAACTAAACACCCATAATAGAATTAGCCAAGCATGTTCGAATTAATATTCATAGACAAATTTAATTGAACATACATCTCAAAGAAGTAAGAAGAAGAAGGGAAATTCTATAACAAAAAGAAACCTATATCTAAATACCACAATTAGATTGGATCACGTTCTTCTCCAAAAGCTTGATCGTCGATCTTCAATGGCTTCTTGAATCCTTAGAATTGATTCTCTTGCTTCTTTGAGTGTGAAAAAGCTCCAAACTTTTGATTAAGTCTCTTGTTGATTTGCAAAATTGAAGTGTGTGTGTAAAATGGAGACTTAATGGGGTATTTATAAGTGTAAGGGTTACATAAAATTTAGGTTGTCCTAGTAATAAGCGCAACACAGCACACACGCCCCGCCGCGGTATAGAAATAAATCTAAAAACAATAGCCAAACCCAAGAGGCTCTCGCCGCCGCACAACTTTTCCTCGCCGTGGCGTGCGTTGCATTTTGTGTCTTCACAGTACCCCTTACATACTGATTGGCTCATTATGTAAGGCTTACATAATTTGACTAGTGTTGCTCCTAAATTATAATTCAAGTGTCGTAAGTGTTCCGTCTTTTTTGTTTACATTATTCAACTCATTTGACGCTAAAAACACCTGAAATATACTAAAATATACATGTAATTCTAAATTGATATATTAATGTAAATAATCAAATAAATGAGTTATAACAAATCTATTTTTTCACAATTAAGCACAATAAAACACTAAATATTAGTACTTTTCAAGCACTCATCAGTAAGCAACATATTATTTCTACACACATACTAATCGCAAGTATTTACATCACACTGCATGGTAGTGTGGCTCTAGAAATGAGCTGAATCTAATGAGGATCAAAGTAGTTATGGGACTGCTGGTGATAGCAGCCTAGGTAGTTAGGACAGGTAGTCCCTAACTGATAGAGGTATTTGGCATTTTATCTTTATCGAGTTTGTAATAACTTTTTTATTTCATTTAGCAAATTTGGCTGCTGAGTGGTTGCCTTAAGCAATGGATGTTACCACTTAGGATTGAAGCTTAAATGGGTTTACCACATTATATCTTTGTGTTTGCTTGATCTATTGCATGAGTTAGTACAATTTGAGTATCAATGGTATATCTAATAACATATATAGTATGTACTAAGATTGAAAAGCATTTATTACATTTACTTCTTTAATTTGATCTTTACCTTATTTATTTATCTACAATTACTTGTTATTTACTTTTCACTACTTGTACAAGAGGGACGAGTCCATAGGGATCCGTATCACCTAGACTTGGTTGTTAACCTAATTGGGACTTCTCTCAATTATGTTTTGTTTTCCTATTTATGGTTTAATTGCTAGGGACTAGCAATAAGCTCGTTGGGAGTTATATAGCATAAAAATGTATATCTTAAATTAATTAACATTTATGATTTAATCAGTTTAAAAATAATCATTATCAATATTAATTTTATAAATTTTGATTTATATTTATTATGATGATTTTATGCATGTAGGATAAAAAAAAATAGCCAAAGAATATCAAAGGAAACAAAATTTAATTATTGCAATATTTCTTCCCAAGATTTCATGAACATATTGATAAATTTTGACTCCATTATTAAAATTTAGTGATTCAAATTAATATGGAAATATAATTCAATGAAGCATTATTTCTCAAAGAATATCAAAATATGATTATTTTAAGGTCGAAAATAAGATGAAATCCAAAATATCTTACAGCTATACAGCTGTAAGTATCTTTTATATAACTTTATGAGTAAAAATTCAAATTAAATGATTTTTGATTATGTGAAAAGATAAGAGATTTATCTACAACTCATTCAAAAAATTGCAAAGAGTTCTTACTTTCTAGTCTCATTGTTTCTCTCTAGACTTTGTGAGAATGATTTATAAGTTAGGCTAAATTTAGAGCAAGGTTAGGGATAAACTTAATTATGTAGTTTTTATTTTTTATTCACTTTTTTTATTTTTATAAGTGCTTTCTAATTTATAAGTTTATTTTGAGAAATTATTTTGTTCATATTTTGCTACATTCAATAAATTATATTATTCAATTTTATATAAATTTAATCATGCTTTCTTTATGTGTAACTCTTAGTTTATAATTATTTTATCTATTTTGTGAGTTGCTCTTCTATTACGATATTGTCAATTTGATATATTGTTGATGTTAGATAGCTTGTAAGAATAAATTAAATTGTTCTACCATAAAAACATTATTGTTCTTAAATCAAATGAATTTAAATTTCATAGTTGATCTTTAATTCTAAATTTTTTAATTTTTTATTTGAGATGTGAAACATGCAATTGAGTAATAAATATAAATAAAAGTTGGTAATATTAAAATGAAATAATTAAGTGAATCTCGAAGCCTTATTATTTATATATTGATTTTCTTTTATACCAAAATTGCTATCTTTAATTATTGTCTTTTTTTTCATTTATAAAATTATTTATTTTATTATTATGTGATAATTTTCTTCTTTTTTAATTAACATTTTTGTGGAATCGATACTTAAAATTATACTAAAATAATCGCTTTATTAAAGATAATAATTTTGAGCATGATCTTGGTTCGAATTTAGACCAAATTTAATTTGATTAGATTTATTTAATTTAGATTCGATTTAGTTAATTGAATTATGATATAAATTAACACTTTTAGTTAGATATAAAAAAAAAAATTATAATTTTTATAAAAAATAATATAAAAATTGAACTAAATTAAAGTTTCGAATTCAAGATGCCTTTGTAGCTCTCATATTCAAGCCAAGTACGCTTTATAGATTGTTTTTGGGATTAGAAAAAAAGTGCTGGCAGTAGCATCAAGGTTCAAACTTAGCATCAAGGACCACCTTATTGATATACCACTACCAGCTATACGTAAAGTACTTACAAAATTAATTTAAATTTTAGTTAAATAGTTCAATCAGATATGATTGGTTACAACTTTCGTGTAATTGGACCAAAGCATTTGATATTAAGAATCATTAGGACTGGTTTGGTCCAAATTTTTTTTCTTTCTTTTTTTAACCCTTAGATGGTATGATATGCTAGAGTCCACAGTCTAGAGTTGATGGTATCTTTAGCTTGTAGATTTCGGTCATGCTTGATTTTAATAAATACATACAAGTAGTAATTTAGAATCAATTGCCCTATTAATTATTAGAAATTCGAAATGGATGGTGATAATGAAGGATAAATATAAATATTTTGGACTTCTTTAAAGGTACATCATTTCTACTAACCGATGAAGTTATGATTTTAAGACTTTAAAAAACGTACATAATAATTATTAAAAAAATTTAACAAAATTTTTTGTTCTAATTTATAATAATATTTTTTTAATAATTGAAAATTTTAAATTAAAAGGCGATAATTTTTTAGAAAAACAACAAAACTAATACTTTTTAAACTTGTAATAACAAAACTAGCACTTCTTGTATTCAAACTTATATTTTTATAATTTAAAAAAATAATTAATATGTCATTTTTCTTTGAACACCCATTCTATTAGAATCGAACGATAACAATTTAGATTCGTTCAATATTAAACGTTTAATATTATTAAAATGTTAGTTTTATTATTATAAATTTTAGGATGTTATTTTTGATAAATTTCTTAATTCTTTCTCCTAAAATGTTTAATTATTAAGATTTTTTGATAAAATTTAATGTATTAGTTCACTACAATAACTTTTTAATAGAAAAAATAAAATAAAATAAAAGGCGATGGTCGTTCTTTCAAAAAAAAAAATATTGTTTTTTTTGGTTAAAAAAAAAACGTTTCTATTTATGCTCAGATTAAAGAATTATTATATCAATGTTTTATCTGCAAACTAGATGAGGTTCTGTGACGTGGATATGGATCTGAGAAACTTCATCCTTATCTTCTTTTAAATATCCTTTAATTATATCCATTTTGCCACTTGTTCATTAATATATTTTTAATTCTTTTTCAAGAAAAATATCAACTTGATGTGAATGTCCTTAAAAAGAACAAAACAAAAGTCATGGTTGTTGGTGGGACAAGCTCTGGTTTTAGTTTCCTGCGGATAGTGACAAAAGAATTTTTACATTTTAGGTTATGTATTTACATTTTTATTTTAGAAAAAAGTCGTGTATTAGTATTTAATAATTGTAGTATTTAAATTGTAAGATCATTACCGGAGTCATTTATAACTTGCATACCCTTTAAAAATTAAAATATCTTTTATTTTTTAATAATTAGATCTTCCAATAAATATATATATATATATATATATATGAAGGGATATCAACCTTATTTTTTTCCAACTTTACCCATATGTATTTTGCTTTATTGCCAACATTGCCCTTGATATCATTTTTTCCCCTTATAATATCAATTATATCCTTAACATAGACAATACATAGGCTCAATAAATAATATCCTAAATTAATTCTAGAGGTTGCTATTTTTATACTAAAAACACTAATGTTATATCAATTTAAAATTTTACTTCATAATTTAATAATTTAATATTTTTTAAAATAATATTATTATTCTAATATTAGTGTTTTTTTTTTCCTTTGAAAATAAGGCTACTTTTGATCTTTTTTCATAAGCTTTATATCAAATTAACATAGTAAGAAATTCTATAAATTATCTAATTAAGACTAAAAAATACGAGCTTAACATAAAATAGTATTATTTTTGTGGTTATAAATTTAATGGTGCAACTTTTGTTGTTGTTTTTTTTTTTTTCTTTTTCTCATTCTGAACTACAAGCAAGATATAAAATATTGGTGCTTACCAATATATCGACAATTCAATTTTACAAAAATATTGAGATTATTTTCGATATCAATGAAAATTCACGTAAAAAGAAGTATGAAAAATTATTTAAAAAATTTTGAAATTTAAATAATAACTTAATATAAAGAAATTAAATAATATTGCATCACGTATAGTATTCTTCTTAACAATTAATAACTACATGCTAAATAAAAGAGTAACTTGAGTGAAAATAAGATGCTCCAATATTAAAAAATTATGTTATAATTACATTCAAAAATTATTTAGGACGTTCAAAGTACATACTATCTTGATTAAAACAATATTGATGCGATGACATGTAGTTGGAGGCTATTTGAAAATAATGATTAAGATGACATGAGTATATTACTTAATCTCTTCCTATTTTTCTCCATAAATAGGAAACTATGATTAATCCAATAATTTGCTAATTGTTGAGGAGGGTTTCCAAAAATTTCAGAAGTATTATGTATGCCCATGCTATTTTGGAGATCATTTTCATTCGTATTAATGCTCATTGAAGATAAACTTGCAGCCGTAATTATTTCATCTGATTCTAGCATATCATCTTATCCTCTATGATGTCTTCTTGTGTATTCTTTTCCAATAGCACATATGTCTGTACCAACAGCTCTATGCCTATGGTCTTCATCATATGTGGCATATATATAGTTTAGTTTCACAAATGAATGAACTTAAATGTTGGTTATGTCTTGAGCTAGATGTTATATTACCTCCATCATCATTAGCACCACTCTTTGTATTATCATTCATCATTATCTTTATATTTTCCTTCGTCGTTTATTTATATCATGGATATTATCAACAAAAAATTCGATAATATCACGAGTTTTTTTACAAAAATTACATTGTAAAAATTGACATATTTATATAATGGATATTATCAATTAATATCATAGATATTCAATAATATCTTGATATTTTAGTTAAAATGGTACTGCATAGTCATATTCATATCAAATGATCCCAATATTGAATATTATCTATGATATATCCTGGTATATAGGGATTTTGTAATCCTTCGCTACAAGTTAAAAGGATAAATTATCTATTTAGGACAAAAGACTAAATTTATTCAACTCAAAATTTTAGGGGTGAATAAAATAATCGATAAACCAACTTATTCGACCAAAATTGTTTCAAGACAAACCAACTTTTATGTTTCATAGGTCCAAAGAAGTTATTTTTGATTTTGAAAATGCAAAAATTGACTTGTATCGGATCGGTTAAGGTTTTAAAGCTTTCAAACCAACATTTAATCAAATGTCGTATATATTAAAAATAATATATTTATTTTTTTAATTTTATATATTTATACTACTTATTTCATATATATATTATTGATGCCATTTTTTGTCAACATTACAATGGGGGTGTACTTCTCCATACTGTGAACTTGTGAACAGAGAAAACAAATTAGGACCTTAGACCACCACGGGATGTGATGGCCTTTGGCCCTCCGATGCTTAAATTAGTTCAGGTAATGGCGATGGTAAGAGGAGACCTAAGCCTCGACTCTATGATAATATGGAGAAGAAGTGGAGACATAGAGAATATAAGAGTTGTGTGTATTATTCTATTATATCTAACCTCTATGTGATTGTGTACAAAGTGCATATATATAGGGGATAAAGATATACCTATTGGCAGTTACCTACCCAAAGAGATAGACTTATCTTGACATTGAAGGTTATATCTCTCTAATTATCTCTCATCGATTAATTAGGAGATATTTACAGCTTAGTTATCTAATGGTCTTTGATCTAGGAATTAGGCTTATTCGCTTACTCAGCTCTCATTAGGTTGGGCTGCAGGCTATACTACTGAGTAGGATCATGGGAGGGTGCCACATGGCATGTATTATTTTAAGTCCAACATCAACCCCTCAGGCCTCCTAAGACCAGATACATGGCGTAAGAGGTCTGGTTGTCACGTCGTAGATGTTGGGTCATGCTAATGGTCCATGGCCTTCTTTTGAGTGTCATTTCGTTGGTCCAGTTAGTGGAACTCAGATTCTGTTTGGCCATAAAACATGCACAGTAGATTTTCGATGTTGGAAATACGTTTGGATTTCCAATCAGAGCTCCGGTGTAGGAGATATGCTGAAGTCAATATTGCTTCTAAAAAAAGTTAACCTATGGTGATTTAGAGGGAAATTAGAATTTCAAAATTTGAAGCTTAGAGCCAAAAACTCCCTATGCAACCTTGCCTCTTGGATGGGCTTATGAATGGGTGAAGAATATTGTCTCCCACCCCTATATATACAAGCTTTTGCTCCACTATTCCTTCCACAAAATCTAACATTATGGAGAGAAGGAGTGGGGTGCTCAACTTCGAAAGGGAGAAAGCTAAGTGGAGAGTTCTTTCCATGTATTTTCTTCTTTCCTCTTTCCTTTCTTTTTATTATTTATTTTTACTAGTGTTTAGGACATAGAGTAGGCATTTTCTTTTTTTTGCCACCTATACACTTCCTGTGCAGGGAGTGATTTGATGCACATCAATGTGATGGAAGGAGATGGACGGATCTGGCCACCATGGGCATATACAAAGGTGGACAAAAAATGGTAGTAGATGGGTGGAGGAGTGGTGACCCATCTGGAGGTGACATGATTGGTAGAGTGCCAACTAGGAGTGGCGTGGCCAATAGGTGCCAACCGTAGGTGATTGGTGCCATTTGAAGATGGGGTGATTTGCAAGGTGTTGACTACAGAGGCCATGGTAGGTGACGATGCAACCAAGGGGGTTCTGCCTGGCCATGTGTCACGCTAAGAGGGTCTATCTAACATGTGCCACCTAGAAAGGGTCCATCGGATCTTGTACGATCGATGAGGTTCTACTCAGTGGGGGTTGTTTTGTGGCTTTCCATCTAGGGAGGTCTTGTCTGGCAAGGTACCATCTATGGTGAGCTGCTTAACAAGCTGTTGTTTTATGAGGGTATGTCTGGCGGTGTTTTTTTCGGTGGTGCTTCATTAGACAACTCTTCTTCTGGCATGGCACGTTAGGTGGTGTCATTTGAAGGTGGTCGTGCCCATGCTATGCAGTTTGATGTACTTGGGACATCTCAACATTGCAATTTTGGTTGTTTTGCATGCGGAGGTCAATACCACATGGTCTTGGAGATGACTTCTTTGAAGGAGAAAGTTCACGTGATGTTCTAGTTCGAATTTCATTGAGTCAATTGGAATAGGAGAACTTTTCCTTCTTCACTATCAATGTGGATTATTTCTTGGACATGTTGAGGGAAATGTTTAGCATCTCGACGTCTATCACTTTGATGCCTCATGTTCATGGTACCATTAGAAGTAATCCCTTTACTAGGAGAGTTACACTTTTTGTGGACTACTTTTTTGCTGGGTTGCAGCTTGCTTTCTCGCGTATTGTGCGGGAGTTCCTATCTTATATTAGTTTCACTCTATGCAAGTTTTTGTCTAATGACTGTAGGACATTGATGTGTTGTTGGGAGCTTTGGAAGGAGCATGGGAGAGAGTTGATTGTAGAAGAGTTCACCTACTGCTACTATGCATAGTTATTAGGGAATGTTGGTGGTTGGTTCTACTTAAAACCCTTTGGGACTAGGATCCTTATCGAGGACCTTTCAAACACAAACAAAGGTTGGCGAGATACTCTTTTCATTGTCGTGGAGGACTTTGATGTAAATATGCTCGAAGTTCCCACTACTCCCAGAGAGTTCTATTGGAATGGTAAGTCTATCAAGCCCTAGCTTTATTTTTTTCTTTTATATTCTAACCTTTTGTCCTTCTTATGTGTAGTTCATTGGCGACATGGGAATCTTTCTAAGGGGAAGAAAGAGTTCATTGAGGGACTGTTTGCTAAGTCGGTGTGGAAGCGTAGTAGTGATCGACTCATCCTTCTTGGGAGGATTGTGCATTGGAACTTTGATCTTACAGCCTCTACTTTTGATAGTAGTCCCCTAGCTATTAAGTGTGAGTTCTCTTTCTACTAGAGGTTTGTCCATTATTCTTGGTAGCCACTCACTTACTCTATAGGTTTGTTATGTGTTTTTTAGTGATGTCTTCCCAGTAACCTTTTAGGAGGAAGGAGAGGGGGATATGTGCCATCACGTTCCTTAGGGATCTTAATCCTAAGGGTGCCAATGGACCGTCCAAAGTGGCTAGAGCTCCTAGTAGGTCCAAGAGAAAGAGAGTCGGTCAGGAGGATGTGATGATTGCGGTGCCACCACCTATCTGGACTGAGGAATGACTAGTGAGGGCCAAAGTACCTACAATGGTGATAGGAGAGGACCTTGGGCCCTATGAATTTGCAACTCCTAGTTATGATTCCACTTAGGTCACATCGTGCCCCAAAGCATATGGGGGTCTATTAAGGGTGATGCTTGTGCACTCATTCTACATTCAGAGCAACTCATTATGAGGTCTGTTTTGGGTGCCAGAGTTGGGCTAGAGTCACACCTGGAGTTCATACAAGTGGATCTTCGCAAGGTGGTATGATCTAGGGATTAAGCGATTGTTGTTCCTCAAGATTTGGAGAGAGACTTGGAGATCTCTCAGGGTTCACTCAATATTGCTCCCCTAGCAAGCACAACAGCCATGATGGCGTAAGAGCTGGCTATGAAGAAGGTGATGAGATTGGAGGCTGTCTTGGCTAGGGAGAGTGAGGTGGTTGCCCAAGGTGCTGAGAGTATTGATGACTTATTGGAACAACTCTGTTTGGTAAGGGAGCGAGATAGGGGCACACAGCAGAGCTTAAGACCACAAATGCAAGGGCTATTGCCACCTACTTAGAGTTTGAGGAGTACACTATAGATACTTTGGATGTATGGGTCCAAGGGTTTGCCACCTCTAGGAGTTGTTTGATGATGGTGTACCTTGACTTAGTGCTTTCAGAAATTATATTTCCAAATATTAAGGAGAGTGCTTCTCATTATGGAGTCGTGACTTCCGACATTAAGAACGATGCTATTGAGCATCCAACTAGAGGTGGCACTGAGGAGACTGAGGGTGATGCCAGTCCATCGCAGGTCTCAGAAGAGAGTGACAATGCACATTAATATCTTTTTGTTTAGACTTTCTTTTGATGTATCTTTGTCTCACCAAAGTGTTAGAGCTTGGTGGACTTTACTTTCACCTTTAGTAGACTTAGTATTGTACGAATCTTTTATAATTGACTAATGGATACTAAATTTTATTTTTCTGTCTAGAGCATGCAATTTTACCCTTTATTTTTACATGGCAACTTATTTTTAACTTTTTTATGGCTTGTATACTTTTTCCTTTGTTTCTGTATTTCATACACTCTTCGTTCTATTATGGAGTATGAATTGCTTTCTGCCTTTGACTCGTATTTGGAGTGTCTCCACATGGGGGAGTGGATGTTGTATGGGCTCTTCCTCATTTTAGGAGATGAGCAGTGTTGGCATCGTGAGATGGAAGTTTTGGAAGGGGCACAACCTAGATGGTGTCCTATCTAGCATGCATTGTCCGGCCAACTCTAGGCTAGACACCCTTGGTGTGGATTACACTTGGTCGGCCAGCCTCTGTTTGGCTAGCTTATTAGGCCAATTTTTTGTTGGCTAGCTTCTGTTAGGCCAACTTATGGTCGGGCAATTTCTGTGATTGGGCTATTGCATGAATTTTTGAAGTGCGAGTGTGTGCTGAACTACAATTTCTTAAAGTAATTTTTTCTTAGTCTGGGTGGTCCGTTGGGGACCTCATATTGTCAGCCCCCTTCTTCGGGTGCTTGTGGCTTGCCAAGTAGTCCAAGAATGGAGTTTTAACTTAGATAAAGTTTATGAGACTTGGAAGTGGTGTTTGTCACTCTCGTGGAGGTGCATACATTTTTATCGGGACCCTTGGTCCTTGTGCCAAACTTCTGTTCTTTCATGTTAGTTTTGTTCTCCCCCTGGGACGTTCAAATTGAAGTAACAAAGTTGTTCTTAGTGGATGACATTCATAGGGTGCAGAGACTATTGTCAAGTTGTAGCCCATCCATGGTGAGCTAGTTGAGATCACACTCCTTGCACAAATTTGGGGGGAGTGGAGTCTTGGAGATGAAGTTGTGTATGATTAATATTGTCCACGTGGTGCAGAGACCATCATTGGGCTGCAACAATTTTCTGGTGCACTAGTTAGGCTCTCATTCCCAGCAC
Organism: Elaeagnus macrophylla; assembly: GCA_029378325.1. NCBI lineage: Eukaryota > Viridiplantae > Streptophyta > Magnoliopsida > Rosales > Elaeagnaceae > Elaeagnus > Elaeagnus macrophylla. Next base: position 4,690,594 of record CM055653.1, read on the forward strand.
AAATGGAGGGAGTGGAGTCCTGGAGATTAGTTAAAGCTATGCGAGGTAAATAACATCCATGGGGTGTAAAGCCCGTCATTTTATTCCAACCTATTTCTGGTGCCCTAGTCGATCTCCTACTCCCTGCACAAATAGGGGAGTGGAGTCCTAGAGATTAGTTAAAGTTGTGCTCGTTGAAGTCATCCAAGGTAGATCCTATCACAAGGATACTACCCACTTGTGGTGCACTAGCTTGGTTGCCCTTCCCTTTCCGTGTGAGTGGGAACCCAATCCATAGATCCATTGCTCCCCATCGTCCTTGGGATGGGGTCACAAATCAGTTATTGCTAGGTGTAATGTCTGACAGACCCTGCCATGTTAAGGCTACCCTTTTAAGTTACGCTTTGCATTCTAGTGATTGGTCGAGAACTCAAATGGAGGAAAATATTGATTGAGGTTATCATACCTTAAGTGCTCCTTTTATTTCTCTAAGCAAAAACTGGCAACTAAATGGAGAAAAAAATAAGTCTAGCCAGCTATGGCTCTTATTTCACTAATTGCTGGAAAGTTAAGGTTCTAGCCTAAGGTGGGAACACTTTTTATTTTTTCGTCATTGTGGGATGTTTTTTTTTATTCCTTCGTAGGGTAAAATTATATTTGGGGACAAAATCCCCTATCGCGTGTAGAGACAAACTTTATGAAATTTTATTGTGAGGCCCCCCTTGGCTAGCACTCTCCTCTTAGGTGTTTGCTTTCTGGGCATTGTGTTTCCTTTTTTAATTTGGGAGGACTCGAAACATTGTTCTAGGCTTTTAGCATGTTAGTGAACACATGCATTATCCTATTATTGGGCAGAATGTTTGGGAAGGACCCATTACTTTGGTAAGTTTGGGTACTAACTTTGATTTTTGGACGTATTTTTAGATTACTCTACGAGGGTACTCTTGGAATTTTCCTGGAGGTATGCACAAGATTCATTTTGGTTGGACACCTTTTTAAGGTCATAATCTAATATGTAAGGTGCAACCTTATTACTTTTGCGCAAGGTGGCATTATACGTTTGGAAGTAGGATGAGTACCTTTAGTGAAAAGCTGCATGGGGGATGGAGCATGGTTGACCAGCTCGCAGTGCAAGCCTGTTCGACCTAGCTCTATCCAGCAAACACTTATGTAGTCTAGCCAATCTTGTCTAGTTGGCCATATTTTTGGTTAACTATCTTTTTTTGGGTGGAAAACATTTCTCTTTAGCCACATCTAGCTAGGTGGCCTTGTAGTATGTGTCCATTTGGGTGAACGACTTGTAGTTGGGAGAACGTAAAGTATTGATGTGATTTCTTTTCTGTTTGGATCTTGTCACATTTGTGTGAATTTTTTTTAAACATTTTTGGGGTGATTTCATCTGACCAAATGTCACTTCCGAAGCCCCATAGTCTATTAAACCCCGGTCTACCAGCTTAGTGTGCTTACACTAGTCAAGTCATCCAAGCGTATGTCGATCATCCATTTGTAGCTTACTAGAGTTTCTTCAAAATTTATGGATGGTCTTTTCCATCCTATCAGGAGTGTTTTGTAGCATTATGTGATGTAGAAGCTCTTGGTTGGACAAAATCACAAAGCAGATTTGTGGCACGATGTGTAACTCAATACGCCTGTCGGGATAGGCGGAGGTGCATCCCAGTGGGGTCCATGGCAAGCAACGATGGCTTGAACTACAAGATTGGGCGGCCATATTCTGGCAGTCAAGGCTTGGTCTTCATGATTATTGGGTGGTGTGGCCTCTTAGGGTGCACTTTACCTTGTCCAGTACGACCTGATAGGCAGCATCTTGGACTACTTCATTAAAATGTGGAGGTGTAGATCTCGCAGCCATTAAGATGGTAGAAATATGAATATAATTGTTTATAAGGCATCAATTCAAGCTGAAAAGTGTTAGTGTGGACTACGCAACCTATTAAGCGACGATGTACATTATACAACCTGCTAGGTGGTCCGTTAGGCTATAGGTAGGCTCTAGCTTGCTCTAGCACTTAGAAGGTGTTGTAGGGAGTCCTTGTCGACAAGAGATAGTTTGAGAGCCTAAAGCTTTGGTTGGAGCTCTAGGACAAGCCATCAGGACTCGTTGTGATGTAGTTGGGCCATACGCGATTTAGAACGTTGTGGATGAGTGTGGAGAGTGAAGTCTATCTGGCTATTCTCCATCTGGAAGTTTCTCATCCAGCAGTTCTCCATCTAGTGGTTTCCTATTTGGAGTTTCTTTGTCCAATATTCATCTATCTAGTGGTTCTCCATCTGAAGGTTGTTCGTCCCGTGATTTCTCGACAGGTGGGCACTTGGAGAGAGGCCATCTCGATGAGCTCCCAACTAGTGAGTGCACTGAGGGAGTCCATCAGGTGAATTATCGACAGGCAGGTCACATGGAGGGGGTTTGTTGTGCAAGTTTTTGGCCGACGGGAGCTATGGAAGAGGGCCTTCTAACGATGGCTAGAGTTGGGCTGTGACAATTCCATCTAAACCATCTCGTTGAGAGAATTTCGAAACTAGTTTAAGTTCTCCAACAACCGACTTAAAAGTTGTCGAATTAGACCTAAACTAGTATGCTTTATGTTCAGCAAATCGGACTGGTTTGGTCCAATTTTTTCTATTTTCTGTAGAGGACCTATCTATGTGGCCACCACTCGCAGGAGTTGCGCATGATGGAGTGTGTAGCTCACCCTTATGTCCTTTTTCCCTAAATTTTAGGTAAAAACTAATATGGATGTGATCTTTTTTATGATATCTTGTTTCATGAAATGATACATGGATTTTTATATCCAAACAAAAAGCACTTGGCAGAACAAATAAGTGGAATGTGGGTCCCTTTTCGTTTGTGCCTCCATTGAGGGATGATTGGGATTTTGTTTGGCAACTAAGGAAGCTTCACTTGCCGGAGGTGTCAAAAACTGAGCTACCATTTGATGGTATTGGCTGTGGGAGCTACAACTCCTTTTTATAATGTATCTTGCGCGAGATATTTTCTGAAGATGATATCCTTTCTTTTTCCACATTTTAAATCTAATTTTGAAGCTCATGGTTCTAGGAGGCATCTAAGATGACCTAGACTATGTTTTTCATCACATCTGGACAGACTTCAATTTGTGCTCTCTTTTGACAAGTGGGTCGAGCCTTGACATGAGCGGACCATGATGAGTGTAGGGCCTATTTCATGGATAGGCTATGGGAGCACAGGTGGCTGAGCATGTGGTGGATCTTCTTTGTTGTCTTAAAGAGCTGAAGTTCCATAACTAGTGGGAGGATTCGTCTTTGTAGGAGAACAAAAAGTAGGTCTATAAGGGAGATTTTTGTCTGGTGCTCGCTCAACTCATGTTAGGGCACTCAGATAAAATGTTCTTCTTAGACTCGCTTCTCATACTAGATGTAGAATACAACAATTACTCCTAAGAGTCTCTTTTTTAAGTTGTTAGCTAGTAGAACACACTTCTTTCCCACAAACGATGCCAAATATTGATGTCATCTTTTGTCAATATCAGAATGGGGGTGCACTTCTCTTTGCTGTGGACCTATAAATAGAGAAAATACGTTAGGACTTCGAACCATAACCACTATGTGTGGTAGCCTCTGGCCCGCCGATGCTTAAGTCAGTTCGGGTAATAGCGATAGGAGGAGGAGACTTAAGCCTCGCCTTAATAATTATAGGGAGAAGAAGTGGAGAGAGAGAGAATATAGAAGTTGTGTGTATTATTTTGTTATATCTAACCTTTGTGTGAATGTGTACAATGTGCATATATATAGGGGATAAAGATATACCTATTGGCAGTTACCTACCCAAAGAAATAAACTTATTCTAACATCATATGTTATCTCTCTCTAATCATCACTTATCGAATAATTAGAGAATATTCGGCGCTTAATTATCTAATGGTCTTTTATCTAGCATTTGGTCTAATCTGCTTACTCAATGCTCACTGGACATCATCTAATTTTAGTTAACTTTTTATGTCAATTTAGAAGTTGAAGCAACTTATATTATTATTCTCTAATATTCATTTTTATATACAAATTTAAATTAATTTTTATTATTAAATTTTAAATAATTTAGTTATTTTAAAGAGTTATTCTCTACTTGAAAATCGGTGTGTGATTCTAGTTTAAATGTTAATATATCTTTTTTAAATTAAATTGCTAAATAAATATTAAATCTTATTTAATTTAACATTAATATATAGACAATATAAATTATGTTCACTTTAAAAATAAGTATGTCCAGACAAAAAATTGAATCTATTGAAACAACATAAATATTTTAGTCTAATGTTCTCTATCAGATATTTTATAAGCCAATTTCGATTATTGACTTAATGTACATATGTTGTTCAGTTAGCATTTTAATCAAAAATCGACTACATTCGAACCATGCCTATTCCAACAAAATTCGACATTAATGAAGAAAGTTATGTTTTGTTAGGTAAATTTGTATGGCATTCTTTGCTTATCACAATGTCACAAATATCCTATATAGTCAAATGTCAATGACACAGATTGAGGTTGAGTGTAATTTAACTAATACTTGATAAATGGAGTCAAAGACTCTCTTATCTCTAATTTTCATGCATTTTTTTTAATAAGGTTGTAGTTGAGTGAACCGAAACATTCTAATTAGGTTAATACCTTCGTACGATTTTCTTTATGAAATCTCACAACTATATTATTAAATGTTAAGAAAAATAGTATAAATCAATTTTTAGCAAAATTTATAATTGGACTTTTTGTTAACATCCAAGAAAACAAAAGGACTAACGAATAAAAGAGCATTCTACCATCAAGTTATTGTACGAAAACTAGCATCCTAAATGCTAAACTTTCAGTTACAACATTATACTCTCTATGAACACGTGAACAATGGAACTCCATATGGATAACTTTATATAAGTAATCATCCAAAACAAAATAAAATTTCCAAGGCACCGAGAAGGACGTAGTCCTAAACAAGGCAACAACATTCATCAAGTTTAACTCCAACCAAATTAGCATCCACCCAAATTTTGCCTGCATACATCACCGCTTCACTGCTTGAATGACTGTTACAAGCTTTGCCTCAAAAACATATAACATTCCAAGTGGGTGGGATGCAAAAATAATCTTTAATAAATGATCTTGAAATTCGAAAAAAAAAAAACCCGCTCAACTAGATAATCCTATTGTCCCAAAAGCTGCACTATTTATATTGACTTTTATCCATCCCAAGAGTGGCACCCTCCAAATAATCTCCAAAATTCATGAAGTCGTACATGGAATGCCTAGTACTTAAAGATGTCTAAGAATTTGAAGACCACCCACTATATTTTGCATAAATTTACACTGTGATAGAGTCGCCTCATAAATAAATTGTCTGATTTTTTATGCATATAACAGTAGACTTATTGCAATGAAATATAATTTTAAAAAATTAAAAAGAAATAACACTTATAGAATTTATAACAATACAAATATTACTTCAATAATATTGAATGGGGTTGATTTGGATGGCTCTCAACATCAAACAGTTCTAAATAGCTGTGGTTCAAATTTAAATAACATTCAATATAAAATAATATACCATAATCTTTTTTAATAATAAAAATATATGAGCTAAAGATAAAATATATTATTTTATAATTGTAAATTTTATGAGTATTATTTTTATTATTTATTCTATAATTTTTACCATTTGTCTTTTGGACTGAACATGAATATTGAATGAAACTCATATCAAAAATAAAATGTTGCCTGGGATGACTCACCTAAATGTTAGCTTAGCTTTTATTACCATCACCATTTGTCCATTTTTGAATGCATGTTCAATAATAACAATAATAATAACCATTATTATTACTATTATTATACTAAAATTATTTATTATTATTATTATTATCATTCTCATTATCTTTCTATTATGCTAACCAACATAACAATCAGATCATAAATTAGAAAATGCATTTGAATTTGATTTCAACAATAACATATATACTTATTTTTTCGCTCAATTACATGATACAACTATATAGAATCCACTAACATTATGCAATTTTAAGTCTACTACTATAGTAATCTAGTGATAAGATGTTGTCCCATTACTTTGAAATTGTATGTTCCAATCTTACTTTAAAAAATTATATATAAAAAAACTGCTATACTAATAGCCAGGTTTAAATAAATTTTGATATACATTTAAACAATATATTAAATAATCAAAATTATTCGTTCCCTTCATGGCTTCGTTAATTGTATAAATAGTATGCGTGATGTGTCCGTCCATCAATGATCAAAATTATGTGGTATAAGAATGATATATATATATATATATATATATTAAGTGTAAAATGTTTTCAAAAATAAAAATTACATAAATTGTTATATTTTTATATTTTTATTAACTTTAATGAAATAGTGAGTAATTTTATTTCAATTAATGGACTAATTATATATTTTATCACTAAAAAACGAAAACTACAAATTCACAATTAATGGACTAAGTATATATTTTATCACTAAAAAACGAAAACTACAAAATCAATCACATATACGAATGTAAATTTATGGAGATGAAGATGCTGTGGCCACCAGTCCCCTCACTCTACCCCAGCTAATAGCAATGGCTTAGAAATACACCCTGCAAAATTCTGAATTAAAATGACTTTCATAACCAGCCCACTTAAATTTTAAATGGGTTAGAAATAAATAAAAAAGGAGGATAATCTAATAATTAATATATATATTAAAAAAGAGGATAATCTAATAATTAATAATGATAAAGGCCGACAAAGTGGACGGTGGTTCAAGGTTTGGTTCATTTTTTCTTTGTTGGATCAATCAGAAGTAACAAATAAGAATGGCCTAAATGAAATAAAGTTTTTAGTAGGGTGGGCAAAATCTAATATCGATGTTGTATGGTATTAGTTGCATTGTCACTATCACTTTGAGATTATATCTATTTAGTTTTAAGAGAGTGTGTGTAATTCGTTTATCTTTTTTCTTCGCTCCATCCAAGAATTTATCAATAAACAAAGAAAAATTTAGTTCAAGTACTCATTTCGATAAATTTGGTGCAAAAGCTTATCACGAATAGTGAGGTTAATACTAAAGGTGATGTTTTATAGTTATGAACTTCACTTAAAATAATTTGTGTAGTTTGCTCCAGTAATAATAGTGGCTGTAGAAAGTTCATCCCAACTTTATGATGCAATATTAAGAATAATTAGAAGTGTAAAATGAGTTATATTAGCTCCACTTATTTTAAGTTCAAGCACTCGACTCACCTTATATAAGTTATAGCACCTTATATAAGTTAAAGTTTAACTCAGTTAATCAAAATTTATAAGAGTGCTTAATTTTAAATAAATTAGGTTGAACAATTCATAAATTGGCTCATTTTTTTTTTCTAAAAATTAAAATTAAAAAATACTTAAAAGTTTATTTATAAACGAAAATATTAGTATAAATATTACATTTTATTATATTTTTATAAAATAAGAAATTAAAAAATAAAAGTAGTATATTTTAGTTGTAATATATTTTATAATAATATTATTGTATTTATAAAAACGCTTCCATTAACAAAAAATATTTTGTTGCAAGTTGCTCAAGAATTAATGAGTTGCTGATAAACTATATGAGATATCTCATTTCAGTTCATACATTAGTTAAGTTAGCTACGCTTTTTTAACTTAACTTATGAAGTTATTGGATTAATTTTAAATACTCATTTGACCTCATAATACATTAATACTACCAAGTACAAGAAAGTTAGCTATATTTTTCATCTACTAATTTGATTACTTTTGACATCGTGATATCTTAATTAAATTTTTGTAATTTTTATTTTTAATAATTTTTTATATTTAATAATTTAAATTTAAATTTAAAAATAATAGACTAAATATAATAAATTTTAAAATTTAGTAAATTAAATATGTTAAAAATAATTTTTTTTCATTATTTTTAATTTTTATAATATAATATAATTTAATTTTTAAATTTATTAAATATAAAAATTAATAGATAAAAAAGTTATAAAAATTTAATTAAAATTTAAAATATTAAATATGTTAAAGTTAAAGAATGCACACAATTTATATATATAAATTTAAACTTAAAATGTCACTTTTTCATGGTTGCGATCTTTAATGATAGATGACCTTTTGTCAGAGAAAATGACTAATGAGTTATCTACAACTTGTAATTTTTAATTAAGTGTAAAATTCTACCAATGGTGTTTAAAATAAACCAAACAAGATAAACACTACTTGATTAATTATTAGAAAAGAATCATCACCAATTCCATCGGAAGAATGTTGAGAGCTGAGGCATATAAATTTACACATGAAAAAGGGTAACAATAGTGTACTTATTATAATCAAAATTTATAAAAATTTATCTTCTTTAAGTAAAATATTATAAATTTATTAATGATTAAAAAATAATTTAAAATTTAAAACTCAAAAAAAAAAAAATTATTATAATTTTATCTACATTGATAAAATTCGATATTTTTTTATATTTTGAACATTTAGTCTATTTTTTAATAATTAATAGACTAATAATATGTTGCTAAAAATAATCAATTATTTATATATTTTAATCATAATTAATATAACATTATTACCCTTCATCTAATTTATACAGGTTAATATGTTTTGTTGTGCTACGACATATTTTTGAAAAATAAAATAGAGATTTTTTTTTTATATGGAAATAATTTTGCCACCGTACAGCCATAAACTATTTATATAATTTTGGTCAAATAATAATAAAGAAAATTGAAACTTTTGTTGTTATTTCTTTTCACCCCAGAGGTAAATTGAAAACATTGCCATATAATTAATGTGACACTTGTGTTTCTTCTTTCTTTCTTTTTCTTACTTTTTTTTAAATAATAATAATTCGGGAGATAATGTAAGCATTCATGCAAGTTGTCTAAAGCAAATCATAGTCCACCCAGTAATATCTCGTTATAATTTTATAATTTTTTCGTTTAAAATTATAAAGTATCATTTAATTGATTGGAACATGAAATGAAATACACCATCTAAATAAAAGGAAAGAAATACATCATATAATATCAATGCAATTTGCTTCTTTTAATACCAAACTGAAGTTGAAGGGGCAATACTGACCATGGTCCACTTTTAAAGTATGCAAATTGCTTACCCCACTATAAGTAATTTATTAGTATTATTATTATTATTTTAATATTTATTATTATTCCAATTTTTTAATAATAACTTAAAAATATCCTAATTATTTAAAACGTATGTATTTAATCAAAAAATAAATATTTACATAAAAGTTAAAAAGTATTTTTATCATTTAAAAGTTTTATTATTGTTATTATTTTAATATTTATTATTATTCAAATTCTTGAATAGTAACTTAAAAATATCCTAATTATTTAAAACATACGTATTTAATCAAAAAATAAATATTTGCATAAAAAGTTAAAGTATTTTTATCATTTAAAAGTTTTATCATTATTATTTTTCTCCTTTATTTTTTTTTTATCTTTCATATTCTCTCCTTAGATTTAAGATTTATGGATTTAAATTTTAGAATTTAGGGTTTAGAATTTGTAGTTTAGTGTTTAAAGCATAGGATTTATTATTTAGTATTTAGGGTTTAAAGTTTATATTTTAGTATTTAAGGTTAAGAATTAGAGGGAAAAAAAGAAGAAAAAGAGAAATAAATAAATAAAAATTAAAATGATTTAAATTACCCTTTAATTTTTTATGCATAAAAATTATTTTTAACTAAATAAGTATCTTTTAAATAATTGTGTGATACTTTTAAGTTGCTATTAAATAATTTAGACTATAATAAATACTAAAATAACAATATAAATATAAAAAACGTACCATAATTTTGTTGCATCACTACCATCATCTTCATCTATTTGAAAACAAATAATAAACAACAAAAATAAATTTAATCAATTAATTAAGAGTATCTACTAATCAGGAATCGAAATGAGAAGAAAGTAAATAATTCTAATTCTATTGTTTATTTCAAAAAATCATAGTGAAAAGAGAATTGGGACCCCCGTAAATTTAGGAGTCATTATTTCAATTGATTATTTTCTTACTCTTTTTTTTAGTATTAATTTTATTTTTTAAATTTACAATATATAAGTACGAAATTATCCTTTATTTTAATATTTTTTTTCTTTTATATATTTTATTATTACTTTAAAGGATATTGTCCATCTTGATTTAAATGTGGAGACTTAAATTTTACGAAAATATTGAAGATATTATTGTTGATGATGAAAACTTTGAAATTTTTTAAGATTCTTATGTAAACTCTATCAAAATCATGAAATTTATTTATAAAACTTTATAAAACATCAAAACAATTAATTACTTATATTTTTAAAAGTAGTTTATTATTTAACACATATATTTATAAAATTTATGGTATTCTATTTAATCAATAAGTCAATTAATTAATTAAAATATTGCAAAAAAAATTAGTTAAAATATGAAATAATTATTTAGATTATAATTATAATATTATTATAAATGGATAAACCTCAACGATACATGATATAGAATTTAAATTATGAAAAAACAAAAACCATATGTAAAAATGGTAAAATAAATGTGAAATGTTGTGTAAATAAAAAATATATATGAAAATAAGCATAAAATATTGTCCCAAATTTAAATAAATAATCTTTTAATCAAAGATAAAAAAAAAATATATAAATAGATAAATTTAAAGATAAATTATTTAAAATATAAAAAATAAAAAATAAATTTTTTTAAATAAAATGATATTTTATCAACATTTTAGCAACAATATCTAGGATATTTGGCAAAAAAGTGATATTTTTCGATAATTTAATAACAACGATAATTTAGCAACAATTTGATGACATTATCGAAATTTTAGCCAAAAGTTATGAAAATTATAGTTGGATGTCAGAATGTGTAAAAAACTGACAATATTGCAACAATGCGGATGATATGGTCGATTTTTTCATCCTTGTAGTAAACTAATATTGTTATTCTGATTTCTTACCATTTTTAATAAACAGAAAGAAAGAGAATGAGTTTTACACTTTTTTCTCTCTATTTCGATTAATTTTTATTCCCATTTTAATTAATTCTCATTACAGACTATTAAACACAATCAATTTCAGTAAAGATTGGAACTTGGAATTCCTTTTTTTTTCCCCCAATCCTTGCTTCAATACTGTTTTAGTTTTCCAATTTTCTTTTAGTTCATTCAGTGGTAGTTTCTTCATGTAGAAAATGGCCAACGTATCCTTTGACAAAGCACAAGCTGTGCAGGAATGGTGTAAGGCATTAGCACGAGAGGGCAATAAGATGCCTTGGCTTGTTAAAGCCTTATTAACAATCTCTTCAGAAGCATGAGCAAGCCTATCATGCCAAATGGAACTTTTGGAGAGAAAAGCAGCATGGTTGATTGAGTTGAGAGTGGAAAATTGTCCAGAAGGTTTGAAACCAAGCTTGTACAAACCTTGATCAGCAAGGCCTTGAAGAAGAACCCTCTTCGTAAGAGTGTCCTTGACAAGAAAAGATTTATCATGAATTTCAACAAACACATGATTATCTCTACATAGTTTGTTAACAGAAATCAGTTTGGTGGACATAGAAGGTGCATGTAAAACATGCTTTAGTGTTAAGTTTTGGCGATTATTAGTGGGCAAAAATGCTGTACCAGTATGACAGATTGAAAGCTTACCTCCATCACCAATGACAACCCCATCTGAGCCAGAATAAGTAGTTACATTGGTCATGTGTGAGGCATCGTTAGTGATATGATGACTTGCACCACTATCAAGAACCCAAGTGTTGTCTTTCTGTTCATTGTTGGATGGTGTACTGGCAACAAAAGCTGATGGTGCAAGATTGCTACGATCATGAGACTTGTTTACATGATTTCCCCCAAGAAGATTTTTGAGTGTATAGCAAACAGAAGCTGTATGTCCAATCTTGGAACAAAACTGACACTGAATGTTACTTCGACTTCCATTTCTCCCACCATTTCTACCACCACGATTCCAATTACGTCCACCACGTCCACGAAAACCACCACTGTTATTCATATTTCCAGAGGTTGTCTGATTAAAAGAGTTACCACTATTTCCATTGCCTCTTCCAAAATTGGTAAAATTTGCTTGACATACGCTGATTTCTTCAGCTTTATCTTGTTGCAGAAGCAAGTTTTCATACGCCAGCAATTCACTCTTTGCTTGTTCAATGCTAACATCTCCTCTATTTAATGAACAGATGCAAGGATTAAATCTTGGTCCAAGACCACCAAGAATTAAGATCAACAAATCTTGATCATCGACAGGTCTTCCTATTGCAGATAGCTCATCGGCATATCCTTTCATTTTGTCAAAATAATCAATGACATTCAGATTATCTTTTCGTGTGGTCTATAACTGCAATTTCACTTCCATTACTCTAGTTCTTGAAGTTGAGATAAAATTCTTTTCAAGACTTGACCACATGTCATACGCTGTTAGTTTGCCAGAAACATTCCCTGACATGGAAGCGGAAATGGAGCTGTATATCCAGCTTTTTATAACTCCATTGAATCGAGACCACAAAGCATGTTCTGGATTGATTCGATTTGAACTTTCAATGAAACGAACAGGTTCTATTTTGTTTCCATTGACATAATCTTCTACTCCATAAGCAGAAATCAAACTCATCATTTGTTCTTTCCAAATCAAATAATTGCTTCTGTCAAGTTTCACACCGATTGACACATTTGTAGGAGGAATCGTAACAGCTAACTGTGCCAGTTGCTTAGACATGAAATCTTGTTCGTGTTCTTGTTCTCTGATTGAGAACTGTGAGACTGATTTGTCATTTGCTTGTGAGAGATCCATTTCTGAAATTACTCTAGCAGATAGAAAGACGAAGGCAAGAAGAACAGTTCTAATTTTGGGCAAAAAATTGCTCTGATACCATACAAGACTTTGAGAATCAGTTGCTGTTAGTTGTAACAAACTGATGAAATGAATAATGATTCTTGCTTGTCATTGCATTGGCACGTAGTGCCTTATATACAAGAGTTACAGAAGATATAATTACCACTCTAACCCTAATACTTCCAATACACTTCAATGTTAAAAGAAGTGAATTGTTATAAGAAGAAAATAGAAGGGTAAAAGTGGAAGAAAAAAGCAATTCAAAATTGAAAGTGTTGCTATATAATTGAGAAAAGTGAACCCACTTTTTATATATTACTAGGTTTGAGAGCACTTGCAATGCAGGTTTTGAGACATTGTTAATGTTCATTGATATTAAATATGATACAGTTATTAATTATTTTACAATGCAATGATAATTGCTTCATATAAATACTCAAATTGTGTGGGTATTATCTATTAGAAATGATATTCAAGTTCCGTTTATTCTATGACAGTTTCAACATTTTACTCTATGGCCATTTGAAGAATAATCTTAATTTGAGTGATTTAACTAGTACCTTTCTATAGTAGTAGTATGGCATTTTACTTACAATGTCCTTATTGGTGGGCTAAGATGCCTTGGTGTGATATTATCATGGTTGGTTGATACCTTATTTCATTTATTTCAAATGTTAGCAACAATCTCTTTATTTTGCAGTTGAACAATTATGCGTAATTTGGTGATATAATCACAACTAATTGTTCGATATATATGAATTGTCAGTACTCAAAAAGAAAAAAAAAAAAATTAGAGAGATAAAACAAATAATTTCACCTGGCTCTAATTTTGGATTAGATATGGAGGAACTGCAAGTAATTATTATATCAATAGATTATTCAATGTACGAAATTTGGTAAATAACAACTATAAGTTTGATACATCAATTCCAAATTTTTAGGGGAATAACTCTAAAATTTGTAAAATTGATATTTGATTGATAAATTAATTTAAGTATTACGTTTTATTTGATCTTGAACTTATACTTTCATTGTCCTCAAGTATGCTTTGTAATAACGATTATATATATGATGTTACATTTAAGAGATATATATATTTAATAATGAATTAATTATTTGATTAAAATATATATTTAAATATATGAATATTTTATGATAATCATAAATTTCGAATAAATATTTAATGATAATTAGTAATTGTGCTAGTCACATATTCAATGTATTTGATCAATTAAATTACGTACTATTTAGTAGAATTAAATAATTATGTACTTAATTAATAAAAATTAAAAATTCCAAAAAAGCTGGTATGTATGCCAAAAGTTTATGTATACTTCAATTAATCTTAATATAAATAATCATTATATAAAACAATCTCATATGTTTATATCAGGAGCGGTTTAAGAATTTTTGTGACTTAAGATAAAATATAAGAATGGGCACATTAAATTTTTTTTATAAATAATTACAATAATTTTAAATAATTTTTTTTTATTTTTAATAATTTAAGTAAACGTATACAATATATACGGTCAAATAAAAAACAAATATTTATTTAATTTTAATATCACTAATTAAACTTTCAAACTTTATTATAATAAAATTATAAACATATTAGAACTCACTATGATAATCTTAAAAGCCATTTTCATTGCACTTATTTCTTCATGCTTTCATATGTTGTCTTTAGCTTTGATAAATATCCTTCTTACAAGTTAATTCTTTGGGCCTTTTGATAAGAAAAATAATCTATTAAACTTCTACAAATCTAGTTTTGAAAGCAAATACTTTTCAATTAATAAAATAATTAATCATTTAATATTCCTTGTGACAATACCAAATGCAAATAATATTTGATAAGCTAGCTTTAAATTTAGATTTGTAACACATTCTTGCATTGTTGCAGCACCCTGGCACCAAAGCCTTTTTATGTGGCGTACAAGCCAGGGGTTAGAAGCTTAATCCATATGCAGTGTATGAATGGGGTAATGTTATCTTAAAAACACACGTAGGTAAATTAAGTTAAAAAAAGTAAAAACTACGTTAATTTTAAACTGAATAATTATAAACTATAATATGAACGGCCTTATGAAAATTATCAAGTTAATTATTGGGGTACAATAAACTCCTGTAATTAAACAAGTTACAAATGTAAATTATCTTGTTATGTAGCCACGCACCGACTCATTGCTCTATTAATGGGAATTATAACAAGAGAGAGAAAGTAATTAATGAGTTGTCTTATTGAGAGCGAGAAACATTAAAGAGTTTATAGTAGTAAAAATAAGATGAAGCTCGAAAAAATTAAAGAAAATTAAAGTGATGTTGAATGGTAAAAAACTTACTTAAAATTACGTTGGGTTTTTTAGAGAGTTTTTAGATATTTGTTGATTCTTGTTTTGATCAACTTTGATAAAAAAGAAATGTATTGATTATTAAGTAATTCAAAAGAGTCCATGGAGCTTTCTTTTATATTATCTAGGAGAAAACAAAAAGTTAATATTTTTATTATGACTTAATAATTTGTAAAATAATATTGAATTGTAAATAATATTTTTAAAAATTATTTTTTTAATAATACATAAATTTTAAGTGTAAAATATTTATAACAGATTCATGTAAAATTGGAATCCTTATCTAAATATAATCTAAAGCAACCACTTCATCTGCATAAAGCACAAGTCACCTTAAGTTATTTAATCATATTTGCTATTAATATACACAATCAAATATAAATAAAATGTATATTTATTTTTTATTTAATTTATCAAGATGCATAATCAAATGCATTTAGGTTCTAATCCAACACTCATTGTTAGCGTGAGTTATTTATCAATTAATGTGTGATATGTTATAATTAATATTTACTTATCCTATTGTGGTTAATACTTATCTTTAGTAGAGACCTAAGTTACATAGAATTAGGTTTTACATTTGTAATTTTCTATATATACCTCAACTATAAGGTGTGTAAATATATCAGAAAATAATTTTTATTATCGTTATATTTAATTTGGTATCAGAGCAAGAACAAAAAATTCTCCCTTTTTCAGGCTTCGTTATTCAACAACAGCTACCACCGTTACTCCTTAGATCACCATTGTCTCTGTCATGCTCTCCATCTCAGTAAGTCACCACACGACCTCCGTCCACATCCTGCCCACATCATAGTCGTCGTCTCTACCAAACAACCTTACCACCGTCGTCTCTCCCAAACTATTTGTCGAACCCAACCTATTTGCACCGTCCCAGCTTGTTCGCTCCCAAGTTCGGTCTGTTTGCTCAGAACTCAACTATCGTTTCCTGATTTCCTCTGCAAATAATATCAAACTCAACCTTGTTATCAAACGACGGTGCCCTCAAGCCTTCATTGTCCACTCTCCCTTGTTAGCGCTATTGCAAAATGCCACAGTTAGCAGCCTGTCCATTCATCGTTGCCCACTGCCATCCAGTTCTTCAATTCTCATGGCCACCGCCATTCAATTCTCTAGTTCTCACTACCACAGTGCATGCCCCATCAGTTCTCACCCAGTCAGCCCATTCTACGGCCAAGTTAGCAACACCCGGCCCATTTACCAGTCTAGTCAACAGTAGGCCCAGTCACCCTCCTAGGCCCAATCAACAGCTCTGTGGGCCAGCCTAACTAAGCACCAGTTTCATTTAGGCCCATTCTACAGCCCAATCAACAGTCCAAGCCCAACCACCAGCCTCTTGGTTCCAATAAAAAAAACCTTTATTTTCGCTTCACATTATTATTGTCTATTTTAATGGTAGATTCAAAAGAAAATCAAAATTTTAATGAAGTATCTAGCTTAGCCATTCAAGCAAAGTCACCAGTACCAAATTTATATGGAGTGGCTGGACATGATCATGATGCAACATGTGGAGGTACCTCTAAAGCTTCTATAGTTATTCATGGAAAAATTGGTATGGTTTCAAAAGTTTCTCATTTTTTTGGATCTAATACTTGAATTATTGATTCTGGTGCAACTGATCATATGACTTATAATAAATCTTATTTTATTGAGTTATCTTCCCCACTAGTGTCTTATGTTACGAATGCTAATGTGTAGCTTTTCTTGTGTTAAGGATAGGGTTAGTCCGTATTACCCCAACCTTATGGCTTCATAATGTTTTATATGTACTGGATCTATCCCATCACTTAATATCTGTCCCACAATTGAATACTGAGTCTAAATGTTCTGTAACCTTTTATCATTTGTATGTGATTTTTCAAGATCTTCTTACTAGGGAAATAATTGGTTGGGAGTATCTGAGGGGAAAATTGTTTCATTTAGATCAGACCTATACAGAGGAGCAACCAGAAGCACAGTCCCGCACCTGACTTCGAATTCTGACTAGCTAAGTAAAATTTAGTTATTGCATCACTACTCAGGGCATCCGTCTTTTAGTCTTATAAAAAATCTATGCCTACTCTGTTTATTGGTGTAAGTGAGTCTGCTTTATGTTGTGAGACATGTGTCTTGGCCAAGAGTCATCATACTATTTATCTCCTAGTATTTCTAATAAAAGTACTATTCCTTTTGAATTAATTCATTCTAATGTTTGGGGACCGTCTAGAGAGCCTAATATATCGGGTATGAGATATTTTGTGTTGTTTATTGATGATTGTATAAGATTGTCATGGGTTGCTCTTCTTAAAACTAAAGATAAATTTTTTCTAGCTTTTCAATCTTTTCGTACTCTTATTCAGACACAATACAATAACACCATTAGGGTCATACGTTCTGACAATGGGGGAGAATATGTTAATCATGTTTTCCAAGATTTTAAAACCAAAGATGAAGTTTTTCTATCTTTTCAAACTTTTGTACTCTTATTCAAACACAATACAATAGCACCATTAGAGTCCTACGTTCTGACAATGGGGGAGAATATGTTAATCATATTTTCCAGGATTTTAAAACTAAAAATGAAGTTTTTCTATCTTTTCAAACTTTTGTACTCTTATTCAAATACAATACAATAGCACCATTAGAGTCCTACGTTCCGACAATGGGGGAGAATATGTTAATCATGTTTTCCAAGACTTTAAAACTAAAGATGAAGTTTTTCTATCTTTTTAAACTTTTGTACTCTTATTCAAACACAATACAATAGCATCATTAGAGTCCTACGTTCTGACAATGGGGGAGAATATGTTAATCATGTTTTCCAAGATTTTAAAACTAAAGATGAAGTTTATCTATCTTTTAAAACTTTTGTACTCTTATTCAAACACAATACAATAGCACCATTAGAGTCCTACGTTCTGACAATGGAGGAGAATATGTTAATCATGTTTTCCAAAAGATTTTCCAAACACATGGAATTGTTTACCAAACTATTTGCCCACAAACACCAGAACAAAATGGGGTTTTCGAAAGAAAAAACTGTCACTTACATGATATGGCTCATGCGGTCCTATTTAGTGCTCATATGCCAAAATATCTTTGGGATGATGTTGTACAAACTTTTGCCCATTTCATCAATTATGAATCTAGTGTCCTTCACGGACAAATCCTATTCAAGGTTCTCACATATCATGTATCCTTGCCATCATTTTATAATCTTCCTACTCGTGTATTTGGTTGTGTTTCTTTTGTACATGTTCCTAAAAATCAGAGGTCTAAGTTAGATGATCGAGCAATTAAGTGTTTGTTTGTTGGTTATGGGGGTTATTAGAAAGGGTACAAGTGCTAACATTCACCTACCAAAAATTATTATGTCACTATGGATGTTACTTTCTTTAAAGACGTGAGCTATTTTTCCTTATCTGATACTGCTCCTAAAGGGGAGAATTCATATATGTATCATGGTAAGAGGAGGAATTGGAAGGAACTAAGGAAGTAACACAATCAAGAGATATTTCGATGGGTCCAATTGAGGTTCTTATCCATTTGAATCCAGTATTCGAAGAAGCAGATGCTTCAAGTATCCAAGCACCAATTCCAATCACTGAAAATAAAAATGAAGACATAACTGTTCCCTCAGGCATCACTCCTATCATTGATTAATAACTCACTGGTACTGAAGGACACTCATCTGAGGTATGTACACCCACTGATACTAATAGCATTGAGTCTAGTGTTGGACAGTATGTGTTACCAAATAGGTCTACTCAGGGTCAACCAGCCAAAAAGTAGGAACCAAATATTCATGTAAAATGAAAATATCTAGTAGCCAATTACATGTCCACTAAAAGATTGTTTAAGTCATATAAATCATTTGTAAATTAAATATCTGTTGTATTAGTACCTAACATAGTGCAAGATAAGTTAGGAGATCCAAAGTGGAGGAAGGCAATGGAGGAAGAGATGGAGGTGTTACATAAGAACAATACTTAGTAACTTGTGCCTCCAACGCAAGGCAAGAAGGCAGTTGGTTGTCACAGGGTGTTTAATGTGAAACATAATGTTGAAGGATCTGTGAATCAGTATAAATCCCACCTTGTAGTAAAAGGGTTCACTCAAACGTATGGTGTAGACTATAATGAGACTTTTGCTCTTGTTGCTAAAATGAATACTATTTGGGTTCTACTTTCGCTACCGTTAGCTTAAACTGGCCATTTCGGTGTTTTGATGTCAAGAATGCATTTCTTTATGGAGAGTTAGTCTAGGAGGTGTACATGAGTCTTTCACCTAGGTATGTAGCTGCTTCTCCTTGTAATTTTGTATGCAAATTGAGGAAGTCTTTGTATGGTCTCAAGTAGTCCCCTCGTGCCTAGTTTGAAAGGTTTTCATAGTTCATGTAGAAGGTTGGTTACATACAGAGTAATTAAAACCATACGTTGTTTCTCAAACATCAATAAGGGAAGGTAACATCTCTAATTATTTATGTTGATAATATGGTAATTATTAGCAATGATATTGTTGAGATGGATAGATTACAGAGACAATTAGCTTCTGAATTCAATATTAAGGATTTGGGTGAATTGAAGTAATTCTTAGGGATTGAGGTAGCTAGAGAAAAAGAAGGAATTTTTATGTGTTATAAAAGTACATTCTTGACCTGCTAACTGAAACAAATATATTGGATTGCAAGCCTATTGACACTTCTATTGAATAAAATCATTGTATAGCAGAGTATCTAAATCAGGTACCACTTGATCGAGCTTCCTATTAGAGGTTGGTTGGGCGCTTAATTTATTTGGTACATACTAGACCAAATGTTGCATATGTAGTAAGTGTGATAAGTCAATTCATGCATAACCCGGATTAGCACCTTCACTAGGGACAGTTATGAAGGACCACGAACTTGGATTTCCATACTTCACAGCCATTGATTCATTATTCCATGAAGGCTTGCATTTGCCTCCTGTTGGTGAAGAGGGATTTTTGAGAACTATGTTGCCTAGGGTTGTCAAAAGAATTTCATCTACTGGAGCTGACATGATACGTTTTGAACCCCCTGAAACCATTAATAGTAAGTACATTAATTAGTTTTCATAACCATTTTCAATTTCAATTTTAAAGTTTTTTTTTAGTAAAAAAAATAAAATAACTAACTTTTAGTTTCAATTTTGAAAAGTATAAATTGAAATTTAGATGTGTTTGTTTAATTAAATTTTATCTCTTTAATCATTTTTAGTAAAATTAAGTATTGATTGATTATTAATTTTAGTATGAAAAAATAAAAATAAAAAATATGAATTCAAATCCAAAACTTACTTTTTTTTTAATTTTAAAAATTTGAAATGAGTTATAAAACGAGCCCTTAATTATTAAGGAAAATAACACTTGCAATCCCTAGCTAACTTTTATTAAATTTTATACTTTATATCCTAACTATTTTTTTCGATAGATTTGGTCCACTTATAACATTTAAATTTTTACTACTTTGGTATAAAATGAACTAAATATCTTAAATTTGAAAAGTTACGAGACAAACTCATAAAAAAATAATAAAAGAAAAGTAGTTAAGTCTAACATGTTAAATTTGAGTACTATTAAATTAAATTTGAAAAGTTAGGAACTAATTTGTAGATTGGTAAAAGTTGGGGGAATTCTCTGTTTTATTTATAATTATTCAACTTGGGTTAAATTTAATTTGCAGGAGATAAGTTGTTTTGGTTTAGGGATGATGAATTTGCAAGGTAGACACTTGCTAGACTCAACCCTCTTATCATTCGCTTAATCATAGTATATTTTTACTCTTACGTTATGAAATTCATGGATACATATGTTACCAAATTTATTGAAAATGCAGATACAAATGATGTACCAGTAAACTTAACCTTATTATTTATGTATGCATATTCAAGTTAATATATAATATTATTTATCTATTATTTAGCCTTAACATATTTTAAATATCTTGTATTGTAGTTCTCAAGTAAGAATCGGTACACACTAATAGAGTTGTTGACATTAAGGCAAGAATGGTGTATGTACATATATAATTATCTTTCAAACAATTAGCTAGTTTTATGTAAATTATAGATATTTTTGGAATGAAATTTATTCTGAATCGTGTTTCTGAAATAAAATTAATATTTGTACAGGTTATATATAGATTTTAGTACTGGACAAATACAACAAAATTTTTTTTAAAAAAAATCTTATAGGACGGCTACTAGCTATCCTAAAAGAATTTTTTAGGACAGCCAATAAGATTTTTTTAGGATGGTTAGAATTTTTTCCATAAAAAATAGGACAGTTAGTGGCCGTCTTAAAAAATTCTTATAGGACGGTCAATAGCCATCCTATAAGAATTTTTTAGGACGGTCAGTAGCTTTCCTATAAGAATTTTTTATACAGCGCTCAGTAAATGTCCTATTTTTTCAATTCTTTTAGGACGAGACTTTATAGGACGGCCATTGGCCATCCTGTAAGACTTATAGGACTGCCACTGGCCTTCCTATAAAGGCAAATTTGTAGTAGTGAATGGACTTCAGTGAAAAAAGAAACATTGACATACCTCTACTTCTCAATGGGAATAACTATGCCTATTAGAAACCCCAGATGTGCTCCATCTTTTGGACTATGAGAGATCAAGTTTCGTACCAGGTTCAGTACAACTGACATTATCCTAAGAAAATTACAGAAGATGGTACAATGGTCTAGAAGCCAATGATAGAATAGACAAAAGAAGATAGTAAAGAGTATGATTGGCACATCAAAGTCACTAACAAGGGCCGTTATTACAAAAGAATACAGATAAATTTCTTCTTGTACCACTTCTAAGGAAGCTTATGATATACTTGAAATTACGTATGAGGGTACCTCTTAGGTAAATAAGTCTAAGGTGATGTGCTTAAAGAGAGATTATGAACTACTTTAGATGGAAGAAATTGAAAATTTTGATAGTTTCTATGGACCTTTCTCTGACATCATCAACACCTCGTACAACCTTGGACAACCTATTGATGAAACAATTTAGGTTGAGAAGATTCTATCAAGTATACCTTCTCGTTCTAGAGAGAAAGTCATAGCTATTAAAACTGCATTTAAGGGAGAATTTATGAAGTCATTTGTGATCTTTAGGCCTTTAAGATTCACAATCTTCTTCCTAAGAAAGGAACCACCTCTATTACTAAAGAAAGGAGGTTTTCTCTTAAGACTATAAAGAGTCAAAGAGATAAAGGGAAAGTTATTTACGTAGAGAGTGATGAGTCATCTAATCTAGATGAAGAAGAGTTGGCACTTTTTGCTAAACAATTGAAAAAAGTTCTTCAAAAGTTAAAGGAACACTTCTGGAAGACCTAAAAGAGAAGGCTCGAGCAAAAAGGACTCGAGATTAAATGTTGAAGCATTGAACAAGGAAGAAGACAGAATTCAAAGCCAAGGGCATATGAATCAGATGAAGTGTTTCAAGTGTGAAAAACCTGAACACATTGTGGCTAAATGATTTTTCGAGAAAAATTGACCTAGCAAGAGAGCCATGATGGTTGAAGTTAATATTTCGAATAATAGCAGTAGTGCGGAAGAGGATGATAGCAAACTTTTTGGCTAATAAAGAAGACCTTTCCACTACAACTTCTCACTCTTCAGATTTTAAGATAAAGATGAACATGAAGAGTTGCTAGACACCCATAACAAATTTCTTAGAGAGCATATTAAGACTTCGAAAGCTTGCAAGAAGGCTTCGAAAAGCCTTGAAGAAAAGGATAGAGAATTGAGTGTGCTGAGAGCCACCCTTGAGGTAAAGAAGTCCTTTATCAACCATGACAAAGAACATCTCTTCAAGAAATGTGAGATTATTCAGAAAAGGTATAGTGACATGGTTACTAAATGTGAGTCTAAAAGGTCCAGAATGAGGTTTCTAGAATAATCCTTGAAGATCCTTCAATAGAACCAAGAAAATTAGCCCTAATTTATCCAATGATCAAGTGGATCACATCACAATTCTTGGAACTAAGGTGATAGTGATTGATAAAGAGTATCTTACTCACTTTTTATTAGAAAAGGATGAAGAGTTGTCTAGTTCAGTCGGTTTCTTAGAGGCTTCCATCAAAGAAAATGATGATCTTCTATCTGTTTTAGGAGCAAAGAAAACATAGCAAGAAAATGAGTTAGAGTACTCCAAGTTAATCATGAAGAAAATTTCTAATGGTAACTCAAAAGTTAGATGAAGTGTTAAGTAGCATCAAGGCGACCAGCGACAGACGTGGGAGGGGTTATACTGAAGATGATAGGTCTTCATCTACTATTGCTACACCTATTTTCTTCAAGTTTGTTGTTGTTTATCCAAAGATGAAGATTGTTGCTGCCTCTTCTAAAGGTAAGTCTCAGATTGTTTTCTAGTCGGGGTGTCCTAGCAAGGCGAGCACCTTACCTCCTACTACTTTTTTTCATCGCACAAGTGAAGGTATGTTACTCCTGCCTATATGCTTTCTATATATCTATCATCATTATGGTGAGCATGGGCATATCAGACATATTGTGAGAAATTGAATTCTCATACTCTTGTGAGAATCAATGTTACCGTTGCTCCACAGAGTTAGAGATCTAGTTTCTCTCACTCTACTACACGCTCTTCCCACCTATGTGGTACTATTCGTCACCTTGTCAACCAGTGTCTTAGGTATGTTTGGAACAATCCTAAGAGATCCTCAAATTCTCTCCACGTTTTGGTTACTCAGGTTTCAACTACTATGGTTCATTTGAGCATGTATAGTCTGGGTATATTATGGACCGACGATACAATGCAAAAAGGGCAAAAACTTCTTCTAAAAGCCCTTCTAGCCATGGGTATGATGCTCACTCAATTGATTTTTCTTGAATCTCTAAACAAAAATAAACTCGAGTGATTAATACATTACATGCTTACGTGAACTAGAGATTGTAGTTTAATTACTAAATGGAGGGATGCAGTGTGATCTAGTTTGAGTTGAGTTTTGTTTCTCTTCTCTCTATTCTTGTAGTTTGTTTAAATTTATTTAATTTTGCTTTTGTTTTTCATAAATATTTTTAAGATATTAATTAATTTTTTTATGAAAAAGTTGTTCCTTTCTCTCTCTTATTCTGTCTCTTTTTGGGTCCCTTATCCTTGCCAAATGCTAACTAAGCGTGTGTTTACACACTCGCCTTGTCTCATTGATCCCTTAACGAGGAGTTAGCAATCTTTTTCAAAAAAGGTATGTGAGCTCCTAAAACCTCCATATAAACCAACCCTCACCTCATTTTTCTTTGGTCTTTCAAACTTCAATCTTTGCTTACACATTTTGCCTCTCTCAATTTATACTACTAAACACTTACTATCTTCACCTAAGCCTTTTCCTCCTACCAACCTTGCTACAATGGCTTTTAAGAGAACTCATCAAGACAACTAACAACAAAAAGAAGGTGAAGGTTCTGGCACTCGCAAGACAACTTTTGTCCCATAAAATCTATTGCAGGTTGGTGACTTTCAAGCCATTCGGGACTATTTGCATACTTTCAATTACACCTTCTCTATTCTTTTGACTATAATTATGATATTCTTTTGCAGAGGAATATGACACTATTGCACCATATCATATAGCACGTATTATTTCTCTATCACTTTTCCTATCACATACGTGTATATATGTATACATATATATGTGTATGTATACATACACACACACACACACAAACACACGCACACACATATATATATATGTATATATATAATTTTATCTAATTATTAAAAAATAAATCAAATTATTATTATAATTCTATTTTTTTATTATTCAATGTTGTAATTTTAATGTTTAATATTTTATTTCTAGATAATGACTCATAAGGAACCAAATACTATTTTTTTATTTAATATTTATTATCGAATCTCAAATGTTAACATATTTTATTATGCGATATCATTTATTTTTATTTCTTGAATTTTTCATGAAAAATTTATTGAAATACTTTGGATTCTTGTAGACATATTATGCAAAAAATAAAAAATTCCTTCTAATTTTTATGGACCAAGCCTATCATGAATATGTCTATTTCTTCTATGAAATTAATATGTTTTTCTATAAATCTATTTATTTTTTGTTTCATTTCTTATTCCAACTTTTGGGGTGAATTTTTTTTCAGTAGTCTAAGAGTGAAGTTTTAAAAATAAATGTCAAATGAATAGTTATAATAATTTTGAAGGTCTTACATAATAGTAACTTTGAATTAAATAATTAAAATTTTTTATAAGTTTTATTTTTATAATATTTTTGCTAGGATTATGTTTATAATAAATTTTTATTAGCAAAAGCGTTTAGATAATTAAAATTTTTCTTAATAGATAATTATCAAATACTTATTTACTATTACTATTAGTTTTAAAGTTTTCATTAATTAAAAAAGAAATTATTAGATAATTAAAACTCTTATTACTATAATTATTAACAGCATATTTATTTGACTATTATTTGTTATTTAAAAAATATCTGTAGTGGTGCTTGAACATTTAAAAAATTGAAGTATTTTTCCTTTGTAATTTAATAATAAATGAAGTAGAATTAAAAAAAAAATAGTTAAAAAATAAAACAGATGTAACATACATGCATTTAACTAGTATAATATATACATATATATGTGTGTATCAATATGTTTTTTATTTTTTCCATTTAATTTAATAATAAATATTTAATTGTAACTTATTCGATATACATTTGTACATAGAAATTATATTTTCATCCTCGTTTATGTTATTTTTTTATTTTTAATTTATGTAATTTTTATTTTTAAAATAGTTTTGTACTAGTATTGTTATTTTTTTTTATTTAATTTCAATATATTTTATACTAATCTCATGAGATTAAAAAATCATTTTAATTTAACGCACAAATAATTTTATATATTTTATTAGTCTTTATTATTTGTTTTAGTTTTAAAAATTTTATGTAAAAATAAAATTATTTCTATTTTTTTAAAAAAAATTAAAAATTTTATTCAAATATTTATAAATATTACAATTTTTTTTAATATTTTTATAAAATTAATATTTTAGTCCGTAAATATATGAAATGAAAATAATATAAAAGGAACGTTATGTAACTTATACGCATATATTTATAAGTAAAATACACAGTTGCAAAATATGAAAAGAAGCACGCGCCTCCTCTCTTCAAATGGGCATATTTGTAATTAACAGAATGACTTTTAAACATATTTGTAACTTACAAAATCAGTTTTGGGCATAAACGTTAATAAAATAAAATTAAAAATTAAAAATAGGTATTTACTCGGTACGAAGAGATTGGAGTAACTTTGGTGGCACACTTGTACTACTGGGTAGATAATTAATGACTCACCTAGATATTTTTTAACCGCATCATAGATCACAGTTACTTCTTAACTCCACCACGGTTAACTTTCGAAAGTTCTCTTTATTTCTCACTCTGACTATTCATATATAAATGACCATCTCTTCCCTCATTCTATAACCTGAGTTCGAGTCTAAAATGATGCTTAGCAAATCAACCCTCGTAAAGTCGACCGTCCAAATCCCTCCATTTGACCCACATGACGATCCAACGGCTAAAATGATCACATTACTTCCCCCCGATACACCCTCCGTCAACATTAACGGCAATGCTCTTATCGGAGGCGACTACCATCACCCTTCTCTAGACTCCTTCCCCGTCCTTCAACGTTACCTTCCGTCAAACGAGTTCGTTTCCTTTGATTCGGACTCACAGAGCGACGAATTTGATCTCCTTGTTGACGCTTTCTCGAGCGACCATTTTAGAATGTATGAGTTCAAGATTCGTAGGTGCGCACGTGGGAGGTCGCATGACTGGACCGAGTGTCCGTACGCTCATCCCTGCGAGAAAGCTCGCCGGAGGGATCCCCGGAAGTATCACTATTCCGGGACACCATGTCCGGAGTTTCGTAAGGGAAGTTGTGGTAAAGGTGACTCGTGCGAGTTCGCTCATGGAGTTTTCGAATGCTGGCTTCACCCGGCTCGTTACAGGACTCAACCTTGCAAAGATGGACTCAGTTGTCGCCGGCGAGTCTGTTTCTTTGCTCACACGCCGGATCAACTTCGTGTTTTGCCTCAACAAAGTCCGAAGGTCGATGGGTCTTCTATTTCATCGCCAACTTCGATTCTGAACTCGCAGACGATATTTCCTGGGGGTAACTCGCCACCAATGTCGCCGAATAGTCCCCAACTCGTCGGTAGATCGTTTGACTCGGTGAGTGAGCTTTCTGCTTCAATGCGTAACCTTCAGGTTAGCAAGATGAAAATGAACTCACCTTCCTGGGGTTTTCAAATGGGTTCTGGGTTTGGTTCTAGTCTTCCTTCTACTCCAACTCGGCCTGTACCGAGTCCGTTCGATCTCTGGGACCAGTGTTGCGATGAACAGTCTATAATGGAGAGAGTAGAGTCTGGGAAGGTCCTTCGAGCCGAAATGTATGCTAAACTCAGTAAGGAAAACTCACTGAACCGAGTTGATATGGGTTGGATATCAGAACTAATTAAGTGAAGTCGGGTCATGGAATCTGAGTCTGCTCGCAATTTGATTCATTTTGACTAATGGGGTTTTGTAAATCGGTGGTCTTTTTATGTTCTGACTTTGTAATTATTATGGATTTGGTTTTGAAATTTTCTCCTTAAAGATTTGTGTTACTTTTGTATAGATGGGAGTTTTCTCAAGGCTGCCGACGATTTAATATGTAGCGTTTTGTATCCATCAACACTTGTCTTCGAATTGTATTTTCCATTGGAATATGTCTGATTTTCTCGGAATAGTTTTAGTGTCTTGTTTGGTATGGTAATTGTATTCAATTAATATAACTATTTTCTCTAGTTCATTTTCCCTTTTCATTCTCTTTGCATCCAAATAGAAATTGCATCTAATGACTTGTTTCGTATTTTGTTTGCCGTAATTTCAATGGGTTTCAAAGATAAAAAAGAAAAAGGTATATTTTGTCTTCTAGCTTAAGTCTTGATCCCAAATCTGAATGAGTACAGGCTTCAGCTTCCTCTTCCCGTTTGATTAATGTGACGTGTTAGAACACTTAATGCGACGTGTTGTTCTAACTTATACTAATTGCATCCATTACATATATAAGAATTTATATTTTTTTTTACTTTCAATTTTTTCTATTAAAATTATTTCCAAAAGAACTTTATTTATTTATTTATTTTTTTATAAGTTAATGGAATATCAGAATCAATAGGTGTATCAGGCTGTCTCTCATAATGGAAAGCAATCCTTACTACCCTTTTTATTTTCTTACCATTCACAAATATTATTAAATAAATAAAAAGTTAGGAGTACACAACTTTGCATCAGCAAAACCTATATGAAGGTTTGCTGACTATATTAGAAATAGTAAACTGACGCACGAAAGGTGGTACATTCCACTACTAAGTCGCAGAACAAAAACTAGATGATCTGGAAGCCAAGCTATCAGCAACAAAATTATCTTCTCTGTAAAAATGAGAACAGTGAAAATCCATGCGTGCAATTCGATCCAAACAATATGTCTAGGGCGAGAGCCATCGCCATGGCACCATTTGAGATTTATTATGAAATAAGTTTACCACATACTCAGAGTCAGACTCCAACTAAATCTTCTTCCAACCAAACCTGTCTGCGTATTTTATTGCATGAATAGCCCTTGCTAGCTCAGCCTCATAGGCATAAGAAACCCCTAAAGAAACACAAAACAACCCTTGACAAAAGATCTGGAGGTTCGAAAAATTCCCGCACAACCTGAAAGACCAGGTGCCCCAAACGTAGCCCCATCCGTGTTTATCTTTAACCAACTTGGAGGAGGAGGATGCCAGTTAACTTCAATCACCTTTGGAGATCTTGACGGTATACCACGAACTCACAAACGACTGAGTATTTGCAAGTCATTCATATTGTTTCGCATTGCACTATTTTGCAATAAGCCTGCTTCTCTAATAAAATGCCAAAGAGTAGTAAGAGAGGAACGTAAAGGAATCTCAATCCTATCATAGCAGCAATTATTCCTAGTTATCCAAATAATCCAAATAACAGAAACAATGTCTGCTTTCCATAAATTACGGACTTGAGATCCAAAATCTCTACCCATAGTATCCCTCCACAATTCCAAAAGTGTCATGTCCGTTCGGGGGCACAATCCAAAAAAATAGGCAATGAGGTCCCAGAAAGCCCCAGCAAAAGGACACATTAAAAAAAGATGAGAGATTGTCTGTTCTGATCTACCGCAAATAAAGCATTGTGAAGGGAAGAAAAAATCCCTCTTCTTGACAACGCAATCAGTGGAAACCTTTCCTTGAATAACTCTCCAAAAAAGCATAGAGCGGGATGGAGGAATAGATAGGGACCAAACTTCTTTACCCCAAATTTTAACTTGCTCCATTGATCTCAAAGAATCATAAGCATCACGAGTGGAAACATCTCCTCTAACTGAACAAGACCATACTCAAGTATCTTTTGTACTTGTAATTATCGAGTTAATATCTATGGCTACATCCGGATGAGAGTTACCAAAATTTTACGGTAAATGCCAACCATGTTCTGTCTGAAATTGACCAACCAAAGCATTTAAGGGCATATCAATAGGAACCTCAGGAACTCTCTCTATTAGAGGTGAACCTAGCCAACTGTCCGTCCAAAAACGAACCCGTGAATTCATACCTATCAACCAACGAGATTCATCAATCAAAGCTAGGAAATGGGTCTTCAAGCCAGACCAAATAGATGAGCAAATATGATATCCTCTAGGAGTATCATTCCTATCAAGAAATCTCCTCCGTAAGTACATAAAGGTGTGTGAGGTTCCTTCAATTAATCGCCAAGCAAATTTTCGCAACATGGCTTCATTTAAAGTTTTCAATTCTCTCAAACCAAGACCCCCTTCAACAAGAGGACGGCAGCAATCTTTCCAGGCGACTTGAACTAATTTCAATTTGTCCGTATGGCCAGTCCAGAAAAATTTTTGGATGACTTTAGTAAGCTCATCAAGAACCGTTTTTGGCCATCTATAAATTTGAAAAGAATGGAGGAAAGTACTCTGGATAATCGATGCAATCAAGCAGCGATGACCTGCTAGAGAAAGTGATAATCCCTTCCAAGAATCCAAATGAACTTTAATTCGATCAGCCAAACCTTGGAACTAGCATCGACGTGGGGCACCACGAAAAAGAGTCACCCCAAATAACTCATAGAATCACTGCCCAAACGCATACCCGAAAATTCTTTAATAGACTGAATTCCACCTCTCGACACCCCCTTGCCAAAATAGATGCTTGATTTTTCAAAGTTAACCAATTGTCCCGATAAAACACCATAAAGCTGAAGAGCTTTAGAGATATTCTGGATATTGTGAGAACTAGCCCTTGCAAAGATGATCAAATCATCTACATAAAGAAAATGGGTAGGAGCTGTAATACCATGAGGAGAAGAGATATGGGCAAACAAACCATCCACAGCCATGATAGAGAGATATCTGCTAAGAAAATCACTTGCTATGCAAAAAAGCAGCAAAAATGAAGGATCACCTTGTCACACCCCTCTAGAGCAAGGGAAATAACCTTTAGGGGAGCCATTCATGAGAATAGAGATTCTTGCAAAGGTAAAAAGACCATGTATCCAACCAAGAAAAATCTCATCAAAGCCAAAACACCTCATTAGCTCAATAATAAAGTCCCATCTTATCGTATCGAAAGCCTTCTGAATATCGATTTTAAGAGCAAGATTTCCACCACGACTACGAATATCCAAAGCATTGAAGCACTCAAATGCCCATGCCATGCAATCCCCAATACTGCGTCCCGGAATAAAACCAAATTGATTTGAAGAAAGAATATGAGAGCATATAATCCCAAGACGAGTAGCTATTATTCTCATGATAATCTTAAACATGAAATTTTCAATTGCAATAGGTCTGTATTGGTCAACCCGACTTGCATGATTAGTCTTAGGTATCAAGATGACAAAACTAGAATTGAGCCCATGATGCATCCTCTTTGTATGAAAAAAATCCTGTATTGCTTTAACAACATCAAAACTAACAATGTCCCAACAATGTTGAAAAAAATGACCAGTATAGCCATCTGGGCCAGGAGCACTTAAGGGATCCATATCAAACACCATGACTTTTATTTCCTTGCTAGTAGGAATTTTTCTCAAGAAAACGTTATCCTCCTGAATAACCAACTTTGGAACAACTGAAACAATTGTTGAAAAATCCGGAGGATCCCCCCTTATTGGCTCTGAAAAACATCCTCTCATAATATCCCACAATATGACTTGCAATAGCATCCGGATCATGACAAATATCACCATTAATCTCCAAATGGGATAGAGGCTTTTTAGCCTTTAAATGACGAAACATCGAGTGATAGAAAGGTGTATTCCTGTCATCGTCCTTAAGCGATTTTAGTCTGATCTTCTCTTTGAAAAAGGTGTCCTGTTGTTTTAAAAGCCTATCCAAATCAACCATGGCATCATACTCGATCTGAAAAATGTCCTCGCTGAAGTTCTCATCATTATATCTTTTTTGAATATCAGCCAGTTTAGACTTAGCTAACTCAATATTGTGGTCAAGATTACCAAACACCTCCCTATTCCATGATTTTAAAGACATTTTTAAGTTCTTGAGTTTGCTAACTACTACCCCCATGGGGCTAAATTGAACTGTAGTTGACCAAATGGAGTGAACTAAATCCAAAAAACTCGGGTGATCTAGCCACATACCATGAAATCGAAAAGGACGAGGTCCTCTAGGCATAGAAGTACCAGCAGAAAGCAATAGCGGATGATGATCAGATTTGTGTCGCGGAAGAGTACAACAAGAAACTTGATTCCAAGCATCCAAAAAAGAGCTAGTACACAATCCCCTATCAAGACGAGATTGGGTCCGAGAAATGCCACCCTTAAAATAAGTGAAGAAAGAACCCTTTACATCAATGTCAATCAAATCATAGTAAGAAATAGCAGAATTAAATTCTTGGATGGAAAGATTTGCATAAGAAGATCCAGAAGCCTCATGGGCACCCATAATGGCATTAAAATCTCCAATTACCAACCAAGAGGCATGTAGTTCTGATAAAACCATTAAAGAATCCCAAAGGCCTCTTCTCTTGATATAAGTGCCACTTCCATAAACAAAAGTTAGCAGATGAGTAGTAGAGTTATTAGTGTAGGTTACGCTAATATATTGTTGATCCTGAAGCAAGACAAAAGTACTCAAAGCGGCAGAATGTGAAGCAAAAAGTCAAATTTTAGGATTGGAGGGAACATTGGCGCAAATAAAAGTGTATCTGAGAGAGCGCCAGAAACGACCCTCAAGAGCTCAAATACTAGTCATGGGTTCAGCTAAGCAAACATAATCAGGTTTTTCTTTCCGACAAAAATTCTGTAAAGCTTGTTGGGTATCTCTATTGGCTATACCCCTACAATTCCAATAGAACACTATCATGATAAATCATGGCTGGGGACACCACTATAAGGTGTATTATTTGCAGAAGAAGATGTTAGACTTTTTGACCTTCCTTTCTTACCAATAACCAACTGCCATTTCTCTTTGTCACTAATCAAATCATTCTCAAGAATATAAGCTTTCTTAAGCCTCATCATTCTTTGTTCAAGTTCCAGCATGTTTACAGGATTATGAATAACTCTGGAAGCAGTACCATTGAAATTGCAATCAACAATAGGGGGAGGAGGCTTCAAAACTTTAGCATTGTCGGTCACTGAATCCAATTGAGTAAAATCTTGTGCATCCGTAACTGAAGTAGGAGTAGTACTAATATTTCCAAAAGCAGCATCATTGGAGCTAGATATAACTGCACAGGCGGGAAGAGAGACAACTATAGAGTCCATAAACATCACAAGTCCAGAGGTCACAAGAGAGATTGGACGAACATTAATGGTGTCCGTAGTCACAGAGATGGATGCACTCGAAGGAGGAGTCGGCATAGTACTTCAAGGAAGAGCAGTCATAGTACCCACATTATTACCTACAATAATATCATTTTCTTCGATAATATTAAGTGCAGAAAAAACATTACTAACTGGGATGGCTGCAGAATTAGCAGATGCTTTAGGTAGATAAATTTGTCGAGTTTTTGGTGCAGCTTTTGGTGGGTGAATACTTTTGGGAGGATCAACAGTGATAGTAGAATTATTTTTCCGACATTTAAATACAGCATGCCCTACCGAAGAACAAATTGTGCAGAACTCTGGGACGTTCTCATAGAATAAATCAATAAAGAGCTTTAAAGGACCCACTTCAACCATTATTTGCTCATCAAGTTTTGTAGCAAGATCTATATCAATCAAAACCCTTGCAAATTTTCCCATTTCTCCATTTAGAGTGGCATTATCAATTTTTAAAGGAGCACCAATAGCACGAGCAATATTTGTAAAAATTTGCTTATCCCAAAATTTCCATGGCAAATTGTAAAAACGAACTCACACATGGGCATTAGATGTCTTTTGATGCAAAGGATTAAAATTTGGCATCCATGGTTGAACCCTAAACACACCGAGCTTTAAATTGATAGGAGCATTTGCCCAAACCCTAGCTTTGTCCTTGGGGGTATGTAGTAACATATGATAATATCCTCGTCCCAATGAAATAAGCTTCCTATTACTGGGTAATTTCCAATTTGCTGTTAAACACAATTTTAAATCACCCTAAGTCCATGGTTTATCTCCTTTAGAGAGGGTTAGTCTACCAATCAAGGAAAACTTACATAAATCAAGGCGGGATTGATACAACTCTGGGTCCACAGTGACACATGCCATATCACCACTTTTTTTTGAGGGGGCATCAAAAGTTTCAATCGCAACATTTGTGAGTGAATTAGATATGACTTCGGCATAACTTTTTTTAGGGGCAAAGGACTTAAAGAGGTCAGTATGTCCTAAGTGATCCATAGATTTAGTTTCAAGACTAAGACTATCCATGTTAATCCTTAACCCAAAAACATAACAAACCAGAATGACAAATCAAAATTCCTGCTTATTGCCGAATATTCTTAAGCTAATATCACAATTCCAAAAGATCACTACTAGCTTTCAATTTCAGAAAAATAATGACAAAATCGAGCTAATAAACACGCTTTAATCTAGGCACATCACCTAAAGCAACGACCATAATTGGCAATCTCAGATCTGGATATAAATAGGGTAGAAACCATACCATAACCAGGCGAAGATTTGCTTTGTGTCTCTGGTAGGACCGTAGAGAGAAGACAACTCAGGTGACGAAACAAACGGCGGTTGGTGAAACAAACGGCAGCTGGTGAAACAAACGGCGATGGTGAAACAAATGTCGATGGTGAAAGACTGTGGAGAGAAGACAGCTTTAAGCGGCGAAGACCAGATCTGGGCGGCGAGAACCAACAAAAAGTTGTGAGTACCAGATCTGGGCAGACGAGAGTTTTATAGGGCGCGTTGTTCTCGTGACCCTACAAGCAGAGATCTGTTAGGCGTTGAGGAGAGGAGAGGATAGGGTGGAGTTGTGGTGGCTGGGCATTGTAGCGACGAGTGTGGATTCCCCCGAGCGTCGTGGCTGGACTATTGCACGAGCGCTGGTAGCCTTCGCTATTCGTCGTTTGTCGTTACGAGTGCTGGTAGCCTTAGCTGACATTTCTTACTTCTCCGTTCACTACATTATTCTGTCTCGGCCTCTCTATTTTAATTCTCAACATATAATCAGACGCATTTAGCTTTGTAGTACACATGACCAAATATCCAAAGGTGGTCTATGTTCAAGTAAGAACACAAGCTAACTTTCAGTAAATACTCGCAATCAATTGCTACGGAAAAACTCATAATGGTAGCTGTATTGAAGATTCAAAAGTTATGACCTAAAAGCTCTTTGAACAGTATATATAGTCTTATAAACACTTCCTTTTAGTTTCGTTTATTACAAACAATTCCTAAGTGAACTAGCAAAAGACCAAGCTTAAAAAGTGCATAGTATATATAGTCTTATAAACATTGGTTTAACTTGTAGGTGCTCTATTGCCCCTAGGACCGCCCCGACACCACCCTTAGTTTCTTTGATCCTTTTGCCCTTATGTGCCATTCTCATGTTGAATGCCTGTGAAGCTATTATATGATTGAAGACCTCGTTTGTTATACTTAGTGGCCATTTATCTTCATTACCTTAAAGACCTTTGATGGATGCGAAATTAAACATAATTTTGTAAGATTATTCCATCATATTTACACTCATTTTATGTCTCAAAGATCTTTGATATGTGTTTTAAGTATTTTGTTGGTATTTGAAATCATTTTAAGCAAAAGAACGCAAAAATGAGAAAAAACATGAGTTTACTAGGGTGCTTGATCGATTGAGAACTTTCGAAACAAAACTACAAAATGTATCTCAACGCCTCTTGGACAGCCCCCCCCCCCCCCGACTGCCCTGTTGATCTATTGACCTTACGACATCAATTGCGCTATCTCGAGTATACATCAAAATTAGATCAGCCACTTCATAAAAACACTAAGGAAATACAATTGAGGCAAGAGTTCTACAAAAGTTATAGAGAGAGAAGTCAAATATGAAGATAAAAATTGAGATTTGCAATCATTCATACCTTCTTCAGTTTTCTCTTCCTTTCTGTTTTAGTTATATGAATTATTTGTTGAGTGCGCCATGGTTATAGACTACTAAACTCTTTGTGTAATTAACGTCCACGTACGACTCCGTGAGAAGGGACATAATCTGACTTCTAAGAGATACTAATATAGATAAGGTACTTCATTTAGTTATCGGGATACCCAAGTTTATGTACTCAATTTGTTATCATTAAGGGAAATTTCTTAGGACAATGGGTCTGGCTTGAATTATGATATGAAGTTGTTATCTTTAAGTTCTAGATTATGTATCATAACTTAAATTAGAAAGATAATCACCTGATATCTATATTCATTGATTAAGAGTCTAATGTGAGGATCGTCCCTTAATCACATGCTTGCCTAATAACTTCTCTACTCATTTTAAATTGCTTTATTAAATTGTTATTAGTTGGTTAGTTGTTTTGAAACCTCTTCTAATATATCCCTTACTTCCACTACATTTACATTTAGACTACATTACGAGGCTCCCAATACTTGGTCTATTTGCCTTTTCGTTAATCCAAGGAACTAAGTATTATTATTGGTGTCATTCCCAATAAAAACCTGATACTCCAAGCAAAGTAAGGGTAAATGTTTCATTTGGTTCTAAGCATTTGAAAATAATTTCAATTTCATACTTTATGTTTTTTTTTAGCTAGTATTGGCCTTAACTTTATGTTTTACATTTCAAATTTGCTAGCATTTTGACATTTCTATTAAGAAAAAGGTTAAGTGTGAATGAAAACTGACGTGTCCTTGGTAAGAAGTACAATGGGTATTTTTGATCTAATATTTGAAATGTTAAAAATACCCATTGTACTTGTCATGTACTAAGTACATGCCATTTTTCATTCACACCTAACATTTCTCTTAACGAAAATACTAAAATGCTAGTAAATTTAAAACCTACATAACCAAATTGATAGTAGAGATTTTTCATTCCATATATCATCACGTCGACTAACCCAAACCCAGACCCTCAACCTCCATGTGAAACAGACACACAGATCGCTAACCCTAGCCGCTGCCAATCGACGTTGGCTAATCGCTAACCCTCGTCTTACTTTCTCCTCTCTTGTCATGACAAAGTTGTTCAAAGATACACAAATGTTGAAACTATTGGCAGTCCCAGTCACAACAGCTACCCATTTGCAATCTCATCTCAAACAAGTAGTAGTTGTTGAGCCACCGCAGACATATAGTCAATGCTCACAGTCGACTCACTCACTCAAGCCACCGTTTTGGTTCATAGAGCCTTCATCAACCATGATTCATAGACTACACGCCGTAGTGTTTAACTCCTTGCCTAGATGCAAAGTATATTAATAATATTTTGAATATAAATACTATTTGATATATGTCTATTGGTCCCCTACCATTACCATTTTGGTCTACTTGAGTATGAAGGCCCATTAGCGAGAGGCCCCATCCACACTTAAATCAACACCAGCCCGCAAGTGTCAGCACAAGCCCATGAAGGATTACACTAGCTTGTCCTAATTATCACCAACACGTAAGTGTCAGCACAAGCCTGTGAAGGATTACACCAACCTATTCAAGTTATAGCCAGACCGCCTGAACAAGTTACAAACCATTGAAGTACATTTTCCTTTTTAAGTATGAGTGTACTTACCCATACGTTCAGATGTGTCAAAAAGTCGGCCTCACCACCCCCGTACGAGGGTTCCATGAGCCCTTACTTCACTTTATGAGTAACCAATAAATTAATGACACGTGGGCACACTCTCAAGTATAAATACGTGAACAATTGAGTTTAGAAGGGACTTTTTGTTACCCTTTCACTAGGATTCTCTCAAATATTTTGGTGCCCACTATGGGATTTCAAGTTTTTCTGTCCGCAGAACATCGTTGGAACCTTGTAACTTTACAAATCTTGGAGAATAAATCCATACAGAGGAAGAATCCAACCCATTCAACCAAATTTCCAACCCATATTGATTTGTCCTTGCATTTTTCACAAAGAATCTCAGACAGATATCAAACAAACATGGTAGGTCGTCCTCCAAAATCTTGACAGTTACGTGATCAATTAGACAACTTCCACCTGGGCTAGGGCACCTAAAAAGAGAAAAAAATTTCCTTATCGGGACAAGAACATTCAAGCCAACATGATGAGCTCGAGAACCAAAGGACTCATGACCTCTCACATTTGATCCCACCTCTCCAGACTGGACAAGATAATCCTTTAGCCCAAGTTCATCGGAACGACCATCAGAACCAAATGAATCCAAGATACAAGAATCAGCTCGAAATCATTTTAGATGTTGTTCAAAGGCAGCTTAATCTCATGTAGCAATCTATGTTCTAGATGGGACGAGACAATCAAGAGCTGTGCGAGATGTTGGTTCTACAATTTTATAGTGCACCTCCAAGAGACCAGCCAAAGGACATTCAAAGAAAGCTTTATGACAACCAAACAGATGAGGCAAGTAACTTAGAGAACACTAACACAATCAATGTGGATGAGCCCAACAAACTGTTGGAGGACAAAATAAAACTACAAATGGAGGTAACTATGAAGTGGGAAAATTAGATGAAACAAATGGAGGAGCAGCTTAAGAAGCAACAAGGAGGTTGCTACCAACTAGCTACACCACAACAACAATTCCTCCAATAAAATTCAATGCCCTTCACTACTCAACTTATCGAGGTACAAAAGATCTTGTAGCTCACGTACTATATTTCAAAACATCAATGGCCCCAGTCTACCTACCTATCAATAAACGAGATGCCATGATGTGTAAAAATTTTGCTTCCATTTACAGGATAACACCCAAAAATGGTTCAACGGTTTACTCGCAAAAAGTATTTTAAGCTTTAATGATTTTGTCAAAGCTTTTATAACTACCTATGCCATCAACAAACCCATAAAAAAATAATCATATCACTTGTTTTGCATCATTCAAGTACCTAGCGAGACTGTGGAAAACTTCATGAGGCGATTCAAAGCTAAAAAATTAAAAATTTTGGAATGCCCATATTCCATTGCCTTTGAAACTTTTAGAAAGGGAGTCCTACGACCCTCTGGCCTATTTGAAGAATTAACAAAGACAACACCAAGGTTATTGGAAGCCGTTTATGAGGAGGCTCTCAAATTTGTAAACTTAGAAAGAGAAATGGGAACAAGACAGAACAGAGAAAAAAGGAACTCTAGCAAAAGAGGATCAATTTATTTGAAAGAAATTTGGAGGACTAGGAAAAGGTAGGGGCAGAGGTAGACCGCCACCGCCTCCCTTTCAACACCAATAGCCAATAATAAGAAACACTAGGCCTTGGAGAGATCATTATCCCCATTTTGCAGACCACCATTAAGAGTGTCTTTGGCTGAGGCAGTAAGGCAAATGGAAGGGAACCAGCAAGTCCGTTGGCCACCACAAATGCATGATGGCAACAGAGATAACTCAAAATATTGTGGTTTCCAAAAAGACACTAGGCATTGCACTAGTGACTGTAGACATCTGAAAAGGGAGTTAGAGTTGCTTTATCTCTAGGATATCTTTGCGAATTAGTGAACGAAGATGGAGTTAGGGAAATAAGAAGAAGCTTGGTAAGAGAAGCAATTAATCAACCTTTCTTTCCACCTCCAAGAGAAGAGAGAGCTAACCTAAATGAAGGTAATATTTGAATTGTCCACACAATACACAGTGGACCAAACATGTATGGGGTCACATCCAACTCAAGGAAACGTTATGCAAGAGCATGCCACACAAGTGGGAGCTCATCTTTGTGTAATGTGCAACAAGAACCCTTATGCCCAATAAACTTCAGTCAGGAAGAATTACTCCCTTAGCATGATAACCCGTTAGTAATTACAGTCCATGTAGCAACTTGCGAAATCAAAAAGTATCAGTTGACAATGGAAGTTCATTTGAACTTATGTATCTTACCACATTGAAGGAAATGGGAGTACGACCAAAAGAGATAACACGAAAATAACTTCCATTGGTTGGATTCAGTGGAAGTGTAATAATGTCAATTGAAACTATTTGGCTTCCTGTATCCTTGCTTGACACCATCATATTGACAATTTTTTTCATTTTGGATGTCCCGTCTCTATATGACATCATATTAAGACGACCTTGGTTGCATCGGTTATAAGTTGTGCCATTGACTCTACATCAAATGGTAAAATACCGAACTACATCTGAAGTAGGAGTTGTTAAAGGAGATCAAGAACGAGCAAGAAGTTGTTATAGCTCTCTTTCAAAAGAACTCAGCCCCAATAGCAATCAAAGGCTGAGATTTCATCAATCCCAGCCAAACTAGATTTGATTAACAATGTTACCTCAGAAGTAGAGTTGTTACAAGTAGACAAAAGTCAAGATCACGTTGTTAAAATTAGCTCAGATTTAGACAATAAAATTAAGAAAGAATTTATGGAGTGCTTGAGGAAGCACAATGATGTGTTTACATAGGGACCTGGACGTATGCTAGGTATCGACCCAAAAATCATTACCTACAAGATCAATGTTGACCCCAAGATGAAACAAGTAAAGTAGAGAAAAAGAAAATTTGCTAGAGAGAATAACAAAATCATAAAGAAGCAGATGGATTCATTGAAAAATGAAGGATGGGTAAGTGAAGTGGGCTACCCCACATGGCTATCTAATGTGGTAGTAGTTCCAAAACCAGGGGGAGATGCTAGAATGTGCTTCGATTTCACTGATGTAAATAAGGCCACACCAAAATATTGTTTTTCTTTACCAAGCATAGAAGTGTTAGTAGACGCAACAACGGGGTTCGAACTAATGAGCTTCATGGATACATATTCAGGGTACCACCAAATTTGTATGCATACTGAAGATGAACAAAAAATATCCTTCATAACTAAGGAAGTAACCTTTTGTTATTCAAGAATGTTGTTTGGCCTAAAAAATGTTGGAGCAACCTATCAACTATTAGTTAATATGATATTCAAAAATCAAATTGGGAAAAATATGGAGGTGTACATCAATGACATGATGACTAAAACCAAAAGACTAGAAGATCATGACAAAGATTTGGAGGAAACAGTTGGAGTATTAAGACACTACAACATGAAACTTAATCCTAAAAAATGTATCTTTGGAGTCACATCAGAAAAATTCTTGGGCTATTTGGTATCTGTTCAAGGAATTAAGGCAAACCCCAACAAAATCAAAGCACTAACTAGTATGAGGTCTACGAATATCTTGAAAGAAGTACAATAGTTAATCGGGCGCATAGTAGCACTAAGTCGATTCATATCAAAGAGCACAGATAAATGCCTCCCATTTTTTCAATTGTTAAGAAAAAATAAAACTTATGATTGCAATGAAGAATGCAAAAAAGATTTTCAATCTATCAAGGAGTACCTCAGAAAAATGCCCTTATTAATTAGCCCTTTGCCAAAGGAGATATTGTATTTATACCTCTCAGCCACTGAAAAATCAGTAAGTGTAGTTTTAGTCGCAAAAAGGGAGAATAGACAACAACTCATATATTATGTCAGCCAAGCTTTAACTGAACCATAACAAATTGGGATTGGCACTAAGAATGGCAGCCAAAAAAATGAGGCATTATTTTGGTGGTCGTACTATTGTGATTAACATCTCATCCTCTGAAAAATATATTGTAGGAATCTGATGTATTGGGAAGACTAGATCATATAGCCATTGAATTTAGTGAATTTGACATCAAATATCAACCCCGACCAGCAATCAAAGGACTAGTAGTAGCTAGCTTCATTGTTGAGTGGCCAAGTAAAGAGGAAACTACAACCAAAATAGTGGATATCCAAAACATAATAGTGAAGGAAAAACTTTGGGAAGCCTTTTTGGATGAGGCTAGCAATACAAAGGGAGTTAGAGTCAGAATTACAATATTCACACCAAAAGGAGGTTTGATTGAGCAGTACATAAGAATTTTGTTTTTGGCCACAAACAATGTTGGTGAATATGAGGTTGTCCTCATTGTAGTAAAAGAACTTATAGACTTGGCAGCAAAACAAGTAAAGGTTTGTAGTGACTCAAGATTAGTATGAACCAGATCAATGGAAACATTGACGCAAAAGAAGAAAAGATGAAAAAATACTTGGAAGAGATAAAAAAAAATAAGTTGAAAAATTTGACGCATTTGACATTGACCAAATATTCCGAAATAGCAATGCCCATGCAGATGCATTGCTGATTCTATCTTCAGTTATACAAAGGGATATAAAGAGAGTCATACTTGTCTCATCCATCTTGGAGCCAAGTGTGGTAAAAGTAAAGAATATAAATTATGACATTGCAGTCATAGAGATTTGGGCTTAATCTTGGATAATCAAATTCATTGAATTCTTGCACAAAGGGATATTTCCTATGGAAAAAAATGAGGCAAGAAAATTAGTGGTGAAGGCAAAGAATTATGTGTTGTTAAATGGAAAATTGTATAAGAAAAATGGAAATGGTCTTTAGTTGAAGTGTGTAATAAGAAAAGAGGCTGAGGAAATAGTTAAAGAAATACATGAAGGAGAATATGGAGTGAATTCTGGAGGAAGAAGTTTAAGTCAAAAAATCATTAGGCAATGTTATTATTGGCCTACTATGGTTAATGATTGCACGACATTCTCAAGAAAATGTCACATATGCCAAAAACATGCAACAACAATTCAGTTGCAAGCCAGTGAGATGAGATGAGTAATTAGTTCTTCATGAAGTGGGGAATAGACATTGTTGGTCCATTACCATAAGTACCAAGTTAGAATTTATTTTTTTTATTATAGCGACAGACTATTTCTTAAAGTGGGTAGAAGTAGAACCTCTCGCAAGAATCAAGGAAGAAGTACAAAAGTTTGTATGGCAAAGTATTATATATCATTTTGGTATCCTAAAAGAAATTGTTACAGATAATGGAAAACAATTTACAAGCAATGTGTTTGCAAATTTTTGTCAAGAGAACAATATAAAACTTTGTCGATCCACCCGATATAGACTAGAAGACAATGGACAAGCTGAGTCCACAAATAAAATTATCATCAACATTTAAAAAAATGTCTAGAAGAAGCTAAGGGTAGATGGACAGAAGAGTTGCCCGGAGTATTATGGGCTACAAGAACGACCCCAAGATTGGCGACTTGTGAAACACCCTTCTCTTTGGTATATGGGTCAGAAGCCATAGTTCCTACAAAACTCTCACAACCAACGTTAAGATTAGAGTTGGAAGCGGAAGGTAATGAAGAAATTAGGAGAACTGTTTGATGAACACTATTTTGAACCTATTATTTGTTAGTCTTTAAGTATTTATTTTATGATTTATTTTGGTATTACTTTGATTTGGAAGGTATTTTTATATTTTGTAGGTCCAAGTAAGTGTGAGATGAATTGTGGACTTAAGTGGCCAAAGAGAGTGAAAATGGAGTTAAAAGAGTTGAAGAATGTAAGCCTTACATTAAATGTCATTCACTATGTAAGGGGGAACAAACAAGAGCTAAGGAATGTATGCCTTACATTAGGAATTAGCAATTATGTAAGGGACTTTACAAGGCATGTAGAGCAAGTTGTGCCGCTGTAGAAGAAAATGTGTGCCATAGTGGTTCACTCTCGGGTTTTTACTATAGGAGTCAAAAATCACCTTGTGTCGTGGCAGAAGAATTTGTGTACCGTGGCAGGACAGCCTCGGGTTTGTATACTAGACTAGAAATTTATCTCTAGCCGCGAAAAGAAGAATTTGTGTGCCACGGCCCGTGTACCCAGTTGACACTTAAACCCCTAGATTTTTACACACTCTTTCTCATTTCTAATTTAACCTATAAATACAATTCTTAAAAACCCTCTCAAGGACCAATGTGACTAGTGTCGTGAACAAAGGAAAATCCTTATTCCCCACATTTTAGAGAGAAAAAATCCTCCATTAATGCTCCTCCATTGAAGCTCCATCAAGAATCTTGAGAGGTGACCATCTAACATCAAGAAGCTTGTTTCAAGAGTATAAGTGGGGTATCTTTATTGTATTTAGTTTTTTTTCTCTTTAGAATTCATTAAATATTTATTGTAATGAAAAACCTTGATTGAGATTTTATTATGAGTAGCTAAACCCTTTTTCTGTGGAATTTTAGTAATATTACCATGAATAGATGATTATTTATGTGA
This sequence comes from Elaeagnus macrophylla, assembly GCA_029378325.1. Classification (NCBI taxonomy): domain Eukaryota; kingdom Viridiplantae; phylum Streptophyta; class Magnoliopsida; order Rosales; family Elaeagnaceae; genus Elaeagnus; species Elaeagnus macrophylla. Next base: position 4,734,605 of record CM055653.1, read on the forward strand.
TTTATTGTTTTGATTAAAGTAATCTATTTCTTGCTCATTGTTCTTCATATTATTGTTCATAGATTATTCTTGATCAAATTAGTTTGTGTGCATTAGACAATATATTGGAATCGAATATTAGAAACATCATATTTGTTTGATTGAGCACTCTTGAGCAAGAACCTAATTTAAGTGCATTAACTTGTCTTAAATTAGGTGATTAAAATATGTTCCTTGGTTTATACTAATTAACTAATTAACGGTCTGGATCAAATAAGTTAATTAGTTGATTAAGGAAAAATCTCTATTAATTTGGGATTTTTTAGGTTTAGTTGGAAAAGAATCAATAAATTCTACTTTATTTGCTTAATTCTAAAAATCACATAAATCATTCTATCCATAAATGGTTAGCTAGCTAATTTCCCACACTCTTTCATTATATCGTTTTGGCAAACTACTCGCTCGATTATTTTACTTGTTCTACAATTTTATAACTTTAGCAACTATTCCATCAACAAACTTTTATTAGAGTGTTTAGAATTTAATTTTTATTTATAACCAATTTAGAAAACATTTAACATTTTTAAAACAACCGTAATTCTTTAAGAGATGATCTTGGGAGTATACTTGTCTATTAATACAAGTGACTTGTGCACTTGTGAGTTTTTTACAAATACAAAATTTGGTTATCAAGATTTTGTGCACCAAGTTTTGGCGCCATTGCTGGGGAATTGGCATTTAAATTGTTTATTTGTTTTCTTTTTAGTTAATTTTCTTAATTTGTTTATTTTTGTAATTTTCTTCGTTTTCTTGTTTTTGTTACTTGTTTGAAGTCATTTAGTGTCTGGTGCTTTTATTCTGTTGTTATTTTTTATAGTGTATCCAAGATAGGAGATCCCTTGAAAATCCAATAGCACCTTTCATAGACAATGTTAATAGGAGGAGAGCACATTTGAGACAATTTGACACCAATATTTTGGAGAAAGAAGAACAACCAAATATGGGAGATCCTCTACCTCCACCTAAAGAAATGGCTATGATGGAGTATGCAAAGCCAATTATTGGCACTGCTACTTCTTGTATCTAATTAGAAAAAGCGGCTACAAATTATGAGCTTAAGAATATTTACTATTCTATGTTGCCTTCTTTTTATGGGATTCTTAATGAAGATTTACTAACATATATCCATAATTTTTATGTTACTGTGCAGACTTTTCCACTACAGGGCCTTAATGAAGATCAATTGAGGATGAGATGTTTCCCATACACATTCAAGTCAACACAAAGTCATGGCTTATCCACCGGGTTCTCTCTCAACTTGGGAAGCAGTATACAATAAATTCATGGAAAAGTTTTATTTCCATCAAAAGACTACCGACCTAAGGACAAAAATTGCAACATTCTCACAAATGGATGGAGAACTTTTCAAGGGGCGTGGGATTGGTTCAAACTGCTTCTTATCCAATACTCACACCATCATTTTCCACTACAGCACCAAAACCAATTTTTCTATGACGAATTGACACAACAGTGCCAATTCACTATGGACAATGCTGCAGGAGGAGCTATGGGAGAGAAGACTATAGTGGAGACATACGAATTGTATAAGATGTTGGGTGCTAATTCCCAAAAAGAGTGCTAGAGGAAGAAGAGTTAGAGTTAATGAGGTAGCTCTGGGAAATGAAATGGCAACTCAAATTACGGAGCTAACCAAGAAAATTTCACTTCTTACTTCTAAAAATGCATCACCTCAAGAGGTATGTGATATTTGTAGTACCTATGGACAGGGTGCTAATACTTGTCCATTTATTTGTGATTCTAATGTAGGTACAAGCCAAGAGCAAGCAAACGCAATGGAAGGATACCAACCGCGATCAAGGAATGATCCTTTTACTAATACTTATAATGTGGGTTTGAGAAATCATCCAAATTTCTCTTGGAAGGGAAACAACAATCCCACTTATGCACATAATCATTTCACAAACAATTATCGCAACAACTTGCAACTTACTCTACCAAACCAATTTGAACTCTTTTATTTAAGTGAGTCGAGATAACCACATGAAGAATAATCAAAGGTTGGACTCATTGGAGGCTTCCATGAAGAGAGTAGAAGGCCAAGTTGGACAATTAGCAGAGCATGTCCAAAGGCAAGAAAAAGAGAAATTGCCTAGTCAGCCCGAGCAAGCGAAGATAGTTACGGTCCTTCGAAGTGGTAAGGTAGTCAAAAAGAATTTACCTGAAATCTCTAATGATTTACCATATAGTGCAAGTAACATGGAAGGAGATAATGCAATTTCCAAAGGAGGTGGTGAGACAAATGACAAGCTTGATGAACCTTCCAATGAAGTAATTGGAGAGTCATCTACTACCCCACAATTGCACAAAACATCAGAGCCTTACCGACCACCCATACCATTTTCACACCATCTAAAGGACGATAAACAGGATAAGTAATTCTCTAACTTATTTAATATGCTTTCCAAGGTTCAAATTAATTTGCCTTTATTGGTTGTAATTAGAAATGTGCCTTTTTATGCTAAATTTTTCAAAGATTTGAACACTAGGAAAAGAAATATGAACTTAATGAGAGAATTGTTGTGTCTAAAATTTCAAGTGTAGTGCTTCAATAAAGTTTACAAGTAAAATTAAAGGATCTCGGTATTTTTACTATTACATCACCATGGGAAATAAGAAAGTAGTAAAAGGTATACTAGACTTAGGTGCAAGTATTAACTTGATGCCTTTTTCAATTTATTTGCAGCAAGGTTTAGGGCATTTTGTCTAAAATGGGCAAATCCCATAGTTTAGTTTAGAAAAAGGCTCATTTGTGTTAAACTTTACAAATGGGCAAATTTCAATTGGCTCTCCCAGTTGCCGGTTCCCTCCCCTTATTTCCCACCAAAGTCTATTTTTTACTTCTTCTCTCTCCTTCTCTACGCACTCTCTCTTTTCTCTTGTGAGATTTTCTCTCAATTTTTTCATCTCATTACTCCAAACTTTCAAATTTGAGGTTAGTGATATTAAATATTTTGGTTGGGTAGAAATTTCGCAGTTTTAATTAGCATGTAAATGGTGAAATTTGTACCAAGATTTGTACCAACAATTTTCACAGTTTTTCGTTTTGGGGAAATTTTTTTTTTTTGAAAAATTGCCAACAATTTGGGTGATTCTTTGGTGGGAAAGTGATTTGGGTGTTATTTAAACAGATTTTTGGTTGACAAACCGTATTAAACTGTTACCCTAAATGAATCATTTTTAATCGAACTGTACCAGTGTTCGAGTGTAATGAACTCTGCCATTTTCAGTGTTTAATTTGGTATATGAACTCTGCTATTTTCAGTGTTTAATTTGAACTCTTGTATTTCGCGTGTTATCATTTTTAATCGATATATGATTGTTATATTTTTGTCTTAGTATATCTGAGGTATATTTGAGGTATATCTTGGTATATCTGGTATATCTCTAGTATATCTGTGGTATATCTCGATATATCTAGGTATATCTGTGGTATATCTCGATATATCTAGTATATCTATGGTATATCTCGATATATCTAGGTATATCTTGGTATATCTGGTATATCTGTGGTATATCTCGATATATCTAGGTATATCTGGTATATCTCTGGTATATCTCGATATATCTAGGTATATCTTGGTATATCTGTGGTATATCTGGTATATCTCTAGTATATCTCGATATATCTAGGTATATCTGGTATATTTGTGGTATATCTTGGTATTTCTGGTATATCTGTAGTATATTTGTGGTATATCTCGGTAGATCTTGGTATATATCTGGTATATCTCTGGTATATCTCGGTATATGTGGATATATCTTTGTATTTCTAGTATATCTGTGGTATATCTCGATATATCTCCGTATATCTTGGTATATGTGGGTATATCTTGGTATATGTGGGTATATCTCGATATATCTAAGTATATATGGGGTATATTTCGGTATATATGGGTATATCTCAGTATATCTATGTATATATGGGGTATATCTTGGTATATCTATGGTATATCTTGATATATCTGGGTATATCTGTGGAAAATTTCGGTATATATGGGTATATCTCGGTATATTTGTGGTATATCTTGGTATATTTTCATATATTCAGCATTTAATTTGGTATATATGTTATATGTTGATATAGTTATTCAATATTTTGTATATAATTTCATATATCAATTAAATTATATGTATTTTTGAATTAATATTGCTTAATTATTTTAAAACATTTTACAGAATGGATTGCCTTAGTATTTTAATAATTCACAATGGTAAGTGGTTATTGAAAGATGATAAAGAAGTATATCGAGGTGAATGTTTGGTGATGAAGATAAAAAAAGGGATTTAAGTATAATGAACTTAAAGAAAAGTTGTTTATGAAGTTAAATATGGATAAGTTAAAGTATGAAATTTCAGTGAGATACTTCTATAAGAATGATTTGACAATACCTACTGTTTTAATTGGTGATGATGAAGATTTGGATGAGTTTTTTGACCTGCATGTTCAAGATAATCAAAGGAAGGCTGTTCTATATGTAACAAAAAATGAGATAAGATCAGTAGGTACAAGTCATTCTATCTGCCATGAACAACTTGTTACTACCGGAGGGCTTCATGTAAATTACTTGAGCGATACACATCGGCAGGAAGGATCTCAAAATCCCAATAGAAATTGCGATAATATACTTGATAGTATTGGTGATGATTTAGATAACTATTCAGATATACCGCAGATGGGTGATGATGTTCATGTTCATATGATTAGAGAGTGTGAATTAGAAGGTGGTACTGTCAACGAAAACGTTGATAATGACATGACCGCAATGGGTGCTTTACATGCAAATGATAATGAAAGGACACTAGTTGAACCAGAAAGGCTGATTGTAAGAGATCAATCGTTAAATGGTTTATCTCAGTCTGAAAGACGAACTATACTTGGGGGCAATAATGAATTACGTTTTCGTCCATCAAGTACACCCACAGAGATTATTTCAAATGGTGACGTTTCCTCATCTGTGGCACATGTTGAGCTTGATTTGAAAGTTGATCAAGTATTTGATAGTAAGATAGATTTCACCACACATGTCGGGCTTTATGCCATAAGAAATAGATTTGAGATGAGGACACTGACAAGTAAGAAAGACTGTGTTGTGATACGTTGCATTCAATCTAGTTGTACTTGGATGATTAGATGTAATCGGATCAAGGGCTCAGATAGGTTCAGGGTAAAACATTTTCAATCATTACATACTTGTGATCCTAACCATTACATGAGGAAGAATAGGACTGCGACCTCAAGAGTGATAGGAAATGCCATAAAAATGAAGTTGGTGCGACCCGAAAGAATTTATAAGCCGAAAGATATTATTGATGATTGTCAGAATGAGTTTGGGATTGAGATTGGTTACACCACAGCATACAGGTCTAAAGAGAAGGCTCTGAGGTTGCTACGTGGAAGTGAAGAGGAATCTTTCCTGAAGCTTCCTTCCTACTGTCATGTCTTGAAGGAAAGGAATCCCGGTAGCGTCACACATATTGAAGTTGACCAATCCGGAAGATTTAAGTATTTCTTCATGGCATTAGGTCCATGTATTAGAGGATTCTTATCTTGTATAAGACATGTAATTACAGTTGATGGTGCATTCTTATCAGGTAGGTATGTTGGGACATTATTCGTAGCAAATGCTTCTGATGGAAATAACAACATATATCCACTGGCCAGTGGGGTTGGAGATTGTGAGAATAATGAAGCTTGGGAATGGTTTTTGCTAAAACTAGCACACTTAGTTGGGCACATTGACGACCTTGTTATTGTTTCAGATAGACACCAAAGTATTATTCAAGCTGTTCTGAAAGCATTCCTTAATGCTTTCCATGGTTATTGTGCATTTCACATGGAGATGAATTTAAACCACAAATTTAAGAATCCAGATATTACACCTTTGTTTAGATGTTGCTTAAGGGCATATACAAAGCGTGAATTTGACAAGTACATGGGGGATTTGTGACAGATCGATCCTGAGATAGAAAAGTACTTATTGGAAGCAAGTATTGAGAAGTGGTCAAGATATCATTTCCCAGGAATGAGATACGGTATAATGACCACGAATGGTTCAGAATCATTTAATAATGTCATGAAATTTGCTCGTGAGTTACCCATAACCATGCTTGTTGAGTACTACCGTAGCAAAATACAAGCTTGGTTTGTCGAACGTAGGGAGGTTGGGATGAGATGGGGAAGTCGCCATTTAACCGATGAGGTTGAATCAATTATGTGTGCAAATCACAATAAGTCCTTAAGGTACAGGGTTTTTAGAATTAATGCACATGTCTTCCAGGTATGGGATTCGTACAACAATCTGATTGTTATTATATGTTTATCTATTTAAATCTGTTGTGTAATGTGAAATATATTTTATCGTACATTATATATAATTTAACAAGTTGAATCTTACGAAATTAGGTTGTGCATGGTGACACTAGTGACGATGTCGATCTACTGAACATAAGTTGTAGTTGCAGCGAGTTTGATGTTCACAAAATCCCCTATTGTCATGCCATTGCAGCCACCCGTTTTCAAGATGTTGATGTCCATTTATTTGTTCACCAATTATATACAGTAAATTGTTATATTATCGCATATGCAGAGTCCATTTATCCGGCTACTGATAATGGTGAGTGGGACATTCCACCAGAGATCATAGAGCTAGTTGAACTTCCTCCCAACACAAAGAAAAAATGTGGGAGACCACGAAAGCGATGCATACGTTCACGTGTGGAAGTAATAAAAAAGGTCATACTATGCAGTAAGTGTGGAAATAGTGGTCATAACATGAGGACTTGTAATGTGTTCTATCAGATGATTGTAGAACCTTCCCTATCTTCTTACCCATAAACATTTGATGCTATTAACGCTTAATATCATGTCATTGGTAAAAGTGTCATGTTCTATTTATCATAAATTTATATTAATTAATTGAATACCAAAAGAATAAGGGAAATTACCAAAAATAGCACCCCCTAAAAATTATAATAACAAAACTAGCACCCCCTTGTGTTCAATTAGAATTGAACGTTTAATATTGAACGTTCAATATTCAATTTGAACGTAAAATATTGAACGTTCAATATTAAATAGGTCTAATTATCGTCATTCAATTCTAATTGAACGGATAATATTGAACGTTCAATATTGAACAAGTCCAAATTATTATCGTTCAATTTTAATTGAACACAGGGGTGCTAGTTTTGTTATTATAATTTTTGGGGGGTGTTAGTTTTGTTATTTTCCCAAAGAATAATAGGTACTTACAGTCTTCTGTATCAACATGTATTTTTATGCCTTAGATATACTATTTGTTCTATTCTACCACTTTTACCATATATACCAAGATATATGGACTTATATAACCGAGATATACCATACATATCGAAATGAACGATAGGTATACGAAGATATATGGACTTATATAAACACATATACACCATATATATATCAGATATACCACCAAAAATCAAAATCCAAAAATAAGCTTAGGATATACCAAATGGGTATCGCAGATATCCAAGAAATACCATAAATATACTTGAGATATATCAAGATATACCCACATATCCTGAGATATACCATACATATACCAGAGATATACCATAGATATACCAGATATACCAAGATATACCCACATATACCGAGTTATACCGAGATATACCACAGATATACCACATATATACCATAGATATACCATAGATATACCAGAGATATACCATAGATATACCACATATATACCATGGATATACCAGAGATATACCAGAGATATACCGAGATATATACCGAGATATATCGAGATATACTAGAGATATACCGAGATATACCACAGATATACCACATATATACCATAGATATACCAGATATATACCATAGATATACCAGAGATATACCGAGATATATACCGAAATATATTGAGATATACTAATGATATACCTCAAATATACCATAGATATACCCACATATACCGAGATATACCACAGATATACCGAGATATATGATGTGTTAAATTGTGTACTCGCAAGTGTACGAATCACTCGTAGGAAAGTGATAAGCAACTTCCAAGGTCAGTCTCTCAAGGAATTGCAATGGTTCTAAATAACTAACTTTTTAATCTAAATAGAGTTCTAATGAAAATAAAACACTAATTAAATAGAGTTCTAGTGAAACTAAAACTCTAAGTAACTAGAATCCTAAAGCTAGTAAAACTGTAAAAAGGTGTTTGATTTGTAACGGGAACAATTATACCAACAATTAAACGAAAACAAAATCGCAAGTAACAATCAATTCAGATATATTTGAAGATCAATGGAGGATGTATGGACGTTTAGCTTGGTTGACCATGCTTGCATCAAAAAGGTATGGTGAAATAACATAAACGTTCTATATAAACAAAATTACCGGCTTTCCTTTTAATTACGAGACTGCCTGCGGTCAAGGTAAATCTCTTTGTTGATTAACTAATTAACTGCCTTCGGTCGGGGTAAATCAAATAGTAATCAAATTATGCGCAAGGAAAAACATGCCAATCAAATTAATGCTATGACTAAGTCACTAAATTGAAGCTTTGATTATTGTTTCAGAATAAAGTTAAGGTAACGTTCCTATAACTAAATTCTAAGATCTTTCAACCTAACTACGAATCTCAAATGGGCCCATGATAATTCATAATTAAATATCTAAACATGCTCTTAATTAAAAAGTAATTTGTTTATATTAAATCAATAAAACATACACCATACACAGTTCTAGCAAACATGGCAACACAAACTAAACATCCATAATAAAACTAGCCAGACATGTTCATATTAATATTCATAGACAAATAAAATATGAACATACACTCCAACGAAAGAAGAAGAAAAATAGAATTCTACAACACCAAAGAAAACCTAGATCTAAATACCGCTTATGGATGGGATAGCGTTCTTCTCCAAAAGCTTTATCTTCGATTGTCGACGGCTTCTTTGGATCCTTAGAATGGTTTCTCTTGCTTCGTTTTTGTGTAGCGAAACTCCCAAAGTTGATTGAATGTAGTGTTTGATCACAAAAATTGTAATGTGTAAAGTTATGTACAAGTTCGAGTTCTGTTGTAAGGGGGGCTCTAAGGGGGTATTTATAGATGTAAGGGTTTACACAAATCCTGATTACCATAGGAATAGGCGCGCCGCGGCATGCATTTTTCCCGCCGCGGCGCAACACAAATTCTGAAAATAATGTAAAAACCCGAGAGCTCCCCGCCGCGGCATGACTTTTCCTCGCCGCGGCGCGCGTTGTCTTCAGTTTCTTCACATGTACCCCCTTACATATGTGATGGCTCGTTATGTAAGGCTTACATATTTGTCTTGTTTAGCCCGTAACTCGTGATCCGAGCGCTGTAAGTGTTCCGTCTTTGCGTGTTTTCATTATTTGACTCATTTGACGGTAAAAACTCCTGAAATACACTAAAACACACCCGTGATTCCGAATTGATAGATTTATGAAAATAATCAAATAAACAATCATAACAAATCTATATTTAAAACAATTAAGCACAATTAATCACGAAATATTAGTGCTTTTTGAGCACTCATCAATATACCACAGATATACCACATATATACCATAGATATACCAGAGATATACCATATATACCAAAATATATCGAGATATATCAAGATATACTACAGATATACCACTGATATACCTCAGATATACCATAGATATACCGAGATATACCATATATACCAAGATATACCACAGATATACCACATATATACCAATATATACCAAGATATACCCACATATACCAAGATATACCACATATATACCAATATATACCAAGATATACCCACATATACCGAGATATACCACATATATACCATATCTACCAACATATACCAAGATATACCCACATATACCGAGATATACCGAGATATACTACAGATATACCATATATACCAACATATACCATAGATATACCCACATATACCAAGATATACCATAGATATACTACATATACCTGAGATAAGAGGGGATATACCAGATATACTTCAATATTTAATTTTTATGCTTGTCGCGGCGGGTATAATATTGTGCCGCGGCGAGGTTGGTTCTGTTTTAGAGGTAAAATTTTCCAGTTTTAATGCGCCGCGGTGGGTATAAGTTTATGCCGCGACTAGATTGGTTCTGTTTGAAATTGAACTTTTCCTATTTTTATGCGCGCCACGGAGGGTATAATATTGGGCCGCGGCGAGATAGGTTCTGTTTGAAATTGAACTTTTCCTATTTTTATGCGCGTCGCAGCGGGTATAATATTGTGCCGCGGCGAGATAGGTTCTGTTTGAAATTGAAATTTTCTTGTTTTTATGCGCGCCGCGGCGGTTATAATATTGTGTCGCGGCGAGATAGGTTCTATCTTAACTCAAATTTTTTTAGGGTTTTGTGTGCGCCGGGGCGGGTATAAAGTTGTGCTGCGGCGAATATTAACCTGTTTCACGAGTTTATCCATCAACACCAACACAATTCAAAAATTTTATGAAAACCTTTTCCCTCACTTTCTCTGAAAGAAAGCTCTCATTTTTCTCTCCAACTTCTGCTCATTTTCTCATCAAAATCTAAACTTTACCCCATATTCTTCCACAAATAACATTGGTATGAAGCAATCCTCTATCAATTTTTGCAGATTTCTTCAAAAAAATTAAGAACCTCTTCATCTTCTTCAACAAAAACTTAGGGTTTACATCCGTCGGGGCTTTCTCTTCAAGGATTGAATTGAACTCCAAAGAGGTAAGATTGGTTCACAATTTATGTGATTCATTTAGTAATTATTATCTAGAATATGCGAATTGTATAAAAGGGTTATTGGATTTTGGTTAGTTTATTTGGATAAGAGGGGAATTTTTTTGGGGTTTTTTCAGAAATTTCTGCAATATTATTGTGAGATTATTTTAATAATATAATGGCTCCTAAAAGAAAGACAGTTGACAGTAGTCGTTCGAAAGAAAAAGGTAAAGTTGTTCAGGAACAAAATTTTAATGCCTCTCGTTTTGTTAGTCGAGAGGCAGAAGAGCGGTACGAAGGTGCGGCTAAAAGGAATAAAGCTTTTGTTAATGAGAGGGGGTTAGACTTTGGACAAGTCGGAGTAATGGGAATTTTAGATAAAATTGAGTCGTTAGGGTGGAGAAAATTTGTACAAGCCCCGGAAGCTGGTGTGAGTTCATTGGTCCGGGAATTCTACGCGAATGTCCCTGAAGCTCGGCACGGAATGGTATGGGTAAGGGGTGTTCAGGTCCCTTTTAATAGGACGGTTATAAATGCATACTATGGGTTGAGAGATATTGAGGATAGCGGGAATGAAGCCTATATAAAACAGGTAGATTACGATGAGATTATAAATACCCTCACCGACGATTATGCGAAATGGGAATATAAAGGAGACATGGTCAACATCTTTCAAGCTAAACACCTTAGAACCCACTCTCGTATCTGGCAGTATTTTGTATGTTCTAGATTAATGTCAACCCGGCATTATAGTACTGTTGATAGGGAGCGGGCAATCTTACAGTATGCCATAGAGACCGAGCGAACAATTGACGTTGGGATGGTTATCCATCAACGGGTTGTGTACTCAGCTGAGCATCACAACGTAAGCTACTTCTTTCCCCAACTGATCACCGCCCTTTGTGTGAAACATGGAGTCCAATATGACAAGGGTGAGGTACTACTACAACCTGGTGAAACATTGACGTTCCCATACATGCAACACCTAACTAGTGGGACAAAAGCTGCTCAAGGTAGTAGGAAGGGTGAAGGGTCCCCTTCCAGTAACGCTACAACCAAAGAAAGATTGGTGAACTTGGAATTGAAGGTAAATAAAATACAAGAGTACCAACTTCTACTCCACCGAATGATGAGCTTTCAATTGACACAACAAGGAATAGACTTGAACCAGTTTGGCCCAATTCCGCAGTATCCGGGTGAAGACTTCGTTTATCAACCAACGGCGAACCAACCCCAAGATTAGAACGAGCAAAGTGATGATATGGATGACTAAGCCTCCACATTCTATTTTCTATTTTCTTTAATTAGTAATTTTATTTATTTTTGGAATATTGGTTCTGGCAGTATTTTATTTTTCTTTCAATCATTTGGGTTGTGTTATTATTTTGGAACTTTATGCAAAAATATTTAATATTTTTGTATTTCATATATATAGCATAAATATACCATATTCAACCCAAATATACCATATTCAACCTAGATATACCATATTCAACCAAGATATACCATATTCAACACAGATATACCAGAGATATACCACAGATATACCATATTCAACCATAAAGATAACTAGATATACCACAGACAAACCATATTTATCCCTTAGGTAACAAAAGTTGAGATATACAAACAACAGAACAAACCATATTTTAGGAAGTTATACAAAAATAACAAAAAGTCGTGCCACTGAACTTATACAATAATGTAATCATCGTCGGCAAAGAAAAGTTCTAAACATAGTTTCTTCCTAAAAAAAACTAATTGCGTCGTCTTTAAGGTCAATTAGGGCCTTGTCATTAACTATGTACTCGATGAACTTCAGAGCACAAATGCCACAGTCACCCCTGTGTAATAAAAAAAATTAAACAATATATTAAGGTTAATTACAATAATCCAGGGTTGATTATATTCTAATAATAAGATAGAATGTGTTATCAAAAGATTTAAAAATACTTACGCTTCAACCTGTTCAGGAACAGGTATGGCATTACGATAGAAGGGCCACCAATCTTTGATTTCATATTCAAATAATCCCAAGCTTTTAATTAAGCTTGGGATCATTACACATAAGTTATGTAACCTTTTCTTAAGAGTTCCATCCCTTATGTGTTTCGGAAGTGAATCGTAGACATCAATCTGTTGCTGTCTGATGTCAATTCCGAAAGCGATCCAATGCCCCTTCTCCAATAAAACTCCATAAATGTTGTGCACACAATTCCATGGCTTAGCATGTTCAGGACATGCACCTATTTGAAAAGATTTATAATGCATATACCATGTTATTAACATAACATAAAGAATACTATGAGTGATTATACACCAAGAATTTACCTGTGAGATAATCCAACCACTTCTTGTTGAGCGACCAAAATTGGATTTGCTCTTTCTTCTTAAGTTTCTTCCATTCACCGGCACTTGACTCCACGTAACCCTACATTTTCATACACCATAATGCTCCATAAGTTTTAATCAGGTAAGAATTTCATAACTCTTAATAATGTTGGTCCTTACCAAGAACGTTGAGTCTACTGTTGTCCAATTGTTCTTAGGGAACAAGTGCGGGTGAATTTCCTCCTTTTTTTCTCAACAACCATAGTCCACAATCTATGTGCTGCATAATTTTAGTTCAGATTCAAATAGGTACAAACATTCAGTCATTAGATGTTAGTTTGTAACGATGTGAAATAATGAATAACAAATTATACCATATATTCACATCATTTGTATACAACCAATAGTAAAAAATGAAATAAATATACCTCGTTGTTCAAGGATGAATGAGGTTTGAATATACGATGAAACCAGGAAGAATTTGCCATACCCTTACTTGGGCAACCAACATTAATGTTTTCCCTAAAATGTAAACAATAAAAATGTAATGAATATAGTAAACCTATTAATATTGATAAGAAATAAACATAGACAGATAACATGTATATATATATATATATGAGGATATACGCACTCGTTGTTTGAGAAATTAGTATATAGCCACTCCAAAAAGAATCTGTATCTATCTTCACTGAACATTCTCATCGGGTCATAAAGGGTTGGCACATGTCCTTCATCCGATTGTTCAGACTTAATTGATATACCAGATTTCTTCTTTGGATGAACATATGGAGATTTGAGGGAGGGACCAAGCTTTCGCTTCCTCCGACTGTATGTGGTACCAAATGGTGCAGACGTTCCAATTGATCGTACGCCCGTGGATGCTAGTGATCCTAATTGCATTGACGATGGACCATTTATAATGGGGGCAGCCTCCAAAATCCCTTCCAGAGTAGATAAATTCACATTGGACAAGTTTTCTTCCTCGTGGAAGACATCAGATGGCTGTTTCTCAAGGTTAACTTCAGTGGGACAATCTTCGCTGACACCCACGAATGTTTCGTCCTTATCTATAGTAGCAAAGGTAGTTTCCTCAGCAACTTGTTCTGGAAACACAATTATTTCTTTGCATACATAAGTTGCCACTAATGGCTTTTCATCCGTGGGCATCACAATTTCTTCGTCCCCAGATAAATGTTCATCTTGAACCTTACGTTGGTCAAAAATTGGGACAGATTTGACCCTGGACAGTTTCACTGAAGCTGAAGCTTTCCTTGATTGGTCCCCTGTTGAAGAAGTTTTTTGTGATCTTAACAACTTCTTCAAAGCATCCATAATCCACATTTGGTTTTCCTTTATTGTGGTCACCTCTTTTTTCAAATCCCTCAGCTCTTGCAACACCTGAAATACAATAAAATTATATACGATAGATATACAATCATAAGTAGAATTGAATGGCGGAAAATTACGTGCTATAGTTCCATTACCTCCATCATGGAACTTGATGAATGAGTTGAACCATGATGAGTTTGGACTTCCGGGTGAGGGTCACTGATATCATCAATGTGACCAGAAGGATGGTGCATATCATCGCCTTTCGAAGGCAATGATTCATCAATTCTACCGACGTTGGACACATTCGGCACAGCGATACTTGCTTCCCTCGCACATCTTTGTGCCAAAATGTAGTAAGGACTCTGTCTCTCCTTTTCATTTGGAGTGAGTCTCTTCAACATATAAAACTGTATAATATCCAAAACATATAAATTATTTTTAACGAATTCAGATATACCAGAATAATTAAAGACAACATATAAATGCAAAAAACATACATTCGATCATTGGAAGATATTCTAGTTCAAGTCCCAGAACTTCAAATTTTGTCCCCTTCTTAGGTTCTCCCAACGTAGTATCCTGGGGATTTCATCAGGTAATAGATGGGTGGCTAAATCAGATACACCCACTTGTAAGGCCTCATAAGCCCAAACTTGCAGTGCCCAACAAAAATCGTAGACACTGTAAGTGATCGCGTGTTTTTTTGCTTCTTCAAACACGACCTCCATGTGACCTTTAGGTTTTCTATCATTAATATGCACAATAACACTCTTCAATCTTCTTATCGTGAAGTCATAAACTATCTTACCCCATGGGTAGATATTAAATTCCTGGAAGTCTTCAACCAGTTCCAAGTAGTCATCATTAATGGCCCTTAGACTATGATCGGCCAAAAGAATTATTTCCAAGGTATAAATTAGGCCCAACCTCAAAACATCATTAGGCTCAGTGGACATAGGAAGGTTTATGAAAAGCTTCTCAAGGTCGCCTTTCTTTATTACTTTGTCGGTCTTAAAGTATGTCTTCCGTAATCGACCAATTCGAGGTGGGCATTCTTCCGAACCGGTAAACATCAAACCGGTAATTAAACTAAATTCATTATATCCAAAAATGTGGAGTGTGTCATTCACAATTATTCGTAGCTCTTTCCCCGATTGATCTTGTCTTGCATCAATAAGAAGTGATGCAACAATCCCCCTGTGAACTCTATATGGTTCATCCTTGTGATGAAACCAAAACATAAATCTTCAAACCTCTCAAGTAACCTAAATCGTTCTAGGGTCGTCTTCAATGTGCTAAAATTTTGAAGGCGTGATATGTTGGTAATTTTACCAACATAATATCCAGAGGGGGAGACTGAAGGACTATAGCTTGATTCACCTGCCATTTCCTGCAAAAATAACAATGTAAGAAAACAAAAATAATTAATACTTATGAACAAGTTGTTCAAAATAACATGAATACAAGTCAATATACTCAGATATACCCAAATATACCGAGATATACAAAGATATACCAAGATATATCGAGATATACCCGAGATATACCACAGATATACCATAGATATACCAGAGATATACCATCTATACCAAGATATACCCACATATACCGAGATATACCACAGATATACCAAGATATATCTAAGATATACTGAGATATACTACAGATTACCAGAGATATACAAGATATATCACAGATATACTAGAGATATAAGAGATATACCGAGATATACAGAGTTATATCAAGATATACCACAGATATACCTAAATATATCGAGATATACCACAGATATACCAGAAATATACCAGATATACCTAGATATATCGAGATATACCACAGATATACCAGATATACCTAGATATATCGAGATATACCACAGATATACCAGATATACCAAGATATACCTAGATATATCGAGATATACCACAGATATACCAGATAGATCGAGATATACCACAGATATATCGAGATATACCACAGATATACCAGATATACCTAGATATATTGAAATATACCACAGATATACTAGAGGTATACCAAGATATACCTAGATATATTGAGATATATCAGAGATATACCAAATATACCTAGATATATCGAGATATACCACAGATATACCAGAGATATACCAAGATATACCTAGATATATCGAGATATACTACAGACATACCAGAGATATACCAGATATACTAAGATATACCTAGATATATCGAGATATACCACAGATATACCAAGATATACCCACATATACCGAGTTATATCGAGATATACCACAGATATACCAGATATATCACATACCCCAGAAATACCAGAAATCAGATTAACAAACGATATACCAGAAAATCAGATTATCCATAATTACAAAAACCCAATATAAAAAAATTATATTTTACAAAGTTGAATACAGATATACCAATATTTCACAAAAACCCATAAAAAACGATGGAGTTTTCGTTTAGTTTCAACATGGAGCATACACTCAGCTATGAGGTTCACCAAAACCAAATACTATACGAAACGATGGGAGGGACGGAGCAGACATTCATTGAAAAAACTTACCAAAAGTTGCAGAGCTCAAAAATGGAGGAGAAGTTTGGTCTACAGTGTTTCCTGCGTCGTCTTCGTCGTCGGTAATGTGCCTCGTCTTCCTAAATCGTATGGTGCGTCATCTTCCTCGAGCTAGTATGCGTCGTGTTCCTCAAGTTAGTGGGAGAGTGGGAGAAAAATTGGGAACTGTTCGATTTATTTCAAATGTTTTGAAGCCCTCTTTTACGTTTTTTTTTTTTTAAATAAAAAATTGGCTAAAAAACGACAAACAGCTGGGCAGTTAAAAAAAACCCATTTGTAAAGTTTAACACAA
Organism: Elaeagnus macrophylla; assembly: GCA_029378325.1. Classification (NCBI taxonomy): domain Eukaryota; kingdom Viridiplantae; phylum Streptophyta; class Magnoliopsida; order Rosales; family Elaeagnaceae; genus Elaeagnus; species Elaeagnus macrophylla. The sequence goes on from CM055653.1 coordinate 4,751,938, forward strand.
ATGAGCCTTTTTCTAAACTAAACTATGGGATTTGCCCATTTTAGACAAAATCCCAAGGTTTAGGAGAATTGAAACCTACAACCATGTCCCTACAGTTAGCTGATAGATCTGTGAAATACCTAAAGAGAATGGTTGAGGATTTTCTTGTATAGGTAGATAAGCTTATTGAACCTGTTGATTTTGTTGGTTTGGATATGCAAGAAAATCTATCTATGGACAAGGAACATACTACTTTTGTTTGTAGACCATTCATGGCCATTACAAAGACTATCATAGTGTCCATAATGGAAGCTTGACTATGATAGTTTTGGGAGAAACTGTTCGTTTTAAAGTGTTGGATTTTTCTCCTTTACCTTTTATTTTCACTATTGATGAATGTTATTATATTGATCATATTAATACTCTTGTTCACAACAACTTTTTCTTGGATGAGATGAAAGATAAACTTGAGTATGCCTTAATCGTTGACATGGGTGAGGAGGAATTAGATTAGGAGTCTAAGGGGTACTTTGAATTGTTAGATAGTGTCGAGCCTATAGTTGAGCCTAGTACACCCTTAGGTTACCTAGGATGCCACCTATAGAAGATAATACTCCACCTATGCTTGGATTGAAAGAATTACCTAAGCATCTAAAATATATGTTTTTGGGAGAGAGAAATACTTATCCGGTCATTATTTCATTTACTTTAACCCAAGAACAAGAACTTGTAAAAGTCCTTAGAAAATTTAGGAAATCCATAAGTTGGAGCATTGGTGATATTAGAGGTATTAGTCTTGCTTTGTGTATGCATAAGATTATTCTAGAGGAAAATACCAAACCTGTGATAGAAGATCAAAGGAGACTTAACCCAATCATGTAATAGGTAGTGAAAATTGAGATTTGAAAACTCCTAGATGTAGGGGTTATTTATCCTATCTCCGATAGTAAGTGGGTTAGTCAGGTACATGTGGTATCTAAGAAAACGGGGATTATTGTTGTAAAAAATGATAAAAATGAGTTAGTGCCTACTAGAATGATCATGGGTTGGAGGATGTGTATTGATTTCCATAAGCTTAATTTGTACATGAAAAAGGATCATTTTCCTCTTCTCTTTATTGATCAAATGTTGGAAAGATGAGCTAGGCATGACTTATATTGTTTTCTTGATGGTCTTTCAGGATATTATCAAGTGCCCATTGCACCAGAGGATTAAGAAAAGACCACATTCACATTCCTATTTGGGACATTTGCTTTTATAAGGCTGCCATTCGGTTTATGTAATGTCCCCGCCACATTCCAAAGATACATGATGTCTATATTTTCAGACATGGTGGAGAAATTCATTGAGGTATTCATGAATGATTTTTCAGTTTTTAGAAATTCCTTGGATAATTGTTTGCATAATTTGACTCTTGTGCTTGAACGATGCATTGAATGCAATTTTACACTTAATTGAAAGAAATAGTCATTTCATGGTTAAACAAGGCATTGTATTAGGACATGTCATTTCTCATAAAGGAATAGAGGTAGATGGGGCAAAAGTTGACTTGATAGCTAAATTGCCACCTCACATTAATGTTAAGGGAATTAGGAGTTTCCTAGGTCATGCTAGTTTCTATAGGAGATTTATTAAAGATTTTTCTAAAATAAGTAATCTTTTATGTAATTTGTTAGCTAAGGATGTTTCTTTTATGTTTGATGATGATTACCTAATTGCTTTTAACACCTTGAAAGAAAAATTGACTTCTGTGCCTATTATCATGATACCTGATTGGTCTTTACCTTTTGAAATAATGTGTGATGCTTCATATTTTGCTATTGGAGCTATTTTGGGTCAAAGAATATATAAGCATTTACACGTCATTTACTATGCTAGTAAAACTCTTAATGACTCCCAACTTAACTATACCACCATTGAAAAAGAATTTTTGGCTATTGTGTTTTATTTAGATAAATTTAGACCTTATTTGGTAGGGTCTAAAGTCATTGTGCATTCGGAACATGCGACTTTGAGATATTTGTTGAGTAAACCAAATGCTAAGCTAAGATTTATTAGGTGGATTTTACTTTTGTAAGAATTTGACTTAGAGATCAAAGATAAAAAAGGAATTACAAATGTAGTAGCTGATCACCTATCTAGGTTAATTTCTGTCTTTGATACAACTGAAAGTGACAAAGAAATTGACATTGGTGAGACTTTTTCTGATGAACAGTTGTTTAAACTACAAGGAAAAAGCGTTTTAGATACAGTTATTAACTGTACCTAAAAGGTTTTAGGTACGGTTGTCTTTGCACTTAGAACCATACCAATAGCCATTGTCGCCATAGGTTCAACTTTTCAGTACGATTGTTAATCGTGCCTAAAAGTTTTAATAACCGTACCTAAAAATTTTTAGATATGGTTAACAACCGCACCTAAAATGTTTCCTTAATATTTCATTAATAAAATGATATATATATATATATATATATATATATATACATACATTTCATTAATAAAAAATACAAGCATACATGTCACTTAATCACATCAATAATATTAAAATATAAGAGCTAATGCCACTAACCAAAACCAACTACATATACATATAAGTTAAATCTAATTAATATCAAAATATTAATTATATAATTAACTAGCTAGTGCATGTGTCCAATACTATCAATAAGAATTAAATTGACACACTTTTCTTCGACAAACATCAAGTTCTTTCTGTGTGTATGTTTTCTTTTCTACAAACCCAAAAAAATGTAATTAGATATATAGTTATAAGAAACTACAAAATAGTTAATATGATGATTTAAAAAACTTATATTAAACTAGCTATTAACATATATTGTATGTACATGCATGAATTGTTTACCTTTCTTGTTCCATCAATTTTTGGAAATTCCTTGTTGTATAGGTGATAAGACTCTCAATTCTTCTATCATGAACCCAAGCTCGAATCACACCTGAATGTATGAGTGTGTTTTCTCTTATTAATAATAATAAAAATTTATGTTTACCTTTCCATTAATTAACAATAGAAGTGGTTTTTTATTACAACTTATGTAATGACATAATTAAATTGGTCATTGTGAGTAATTGATCTTACAATTATTTTATCATCTTGTATTTTAAAATTTATATTCAATTAAAAACAAACAATTATTTAATATGTACATTATACATATAACATTATTCTTAATTAATATATTTTGCTTCATAACTAATAAAGGGTGTTTGTCAAACACTTTCACCATTAATTGTGTAACTTCCTTATTTAAAAAAATGCCACTCAAATGATTTTTTTATAACTTAATACCTGTGGTTAGTAAAAACAACAAATAGTCGATGACTTTGGAGTAATTGGCCAAAATAGTTTATATTTTGGTTAAAAATTATATTTTTTAAAACTAGCAATAATATGATTAAAATTACGAGTTTTGATTATATTAAAATAAGATAAATTACAAAAATATCCTTAACTGTATAATACTTACATACACATTATGAGTATATAACACAGTTTACATACTCATAGTGAGTATGTAAAACAGTTTGCATACTCACCATGAGTATGTAACATAGTTTACATACTCATGATGAGTATGTAATATAGTTTACATACATGATCTCTGGTATGTAAACTGTGTTAATACTCATAGTAAGTATGTAAAATAATTTACATACTCGTCATGAGTATGTAACACAGTTTACATATATAGTTTACATACTCATGGTGAGTATGTAATATAGTTTACATACATGATCTCTGGTATGTAAACTATGTTAATACTCATGGTAAGTATGTAAAATAATTTACATACTCATCATGAGTATGTAACACAGTTTACATATATAGTTTACATACTCATGGTGAGTATGTAAACTGTGTTACATACTCATGGTAAGATGTAAAACAATTTACATACTCATGATGAGTATGTAACATAGTTTACATACTCATGGTGAGTATGTAACACAATTTACATACTTAGTTTATGTATGTAATACAGTTTACATACATGTTAAATGAGTATGTAACACAATTTATATACTAGAACTGATTGAGGGATTTGATTGAGAGAAATGAGCCATAACTGATTTCAAAATACTAGGAACTAATTAACCCATCAAGGAGCAAAAGGGGAGGACAAAATAATAAAATCATATCCAGCATTGATCCAAAAACGTCATCGTGTAGCGACTTTTGGAAAAATGAATAATAGGCCTAAAAGTCATCTATAATGTGTCCTTATTCTCGCGATTCTATACAAATTTTTGGTCTTAGAGGATCCACGCGTCCCATTTCATGCTAGTCCACTCCATCTGGTTGAGTGCATCCACGTACGTGCTAAGAGCATCCACTTGTCCATTTCTCACATTTTTGAGCCTGATCTTCTATATGTAGACACACTGCTTTCTAAATATATCCACTAGCTCCATAAACTAATAAAAATTCTAAAAAAATTTCAAAAATTGTGTAAATTCTCCAAATATTTATTGACCTACAAGACAAAAATATTCTCAAAGGAGCAAAATAATTAAATAAAATACAAAAATAATGGCTAAAAATATAACAAAATACTATGACAAATATTGGTTTATCAATAGAGCATTCATGAAACAATAGGGACCACACAAAATCTTCTTTCTTTTTCTTTAAGTTAAAGTACAAACACATTACCCGACTTGTCAAAAAATTATTTAAAAAATAAGTATAAAAGTAAATGCTATATGTAAGGTCTATAAGTCCTTTAAATTTTTGTTGGTGTTTTTGTGTGCAAAACACAGAGTCTATTTTATTTTGCTTAGTATTTTTGTCTCCCTCTATGTACGATACTTTATTGACGATCAGTATTGCACACACTCACATAGAACTGAACACTTTGTATACTTATATATTACACACATCACCGGGTGGTTGGGAGTATGTAATTTACATGTTTAGGTGTTTTTTACCTGCATTTAATTTTTTTTATGATTTTTTAAATTGCTGAGTTTTTCTTGAAAAAAGATATTTTTGTTAGCTCATAGAGAACCTTGCTGGGGTCCTCATAGGTGGTTAGTTGAGGTAGTTAATGAGGGAACCTCGAGTGTGCATAGGATAGATTATGGCTCGTTGAACCTCGTGTAGGGATTGCTAATGTAGACAATGAGGCCTCACAAAGGTGTGTAACGAGAGGGCTGCAAAGGGTCGACAAGGGTATTAAAAGTGAAAAAATTGGCTATAAATATCCACTTTCTTTTCTCATTTCTTAACCAAGTTTTGATCTAAAATTTTTGTGAGAAAAATATTCTTGAGCTATTTCAAATATTTTACAAATCTTGGATCATTAATAAGTCGAGTGTTTTTTTACATTAGTGATTCAGAGTCATGTTAAATATCAGTTTGATATTCAAATAAATTATTTTTAAATAGAGTTTTAGTGTCACTAATACATCAGTATCGCCAATACATAAGTGTTTTTTCTGTATTGAGATACAAAGCAAAGTTGGAGTTAGAGAATTTATTTTTCTAAATGGAGTTTCCATATCAACAATACATTGAGTGTTTTCTGTATTGTTGATACGAGTTTGTTTTTCATAAAATCTTTCTTAGGCTTGTGTGTGACCTTGTTTATGATCACACTTTTTGATCGTAAGTATTTGTATCACACTACATGATGGTGTGGTTCTGGAGGTGAGCCGGATTCGTTACAAATCAAAGTAGTTATGTAGACAACTAACAAGAGCAACATAGGTAGTTAGGACGGATGGTCCTAACTGATAGAAGTATAGGCATGTTACCTTATCAAGTTGTACTGTTTATTTTAATTTAGTGAATTTGGTTGTTGTGTGATTTTCTTAAGCAACCAGTAGATGTTACCACTTAAGATTGGAGACTAAGTAAGTTTACCATGTTATATTGTCTTATTTGTATGCTTTGCTGCAGTAGCTAGTACAATCACCGTATCTTTAACATATATGCTAACACATAAAGATTATATTGTGATTAGAAAGCTTTCATAACTTTATTCTATCTCTGTTATCTACCTTTTTGTATTTCTGTTATTCCTTGTTTATTTGTTATCTATTGTTTACCCTATCTATACGAGAGAGACAAGTCCTAAGATGTCCATATCACCTTGACTTGGTAGTTTGCCATATTCAAACTCTCTCACTATATATTGGTGGTAGTCCATTGCCTTCTGAGATTGAACTCCTCTCTCAATTTTTCACCACCTCACATGTCCTACTTTTTCTTTTGCAAACCAGAATAGAGAAGAGAATATGATTCTATTTTTTTTTTCAAAACCTCAATAGGGAGATACCTCATTGTCGGGTTCAATAGAGGAGGGAAAAGAAAATCAGCCTAGAAAGATGGAAAGAAGTATCTCTAAGATAGCATAGTGGAGAGACTATAAATAGCTGACTCAGAAATTAGATGCAAAGGGTGAGAGAAATTGCATATACTGTTAGGACAATTGTTTGTACCTTTATGCTTGAGATATTCATTTAGAACTAAAATATTCCTCACAAACTTTTGATTGAACAATTGAAAGGCGAAAGATCGTAAACCAAGCATGCGTGATGGAGATGGAGACCATTCGCTGAAGACATTAGGGATTTTTGATTTTGGACTTTTGGCATACTTTTTAATAGTTCATAGACTTCTAGTACATCACTAAAAAGTTAATGTACTTTTGTAATAATTAGTGTATTGCTGCTATCCTTCATCCTTTAAATTAAATTACCCAATTTCGTAAATTATTGGATTATATTAACTAACCTAAATACTTACAGGACTAGTGTATTACTTATAGTTACACAAGCATTTTGAACAAAAATTCAATTTGAAGGTTTCGCTACCTTGGTAGTACCCTAATTTCATTTTTGATATCCTTTTTTACCCTTATTATTAATTGGTACCTTAGTGATACCCACATTTAATAAAATATACTAATTTAGTATAATTTTTACATGTGACCAGCACATGCAACTCTCCTACAAAACAAACAATGTTTTTTTCAATCATTTTTGAAATTTTTAGCCAACTTTTTCGTCTCTTCCCTCTCCTACAATTTTAACTGATCTATACTATATAAAGGACGCATTATCATCTTGACTAATACCGACTTGACACTTTCTCATCTAATAAGTTTAGATTATAAGAAAAAATTAAATAATTTTAGCTAATTACAAAAATGCAAAATGAAACAAAATATTTGTATTGTGAAATAAAACAAGAAAAAAAAAAAAAAGACAAAGGTGATAAGCTAAATATTAGAAACAATTGAATAATTTTAGCTAACTAAAAAAAGGGGTGGTACAATACTTCTATTTTTATTTAGCCCATTATATATTTTTTACTTGGAAAAGAATATTGGAAGTTTTATTAATATTTTTGTGGTCATAAACTATATTTTATAATCTGAACTTATCATATAAGAACGCTCCAAGTAAGTATTAGCCAACTTTAGTAATGCATTCTTTATGGAGTATGAGTCAGTTAAAAACATAGGGGAGAAAGAGACAAAAAATTGATAAAAATGCCAAAAATAGCTAAAAAAATATTTTTTCTATTTATAGGGGAGGAAATATATGAAAATGCCAAAAATACCCTTCCTAGAAATTGCAAGTGCTTACATGAGACAATTGCACCAAATTGATATTTTTTTTAAATGTGAATATCACTAAAGTACCAATAATAATAAAAGTAAAAAATTATACCAAAAATAAAATGAAAGAAGGGCACAAATGGTTCTTTTTTTAAAAATAATTGACACAAAATTCTCGTAATTATTAGGTTAGGTACTAATAGTCATTCTATTATAAAAAATAACTACATTTAGTATCATAATTATTAAAATTAGCAGTTAAAGTCCTATAATTATTCAAACTGATGCACTTTAATCCTATATAAAAGTGCAATTTTTATACTAAAATTTCTAATTTTTACAAATAATAAGTTTGGAGTGCCTAACCTATAATTGTTTTCTAAAATATCTATTTTAACATAATATTAAAACTTTTAGTACCATTTTTTGAAATATTATCTCTTATGTCTTTGAGCTTTGGCATATATCTTTAGTAATGCCCTTAACCTTTGTAAAAATATCTCTAATGCCCTTAAGATTTATACGTCGTATCAAGAATGCCCTTAATAACTAACAATATTAAGCTTTCCATCCATTTATTTTCTTGGTATTTTTAAAGAGTTACTTTCAATTTTTCTAAAATAATTTCTAATAAGATTTTAAATTCCTTTGAAAATTTTTCTTATGTTCTTGTATTTTCTAATTTTTCAAATATTTCTCTTAATGCCTTTATTTATTTCTATGATAATATTATATCTTACACTTTTGTTTCTATGCATGCTAAAAATACTTTAGTGAAGTATTCCTTAAAATCTATATTAGTTTGAGTATTTCGTACTAAACAAAATAATTTTTTTAAATTAGAGATTTTTGATGATGTAAATATTTTATTTTTCTTAATAATGCTTTACTTATAATGTAACCAGATTAATTTTATGTTCTAGCTAAAGAGTACTTCATGGATTATTATTTGTGATACTTCTTTATCTAATTCTTTTGTTATTTCTTTAATTAAAAATATTAGTTCTATTATTTTTTTATAATATTTTAAATAATTTACTTTTCTTTTTTATTAGGTTGAATAATTTTTATTTTAAACATTATTTAAATTCTTTACTAGGCTCTAATACCAAAATTTCAAGCACAACATATTAATATAAAATGCATAAATTTTTATTGACATAATAAATTTTTCATACTACTTTTATGATTAACAAGCAGAATCTAGAGTTGTAATACTTTGTTCTTACTGAATATGAGTCCATCTCTATCTTTCGCTATCTTAGGTCTGATATTTAGTTATTTTGTAAGAAGCCTCAACTCCTATATTGAGAAATGGCCACCTGCCTTCAACAAAAAATAAGATCCGTACTTTTTCTTAAGATATAAGAGAGACACTATATTTTTGGATAAAATATAACTTTCATTCATTAGGAAAATAATATTATTATGACCCTAGTTTCCTTGTTATTTTACTTCATATAAGTTTTTTAACAAATAAGATTTGTCTAAAAATACAATGAAAAATAGAGAGATTTTAGCTATGTGTGTAATTGTCAATGCCTTTCTCTGAAATTCCACTACTTTTATAAACTTATTTCCTTTTCAAAATGCGTGAAACGATAAAGTTATCTTATCTTATCTTTCCTATTAGATAAGGACACATGTAAAGTTACATATTATTCTTATTGTTTCTTTTGAGTTGCCTACACTTCATTCACAACCACTTGCCAACATACTCATCCTAGAGTCTGGTGACGTTGAGCCATCTCTGTTCTTGATGCAATAAATACACCAGTGATCTTTGGTCTGATTCTTTGCCAGTTGGCAAAACTCCTACTTTATTCCTTCAGTGGCTTCTATTTCATTAAAATTGAAAGACGCCCCAAAGTTAACTACTTTTTCAACATCTTCCTGGTTAATTCCCAAATTACTATGAAAAATTATTATAATTTTATAAGTGGAATAATTAAATTTTATCTCAGAAGAATTATTTATTTTTCTTGTTTCATAATAAATTTGACTTAACATTATTGCTCGTTCATGATTTAATATTTCTTCATTAAACCTTTTTTTTGATAGAGTTTTGGGTTGTTTGACTATCCTTGTTAAAGATGTCATTCTTTGATGAGATGATATGAACTTATTGTTTCTCCTTTAGTCTAATCCATAAGTGAACTAAAAAAGCTTAAGAAGATTGGTCTATCATTTGCTTTGATTCATTTCTTGATTGCTCTTTTAAAATTTTCTAGAAAATATGTTAATTCTATTAAATTATTACTTGGTATTTCCAATTAATTCGCAATAAAATAATTAGTAAACATATTTGGATCTACTCTCTCGATAATGTTGAATCTGCTGTTGATGATCTTTTTATTTCCTGGTATATGAACCTTTTATGTAGTAAAAAATTTGATGATTTTTAATTGTTCTTTTCCTAATTTTCTAGCTAAATTATAAAAATTTAACCATTAGTCTAGGATGATGTTTCATTGTTTTTCCTTCTCTTCTTTCAGGACAAAAAATGTATCATCTCCTTTCTTGAAGATTACTAATTTTGGTACTTTTTCTAGAGTTATCACCTTATTCTTTGCAATTGACTGATTTTTGAGTGCTTGAGCATAGTTTTATTCATACTACATACTACATCATTTGGGTTGAGAAGTTTTAGAACTCTATAGCTAGCAAAGCTTCCTTCTACTAGTGAATACTCTTTTTGTTACACCGAAAAATTCAGTTATTACTCTGCTGACTTTTAGCCATGTCTTATATATTCTTAGAGTTGGTTCATTGTAGACTACATTATATTTTTATATGGGTTCTTTTTCTTCTGTAATATTTGACTATAATAACTTTGAAGAGTTACCTTCTTCTTTTTAAGTTACTTATGAGATTCAATCGTTTCTTTGAGAGAATTTGATCTCTTTTCCCTTAGAAATTTTACTTTATGTTGGGATTTTGATATCTTTCTTTTTTGGAGAACTAGTCTCTTCCTTATTATTATTCCTTAGTAATTCCTTGAGATATTAAACCTCAAGTTGTTATGTTAAAATTTTCAATTCCTTTTATTTGATCTTGATCTCTACATCAAGATCGTCCATGATTTTTTTAATGGTAAAAATTGTTAGTAGAGCTAATTTTGCTAGGCTATTTTTAGTTCCTGGTAAATGTTCTGCATCAAACATATAATGGTTAAACCATTATTATCATTTGATGAGTTTCCCTTGCTTTTATAATCACTTGCTATGTTAGTTCTCAAAAAATGTCCAAAATTCTTACTGAAATAAATTTACAAAGATATTAATATTTATTATTTACTCTTACTTTTAGTACTACTTCCCAATATTCATGAGAAATATCTGTTTCTATGATCATTTGATTATCTAGTCATAGATGGTATAAAGTAGGCAAATTTTTAACTTGTGATTGTACCTTATCCATATATTTAGTATATTCATCAGTCAAATTCCAAACATAGTCTTTTTAAAGTTTTGTTTATAAGGATTTTCTTATTTTTGCTAATTTCTTGATGTATGCTTCATCATATGTCAAGCACCCTAAAAATCTTTGAAGTTAATTTTTATCTTTTATAATACTAGAAAAAATTTGTATGTTATTTAAGATATGAGGTTATAAATGGTATTTGTCATTTTCTATCTCAAGTCCTAAATATTTTATTTTCTCTTTGTAATCACAAAAATGAAATTTCATGAATATATTATCCATGTACCTTTGAAAAATTCATGGTGCTTGTTTTAATCTAAACCGAACGACTGTCTATTAGAACTGTCCTTGTGGACAGCTAAATGCTATTAGTTTTTTGGATTATTTATCAAGTCTTATTTTTTAAAATCTACTTTTACATTCAAAACTTTAAAAATATTTATTTCTTTGTATTAAATATAATAATTATTCATTTTTAGGAAAATATTCATCATTTATTGTTTATTTATTTAAAAATTTAAAGTTTATATGTCCATTCTTTTCATTTCTTTTCGTTTTTAAACTTCTTTTTATACTAGAAAAGTTGGACTTGAATTGGGTGAGTTACTGTAAATGATTACTTTTAATTTCAAAAATTGTTGAATTTGTTTTTCAAATTCTTCTCGATCCTCTAGAGTATAATTATTGATTTTACTCTTGTAACATATAAAGAATCTTTTAATTTTATATTTATTATTTTATTAGATTTATTAATATTTAAATATAATAGATTTTCTGAACATATTTTTCTTAATAATTTACTAATTTCTGTTAAAGCTTTATCTTCCTGTATTTCATTTAGAAAAGGGATTTTGATTGACCTCTATCTTTAAATAAATATTTTTCTATTTGTGGCTTTTCTAATTTTATATTATCACTACGTTTTTGCTTTTTCATGTTGTAATATAAAGGTCGGTGATTAAACTATTAATACTTTTCTTATTTTTGATACATAAATGGTTTTACCCTATAAAATTATCAAACTTATTTTATCTAGATATTGGGTAAATGATTGATATAAGTTTATAAGTTGTTTTCTAATAAAATATCAACTTCAATTTCTTGTTGATATATTGTAGGAATATGAAAGATTTTTTCTCCTATTAATATATCTATATCTTTTATAACTTTGTTTAAACTTATAGTGATATTGTTAGCCATTCTTACTATTAATTTTTTTGGGGCTGATTTCCAAAATTTTTCTAGAAACAAATATTTACTGGCTACATACATAATTACATTTGTGTATATATACATATAAATGATAATTATTATATCTTTCAAATTTTAATCCTATTTTTATATATATACTGTTTGATTTGTTATACTTGATAATTCATCAATTAATTAGAATCAAAATCAAAATCAGATGTTTTTGAATCTGTTATTTCTTCTTCAATTTTTTCTAATAGATAGATACTTCATGTGTCGTCTATATCAAATTCTTCTATTGGTTCTAGTTTCATTTTAAAAGTTTATTCTAAGATTTTTGTCTTTTGAGAGAATTCCTTTTTAAATTATTTCTTATGTTATAATCTATTAGGGTATTCATTTGCATAATGTTCTTCTTTATTATATATCAAATATTTACATTTTTTATAGACAATAAGTTTTTTCTAGCTTATTATATTTTATTATTCTAAAATATCTTTATCTATAAGGTTCTTTGTTATATCTTCTCTTATACTTTTGAAAATTTTATTTTCTAATTTATATCTTCTAAATTTTTTATATTTTTTTATATTTATTATAAGATCTTATGTTATATCTGTATTTTTCTAGCATCTTAAAATCTCTTGAATGACAACAAATTTTATCATTTTCTCTTATTTATTTATATTCTTTTTTTCTTAACATTTTACTACTATCTAACTTTTAAGACTTCTTATTCTTCCTCCTAATGTATTAAGTATAGTATATTTTATATTCACATATAAAAGAATCTATATAACAAATATTAGATATTTTCATGTTTACTAAATGCCACTTAGCTTCATTAATTATTTTCTAGATTTAGTAATATACCTACCTTTGTCTTCTCTAATGAATTCCTTATATATCTCATTTACTGTAGTGTCTAAGTATTCTTTTCTTGTAGTTGCATTTTTTTGCATTAGTAAATGTTGTTGTTTTGTTAAAATTTTAAGCCAAATTGTTATATTTTATGTCATTTTATGAGCTACTAATACCCTACAAGTTTTGGAATTTTCTTGTGTAGTTGTAAAAGTTTGTATGATTACACTCATTCCACTAGCCCATTTATCTAAGGTTTTCTTTATATCTCTTATGCAGTCTAAATCTAAACTATTGTATTTTAACTTTCATGAGGTCTAAATTTTGGTGGAATACTATCTTTAGTACCCTAATATAGACCTTCTTTCATTTTAGGTTGTTATCTTATCTTATTAAAAGGTTCAGGTTCTTCTAGTCTTTGTCTATTTTTTTCTTCCTTATGTGAGCCAGATGTTTATCTTTGTTATGGAGTTGTTCTTTGTGGAGTTGATAATACAGGTTTTATATGAATTCTTGGTCTTATGTTTTCTTACTAATTGTTGTTATATCATCATATTCTTTATTTGTACAAAAATTTTCTTCATAATATTTTTCTAATTCTTCATTTGTTAAGGTTAATAGACATTAATTTTTGTATGTTCTTTTTTTTAGGATTCATAAATTATTTGATACGAATAATCTGCCACAACATCCACTAAAGATCCCACACGGGCCGATCACGAGATCGAAAGCCAAGCAACTCAAGGAAGCTTTGAACGGGTTGATCCAAGTGATAGTTCAAGACCAAGGGGTGATGAAATTGAAGCTTGAGGCTTGTGGGAGATCAACCAATGTATTGGAGGCAAATTTTGGGCAAAGAGACTTGCACCGCGAAATGGAAATATAACCGCCGTGGCGAGAGATGTTCTGTTTTGGAGAGGGAATTTGTCAACTATGCTCGCCGTGGCACAGAAATAGGGGGCCGCAATGAAGGGCTTTCTATTTTGGAACCAAACACATATGCGCGCCGCGACATGAGTGGACGTGCGCACACTGACAGGCCAGACCTGCGCGCTGACACAGGACACCCCTCGACAAATTGTGCCAGATCTGCGTACTAACACCAGACCTTTAACATGCGCACCGCGGCATGAATTTTTGGCTGCCGCAGCACAGATTTAAATTGTTGTAAATTTTGGGCCATTGATCACAATTCAATGGCTAAGATTTCTTTTTCATTTTTAGGGTTTTATTTGTTGTATAAGTAAATAGTAGCAGCTGAGAACACATAAATTTGTTCAAACATTTTACTTTGAAGTTAAATTTCAAGTTTGAGAGCTCAAAGCTCCAAGTGCTTATCAACCAAAATTATCAAAGGAATTTGCAACCCTTTGTGGCGTTTCCCTCGTCTTGATTCGTGGTGGGTAATATACATGCGTTAAGGTGAGTTTTGCAACCATAATCTAAGTTTCTCATAGAAATTTGCATGCTAATATAGTGTCGGGTCTTAAGGCCGTATTTCTTGTGGTTTTCAAGTCTCGTTGCTTATGGGTCATAGGAGTCATGTCGTTCAGTTCGCATTATTTGGTATCAGAGCTCTAGGTTGTGACTCTAGATTCCTATCCTTGTTTTTGTTGTTTTTGATTCCCACAATCTGTGTGTTCTTCATTTTTCCAGAATTTTCTTCTTGTTGATTGTTTAATGCAATTCCTGAAATATTCTGCATTGTTGTTGTGCTTCCTGTTTGTTTGAATTGAATTGGGCTGTGTTGGAAGGTTTTTTGTGTTGAAAAATTTTTCTAAAACTTTGCTCGTAAAGTGAAGGACAATTTGGTCATTTTACTATACTCTCGTATTTTGTTCGTGTTGAAATTTCCAAAAGTTATAAAAAAAAAAGAGTAAGAAATTGAATCCCAAAGAAAATTTTACAAGTTCTCGTCTCTATACTCGTTTAAATTATCACGTGTTTGAAAATTGCTTGATTGAAATCTTTCCTTTCATTGAGTTAGAGTTTTCTAAACACTTTGAGTTAGTTTCTTGTTTTTCCTTACTTTGGATATTGCAAACTACTTTGAGTGAGTGGAAATTCTATTGGTGGTTGGAAAATTTCGGAGGTTTGTTTCGCTAAAAGACGAGGAGTGCTTGAGCAATCAAACCGAGCGATTAAACACGTGAGGTAAATGAGTGAATACTTAAATTTAATTTGATTAACTAATTCTCTATTTGCAATAGTTGTGGTGATCATGTCTGACAGGAATAGTTCAGAGGAGCGACCGGATACAGCATTTTTGTTGCGTGCATTGCAACAATCCATGGAATGGATGAATGCTGTCATGGTAAATATAAGTGAGCGTGTAGAATGGCAAGAAGCTACAATCGCAACTTTACAACAATGAGCACCTTAAGAGGCTCCGAAAGTTAGGAGGCCCTTTGTAGAGGAGGAAGTAGAGGAAGAGAATTGGGGAGAGGAGTATGAGGATGAAGAGAAGATGATGCCCTATGGAGGAAGGAATGGGCATAGAGGTGGAAGGAATGGAGGGGGAGGTATGTGGAGACCACCACCTCAGCCCTTTGACAGGATTGATCGAAATTTAGGTAACATCAAGATAAAGATGCCGACATTTCAAGGAAAGAATGATCTGAAATTATACTTAGAATGGGAGAAAAAGGTGGAGTATGTCTTTGATTGTCACAATTATTCCAAAGAGAAAAAGGTGAAGTTAGCAGTAATCGAGTTTAGGGATTACGTGTTGAATTGGTGGGATCAATTAGTGGTCCTTAGAAGAAGAAGTGGAGAGAGGACAATTGATAGTTGGGGAGAGATGAAGGCTATCATGCGAAAGCGGTTCGTCCCAAGTCATTACTACCGGGAACTTTATCAAAGGCTACAAAGGCTTAGTCAAGGTCATCAATCGGTTGATGAATATTTCAAGGAAATGGAGATGACAATGGTAAGAGCGAATGTGAAAGAAGATAGGGAGGCCACCATGGCTAGGTTTATAAGTGGACTGAACTATAACATTGCCAACATTGTAGAATTGCATCACTATATGGAGATTGAGGACATGGTGCTAATGGAAATTAAGGTGGAGAAACAGTTAAAGAAAAGGAGTAGTCTTGTGATACCACCAAAGGCCACTTTTCCAACACCAAAACCGAACCCTAGCCCACCATGGAAGACCAATTGGAGAAAGGAAGGGGAGACTAGCTCCAAACCTAGGTTTGAGCCTAACAAAGGCAAGGAGGTAGAGGCTAGTAAGGGTAAGGCTATTGTTGAGAACTCAATCAGGAACCGTGAAGTTGTATGTTATCGATGTCTTAGACGGGGTCACATTGCTTCTCAATGTCCAAGTAAGAAGGTAATGATCATCCAGGCTAATGGTGAGATTGAAATGGATGATGATAGTGAGGAGGAAGAGATGCCACCACTAGAGGAAGTTAGTGATGAAGAAGTTGGGCCGGTAGAAGGAGAGGCCTTGGTAATAATGAGATCCTTGAGTATTCAACACAAGGATGATGATGTAGAGTTACAAAGGGAGAACATCTTTCACACAAGGTGTCATGTTAACTCCAAGGTTTGCAATGTTATCATTGATGGAGGGAGTTGCACCAATGTGGCTAGTGCTACCTTAGTGGATAAACTAGGGTTGCCAACGATCAAACACCCAAAGCTCTACAAATTACAATGGTTGAATGATAGCGGGGAAGTGAGGGTCAATAAACAAGTGCTAGTGTCCTTCTCTATTGGTAAATATAAGGACGAAGTTATGTGTGATGTTGTGCCTATGCAAGCCGAACATATATTGCTAGGGAGACCTTGGCAATATGATAGGAGAGTCACTCATGATGGGTTCAAGAATAAATATTCGTTTGAGAAGGAGGGAAAGAAGATTACTCTTGTACTTTTGACTCCAAAACAAGTCTTTGAGGACCAAGTTCGGATGAGTAAGGAGAAGGGGAAGAAGGAAGGAGAGGAAAAGGAAAAGAGCAAAACAAATTTTTACACAAGGGAACATGATTTGAAAAGAGCCATTTTGGCTAACAAACTTGACAAATCTTTGCCAAGTGCTACTGTTTCTTTGTTCCACAAATTTGATGATGTTTTTCCTGATGAGATTCCCGATGGAGTACCACCAATTCGTGGAATCGAGCATCAAATTGACTTTGTGCCTGGTGTGTCACTTCCAAACTGTCCTGCTCACAGAACTAACCTGGAGGACACCAAGGAGATTCAACGTCAAGTTGAAGAATTCGTGTCCAAAGGACAAGTAAGGGAGAGCTTGAGTCCATGTGCGGTACCAGTGTTGCTCGTGCCTAAGAAGGATGGAACTAGCCAAATGTGCATTGATTGTCGGGCAATTAACAATATTACGGTAAAGTATCGGCATCCCATTTCTAGTTTAGATGACATGCTTGATGAATTACATGGTGCATGCATATTTTCAAAAATTGATTTGAAAAGTGGTTACCATCAAATTAGAATGAAAGAGGGAGATGAATGGAAAATTGCTTTCGAAACTAAACATGAACTGTATGAATGGTTAGTTATGCCATTTGGGCTAACTAACGCTCCTAGTACCTTTATGAGGCTTATGAACCATGTATTGCGTGCTTATATTGAAAAATTTGTAGTTGTTTACTTTGATGATATTCTCATTTATAGAAAAAACTTAGAAGAACATGTATTACATTTAAGGTTTGTGCTTGAATTGCTAAGAAAAGAAAAACTTTATGCCAATCTGAAAAAGTGTCATTTTTGCATGGAAAAGTTAGTCTTTCTTGGATTTGTTGTTAGCTCTAAGGGAATAGAGGTTGACCTTGAAAAGGTCAAGGTGATTAGGGATTGGCCGTCACCTAAATCCGTTACAAAAGTTTGGAGTTTTCATGGCTTAGCTGGTTTCTATCGTAGGTTTGTTAGAGACTTTAGCACCATAGCCGCACCTCTAACTGAGGTAATTAAGAAAACGGTGGGTTTTAAATGGAGAGAAGAGCAAGAAAAAGCTTTTAATCTGTTAAAGGATAAATTGTGTATCGCGCCTGTTTTATCTTTGCCTGATTTTACTAAAACTTTTGAAGTTGAGTGTGATGCTTCAAGTATAGGCATAGGAGCTGTTTTGATGCAGGAAAAGTGACCAATCGCCTTTTTTAGTGAGAAGCTCAGTGGAGCATCCCTAAATTACCTGATGTATGACAAAGAGCTCTACGCATTGGTTAGAACTCTGAAACTTGGCAACATTATCTTTGGTCGAAAGAGTTCATCATCCACACGAATCACGAATCCTTGAAGCATTTGAAGAGCTAAGGAAAGCTGAATCAACGACATGCAAGGTGGATGGAATTCATTGAAACCTTCCCTTATACTATTCAATATAAGCGAGGTAAGGAAAACATTGTTGCAGATGCACTGTCAAGGAGGTATACCTTACTCTCTACTTTAAATGCTAAATTATTAGGGTTTGAGTATATTAAAGAAATGTATGTTGTTGATGATGATTCTTCTGCTGTGTACAATGCATGTCAAATGTCTGCTTTTGGAAAATTCTATATGTTAGATGGGTATTTGTTTAGAGAAAATCACTTGTGCATACCCAATTGCTCTATGAGAGAGTTGTTAGTGAAAGAGGCCCATGGGGGAGGTCTAATGGGACACTTCGGTGTAACCAAGACCATAGATGTTCTACACGAACATTTCTTTTAGCCTAAAATGAGGCATGATGTAGAAAGAATTTGCTCTAGATGCATCACGTGTAGGTAAGCGAAGTCCAAAGTTCTACCTCAAGGACTGTATACACCCTTACCGGTGCCTAGCTCACCTTAGGTGGATATTTCTATGGACTTTATTTTGGGATTGCCCAGGTCTAAAGGAGGGAGAGACTCCATTTTCGTAGTTGTTGATAAGTTTTCAAAAATGGCACACTTTATTGCGTGTCACAAAATCGATGATGCAACTAACGTAGCCAATCTATTTTTCAAAGAAATTGTGCGGCTCCAAGGAGTTCCCAAAAGTATTGTGTCGGATAGGAATGTTAAGTTCCTTAGCTACTTTTGGAAAACTTTGTGGGCCAAGTTGGGGACAAAAATTTTATTTTCTATAACTTGTCATCCCCAAACAGATTGCCAAATGGAAGTAGTCAATCGCACTTTGTCTACTTTATTACGTCCGGTCTTACAAAAAAATTTGAAAAATTGGGAAGATTGTCTACCTTTTGTTGAGTTTGCTTACAATAGGAGTGTACACTCAACCACGGATCACTCCCCATTTGAGATTGTATATGGCTTTAATCCACTAACCCCTATGGATTTGTTACCTTTACCTGTTTTAGAAAGAACTAATTTTGAAGGTGCAAAGAAGGCTGAGATGGTGAAAAGGTTGCATGAAAGAGTATGTGAGTGCATTGAAAAGAAGAATAGGGAGTATGCTTTCAAGGCCAACAAGGGGAGACGAAAGGTTATTTTTGAACCCGGAGATTGGGTTTGGGTGCATATGAGGAAAGAACGTTTTCCTGATAAGCGAAGGTCAAAACTTCAACCGAGAGGAGATGGCCCGTTCCAAGTGATCGAGCGCATCAACGACAATGCCTACAAACTTGACCTTCCCGGTGAGTATAATGTTAGCGCATCATTTAACGTTTCTGATCTTTCTCCTTTTGATTATGCAAGTGACGATTCGAGGTCGAATCATTTTCAAGAAGGGGGGAATGATACGAATAATCTGCCACAACATCCATTACGAATCCCACACAGGCCGATCATGAGATTGAAAGTCAAACAACTCAAGGAAGCTTTGAACGGGCTTATCCAAATGATAGATCAAGACCAAGGGGTGATGAAATTGAAGCTTGAGGCTTGTGGGAGATCAACCAATGTATTGGAGGCAGATTTTGGGCAAAGAGACTTGCACCGCGGCATGAAAATATAGCTGCCGCGGCGAGAGATGTTCTGTTTTGGAGAGGAAATTTGTCAACTATGCTCGCCACAGCACAGAAATAGGGTAGCCGCAGCGAAGGGCTTTCTGGTTTGGAACCAAACATGTATGCCCGCCGCGGCATACATTTCAAGCCCCGCGGCATGAGTGGACGTGCGGGCGCTGACAGGCCAGACCTACGCGCTGACACAGGACACCCCTTGGCAGACTGTGCCAGACTTGCGCGCTGACACCCGACCCTTAACATGGGCGCTGCGGCATGAATTTTTGGCCACTGCAGCACAAATTTAAATTGTTGTAAATTTTAGGCCATTGATCACAATTCAATGGCTAGGATTTCTTTTTCATTTTTAGGGTTTTATTTGTTGTATAAGTAAATGGTAGCAGCTGAAAATACATAACTTTGTTCAAACATTTTACTTTGAAATTAAATTTCAAGTTTGAGAGCTCAAAGCTCTAAGTGCTTATCAACCAAACTTATCAAAGAAATTTGCAACCCTTTGTGGCGTTTCCCTCGTCTTGATTCGTGGTGGGTAATATTCATACGTTAAGGTGAGTCTTGCAACCATAATCTAAGTTTCTCGTATAAATTTACATGCTAATATAGTGTCGGGTCTTAAGGCCGTATTTCTTATGGTTTTCAAGTCTCGTTGCTTGTGGGTCATAGGAGTCATGTCGTTCGGTTCGTATCATTATTCTTCCAATTCCTTTTTGTATTCCATTAGATTGGGATTATATATTTTTCTTTATCTTTTGATTTTCTTCATCCTTTCTTTTATCATTTTTGTGTATTAATGCATTATATCTCCTAGGAATTTTTCTTTTAATCCTCTTAATGGCTCAAATTTTAATCACTTTTTTCTTGGTATATTATTAATATCTCTTCTTAATTCTATAAATTTCTTATATGTATTTAGTTGCAATTTTTTAGTACAATTGTGTTTTCATATTTCTTCAAGAATTCCTTTTGTATGCATTTAAATTTTGTAAATATTTGATATTTGATTCAAATATTATATCTATTTTTTAGCTAAAAGAATTAAGACTTTCATTATAATTTTTTTTACTAACATTTATATTTTCATTTCTTTCTAATTATATTTATTATAATTTAGATTTTTAATATTATTTAATGTCCTATTATTTCATGAATTAATAATTTTTTTAATTTCTTGTTGTTGTTGCCATTCAGTTTTACTAATCTTTGTTTGATCATTAGTAAACTTAATTCTTGAAACATCTATGAGAGATTTTTATTTGATATTAAAATTTCATTCTTATGATATTTCAAAGTTTTTTTTTTTAATTATTTATAGTTTTATTATTTATCCTATTGTTTGAAAAAAAAATTATTTCTATAAATTCATTTTATCTGTTTATTAGACTGTTATAACTATTAGTTAATGAATATCTTACTATATTATGTATTGAGAATTGATGATTTTTTTTCTTTAATTAAATTTCATCTTTCAAATTCACAAACTAAACTTAATACTTGGTTCAAGTATTTATCATGGATATTAATAGCAAATTTAAGGTATGTTATAAATTTTAATTTATGATATCTTATGTTTTCATGGATCATTTCTAATAAAGCATCTGTTTTGTTTATTATCATGTTATCTAGTAATGCTAGTTTTATAAATGTATCTATTCCTTCCCTTGGATATGCTTTTATTAGTATTTGTATTCCTTCTAGATAAATATATCCAATTTTTTCTTATCTTTAGGAAATTTTTTATAGTTTGTCCATAATTATTTATTTGTCAATTAATGGTATGTTAAATCTTCCTCTTGCATTTGTTATGGTAATAATCATTTCTTTGTTACTTATTACATAATAAACTATGTCTTTTATGAAGAATATTTTTCTTAAATTTTCCCCTTGCATTTGTTATGATGATTATTTAAATCTATGACCTTCTTTAAGATTTAATTTTAATTTTTGAATTTATTCAATTTTTTTTTTTGTTAAGTACCATTTATTGTGAAAAGCATTATAAAATCTCTTATGTTTTAATTAAGGATGAAGAGTCAAAAGAGTCTTTTTACTTATGTAATAAGTATCATTTAGTCCTCTAACTTATAAAAGGTGTATTTAAGTCCATTTGCTTATAAAAATGTATTATGAAGTCTCTTTACTTATAAAAAAGTGTCAAGTAAGGACAACATTAATTTTTCATCTAATTTTTTGTTAAATCTAACGGAATAGTACATGTATCACATGCATTTTTATATTTTTCGATAAATATATATTAAATTAAATAATTTTTAATTAAAAAATTACTCTAATTTTTTTACAATTTTTTTCTATTAAATTTAAATAAAATTTTTATTGTCTAATTTGTGATTTTAGATATTAAACGATTTGAAAATTTTATTTAAATTTTATTGAAATTTGGAAGTAATTCGTATCCAACTAATACACTAGCTAAGAAGCTTTCAGTTGTCGTCTGTCAGACATTTATTTATTTTTATTTTTTTTGGGTTCAAAACCTCTCTTTTTGAAGGAACCACTCAACCAAGTGACAAAACGGGCAGATGAACGCAGTTAGATTTTAGAATCTAGAGGAGGACTATGGCAAGTGCGATACTGCACATAACACCTCTTTTCTCGCTCACCAACAATACCAATTTCGTATCTTCAATTAGATTTCAGAACCCTCACAACCTTAGAACTAGAACCCCAAAACGAAAAGTTCCGTCTTCCTCTAGAAATGGAAATAACAACTTGCCAGAAACAGAGTGCCCTGTTCCATTTGAGCAGCAGCCGATAAACGAATACCAAACTCTCTCAACTTCGTTTCCCTTTTCATGGGCATCGGCTGATATTGTTGAGTACTGCTCTCGATTGTTCGTCACTGGTGCTTCTTTCGCTTTGTTTCTTGGGCTTCCTGTTGCCTGGTTCGGTGCTGCTGGGGCTAATTCAGAGCCTCTTAAGCGATCCTTATGTGCTGTTTCAAGTGGGATTTTTGTGGTTACTCTCGCCGTTCTTAGAATGTATCTGGGTTGGGCTTATGTCGGCAACCGATTGCTCAGTGCCACTGTTGAATGTAAGTTGTCTCTTCTTTTAGCTGGGAAGAAATTTTGGAAAATTACTTCAAATAACACCCAAAAAATTTAATAACATAAGTAACACCCCAAATAAGATTGCATTAGATCTAATTGGCAGTATTTTAACATTGAATGGGTCTGGTTGGAATTTAACTGGAACAACTTTCAATTGACAGAAATTTGAACCGAGCTTTTTCAATATATGAGCTGTACATAGTTGCTATTTTTTGTGGTTATAAGTTTTATTAGTGGTTAATGTGAGGTGTCCAAATAAGTCCACATTGGAAAAATACAAATGACAAATTGGATATATAGTTGAGATGGACTACATCTTCTAATAGGATAATCTTTCGTGTTGAAACCAAGCACCATTATATAAAAAATTATGTAAAAAATGCACGTCGGAAGGGTCTGAGAGCGTCGAGTGCATGAGCAACATATTGGAATTGTAGCATCATGGAAGGGCAAGGAGCACCAGGTGCATATGTAAAAGGGTTGCACATTGAAAGGGCCAAGGAGCATCAAGTGCAAATAGAGATTTTCAGTACAATACACTTTTGAAAGGGCCAAGGAGCATCAGTGCACGTATTAAATGGTTGAAGTTTTGCAAGTTGAAAGGCCAGGGAGCTTCGATTGCAAGTATTCGTCCGAAGGGCCTAAGGCAAGTCTATGGTTATGACTTTGGCAAAGAAGACTTTGAGAGTTGGCGGAAGATGTCACAATAGAGGAGCGGTTGGTTTGCGAGCCACATATTGCAAGATGCATCAAAAGCTGGTCCATTTAGTGGACTTAACTAGGCTCATTAGAGGAATTAGTCATTTTGGGTGGCCATTGGTGGAGTGGAGATCACTTGTGTCATTGGAAATGACACTTGCTCAATTGGAACTTAGATTGGGTGAATAGATGTAGTGAAGTCTTAGGCCAAGTCTAGAGGAGCATGCAAAGGTCGTCACCATGGTGATTCTACATGAAGTAGAGGGGTAGTTGCATGCTAGAAGTTAATAGAAGATGTGGAACCTAAAGACTCTTTAGAGCGCTTAGACGAGGACGTCGAAGGAATGAATTGGGGGAAGATGTCATGGTCTACATGAAGAACACTTCGGTAATTGACAAAATAATTATTATTGAATTATTTTGGGCTTATGTTTTATCGTGCGAAGTGATGTTTCTTCCTAAAACAAGAAAAATCACTCTAAGAGCTCTTTAGGGGAAGACATGGTGTCAAGCTCTCCACCACTCCTAGAACTCGTGGGATAGTGTTCTAAGTGAGCTAGATAATGCTCATGGGGTGGGCATAAGTTATGCTGAGCAGGACACGTTAATGTCTCCTTAAGACTGGGAGTCTTTGGAACAATAACAGTGATGCATAAAGGTTGATACTACGCATGATTCCCACTCGATAGGCTACATGAGGAGGAATGTCTATGCCCAGCAATTTACTCAATACGAGCATGTGAAGGTAGTTTAGTAGGAACACGACACACCTTGTGGGTGGTGTTACACAAGTGATGGTACATCGACGAGTAGCGGCATGCTTGTAAGGCAGCATTGCTCTAAATAAGACGTATTACGAATATGACAACTCTCATGACAGTGATGTTGAGCAAGGACGTCCGTTGGTCATGGGTTTGGCAAAGCGCTAAAGATCTATAAGCTTTGTAGCACGAAAGTGGGCGACAACGTGCTAAGATGAATGCATCATATGTGGAGCTTTAGATCAAAAAGTTTCTTACTCAGGCAACATGTAAGTTTGTATGAATGGAACTGACTTGCATGAAAAATACACTTGTTTGGATGAGTTGAGTATAAGTTGGCATGGATGTTATCTTGAATAAAGTATGCTGAGAAGAATCAAGCATATATGTAAGTCGAGTGCAAGATAAAGTTGGCATTTGGGCATAGAATTATCAACCCTTAGCGTCAAGTTATCTATTCGAGAGTTTATATGAAGAGACTCAACAAGAGGAGTGAGAAATCAGCTAAGTATTGGTACATTGTTGTACTACTTGCTATATATGTGTGTGACTTGCACAATTGGGTAAGTAGTTGTGCGGCAAAGGCCTTGATAATGAAAAACCTTACGATGGGGCGAGTGTCTCGATTAAGTAACATTGATGTCGAAAATCAATTAGTAAGTCGAATGTGTGCAAAACTCATTGAGAGTAGTTCACGTTGGTATTTTCTCAAGAAACATCAATGTAATTGGACAATGGTCATGTTTTAGACTCAAAAGGTAATAAGCTGACCTCGACTTGGAGAGTCTTGGCACCAAGTGGTAAATTTTTTCACTATGCAAACTTGCAAACCGTTACAGTGGTATCAGAGAAAGGGTTCAATTTGCATTGTATGGGTGCACACAATTTGGATCTCTAATTTAAAAATGGACTCGTGAATGCGGAGCACGTGACTCAAGACTGAATAAATAGTAGCTCCTTGTTTATTTGCATTGAAAATTTTGTGATGTTAGTTTAGACTCATTTGGATTTCTTGAAGTTTGATTAAATTGGTGTGGGTTTTGTGGCCATTTCTTATCACGCATTTGAACTTGATAAAGTATAGATGCTCGTTTGGTAGATGCAGCTTAATGATTGGTTCTTGGTATTGAGGCATGTTTGGAGTCTTGGGGGACAAATGTATTCTCATTCGAGGGGATTGTTAGGTGTACGAATAAGGCTCATATTAAAGCTCCTAATAAGTTAACCTTTTAGATTGGAATTCCAAGTCCAATAGTTAAAAACGTTGTTTTCTAAAGATTTTTTTTATAACACGCTAGAAAGGATTTCATGCAAAATTACCATAGAAACAATATCCACTTCTATAAATACGTCACATATTTAATTAAATTTAATCAAGTCAAAACCATCAAGCTGCTATACTAAGAAATTTTGCCCAATTTTGCGGGGGATATATTTGAGCATTTCACATTAGTTTTATATTGTTTTTTGTCTAATGTTTGACTGTAGCAATTGAAACAGTGATGATTCTCTAGAAACCATGAACAATTGAAAATAGTTTGTGCTCCTTAAGCTAATTAAATTTAATTAAGTCAAAATTATCAAATTGCTATACTGAGAAATTTTGCCCAATTTTGCGGGAGGATATATTTGAGCATCTCACATTAGCTTTTTATTGTTTTTCGTCTAATGTTTGAATGTAGCAATTGAAACAGTGATGATTCTCTAGAAACCATGAACAATTGAAAATTGTTTGTACTCCTTAAGCCAAAAATATTTAATCCCCGACAGAAGAAGACCAAAACAATTTGGAATGGAGCCCTAACATGAAATGTCCCTGAATATCCAAGACACTTCCAATCCATAGACCAAAAAACTGCCATACACACTGCACATACTTCATTTTCTCTAGGATTTTCCTTTGTCCACCCAACAATAGCAAAACCATGAACCACATTGCATTTTACTTCCAGTCAGACCACAGAACATAGCAATAGAGAGTATTCTATGATTTTATCAGCATTAAACAAAACAAGAACTCTGCTACCCATTATGCTCTTATAAGCACCAATTCCACCATGTACTATTTCAACACGAACATAAACAATATTCTCTCCAATCTCATATTCAAATAACAGAGAAAAAGCATCTCACTCACAAACCCATTGAAAATCTTAGGAGTCGTTACAGGCCAAACCAACAACCCAAATCAGTACCAAAGCCAAAACAACTGAGGAGCTTGGCTATACTTGAAAGGGACGAGCTAGGGGATTGAGGGTAGGAAAGAGGAAAGGACTAGACTACTGACAGAATCGCTTGACTGGAGAAAAATCACAATAATTTCACTATGAAAAGAAAACTAAACAACTAACCATATACCTCTTAGATTCTTCTCCAGAATGGTGGAATCTGTGGAAGAAAAGGAAAGCAAACAAAACTAGAGAAGACTGCACTAGTGGAATAAAGATAAAATTAAGTGGCTAGACATGAAAATGAGGGAGAGAAAAGAAGAATCTGTGGAAGAAAAGGAAAGCAAACAAAACTAGAGAAGACTGCACTAGTGGAATAAAGATAAAATTAAGTGGCTAGACATGAAAATGAGGGAGAGAAAAGAAAATCAAAAGCTTATTTAGAAAACAAGGAAGCAAAATGAGAGAGAAAGGGTGCAGGAGGTGGAAGAGAGCAAGAGAAGATGAAGGGGACAAGAAGGATTGAAAACCCTATCATAGGGCACTCTTTCACGACTTTCAACAAGGAAGCTCCTATATTTTCTAGACCAAACTTTATTTGTTGCTGGGGAAGGATCTTATATCCAGGTTTTCCATAAAATTTGTTGCTTGTTTTAGGCATTTTTGTTCTTATAGTCTAGCAATGAAAATCCTATCATGAAGGGGAAAATATGAATTGAAATTCAATAGAATGCTTTGTTCTTCTCTATAAGTTATTTTATTTATGGCATTGCATTCTAAGCATTCTTTCTTATCGCAGACGAAGAGACAGGATGGTATGATGGTCAGGTATGTACACCTTTATTTAGCATGGGCTGAACTTATTAATGGTTTATGCTCTTAGTGTGAAAGCTTAAGAAATTCAAATTGTAAAAACATGATGCTTTATTTGTCATTTTTTTCATTTTTTGAAGTTTTGTCTTAATCAAATAGTACTTTTGTAGAATCTTTGAACTCTTATGGAAGTTTTTGCTTTCTTTAATGAAACTTGAAAAAGGATGGAGATTATGGCATTTAGGCCGGGCAAGTTAGACACAATATTGAGCTACTTCGAAGTTCTATGTCTAAAGTTTAAACCAAGTCTTAAGTTTAGAAGGGTTTTTTTTTTCCTTTGCTCAGAAGTTCTCGTTGTTGTCTATTGTTTTATTTTAAGCTCTTCATGTTGTACTAAAATAATGTTAAATCATTATATGTAAAAAGCTTGAAGTATTATAATATAGGTGAGGCATATCTTTAGGTTAGGTCATTTGTATTTTGTGCTATTTAATCTCTTGGATTATAAATGGTATTATTTAATCGTTTAACTATTAAAAAATGAACAATTAAATATATTATTTTAATGGTTTTATATTAAAATATTATTATTTTATGTCAAGTAATTAAAATGCTATTAAAATACAAGTCTTTAACAAAGATAAAAATGAATTTTAATATGAAATTATTTAAGAAAAAATCAACAATAATAATATTAAAAAATAAAGATATTTAAATATATATTTTAATTTTGATAAAAAATTAAAAATTAATAAAATATTGAAATAAAACAGTTACAACCAATAAATATTACAACAAATTGTTTTTAATTTTTTTCGTATTTGTTGTCATTTTATCATTATTAAAGATTCGTGTTTAATCACTTAACAAAAAAATAAAAATAGCCTAATAGAAAAATCATTAAAATAATATAATTTATTTTTAATTAATCCATTTTTTATAACTAAGGGATCAAATAATATCATTTCTAATGTAAGGGATTAAATAACACAAATGATCTAATCTAAAGAATTTTTGTGGCATTTTTCTCTGTAATATACAATGAGTGGAGTTTAGCAAGCCCTGCTGTTGATATAGCATAACAGCTTAGATACATGTACATACTTACTCAATAAAGAGCAGTTTATATATCTCACAAATTTAAGGTAATTTTTAAATTATGTAATATAATATTATTAGTAAGTATATAATAAGAAATTGTTGCATAAGTTGTGATTGTGATATCAAAGTTTGTGAGAATTATGGGCCTTCCATGTTGAGCTTTTGATTTTTCATTTTAAAATCTAAATCGAGGTTTTTTGGCAGATGTGGGTGAAGACTACTGAAGTTTTGGCACGTGATCGACTACTTGGTTCCTTCTTTGTAAGTAATTTATGTTAAGTATGAAAATTTTTGTATAAGTCAGGTTTATGGACATGTGACATGTGTTGTACGTTGCTAGTTAAAGAATATATTATTAATGTATTAAAATGGGCCCTTATATGCAATAAATGTATTTATGTAAAATAATGAATGGAGAGACACATCATTAATGAACCTGACTCATGTAAAAGTTTCTCGTTAAGTATATTCAAAGTAGTTGATTAAGATCCCAAAGCTGGAAATGCTACTGTTCATGGGACAAGTATATTGAGACATTTTAATGGCACTCGGAAAGTTGGAATATCTACCGAGAATGCAGTACTGCATATCGGTTCTAAAGCAGCTCTTCTGCCTAGGATATTGTTTCACAATTTAAAGTAAAGGGGAAAATATTTATATGTGTTTGTGTGTTTATATATCTGTGTGTGTGTGTAAAAGATTAAATAAATGGATTATTATTATTATTTACAAACCTACTATCTAGATTTATTGTCAACTACAATTAGCAAGACAAAACTACTATCCCTTTGATTGATTTGATACCTCAAAATAGCAAGTATATTGTACATAATTATATTGGCTCTAAAATAACATGATAGTTTGTATATGTAAATGAATGTACATTGTGTAGTGTACTATAACGTATGTACGCATTTTATACATGACGTGCTATTTTGCTGGTAATTTAATTATTACAACTTGTACATGCTAATTAATGACCAAACTCCTTCGATTATTTGCAAAAGAGTTGCATACAATAGTTCGGTGATGATTTATAAACAAATAGTTTAGTAGTAGATTTGTAATTTCACTTTGTCTATATGAGTTTTCAAATCCACCATATTGGTTTACAAATATATCACCAAACTTATTTCATTAGTTTTTTTATGGTGAAATCAACATATGGTAGAATTGTCGCATTAAATTTATTTTATTGGTATTTTTTTCATCTGACAAAGTTAGATGGTAGGTTTGTAACTTTTTTTTTTTTCCTTTAGTTTGAGTATATATAACATCTGTTTAATCGTAATTAATGCTTCTTTTGTTTCTCTACAGGTGAAGCCTGTGTTGAGTCGTCTAAAATACACTCTTGTTAGTCTTGGGGTAATATTACTGGTAAATGTTGTTTTTCTTGTGAATATGGATGAAATCCTAAAGAGATATTATGCAGCACCAGAAGAAGAAGCTGATATGAGAGTTATACATGGAGTTTATAGTGATGAATCCGCCAGGTTATTTGAGCCAGATGCATTTTGTGGACCGGGATTAAGCAGCCCGTAGTTATTGCACATATTAATTCAGTCCATGTAAAGCCCATATATTGTTAAATTTCTTTACATTTTTTTCTCATGAATTGTTATGGAGCTTGTGTATAACGATAAGTCTGAAGTTACCTACCACAGCTTAGACATCCAAATATTTTTTGATGCTTTTGAATTATTATTATTATTATTTTATTTTTGTATTCTTTTCATATTTTTTAAATTTTAATCTCTTTTTTCTAGAAAAGAAATCAATTCCTATGACTTTCATAAGAATAAATATCGGAAAAATGGAGTTTGTGGTAGGAATAAGAATAAGAAGCCGTGGAGGAGATGATATTATTATTATTTATTTATTAAGATTTGGTTTTGTTCATTTTTATTTAATTTATGACAATAATACCATTAATACTCGTAAAACAGTCACGTAGATGACATGTGATTGATCAATCAATCAAAAAGTTTGAAGATTATTTATATGGATCCTACAAATTTACGATATGTACAAAAGTAATAAAATGTGTAAGTATGAGTTGATTTTTAAAAATGTATCCTTATTGTGCAATGGCACTGAGAACGTTTGACATGTATCCTTATTGTGCAATGGCACTGTATTGTTTAGCCAATCAATTTTTTGCTCACGGATTATCACTTCAAAGTCCCACTCTTATTATAACTTAGCACGATCTTATCACAACAAGGTTAGATACCTCAAGACGTACCTCAAGACATATCGTGAAGGAGCGCTAAATGGTTGTGTAGCGACGATGGCCAACGGTTGTGCAGCGAGTGGCGAGTGGAGAACGACGAACGGCGAGTGAGGAACGGCAGTGAGCAGCGAACTGTCGAGCGACAAACGACGAGTGAGGAAAGGCAGCAAATGGCGAGAGGCGAGCAACGAGGGGCGAGCAGCGACGTTGAGAGGCGAGGGACGAGCGGCGACGGTGAGAAGGATAGTGAGCGGCAAGCAATTTGAGAGTGAAATTGAGTACTGAATCAATATGAGGAAGAAAAACACTGTACCCTAGAGTTAGTTTACGTGTGATATAATAATGCAAGGAAAAATATTGTATTGTTATTTTAAAAGGTTTTTACGACTGTCATTTTTTATTAACCGTCATAAAATATATTTATTTTTAATTTTAAAATTTTTTATGACTATCGTAATTTAAATGATTGTCATAAAAAATATTTATTCCTTATTTTGAAGTTTTAATGACGATTATTTTTAAAATGACCGTCATCGTAATTTTAAAATTTATGACTATCATCGTTACTTTATGTACACATTTTTAATGACAATCATTTTTTTTTAAAAAAAGGCCAACCGTTCTTAAAAGCCATTTTTGGCGTAGTGTTAGAAGCATTGTAGTGCTGACACGTGTACCATTGACTGGATAAGCTTTGACACCCATCACAGATCGATTGGTTGCTATTGTTTGCGTGGCGACCAGTTGGCTTCTACGTGTTTCTGGATATTTCTAAGGATATCCAATATACTTCTATATGCATCCACCTGCATAAAATAATTCATAAAAAAAATCTTAAAAATTTCAAAAATTATATTTTCATCCCTTTTTAACAAATGACCCAAAAACTTGTCATATTTTAACCCAAAAATATTATTATGTAATTAAATAAGTTAATATAAAGAATGAAAATTATATAATAAATCTATTTTTATATAGTTATCAATTATTAGGGAAAAAATCAAAAAATTTTAAGATGCAACAGTATTTAGTAGTCATTACATTAGAGATAAAATTTTAACAATTAAAAGGTTTAAAATATAATTTTGCAAACCGGTTAAAAGGTTATAAGTAACATAAAACACAATTTATCCTTAAAAGCTCAATATCAATTATCAAGATTAATAAGAATTATCTTCTTCTATTTTTTTTATCAATTGTTAAGCAACTATTTTTGGTGTTGGAGAAGAAATTCTTAAATGTAATATATTTTATGCCTCTTGTTAATTATTACCTTGGTCAAGATTCAACCTCATTCTTTAAATGTGAGATATTTTTATTTATTACTTGAATTAGTGACTATGGGGCTAATAAGACTCATTTATCTACTGTTTCAAGTTATGGTTCGAATCACTTCAAAATATTGTTTTATCTTATAAGAAGTATCTTATACCATGAATATCAGCATTTTTGGATTAGGTAGGGGTTATGGAAGTTACTTTGCTTGCATCAAGTAGATATATTTAGTCACTTTACTTTTACAAAGAATGTTTAGGTTACTCTCTATAAAAATAGAATAATTTAGTCACTTTTTGAACAGTAAAATATTATTTATTAATAATTTTTTTGATATAATAATAAAGTAAATTTAATGGGGCAAAATTTTCATTTTATGTTAACAGTTTAAAATTGAATTTGAATATAACAATATTCTTTTGGTAAACTGTTTTTGTAAATTTTATATATTATGGAATTTTTCTATATTTTTTGGGCATTTTTTTGTATGGTGCCTTCTGTATTCAAACACGATACTTATAGAAAATGCGATATAAAAAAATACAATATATATATATATATATATATATATAGAAATTTTATAAAATATAAAATTTACAAAAATATTTGACTAATATATATATATATATATATATAATTTTGTCTTTATAGTCTTTATTTGATAAAATGAAAATTTTGCCTTAGTTAAATTTACTTTATTATTATATCAAAAAAATTATTAATAAATAATATTTTACTGTTTAAAAAGCGACTAATTTAATTTTAACTGTTATGATAAAATGAAAATTTTGTCTCATTTAAATTTACTTTATTATTATATCAAAAATTTTTATTAATAAAATAATATTATATTATTTAAAAAATAATTAAAATATTTTATTTTTATTAAAAAAATAATCTATGTATTATCTATTATAAAAATTAAATAACTAAAATATTTTACTTATATCAATAAAGTGACTCATAAGATACTTAAACAATTTTTTTTTTTTTGGATTTGTGAGCCTAGATTAGGAAAATATCAACGAAGGGTTAAAAAGAGAAGAAAAAAAAAGTTAACATTCTTCATTTCTCGTACGTGAGGGGAAAAAAACGTTGACAATAATAAAAGTAAGGGCATGTCGCCTGAAAAGTGTGCCTAACACTTCATATTTATGAGTGTAGTTAATTGCATCTTCACTTTATCAAATTGATTGTTTCTATTTGAATTAATAATTATATATTTTTTAAATCAAGTGCAAAGTCTTTATCTAACCATAAAAAATATTGTGTTTCTTTATATATCTGTTAATTTATATAAAAAGGAGTCTTTATTTGACTTATATTTTGGTACATTATTTTCATTTTTTATTTATTCATTTTATTTATTACTCTTATACAAAAATTGTTAATTGTTTTTAGTTTTGTGGCTACCATTTATTTTACAATTTTTTTTTTATAACTTTTACAAAATAAAAAATAAGAAAGTAGAGAGAGTTGGTTTTTGTTGTTTTTTTAGTATATTTATTACTCTTATATATTTTCTTTGATGACGTTTGAAAAAATTATTGTCATGATTTTATCTGATATATATATGTATATGTATATGTATATGATGTTTGTATTTTTTTTTTAATCTTTTTATTTACTTTCAATTTTCCATTTTTTTTTTAATAATTGTTTTAGATGCTGTCGATCATTTTAAGTTTTATCACGTATTTTTTTATTTATTTATGTTCTAATTAAGAGAAAATTTTATATACAACAGTTGTATATGTCATATCATATAACGGATCAATTTTAACCTTTTATCTTAACAACTATAATTTATAAAAAATATTCTATATGCTATATTAAAGAATTTATTCCTAATTCTACCCATTTCTATTATTAATTGGGTTCATATATATATCTATACATACAAAGATCGGTAATTATAGCATATCATTTTTTTTCCTTTGCTATTTTTTTCTTTTTTGTGTTGCCTTTTTTTTTTTTTCCCTTCCCTTTATCTTCTTCTACTTTAACATCCGTACAATTTAAAAAACTACCAACAATATATATCATTAAATTACATAAATATTAGCAAATTTTTTTTTTTTATTCTAGATATAAAAAATTATGCATCTATCAATTATTTTGTCTCGTAAAATTCTTTATGTACTAACCACAAATTATAAATTAACATATAACAAAAAATGTAACAAAAAAGATAAAATTGTTCATATAATAACAATAAAAATAACAACAACAGCAATAATAAAAAATATATTGAATACTTACATGTTCAAATATTATTGTTATGCAAAACATATATAAGCAAGACATGAATTTGGTTTACAATTTATTATGTTTTTAATAATAAATAGATAACTAAAATAAGAGTGCAAATATCATGGACCTTTTAGGTATCATAAATTATTTTATTTGAGTATATATATCATTTAATATTGAAACTTTCAATTATTTTAATGTTTACTATTTTTTTTTTTCTTTCAAATTACAAGTTTAAATTTTTTATTTTAGCCAATATCTATAAAAATAATTATTATTGCACTAGCAAGGCATTTTAGTACAACAATCATTTTTATTTCAATAACACAATAAAATAAATAAATACATGCAAAAGATATTTGATTTCAATTATTCATGTTTCTAATTCTAACCATTTTTAATTCAATCATTGTTTTTATTCATTTCAATTTCTATTAAAAATTAGCAAATATGTCAGTAATTAATAATACATTATGACATGTTTAAACATATGTTTAAACTAAGTTCACTACAAAATTTAATTCTTTTTAATAAATTTTAGTAAGGTTATTTTTAATTATAATTAACAAATATTTTAAAAACACTTTTAAATTAAAATAGTGGAGATATCATCAACAATCATGATTCATTAATAACAAATTTATTTACTAATAAAGACACTAAATTATAATTAATTTTAAAAATAAAATATTTAATATATATATTTTTATTATTAAAATAATAAAGTAGTTATTTCAATTTCATTACTTATTAAATAATACAATTATTTACCAGGACACGAATCGAAGGTCAGCACGCATATAAGGCATGCCACAAACCTAGTACTGAATAGGATAACTCTTGTCTTTACCATCTCAATTCTAAATTTATCTCATGTACAAGAAATGCTATTGTCACATAAATTTACACTTATTTTAACACTCATGCTAATTATATGATGATGTCATGAAAAAAATCAAAAAAATTAAATCACTTGTTCATTTTTCAAAATAATTTTACCACATGTTAAAATATGATTGACATGGGTGCAAAAATGAATACAAATTTGTGTATTTTTAGCATTTCTCTCCTACCTACGAACTTGCTCCCCCACCTCCTTTCTTTGTCCTTTTCTTCTTCTTTTTTCATTCTTTTTTCAAATAAGTTTATTTTCAAATGTTGTTTATTTTATTTTATTTTTTTCAAATTTTTTTTCATTTATATTTAAATTTTATCTGAATGTTTTATTATTTTTATTTTTTTTTATTATTTTTCCCAATTTCTCTCTTTTTGTTTTTATTTTTCACAATATTTTTTTTTCTATTTTTAAATTATTTTTACAACATTTTGTGAGTAAAGATAAATATTTGTCCAAATTTCTCTAAGTTTTGAACACATTTTCATTACGAGTTGTCTATGATGAATATATTTTTTGGTTATGTTTACATATATTTTTCAGAGTTTCATTTACTTTAAATAAATAAATAACAATAAAATTGAATAAAAGTAAAATTTTTTAATCTTTTCATAGAATTGATTGTTTTAATGTTTTGTTAAATAATTTTAGGTGTGATTATAATAGTTGTAATCAATATTTGCATAAACTCTCTTTCTTCGACCTTGGTTTATACATGTGTAAATTGCATATTAATTAAATAATTTTCTTAAATTAAATAACTTTAATAATTCAATTATACTATAAAAATAAGGACAAAATCCTTATCTAACCTTGAAAGTGTTTGTTTATTTTTATATAACATTTTGGATATTTTCACCTTACAATCAATTACATGATAACGTAAATTAATTTCACTACATTTACATTATAATATCAATTATTTTATTTAATCATGCAACTGAATGTCAAATGTTCTAAGAAAGTAGATATGTTTTTGGTACGGATATAGTTGCCTGTGCATTAACATGTACATCTTCCCAAGATAAATAAGACAACATTTGAAGGAACAATCAAACAATAAGCTAATTACAAGATAATCTGGTTACTAATACGGTGTCAATAATTACAAGATATACACGTAAATGTTACATGAATTTTTTCATCAAATGAAACAAAAAGTAACAAAATTACAATGAAACCCATTTTATTTAAATTTAATAGAATATGAGTTTTAAATGAGTTTCATCACTCCACCACACTACTTTATTCAAACGAAATCTGATGCAAGGATGAATTATACACTTCATCTTAGATAATCGTTTGATCAACAACCTTAACAAACAATTAATACTTAAGGTTGGGAGTAAGAAAGCAAGATCTATTGAGATATTTGACCACGTTTTCTATTAATTTGTGAAATGTCAGTATTTGTCGGACGACTTTTAGTATCGTTAATAAAGACTTAAAATAAAGAAATATCGAGAAAATATCAGTGCAAAAGAAATTTAATTTATGTCGATACTTAGCTTCTTATATATACGTGTGTTGATATAATATAATATAATTTATTAAAAATTAAAATAAATAAAGTAAGTAGATATAATATAATATTTGTATATGTATTAAAAAAATGCTTTTAAATAAGAATTAAAAATTGCGGACAAATGTATTAAAAAGCATATATATATATATATATATATTAAAAGAATTAATGATGATGAAGGATAAAATAAAGAATAGTAAAGATTATTATCTTTACTATAAATAGACGAAGGTAGTAATCGAGAGAGGGTAGACTTAGCCTTCATCTCAATAACATATACCCTCCTCTGCTTTATTTCCTTAACAATAAAATCTAGGTAAAGATGGATATTTAGTGTTATCATTAAACTCATCACCCTATCTGATAGATTTTACAGGCCATGGGTTAAATAGGAAGAGGAGCATAACTTCTCCAAAAAGCTTTTGGATTATTTCTTAATTCTTCCCATATATCATAAGGAGATGATGGTTTAGATTTTTATCTAGGAGGAGAAAGATCATGAATACGTTGTTTATCCTTTTTTACCCATTGTTTTTTCTTTTAAAGGCGCATTTTTTCTACAAATTTGGCCATTGTTTCTCTTACTCGACTTTTAGCATCTTCTAATTCTTCTTTGTTTTTCATTGGAATCATTATGATAAATCTAGTGGATGACTAAGGTTTCATGTTTTGGACTTTTCTTGGTTTTATAGTTTTGGAAGATTTAGGTTTATTTTGGAAGTATTGGTGTAGTGTTTGGACTTCATTCAGGATTTGGTCTTGTGTTTGAATTTTTTTTTTTAAGGTTTTATTCTAGGATTTGGCATTTACATTAGATCAGGTCATGGCGCAGCTTCGATAGGATCAACTTCTTCATGAGTTATCTTTTTAACTAGCCATTTTTCTTGACTGACTTCCCTCTTTGAGCCCATGTAGAAATTATCTTCTAAAAATTGTTGAGTAATTATAGAAACAAATCTTTTTCTAGGAAAAATTTTCCTATGTACATGCGGGCAAGACATTGGCACTTTTTCCTTGATCTAGCACTGCTCACATGGATATATAGGTCTTGTGTGTTTTGGAAAGGTGACTCAATTACTACTATATGATTCTCTTTTGATTTGTCCATTATCATGTATGACTTTAGGCTTGTGTCTTTTCTCATAATCTATCTTCCAAGAAGGTGGGAAGATGAGCTGGTCATTAGTGTTTACTTTGGGCTGAAAAATATTTCCACTTCCAATAACTTTAAGGGCATGTTTGGTTGATAATAATCATAATCGTAATGGAATTGATTCAGAGTATTACTGTATTTAGTTTAACTGTAATCTATAATGGAATGTAAAGGGATTACAGCAATAGCAGTAATCTTTATTACATATGCAGCCTTCTGTAATTCTCATTACGCCTTCAACACTCTATATTTTTCTCACAATTTGTATAATTATTTATAATTTTTTTGCTCATTCTATCTCTTTTATTAATAAAAAAAGTTTATTTTTTAATTTTACTTCATTTATAATTTTATAATATTTAATTTAATATTATTATTTATTTTGATTACACTACTTAAACAAATATCGTAATAATAATACTGTTTCCTTTACATTCAATTCCATTATGATTATCATTCTCATTACTTTTATATTCAGCGAACCAAACGTCACCTAAGTTTAGAGTCATGATCCATGAAAAATAAGTGAAATTGTTGCTTGTACGTTATAGTATAATGGACTGCACATGCTGTTTCTGTTGGCATCATATTAGCACCATAAAGCTGAATCTTTATTTAGATAGTTTGTGAAAGTGTTGGTCTGAATAGATCCAAAGTAAAATTTGGATCTACTTGTAATAGTACATGACCATTGTTAAGTCCTGCTTCAACTTGTGTAATAATTGTATCCTTAAAATTAGTCCATCTAGTACTAAGTAAAGTGACACAACAAACAACATTTTTTCCAACTAAAAAAGTGGGTTGTACACCCATACGGATTGCACCCAGATGTAGTCCTTTGTAGCCTTCACTTCTATATCTTTTTAGATCTCTGTCATCTAGAATATGGATATAAATTTCTGAATCTGAACTAGATACTGTTTGGACAACAATACTAGATGATTTATATACAAGCAAGAGTTTGGCCTTTTTTGTGGGAATGATATTTTTGAAAGATGATAGTTGAAAAATATTATAGAATTTATAGGGTTTTAAAGGATTAAGAAGACATTTGGTTGGGATAAGAGAGGAATTTTCATATCATCATTCTTCAACATGAAAATTGATATTTTTATCAGAAAGATGTAATTCTTGAACTATAAGTTCAAAAGTACTACCTCAAACGGCTTATAATGCCTAAAATTATATTAGAGCATATATTAGAAAAAGTATTTACATTAGAGCAGAGTAATTTGTATAGAATTAAGAGTGTAATAAAGACTTATAATGCCTAAAATTATCTCAAACGGCTATGCTCAAACTCTTTTTTCTACACCACTCGTCAAATCATATAGATAAAAGAAAATAAAGATTGGGTAGGTTTATGAAATTATAGCCAAGAACTATTATTTTTTCTAATGTGGAAGATCAATTTTTAGTTGCAACTACAGAGCATTCTTTAAAAATAGTTTTGGTTAGGAGAAAGTTATTTGGGTTTTGGCTTTGAAATTTTGGTGATTTAGCTCTTATACCAATAACACAATTTTTACTAGATTTTATTATAAAAGAAATAATACAAAAAAGGGTATATGTTATTGAGATGACGGCTAAGTTTGCCCTTTCTCGGTTACTACCTTCGTTTATTTATAGTAAAGGTAATAATCTTTACTATTTTTTATTTTGTCCTATACCACCATTAGTTCTTTTACTACACACATATATATATTTTCTAATATATTTGTCCGTAACTTTTAATTCTTCTCCAAAGGCATTCCTTTGGTACATATATACACAAATATTATATTACATACTTTATTTTATCTTATTTTCTAATATATTATATTACATTATATTCACACACGTATTGTACAAAAAGGTAAGTATTGGCATAAAGTAGATTCCTTTCATTTTAATTATTTATTTATTTAATTTGATTGTTATTATGTAATGGAATATTACAATAATAACAACAATTCTCTTTCCTCCAATATCTATCAAAGATTTTAATATTCTATTTTTTTTATACATTTTATTAATCTTTTATAAATTTTTTAACATTTAAATTTTTTTTATACTTTTTTTATTTTTTTTAATTTATAATTTTATAAATTTTATTTTAATTATACTATTTAAAAAATATATTATAATAATATTATTATTTTAATTAAATTAAATTTCTAGTTTGTTTTGTGCCAACCGCATGACAATGTTTCCGTGGGATTTTTTTGGACACAAAAGGCAATATATAATGTAAAGAATAAATAAATAAAGAAATAAAAGGAGGTTGGTGGGGGACCCACTGAGGTAGTAAAATCGGGAAAGGTTCATGCATCTCTCCCTCTTATCGTCTTCTTCGCCTTCGATTTCTAATACCAGAAAGTTCGCATTAAATTTTTTATTTTAATTTTGTGGATTATTGTCAGAATAAATCAGACCAGTTTGTTTCTGTTGACTCGCCCCCTTTTTCAATGAACAATAACAGCAGCTACCACAAAAGCACCAAAATTTCTTCTTCTTCGTCTTATTCATTCTTCGATCATATCAACATCTGCATCCTTTTCTTCTTCTTTAAGTGTTTATCTCTCGAGGGTGTTTCCATACTCTGCTCTGCTCCTACCATCCTCAACAGGTTAGTAGTTTCTCTGGACTTTTAGTCCTTTTTATAGGTTTATTTTAATTTTCCCTCCTAGATTAAATGCATTAATGAGTCTTAGATCTTGCCTTTCTTTATTGTGTGGATAACTTTCTGGAAAGTTCAATCTGGGTCTTGAGTGTTTTCCGAGAAATTGAGTTTTTGACATACGAGGACTTGAATTTGAAGCTGCCCATTTCTTTGTTTCTCAGGAAATGGCTGTCTAGATCTTCTTCTTGATGTAAATTCCACCTTTTTTGAAAATTTTCTTTTTAAATACCCATAAATTAGATAACAACTAATGTTTAAAGGTTTGCGTTTATGGGTATCTTCATTCTTTTTGTCTATTTTCAGAATTTTTATTTGGGATTGAAATCACGCATGACTGTTCTTATGATTAAAGTAAAGCAAGTTAATGTTTGAGACAAATGTAACTCTTGCAGGAACTGGGGTGTTTATTTATATGGTTGAGCTACAACTCTTACGATTAAAATCTTTGACTAAGGATGATTCCATAGAGTAATGTCGCTTCTCATGCTATAGACATCAAATTTAAAATGACTATTTTATTTTGCCATATGAATTTTCAAATGATTCTTGAATATCTAGGAAGATGCTTTTGGATCACTCATGATTTGCTATAGTGGTTATCTTTTATGACCTAGGGCTAAAGTGAAGCCCTGAGAGTTTTTCCCTAATGAGCAATGCATATGCTCTGAATTGGGATATGTGATAAATACCAAGAGAATGTTGACTCTATTAAAAATTATACTTTCCCCAATTGGGTTAAGTACCAATGTAGTGTACTTCTGCATTGGTTCATTTCAATAATGTAGAATCTACAAGATACATTCTCACATGATGATGTAAGTCAATCTAACTGTATTACACCACTTGTTGGAATTCCAATCATTTGCTTGTTACATACACGTGGTATGATTGTCCTTTGCCTATAGAAATATGCTAGTTTCTTTTTATCAAAGGTTGAATTTATTTAGCTCTATGTTAGAAACCATTACTATACAGTATATACTACAAGTAATGCCTTTTTCTCGCATTTGTCGGTATTGTAAATGTCAATCTCTTTAATGCTTGTAAGTGAATGCATTTTCTTTTAAGAAGTTTGCATGTCAACAGATTGCTACACCTTTTGGCAATGTTGTGATTCTGTCCTTAATAGAAATAGTGTCATTAGAATGGAATGTCTATTTGCTAATATATTGGATTCATTAACTTGTTTGAAAATTTAACATTTGCAGTTATTTATTTGTAAGTTTTCTAATTTGTGAATGCAATGATATGCTGAAACAAATGGTAAAGTCCTATAGAATGAACTGATAATTATAATCTCCCTAAGAGAGACAATGTGTAACCTTCATATTACATGTTACCTAATCATCCAATTAAGTATGTTGATTGTTGTGTTTCTTGTTCAGTCTATTACCATTATTAAAATTTTAATTTAATATGACTTTTGTATTTATTGCTTATCATATAGTATCTTAGGTTTTTGTTAGAAAGGGTAAGTAGGACCGTAATGATTAATTCTCTAAGATATGCTTTTTTTAAAAAGTTTCTAACAGTTGCTGATATGTTCATGCTACCGGTACTGAATTATGTGTTTATTATTGCATCCTAACTTGCTGTGACTTAATGGTACATTGTACACATGGGGATATAAATCGTTAAACAATTGCTTTCCCTGATATCTTTTTTCGAATTCTAATTACTCTTCTGTTATGTTTATGGCTGAGTGGCTCTGTCATACCAATCAATCAAGAACTGGTTCTTTATTGCATTTGAAGCAATATTAGCATTGCTGATTAATAGTTTGATATTTTTTTATCAAGATTGAACAAAGCCAAATGCCTCAAGAAAATCTTGAAGTGGAAATGGAGTTGAAAGCTGCTTGTGATATTGAACATTTGTGCTCTACACAAAGAATTCAGCATGAGTTGTGGCCACTCGAACCAATTGATCCAAGCAAGGCAAAATTTCCTTGTTGTTTGGTTTGGACTCCTCTCCCAGTTGTTTCGTGGTTGGCACCTTTCATTGGACATGTTGGCATTTGCAGGGAGGATGGAGTTATCTTAGACTTTGCAGGTTCCAATTTCGTGAACTTTGATGACTTTGCATTTGGCTCTGTAGCCAGATATCTTCAACTTGATAGAGAACAGGTACATTGTCACTTTTTGGAATTTGTTGCATTATGTGCCTTATTTGTGTTCCCAGACCTTATGACCTGGTGGTAAAAGTGGTGCTTATTATCCTCTTGGATGTGGGTTCAAGTCTTCTTTCGGTAGTTTAGAATGGTTAGTGAGTATCCAAGAGCAGATTGTATCTATTGAACCCTCAAATTGCACACACCGCACAAAATCCTTTTTCAATATTTGTTTGGTAAGTGTAACTTTTGTGCATCACGCATTCTCAAAGTAAAAGCAGTCAATTAGGGTATTGACACTTTTTTAATACCCAGGTTATATCAAAAGTACTTAAAATTGACCATGTTTTCAAGTGGTTTCATTTTAGTACCCATATTTTCAAAATAGTTTCAATTTAGTCCTTTATACCAAAACTAAGGGTATTAAACTTTGACCATGTTTTCAAGTGGTTTCATTTTAGTACCCATATTTTCAAAATAGTTTCAATTTAGTCCTTTATACCAAAACTAAGGGTATTAAACTTTGATAACATGGGTACTAAAGATGTACTAAACTTTGATAACATAGATATTAAATTAGAACCCTATGATAACATGGTCAATTTGGAATAATTTTGTTAAAACATGGGTATAAAAAAAGTACTGAGTCCATCAATTAGGGCTGCTGAAAGAGAGTTATTGTTGCTTCATTAAGCATCAATTGATCCGTTGAATTTTCTTGTTGGAGCGTAAAAACAGTGTTGCTTTCCTCCAAACCTAGCTGGACACACTTGCAAGTATGGTTACAAGCACTCAGAGTTTGGAACTGCAATCACATGGGATGATGCCTTCCAATCAAGCATACGTCAGTTTGAGCACAAGAGTTACAACATTTTCACTTGCAACTGTCATTCATTTGTAGCCAACTGTTTGAATCGGCTCTGCTACGGAGGATCAATGAATTGGAACATGGTGAATGTGGCAGCAATGATACTGTTTAAGGGCCACTGGGTTGATGGCATATCTGTCTTTAGGTCCTTCCTTCCCTTTGTTGTTGTACTTGCCTTGGGTGTTTTCGTAACTGGCTGGCCCTTTATAATTGGACTTTTATCCTTTGCTCTCCTCCTTTTGGCATGGTTTCTAATCGGTACTTACTGTGTCAAAAGCTTGTTTGAATGCTAGTAATGTTTGTTTTAAGGTTTAACAGTTTGGTATAAGAAGGAAACGTGAAAATGTATTGTTCTTTGTTTTCCTTCTCATGAAACTGGTAAAGTTGTAAATCAATA
Source organism: Elaeagnus macrophylla (assembly GCA_029378325.1). Lineage (NCBI taxonomy): Eukaryota > Viridiplantae > Streptophyta > Magnoliopsida > Rosales > Elaeagnaceae > Elaeagnus > Elaeagnus macrophylla. The sequence continues at coordinate 4,795,863 of CM055653.1, forward strand.
GTTTGAAAAGGCAAATCGTTCATTTCCTCCCCTACTCTGTTTTTGATACAAGGGAAAATTGTGGTATGAGTTTGGTCGTTATTATTTGAAAAATAAGTCAATGTTTTTTTCAAGTTGAGTAATACTAGTTCCAAAATTATGAAAAGTGACAACTTCTACTCCTATAATTATAAAAAAATGAAAACTTCTAGACCCTCTGCTTTTAAAACGGAGTATTTTATTCCCATGAAAAATGATCAATTTTAACAAAGTAGTATTTATTCCCATGAAAATGGACCAATTTTAACAATGTAGTGCCCAACTAAAAAATAACATAACTAAAGTATTTATTTTTTAAAAATTGTGAACTTTAATATCACGCACTCCCTTATAGAATGTTGTTTTGACAATAAAATTGCTTTTTTTTTTTTTGATCTCAAAAAAAGGCTCACCACAATATAGGCCGGATAGGGCTATTGCCGCACACCGCCGCACCACCGTGGATCATAGCCAGTTGTTGGGTACGCCACAAGCACCGAACTGGCTAGCCGCACCTGGCGGACTGCAGTCCGACTCAGCAGAGCGTCAAAGTTCGAAGAGGCATTTAGCCATACTCGGAGGCCGAACCACTGCGCCCCCCGAGCTTCGAACCCGCACCCTGCCTTGTAAGGACAGAGGACCAGGTGCTTAGCCACAGGAGTCCTACACTGGACTACCCTGTGATGGGCAACAATAAAATTGCTTTTGAGTCAGACAAAAATTTGCGAGAAAAGACTTTCAAGGCACAAAAGGTACAATTTATACTTGCTTCTTGAAAGTGCTTATTAAAAAGACCTCCATCTCATGTGTTTTTTCTTATTCAAGGTTGGAGATTTTGGCCAAAAGGGCTCACATTGTGGCTCATAATAACTTAAATCGTGATTTTCACAGGCAATTAACTGAACTCCGTGATCTTTAGAAAGCTTCTCACATGTAAAATAAAACATAATTGTCTGAAAAATATCAGCATTAAGGGTTGCAAGACAACAACATGAGAAACTCATTTATAAATATAATTTGGAAATATCATTTGGAACATATTAATATTTAGTATTATTGAACATGTCAGATGAAGACCAGTTATAGCATATCAAGAGTACTAAGCAGCTCTTAGATTACTGCTAAAAATTAAAACACGAAAGCGTAAATAAATACTTTGTGAAAATGAGTACTTTAGTCTTGGCTGATGACACGTTATTTCTTTTCTTTGTATGGGACCTTTCAGAAATTGTGTCATGCTCCATACTTGGGAGCCTTCCATAGCTTGAAGGCTACCTCGTGCAGAAACCTATCTGCTGGTATTACAAGATTTCCACCACGCTGCATCATAAAATAGTATTGTCAAACTTTAAACAAACAGTAGATAAAACCCATTAGCAATCAGATTCACTGAGTTGAAAACTTGGGCAAAATTCTTTCAATTTGAACCACTTTAAACAGTCGATGTGTTTGATGCACCAAAACAAATGCATGTTTTTGTACTGGCAATCATGAAGGTGATAATTGATACTAACTTCTATAGCATATTCAACTTTAAAGATAATACTAATTACTCAGAGCAAAAGGGGAGAGGAAAAAGGGAGCATACAAATTAATTCATGCAGGTCAAAATATTAAGAGCCCATTTGGATGTTCTATTTGAAAGCGCTTCAAATTGTGTTTGGCAATAAAAGTTGAAGTACTTTATTGGGTACCACATTTAAGTACTTTAAAGTGTTTTTTAAGAAATAAACCTCTTCCTTTTGAAAAAAGGTCCACTTCTAAAATAACGGGATCAACTTACTTAACTAATTACTCTAAACAGAATTACATTAGCTGTCCATTTTTATTAATTGTACCACACCAATTGTAAGCCTCTTTTAGTAATTACGACAAATATATGTGCTTTTATTTGTTTTCTCAAACGTGTAACTACTACTCTATAAAAATGCTTCTAAGGAAAAATGTTTCTTAAAGGACAGCTTCATTTAGAACCACTTTTTTGAGTAATGCATCCAAAGCACTCTAAATCTTAAAATAATCCAATTTGATATGTTGCCTTAGGCTCATAGTAATGTTTTATTACTACACTAGTACTTGTATACTTAAAAAAGGAAAACAAACAAACAAATGCTGCAATAGTAGGGAAACAAAATTAAAAATTATGGACCAGCGAAAATTATTATCTGGTAATTTATGTCTTACCTCCTTAAAATCATTGAAAGAGAACTTGTCTGCCATATCTATGCGAGTAACACCATATTGCCATTGAGCAATTAACATTGGGTAATCATGTCTGTTTTGTTTGTCAGTAATTAGCAGGAGCCATATAGAAATATTGAAACTGTAGGAAAAAAAGCACAAATACTTTATTCACCTGACATCATTTCGCTCACTCTCACCTCTCATGATGTAACTTTGACGAGGAACAAGCACTGAAAGGTGAGAACCCTTTTCATCTTTAGACAAAACTGACACGTTAGAATCATCAATTTCTGAGATATTCCCGTAGTTCAACACAACAGAAAAGTGCAATCGTGTACTTATTTCGGAACCAGGTTGAGTTATGTGCATTACACTTCCAACCAAAGAATTGAGGTATTCAATGTTGTTTACATTGGCCGTATATTTCTCACTACCTACATGCACAAATACTAAATCAAACTGGCTTGTATCCATTACCTTACCATCTTGAAATCCAAGCAACTTGAGCAACTCGGACGCTTCAGATAACTGGGTATCATGAGGATTGATTTTCATTAAATAATTCAACTCTAACACTGTTAAGCCAAGCTTGCCACCAAAATATTTCAAAGTTGAATCATTTGTTAAAATAGCAGCTTTCATTCCCATGAACCTGATAATTTATAATGAATCATGTTACATGTTATCAACTTAACAGGGATTAACATGTATTTGTTAAGAAGTGATTGTAAGAACAGAAGAACTTTAAAAGGAATAACACCTTTCTGGTATGGTTGGGATCAAGGACTTCTCTTTACATTCATTCTTAGCTGATTCCATAATCTGAAAATCCAAGATTAAGAACTTTCACAACATGAAACTACACTCTCTTTTGAAGAAAATCAACGTCAATCTTAGTGTCTCACCAATTTTTGATAAGCATCAAATGCATCCAGCAGTATCAAAGACTCCCTTACTATTCTTTCTTCCTCGCTTTCTGCAAACTAAATCAAGTAAATCTCAATCCGGGGAAGGATGAAATTGATGCAAGATAGAAATAAACAGTATCAGTATCAAGAAATTGACACTATCATTCTTCTGAGGATTGAGTCTTAAGATAACCAATATTCTTGTCACTTCCTTAAGGGAAGTAGAGCTAGGAGTAGAGTCCCCAAGATCCCAATCTTACAACGCAAGAATGGAAACTGTTAAAAGTGCATCCTTTGTGATGGAAATTCATGCCCTAGTTACATATTTGAATTTGATTGACTTGCTATCATGACCCACAACCCCAATTACAACCGAATTAAATGAATATTAATACTATATTATGCTGCACAAGCTTCATTATAAAAAATGGCTCTTGCAAGTTGTAACAAGTGTTGTTTTCTTGTGTTTAAAAGTAGTTTTTTTTTTCCTAATTCATTTTTAAAGTAAACAAAACCCTTTCAATTTGATAACAAGTTTAGCTTTCTGTTTTCTAAAGTATGAAAATAGTACACAGAAAACTCATTTGGTAAAATTGTGTTCAATGTTCATTGTTCTCTATTTATTTTATCTTCAAAACTCATTTGTTTAGTAAATATTTTCAATTTTAATTCTATTGACTTGAGAAGGATGATACAAAAGGCTTCGTAAAATTAAAAAAACAGAGGTGTTATTGCAGGATTTGAAATTTAATCGTGCAAGTAGTGGAATTTGGAATCTGAAAACAAAAAAGAAATTTTGAAATTTTAGAAGTTTTCAAGTTCCAAAGTTATGCAAAAAAAAGTAGAACTCATTTTCAATTAAAATGAAAGCTGGAATAGAACTAGTTAACAAACAAAAATAAATTCAAAACCTAAATTGAGAAGGAGAAAAAAAAAACACATTGTGATCCGGACCATCCCAGTTCATAAGCAGAACACCTCAAAACCAGAACCCGAACCCCAAAAAAAAAATAGAGAAGGTAATCATAATCTACTCTCAGGCATCATATGAAAATACACAAAGGAAAAAGATTTTAGATTCTTGCTAACGACGCTTACAAGCAGGGTTGTTTATGATAAATGTATAAAAGTATTGTTGAAATTTCTCCCAATAGCTTAAGATTGTGGGAGAGTTAGTAACAAACAAATTCTAATAGTTTCATACTAATAATCATAGGGAATGAATTATATTGATCTGATTGAAAGAATTTGACTCCTTAAGTGTATATGATCCAAGAATATACTTGGAAAATTGAAAATGCAGAATGAGAGCTTTCTGGGTAATCACCAATTTCACTGAAACCACTAGAATTCGATAATCATGGCTAAAGCTGTAAAACATCAAATTTCTGATGGGAATTAAATTATATGGCTCTTGCCCTTTACCTATCCACCCTTGTTTGTTTATCTCAATTGAAAGACATATATAAAGGTGTTCACAAATATCTGTATCAATTGAAAGAGTGAATCTCAAAAGAAACAAAGAGAGACTGTGATTAAAACCTGACGGAGGAGCATTAGGAAGACTCAAGAAGCCACATAAAGATTTAGATGCGAGAGAGTGGAGGTGGGTCTGTGATGGATCAAGGAAACGGGCCAACCCATCTCCGTATAATACCAAAGCTCGGCTTGGTTTGTCTGCCATTGCCGTATAAGCCGTCTCTCTAAACCAGCTTTTTTGAGAGTGAGAGACTGAGATTTGAGTTTTGATTCTACAAGTAACAAGTGCTGGGTGTTGCGTGGGCTCAATGTAGAATCTGATAGTTTTCTTTTTTCGTCTGCTATGAATAGAATATTTTGGGCAGTAGATTGAAACGAGTAAAAGTTACGAATGGTACTAAAATTTACTAGAAAAATATATTTTAATATCACAATTAATATAAGAATACATCATTAATATTGTTTCTTTTACAAAGGAAACTAAAATTTTCTTTTTTTTATTAATAAAAAAAAAACACTATAAATCATTAATAACTTACTACATACAAGTGATTTCTAAGTCATTAGTACCTTACTACCGTACAAAATACAATATAAGTCTTTTTTCTTTTTTGTTAAAGTTAACCGAGTTTGTCCAACTTGAGCCATTATAAAGAAAATAATATATATCATTTTTATTTTTGTACTTACTTTAGTATTTTTCTTTATAAAAATAATTATATTAGTGTTACTTTTTCCGATACTCTCACAATCTCGTTTTTTTTTTTTTTTTTTTTCTCTCACGCTATTCTTTCTTTGTTTTGTTGCTAAAATTAGTTATTTCTTCACCATCAAAGGAATCACAAAATATCAACATAAAAGTAAATAATCAATAATGAATCCATCTAATATTTGTAAAGAAATTTCAAAAAAAAAAAAAAAAAGAGCCCTCAAATTAAAATGATAAGAAAATACAAAAAATAAATACAAAACAAAATAAATAAATAAAATATTACCTACTCACATAAGCAGTATCGCTCTCGGGGTTGCAACTAGTCCAAGATATGGACTGAGCTATACGTTTTTCACAAAAATAAAAATACTCATGTTCATTAATTTTACTGTAAAATGAAGCAATTTTAGTGAGAAAATGGAGCAAAAAATAATACTAATTTTAATAAAAAAAGAAAAAATTTAGCATCCACAAAAAAAGTAAACCATGTGAGAGAAGAAATTGAGAAGAAAATATAAGGAAAGGGGAGTGATGAAAGAAGTAATACATATGTAATTATTTTTTCAAGGAAAATTAATAAGATATGAGCAAAACAATGACACAAATACACCTTCGTAATTGGTCAATCTTATCATCTTGTGATTATTATGGATGAAATTGTACCTCTTTAAAAATAATAGGACTTTTGATGTACCTCATAAAAATTATAGTATTCATGTATACATTTTAAGAAAGCTAAAGTATTACTCGGCACCAGCCCCATATTGAAATTGTCTATATTTTATTGATTGGAATCCAATTTGATCCCAATCATATTTAAATTTTTTTAATTCAAATTCAATCCAATAAAATGATATAATTAATTCAAACTAATTTAAACATGAGCAAATCAAATAAGATCTTATTGAAGTTAGAACTTGTACATGAATTATTCTCAAGTATAAAACAAAACTACAACATTTTAATTTTAAATTGTTATATTTTTAATAAAATTTATTATTTATAGTTACAATTAAGAGAATAAAAATAATAAGAATTATGCTTGGATCTTTATTAAATTAAATTATTATAAAGATTTCATATTAATATATAGTTGTTAAACTTTTTTTCCTAAGATATTTTTTAAATTAAAATAGTAATTTAATATAATTATAGTATTATAATATTTAAATATAGCATATCATCAAATAAAGTATGCATTATTTATAATTTTATTAGTAATTTAGTACAGATAAAATTGCAGTATATTATAAAATTTATTAATCTGAATCAAATTTAAATTCGAAAGAATTGTATAGTTTTCAATCCAAATTTAATTTGACCATGAAATCTGTTAATTTTATTTGAACTGAATTCAACAAATTTAATTAGATTTCTCATTTTAAATGGATTAATCGAATAGTTCATGTGGCTAGTTTTAGTTTTTATGGCCAAAGTTTTTTTTGCCCTACGAAACCCAACTGCGTAATTTTTTTTTAACCAAACTATATTTGTGAGATTTTGGGAATAAGAAAAAAAAAACCAAAATAATTATATTTAGGAGATGCGCCAATACTAGAATTTAGATGGAGGAAAAAAAAAAGTTTGCTAATTGAAAATAAAATAATATATGCTTCTTTGAAAATAATCATAAAACTATTTAATAGCATGTGATCAATTATTTTCTTAAACAGTATTGGTGACATTTTTATACTTACCTTTTTCTTTCTTTTAACAAAATAATTTATCTTTTCTTTTAAATTAATTCTCTTTACTACGCAAATATTGAATTATAGGATGAAAGGCATTATAAGTCGTTTTTTTTTTTTTTTTAAGTGGAGAGTACTTTGATCACTTAAGTCTCACTCAAGTCACATTATTTAAAAAAAAAAAAATTTAATTCAATTTATATTATTAAATTTAAATTAAAAAAAATACTCACACCGTAAGGAGTATTATCGGAAGTAAACTAATTCCTTTCATTTGCTGTCATTTTTTAACACTATAATCTTATGCTCTTAAATATCTTATATTATATGCAAGTTTTTTTAAACAATAATACAATTTTATAAAGTAATATAATTTTACCTTTTGACTTTTGAATATATAACTAATTTTTTTAAATAGCATATAATTTATTATTAATTTTATCAACAATTATTAGAATTAAATCAAAATATTGAGTTAATAATGTGTCAAATTAGCCAACGCTTTTGTTTAATTTTTATAAATATTGACAAAATAAATAATAAATTAGCACTATTATATATCATAAATATATCACCATCTTTATTACAGTTTAATAGGTTCGATTGTACTTATCAATAATAATGTGCTACATCATTTGTGATACATATCAAATTTGAGATACATATCATTTTTATAACAGATAGTTAGGTACAAAGCCCTATATAGCATGTTTGCTTGTAAATAATTAAATTAGTCCCAAAATAGCATGTTAGTTGTATATGGAGTGTATATATTTAGTTTATGTATATTCTGTAATTTATGTATAGCATGTATATATCACATATGTACATGTTATATACAACTGACATACTATTTTAGGACCAATTCGATTATGTATATATTATACATGTTATTTAAGTCCCAAACTCTAAAATAGTTATATTCTCTTTTCACACAAAAAAAAAAAAAAAAAGTTATATGTGTTAGATCAATGAGCTTTCAAAGGGTGACTCATCTTTGAATTTCTCTATACTAAGCACACTTAACTATAAAATTCTAAAAAAAGGTTATCCATATCATTCTAAAAACCAATTAGAAATTAGAATATGAACATTAAATCATTTAACTCTATCTCTTTATAGTCTCTAGGTACTCGTTGTCCTATTATATGACCCATAATCTCCCCATCAACGACAGCCTAGGAACTCGAATCTTGTTATGTGCCCATATTTCGACTATCTAGCCATCTTAGCTTCTACTAGTTGATATAGTGTCAACTCACTTGCTAGTTAATACAGTATCAGCCTACCATATGACTTAACCTACCTTGCCTCTGTCACACATTACAGGATAATACGATGCTAGCTCACCATAAGACTCAATTACCATAGCCTTTGCCATGTGCTATTGGTTGATATAGTGCTATCTACTTGTCGAACATGTGACCATACTCAGATATCACTTGTTGGATTGAGGTGCTTCTTAAGGGATCACCCATCCTTGAATTTCTCCATTCTAAGCACGTTTAATTGTGGAGTTATAAAGAAATGATTGCCTATATGCTTTTAAAAATAATTGATGATTAGAAGATGAATATTAAATCATTTAATTTCATCTCTCAACAATTTTTAAGTGCTTGTTGTCCTATTATATGACCCATAATATGAAGTAACTTTATGAAGATGAATCCATGTAACTTTATGAAGTATCCATGTAACTTCATGAAATTTGTTTTTAGTTTAAAAAAAATAGATATATTATGAAATATTTGTGAGCATAAGATTATTGTATTAAAAAAATAGCAGTAACTAAAAATGATTAGTTGATTTCTAACAATGTCCCTAATTATATGAATATTTTTTTAATTTAAATATAATAATATAAATTAAAGTAATTTTTTTAAATAAAATAATTTAGAGTGAGTTACTAAAAAAAAAAAAAAAACTAAAATACAACTAAAATATACCTTTCACATAAACGAAAATTACTTGTAATACACTTCATCCTTAAACTATATATCAAAAATGTGTAAAAGGTTTGTTTAATCCATGATGAAGCAGGAGTACACAGCCGACAGACAATAATATAGGGGTGAATATGACAAATTTTCAAGACATTTACTCGAATATCACCCAAGTGTTACAAACGAGTAGCCTCTTCAAAGATCTTTATTTTTAAGTGGTTAAGTCTTAAATATTTAATGAAGGATTTATACTGTCATTTAATAAAGTAAAAAATATTAAAAATACATATATTTATATATATTTTTATTTTTATATTATTTATATCATAATATATGATAAAATTATTTTAAAAGATGAAATTTTTTTTTATAGATAAATTTTCCATGTGACATCATATGGAGGTGTAAAAGTGAGTGAAAATTTGTAGCCGATATAAACATTTTTTTAGTAATTATTTTATTATATTTTTAATTAGGAGTATTCAATTACTTTTTTTTTTTTTTTGGAAAAATACTCTAGAGGTTCTTTAATTCTTTGAAAAGAAGCAGTTTAATTTTTCACTTATTTTTAACAACACTTAAGTCCCCTTTTTTTTTTTTTTTTTTTTTATAAAAAATGATAGTACAAGTCCTATTATAGAAACATGATAGCACAAGTCCTCTTTTTTTATTTAAAAAAATCAAAAATACTCATGATAACAAATATATCTAGATTCTATCTATTAATTATAAAAATTTATTTCTGCATATTAGAAATTTTACGTAAATACAAGTTTAAAAATGAAAAATTGTTTTGAAAAATTCATTTGCTTAAATATTGTAAATTATTAAAATCAAAATATTGCATAAAATTTTGGTATCAGAGTCAGTAAAGAAATTAAATAAATTTTAAAATTAGATTTATCTAACCTAATACAACAAGAAAAATAAATTATTTAAAATATTATAACGAAGAACTAATAAAATTAACACTATAGTAAGAAAAGAAAAAAAAAACAAAATTAATATGAAACAGGTAAAATGAATCTAACAATTAAAAAAAATTATAATTAAACTAATAAAATGTTATAAATGATAAGCTATTTTTGTAAAAACTTAACAAAGATTTGTAAAGTCTTATATAATGAAAAAAATGACTAATGTTGTCACTTTTACAAAAAAAAGAAAAGGACTAAAATTATGCAAAATATAAGTAAGGGATTAAAGTGCATTTTTTCATAAAAGAAAAGGACCCCTGGAGTCCCCTGCACTTTTTATTTTTTATTTTTTTTTAGAATGTTTTAGGTACTTCTCTTCTTGTCTTTAGATTGGATGGAACTAATTTTAAATATTGCTTAAATTATTTATTGGCTCTAATATCAACTTGGGGCTGGACTGTTTCTTGAATCTAGTTTTTGTTTTCAGTTACTGAAATTTCTTATTCTAGACATAACTATTCATAAATATATTATAAATATCGTTTAGTTAATTCTATTCTTGCTTCTAGAGTTCTTCAGTTGATTACTTTATTAAATTATGTTTCTTTTTTGATTTAGTAAAATAATTTATTAATGCTCGTAAATTTTCTATTATTTTTTATCTTCATAGACTAATAACAAAATGTTTTGTATAGATTCTTTAAATTTTTAGATTGCTACTTTAAGATAGATAGTATCCCTTAGACTTCTTTAGTAGATGTTTTTGTTCTTATTTTAGACTTATACAAACTTGAATTAAATTTCTTTTCTCTTGTATATCCTTTGTTATATTTCAAAATATGTTGAAAATAAATGATAATTTAAACAAGGTAATTTAGTTTTTAATTTGTATCCTAACATGTTTTGAAATATGGGTCCACCCCAAAGTTTTATTTTGTTTTAATATCCTTTTGTTCCTCATCGCTAAGCCTCACTCCTAATTTAGGCCTTAAGACCTTTTGTCTATGTTAATCTTGTGAGATCCGTACTTAGGGTTTAGAAGTTGGGTAGATAAAAAGAGTTAGATTTGAAAGATCTGTACTTAGGGTTTAGAAGTTGGGTAGATAAAAAGAGTTAGATTTATTCAAACTAAACTTTTATTTCATCAAATAGATAGTTACAAACTAATAACTAGAAATCTTGAAATGATTTTTAGTTCCTAATGCTAGCTATTATAGAATATAGATAAAAGTGAGAGTGTAGAGAGATGTGTGTGTGTGGATGAAGGTAGAGATGTTGGGATAATAAATAAGAGATCCCTTATAGACTTAAGGGTCTTGTTTATTATACAGTGGGAATTACTTTTCCTCGTACTTTACCTAACTCATTATTAACTAGTAGTGGCATTTTATGACATTATTATGAGGCCATTAGGTTCCCCTATATATAGTGATCCTCTTAATGCAGGAGAAGCTACATATTCCTTATTTTCTTTGTCAGCCAAACAGTAGATACACTTGTGGTCTTTTGACTATTTGTTGACAAATTGACAATAGATTTTGTTAGTTTTTTCACCAACATCCAACCCATTATAATTGAACTGGGTTTCATAGTTGGTAATTTTTTCTGCATCTTTCTTGTTGATTGGAGTATTACTCTGAGAGAAGATGATGATCTTATTAGTCGTATAATTATTTTTTATTTCAGAGGCTTCAATGATATTTCTAATCTCATAATATATTTGATTGAGCATTTGGGCTCTTTCTTTGTTAAATTCCTCATAATTGAATTGTTTTTTCTAGAAGAGCCTTAGGCCTTATAACTTCTCGCCTATTATAAGTCAAACCAATTTTGATGAGGTGATATGGAGTAATAACATTACCATGGTTCCAATCCATGATGCTATTGAAAAATCTTAGATAAATTGGTTTATCAGCGACTTTAATTCTTTTTCTAAAATTTTTAATTATTTTTTAAAATTTTATGAAAAATAATTTAATTCCATCAAATTATTTCTTGGATATAGATTTTCTATTAATCGTACATGATAAGCTTGATAAACAAACTTTGGACTTGCTCCTTTAAAAATATTAAACTTGCTTCCTAATGAAAATTTCTTTTATAGTAATGACCTTCATTTCTTCAATTTGTTCATTTGTTGGCTAGGTTGTAAAACCTTAGCCACTGATTTTTATGATAGGTTCCTACATTGTATGGTCCTCTTTCTTTGAAAATTTTTTGTCTAGGAATTTTTCTAAGAGTCTTTGGTGCTGGTGCTGGGTTTCCAAGTACCTCTTTATAAGGTCATGTAACCTCATTTGGTGTTAATAATTTTGGCATTTGGTAATTTTCCAAGCTTCTTTGAGCTTCAATCTTGTAATTGAAAGTTTTGTGAGTTATTCTTGAAAAGTCTATAATAGATTTACTTGTTTATGGCTAATTATTGTATATTCCTGGTAGGGATCCATTATAAACTATATAATATTTTTGCTTTCAACAATTCTTTTTTGTTTTAAATCTTTTGATTTTTCCTTTTTCGTCTTCTAGAATGTCAACCCATTTCTTGGTTGCAGAATCTTCATTATTTATGATTAATTTTGTAGTCATTAATTTTGAAGTATTAACTACCTCTTTTTCTTTAATTGTTTTTTTTTTTTTATACAATACTTCTAATTGTTCTTGTAAGATTCTCAATTCCTTAATGATTTTGAATTTCTTTTCCTTGATTTTGATTTTCATTTCTAGTTGATCCATTTTTCCAGTTATCATGCAAATGGTTAGTGGTGCTAATTCTTTTGTGAGAACTTCAGCTAGACTATTTTTTATTCCCGATGGAATTCAACATTATAATGAATGAACCATTGTTTCCAACCCTTTTATTTTCATTATTTATAGTCACTTGGAATGTTAGTCCTTAAAATGACCAAAATTTTGTTATATGTTCTAATAATAAATTTGATACTTATGACATATATTGTAAATATCTTAATAACATTTTTTACTGTTAAATATTATTTTTTATTACTATGATAATTTAATTCAAGGCCTTGAAAATATCTTGAGATAAATCTACAAAGATATTCATTTTCATTATCCACTCTTGGTTCTAAAACTATTCCCCAATATTTATGTAAAATATCTATTTATATTATTATTATTTTATCGTCAGGTCCTAGATAGTATAAAGCTAGTAAATCCTTTACAAGCCTTTACCTTGTTCATATATTTGGTGTCATAATTTGTCCATTCCCAAACATATTTTTTTTTTTAATTTTGTTTGTAATTATTTTCTTATTTCTACTAATTTTTTGATGTAAGCTTCTGTATAAGTGAAACATCCTAGAAATTTTCATAGTTGGTTTTTATCTTTAATAATGCTAGAAAAAGATGATGCTTTCCATCCTCTATTTCTAACTCTAAATATTTTATTTTTTGTTATACTATAACAACTTTCTTTTATGACAAACCAATTCCTTTATTTTTACTTTCTCTCAAAGTAGTAAGTACATGAAGATAATGTTTCTGTAAATCATTAAACTAATATATCATCAATATGGACACATCAATATCCAAGACATTTTTTTTTAAATATGTTATACATATATATTTGAAATATTCTTAGAGCTTGTTTTAATCCAAATGGTATAAATGTCAATTAGAATTTTCCTTGAGGGCAGCTGAATGTCGTTAATTTATTAGATTCTTCATTTAATTTTATTTGCTAAAATTCACTTTTGCAAGCTATAGAAGAGTGATAATAATTCTTCTTTCTTTGGAGTTGCTGGTCAACTGGGAGTTGGCTGGACAACACGTGCCAAACGGGACATCGTCCAAATTATTCCTCATCCAGAACCGCCATCTCATGATGTCAACACCCCTTGTCTCCTAAAATGAGGAAGAGTCCATGCAACACACATTCCCCATGTGGAGAAACTCCGGACGCGAGTCAAAGGTAGAATGTAATATGCACTCCATATGAGCATGGATAGTGTATGCCACACATAAAATAATGAAAAAGTATACACTCCATACAAAAGTTAAAAATTAGCCGCTATGCATAAATAAAGGTACAAGGCATGCTCCAGGTAGAAAAATAAAATGGAATATCCATTAGTCATTAATGAAAAGTTTGTATAAGAGTAAGTAAACTAAAGCTGAAAATAAAGTCTACCAAGCTCTAACACTTTGATGAGACAAAGATACATCAAAAGAAAGTCTAAACAAAAAGATATTAATCTGCTCTATCACTCTCCTCAGTGTTGCCTTTAGCCAGATGCTCAGTAGAGTCGTCCACAATGCCAAAAGTCACAACTCCAAAATCAAAAGCACTATCCTCAATGTCTGGAAAGATGGCCTCTGAAAGCACTAAGTTGAGGTACACCTTCATGAAACATCTCCTGATAGTGGTGAACCCATGGGCCAACACATCCAAAGTATCCATAGTGTAAGCCTCAAACTCTTGGTAGGTGGCAATGGCTTATGCCCTCGCTGCCTCAAGCTCTGTTGCATGGCCTCTATCCCTCTCATTTGTTAGACAAAACTGAGCTAATAAATCATCTATGTGCTTGGCACCCTAGGCAACTGCCTTACCCTCCATGGCCAAGACAACCTCCAATCTTGCCACCTTCTTCTTAGCCAGCTTTTACACCATCATAGCTGTAGTACGAGCTAGGGAAGCAGTGTTGAGTGCACTCCAAGAGATCTCCAAATTCCTTTCTAAATCATAGAGGATAGAAACCACACTACCTCACATAGGTCTGCCTCTACGGACTCTAAGCATGACTCCAGCCCAACTTGGACACCCAACACAGACTTCAAGTCCCTAGTGAGTTTCTCTGAACATAGGATGAGTGCATGAGCATCACCCTCAATAGATGCCTCATGCCCTAGAGTAGAGTACGACCTTAATAAGGTCATGATTGGAGGCTTCAAATTCATGAAGCTCAAGGTCCTCTCCTCCACTATCACAGTTGTAGGTACTCCAAGCCTCGCTGATCTCCACTTAGCCTGCCTAGGTGGTGGCACAACAATCGTCACACCCTCTTGACCAACTCTCTTTCTCTTGGACCTACTAGGAGTTCCAGCCACTTTAGATGATTCAAGGGCACCTTTAGGATTAAGATCCTTGAGGAACCTAAGAGCACATATCCCTCTCTCCTTCCTCCCAGAAGGATGTTGAGAAGACATCACTAAAAACAAATAGCAAACAAACAGAGTTAGTGTGTGGAAACCAAAGAGTAAAGGACAAACTTGAGTAAAAAGAAGACTTACACCAATAGCTGGGGGTTTGCTATCGAAATTAGAGGCTTAAGATCTAAGCCCCAATGTGTAATCCTCTCTAGAAGGATGAGTCAATTGCTATTGTGCTTTCATACTAGCTCTACAAATAGTCCTTCAATGAACTCTTTCTTCCCCTTAGAAAGATTTTCACGTTGCCAATGAATTGCAAACAACAAGGACAAAAGGTTAGAATATGAAAGTAAAAGAAAGAGAGGGTAAAGCTAGGGCTCAACAGACTTACCGTTCCAACATAACTCTCTAGAAGTAGGGGAAACCCTAGGGGTGTCTACATCAAAGTCTCCTACTATGGTAAAAAGAGAATATCGCTAACCTTTGTTTGTATCTAAAAGATCCTCGATAAGGATCCTGTTCCCAAAGGGCTTTAGGTGGAACCAACCACCAGCCTTCCCTGACAATTGCGCATAGTAGCAGTAGGTGAACTCATCTACAATAAACTCTCTCCTACACTCCTTCCATAGCACCTAACAAGACATTCATATCTTATAGAAATTAGGCAGAAACTAGCATAGAGAGGTGCCAATATAAGATTGGAACTCCCACACAATATGTTGGAAAGGAACGCGCAACCTAGTGAAAAAGTAGTCCACAGAAAGAGTGACCCTCCCAAGAAGGGGATTGCTCCAAACGGTAGCAGGAACCTGAGGCATCAAAGTGATAGATGTCGGGATGCCAAACATCTCCCTCAACATGTCCAAGAAACAATCCGACATCTTGGACTAGTATTGATTGATAGTGAAGAAGGCAAAGTTTTCCTCCTCCAAATGACTCAAGGAAATTCCAATTGGAACATTGCTTGAACTTTCTCTTTTGGATGAGTCATCCTCCAAAACCATGCAATATTGACCTATGCATGTAGAATGGCCAAAATGCAACATCGAGATGTCCCTAGTGCATCAAATTGCATAACACGAGTTCGGCCATCATTGAAAGGCACCACTCTACTTTCCACACCAGATGAAGAACTGTTGGATGGAGCACCACCAGACTGACCAATGTTGGACGGAAATCATCAAGCAGTACCACCATGGATGGTACCTTATCAAACAGGACCTACCCGAATGGCAAGTTGTGGAACAACCCTTATTGAATAGCACATCGCCAGATGACACACAGTTGGACAACACCTTGTTAGATGGTACACAACTGGACAACACCCTTTCTAGCGGCACATGGCCATACAAACTGCCTTCTAATGGCTCCACCTCTGGTCGGCACCCCACTAACCCCGACCTCTCCAGAAAGCACTCTGTTGGCCACACCAGCTCTGGCCAGTGCCCTTCTGACCATGCCACTTTCGATCAACACTCCATCGACTATGTCACCTCTAGATGAATCCTCACTCCTCCACTCGGTCACTACTACCCTTTGCCCATCATTTTTCACCTCCATGCTTGCCTATGACTACTAGACATGTCCATCTCCATCCATCAAACTAGTGTGCACCAAATCACCCTTGCACAGGAAGGTATAAGTGTAAGTGTGAGTGGAGTGTAGTGTAGTGTTTGGATGACAAAGAAAATAAAGGGCCTAGCCTTCATCCTAAACACTAGCAAAAATAAATAATAAAAACAAAGGAAAGAAGAAAATACCTAGAAGGGAATCTCTATTGAGCTTTCTCCCTCTAAAAGTTAAGTTCCTCGCTCCTCTCTAGAATGTTAGATTATGTGGAAAGAGTGGTGCTGTAAAAGCTTTTATATATAGGGGTGGGAGACAATCACATTCACCCACTCACAAGCTCATCTAAGGGGTAGGATTGCATAAGGAGTTTTTGCCTCAAGTTTCAAATTTGCCTCCAAATTATCATGGGCTGACTTTCTGATAAGCAACTTTAACTTCGATATATCTCCCACACTGGAGCTCCGATTGAAACTTTTGAAGTATTGTCAACACCTGAAATTTGCCATGCACGTTTAAATGGCTAGACAAAATTTAGGTTTTTCTAGCTATTCCAATAGAATAGCATGCAAAAGCAAGCCACAAGCCATCAATGTGATTAGAAGGACCAAATGTCTAGATATGGAAGAAATGACAATTAGACCTCTTACACCACATACATGAGCCTAGGAGGCTTGGGGGACTGATGTTGGACAAAAATAACACATGTCATATGGTAGGCTTCCATTGATCCTACTCAGCAATATAGGTCATAGCCCAACCCATTAAGCGCTAAGTAAGAAGAAAAGTTCAACTGGTAGATAAAAGATTATCTATGCTTATACCTTAGGGGAAGATACCCAAACTCTTCAAGAAGCTTTATCTTCTTTAGATGCCAACTTATGGGAAGAAGCCATGAATGATGAAATGGACTCTCTAGAGTCTAATAGAACTAGACATTTAGTTGACTTACCTCATGGTTACAAGACCATTGGGTGTAAATGGATACTAATGAGGAAATTAAAACCCGATGGTATTATTGAAAAGTACAAGGCTCGCATTGTAGCCAAATGATATAAGCAAAGGAAAAATGTGGACTTCTTTGATACATTTTCACTTGTCACAAGAATAACTTCCATACGTGTGCTCTTTTCCCTTGTTGTTATCCTTGATTTAATAGTGCACTAAATGGATGTTAAAACTGCCTTCTTAAATGGTGAATTAAAAGTAGAGATTTATATGGACCAACCTGAGGGCTTTGTAGTCCCAGGTCAAGAAAATAAAGTATGTAAACTAGATAAATCTCTTTATGATTTAAAACAAGCACCTAAGTGATGGCATGAAAAATTTGATAATCTAGTTATCTCACATGGATTAAAAATGAATGAAAGTGACAAATGCATTTATCATAAAACAGAAAATGACATTTGCACTATTATATGTTTATATGTGGATGACTTGCTTATTTTTGGGTCAAATATTCATGTTGTAAATAATGTGAAAATTTTGTTGTGTGCTAACTTTGACATGAAAGATCTCAGTGAAGCGAGTGTAATCCTAAGTATAAAGATTACTAGGTCTGAAGTGGGACTTTCTTTAGATCAATCTCATTATATTGAAAAGATCTTAAAGAAATATAATTACTTAAAACTACAAACCTGCATGTACGCCTTATGATCCTAGTGTAAAGTTGTTCAAGAACACCAGAGACGGTGTTAGACAAACTGAGTATGCGAGCATCATTTGTAGCTTACGTTATGCTACTGATTACACTAGGCCCGACATAACTTATGCTGTGGGACTACTATGTAGGTTTACCAGTAGACCTAGTATAGAGCATTGGAATGCAATTGAAAGAGTTACGAGGTACCTTAAGAGAACTATGAACCTTGGATTACATTATAAGAAGTTTCCAGCTATTTTAGAAGGATACAGTGATGCTGATTGGAACACCCTTTTAGAAGACTTCTAAGCAACTAGTGGCTATATATTTAGCATTATTAGTGGAGCTGTTTCTTGGAAGTATAAGAAACAGACAATTTGGCTCAATCAACGATGGAGTTTGAAATGATAGCACTAGCTACTGCAAGTAAGAAGCAAGCTGGCTAAAAAGCCTATTAGTTGAGATCCCTTTATGGGAAAGACCGATACCAGTTGTCCTGATCCAATGCGATAGTACCGCAGCTATTGTAAAGATTCAGAACTGTTATTATAACGGCAAGAGATGAAAGATACGTTGTAAGCACAATACTGTTAGAGAATTTCTCTCTGATGGTAACCCGACTTATAGACTGGAGATCCCAAGAAATAAGTTCAATGGGTAATAACAAGTCATGAAGTGATATGAGATAAATCATGCTATTATGAGTCCTATTCTATACTGTTAGAAGCATGAATTCCTAAAACGATAGAAGGATGAGTTAATTGTTAACTTTTAATGAGTTTTATACTCTATGTAGAGTGGAGTACATAGCTACAGGCATACTCTTGATAGACTCACCTATGTGAATGTGGAAGTGTGGTCGCTTCTTGTGAAATTTTGAGCAAAATTTTCTAGAGCATTCACTAAACTGGGATACACGTGCATGGCCGTAAAGCATGGATTTTTTGAACTACACCTTGGAAGGTTGTGTGTGTAATGTTGTTAGAGATAGAGTTCAAAACTATGAGTTACTCTAGTATATTCTAAAGTATCAATACTATGCAAAGGTTCAAGTCGATAGACACCTTCTGCTTATGCACAATCTTATATCTTTGATTGATCAGTTGCTTGACGAAAACTATTTTTATATAATATTTAAGTGGGGGGTTGTTGGAATTATTATGAATTTAAATAAAAAAGGAATGAGGAAAAAGTGCAAAGCCGCGAAACATCTTAAAGCGAGCGATCTAGTCCGCAACTCAACTCAAGCAGTGTCATTTCAATATATTGGTAACTTCGTTCTTCTTTATTTTACATATCTTCAGCAACAGAGATTTAATAGCTATAGTCAAGGATTCTAACTTCATTTTGATCATAATTATAGACTTTTCTAGGCTTCTTACATTTTTTTCTCAATTGTTTCATTCTTTTTTTTGTTGAACTTTTGTCCACTTTGTTTATTTTTAGTTAATCATAATCATGAGTTAGAATCATTTTGAATTTATGTTAGAATTATTACTAGTCACTTGCTCTTCATTAATAATTTGAGAATCTCTTGTGGTTCAGGTGGTAAGACTCACAATCTTTCCACCAGCAATCCAAGTTCGAATCTCATCTGAATGTTTGAGTATATTTTCTCTTTATTAATAAAAAGAATAGGATTTTATGGATCCTTTAAAAAAAAATATAATCATGACAAAAGATTTGTACATAATAAGGCTCCACAAGGCACAAGTACTTAAAAAGAAAGCAATCAATTTTCTTGCAACATATAAAAAAGAGTTTCAACAAAATCTGACATATTAATTTAAGAGTTATCTTTTAATAGAGAATGTTACCGGCCCTCACATATGTTCATAGAGGCTTATAGTTGTTAAAATTTTAGAAAAGTTAGTTACAATCATGGAACGAAATATGAAATGCACGTTACATCTATTTTTGTGACATTCTCGATGAATAAATTAATTTGTTGTCTAATAAATTATTTTAAATTTATATGTTGAGTAATTAATTTTAAAACGAGTCCATAACTAGTTTTTAATAAAGTAAGGTTTTAAAAAACATGACATTTGACCCTTAAATATAATGTTTTTCTAGTATATGAAATTATTTAAGTCACTCTAAATCTTTTGGAAAAAAATTATATTCAATGTTTTTTTTTAGCTTTTATATTTGTTTGAAAATAAAAAATACTAAATTTAAATAAGTTAAATAATAAAATTAAAATTAGAATTAGAATGAAAACAAAAAACCTTTATTTTTTTTTTCTTTTTGAAATAAAAACAAAACAAACTTTGTTAATTAGCTTGTTTTCTTCTTCCTTTCCTATTATATCTCAAGTCTCTATACCTCCCCAAGATTACTAAATAATATTGATGCGTAGAACAAGTCATGAAACCCACAAACAATCCATTTTTAGAATCTCAAGAACGCATTTAGAAACCCAACAACAATGAAAATCATGCCCAAAAAAGCTTAAATTTAAATTTAGGGGATAAAACCTTGACCCAAAAGTTATAAAAGAGCCACGAACCAAAGGTATAAAGGTTGAACGCCACAAGGTATTACCTTTGATTAGTTTTGTTATTGAAACATGAAAATCTTTAAAGCTCTGAATTTTATTATTCTCAATCTTTAAAATTTGAATACATGTGTTTGGTCTTGTAGTTATTTATAGGCTAAATATAAAACAAACTAGCTAAATAAGATAATTATAAAATTTTAAGTGGTATACTTGAAAATAAAATAATTCCTATGATAATAAAATTTTAAAGCAATAGTTATTTGGGAAAAAAAAAAACCTAAAGCCTAAAAAAATTATGCCTAAGTAGTACACCTTAAGAAGGAGTTTTCTTGCGCACAATCAATTTAGATTATGGTCTTAAATTGGAAGCCATGCTTTGCATCGTAATTTTTAAGATTGATAATAACTCTACTTTCGTAGAGATATTTAGCCACTTATAAACTTACTATTTGTCTTGTTTTGTACTTAAAATGATTTAAATAACTTATATATGTTTAATTGTGACAATGTAGGTAAAACGACAGCAAAAGGATGAAAAACAAGTCAAATAACAAAAGCTGTGTAGTCAGGACATAATTGCTAAAGGAATGCTGCAACAAAAGTTTGGGCTGCGGCGGAGACAATATTGGGGTACAACGTGCATCCTAGGATGGAAATTCGAGAGCTCTAGGACACAACACACATGATTTTAGGGCACATTGTGCATACTATTTAGGCAATTCGATTAGTTTAGGCCGCAACACTCACTTATTTGGACAGCGGCATGCGTTGACATGTACATGAAATATGGCCAGAATCTCTAGTCTCTTATTTGGACTAATTTCCTATTTGGACAAGTTTCAAACTTGAACTACAATTGTTTGTAACCTAAAACACTTAGCCTATAAATATACCTCTTAGCAACCAAATAAATGGATTCACCACATTCCACCATTAAACTAAATATTTAGAAAAAAATGCAGCAATTTAGGGAATGAGACAAATCAAAAGGAGGATTCAAGATTAAAGGTGTTGGAGTTTAGGTTTACCAAAATGACAAGTTGACAGATATTGGTTTTAACTTTCTTTACCCTTTTGTATTTTATCTATTCTCTTATATTTTACTCATTGTTTTGAGACTTTAATGCATATTTTGTGAAGCTAAACTTGTTGTTAGGATCCTCTTAAACTTGGTCCTTTTTATAATACATTAGTTTGTTCTTCAATTCTATTGTGATTGCAAATTTAATTAAATTATTCAATTTGATTTACTTAAAATTAATTGTCTAATTAACAATTATACCATAGAGGCAATTAAGTAGCTTTAAGAGAAGTATTTAATTGCTTGTCTTGATTGAATATCATATATAGTTTCTAGGCTGAGAGGTACGATTCTTGTGTATGTGATTCATAATTGACGTTTTTAATTAATAGTAGTTTAATCTAATTGGTATGAGAGTGTGATTACATTAGGTTATTATATTGTGTGTAATTTACTTGAGAGAGGAATGCATGAATAGGTTAGAGTCAATTGATTATATAATTTGTCTGGCAATTGCTTGTGATGATGGATTTCTATTACTTTTTGGTGCTTAATTTATTAGTGTGTTTGTTTTGAATTTAGTAGTGTAAATATTAGGATTTTGTTATTTTTATTATTTTATCTATCCATTTTCGTTAGCCTAAATAGTTTAGTGTAATTATAGTTTGGTACTCAAATTTTTATTAATTCAATTCTCGTGAGTACGACAACTCGATTTTTAAGTACTTATTACTTATACACTGGCCCGTCACTTGCATATTTAGATGTCAATTGAAAATTTTGTATTTCAGTAAAAAAAAATGTAGACCTTCGAGTAAGCTTTCTAATGCACTTTGAATCACCTCAATCGGACATCGGACAACAATTATATGACAATAATTATGACAACTACTTTAGAATTTTATTTGAAAATAATTATTCTTCAAAAAGGAGTATTTTCTTGCTAGTCATGCCCCACTTGCTCCTTAATTTCAACTCTTCTTAGGATGCACCAGCTTGAATTCAGACAAAGCTCTTGGATCAGCTTGTTGAGTCATTATTTGATTATTAGGCTCACTTGAAACATGTGAATGATCTTTAGATGCTCCTTGGACCGTATCAGATATCCTTCAGGTCATGACTTTTCAATCTTTTCTTTCGACAGGTCGTTGAATGGAAGAATTTCATGAATTAGTAACGAGGAGATGAAGTATGGGGTTGTATTTTTATTTATTTATTTGTTATATGAGTGTGTTACATGTGTTTGTAATAATATTAAATTTTCAGACAAAATTAATTTAATTTTTATATTTTAGTTATCCATCATCATCATCGTCATCATCATTATTATTATTATTTATGTGTTATAAAATTAAAAAATTAAGAGCAAAGAAATAGAGAAAGCAAATAGAAGTGATTCATATTTTTGTTGTATTTATAGGGTCCTATTTATAGAGTTGTTAAAATATAATATAAATTTTGATTCTAAAATATGATGGATATTAAATCTCTATTTAAGATATAAAATAGTTTAAATCTTCATTTCAAACTCCAATAAAGAATTTTAAAATAAGAGATAAATCTACCTATCAAATAGATAATATCATATTTAAAATTTAACTTCCAAATTACAAATGTTTAGGTAATATCTACCTTAACAGCTTCGTCTGTAATGCAAATTTTAAAATTCTTGCAAGTCAATGGATACCTTGGATGCCATAGCTTACAATTGATGGATGCGATCAGGGGTGTTCTACGACACATTAAAGAGCCCCCCTACACTTTCGATCAGTGAAGACCGTTCAATGACCTAGTGTTCAAAACAACGATACGCTTAAAGTACAATCTGCAGAAAGCGTTGAAGATCAAAACTTCAATAATACGATACACTTTTGTAATGCAATTTTTGAAATTTTTGATAATTCTGTTAGCGACTTGGCTATTGTGAGTTTGAGGTGTGCCTTTATTTTGCAGAAATGGGTATCCGATTTTATTATCAAATCTTTCAGTTGGTAGGTTGTTGTCCATGGGCAATCTTGTCTTTAAGGGATGCATATGCATTTCTATAATATGTTAGATCTGTTGGACAAGTAACTGGAATTGCAAACTCGAATTGTTTGGCACCCTCTCCGGTCATTCGATTGTCATAAATTGTTATTACGACAATCCCATTCGCATTTATTAAGTATTGGGGTCGATACTATATGAGACAGTAATCGATCATCATAGATAGGTTCTTGAATTTCTGGCAAATTTGGTACAATTTCAAGGAAAAAACCAAATGTATAATTTGGATATTTTCAAATGCTTTTAGCCTGTAAAGTTGAGGAGATGTAATTCCCAAAATTTTCATCAAAAATTGAAATATTCATATCAAAATTGTACAATGAATATGTTGGAATGTGCAAAAATTTGATAAACTTATGGAAGAATAAAGAATATTAAATAAAGTATATGAACCCTAATTTAAAGATAAGAACACTAATTGAGAGAAAAACAAGAGAATACTCCAAGCGGAGCTTAAAAAAATTATGGTCATTTAGTAGAGTATTGGAATAACATATATAGGGATTGGGGAGTAACCCTTATAATATTACAGGACCATCCAGTGCCCTTTATATATGCCACGTGGCGTGCGATGATTAGTGGGAAATCTAAAGCTTATTTGATAAGCTTTAGATTTCTTATATATTTTGTTAGTGGGAATAAAGTGGTGCGCCTTACCACGTTCTATTGTCTGCTACTATGGAGGAAAATTACCCTATGGGTAAGCACAGCGTGAATGAGTTTTTGAACATAGAAAGGAACTTTTGGCATTGTCAAGTAATTTTAAGACAAGTGGGTTAACTTTTCTATATTGTGACTGGCATTCTACAGTGTGCTATAAGAAGAGGTGTTAAGGTAATTTGACATATTTTTTAATATTTTTTTTAAATAATTTGAAGACATTTAATTTTTGAAATGTATTTCCCTCTTTACAATCGACATTATTGTGTTTATAATAAGCTCAAATATTACGCTTTTGGTCGATATTACCCTCATTTTAAGAGAGGTGGTTGTTCCTCTAAGGAAATTGGTTACTCTCGTAAATATGACAAGATGTTTCCAAACAAAGGATTGGCCGACGAGATGTTTGATAAGGTAGATGGTATCGTTCTTGGTAAAGTAATGTTGGATTATTTCCAGTTACCTAAAGTTGGTCAAGGTCTAAATGATCGATATGGTCGATTTATTAATATTTATTCCATCAATATTGATGGTGTAATCATATTTGAAGGAAAATACATTCGTCTTGGTCATGATGGGCAGGAAATGTTAATGGATGATACTGAGGGACCTTATCGCCCAGGTTATGGTGTCTTATTCGTTGTACTTGACTGCGAACCCTTATCTGTTGTGAAGCCTAAATTTGAAGAAGTATTTGGTGTTCCTGATGGTTCTTATAAGTCTAGATGTTTTCTTCATGTTCATGCAGATCATATTGGTAGCTTCAAAGTCCTTATGAGAGAAAAAAATTCGTTTGATTCAACCGAAACAAGAACCTGTGTGAATGTTAAGAGTTATGCTTGTTTTGTTGGTCGGGATGTAATTATAACGACCTTTATAGATCAGACTAAGGAATTAGGAAGGACTTATGTCAATGTAAAGCACAATATACTGTTGTTGTTTGTTGTGTGGGAAACCAAAGACGATACATACATTACTTGTAATTTAAATTATAGAATAGTGTATTACCATTAACTCCAACTATTGATGATAATAAATTTCTAAATTGTTAATGTAAATCTGAGATTGAATGTAAGAAATAACGTTTATTGTAATTATATATATATGGTGGTAAACATTAAATGTCAAAAGAGATTAAAAATAAAAAGAACTAAATCGGCGATTTTTTTGCCGTTATTTTAAGATGATCTTGATGAAGTGCTTCTATAGTTGCCTTCGTTATAGATGCATTTAGTTTTTCGAGTTGAGCAGTTGTTAGCACTATTGCTGAAGACGTGTTGGATGCAACTTTCGAAATAGAAGGGTTTGGGTGAGTGATTTGCCTAAATAGCTTCAAATCTGATTAAAAGTTAAAATTTCCAAAACTAGCAATAATAAGCTCAAAACTGTGCGTTTTAGTTATATCAAAATTAGATAAATTACAGAAATTTTCTTTCACTCTAATTCATACCTGTTATACTGCATAATATGTAAATAATTTACATAGTATGTAACATAGTTTACATACCTGTTTACATAGTATGTAACACAGTTTACATACATGTTTACATAGTATGTAACACAGTTTACATACTTGATAGTATATTTACATATCTAATCATAGTATGTTTTTTTAAAATTCCAACCTTATTTTTGCTAATATTTGTTATCTTAAATTAAATCTCAGACCTCCAATCATAAAATAAAAACATATATAGTGAAAGAGACAAGGAAAAGAGCTGATATTTGTCAAATAATCAACTTTTTTTTTTTTGCCTTTAGAAGATCAAATATAGAATAAAAAAACTAGAGAAAGAGACAAGAAAAAAAACTGATATTTTTAATTGAAGTCTGTTCATAATGTTTATGAGAGACACTATTGGAACATAATATAACTTTTTAGAAGACAATTACCTACAAATAACATCAAATATTGAAGAATACAGTTAGCCCATCAATGTTCTCATCTGAATAAATGTTCTCTATTGCTGAACATATGTAAGGAAAATGAAAATAAATTCATATCCAGAGAGTTTAACATAGTTTACATACTATGTAAAACAGTTTATATACTATGTAAACTGTGTTACAAAGTATGTAACACAGTTTACATATCTATTTACATAATATGTAACACAGTTTACATATCAAAACAAACAAGCGTTACATACCTTGCAGAAAATTGTAGAATCTATTTTTCTTCCTTTTTTCAGAGTTTGCAAAAAATTATAGAATCTGTTTTGGACATTCTCATTCTAATAAATTTAATATGCTTGTATGTTATTTGAGTTTGTATATTATTCTTTAATTCTTGGCTCAATTGGAATGCTTTACTTACTTGAGTTTGTATACTCAGTTTTGCATAGCAAAAACAAGTATCTCAGTTTATCACCCAACAAGAATTGGTTCAATAATGAAAAATGAGAGATTAATAAATCAATGAAATGGATTAAAAAATCAGCTTTCAATAGAAAAAAATAACAAGAAGGCATGAAAATAAGATATAAACAATGAATAAAAGTCAAATACGAAACGAAAAAAAGGAACATGAGTTTAGAGTTAATAGCTGTTAAAGGGTAAAATAGTAAAAATATAGTTTCAAAACAATGTCGTGAAGCGATAAATGGAAAAAATGTTATTCTACCTTATTTGCCTCTATTTTATGTCATTAAATTGGTTTGGGTCTATGTCTTCTTTAATTGGGCCATTGTTTTATGATAATGGCCCACAAAGACATTCAGTTTCAATAGAGAGCCATGTATCAGAAAATAATGGCCCAACTAAAGAAGACATAGACCCAGGTCCTTCTAGTTAGGAAGTTGGATCTAACACGTCTTTAGCAATAGCGCTAATGAAGGCAACTGTAGAAGCACTTCATCAAGATCATCTTAAAATAACGGCAAATAAACTGTCGATTTAGTTCCTTTTATTTTTAATCTTTTTGGACATTTGAAACTATGCTTACCACCATATATATAATTCAGTTAAAGACTTGGCAGTTGTGAGTTTGAGGTGTGCCTTTATTTTGAAGAAATGGGTATCCAATTTTATCATTGAATCTTTCAATTGGTAGGTTGCTATTCATGGGCAATCCTTGCCTTTAGGGTTGCCTTAAGCAACCCGTGGATGTTACCACTCAAGATTTGAGCTTAAATGGGTTGACCACATTATATTACTATGTTTGATTTCTCTGTTGCATGTGTTAGGAAAATCAATGTATCCTCGATATATGTGCCAACATAGTAAGTCAATATGGTGATTGGAAAGCATTTACTATTTTATTCTATTTTTATTATCTACCTTATTTTTATCTGTGATTATCTACAGTCTACTATTTGTTCCTATTATTTTCGTTGCCCGTACGAGAAGAGTGATTCCTTAGGTGTTTGTATCACCTATACTTGGTTGTTCACTGAGTTAGGACTCTCTCACTCTGAGAAGGCTTGATTTCCATCTTTAATTGTTTCCTAGAGTTTTTTGGCCATAAGGTGGACCTCAGTAGAATCCATGATAATTAATGCTTTTTCGTAATATCAATAGCAATAAATTCCAATTTCGTAAGACTTGTCATGATAACTATTAATTAAATAGTACAATTAGTTCATGTGTTAAGATAATTTATGTTTTATTTTTTTGAAAATAACAATAAAATGATGTAGCAATATAATTACTATTCACCAAGAGTGCTCACAGAAAGATTGGTGGGGCGAGGCTTTCTTAAAAACCAACATCCTAGATAGAGCAACGATCACAGGAAAGACTAGTGGCAATAAGGTTTTCAAGAACTAGCTTTATTGAAGAACTATTTTGACACATATAATTTCTAATTTTCATTAGTTCAACTTATATTTGACGATCTCTTGAGGTAGTATCAAGATTATTAGATATTGTAAC
Organism: Elaeagnus macrophylla; assembly: GCA_029378325.1. NCBI lineage: Eukaryota > Viridiplantae > Streptophyta > Magnoliopsida > Rosales > Elaeagnaceae > Elaeagnus > Elaeagnus macrophylla. Next base: position 4,824,132 of record CM055653.1, read on the forward strand.
ATTATCAAATTCTAATGGGTACATCATTATATTAACTTAGCCAAGCCAAGTTTCATCTCAAATTGAGAATCGAACAAACACTACAACAGATTAACAATATAAATAGGTTTTCTCAAGTTCAACACGTCATTTAATACAATAATGTCCATTGTATTGTTATAATCAATAGAATATGAGGACTTAGTCCAACATATAGAATCAACTTATAACTCTAAAAAATGGGGAAAAAAATTCACTCATGCCCTTGAGTTTTGGCATATCTTCATTAATAACCTTAACATTTATAAAACTACCTACAATGCCTTTGAGTTTTATGCTTCATATCAAGGATATCCTTGATAGTTAACGGTATTAAGTTTTCCATTCACTTATGTGTTTTTTTCCTATGGTTCTGATACCAAATTTCGTGTAGAATTTTAATTTTTTCATATTTTAAACAATGAAATTTCAAAGCCATTTTTCCTTTTCAAACTAGTCTTGACATAATTTGATTTTGGCATGATATCTATTTTCAATCATCATATTTTAGACACAAATAAACTTTTATAATTAACAAACAAAATCTAGAGTTGTAACTAATAATAGGTTGTTCTTAGTTAATATGGGTCCACCTCCGCCTTTTGCTACCTAGAGTATGGTCATTAGTTATTTTGTTAAAAGCCTCAACTTTTATGTCAAGAATAATGGTCACCTGCCTTTATTAGAAATTAGGATCCATACTTTTATTTAAGATATAAGAAAGACACTAGGTTTTGGAGAAAGAAAACTCTTTATTCATTAATAAAGTAGTACTATTACAATCCTAATTTCCATACTAAATTACTCCATAGGAGTTTTTTGATAAATGATTTTTTCTAAGAAAATAGAGATACAAAAGAAATTAGAGAGAGGTCTGAGCTTTGTGTTTCCAACTTCCAATATCTCCTTCTAAAATATATTTTCTCTTTTATAGATATCATAGCAATTATTGTTACCTAAAAAGAGAAGGTTATCTTTTATTTTCTTTTCCTCTTAAAGACATGTAAATATAAGTGTAATCTTATATTTATCTTTCTTATTAAATAAGGACAACCATAAAGCTACATCTTATCCTTATCGTTTATTTTGAGTTTGTTGTCGACACTTTATTCACAATTACTTGCCGACACACACATTTTGGAATTACGAGACGTGGATCCATCTCTGTTCTTGATGCAATAAAGACATTGTGGTCCTTAGTCCGTTTTTTTTTTGGTCACCAAAATTCTTATTTGGTTCCTTTAATGGCATCTAACTTATTTCAATTGAATGGCGCCTCAAAATTAACAACTTTTTTAATATCTTCCTGGTTAATTCCCAAAATACTGTGGAAAATCATTATGATTTTACTAGTGGAGTAATTTAACTTAACTTCTGAAGAAGTGATTATTTTTCTAGTTTCATAGTAAATTTGACTTAGCATTATATTCATTCTTGGTTTAACATTTCTTCATTAAATGTTTCTTCTCGTAGAGCTTTGGGTTGTTCAACTGTTCTTGTTAAGGATGTCATTCCTATTTTGATGAGATGATATGGACTCATTGGCTTTCCTTTATCCCAATCTGAGAGTTTCATATGTCGAAACAATTACATAAAGGTGAATTGAACTTCTAACCCAAATAGGCAACTGGGACCTAGAAGGGATGGATACACCAACCCATAGAATCTTTTTGCGAGCTCTATAACAACTTGGCCAAGCTGGCCTCAAGACATGAAATAAGCAAATAGCATAGAGAAACAAGTAACAACAGCATGTTTATATCAACACACCAAATTAGACAACAAGCAAATAAGAAAGAGTAATTTGCAATAAATATACTAGTGACGGTGTGCTTCACAGGCTTATGTTTAGGCTAGCAACATGAATAGAAAAAAAATAAGTAGACAACATGTGGATCAAATAAACATACAGTAAAATCAATAAAATATTTCCAATCATTTCAAGACCTCATATGTGAGAGCATATTCGGTAAATGATGATTGTACTCTCACAACATGTTGTCATACATAACACAACATGTAACTTGGTCAATCTAATTAGGCTACAATCCTAAGTTGTAACATCCATGGGTTGCCTTAAGCAACCACTCAATAATAAATTCACTAAATAAAATAAACAGTTAATATAACTTGATAAGGTAAAATGCATATACCTCTATCAGTTGGTATCGCTTATCCTAACTACATATGTTGCTCATGCAATTGTCTACACAACTACTATGACCCAAGTAGATCCAAGCTTGTCCCTGAAGCTCCATCACCACATGATGTGATTAACTACTGAAGGCTCATCCAAAGAAAATCATGCAAATAAGTTGCTACCTTGCAACCCTAGCCGAAAGACGTTGATAACTCTAGAAAATTAGAGTTATTTAGCCACTTTTGGGTTTCCTATTTTTCTTTTTTGGACTTAAAACGGCTTAAATTATGCTTAGTTGTGTCAATGTAGGTGAAACCTAAGCGATTGGAGTAAAATTGAGGAAAAAGGGCACAATTAGCACAGCAAGCCTTGAGCAGAGGCGGGAACTATTTTGGGCCGCGATGTGCCTAAATTGCAAAGAATTCCCAAGAGCTCAATGACGCGATGTACATGTTTTCAGACCATGGCTCGCATACTTCACCAAGAATCTTGTTCATTCTATGTCACTGTCTGCATTAACTATGCCATAGCTCGTAGACATAACAATGTCATCCAAGAGCTCCAAGTCGCGGCGCAAACATTTCCAAGCAGTGGTGCCCGTAGACATGTTTGTGAGAAAGTGCTAAATTTTCAACATTATTATTTGGACCTGTTTCCTATTACCACCATGTTTCCTACTTGGATCACAAGTACTTATGACTTACAACACTAAGCCTATAAATATAACTCTTAAGCAGTCAAGCAAATTGATTCATAACATTTCACCATTAACCTAAATATTTAAAGAAAGAGGCTGCAATTTAGAGAATAAGGCACATCACGAGAAGGATTGAAGATTGAAGGTGTTGGGGTTTAGATCTTCCAATGTAACAGTTGGTGGAGATTGGTTTTTCATGCGATAGTTGAAAAATTGTTTTTAACTTTCTATTCTCTATTATATTTTTATCTATTCTCTTGTTCTTTCTCATTGTTTTGGAACTTTATTGAATATTTTATTAAGCTAAACTTGTTGTTAGGATCCTTTGAAACTCAATATTTTTATAATTATTTAGTTTGTTCTTCTATTCCATTATGATTACAAATTAAATTATATTATTCAATCTGATTTACTTGCCACTAATTTTCTAACTAACAATTATACCATAAAAGCAATTAGGTAGCTTTGAGAGAAGTATTTAATTGTTTGTCTTGATTGAATAACATACATAATTTCGAGGTTGAGAGGTACGATTCTTGTGTATGTGATCTATAATTGATATTTTTAATAAATAATAGTTTAATCTAATTTGCATGAGAGTGTAATTATGTTAACTTATTATATTGTGTGCAGTTTAATTGAGAGATGAATGCATGCATAAGTTAAAGTCAATTTATCATTTTTTTTGGCAATTGCTTGGGATGGTGAATTTCTATTAATCTTCTATGCTTAATTTGTTAGTGTAGTTATGTTGGATCCAATAGAGTAAATATTATATCTTTATTATTTTTATTATTTATCTATCTATTTTTGTTTGCCTAAATAGTTTAGTGTGACTGTAGTTTGGTACTCAAATACTTATTAGTCTAATCCTTGTGGGTATGACAACTCAAACTTTAAATACTTATTATCCTTACATTGACCTGTGCCCTTGCGATTTAGCGTGATCAAGTTTTTGGTGTCGTTGTCAGAATTGACATTAACTAGTGGTTTGATATCGTTACTAGGGCTACTAAAACTAATTTAGGCATATAAAAATAAAAGAACCTAAAAATACAAAAAAAAAAATTGATTTACTTTTATTTTATTATTTCCTTTTGTACTATTTTATTAACTTATTATTTTATCAACTTTTTCATTTTACTAACATAATTTTTGATATTCTTTTATTTTAGTAGTTATTTTATTTTTCTTTTGTAGTATAATATTTCTATTTTAGTTTTGTATTTATAGCTAGGTGATATACTTTGTTGAGCTTAAAAAGCTTATGGATGCAAGGATAACAATTGAGGAGGCAATCAACCTCATCGCATACATTGAACAGGGTAGTACTATGAGGAAGCTCTCTGTACAAAAAAAATTTGACCTCTTCAAGTTGATACATATCTACTCAAACCGAACAATATTTAATGCATATATATATATATGGAATGAAGGGGACCACACCTATAGTAATGTCTAGATCAATCCAATCCCTTTACTCTCATGCTACCAACATTTGGATTGGGGGAGTCAATCTTACCAATCTTGGAGCTACAATTAAGAGGGAACATCTTTTACATGGCCAACATATGCATTGAAAAACTATTATCATCCATAACAAGAGGAAAAGTCAATTAATGATCCCAAATCTTGTATGGAATTGTTGCAAAATCTCATAAATAAATTAAAAGTTGAAGAACAACAAGAGGAGAGGCTTGATCATTACATGGGGCAGCAATGAAAGAAATTATTTTACAAAATCTCCCAACCATATGGCTCTTTGTTTGGCAACAGAAATATCAATCTAACCATAGAGAACAAGGAACCTAGCCATGAAGATAACAATTAGTTTAGGTGAAATACATGAGCTAGTGGAAAGCATGCGGTAGAAGGTGAACCCAAGAAATTTTTTGAAGAGAAGGTATTAGCTAAAGAGGAGGAAAGAAAAGTTCCTATCATTTTAGACACACCACTAACAATAACCAAAGGGTTTCACTTTGATACACAAAATAGGGATATCACCTTAAGCATTAATAATGTCAGGGTTACCTTTAAAATTTCTCTAGACAAGGACCTTACTAATGAAGCCAGTGAAGACTATTGGTGGGATTTTACGGTGAGCTTGAGGATTACAAGCTCAATGAGAAAACTCCAACTGTTTTGTTTGACTTAGCCTTTTGGCAAGAATTTGGTGTTGGATGTTTTCAAATTCTAAAATTGGATCTTGATGTCTAAACTAAGAGGAATAGGGTTTGGAACCCAGGAGGAAATACTGACGATCTTGGCCCAACAACCATAAAAATATTCAAGTGGTTGTTTATGGAATACTATATATATTATCCAACTTGATGGATAATGATGGTCTAGTCAATGATCTTAAATGTAACGCTTCTTACACTAGAATAAAAATGGGTTTTAGGGACTGTTATTAACATCCCAAACGACTTTTCAAGATGGTTATTTTTTGGTCATAACCGTCTAATATGTGGGCGTCCCAAAAAATGACACTTTTAGGAACGAGTTATTAATCATTTCTAAAACATAAACAAACGTCCCTAAAATCATTTTGGGACAATTAAACTCCTATTTTTTGAATTGTCCCAAATTATATCTCAGTAACCATCTCTAAAATATTTTCACACATTCTTTTGGATTAACAGTCCCATAAATGTTTTTTTTTTTTGTAATTTTTAATATACTATTTTTATCATTGAAATATTTACCTCGTAAAATTTTGAAATTCTCAATATATATATATATACTCAAAATCAACAATAATAATATCATTATTTAAGTAAAATTTATAATTAATTACTATAATATAATTAGTGATTAGTTCCAAAATTATTAGAGTCATTGTTAATATATGTCTCTAATATTTACATTAAACTAAACATAAAAATAGTTCATAGACTTAGTTAATTACTAACAATTAATAATTAATTATAAAATTTGGTTTAATTCTTACCTTAAATATTAAGTCACAATCTCAAATTTTACTTATTTGGTTACTGATAAATGTACACCATTCATGTCGACAAACATCAATATCTTCTCTTATGTATATTTTTTTCTTGCAAACTATATAAATAATATAATGTTCGAGTTAGAAAATAATTTCATAATGTTGTAAAAGGATCCATATACATATATCAATAATGAACATCAAAGTCATTATATATATCCAAATACACATATTAACCAATTTACATGCATCTTAAAATTAACGTTGTTATTAATTCGGCAAAAAATAACTATTATTTTTTATACCTTTGGCATAATGGTAACAATGACATGCTATTAGGTATTAAAAATTTTAAATACACATTCTATAGTTAATACTTACCAACTCTTAACAATCTCTCATTTGATTGAATATAATGTCCCTCATGTATTGCATAACATAAAATCTACATTCAATATCATTAGGTTGTATTAGGACCTATGAACAGATTATTAATTAGCTTTCTTAAAAATTATTTAAAAGTAAAAAATATTGAATTTAATTAACATATTTATAATAATATTTACTTTGATAGGTTGAATATTGGGAGGTGATTTAAATGAGAGCATAATGGTCATGTATCATTAAGGGATAGCACTACAATAATCATATATTCATGTTTAAATATAACATATATTTTAGGAAAACATATAATAAATATAATTTGAAAGTATTTTCTTACCTAGATACCAATTGTACAAATCTTTATGGTGGACTATTATCAAGTGAATCTAGCCACTCAATTACACCACTATATGATGTATAATTCCAAGCATCTAATGATTCCTACAAAGAATCCAAAATCATTAAATAATGCCACATGCCACAAGCTTTAACACTTAATATACATAATTAAATTCTAATATATTGTAAATTACTCACTCTATCCAATAAGGCACTATAACTCGTTCATCCTCCCGAATATTAATCGTTCGTTGAGCAAGAGCATCAATTTGCTTATCTAAATTGATATTCCATGCATAAGAAATCAAAGCAGGATACACAAAATTGTAAAAAGTTCTAGCACCAAAACTTGTCATGTGATCATACAATATTCTACATCAATTGCAAGAAAGAATTAGTAAATATTGAATGTCATATTGTAGTTTAAAATTAATTAAGAAAATTAAAAATAAAAAGTTATTACCTCTCATAAAAAGTAATAACAGTTGATTGAATCCAAGTAACTATGTAAATAGGAAAACATCCTGATATTTAACAACCAAAGGAGACTCAACACCCAACACATTAGAAACATCAATTGAAAACTTAACTTGATTTGTTAACATTTGAGTGTATGCATATTGTGACATGACATGTATAAGTCCCAATACATCTAGATTAGAACAATCAACTTGTCGCTTACCTTTGTCATGCAACCCAACATTTGATACATAAAATTTTTGGCTCACCTTTGCCCCTCGAGAAACATTTTTTTTCTTACTTTACTCAATATTTGATGCACAAATTTTCTTGGTTGGCATCTTCTTTTGGCTTGCCTAAAATCATGTAACATATATATTGTCAATATACATTAAAATTAAAGAATATTCAATTCTAAATGTTTAAATTTTAAACTAACCAATTCATTTGATGTAATAATCCAAGCTTTTGGCCAAGCTAAAAAGTAATCTTTACCCCTACATATTTGTACTCATTCTTAACTAGAATAGGCAAAAACTCGTCCAGCATGATTGGCTCATCTACTCTTACTTGTGCATTATATTTTCGAGGAGGTATATGATGCACTACTTCCAATGGGTTACTTGTTGGGTAAACTGTACCCATGTGACAATATTATTCACATCTCCTAGTACTAAATCACAACCAATACCCTAACAATAATTATTTTAATGTTATTACTAATAATTGATATTTATAATCAAAAAGTCAAAAAAGACGTATAAATTCAAGGCACCCATGTACACTTTGACATATGATAAAGAAGAGCATGTATTTATATATACACACCTTTAACAAGTGAATTGGAGGATTTGAAATTGAAGAAGGAGGAATATAAGAGTTGCTCTCTTGTGTGATATTGAGACTTTCTCTTCCCAATAACTTAAGAGATTGATTCACTTATGGTAATTGAGAAATTTGCTTTCTAAGTTTTCTTTTTTCCTCGTCCTCTTCATCATCTATGTCATTATTTATTTCATTCTCATCTCTTCTGTTGTTCTCTTCTTTTTTTTCCATCACTTTGTTTGCGTAAAAAATTGTTTAAGTAATGTCACTCCAAAGCTAGCTCCTCTAACACGGTCGGGGTGATTTTCCTTTCCTAATGCCAAAGCCAAAATGTCATAGTAACCATCTTACCAATTGTCCCACTTCCACTTACCTCTATAACTCTTCCTACAAAGTAGGACATATATATTTGTTAAAATTTTTTTTACTTCAATTACAAATATGATATCAATATGTATGAATCTATGGTTTACCATTTGCTCCTACACCAATGTTGTCATCTCATCATATAGAACTTCATCTTTAGAATGAAAATAGGAATTTGTCTCATAGAAATAACTCCATCTTCATAATTTACCTTCTACAATAGCAAAAAGTTACATATGAACTTTACTCAATATTTGCTATTAATTAAAATTAGCAATTTACTTACCAACTTCTCCTCTATGTCGGCATAAGTAAATAGACCCATATGACTTAAATAAATAACTTGCGACTGACTTTTTTGGCAACCTTTACTTCATTTCTACATAAAACATTAATATTGAAATAATATGAAATATATGAAATTAAATAAAATTATATAAAATAACACTTACTTTAAATTCTTTGTTTTGGGTCCAAGTGACAAACCAATCCTAATGTTCTTGATCCATATTTGGATAACCTTCAGAAATCTTGCTCTAACATATCTGGGTCATCAAGATTAGGTTTCACAAACTTTGTATACAATGCATGCTTGTGCTTTTTCCATAAACACCCTAATAAACTCATGGCATATATACGGGCAACATCTAAATCAATACCTGAAAATGTAAAAGTTTCCTATAAAATAAAACAAATACTCAATTTGAAAGCACTAACAAGGCCCTATAAGTAATGTTAGCAAATGGATAATTCATTACATACCGTAATATCCACCCATACCTTGTTTTTCAACTCAATGTCTACTTGTAGCCATTCCTTAAAGTTTATAGGAATGTCATTATGTGCATGTACTCCTACTCCTAAATAACTCTTAAATTTTGCTTCATTCTTCCCAATAACTACACCCTTTTGTTGAAATGTACCTCTGTCCTAACACCCTTACTACGTAACAATACTAAAGAGTTCATCTTAGTACGACCCCTTTTTCTCTTAACATTATTGGCATCTTATGATGGATCTATCATGCAATACAAAATTTGATATAAAATGTTAGTTAAGAATGAAAAAAAATTAGATTAAACTATAAATAAATATCACAAACAATAAGTATTAATACTTTGTACCTTTGTCATCAAATAAAGTAGATAAAGTGTCACCTTCACGACGAGTATATTTTTTTTTATTTTCATCTTCTTGATAATTATTCATGTCACTTGCAACTAAAACTTTCTCATGCTCCATAGCAATATCACCTAAAGCATCATTGTTTATGGTATCATTGTAATCGCATCTCTCCCTCATCTTGGATATGGAATACTTGTTTAGTTTGTGATATCATTATAAAAGAGTCATCTTTATGTCCAATACAATTAATATCAACCAATGTAAATCCAAGAGTATCTTTTTTCACACCATTTTTACTATCTATCTAGTGACATTTAAACAAAGGAACTCTAAATTTAACATAATCAAGATCTCATATCTCATCTATAACTTCATAGTATGAAACATCTTCAATGAGCTGCATATCCTTAGAACTAGAAAAATGCATAGTTTTTGTGACAATAGAAACTCCACTATTTAGAAATTCCACTATTTTGAGTAACTCAATTATCGTCTCTTTTGTGGGGAAGTGAGTTCTATTTATGGTATATCCATGACATTTAATGACATTGAACTTAGGACATTGTGCTATCCATCGCAATTTTTCTGTGACCTTGCAATTTGGTTGACACAATTCATTTATAATTTACATAGTAAAATAAAAGGTTTAATATGTACAATACTACCAATATATCTCAAAGACTAAGTTGAAGGTACGATTATGCACATTCAAGATCCATTTTTCTCTCTTAGAGTGATTGGTATCACAAAAATGTTTCAAATGTTTTCTACGATATAATAACAATATATAGTTTATAAGAATATTGACTTTAACATTTTAAATATTGTCAATGATTAAAAAGAAAGAAATATGACGTACTCAATATAAGGTTGAACTTCTTCTATGTTGTTTAAAACATACATATGTGCTTGATGCCACATGATACGATCAAGTGTATCAACTCATCCACCTTTATCAGGTTTCCCTGATACATCTTCAGTATTTTTGTTGATGGTGATTAACTGAAAGACCAATCGGTTTCACACCAATTATAAATTCAGAACAAAATTTTATTGCTTCTTTGGCAACAAAACACTCTGCTATGCATCCTTATGGACGATTACGATTACGACCATAACTTTTAAGAACTTTCATATCCCTCTCAAATAGATACATCCACCTTAAATACACTGGCCCACACAACTCTAGCTCCTTTGTGAGATGCACAGTAAGGAGTATCATTATATCAAAAAATGATAGTAGGAAGTACTTTTCAAATTTACATAATGTAAGTACAATTTTTCTTTGGATATCTTCTAATTTATTCATCCATAGACTTTTTGCAAATGTCATTGAAGAAGCTGCACGTATCTGTGATAGCCATCATAACATCTTTAGGCAATATGCCATGTAATATCACGAGCAATATTTGTTGCATTAGAGTATGGCAATCATGATACTTCATTGCACTCAACTTCTCATTTGTTTTAGAAATCAATGATCAAATATTAGAAGAATATTTAGAAGGAACTTTAACTTTGGATAAAGTCTTAAAAAATTACTTCTTTTCTTGCTTATTTCAAGTGAAATATGCAGGAGGAATAAAAGTGCTCCATTCACCAACTACATGATGCAACTCTAGACGTAATTACTTTTCTTGTAAGTCCAATCGTGTACCTAAACTATCTTTCATTTTTCCAGGAATATTTAGCAAGGTACCCAAAATACTTTCACAAATATTTTTCTCAATATGCATGACATCTAAAACATGTCTTACTGGTAAAGAACTCCAATAGTCCAAATCAAAAAATATTCATCTTTTTCTCCTACATATTAAGGTATCAAGAAGCTTTTTTTGTTCTTTTGACTTACCAAGAGGAAAGGTTATTCCTTCAATTTCTTTTAAAATTTCATCACCTATTGGTTGTAATGGAGACGGGTGAAGTTCTACTTTCCCATCAAAACATCTCCATTGCTTTTGATAAGGATGATCAAGAGGAAAAAACTTGCAATGACCCCTATAACATGTTTTGTGAGAATGTACTAGTGAATTTGAAAATGTATTCTTGCTGCAAACTGGACAAGCTAGTTTTTCCTTGATTGCATAACCAGATAAATTGTCATAAGTTGGAAAATCATTTATAATCGACATTAGAATTTCCTTTATTGTTAAGTTTTCCTGACAATATGCATCAAACACTTCAATACCCTCATTCCTAGAGTTTTCAAATCATCAATCAATGGCTCCAAATACACATCAATGTCATTTCCAAGTTGTCTAGGACTTGATATCATCAAAGTTAACATCATGAACTTCCTTCTCATAGCCATGGGAAAAGATTATAATTGACCAATAACACTGGCCAACAACTATACTTACTACTCAATGAACTATGTGGATTAATGCCATTAGCTACAAGTGCTAGTATAATATTTCTTGGATCTAATGAAAACTTTGGCCAATTTTCATTAACTACATTCCAAGAACGAGCATGTGATGGATGTTTTAATTTTCCAACCACCATTTTTTGTGAAGCATGCTATGTTAAGTTTTTTGATGTCTCAATGCTTCGATACATCCGTCGAAATCATAGAATAGGTGAAAAATACCATAACACCTTAGCAAGTATTTTTTTTTTCTTTTCCTTTTCATTAACAATCTTATAATCCTTCCACCTCGATTCCTTACAAGTTGGACACACACTTGCATTCACATGCTCTTTTCTATAGAGTATGCAATCATTTGGGCAAGCATGTATTTTTTCGTATCCAAGCTCATTTAGTATCTTTTTTCCCTCGTACATGAAATTTGAAAGTCAATGGTTATCAAGCAACATTTCACCAACTACATTTAAAAATTCCTTGAAGTTTTTATCAAACAAACAAATTTTGCTTTCATATTGTACAATGTTACTAATGCTGATAGCTTAGTAAACTTAGTACAACCTTCTCATAATGGTTTCTCAGCATCTTCCAAAATCTTATTAAATTGTTCACCAAATTCTTCACCATCAACACCTTTGTGCACAAAATCTACAATTTCTAGGTCTTAACAAAAGCATCATTGCTACACCTTTTTGGGATAGGAGATGCACATGACCATTCATTACAATTTGTAATTCCTATCGATGCCCAATCCAATTCTTATAGATTTTGTCTATACCATTCTCAAATACATGATTTTGAATTTCATTCACATTGAATCTATTTATATTCTCACATTTAAGACAACGATATCTAATTTTTTTCTAAATTTTTGGCCTTCTCAATAAAAAATTTCAAAAAAAAATTCAAGTCATTCGCTAAATTGAGAAGACCTCCTATCCATATATGTCCAAGATTTATCCATCACAATACCTAATTTCAAATATACATAATAATGTCAATATTAAATTCAAATGAAGTTCGTTATTATAAATCAATTAGCAAAAAGTAACTTCTAATATATATATGTATGTATGTATGTATGTATGTATGTATGTGTGTATATATATATATATATATATATGATAATAAAACACTTATTGAATGCATATTTTATTGGTCAAATAACATTAACATTTTAGAATTAATAAAAAAAATAAGATTAAGTAATAACATTAATTAAAAAATAGCTATTACATAAATATTATAACTTCAAATTTAATTTTAATAATTATGCGAACATAATGAAAAGCCTATCACACATTAATACATATTCATACATTTGCATATACACACATAAGTATAAACAATAAAGGAACAATAAAATAAATAAATAATGCAAAAAAATAAAAATAGAATAATAATTATTATTATAAAAAATATTATAAGAACCTAATATAAAAAATTGCAGGAAAAAAAATTAAAAATGAAAGACCTAGTCATGAGAGAGGAGAACGCCGCTACTGATCGACCGTGGAGGCTACGTTGCTGGAGTTTGTTGACCATGAAGGGCATATAGGTGCTGGAGTTGCTATGGCTAAAGCCGTTGCTATAGAAGGCATTGCTAGAGGGGATGCGTTGCCTCTAGAAAAAAAATGACCCGCAAGGGACTGCAATAGCTGGAAGGTGGCTGTAGGTGTTAATGGCAGCCAAGAAAGGTGACGGTGGCTGGGAGGGACTCAACAATGGAATCCATAGAGTGGAGGCTGTGTGTGTGCATTTTACAATTTTTTTTTAGGGTTTCGACAAGTCTCTCTTAGGTAGTGGGAGTTTTGTGCTTTAGAAATACTTTTAGGGATGGTTGGTCGACTTTTTTCAATTTGTAACTGTCCCAAAATCCAATTATTGTTGTAGTGTTAGGAGGCAACGCAAGGAATTAAATTTTATGTTTATGTTTCAAATTTTATTAGTTTTCTTTGTTTACTAATTTTAGGTGAATAAAGCAAGAGATGGAGACAAAGGTGCTTACATGGACATATCAAGTTGTGAAAACTATGGCATCATTAAAGGAGTTTTTATTTATCCTATTAATTTTTTATGTTGTTTCTCTATGTATTTTGCACATTGAGGACAATGTGTATTTCAAGTGTGGAGGAGGGAACTCTGTTATCTTCTTTTGTAATTAGTCTTAATTTTTAATTTTTTAGGATAGTTGAACGATAAATTGGGTAGAAATTGATAAATGTACGGAATCTAAATGCATGTATGCTTAACATGATATATAAATGAACCCAATGATATAATTGATTATCGTGACTAGGATAAGAAATTTAACATGTTTATTAAGATAATTACATGAATCTTGTATATACTTGCTAGTTTTTGATTTGATTGATTCAATTTTTGCACATGCCATGATTGATTTTGGTATTCTTACTGGGAGAAAATTTGGTGTCAGTTTATGCCATGTGATTATATCTTTCATGCTTTAAAATCTATTTGATCATCCCTTGAGGCAAAATCTCAAATACTATTTAGCTTTAAAAGTGATTTAGGCCTTGAATCGATTGATCCTTTCTAGCTAACTTATTGATTAACACTATTTTGACCTATTATTTTGTTATGTTTTTAAATGTTTATTTTATGTTTTATGTCAACATGATCTTTTAGAGGGTATTTTCTTGTTTTATAGGTTCAAGTGATTTTTGAAGAATTGTTAGATTTAAACGATCAAAGGGAGTGAAAATGGAGCAAAAAGGGCTAAGGCATGTAAACCTTACATTGAAAACCAACCATTATGTAAGGGGCTTATACAAAATTTGTACAACAAGATGCACCGCAGTAGAAGAAGTTGTGCACTACAGCAATGTTCTCTCAAGATTTCGTACTGGACTAGTAATTCAAGGTGCGTCACAGAAGAAGAAGTTGTATGTCATAGCAGTGAGGTCTCAAGTTTTTGTATTGGATGTGAAATTCAACATGCGCTATAATAGAGGAAATTTTCTATCGCAACCCAAGTGCCTAAAATGCACTAGAAATCCTCCTACACATTTTAAATGTGCATCACTTCTCCTATCCAAAACCTAACCTATAAATATAGTTTAAAAACTCCCTCAAAAGCCAGGAGTGAACAGTTGCCATTTTCATCATCTTTCCACCATTTTCTAGAGAGAGAAACCTCCATTGAAGCTCCTCCAAGGTTTTCTTGAGAAAGGTGACCATCCAAGTTCAAAAGCATTAGTTCAAGAGTGGAAGTGGTGTATTTCTCTCTAGATTTTAAGCATGTCTCTTGTAATGAAAAATATTGATTTTGATTTGGTTATGAGAGGCTATATATTTGTGTGGGATTTTAATTAAGCTATCATGAATGGATGAATGTTTAAATAATTTTATCTATATTAAAGTGATTTATTTATTTGTTTATAGATTATTTTTTACCAAATTAATTTGTGAGCATAAGAGAATATTTTGAAATTGAGCATTATAAACATCATCTTTGTTTGATATAGCACTTTTGAGCAAGAGTCTAATCAAGTGCATTGACTTGTCTTAAATTAGGTAGTTAAATTATTTTCCTAGGATTTATGCTAATTAATTAATTAATGGTCTGGATCAAAGAAGTTAGTTAGTTAATTAAGGAAAAATTTCATTGATTTGGGATTTATAGGTATAGTGAAAAAAGTCAATAAATCCATTTTTTATGCTTAATTGTTAAAATCACTTAAATTATTCTATATATGATTGGTCAGCTAGCTAATTTCTTATGCTTGTTCATCATATCACTTCGGTAAACTTTTTACTCGTTTATTTTAATTGTTTTAAGATTTTAGAGTTTTACAACCGTTATCACAACCAACAATTATTAGAATATTTTGTACTTATTTTTTTTGCAATTAATTTAGAAAATAAGTAATGTTTTAAAACCACCGCAAATTTCTTGAGACCGACCTCGGCGTAAACTTATCATTAGTCTACTAGTGATTCGTGCACTTGCAAGCATTTAAAATTTGCACATCACTAATATATATGTCCTTAGTCTCCCACTTGAGCCTAATGAAATGTCATTCCTATCTTTAAACCAAATGTGAGCCTAACTGAAATTGTGTATTACCTTTACCCTTGCATTCTTAGCTTGTGTGAAAATGTAATCATGCATTGTGCTATAGAGTAAGGTGAAATGTAATGCACCCTATCAAAAAATAACTCATAACACCATCCCTATAAAAAAAAAGGAAATAAAAAGAATAAATTCAAAAAAATAAGTTTGAGAGTGTTGTGAAGTTGTAAAAAAATATGGAATAAAAGAATGAAAAAATGAAGTGATAGAGCACACTACAATATCAAATTTAAGCTCAATTGTAAGTTGCACATTGTATAAGGAATAAAAAGCAAGCTAAGTTATAGTATGAACTCAAATGTCACCATTTATCTACCCCTACCTTAGCCTAACATTACAAGCATGCAAAGCCCTTTTGATCTTTAGCTAAATGCATTATTTATATTAGTGGAGAGGGGTGTGAGAAATAGATATATGAAATGAGTTCTAAGACTTAATCTATTAGCATTCTCATATAAGTTGATTTCATGAGAGCATTGGATGACACCATGTGTAGCAAAACACGAGTCACTTTATCAAAAATCTTGCATACACTTGTATTAATGGAATGTTGATTCATAGCATGTGAACCTCTTTGTCATAGGATTGTACAATCTTGAAACCTTATAAATCAAAAGTGGCCCGAATTTGCATAAGAGCCCAGAAATCTTAGACTTACACTTAAAGCTGATGGTATCAACCATATAGCTCAATGAGTAGTAAGTATAGTTGTTGGCCTGTTACATTGGTCAACAACTTTTGTAGCTCAATCCATATAGCTGATGGTATCTTGATGTCAACTTTTGTTGATATTATCATGAAGTTTATATAGTTATTACTTAATTTGTAGGAAAAATATGAAAGAAAAGTAAAGTCGAGAGAATTTGAACTTATTGATCACAAGGATATATTGGGTAAGTCGCTACAAGCAAAGGAACACCCTAGGATATGTTAAAAGGTGCTTGTTATGGGGTTACCTTACTTAAGAGATATCACACGCCCACATGTGAAAAGAACCCAATAAAGCTAAACAAAGGTAAATGGAAGGTTGATAAGGAGAAACAACTTTTAGAAGAAAACTATAGGTTGAAGGCAGAGAATGAAGCACTTAAGGCAAAAAGTCTTGAAATCACCCAAGAGAGCAACATTTTTATTCCTCCAACAACTCCTATCAATGACTTAGAGGTATACATCACATTTAATTATAACTAGAACTCTATTTATTATAAGCAATTCAGGTTATGAGTTTAATAATATTGTTAAAGAACTTATTATTTAGCATGAACTGAATTGAACAAACTGTGGCTAAGGGTAGAGTTTACCAAACAAGTGATCCATATGTTAAAGTGCATTATATACTTCTTGATAAGTATAATGCACGAATTAGTATTGAGAAGTCCCTTAAAGATGAAGAGTTTTTGTCAATTCCCATTAGGGATGAGTTGATGTGTGTTGGACATACTGAAGGATATATGGTAGCTTGGCCAAAAATTTAGATAATTACCCAAAATGATTCGGTTAGTATAAATGAACATTATTTGCTTATATAACATATTATAATTGTCCTTATTAACATAATTTTACGTAAGTGTAAGCACCCCAAATTCGAATGAAGCCAAAGGAAAATGTTATTTCTCATGGCAAAGGAATAGAAGATATGACATAGTAGGAGATGGATGTACTATTGAACGTATAACTATACAGGCACAATATGATAGTTGCTGGTGAATCATTCCAAATCTCTATCATTTGGCATTGAGGAGCAATTGGAGGTTAAGAGAGATGACATAATGCCATTATGTATTGTCGGGTGGTTACAAGCAATAATTATTGTTGTATATGAGAGGTAATATTTATTTTAATATTTTATATTTTTTATAAATTCTAATGATCATACACTAATTGTCTTATGTTGTTAATATAGACTTTTATCTAATCACTTGACAAAAAATATAAAAAAATCACAAGTTATATTGCTTTTTGCATCCTGCACTGGTATCAAATCAATGTAGCCTTACTCTTGATGATCAAATTGATTATCTCGTTCAACGAATGCTTGGAATATGAGATAATGAAAGAATTTTTGTCCCTTATTGGTTAGCTTGAATATTTTATTAATTTAATATTTTCTACATTCAAATTTTATGATTCTTAATTTTTTAATTAAATGATATTATAATTAATTCTAGAAATCATTGAATGCATGGAGTGATCCACTCATATAGTGGTATTGTTGAGTGGTTTGACTCACTTGAAAACAATCCACGACAAAAATTTAAGTTATGATCATTGGGTAGAAAAAACTCATATATTTTATTAATTTGATTTTGAATTATTTCTAATCATACATGATTGATTATGACATATTTATTTTACATCCATATTATAGTGTTTTTTTCTAGATGGTTTCAAACCATTACATCTCTATTTAAACCACCACCTAGTTTTTAGCCTATTAAGATTTGTATTAATGTATCTTTTATTATATATATATATATATATATATGTATGTATATTTTTAATTATAAACAAATATCTACGTTAGTGACTAGTAATCAATTATATATTTATATTGTCTTATGTATATATGTAGATACCTATTCATAGATACCTATTCAAAACAATGATATTGAACGTGGCTTTTTCGTGATGAGACATATTACATAACCAAGAAAGTCTTGCTCATTACTAGTAAGTAAAAAAATATTTTCATGTATGTGAACATACAATATATGTTAAGAGTTTAATGTGAATTTTTTGAATCATCATATTTTTCTTTGTTTAATTACCATGTAGTTTCTTATAGGTATTTATCTAATTACATTTTTTTATAGTTTGCAAAAAAGAAAACAAACACTCTAGAAGAACTTGATGTTTATCGAAGAGAATTATTTGAATTTCTTATTGATAGTATTGGACACACTAGATGTATATATTTCAAATTTTGATATTAATTAGATTTAACTAATATATAGTAGTTGATTTGGTTAGAGGAATAGCCTCCTAAATTTTTGTTGATGTAATGGGCAATATGCCTTGAAAGCATGTGCTTGTTTTTGTTTTTGTGATAAGATTAATGAAATATATCCATTTTTTATCACATATTCATATTTGTGCTTGAAGTGACTTTATATATAAGTGTGGTATGCAATTTTAGCATGGTTAAAATAAAAGTATAGTATTTCATAGATAAACAGGTAAAACTATTTAGAGCCAAATTTTTACTGCTATATATTTATTACCATCATTTTTGGGAATCTCTTATGGTTTAAGTGATAAGACTCTCAACTTTCCTACCATGAATCCAAGTTCGAATTCTACTAGAATGTGTAAGTATATTTTTTACTATTAATAAAAAAAGAATAGGTTTTAGTTCTTTTTTTTAAAAAAAAAAAAAAGCAAAACTATTTAAAGAAAATTAATTTAAAAAAAAAAACTTTTAGGTACGGTGGTTAACAGTATCTAAAAAAATTTAAATCGTTAAATAAAAATATTTCAATTGTACCTAAAATGTTTTCGATACAATCATTAGCCATATAAAAAAAAATTTAGATATGATTAAGAAACTATACCATAAACATTTTAAGTACAGTTGTTTTATGTTAGATACGGTTGTTGATTATATCTAAAACATTTACGGTACAATTGTTAACCATAGCTTAAATATTTTAGGTATGTTACAGCTACTTTAGGTACAGTTATTGATCATACAGTAAGCATTTTTGGTACGATCAACCTATGGTGACGGTAACTACTGGTATAGTTACGAACCCGAAATAAATGTACCTAAAACATTTTAGGTATGGTCAACAATCGTACCTAAAAGCACTTTTTCTTGTAGTAAAACCTTCCTCCATTTTAGGTTG
The DNA here is from genome assembly GCA_029378325.1 of Elaeagnus macrophylla. Lineage (NCBI taxonomy): Eukaryota > Viridiplantae > Streptophyta > Magnoliopsida > Rosales > Elaeagnaceae > Elaeagnus > Elaeagnus macrophylla. The sequence continues at coordinate 4,843,738 of CM055653.1, forward strand.
TTATCTTCTCCTATAAGAAGGTTCAACTTGTTTCTTTCTTTCCTATATGAGTTAAATGTTCTTTCTTGATGTGGGATTAGCAATGTAGTACGTTTTATATGAATTTTTAGGATTATATTTACTAGTTTAGATTCAGTATCATTGACTATTGTTATTCATTTTCTTCTTTATTTGTACAAAGTTATTCTTCTTAATGTTTTTCTAATTATTCATTTGTTAGAGTTAACAGATTAATTAATTTTCTTATGTCCCTATTTTCAAGGTTCATAAATTGTTCTTTCAATTCTTTTCTATACTTCATTAGACTGAAATTATATCTTTTTCTTTAATTTTAGATTTTTCTTCCTAATTATTTTTTTTTTTTTTGTCATTCTTGGGTATTGATGCATCAAATCTCCAAAAATATTCTTCTTTCAAACCTTTTAATGGATCAAACTAGTATCTTAAAGTTTCATTTCCTCTTGTTATATTACTAACATTTCTTTTTAATTCTATAAATTTCTTATAAATATCTAGTTGTAATTTTTAGTGCAACAATATTCTCATATTTCTTCAATAATTTCTTTTTATATTTCATTTATATTTTGTAAATATTTACTATTTGATTCATGTATTGTATCAATTTCTTCGGTTAAAAGAATTAAGGCATTCATTATGATTTTTATGGTACCATTTATATTACTATTTCCTTCTAATCTCATTTCTTTTAATTTAGATTTTAACATCATTTATTTTAGTCTCTTTTTACTTCATGAATTAATAAATTTTTAATCTATTTAATTTCTTGTTTTAATTCTTTAATTTCTTCTTGTTATTCTCATCTAGATTTACTTCTTTTTGCTTCATCATTTGCAAATTTAATCCTCAAAATATTATTCTTTCTTCCTTATATGAGATATTTTTCTTTAAAATCTAAATTTCATTATTCTGGTATTTCAAAGTTTGCTATTATTTCTAGTTTTATTATTTGTCTATTGTTTGAAATATTTTTTCTATTTCTATTAACTTATTTTGTCCGTATATTGAACTGTTATGATTATTAGTTAATGAATATCATACTATGTAATGATTTGAAAATATGTGATTTCTTTCTTTCATTAAATATTCTCTTTCAAATTCATAAGGAAGGCTTAATACTTTGTTTAAATTTTTATCATTAATGTTAATAATAAATTTAGAGTATGTTGTAAATTTTAATTTTTAATATCCTAAATTTTCATGGATTATTCTTAATTGAGCATATTTATTATTTATTATTCTATTGTATAGTAATGCTAGTTTTATTAATGTATCAATTCATTCTCTAAAATATGTTTTTATTAGAATTTGTATTCCGCCTTGAATATATCAAATCTTTACTTTATCTTTCTACAAAAATTTTGATAGTTTCTTTGTCAATTAATAATATGTTAAATCTTCATTTTACATCTGTTATAATAATATTCATTTTTTTATTACTTACTTCATAATAAACTGTCTTTTCAAGAAAATATTTTTCTTACTTTTTAGAAAGACTTCTTTAAATTCATCTTCTTTTTTAAGATTTAGTTTTGTTCTTTGAATTTCTTCAAATTTTTTTTGCTAAATATCATTTTTTATTAGAAATATCTTATATTTCTATCTCCATTATATCTTAATAGAATAATTTTTTATTATTTATGTTATTATTTTGGATATGTATAAAAATTATTATTCTCTTCCATTGTCTTTAATTTTCGTTAAATATTGAAATTATTTGTGATATATCTAAAATTTGAAGGGTACCTGTAACATTACATCAACCTTTGATATTATTCCCTCAAAACTATGATAGAATGAGCATGATGTATTTTTTGTCATGAGAGTATGCTAATATGATTAGAAATGTAAATTGAAATGAGACATTAGTAAGTTTTATCTTGTCTCACTTAAATTTTAATAACATAAGATGATAATATGACAAAATTAATTAACATATCTCATTTGTTTCTTTGAGCCTAAATGAGACAAGTATAAAAATAATAAAAAATATAATACAAAACTATTTATAATACAAGTCTAATAAGAAAAATAATAAAATATATATTTAAAGTTAGACCTATTAAAATTACAATTTAAATAAGATGATATTTAAATAAAATAAGATTATTATACCATAAACTTATTAGAGACAATAAATGAGATAAAACAACTCACTTTACATATCTAAATATTATACAAGATAAAATAAGAGTAACATATTGCCATAACTCAAAATATTAATGCCACAAAAATAATGAATTACTAAATCTAATTAATTATAAGAATATAATAGACAATACATGCATTTTCATTGCGACAATAACAAAAAAAAATTAATTACAAAAATGCTATATTCACATAAATTTGTACCTATTTTTGCACTCACCTCAATCATATTATGTTATATGGCAAAATTATTTAAAAAATTGAATCACTTCTTTATTTTTTAAAATAATTTTATCACATATCACAATATAAATAATATAAATATAAAAATAAATATAAATTTATGTATTTTTAGCAATTCTCCTTGTCACAATAACATTACCCGATAATATACCACACATAAATGCTATCAACCACCAGCGTACATTCCGATGACAATTCAACAGCTCTATCCAGATGACAAATATGTACATATAATATAAACAGTTGACTAAACAATAAATATATCTCCAATCAAGCTCGCACATATATGCTACAAATCGCTAATGGACCGCATATTTTAAGAATCATGATTGCTATCATAGACATTTTTTTTTTTTTTTTTTGATAATGGCTATCATAGACATTAAGCATGCAGAATAACATTGGAATTGTAGGGTACAAGAAAAGGCAACAAACTCGAAGTGGTACCAAGATAAGACAAACAATGTGTTCTGCATTAAAACATCATGTATTAGATACAAGAATGGCATTGAACCAGCAATATATATGTTGATATCACCAAAAATCAATATACTACAAAGGGAACCAAGGGAAAATAACTATCAGCTATTAATTACCCTGCTCAGTCTAGAAACTAAGCTTTGAATAAGAAAGCTGGTGCGAGCTTTTGATGACAACGATAGCAGTAATATGTCTTGTTTCCACTGGACAATGTGCAGAGATTTCTCATGACCAGGTTTGCTGCTTGAAATTGAAGAATGAAAATCTTTTTGAAAGTAAGATAATCTAGCAAACGTCTGATTAAGGAGCAGTTTAGTAGCGTCAAAATGTCCATTTTAAGGATCCGACGGAGCAAAAGGCTTAGAGTTCATAGTCTTCAACTTCAGTGTTGAAAACAAAACTTGGAAATACAGAAGTGACATCCCTACGGATATTAACGCCAAGAGTTAACCACAATAACATTGAAGAAAGCAAACAGTATACCTAAAGGACAGTAGTCCCTTACTCATGAGTAGTGAGTATTTTATTCACTTCCCATGCGAAGCACTTTTAGTCCCTTATTCAAGGTGTAGCACTATTGACCACTGACCAAAAATTTGGGAAAAATGAGTCGTCAGTCACATATCTTAATTTTCAAGAGTGTGATTAATTTGTTGTATGAAAGACAACTCCCTCTCCTCCCACTTCAAGTTAGAGCTGTCAAACAGGTGGGTCGTGTCGTGTTCAGGTCGACCTGTTTACAACCCGACCTGTATAAGCTTAACCCAGACCCGACCTGTTTATTAAACAGGTCAAAAAATGTAACCCTGACCCAACTTATATAATAAACAGGTTGACCTATTTAACCCATTTAAATGGATCAAAATTGAACAAAACTCACAAAAAATCAGCTCCATAAAAAATTAGCAAAAATATAAGGAACATAAAAAATAGCTTACAAAAGTTAAAAACTTTAAATCGTTCCTCATCAATATTACCAAGAATCAGACTTAATTGTGAATAAAAAAGAACTACATTACTAAGAAGCCAGTTGAAGTCATCACTTATCGAAAAGAAAAGAACTAATTCAGCTTTATCCACACGAAACAAATAAGAAATGCTTACAACAAAAGAAATACTCTTTGAACTGTGAGTTCTTCGCGTTGCTTTTCTTTCTTAATTGAAAAGGCGAGATTTTGTATACTTAGAAGGTGGAGAAGGAGAAAGACTCAAGTGGTCTCTTTATCTGGTAGTACCGGTACTCTGTTAGATGGTGCTAAAGCAAAAATTGCTTGGTGAATAATGGTGGAAGACTGGAAAACGAATGGGTTGTGGACACAAGTTGTTGGTAGAAGAAAAGCCAAAAAGAATGATTTGGATTCTTGGAATAGGAAAAAGCTAAGTTTTTGCCATGCCTTTGTTGGAGAAAAGAAAACTGTACGTTGGAATAGGAAAAGGCTAAGCTTTTGTTGCCTTTTGAGCTTCACGCCTTTGCTAGAGAAAAGAAAACTGTACGTGAGAATACTGTGGGAACTGAGAAGGCAATAAATTAATAAGGAAATAAAGTAATTTAAGTAATATATTTGAATTAAACAAATATATTAATTAATTATTTATATTTCTTAAACGGGTTATTCGGGTAAACACGTTCTGACCTGATTATTAAAACGGATTAAACGGATCGACCTGTTTTCGACCCAACCCATATAAGTTCAACCCGGACCTAATTGTATTATGGGTGGGTCGTGTCGGGTTCATGGGTCGTGTCAAAAATTGCCAGCTCTACTTCAAGTCATAAGTTCAAATTACATAAGTCTCGTTTCACTTTAAAAAAACAATTTCCAATAGTAAAATAAGATCAACAATAAATTATAATTGCTAAAAGCTGAATTTCAATTTAGTGCCATGAATAATATATGATAACTCATTTTTGGTGTAATTTTGAGATTTTATAGCTGATTTTTTGGTCAATGGCTAATATATAGGATTTATGTGTTCCACTTTCGAACAAGGGAATAAAGTGCTCTCTCACCTTGAAAAAAACAAGCAATGAAAATGCTCCACTAGTTATAAGGGACCAGTGGCGCCCATTACCCATAAAACTTTTTTCGTAAAATGATGAATGAAATAAGCACCTAAAAGGAACTTACTTCAAATAAGCCAGAGTCATGTTCTTCAAGAGGCTTGGATGCTTGAGCACAAAAGCCTTCCATTCTTCCTTGCTGATTCTTCCATCTTTGTCATTATCAGCATCGGCAAATGTCTGAGAAACCAGTGAAGAATGACTAACAAGTTCTCTCAAATAAATTAAATGAACAAATAAAACATCAAGTTTTAAGTGAACAATCACTTTATCGATAATGGCCTCAAGAAGATCATCTGAAAGTTTCATATCAGATTCCATCATTATTGCAATCACCATTTGCTTAACCTGAAATTGTAACTCTTAGCCAAGGGACCACACATGAACTAGCAATATGAAAAATGGAATATTTATGAGGTTAGGAAATGATTTAACATGGAAAGTATACTCACCTCGTCTCGCTCAATAAATCCCGTTTGTCTCAAATCATATAGACGAAATGAAACTGCGAATAATTAACCATCACCACAAAAAGTGAAATAAATCCACTTATTGCATTTAATGCATGGATCAAATTGTTGCATATGGAACACTTACAGTCAATTTTGTCTTCTAAAGGAGCATAGGGGTGGAATATGCTCAATGCATGAATAAATTCTTCGAAATCAATAACACCATTTCTCTTTTCATCAAAAAGATCAAATACCTACAGTAGCAAGTACCATTTTGGAGCCCATATAATAAATAAGATATTCCATAGAACAACGTACATTCATGTTCAACAAACATAACACCATTATGCTTGCATGCAAAAGAATGCAATCATAAGAGAATGTAACAATGGAGAGAAAATAGAATAATCAATCACGAGGAACTAGAGCAATCAATTTTTAATACAAGATGCAAACTCGACATAATCAATTTACGAAATAGTTAGGTCCGGATTGAGCTTATATGAGTTGGGTCGTAAATAGATTGACTCATCTAATCTATTTAAAAAATTGGCCATAACAGGTTAACTCAGATAATTTCGTATAAGCAACACAAGTAAATAAATAAATAAAATCATTAGATTATGTAGATAATTATTTTTAATCTAATTATTACGTAGGTGTATACTTTGAAATATACTTGGAATGATATTCAAATTTATTTCATCTTTTATTTTCGTATTTTTATTATTTTTTAGTAAAATATTGTTTAGTTTAATTATGCATGTTTTGATTATTAATTATTTATTTTAAACTTAAAACAAGTTTTTACTTACAAAAAATTTATGATATATATTTTTATTAGACTTTTTTTGAGACTTTAACACCTTCATTTTGATGTATCACAATACTTATATTATTGATATTGTTTTTATTTAGTATTAATTGTGGGAAAACATGATTAATGTACAAAGCTTTCGGCTCAATTCTGGGTTCTCTTCTTCTAGACTTCATTGCTTTTTTTTGCTTAATTTTTACTGCTTTTTGCTCTAGTTTTACTGTTTTTTGCTTTGTTTTCTAAAGACAAAACAGAGTATTTCATGTGTTCTTTTTACCAGCCTTCATAGCTAGTTTTTTCCTCTCTTAATCACTGGTGGTCTTTATTTTCTGTTTGGCCTTCATTGCCGCTTTCTCCCTTATATCAGTTTTTCAGCAAGTTGTGACTTGTGAAAGATGTTAGAATTTGCAGAAACAACCACTACAGCCCAATCAGAAGAGGTCATCCGATCTCAACAACTTGTAAAGTTGCAAAATATTCAGGCTACCTATAAATTGAATGGAAAAAACTATCTCAAATGGTCCCAGCTCATTCGTACTGGTCTTAAAGGAAAGGGAAAGCTAAGTCATCTTATAGGTACGGGGCCAAAACCCAAAGACCCTAAGTTTGAAGCATGGGATGAAGAAGATTCGATGATTATGGCATGGCTATGGAATTCAATGGTTCTTGAGATTAGTGACACGTGTATGTTCTTCGCTACTACTAAGGATATTTAGGATACAATACAACAGACCTATAGGCAAGAGAAGCTGCTCAAGTATATGAGGTGAAGGTGAAAACAATGGCTACTAAACAAGGCAATAAAACAATTACTGAGTATGCCAATCAATTGAAAAGTTAATCGTAAGAACTTAACCATTATAGGGTGATAAAAACCAAGTGTCTGAAAGATGCTATTGTTCTAAAAAATTTCATTAAGCAAGATGGAGTCTATGATTTTCTTATTGGACTTAATACAGAATTTGATCAAGTGATAATCCAAATTCTTGGCAAGCAACAAGTTCCATGCTTTAATGAAGTGGTAGCACTGGTTTGAGGGGAGGAAAGCAGAAGAGGACTTATGCTCGAACCACAAAGCACGGACAGCTCGGCTATGGTAGCTAGTGGTGGCAATAATTCAACAAAAAAATGGAAAAAGCACCATTTTTTGAAAGTGAAAAATCTAGACAACCAAAGGACAATTTGTAGTGCATCTACTGTAAGAAGGCACGCTATACTCGTGAGCAGTGTTGGAAGGTTCATGGTAAACCTCCAAGCCGGGAGTAGGGACATAAAGGAGAGCAACCAAAGAATAATGGTCAGGCACATATCACAACGACACAAGAGAATGAAGAGATTGAGAGGTTAAGATCTCTACTTGAAAACTTTGACAAACCTTCAGGTACTTGTTCATTAGAGTACTCAGGTAAGTTTCCATCCTCTATTGGATTAAATGTCTCGAATACAACCTTTGCCAAGTCCTGGATCATGGATTCAGGAGCTACCGATCATATGACCCATTCATCGAATGTCTTTTCCACGTACTCCCCATGTCCAAGCAATTTTACTATAAATAAATAAATAAAAGTTTTAAACTCTTGATTTGTTTAAAAAAAAAAGTTTCCTATTTTGGTTGGAGGACATATGGAGACAAGTATGAGATTAAATTATAGAATTTAAAAATTTAAAAATCTGTGTAAAATTTTAAAAGTTTAAAAACTAAATTATAAAATTTATAAATTAATTTTATATAAAAGAGGGAGTTACCCCCACAATATTTATTTGACATTTTTTTGTTTGATGATTTTTTATTATTTTATTATCTATCGTCTCTTGTCACTCCTCTTTTAAGAGAGAAAAAGTTTCACAATATTTATTTGACATTTTTTAGTTTAATGATTTTTTTTATATTTTATTATATCTTATATATCTTTTAATTAAAAAGAAAATAATTATTTGAAGGACTAGTAGAAATGTAAAAAGAGATAAAAATGTATAATTTTTACCTATCACTATTATCAATTATCCATTTTAACTTTTATATAGTGTATCTGGTTTAAGCTTTACAAATACATTAACTTCTTTTGCAAGAATTAAGATTGTGATGGCTTGTTTTGTAAGCGGGTGTTATGTCAATTTAAGTCTTGTAATTATTAAACTAGATTTATTTAATTTAATAATTTTAATTTTGAGTGAAGTTAGTATAAATTTTTTAAAATAATATTTTTTTCAAGAATAATATTAAATTTCTCCTTTTCATTTAAATAAATAAATAATTTATTTTTTGTTTAAAAAAAATCTAATATTACACTTAAAAAATATTATTTTTATAAATGAAAAAATAATTCTAATTTTTTATCAAAATTTATTTTTAACTTTTGTATTAAAATATCATCAGAAAAAGTGTGCGAGAACATTCATATACATTCCCATGATGTTTATGGTTTGTTAGGATTTCAAGCAAATTCAGAAACCTGTTCTGATACCATAATAAAAATGATAGACAGTTCCTAGGAATAATATGTAAAAGGAAATAATACGGCTGAATATCTCTATTACTTTAGAAAAGCGGATATTCTTTTAACATATTAGATTCTTCGTTTGATCAACTCTTTCCGTGAAGTAACAAAGAATTACCATTGCTGTTGTTGAATCTATCTCCAATAACTCCATTAGAGCATCAAAGGAGTTGAGTGGTCTCAACCAAGAAGAGATTGAGAGAGTGAGATCTCTACTTGGAAACCTTGACAAACCTCCAGGTACTTGTTCATTGGCGTACTTAGATAAGTTTCCATCCTCTATTGGATTAAATGTCTCAAATACAACCTTTGCCGACTCCTAGATCATAGATTTAGGAGCTACCGACCATATAACTCATTCACCGAATGTCTTTTTCACATACTCCCCATGTCCAAGCAATTTTACTATAGCTACAGCTGATGGTTCTTTGATATGACTGTAGCAGGTGTAGGAGATGTTAAAATAAGTCCATCATTGACCTTAAAAAAAATGTTCATGTCCCAAGATTATCCACAAATCTTGTCTCTATCCAAAAGCTTACTCAGGATTTATGTTGCAATGTGGTTTTTCATCATGGTTATTGTGTATTTCAAGACAAGGATTTGGGGAAGATGATTGGACATGCTAGAGAATGGGATGGGCTCTACTACCTCGAAGCACCAAGCCAATCAAAACATTCCAAGAGCAAATGATCTTTTTCTTTTGTTTCAGAACTTTATTCATTCAGTAAAGACAAAGTTTGGCTTCACCACTGCTGACTTGGACATCCATCATTTCAAGTCATTAAAATTTTGTTTTCATCTTTATTTCAAGGTCTAGATGTTGAGAGCTTTCATTGTGAAGTGTGCAAACTTGCCAAACACAAAAGTGTACCTTTTCCAATAAGCAATAAAAGCTCTCTTCCTTTCTATTCACATTGATATTTGGGGTCCTAGTATTCCTAATGTTTGTAGGGCAAAATAGTTTGTGTCATTCATTGATGATTGTACTCGTGTTACTTGAATTTTCTTACTTAAACATAAATCTGATGTCAACATTGTTCTCTCAAATTTTTGTTCCATGATTAAGAAACAATTTAGGGTTAATATCGAAAGGTTTAAGTCAGATAATGCTAGGGATTATTTCAATCAAGTCCTAACTCCTTATTTTCAAAAGGAAGGGATAGTACACGAGTCATCATTTGTCAATACACCACAACAAAACGGAAACGTAGAAAGGAAAACTGGTCATCTTCTTCGATCAACACGAGCCTTCTTATTCCACAAAATGTGCCTAAATCCTTTTGAAGGAAGCAGTTCTTACAGCCACTCCTCTCATAAATCGTTTGCCTTCTATAGTTTTGGGATTCAAGAGTCCAATGGAAACACTCTCAACCTTTTCTATTCAAACACACACTACAAATAATGTTGTCCCTAGGATATTTGGGTGCGTGTCATTTGTCCATGTTCTTAGTCAAAACAAAGGAAAGCTAGACCCAAGGGCATTAAAATGTGTATTTTTGGGTTATTCCTCAACTCAAAAAGATTACAAGTGTTATCACCCTCCATCAAAGAAGTTTTATGTCTCGGTGGACGTTACTTTCAATGAATAAACACCTTACTTCACCACACCTTATCTTCAGGGGGTGAATTCCATACTTGAAGAGAAGGATGGGAATTTCTTGCTTGATCTATCATCACTTCCAATGTCTGAACCAATTCCAATATATGAGTTCGTACCAAATCCTGTGCTTGAAATTTCAATAATCCGAACTCTTCCATTGAGAATGTAAGATTTGGCAAGGTGTACTTGAGGAAGAAGATAGAGATTATCCCTGAATCAGTGCAAGTCCAAGAGTCCAATCCAAATCCTAAGAATGAGGTAACAATTTCTAATTCTTCATTACAAGTTGAAACTGAATCTCATGTAGGCATTGATGATCAAGACCTTCCCATTGCTATTTGGAAAGGAACTGGAAAATGCACAAAAAGACCTTTATATCCTCTTGCACACTTTTTGTCCTTTAAACATTTTTCACCATCATATAGAGCCTTCTTGGTTAACTTGAACACCATTGCCATCCCTTCCGAGGCTTTGTCCAATGAGAAATGGAAACAAGCCATGAATGTAGAAATAAAGGCATTAGAGAAGAACAAAACATGAGAGTTGGTGAAATTTCCAGTAGAACAGAAACCAGTGGAGTGTAAATGGGTCTATACACTGAAATATAAAGCAGATGAGTCAATAGAGAGGTATAAGGCAAAGCAGGTAGCCAAGGGCTATACTCAAACCTATGGGATTGATTACCTAGAGACTTTTGCTCCAGTTGCAAAATGAATACAGTTAGAATCCTATTGTCATTAGCAGCTAATTATAGTTGAGAGTTACAGCATTTTGATGTCAAGAATGCATTTTTGCACAAAGAACTGGAAGAAATTTATATGGAGGTCCCACCAAGTTACGGGAATAATTTGGATGCTTATACTATGTGCAAATTGAAAAAAGTCTTAAATAGACTTAAGCAATCACCACAGGCATGGTTTGGCAGATTTGTGAGAGTTATGAATGCCATGAGGTATAAACAAAGCTAAGGGGATCACACACTGTTCATTAAACACTCATCTTCAGGGGGAGTCACAATACTTTTAATTTATGTTAATGACATAATAGTGACGGGGAATGATGATAAGGAGAGACACTTTCTAAGTCGGTGCTTGGCTAGGGAATTTGAGATCAAAATATTAGGAAGGATCAAATATTTTCTTGGGTTTGAGGTGGCTCACTCTAAGTAAGGTATTTTTATCTCCTAACAAAAGTATGTTACGAATTTTCTTAAAAGAAACAGGCAAGACAGCATGCAAACTAGCAAGTACTCCAATAGATCCAAATCTTAGACTTGGAATGGCAAAGGAAGATGCTACAATAGCTAAGAAAATGTATCAATGCCTGGTAGGAAAACTCATTTATTTCTCACACACGACGGACATAGCATACGCAGTGCGTGTAATTAGCCAGTTCATGCATAGTCTAAAGGAAGTTCATCTACAAGCAGCTCACCGAGTATTACAGTAGCTGAGGGACACCAAGAAAGGGTATTCTGTTCAAAAGAAATGGAGGTTTGGTGCTTGAGGCATATACTGATGCTGATTATGTTGGGTCAATGGTTGATAGGAAGTCAACCACAGGATATTGCACCTTTCTTGGCGGTAACCTCGTGATGTGGAGTAAGAAACATGTGTTAGCAAGGTCTAGTGCAGAGGCAAAATTCTGAGCAATGGCTCAAGTTGTGTGTAAACTACTTTGTTTGAAAATCATCTTAGAAGACTTGAAGATCGAGTGGGATGGCCCAATGATACTTTATTGTAATAATAAGTCTGTGATTAGCATAACTCACAATTTGGTACAACATGATCGCACGAAGCACATCAAAATTGACAAACATTTCATCAAGGAGAAACTGGAGAAAGAGTTGATTTGTACCCCTTACATGTCTACACATGACAAACTTGTGGATGTACTTACCAAAGGATTAAGTAGCTTGGTATTTTAGAATATTGTATCCAAGCTGGGAATGAAAAAATCTATTCACCAGCTTCAGGGGGAGTGTGGGAAAACATGATAAATGTACAACTAGCTTTCTAGAAGATTTTGTGCCAGCTTTTATCCTTGATTTGATTTTAATTAGTTTCCTATTATGTTAGAATATTCCATAAATCATAGGATTTGATAGCCTAGTTAGTTTCATTTTTTATTGCTAGGATTATTATACATATATAGCCAATATGTACATATTTTTTCAATGAGATACAGCAAAAAAATCTTTAATAAAAATTGTTTCTCAATTTACGTCATTAATTAATATTTTAATATTTTTTGTTGAAATAATGCTTAAATTAATTTAATTTTTAAAGTTTAATTAGAATTTACTATATTAACAGGTTACATAAGTATATATTGATATTTGATACAATATGTCAAATTTTCTTACATAATAAAGTGTAATATATATTATTTGATATATTTAACTGGATTAACCCATTTATTAAACAGTTGATCAAAAATGCACTTTCTAACCTATTTAATAAACTAATTAAGTATAGGTCAGCTTATACAGGTCGGTTCATAAACGAGTCGATCCAAACCCGACAAGACCCGCCCATTTGATAACTCTCCAAGGAACTGGATGATGTTCTTTTGAACTGTGAGGCCAACAAGAGAAGAGATTTTGATATTAGATGAGGGCATCAAGCATGTGATGGATTGATGAAACTGGGCATCATGACAAAATTAAAAATTTTATTACTTTTCAGGAAGTACCACATCATAAAAGCTTACTGTTGCACTTACCCGGTCCAGAAAGAGATTCTCACCATGTGGAGTCTGGAAGAGGGCTAGTTGAAACTCTTCCTACAAGATAAAAATACTTCAAACTGCAGAACAGGACTCCAAAATGAAATAAAACAGATTTTCGTCTTTTACAACTTAAATGCATAAATAGCTTATGATCACATACACTGCGTTACTTTCAAGTTTAGACCAAGAAATCAAGAATTATTACATTTTGAAGTCAGAAATCTATGTTTCTGTGGGCATAAGGAATGAACCATCTTACGGTCTGTGGAATACAGATTATGAAACCAAAAGCTAGTGAAAACATTGTTTAAGGATTCATATTTCCCATGAATGAGACTTCTAGCAATCTGAAACCTGAAAAGGACCATAATGTATAATATAATGCCCCCCATACAGACTTTACTCTATGGTATGAATCTGCAAGTGAATAAACAGAAAACCTAAGTATACATGACTTATTCTAAAAAAAAAAAATACACCCACGGGACAACAATTTGAAGCAGGATATATTGTTCAATACTCTGGGAGTACCGGAGTAAGACTTCTCACAGTATTTAAATGGGATGCACCACCATTCCTGTTGTAAGGAGTATTACCCCGAATTATTTAGTAGCATTATGTGAAGTTTGCACCCGTCAGTTATTATTCACAGCCTATTCAAAAATAACTTTTTGTAAGGTGGAAAAAATAGGGATCATCTCATGTATAATAATTTTTTATACTACATCTCAATTGACGTAAAGCAATATTATTGATAATAAAGAGCATTACTACTATCATAAATCTATTATTATCACAACATAAAAACTTCTCATTTGTTACAGTTTTGTAGATTCGACTATACTTATTGTAGATCCATCCACTGTATTCACCAATTACATTGTACCACAATGATGTGATGCATCTCAAATTTAAGATAGATAAAGTTTTCCAACCTACAAAACTGGTATAAAAAAAAAATATGCCAGTTGGGAGATTGTAATAGATATGTGATATACATAATGGTCCTTCACAAAACTAGGGACAAGTAAACAACAATATTTGCACGTAGAGAATGTAAAGAAATTAAAAAGCTAACTATCATCATAACAACTTAACGTACCTTGTGAATTGAGCCATCGTCAATGATTGAGCTACTTAACTTCTCAAACAGAACATGCAATGCCTCCACTTCATTAACAGTAACTGCATCAATACAACGAGCAAAAGTTGGAGGACAATTTATGAATCCATATCAGTTATTCTAATAAATATACTCCAAAGGTACCTTAATCCAAAGAAAGCAGCACAACATGTCTAATTGCTTTTTAATCAATTAAATAGTAAAACTGACTGCAATAACATGAATAAGCTGGGACGTAATTTTACTGCCTCTAAATTCAATTACGCTAAGATAATCAGCATATAAAAAGTACATTAAGGAAGAAAAAAAGAAGGATTTTTTTTTAATTTGCTATAAAATCGTTGACATATAATTAGAAATAATCGTAAAGACAAAGAAAGCAAAGAAAATTACAAGGGGAATCATCTGCGAGGCGAGAGAGATCTCGAAAACCATAACGGCGTCTTCTGGGCTGTGGACGGCTATGAAAGCAATCCGCTACCGCCAATATGAAAACTTCAATTATCGCTACAAAAGGCATAAACGCCGTGCAGATCCGTTCGCCCACCGTCAAAGAGCTCGATCTCTGGTCGAAAATCAAATCACAAATCCATATATTTTTTAAAAGAACCTAAAGTAGGTAACTCGAGAAGAAAGGGATAAGAATACAGTGAGTTGCATTTTACCGAGAAATCCATTGTTGTGCTCGAGAATTCATGAGAGATCGATTATCTTTGATGTGTTTAGAGCTGGCTGGGACAAGATAACATGAATTATTGTGTCTAGAGACTTAGGAGTTGTGCTCTATTACAATTTGAAAATTTGTAACAATTTACGGCATGTTATTAGGAATTTTGTCTAAAATAGGCAAAATTCTTAAGATAGTTTAAAAAAGAGTAAAGTTGTATTAAAATTTTAAAATGGGCTTTTTTCTATTTACTCTTCCAGTAGTCGGTCTGGTCATTTAGTTTTCCACCAAATTCTCTTTCTTCTTCTCCCTCCTTCTCTACGCACCCTCTCTTTTTCTCTTCACTGATTTTCTCTCCATTGTTGCGTCTCATCCTAGAAAAATTTAAAAAATGAGGTTAGTAATATTTTTCAACAATATTTACACTTTTTATTAGGATGTAAATGTTGAAATTTGTACCAGGGTTTATAATATAATACCAAAATATGCGATTGGGAGTGATCTATTTTCGAAAAATTGCCAACTATTTGGTTGATACTTTCGCGAGGAACTGATATGGGTGTTATTTAAAGAGATTTTTGTTGACAAATCGTATTAAACTGTTACCCCAAATCAATAATCATTAATCGAAGTGTATTTTTGGGCGAGTGTAATGAACTCTGCTATATTCAGTTTTTTATATCTGGTATATCTGGGGGTATATCTGGTATATCTGGGGGTATATCTGGTATATCTGGGGGTATATCTGGGGGTATATCTGGTATATCCGGTATATCTCCGGGTATATCTGGTATATCTGAGGGTATATTTGGTATATCTGGGTGTATATCTGGTATATCTGGTGGTATATCTGGTATATCTGGTATATCTGGAGGTATATCTAGTATATCTCGGGGTATATCTAGTATATATGGTATATCTAGGGGTATATCTGGTATATCTCGGGGTATATCTGGTATATCTCGGAGTATAACTGGTATATCCGGTATATTTGGGGGTATATCTGGTATATCTGGGGGTATATCTGGTATATCTGGGGGTATATCTGGTATATCTCTGGGTATATCTGGTATATCTCGGTATATCTCGATATATCTGAGGTATATCTCTGTATATCTTGGTATATCTGGGGTATATCTCAATATATGTTGTTATATCTTGGTATATCTTCTTGGGATATGTCGGTATATCTTCGTAAATCTCGATATATCTCTTTATATGTTGGTATATCTCGGTATATCTATGTATATGTTGGTATATCTCCATCTATTAAGCATTTAATTTGGTATATATGTTATATACTGATATTGTTGTTCAAAATGTTGTATATTATTTCATATATCAATTAAACTTTACGTATTTTTGAATGAGATAGACCTAATTATTTTTAAACATTTTACAGAATGGATAGCCTTAGTATTCTAATCATTCATAATGGTAAGTGGTCATTGAAGGATGATAAAGAAGTATATCGAGGAGGTGAAGGTTCGGTGATGAAGATAAAAAAGGGATTTAAGTATAATGAACTTAAAGAAAAGTTGCTTCTTAAGTTAAAGATCGATAAGTTCAAGTATGAACTTTCAGTGAGATACTTCTACAAGAATGATTTGACATTACCTACTGTTTTAATTGGTGATGATGAAGACTTGGATGAGTTTTTTGACCTTCATGTTGAAGATAATCAAAGGAAGGCTGTTCTATATGTCACAAAAAATGAGATAAGATCTGTAGGTACAAGTCATTCTATTTGCCATGAACAACTTTTTAATACCGGAGGCCGTAATGTAAATGACTTGAGCAATACTAATGGGCACGAAGGATCTCAAAATCCAACTACAAGTTGCGATAATGTACTTGATAGTATTGGTGATGATGTAGATCACAATTTAGTTATGCAGCAAATGGGTGATGATGGACATATTGATATGATTAGAGAATATGAATTACAAGGTGGTCCTGTCAACGAAAACGTTGATCATGATATGACCTCAATGGGAGGTTTGCATGCAATTGATAATGAAAGGACACAAGTTGAACCAGAAAGGCTCATTGTTAGAGATCAATCTGTAAATGGTTTATCCCAATCTGAAGGACGCACTGTAATTGGAGGCAATAATGAATTACGTATCGGTCCATCAAGTACACCTACAGAGATTATTTCTAATGGTGACGTTTCGTCGTCTGTGGCACATGTTGAGCTTGATTTGAAAGTTGATCAAGTGTTTGACAATAAGATAGATTTCACTACACATGTCGGTCTTTATGCCATAAAAAACAGATTTGAGACGAGGACACTAACTAGTAAGAAAGACCGTGTTCTAATACGTTGCATTCAATCTAGTTGTACTTGGATGATTAGATGTAATAGGATCACTGGATCAGATAGGTTCAGGGTAAAAGAATACGAATCAAGACATACTTATGATCCTAACAATTACATGAGAAAGAATAGGACTGCGACCTCAAGAGTGATAGGAAATGCCATAAAAATGAAGTTGGTGCGACCAGGAAGAATTTATAAGCCCAAAGATATTATTGATGATTGTAAAAATGAGTTTGGGATTGAGATTGGTTACACCACAGCATACAGATCTAAAGAGAAGGCTCTGAGGTTGCTACGTGGCAGTGAAGAGGAATCTTTCCTGAAGCTTCCTTCCTACTGTCATGTTTTGAAGGAAAGAAATCCTGGTAGCGTCACACATATTGAAGTTGACCAGTCCGAAAGATTTAAGTACTTTTTTATGGCACTAGGTCCATGTATCAGAGGATTTTTATCTTGTATAAGACATGTAATTACAGTTGATGGTGCATTCCTATCAGGTAGGTATGCTGGGACATTATTCGTAGCAAATGCTTCTGATGGAAATAACAACATATATCCATTGGCCATTGGGGTTGGAGATTTTGAGAATAATGAAGCCTGGGAATGGTTTTTGTTAAAACTATCACACATATTTGGGCACATTGATGATCTTGTTATTGTTTTAGATAGACACCAAAGTATTATACAATGTGTTCCGAAAGCGTTCCCCAATGCTTTGCATGGATATTGTGCATTTCACATGGAGATGAATTTAAACCACAAATTTAAGAATCCTGATATCACACCTTTGTTCAGATGTTGCGCAAGGGCATATACGAAGCGTGAATTTGACAAATATATGGGGGATTTGAGACAGATCGATCCTGACATAGAGAAGTACTTATTGGAAGTAGGTAGAGAGAAGTGGTCAAGATTTCATTTCCCAGGAAACAGATACGGTATAATGACCACAAATGGTTCAGAATCATTTAATAATGTCATGAAATCTACTCGTGAGTTGCCTATAACCATGCTTGCTGAGTACTACCGTAGCAAAAAATAGCATTGGTTTATCGAACGTAGGGAGGTTGGGATGAGATGGGGAACTCGATTCCTTATCGATGAGGTTGAATCAATTATGCGTGCAAATCACAATAAGTCCTTAAGGTACAGGGTTTTCAGAATTAATGCACATGTTTTCCAGGTATGGGATTCGTACAACACTTTATTGTTATTAAATGTTTATATATGTAAATTTAATAGCAAATGTGTTTTACATTTTATATGCATTATACATAATGTAACGAGTTCATTTATATGATATTAGGTTGTACATGGTGATACTAGTGACGATGTTGATCTACTGAACAGAAGTTGTAGCTGCAAGGAATTTGATGTTCACAAAATCCCCTGTTGTCATGCCATTGCAGCCGCCCGTTTTCAAGATGTTGATGTACATTCCTTTGTTGACCGATTATACACAGTCAATTGTTATATATGTGCATATACGGAGGCTATATTTCCAGCAACTGACAATGGTGAGTGGGACATTCCACCAGAAATCATAGACCTAGTTGAACTTCCTCCCAACACGAAGAAAAAATCTGGCAGACCACGAAAGCGACGCATACGTTCACGTGGGGAAGTAATAAAGAAGTTAATATTGTGCAGTCGGTGTGGAATTAGTGGTCATAACAGAAGGACTTGTAATGTTTTCCGTCAGATGATTGTAGAACCTTCCCTATCTTCTCAAAAATGAACATTTTTATGTACCATATAATTTAGTATGATTTCAAGTGTTATATTATCTGTATCTGAATTTTGTATTAATGATAGTCTTATATTATCTGTATCTGAATTTTTATGTACCACGTATATTAACATAAATCGATATACCCTGAGATATACTCCCAGATATACCAGATATACCCCTAGATATACCAGATATATCCTGAGATATACCAGATATACCCTGAGATATACCGGATATATCCCCAGATATACCGGATATACCCCTAGATATACTAGATATACCAGATATACTACCAGATATACCCTGTTTGATAGACCACATATACCAGACAGAATATGAAAAAATTATACCAGAATTACCAGATATCACAATTTCAGTAACAGATGGAATAAATTATAACCAAAACCGAATCTGAAAATTTTATTATTTACAAGGATTGTTGAAGTACAACTAGTACACAATTTACAAACAGGAAATATAGCCTGCTAAGCATTAAGGAAACAGATAGTATAAGTTTTACAATAAGAAAATGACGATGTCATCAAACTAAGCCTAAACTATAATTTAAAGTTGATATCCGAAGCAATCATGCAGCATATCATCGATGCAAACATCCAGAAATCCACACATGACTTCCACGCACTGTAAGTAGGCTTTGTTGTAGCCTTTGCTAACACAGTGCATCCAAGGCTCCATATGTTAACAGCAAGATTACAACCTTTTGGAGTTCTTTAGAACCTACCAAAAAAATAGATGTTTTCCAAGGCACCAGAAAATATACCAGATAAAATACCAAATTTAGAAACAGAAATATAACTCATAACAGTTGTGCCATCCAATAGGGACTAAACATAAAATGATAGAAAATGTTACTTGTCCCAGGTGCGGCACGCACGTATGTTCACTTTGGCCTCATATGCTAATTGAATGTTACAATTCATTGCGCACATCTCACCACAGAAACTGAATTTAGTGGGACAAATCAGATTATGATATATATATGTGTGCACAGACAAAATATAACCAAATGATTGATGATATAATATAAAAGAAATAAAACGGAAGTAATTAAAAGTATTGATTGGTTTCAGTTTCAACATGCACAAACAAATAAGTTTTACCAGACAGACATAATTGAATAATAATAAAGGTTTTGCAACACAAAAGCGATCAATTCGTTGTTCACTTTGGCCTTCAGATCAGATTGCATACCAGATTAAACAATGATGTAATCATCGTCTGCAAAGAATAGTTCACAGCAAAGTTTCTTCCTAAAGAAACCAATTGCCTCGTCTTTGATGTGAATCAGTGGCTTCTCATTTACTAAATACTCAATGAACTTGAGTGCATATATGCCACAGTCACCCCTGTGTAATATATTTAAGAAAACAAATATTAATCGTAACGCAATATAACTCCATATTAATCTATATACCAACTAATTGAATGTTACTGAAACGATATAATATACTTACACTTCAACTTGCTGTGGAACAGCTATCGCATTACGATAAATGGGCCACTGGTCTTTGATGTCATGTTCAACCACTTCAAAGGTTTTAATCAAGTTTGGGATCATAACACATAAGTTATGTAACCTTTTCTTTAGAGTTCCATCCCTTATGTGTTTAGGAAGTGAATCATAGATGTCAATTTGTTGTTGTCTGATGTCAAATCCGACAGCGATCCAATGACCCTTCTCCAATATAACACCATATATATTGTTCACACGAGTCCTTGGTTTACTAAATTCAGGGCGGACACCTGTTTCAAAACATATAAAATTTATATTATTATATAATTTTAAATTGTACTTGGATGCGAGATATACTATACGCAATAAGTTTACAAGGATTTTACCAGTGACGTAATCCAACCACTTCTTATCTGCATTCTAGAATTGGAATTGGTCATTCTTCTTCACCTTCTTCCATTGACTTCCACTTGCATCGATGTAAGCCTACATTTTCAATATAGTAGTATATGGATATTGTTAGACATGGTGGATTTGGGATATATGACATGGAAAATGAACAAAATGACATAATTAATGAACGGATGTACTAAGTATAAGTCTTACACAGAACGTTGAGTCTATTGTTGTCCAATTGTTCTTTGGGAACAAGTGCGGATGAAGTTCCTCTTTCTTCCTCAACAGCCATAGTCCACAATCTATGTGCTGAAGTTATTTTGCCAATTGAGGTACGTACCAAATATACCAATTGTGTTGTTAGTTTATTTTACAATATGAAATGTTTAATAATAAAGTATACACCAAAGTTCACATCATCCATTATACAAAAAAATTAAAATACCAAAAACATGTACCTCATTGAGTAAGGATGATTGTGGTTTCAATATACGATGAAACCAGGAAGAGTTAGCCATACCCTTACTTGGGCAACCAACATTAATACTTTCCCTACATTTTGGCAATCAGAAATAAATGAGTAAGTAACCATGTTACGTGGGAAAAAAACAAGTTAACATAGATGAATAACAAAACTAAATGTAGTAGGATATACATACTAGTTGTCGTTATAATGATTATATAACCACTCCAAGAAGAAAGTATATCTGGATTCATCAAAGCTTCTCATCGGATCATAAAGGCTAGACTGTTGTGCTTCATCCGATTGTTTAGACGAAATTGATATACCAGATTTCCTCTTGGGCTGCACATATGGAGATTTGAGGGAGGGACCAACTTTTCTCTTCCTCTTACTGTATGTGGTACCAAATGGTGCGGACGTGTCAGTGAATGTAACGCCCTTGGATGTTAGCGATCCTAATCGCACTGACAAGGTACCAGTCATGATAGGGGCAGCCTTTAAAATTACTTCCAAAGTAGACACATCCAGACTTGTCAACTTATCATCTACTTCGAACCCATCAACTGGCTGTTTTCTAAGGTTCACTTCAGTGGGACATTCTTCAGTGACACCCATTGATGCTTCATCCTTATCAGAATGAACCTTGCTAGTTTCCTCACCAATTTGTTCCATGGTGAACAAAATAATATCTTTGCATATAGAAGTAGCCACTACTGGCTCTTCTTCCATGGACATCTCAGTGGCTTTTTCGTCCACAGAAATATGTACAGCTTCAACCTTACGTGGGTCAAAACGTGGGACACTTTTGACCCTCCCTGAGTTCCCAGAAGGTTTCATTGTTTCTTTCCCTGTTGAAGTCTTTTTTTGTTGTCTTAACAACTTCTTCAACGCATCCTTCATCCAAATTTGGTTTTCTTTAATTGAGATCACCTCATTCTTCAAATCTCGCAGCTCTTGCAACACCTAAAATA
This sequence comes from Elaeagnus macrophylla, assembly GCA_029378325.1. Taxonomy (NCBI): domain Eukaryota; kingdom Viridiplantae; phylum Streptophyta; class Magnoliopsida; order Rosales; family Elaeagnaceae; genus Elaeagnus; species Elaeagnus macrophylla. The sequence goes on from CM055653.1 coordinate 4,865,938, forward strand.
CGATAAAAATTAATTCGTACAGGGTTGCAATGACATAATCATATTATAAATAAGGGTTTTATATGTGCCGTATTATATTACCTCCACAATGGAAGTTGATGAATGAGATGAAGGTTGATCTTTTTGGACTTCCGGGATAGGGTCACTCTTATCATCACTGTGACCAGATGGACGATGATGTTCATCGCGTTTGGAAGGTAACTCATCATTCAATCCGCTAATGTTCGGCAAACCACCACTTACGTCACTCGCATATTGTTGTGCCGAAATGAAGTATGGACTCTTTCTCTCATTTTCATTAGGAGTGAGTCTCGTCAGCATATGAAACTGTATCATATACAATGCAAACATTCTTCAAGTTAGTTAAGTACAATCGAAAACTAAAATAAAATAAAATTAATAACAAAAACTTATATGCAACAAACTTACATCTGAATGCTGGAAGATTTTATGGTTTAGGTCCCAGAACTTCAAATAGTGCCCCTTCTTTTCGTTCTCTCAGCGTAGTATCCTCGGCAATGCATCAGGAGATGTACAGGTGGCTAAATCAGTAACACCCACTTGTATGGCCTCGTAGGCCCAAACTTGCAGTGCCCAACAAAAACCATAGACACTGTAAGTTGTAGCGACCCCTCCAACCTTTTGGAGATTAACATTCTTCAACCTTCTAACGGTAAAGTCATATACTATCTTACCCTAGGGGTAGATGTTAAACTTGTCAAGGTCTTCAACTAAGTCCAAGTATTCATCATTAATGGCCCTCAGATTATGATCGGCCAAAAGTATTATTTCCAGAGTATATATGAGGGCCAACCTCAACACATCCTCAGGCTCGGTGGACAGAGGAAGGTTTGCGAATACCTTCTCGAGGTCGACTTTTTTTATTGTCTTGTCGGTCTTGAAGTAATTTCTTCGCAACCGACCACTTTGCCGTAGACTTCCTTCCTCACCGATAAACATCATACCGGTCATTAGGCTAAATTCTTCAAATTCGAATAGGTGGGGTGTACCATCCACAATAATACGGAGCTCTTTCCCCGATTGATCTCTATCTTGCATCAATAATATATGATGCAACAATCCAGCTGTGAACTCAATATGTTTAATCCTTGTGATGAAACCAAAACATAAGCCCTCAAACCTTTGAAGTAACCCAAACCCTTCTAGGGTCGTCTTCAATGTTGCAAAATTCTGAAGACATGATATGTTGGTTATTTTACCAACATAATACTGAGATGGGGAGACATAAGGAACGAACGTTGATTTCTTGCCATATCCTGCATATTTAACATTTACGGAAACCAATTTAATTAATACTTGTGAACAGGACTTCCAAAATTATAATATATACTGCAAAAAACATCAATCACATTAAAGCAACATAAAAATACATCAAATTTAGGTTCATATCAAGGAAACTTATAGAAATAGACCAATATACCTAGATATATCACAAATATACCGAGATATACTGAGATATATCGAAATTTACCCCAGGTATACCGAGATATACCAAGATATACAGACATATACCCCATATATACCGAGATATACAGACATATACCGAGATATACCAAAGATATACCGAGATATACCACTGATATACCCCCAGATATACCACATATACTCCGAGATATACCAGATATACCTCTAGATATACCAGATATATCCCGAGATATATCAGATATACCAGATATACTCCGAGATATACCAGATATACCCTGAGATATACCAGATATACCCCCAGATGTACCAGATATACCCCCAGATGTACCAGATATACCCTGAGATATACCAGATATACACCCCGAGATATACCAGATATACCTCCAGATATACCAGATATACCCTGAGATATACCAGATATTCCTTAAGATATACCAGATATACCCATATACCAGATATACTCCGAGATATACCAGATATACCATATATACCCCGAGATATACCAGATATACCCCAGATATACCCCGAGATATACCAGATATACCCATTTTGTTCAATGCTCCTACTGTTATTCATGAATAACTACCAGATATACCAGATATCAGATTATCCATCCATAATTACAAAATCTCAATATTACAAAACCTAGATTTTACATAAACATTTAACCTTAAACCAACATTTTACAAAAAACCATACAAAAATAAGGAATTTTCGTTAAGTTTCAACATGGACCATATAAAAACCATATAGCAGAGCTTTTAAAGATGACTGGAGAGTAATGGTCGAGTGTTTTCGTGCAGAGAAGACAAATTTCTTTGAAAAACTTACCGAATAATGCAGAGCTTCACAATGAGATAGTAATGGTCGAGTGTTTTGTGCGTCCTGACTGTTCGTCTTCTTCCTCAACAAAATTTGTGGGAGATTCGATAATAGAGAGTGGAGAGGGAGAGTAATGACAGAGTCGTGCAAGGGTGCTTTCGTTTTGAACTGTTCCAATTCTTTCAAACGATTTACAAATGAGTTACCGGCTAGGATTGTTGGGTTTTGGGTGGGCGGTTAAAAAAAGCCCATTTTTAAACTTTAACACAACTTTGTCCTTTTTTAAACTATCTTAAGAATTTTGCCTATTTTAGACAAAATCCCATGTTATTATACCAAAATTAAATATTTTAATTATATAATTTATATATAATTATATATTAATTATTAAATTAAATTAAATTATATTATATAATATAATATAAAAATAATATAGTTATAAAAATTTTGTACGACTACCAAATGTAGATCTAAGCCGTACTAAACTATTAACTTAATCTATCTAAATTTTCAATTATAAAATTATATATCTTAACTTTTTCTTTTATTTTAAATTAAAAATAATATTTTTTTGTATTTTTAAAAATGTAATAAAAATATAAAAATGAATTAAATATCAATTTAAATAAATTTTATAATAAAAAATTATTTTAAATATAAATTGTTTTAGTAAAAAATATATAATCAATTTATTTCAACTATATTATACATCTTTTCACCAAACACTATACAGACTAATTATAATACAATTCAGTCCAATATAACTATACTTAATCTATCTAATACAATGTACCAAACATATCATTAGTATTATATATGGGACAGGACAACATGTATTTGACGTCCCATCCTATACTAGATGGATATTTTTTTATAGGAGTTTTGGAAAATTTTTGAAGATCGGATATTCTTTACAAACAAATAATATATGTATAATTCTACATTTTATATTACAAATTAATAAGATTTATGCATAAGAATAAAAAAATTTAAAAATATGTTTAATAGATATTACATATAATGTATAAATTATATATATAATTAAATTATTTATTTTTATGGTTGTTAAAAAATTAAATATATTTTTAATTATAATATTGTATTTTTTTAAAGGAAATATATAAAAAAAATTATGGAAAAAAATGATAAGAAATTCAAAGATTTTGATGGGGGAAAAAAATGTGATCCTAGGCCCTGGCCCACCAGAATTTTTTCCATTAAATTTTTCTCATCGATAAAAATCAAATTTTTTTAACAATTACTCACCCTAGCAGAGAAAATTGACAACATGATTGACATAGTTGAATTATGATCAAAGAAATAAATTAATTTAAGATATCTTAGATAATTTGAAAAAATATTGAGCAAATAAGTAAAAAGAAAATATTAGGTTAAAACTAAAACAATGTTCTATTCTTTTTTGCCTTTTCTTTTATAATATACTACTTAAAAGTATGTTATTTACACATGAATTATTTTATATATTTTAACTTTTTTTTTTTAGTTAATAATTTAATTCCTATAATATATTTAAAATAAATAAAAAATTAATTTTTTATGCTGCTAATTAATTATAAAAGTAAAATAATATTTAAAATATTTATTAATTGTGATAGTTATCATATAATTAAAATACTTATTAGATATAGATCATGAAAGGGCAACTAATTTCAACAGTTTAAAATATATGAATAATTTTTTTCAAAAAATATTAAGCGTAATTCAAAATTATATATATATATATATATATATATTAGTTCTTTTTTAATGTTCTTTTCCTTTGAAAAATAAACCAATAAAAAATGAATGTATCTATTTTATTAATTTTGTCACATTATTATGTTATATGTTTTAATATTGATATTTTTAACATTCAAATCTACCATCTATTTCAATAAAAAAGAAAAGAAATCTACTTATCTTTAATTTTAATTAATATTATGAAATTTTTATATTTAAACAAATTAGATATTAACCTTTACAATAAAATTTCAAACATTTATCAACTTATGTTGTATTATTCTACTTTCAATTAGTAAACTGCTCTAGGAATCCTGCATTATGTGATAGTGAAAATCGTGCTCTCATGTGACATTCTATGTTACTTGGATTCTTTATTTTTCGATAAATATATGTATCTCAATAATATACGTAGAGAGTTTATTAACAATTTAGACTAATTTGGGTCAACATATTTGTGTTTGGTGTTGGGTTCGTACTCATCTTTACTAGCTCGAATTAAATTTGATTCAAGCTAAAGTTTAACCAATTTAAATTGGGCTAATTTGGGTCACTCAAAATGGATCGGCTCACACGAATTATTACCCAACTTTTAAAGAGTCATAAACTTAAATATTTTATGAATTTTTAAGAATTTTTGGTAGATTTTAATAGAATTTTAAATGATTTTTAACACGATTTAAAATTTAGGTTGTTAAAAATATTTAGATGTATTTAATTAAAGTTTTGTGAAAGTCCTTTAAAATTTAAGTGTATTAAATTAAAATTAAAAAAAAATCTTTAAAAATATAGGTATATTAAAAAAATCATTCATTTTAAAATATTTTAAAAGCTTACAAATTTCTATGAATTTTAATTAATTTTTAGCTAAACAGTATCTACTTACAATTCTCTACCAAAGATTTATAGTAATTTTCAAGAAAATTTACCACAATTTACATGACTTTATTAAAATCTACAATGACTCCTTAAAAGTTCTTTAAAATTTTGAAATTTTAACTCTTCAAATATTTATCAAAATTTTAATTAAATATACCCTCCTTAATCATATTGTTTTTACAATTACATATAAATTACTCACTTAAAAAGGGACTATTTAGTCACTATTGAAACATTAATATAATATTTTATTATTAAAATTAAGAACAAAGTGAACAATATCAATTTTTTTATTATTATAACATTCCTTTCTACCATGTCTTTCATGGGTGGAGGACAAGCATAGTCGTATAATTTTCACTCAAAGAACATATAAGTTTTATCACTTCAAAAAAAAAATACCACAAAGCTCTTTATATTTGATGAAATTGACCACAAAAGTAAGCGCATATTTTGGATGTTCAATAAAATTACCCTAAGCGATAAGTTTTTTTAACCCCCAAAATTTTCAAGCAGTTCTTCTTATAAACCTTGAAAAGCAATTAAAATTATTCGTTTGATACATATATGATCCACTTATTCAAATAATTTTTACTTTTAACCTCGTCAAGAAAAAGACATTATTTTCATATAGTATAAAACAACATATGTTTTTTTTAAAAAAAAAAAAAGAATTATTTTATATCGTAAGAAAAATAATATATATATATATATATAGAATGTTAAAAATAACAACCCATGTATAAATAACATGTATAAAGAAATATTACGACATGCAATTAAATCTAAAATTATTAACATTTGTTCAAAAAGTAGTAGAATTTTCAAGAAAATAATGAACCAAAATAAAAAATGAGAAAAACAAGAAACTTCAAAAGAAAATGCTAAATCTAGCTGATTAAAGCTCAAAAGTTTGACCTTTGAGACAAAATAATGAAATATAAAACTCAAAATAGTAATAACCACAAAACCCATATGACAAAATCAGTTAAAAATATAGCTAGCTTAAAACAAACTATAATGAAAAATAATACGAGGAATTTGTGTTTAAAGGTTACTGTCAACCTTTACGGTGGAAGGGAAGGGCTGAAGTGATTTTTGAGGTTAGGTTTTTCGTGAGTAACATGGGGTTTAAGATAGCCTGGAAATTTTTGGGGGTCAATTTTTTTTTATTTCTTAGGTTTAATTTTATTGAAAATTAAAAAATGCCAGGGGTACCCTTGAAATGTGGTCCCATTTCATCTAAAGGATGTTTGCGATATTTTTTCTTGTAAAATGATAAAACTTTTATATTTAACTTGATAACGATATAACTTTTATGTTCTTTAAATAAAATGTATAAAATTTATCATCATCATTTTTTTATAAATTCTTTTACTTTACAAAATTTTTTAGATATAGTTGATAAATTGTGTATGTGCTTTTTTTTTCTTTTTTAAAAAAACTTTTGTGTTATTTTTTTTTCTTAGCCGGAAAAAAGATCTATATATCATCTTAAAACATGTTACTTATTTGCTCCAAATTTATTATTTTCTTTAGGATCTCTTTCCGGTAACTTTGCATTTAAATTCTAGCAATAAATAAAAAATAAAATAAAATAACACATATACATGATTTCATGGAAGAAAAAAAAAAGGAAATGGCAAAATATTAGTCGTACAATTATACAACAATATAAAAAAGGATAGTAAAATAAAGAAATGTTGGGAGTGAAGGTGATACTGGAAGAACAAAATTAATATCGATCACTTTGCTACTAGTTTTGATAATAACATATTCGCTCATTATCTAAATAGTGGCTAAATTTTGGGAAATTACCAAAAGTAGCACCCCTAAAACTTATAGTAACAAAACTAACACCCCAATAATATTGAACGTTCAATATTCAATTTGAACATAAAATATTAAACGTTCAATATTAAACAAGTCTAAATTATCGTCGTTCAATTCTAATTGGATAGATGTTCAAAAAAAAATGACATATTAGTTATTTTTTTAATTGTGAAAATATAAAGGAGTGCTAGTTTTGTTATTAGAAGTTTTGAGGGGTGTTAGTTTTGTTATTTTCCCCTAAATTTTTTTTTTTTTTGCAGTTTAAGTGATAGAATTGTTGATTTTTTCATTAAAAATTTAAGTTTGAATCTTATTCAAATGTAGTAATATATTTTTTTCTTATTAATAAAAAAAAATTTAATACCTCCATTAAAAAAAGAAAAAGAAATTGTTTCATTTATAATAAGTATAATAAGTGAGTGATACATATAAAAGCAATATAAATAAAGTTTATAGTGACGATCAGAGTGGCTTAAAAAGTAATCACCCAAAATAATAAAATTTATTAGGATTAAATAACATTATTTTTAATAAATTGATCAATTTTTTTAACTACTAACAATTCATTGCAAAACTCATTAAACTATTTAACAAATATATCAAAATACATTATTCCATAATTTTAATAAAATGAAACCAAGTTAAGACTCCACTATATCTCAAGTAGCTACTACCAGCAATTTTACTGGAACTCCAACCACCCTATCAACGATCTCACTAAAGCTTCGATCAGTCTCACAGCAATCTCACCAGGCCTTTGGTAACTCTGCTGACAACCTCATCAGAGCTCGAGTCGGTGATTTCACTAGAACTCAAGCCACCTTGTCAAAGGTGATATAATATATTACATGAAAAAATAAGAAAACGTAACATGTTATATATAAAAATAAATATAAATGTACTCATGTTATATTTAAATATAAATGTTAATGTAAAATGTTACGTACAAATATAGACGTGAATGTAACTCACTAATTACAAAAAATACAATTATAAGTAATGCATTACATGGATCACAAAAATGACAAAATTTAAGTTACATTAAAAAAATTAATCATTGTACATACAAAGATAAATGTAAATATAACATATTACATTCAAAAATATAAATGAATGTAACATATAAAAAAAAAAAAAAGAGATGAATGTACCTTATTATAAATAAAAATATAAGTGAATGTAACATATTATATATTAGGAGTTAGCAAATAATTTGATCAATCTGCCTAACTTAATAAATTCGATCAAATTCGTCGAATTTAAATCGAATTTGTAGATTTTATAATCGGATTAGATTCAGACTGAAAAGTATACAATTCCTTTAAATTCATATTCGAATTGATAGATTTTATAATCCACTGCAATTCGATCTGAATTAAATTACTATTGAAAATATAAATAAATGTTTATTTTATTTTTAATGTGCTATATTTAAATATTTTACATACCACGATTATATTAAATTTCTATTTTGGTTTAAAAATAAATATTATATCCTCTATAATAATTTAATATTGTTTGAGAGCATACTTTTTATTATTTTGTTTCTCTTAGTTGTAGTTACAAATAAATAAATTTTCTTAACGATGTGCTAATTTAAATATTAGTATATATTATGTTTTATAGATGATAATAATTTAAAAATAAGTTATAATCTCAATCCGACATTATTCGATTTGCTTAAATTTGGATCGGTTCGAATTGAGTATATCATCATATCAGATTTAAATTAGATATATTTTAATGCCAATAAATTAGATATATTCACTTTGGATCGGATTCAAATTAGTAAAAAAGAGACAATTTCGAATGCTACTCACCCTTATTACATACTATGACAAAAAAGAAAGGAATAAAACCAATCCCAATGTCGACAAAAAAATATAAAAGATGATAAATTTGATACCACTGAAACAAATTATAAAAAAAAAATATCAAAACCCGACTTAAGGTAAGAAACCAAGATGTTATAAAAAAAAAGAAAAAGGAATAACATAGTTTCAGTTAAATATAATATGAATGAAAATTATTTCTTGTTATTCTTACCTCACAATAGAGGTATATATAGAAAATAAAATACAAGAGTTCTGAATAAATTAGAATTTTGAACAACCTAGAATTCTATTACAAATAGACACATATTAATTACAATATATTATACAATAATTACATGACTCACGCTAACACTCCCCCTCAAATTGGCGCATACATATCGACCATGCCCAACTTGCTTAGTAAGTCATAAAATGCCTTCTTGGAAACTCCTTTGATGAGTACATCTACAAGTTGCTTCTCAGTAGGAACAAAAGGGAAGCTAATGAGTTTGACATCTAGCTTCTCTTTTATAAAATGACGATCAACCTCTACATGTTTAATGCGATCATGCTATACTAAATTTTGTGATATGTTAATAGCTACCCGACTGTCGTAACACAACTCTATATTATTTTTGAGTTCGAAACCCAAATAAAATAACAAACTTTTTATCCACAATAATTCACTAACACGATGAGCTATACCTTTATACTCAGCCACAGCACTAGACCGCGCCATAACTTTCTACTTCTTACTTTTCCATGTAATCAAATTACCTCCCACAAAGGTGAAGTAACCCGATGTCGACCTTCTATCTGTAATACTTCCTTCCCAATTTGCATCTGTGAAGCCCCAAACTTCAAGAGAATTGTTATGTTTCGTGAACATTACTCCTCTCCCTGGAGCTGACTTCAAGTACCTTAAAATTCTCACAACTGCATCCATGTGACTCTCACTTGGGTTATGCATGAACTGACTTACCACACTTACTGCATATGCGACATCTAGTCTAGTATGTGCCAAATAAATTAGGCGCCCAATCAACCTTTGATAGCAAGCTCGATCAGTTGGTACTTGATCTAGATACTCTACTAGACAATGGTTTTGCTCAATAGGAGTGTCAATAGGTTTACAATTCAACATACCTATTTTAGTTAGTAGGTCAAGAATGTACTTTCTCTGACATAAGAAAAATCCTTCGCTCCCCCTAGCTTCCTTAATTCCTAAGAAGTACTTCAGTTTACCTAAATTCTTCATCTCGAACTCAGAAGCTAGCTGTCTCTCTAATTTATCTATCTCAACAACATCATCTCTAGTAATTACCATATCATCAACATAAATAATTATAGTTGTTACCTTCCTTTGTTGATGTTTGAGAAACAACGTGTGGTCTAAATTACTCTGTTTGTAACCAACCTTCTGCATGAACTGTGAAAATCTTCCAAACTAGGCTCGAGGGGATTGCTTGAGACCATACAAACACTTCCTCAATTTGCATACAAAATTACTGGGAGAAGTAGCTACATACTTAGATGGAAGACTTATGTATACCTCATCGACTAAATCTCCATGAAGGAACGCATTCTTGACATCAAACTATCGAAGTGGCCAATTTAAGCTTGCGGCAAGGGAAAGCAGAACCCGAATAGTATTCATTTTGGCAACCGGAGCAAAAGTCTCATCGTAGTCTACACCATACGTCTGAGTGAACCCTTTTGCTACAAGGCGGGCTTTATACCAATTCACAGATCCATCAGCATTATGTTTCATAGTAAACACCCATCGACAACCAATTGCCTTCTTACCTTGTGGTGGAGGCACAAGTTGCCAAGTATCGTTCTTCTATAATGCCTCCATCTCTTCCTTCATTGGCTTCCTCCATTTTGGGTCTCCCAACACATCCTGCACTTTGTTAGGTACTGATACAGTAGATATTTGATTACAAATAATTCATATAGCTTAGACAATTTTTTAGTAGATATGTAGTTGGCTACTAGATATTTTAATTTTGCATGAATATTTGGTTCATATCTTTTGGGTGGTTGACCTCGAGTAGACCTATTTGGTAACACATACTGTCCAACACTATACTCAATGCTATTAGTATTAGTAGGTGTACATACCTTAAATGAGTAACCTTCAGTACTATGGAGCTGTTGATCAAGGGCATGAGTGATGCCTGAGGGAACAGTAGTATCTTCATTTTTATTTTCAGTGATCGGAACTAGTGCTTAGATACTTGGAGCATTTGCTTCTTCCACTATTGGATTCAATGGGTTAAGAATCTCAATTGGACCCATCGAAATATCAGTAGGTGATTCTTTCGATTCCTCTCCCTCACCATGATATAATTCTTCGAAATATGAATTCTCCCCTTGACGAGCAGTATTAGGTGAGGAAAAATAACTCATGTCCTTAAAGAAGGTAACATCTACAGTGACATAATACTTTCTGGTCGGTCGATGGAAGCACTTGTATCCTTTTTGATAACCTCCATAACCAACAAACACACACTTAATTGCTTTAGCATCTAACTTAGACCTTTAATTCTTAGGAACATGTACAAAAACAACACAACCAGATACACGGGCAGGAAGATTATGAAATGATGGCAATGATACATGAGATGCGAGAACCTCAAATGAGATTTTTTCTTGAAGGACACTAGATGGAAGACGATTGATAAGATGGGCAGAAGCTTGTACAGTATCACCCCAAAGATATTTTGCATATGAGCACTAAATAGGAGTGCACGAGCCATATCAAGTAAATGATGATTTTTTCTTTTGGACACCCCATTTTGTTCTAGTGTTTGTGGGCAAATAGTTTGGTGAACAATCCCATGTGTTTTGAAAAAATCTTGAAAAACACGATTAACATATTCTCCCCCATTGTTAGAACATAAGACTCTAATGGTGCTATTGTATTGTGTTTGAACACGAGTACAAAAATTTTAAAAAGCTGAAAAAACTTCATCTTTGGTTCTAAGAAGAGCAACCTATGACAATCTTGTATAGTCATCAATAAACGATACAAAATACCTCATACTCGATACAGTGGGCTCTCTACACGGTCCCCAAACATCAGAATGAATTAATTCAAAAAGAATAACAATTTTATTAGAAATACTAGGGGAATAAGTAATACGATGGTTGTTAGCCAAAACACATGTCTCATAATATAAAACAGACTCACTAACACCAATAAACAAAGTAGGAATAGATTTTTTCATAAGATTAAAAGACGGATGGTCGAAGTGGCGATGTCACAACTAAATTTTACATAGCTTGTCAAAACTCAAAGTTAATGCGGTGTGGGACTATGCTCCTGCCCCTCAAATACCCTCGACCAATTATTTTCCTAGTAAGAAGATCCTGAAAAATTACATACATAGGATAAAATATTACAGAACATTTAGACTCAGTATTCAACTGTAGGACAAATATTAAGTGATGAGATAAGTCAAGCATATATAAAACATTATGGAGCTATAAAATTGGAGTGATACGGACTGACCCTTTTCCTAAGACGGGAAAAGCCTCACCGTTAGCATTCCTAACATAAGACACTGGTGGGGAAGACAACTCAGTAAAATAAGATTTATCATAAGTCATATGATCAGACGCACTAGAATCAATAATCCAAGTATTAGACCCAACAAAGTGAGAAACGTTTAAGGCCATACCAATCTTACCACGACCAGCTATTGAAGCTATAGGGGTACCTCCACATGTCACATGATGATCATGTCCAGTCACTCCATAGAAATCTGGTTCTTGTACTACTTGTACCGCAACTACTTTCTCTTTAGGACAATAATTTTGCCTTTTAGGTCTCAGGTGTAGGTCGGATATGCCTTGCTTCATTGCAATAAGAGCAATGAGGACGAGGGCGATTGGTAAAGCTGGGTGGAGGTCCTTGCTAATGAGTGGAATTGAACTCTGCTGCTGGAGAAAATGTGCCATTGATTTGGCTTGAATGGCTAGGCTAGATAATTCAACCTGTGCCTAATTAAGGCTTTCTTGCTAAGATTCGTCCTTACGGATGTATGTAAAAGCTATGATCAAGCTCGAAGGGTCTGGCATTCGGAGCAATTCGCCATTGGCACTATTATGTTTTGTATTAAGTTCTCTTAAGAATGCATGAACTTGCTCAAGCTCATTTTTTTTCTAGTACCATATAAGGTCCTCCTAAATTTTAATTTTACACTGATGTTTCTGATCAATTTTAGTCCATATATTCTTCAACTTGGTAAAAAATATAGACATTGGTTGCCCATTCTGTTAAATGTTGGCAACTTTGCACATTAATTTATGGACCTATATACAGTCAGATTCATTAGTGTAGAGGTCTCCCAAAGTCTTCCATATGGCCTCAGTTGTGTCACACTCTTCCACCATCTATTGTACATCATCGGTGATGGCTCTAAATAGAATAGACATTACGAGGCCATCATCATCTTCCCACTTAGTATAGGCCTTCACACCATCTTCACGAGGAGCCTTGATTGTTCTAGTCACATATCTCATCTTGTGCATCCCGCGAGATAAACGGACATAATCCTTTTTATGTTCGAAAGTTGATATCATTAAGTTTGGTACCACCGAAAGAGCCACCTTCTGAACTCTTAATAGAGACTTCAAATTTTGAAATTTCAGTTGTCGTAGAACTCTGATTTTTTCTTGAATCTCCCATTGAAATAGGCAATAATAAGATGGAACGGAATAAAAAATACTCTTATTTATTTATTTTTGACCGTTGATCGTTAACCACTGACCATTGACCAGGTTGCTGACTGGGTTGGTGATGTGTTTAAGACTATTTAGGCTAAGTTAAGAATGGGCTAGAGTTTGAGGAATGGGCTTGGTTTTGGGTTGGTAGGGTTGGAAATGGGCTAGGGTTTGAAGGAGATCTGGAAGAGATGAGGGATATCTAGAAGCAGCCGACGGCAAAGACCAAAAATCTAAACTGGATGCGGATCTAAAGACAGGCGGCAGATCTGGAGTAGCCAGTGGCAAATCTAGAGACAGGCGGTAGAGATTAGCGCGGTGACAGAGATAGGCGCGACAACAGGGCAGAGACTGGCAGAAGCACAGCGGCGCTGACAGGTGGTGGCGGCGCTGAAAGGTAGCGATGACACTGACACGGCGGCGCTGACAGGAGACGAAGAAAAAGTACAGTTCTTTTTTGAACCTTTACCCTGATACCAAGTTAAACATAATGTGAATGGAAATTATTTCTTGTTATTCTTACCTCACAATAGAGGTGTATATAGAAAATAAAATACAAGAGTTCTGGATAAACTAGAATTTTGAATAACCTAGAATTCTATTATAAATAGACACATATTAATTATAATATATTATACATTAATTACATGACTCTTGCTGACAGTTTCTTCTCAAGCTTAAATAATAATATGAGGTTTTCACATATAATGATTTAGCTCATAAAGAAAAATGAAAAAAAAAAAAAAAAAAACATAGTTGCTTCCCAAGCTTAAATAATAATATGAAGTTTTGACATAAAATATTCAGCACATAAATCACAATTCTCAAATTAAACTCTAATTAACACATCAGATGGACAAAATCTTTCTACAAAACCTTAATTGAACATTGAGGCATCGATCAATTTCAGCATCCTGTTGTCTTAGTTCTTAGTCAATGTCATCGCCAATAAGGTCATGTTTACTTGGAATGAATAAATATGGGAATGGAATCACTTTTACACTTTACGTTGTTTGGTATGTCTTTTGAAAAGGAATTCATTGGAAAATTTTCCGCTTACACTCGGAAAAAGTTTTCAACTCCCTCCACTCATGAAAAGTCTTTCCGTTTCCCCTCCTTCATTCCTGATGCAATAGTAGACATAGAATTTTCCTATTTTGTCCTCACGTGTAATCCGCTGAAATTTCTCATAACCAGCCATAGCCTCCTTGCAACCAACCTCCAAACAGCCATATATAGCATGTCTGAACCACAATGGTTGATGCAATTGAGCTTCCAGAAAACATAGGTATTTTCGTTTGTGAAACAATAGTCAATGTTTCTCTTGTCTTATCTTACAAATTTTCTACCATATTTTATTTTTCAGGCTGTAACTTTCCCAAAAAAGTGAAAGAAAAATTGAAACTTTCATATATTTTTGAATTTGGTTGTAGTGTGATTAATTTCTTTTATTATTTGTTCTATGGGTTTGTAACTTGGCCAGTAGCCCAGCCAATCTTATCAATAGATATCCATATATTTTTGGAGAAATTTCTTTTATTTTTGGAGGAATTATTTAATTTATATATTTTTCTTGAATTATTTGAAGGGCATACAAAAGCAAAAGCACGTCCATCGCATGATGTATAACATTTGTCTTTAATAAAATATTGTATTTTAGATGGAAGTAAATGCAAACTTACTTTCTTTCTTTTTTAAACAATTAATGCAATTTATATTCATAAAATTACTATAAAAATTATTCAAATTTGATATAAAAAAAAAAATTTATTTGTAAACAAATATAGCACAAATTTTTATGTGAAAAATTAACACAATGTTTATGAGAAAGATACACACTCTTAACTTTTATTTTTGGAGGAATTATTTATTTTATTTATTATTATTATTATTATTATTTGAAGGGCGTACAAAAGATTAGCATGAATAGCCATAAAAAAAAAATATTTAAAAAACAATAAAAATATCATCCTCAAAACTTGTAATAACAAAAATAGCATGTATTGTATTAAAACTTATATTTTTATAATTAAAAAATGATTAATATATTATTTTTCTTTAAATACTCGTTCAATTAGAATTAAACGACTATAGTTTAGACCCGTTCAATATTAAATGTTCAATAATATACGTTTATATATATAAATGTGTGTGTACATATATATACAGGGACGTAACTAGCTTAAAAATTGAAGGGGGCTAACAAAAATTATTAATAACAATAATAATAAATTATATTAATATATCAAAATTTTAAAATATATTAAAAATTAATCATCACACAAGTTTGTCAAATTTATTAAAATATTAAAATAATTAATGAAAAATATTTAAAATAATACTCGATGCTCTTTTATAAAATCTTTTGAAAAAATCATCAATCTTTTTCATCTGTAAAATAATTAAAATAAATTTGTTAAGTATACATATCTAACTAAGATAGAAACTTTTTTCCTAATATTTTAATTTTATTCATAAATCTATAAATTTAATATAGACTATATAATTTAACAATAAACAAAAAGAAAGAAAAGACACATTTTCAATTATTGTATCATTTTTCGTTAAATAATTTTTGCAATATGTTGAAATAATTAATTTCACTGCAAAAAATATAAATTTCATAAAAAAATACCAATAAAATATTTATAAAAGAAATATATATCAAATATAAAATAAATTGAATTTTTTTAATATTATAATCAATGAAAATATTGTTGCAATGATTATTTTGTTCGATTTTTATATTATATATTAATAACTAATAATTTTTTATATAAAAATTAAGTATTCAAATATTCACGAGTGATCAGGTGATTCTTGAAGGCTTGAGAATAAAAGAGACACCGAATTGAAGAGCTAGAAAGTAGAAAGCTGCGGCAACTGCAAAGAAAAAAAGTGAAAGTGATGATACAAATGCAAGAATGAAACCCTCAATTTAATAAGCAAGCTAAAAACTATAATGTCTTTGGAGACTCACAAGATTTAGAAAGAATTTGATGAAGAGGATTTTAAGGCTAAATTTTTTGAGTATTTTGAGGATACGATCAAGGAAGAAGAAGAAGAAAGTAATAATTATGTGGGCTCGTAAGTTAATACATAGCTTCTTTTTTTTTTTTTTTTCTTTTTTTACAATAAAAAAAACTAAAGAAAAAAAACCGAGAGGGGAGGGGCAAGGCCCATACAGGCCTTTGAATTACTACATCAATATATATATATATATGACATTGGCTTTGAAAATAAGTGTGATTCACATTCTTATTAACTAGTGTGTGTGTATATATATATATATAATTGGGTGAAGAGTTGAAATGGTCCTTTTATTTATGCAATAAGTATCATTTAGTTCTCTAACTTATAAAATGTGTCTTTATGTCCATTAATTTGCTTATTAAAAAGGTATTTTGAAGTCCATTTACTTGTAAAAAATGTATCAAGTAAGGATAAAATTAATTTTTCATCCAATTTTTCGTTAAATCTAATAGATACATATGCATGTTTATATTTTTCCAATTAAAAAATTTTTAATTAAAAAATTCCTCTAATTTTTTACAATTTCTTTCTATTAAACTTAAATAAATTTTTCTTTATTTAATTTGTGATTTTAGATATTAAACAATAAAAATTCTATTTAAATTTTATTGAATTCGATCAAACTTAAATAAAATTTTTATTATCTAAGTTGTGACTTTAAATATTAAACAATGAAAATTTTATTTAAATTGCATTGAAAATTTTATTTAAGTTTTTTTTTTTTTGAAAATTAAAAAAATTAAGTAATTTTTTAATTAAATATTAATTTTTTACACACACACACATATATATATATACACACACAAAATATAAATATGTATATAACACATTTGTTATTCTGTTAAATTTTAAAAAAAAATTGGATGAAAAATTAACTTTGTCCTTGCTTGACACATTTTTTACAAGTAGATGAACTTAAAAACACATTTTTTAAAGACGAATAAATTTAATAATACTTTTTATAATAATCTATGAAACTAAATGCGACCTTTTATAAAAACAAAGAATCTTTACCATACTTTTTCTATATAATAATTATAGCCAAAAACATTGAAAGGGTAATCATCTATCAAAAGCTCAAAGCTTACGAAAAATATAAAAAAAGGTAATAAAAAAATGAATAAAATAAAATTAAAAAGAAAAGAAGTAAGAATTGATATTTGTATACACCAAGCATCAAACTTCCATTCTCATGCGAGAACAAAGACCCTATACTTACGTAAGTTTTAAGCACTGTCTCATTCTTCTAGCTTTTTTGGTGTATATATAATGATTGAGATGATGATTTTCTGTTTTATTAAAATAATTTGAAAAATAAATTAGTGAAAAATATAAAAAGTAATTATTATTATAATGAAATTTAATGCATGCATTTTATTCAAAATGAATATTAGATTTAAACTTTAAAATTAAGTAACAAAAATCGTAACAAATAATAACCACAAAAAAAATATTAATTGCTATCAAACTTTTAAGTTACTGGTTTTGATTTATTGATTGGAATTTAAATGGTGAATAATGTTAATGGTTTTAAAGGCTTTAATTATCTTTGAAGGTTTTCATGCTTTTAATTGGGACTCGTGTAGTCTTAATAAATTTTATTTTTAAGTCATGCGATCATAAATATGTGATAATATATAAAACTATTCATCTTACCAATAAATTGAATAAAAATACAATCAATTAAAAATAACGACATTTTATATGTGTTTTTGTCCTTCATGTTTAGTCTATCTTACAAACATGCCATTAATTTTTTAAGTCTTATTAAATTTTTTATATGAATTAAAAAAGTACCTTCGTGATTTAAAACTTCAAACTTGAGCTAATTATACGTTCCATTTTAAGGGTATAATCGTAAAATTAAAAACTTGGCTCCAAAACCAATTTTTTACATAAAAGTTAAGAAATCAAATTGTATCACCGTGGCTCTTCTTTAAATTATCTTCTATTTACAATTTATTGCTATGTAGATTTTTTCACCCAAAAGGATAAAGGAACATTAAAATGAAAAATTAGTTATGAATTTTGATTAAATTTGAAATTAAAAATAAATAATAGAAGCCATATGGATAAGAACAAAAACAATCCACCAATTCCTTCAAGTCATATTCTAATATATGTCCTAATAGAAGGCATATGGATAAGAACAAAAACAATCCACCAATTCCTTCAAGTCATATTCTAATATATGTCTTGGACATAAACTATAAAATAACAACAGTATGATTTGGTGTTCTTCCAAATTTAAAATCTTGGTGTTCTTCCAAATTTAAAGAAATCTTTTAGGCCATATGCCAATATCAATTTCCATATTTAGCTACTATTAATTATTCAAACTTAAACAACAAAGTAATAAACTAGACCATATCCATCCTCCTCTTAGCATCAATGGTTTGACTATGCTTGAGTTAATTGACTTCCTCCTCTCGTGTCTTGAATTTGCACTGATTCACTGTGAGTTCCTTGCCTATTACTACAGCTAACTACATTGTTTTGATTTGAGCCATTCTTTATAGATCTTGATGCCTACTAAGAGAAATTTTTGAATTACACTCTTTATACATATAAGTCAAAATAAGCATATTACACCTCTATTTTTTATTACAAAGAAAAAAAAAAAAAAAAAAACATGTACGTACTATTAATTTCTTCTTAGTCACTCTCGCCATCTTTGAGAAATTGGTTTGTTCAGCTTGTTCCTGAGTATTTTTTATTCATAATAACAACCCAAAATTTTATGAAATACCATAAATTAATTATTGTTGAGCAAAAAATAACAAATAAGAATGATACTTGACATTCACTTGGCCCAACATTTATCACATTAACACCCTGTTGTGAAGTCTACAAAATAAACAATATCAATAATTTAATAATTACTATAAAAATTACAAATAAAATCACAAATTATAAGATTAATATAATTACACCTGATTTTCATGTAGGGCAGTATTAGATGACCTATTCTTTGGACAAGCCCTCTGATTATGATTACTTTCTCTACATATAGTGCATCGCATCTTCATTCCTTTTCTGTTCATTTGTGTCTTGTTCTTTCTTAATTGAGTCTTATCAAGCTCTAGTTTCCTCTTTTTGGGAGGCCTACCAAGTTTTTTTTTTTTTTACTTTAATTAGGAGGCACAATAGGATTTTAATTGGTCTTTTCCCACTTAGATTGGCTTTTCATAGGTAAAATATTATACATGTAAGCGTTTAAATAAGTGTCCACCTTATACGACTGATGAATATATTTAAGAGGATCATCCTTCTTATCTATTATAGCTACCACTGCATGTGGACACGGGATGTCAGAAAGGTCCCATTTCCTACATGAACAGGTCCTAGCATCCGAATCCACTACATACCTTTCATTAAACTTAAAAATTTCATACTTTTGATCAATAGATCGTTCAGTAGTAAACAATGTACCTTACTCTCTCATCTCTCCTAATGTCTTAAGAACCCATGGCCCAACATCAGTTCCCCACCTATCAAGTTGAAGCCTTTTGGTGGCAATAATCTTCATTAAATATAACCTTATTTTTTCAAGCATAGTTATATTTGGTGTAGACTTAAAATCAAGGATTGCAAAATTGAATGCTTCACACATATTATTTAGTAACATGTCACATTTGGGAAAAGTAGTGAAAAGAGACTTAGACCAATGTTGTGTTGGTTTCTCACACAACCATTTGTAAGCACTCTCTGACAATACAAGTAAGTTTTACATCTCTTTATAAAATTTTGGTATAATTGTAGCCTTGCACATCTCCACAGTGCATCTTATAATGCCAAGCCCTTGTGTTTTTCTTTGCAGTTATTGTAAAGGTGTCTCACATAATGCCTATGTTCTGCATTGGGAAACAACTCACCCACCACATTAACCAAACCTTTTTGCTTGTTGTTATGATTCACCAACCATGAGTATTTCCAATTTCAAGATCCTCTTTTAATATCTCAAGAAACCACTTCCAAGTTTTAGTTTACGAGGACTCACAAATAACATATGCAATTAGGTACGTTGCATTATTTCAATCTATGCACAACACTCAATATTTGGCCCTTGTATTGTGATTTAGTGTGACAGCCATTCAATCCTATTAGTGTTCTGCACCCTTCAAGAAACCCTTTTTACACATGTAAAAATCTTGAAAAATAGGATCTCCATTTGTATTTAGTGAATTCTTTATCAACACTGTTGTGCCTTTATTTGTCCTTTTGATCTTATTAGCAAAATCCCATAATCTTGCATATTGATCTTCATGAATGCCATCAATCATTTTCTGAGCAATTAAATGTGCCCTATAAACTTGAAATCTTGTTAGTTGCAATTTGTAATTCTTGAGTGCATGGTCTCTAAATGTATTGAGAAATGTACCTGGGTTATTACTGAAGTCATTGATGAACTTCTCAGCTATCCACTTGAAATTTGCCATCTTATTCTTATGCACATCAAGGCAATGATGCTCTTAGTTGTAAGTCTTCACTTGCCAAGTTTGCTTATCATCAAGTCTAATTGCATATAGCCTCCATGGACAACCATCTTGGTAGATGCATTGTAATCTTGTTAGGTCAGCTTTAAAGAATCTTAGACCTTTACAAGTGAGCAAAGCATATCTCCTTACAGCTTCTTTTATAGATTCTCACCAAATTCTACATAATTCTCTCCATCAACTTTAAAACATTAACTTATAATCATGTTAACTTAATTCTAAAAAATCACAAATTAAGTTTAAAAAATGAAATGAAAAGAAAATTGAAGAGTAAAATGGAAAATTTTTTTTACATGAAAGAATTAAAGTAACTTACTGTCATCCTCTTCAATTATGACATCATTAATTCCACAATTATCTCCAATTATAGGAGAATGACCACCATCAAATTTTGGCACATCATTAACCACATTACCACCATTTTTTAGTACCTCCATTAACAACGTTTAATGACTCATGCTCTTTACATATTTTAATTGCAAAGACATCAACCTCTTTATAGTTGTTCATATACACTAATTCACATAATTCTCTCACCTATTTATCACTATCTATAATAAACTCCCTATTGTTATATACCCAGGTACCTTATAATACCAATTTACAGGCTCTAAAAGATTTAAGGTCATATTTCAACCCTTAAATAGAGAAAAAGAGATTTAAGGTCATATTTAAACCCTTAAATAGAGAAAAATAAATTGTGTTTTTATGGCAGTAGTCCAAGTAATCAAAGAAGCCATTAACATGAATCTTTGTGTTTGCAATCCTCTCAAATCTATCCCATAGTAAATTTTGAGGCTGAAACTTTCAAACCCAACACCTACAGTTTATATAGATGCAAACAATCAACTTACTAGAATTGTTTTAAATTGAATACTAAAATATTTAGTACTAGAGTTAATAAAGCATATAAAACAACAATCAAGACTAATATTTTTCTTCTAGTACAAAATCAAAATGTATAGCATCATTCATAAGGTATTGTACCCAGATCATGAGAAATCAAAGTTGACTTTAATTGTTACTTAATTACAAACACAATGAAAAAGTTAAAACACTAACAACAATCATTACCACTTTATTTTTTATTTTTTTAATATTTGAACACTATAAAGTTTGCTTTATACGTATCCCATATACTCTTAGAATATTATATATATCATGTCTATCTAATAAATAATGGCTAAGATTATAAACACGTGAAAAGCTACTGATTAAGAGAACTTTTGATGACAAATTCAACCCACCACAATGACTCAAAGAATAGAAGCATTTTACATGCAAGCCATTACAAGTTTATGAACAACAAATTAAGAAAAATAAATAAGTACCACATACAGGAGAAGGTTGATTTCTACGCAACCTATAATCATCATCCATGGTGAATCCATACAACACAGATTTTTTCTTCAATTTTAAGACGAATATAAAATTTTTCTAGGTTTATTCAATGAAATAACTATCGTTATGTCAAAAAACTCTTATATTTTGTGAGACTAGGGCATAATGATTCTAGAAGCCCATGTTTAAAAAAGTCTTAGCTTTGAGTTACTTTCGGGAATATGGGAATGATTTCCCTGTTAGAATTTTATTATTGGGCTAACATTAATTGAGCTTTTATTTGTTTATAAAATGGGTTGAATTATAGTTTAACTGATATGAGGCTCATTTAATTGATATGGCTTGGCACACCTTGTGGGCTTGAGCCAATTACTGATGTGATGGACTTTGTCTAGTCCAATAGGGATTAGGGTTTTGTGATGGGTGAAACCATAATGTCACCCTATAAATATTTGGATAGGTTCCCCTCCACTCTAACCCTAGAGAAACTGTCGTGAGGCTCTCCCCATTAGAGTTGTTTCTCGTAAGAGCTGGTAAGGGGAAGATCTAACCATGTTAATTTTCTTTTATCTTATAACTTGTCCTTGTATTAGATTCAATCAGATCAAGGAATATTCATGGCTGCATCAGGTATTTCTTTTATTTGATTTGTATTCTAATACATCAATGAAATTAATATAAATCTTACATATGGTATCAGAGCAAACTCATTGATGGTTAGAATAAGTCTATGATTATATTTTTATTTTATGTTTACTACTGTCTCCAATCATGTGATTATGTACTCTTCAAACTGATAAATCTCTTTTCCGCAATATTTTCCATTAGTTGTTATGCAAATGTGTATTGATTTTGTGCCGCAGTGTGTAAAATTGATATTACCATGACTATCATTGAAACTACAGCAATTCATTCATGAAAGTGCTGCCATCTTCAATATATTCCCTTCTTATTGTTTTTTTTTTTTTTTTTTTTTTTCTGATCTGATTGAATGAACCACCAATAAAACTTGAATACTATAAATATATATATATATATATATATATATATATATATATATATATATATATATTAATCATCATAATGTAATCAATAAAAAAGAAAACAATATATTAATCATCATCATGTAATCAATTGGATTTATCTAATCATTAATATGATTTGATTACTTGATATTTTTGAATATATGCATACTATTTCAATGTAAAGGTCAAATGTGTAGTATAATAATATGGTAAGAATATTTAATGATATTTATTATTGTTTCTTTTTTAATGCATGTTATTCACATGATTCACAATTGTCTAAATTGGCATTCAGAAAATAAATTTGCATGTCTATTTTGAAAATTATTAATTTGTTGTAAATTGGAATGGTTGATTAATTTAATTCAATATCACATTTAGTATCATCCATCTGACCTTATGCATCTATACCCATTATCACAACCAACGTCCTTATTCTTGCTTATTATGTGCTTAAAGAAGAGTTATTACTAAGTTTGAGATTTTGTTGTATAAATAAGACATGCATTATTTCAAGTCATTGATATAGCAATTTTATGGTGAATTACCTTGCTACTACTTCAATAATATATATGGGTTTAATCAACCAATTACTTATTTTGTGTTTCTAGAATAAGCATATATATGTATGTTCACATGTATATATTTGGTATCTATTCTTCACATGAATATTTATGTGATTGATACACAATAATCTTGCATGAACTAATATTACATAATTATGTTAATGATATTATTTTGAATGCTAGTGATTGATTTAATCAAATAATAATTTGATAGCTTAATTTTGATTTTTATAATATCTATTTGTATTTAAGATTATCCTGAACATGTTATAATTAATTTAAATGCAATGAATTTGCAAACTAATATATATATTGAAATATATATATGTTTCCATTAGATGTCAAACGTACATGAGTATATGAAAATTTGAATTTTTTTTTTATTGAAGTAATAATGATTTATCCATTTGGTAAGTATTGCACAAATAATTGTATATTTGTAAAATATTACCATGACAAGCCTACACATTACCATATATGCAAACTTACACAATTGTATTGTATTTTTTATCCCAATCTCTGGAAGAATGAGAATATTAGTTGTTTTTATTGAAGCTCCAAAGTAATTTTTTGACTAAAGAGTGATATTAATCTAATTGTCAGTTCAAAGAATAAAATACATGACCAAATTAACGATACCTGAGGTAATGAATATATATTTTGATTATCTTTGAATGATGAAGTTTGTAAGTATTTTGACAATATTTTGTTTTAGTGTTCATGAATTAAAATAGACCATAATTATGAAAGTGACTTGTATATTGTAACTTTTGTTTTCTTTTGGTCTCTTATGAATTGCTTGCACTTTTAGAATGTGCATATAATTGCTTGCCCAAAGGTAGTAATTATGAGTCATAATTCTAAGAATGCATGAGTGTTAGGTGAAAATATTTGAACCTAGAGACTTCTCCTCCCAAAGATGATAAAATTACCAAAAATTCAAATTTTTTATTTAATCACTTGTTTTAAATTACTTGTAATGTTTTGTATTCTCCACCCAAATGTGAGTATGCAATGATACTATAAGAAATTGTTGGTTCAAGACCTTTGTTATATATTGTGTGCTCTACCCAAAGGTGAGCATATAATATTATAATAAGAATTCTTGTGAGAATGATAATTGTAAGTTCATTCTTATTTGTTGACTGTGATATTTTTTATCATCTTCATGTTATTGTTCTAACCTATTTAATCCTCATAATATTTATTGTTGATACATTCATAGGGTCAATATGTGATAAATAAATAAATGACAAATTCATTAAAAGTCATGAAATTTTATTTGATATTTGAGATAAGGTTGTTTCTTAAGATTGTGGGATGCAATTACTCATCCAAAGGTAGTAATTGTATGCCATGATGTTTTTGATATTGCATAGAGTATTCATAAAGATATTTGACTTAGGTGCTTATCATCCAAAGGGTATAAGTTTTCTAAAAGTTAGGTATCTTGGTTATTTGAATTGTGACGAGGGAATTTTACTGCACATTGCTTTTTCATCCCAAAGGATAGTTTGCAATTGTGTATCTAGGACTCTTAAGAGAATAAGTGTTTTATTATAGTAAACTTATTCTTGAGAATATATAAATGATTGCTCATGGTTTAAATTATATGTTGTATTCACATTATGTGAGTGAAATTTGTTAATCATGCCCTTTATAATGCATGTATTATTATTATTATTTTGTCTACTTGTAATATAACTTCAAGAATAAATTAATTAAACTAAATATTTAAAATTGAAGTTCTTGAGATATTGAGTAGTCATTTTAAACGTCAAATAATAGTTAAAATTTTAAATTGATTATTGACTGACTTATATGATTAATGTCTTGGGACTTAAAATGTAATTAATTTCGTTTAGAAACTTTTACAATTCTATCATGTCAATAATCAGTGGAAGTGCAATTTATTTTGACTATATTTTCTAAATGACTATGTACTAATATTTTGCATATATTATTGACTTACATAAAAAAAAGGTTTATTTAAATTTTTAAATAATACTAATAATCACGCATATGCATATGAACATTTAGAGAATTATGAGCATATAAAGTTTATGCATATAATCTCTAGGATAGTTGTGCTTGAATTTGTTGTCTGGTATGTGAAACAAAATATGAATGCATGTTAAGATTTGGACTTTTAACAAGATTCACTAATTCTTGTAGTTAGTGGGAGTTATTTTAAACTCTTATAAGCTAATATGTAATTTAGTGTTGCTTTAACTACTATGTAAGAAACTTTGCCAGTAAATAAATTCTAAAAATAATATAGCATTTATTATAACTATGGAAATCAATAGCATGAAATATATTCCCAACTAGTGCTCCTTGGCAGTAATATATATATGTATTGTGAATAAAATTGGGTTTGATGAATCAAGTATTATGATGCGAGGATTCGTGATAATTGCTTGGTGCACATAACTGAAGTTGTGTGATTTTTATTATTATTTTTTTACATGCTATATTAACATATTTCTGCTGCAGAGTATAAATAATTTATATTTGTGCTCTGGATAACACGTGATAGAAGTTTCACAATCTACATAGTGACGTCACTGACATCGTGAGATGTTGTACTTTTTCATGAAAAAATGAGCGTCTTGTGAAAGAGACATGAATGCATTTTTGTGAGAAAATGGGCGTCTCGTGAGAGACGTGAATGCATTTCCATGAGGAAATGAGCATCTCGTGAGAGGTTTAAATATGTTTTCGTGAGAAAACGATTGCCTCATAAGAGACATGAACATATTACTGTGAGGTAATGTATATCTCAATTTCATAGAGATATGGTCTACCATGAGGAAGACAAAATGTCATCTTTGTTGTTAATATTTTGGTCTCGTGAGAGATTGTTTGGTGACATTGTGGTTTCGTGAGAACCATGAGAACCGATACAAACTAAATGTTGTTGGTTATGTAAGTAGCTAAAGTTTGTACTACACTTCACATCAAATGTGATTATGTCAACATAGACACTAAGTTATGATCATAGTATGAATTTATGTGGTTAATGACATAATGACATCTACGGTTTAATATTAGTGGTTGTGTTGGACCGGATCATGATTGAGGTGCTTGGTTAGACTATGTTTTGTGGCCACAATTGTATTTCAACCTGATACCAATTAATGTTGCCCAAGTGGGAGAATGTTAGAATTTTATTATTAGGCTAACATTAATTGAGCTTTTATTTGTTTATAAAATGGGTTGAATTATAGTTTAACTGATATGAGGCTCATTTAATTGATATGGCTTGGCACACCTTGTGGGCTTGAGCCAATTACTGATGTGATAGACTTTGTATAGTCCAATAGGGATTAGGGTTTTGTGATAGGTGAAATCCTAATGTCACCCTATAAATATTTGGATAGGTCCCCCCTCCACTCTAACCCTAGAGAAACTGTCGTGAGGCTCTCCCCATTAGAGTTGTTTCTCGTAAGAGCTGGTAAGGGGAAAATCTAACCATGTTAATTTTCTTTTATCTTATAACTTGTTCCTTGTGTTAGATTCAATCAGATCAAGAAATATTCATTGCTGCATCAGGTATTTCTTTTATTTGATTTGTATTCTAATACATCAATGAAATTAATATAAATCTTACATTCCCTTCATAAAAAGCATGAAATGTCTATCCTAGTCAAAGTATTGAGAAGAGTAAAATGTAATGACCTAGATCTCGAAACCATCAGCCTTGTACAGAATCAATGATCTCTTGATGTTGTTATGGAATAATCGGCATCACTAGAGGAGATTAGAAGAGAAAATGGAGTCGATGGAGGGAGTGAAGGGGAGAGAAACAAACAACAAAGGAAGTAAGACATTTGGTCAAATGTATCCATAGAGGTGACAAACTATACTTTAGACCCCTATGTATTTTTTTTTCTGTCAGGTTTCTTGTTTGTAACTTAAGAAAACAAAAAATGAAAGCATGTTTCAAGGGCATTTGTCGAAAAGGGTCCTTAAGAAGTTCCAAACATCACTAAAGACCCTTAGTGGGTTTTTTTTATTATTAAAAATAGGCTATTGGGTATAATAGGACTTGTTATAATCAATTAATTTAAAAAAAAAAAAAAAAAATCAACAAAAGCACGTCATAGTTCATAAGAAGAAATTTTACCAATTTCTTTCTTCTTCTTATTCTCTTGTTCATAAGAGAAAAACTCATTCATTGTTGATAAAAGTAGGTTTACTCAATTTTTTAGACACCCATTCCACCCCATTCTTCCATCTTCTTGGCCCCTAAATTTCTAACTCTTCCAGCTTATCTATATTTGGATGTAGATGTAAACTTTTTTTTAGCAGATTGTAAACAGTTTGATGCAATTTATTTGTTTCATTTCTCAAGTAGTTTGTTATGAATGCAATAAATATCTTTATTATTATTATTATTATTATAATAGAATGTATTTTGGTATGTATTTGTATCTTCAAATAGATTAAAATTTAATTCAATTTGGCCACATTGTTCCTACTGTAATCTTATTTTTACAAAGCTTAATATGATCAAAGAAATGAAATTTATGTAGGATGAAAGGAAAATAATAATTTCTTATTTATACTTAAATTATACTTGAACTATTTTACAATGTTCAACAAAACCTGCATAAAAATTACCATTTGAATTGTAGAATTTGCTTAAATATATTATTTTTAATAGACTTACAACCTGTTTACATCCATTAAATAAAAAATAAGCAGTTTACAATGTGCTTAACAATTTTTTTCTTAATAGATTTACAATATAATCTATTTACATCTATTAATTACACTATTGTGCAATAATCATTGAACATATTTACAAAATATCAACATTATCTAAAATAATTTACATCCAAAATAATTTATAATTTGTTCAACAATATTTAAAACAGTTTGCAATCCACTAAAACATTTCATCTATCAAAATATAAATAAATTACATCAAACAGTCCAAGGTGATTATGATGGGTTCGTCACGCATTTGATATGGTGCTTCATACGTCTAGCCTTCCGTTTTATCCTTGTTTCTCTCACACGTACAATGTGGATTTCACTTGAATCTACTTAAATAAATAAGTCGATATGAAGTCAAATTATAGGAGAAAAAATTTGATAAACATGCAAGTATACATTAGAGACCTAAGATAGTGGTATTATCACACTAACAGACAATATTGTCAAAATTTACCCTTAAAATACATTCAACTTTTATTAAACATTTTTACAATTACACAGTTATTTGTAAAATAAATAAGTCGATATGATGTCAAAGTATAGTAGAAAATAGTCGATAAACATGTAAGTTTATATCTGAGACTTAAGATAGTAGTAATATAATATTAACAAACTTTATTGTGAAAATGACATATTATTTGAAACATTAACATAGGACCTCATTGTTCTCAATTTTTATCTTTTGAGAATGTCATATAGAATCATAGTATTGAATTTATGTTTGAATAAAGAAATAAGAAAAAAAGTGAGGAATAAAGAATAATTAAGGAAACCAACCTATGTATCAAATTTTGAGAAGTCTTATTCATAAGCCACATTAGCAAGGTTTAGAAGCAATTGTGGAACTGAAAAACCATTGAAATTAAACATCATTGAAAAACACAAGAAACTTATATACATTGTTGTCAGGGGTCATCGCGCTCATGCCCTAAAAAAAAATCTCAGTGACAGCTATACTCATTTGATTATATATTATGTCTACTACTCTATACTCAGGACAATTCTCTCAGAATAGATTTTACCAATAAAACGAAACAAAAATGAAAAATAAAGGGTAAAAGATTAAAACAATAGACACATTCTAATGAAAAATGTTATATCCATGGAACTTGAACTGGACATTCAGAGTTGCATGCTCTATAAACATAAAGATGGGTTCCAGAGGCAGAGCCTCATTAATAATTTTATCCATTAGACATTTAAGAAAAGAGAATGAAATAAAGCCATATGCCAAAAGAAATCATTCAAAAACTCACTCCAACAAGGATGAAAAAGAAGTTTTATTGCATAATGTACTTGAATCCAACAAACCAAAAGTCCAACAAAACCAGAGCAAAACAAAAAATCAAAAATCGAAATCCACCAGCCACACTAGTAAGTAGTTATACTTGCACAAAAATAATTAGCCAAAGAATGCTAAACTAAACAAATTAACATCTAAACAACTATGTATTTACTGTACCTCATTTTAAACTTTTATCTTAAAACTATATTTTCATTAGATTTGGTCCCTACTAAACTAAACTCTGTACTTAGCGTATAACTCATTTCACATTGTATCCTAAAACTATTTTTCCAATAGATTTAATGCATAACCTTGTCATTTTTGTTAAATTTGTTCATATTTGCAGACAACATTAGATGACTAAATTTTATACTGGAAGTTTGGTCCTACTTGTCCTTGACATAAAGATTAAAATTTACTATATTTGATCTTATTTGAACAAATTTGGTTTATCTACATTTAAGAAGGATAGCTGCAAATAGGACCAAATATGTCAAAAATGAAAAGGTGACCAAATGCAATAAAAAATATTTGTGAGACAAAAGTGTGAAATATAATAAAGGGTGAGGACATAGTTATTTAGCCTAAACATATTAATGAACATATTTTCGATGAATAGCAACAGCATGTGGAAGTCAATGCATGTTCTACCATCAATCAGAGAACATGAAAGTGTATTTAAAATCATTTTGCTGTCTAAACAACAAGGCATTCTTCTATTAGAAACCATTGAAAATTTTGAATAAGAACCAACAACCAACCCAAATTGCAGGAGAATTAAAATAACAACATA
Organism: Elaeagnus macrophylla; assembly: GCA_029378325.1. Lineage (NCBI taxonomy): Eukaryota > Viridiplantae > Streptophyta > Magnoliopsida > Rosales > Elaeagnaceae > Elaeagnus > Elaeagnus macrophylla. The sequence goes on from CM055653.1 coordinate 4,896,467, forward strand.
CAACTAATAAAACAACATACCAATAGAGGCATAATTCAAGCAAAAAGAATGATTACCTTAAAAGGTAGGTTGATGATGACATTGCTTGCATTGTATCAACTGTTGAGCAAATAACATCCTTCACCGTCAGGACATCTACCTGTAGCGATAAAGAATAATAAAAAAATAATTTATTTAGCTAAAAATGACAACTTTCCAAAAAATGAGAAAGACCTTAATAGCACAGACGGAGATGAAAGGCCAACAAAGAAATCCCTAGCTTCCTACTCAAATAATGAAAAATGTAAATATGCAAGTCAAATATGCATGTAATTATACATTGATGCAGAAAATCATAACTATATCAAAACAAACAATCCAACATTACAACCATAGCTTTGTCTCATAATTAAATAATATTATAACTAAAAACAAATATGAGTAAATTTTTTTTTAACCTTGGTGGACTAAAAGTAAGTTGATGCGACTTGGTGGAAGAATAGTTTCCCTTTAGAGATTAGAAATTGTATGAAAAGTGATACAAGACTTATAAGTAGGAAGATATTAATTAAAGATGGGTATTTCGATTTCTAACAATAGCTGAAATTGATAAGGTGGAGGAGTTAGAAATTTAGGGGCCAAGAAGATGGAAGAATGGGGCAGAATGGGTGTCTAAAAAATTGAGTAAACCCACTTTTATCAGCAATGAATGAGTTTTCCTCTTATGAACGAGAGAAGAAGAAGAAGAAGAAAGAAATTGGTAAAGTTTTTTTTTATGAACTGTGATGTGTTTCTGCTGCTATTTTTTTCTTTAAAATTAACTGGTTATAACAGGTCTTACTATGGGTAATTGCCTAAAATAGGCCTTACATATGGAAAAATTGTACATAAGGAACTTTATATGAATTCTTTTGAAAAAGGTTATTTTTATTATATATTTTCCCTTAGTTTTTCTAAAATAAAGTTCATAAGAATTTTATATTCTTTTATAAAATTTTTTTTTATTTTTATATCTTCCAAAAATTTTAATTTTTCTTTTAAGATATCTGTTTGTTCTTATGATAGGATTATTTTATTCATTTTTATTTCCATACATGCTAAAAATAGTCTTATAAAATCTTTATTAAATTCTTTATTATTCTCTGTATTTTGGATTAATTTAATTAATTCTTTTAAGTTATTAATTTGTATTTCTGTAAGCATTTTAATTTATTTTATTTTTATTATTAACTTGGCTTTAATACCAATTTTTGGGGGATCGTTTGTTTTTATAAAAGTGTATTCAAATATTGTATTTTTATAAAAGTGTATTCAAATATTGTATAATTGTGAGAAGTAAATTCATTTTATGTATGTATTCTAAACAAGTGCAATTTTCATCGTGATATGCATGATGTAAATGATTTTGTTCAACACATGAGGATAAAAGTTCTTCTTTAAAATATTGAACTTCACTTTGATCTGTTAAATCTACTAGTTCTAATCTTGTTATGAGTTTATGAATATTATCTCTAAACATTTTTAATTAATCTTATTTACCTATATGTTCTTTAAATAAATAAAATCCAAAGATTAGATTATCAAATTCTGTATCGGTTACTCGAACAAAATATTTCATAAAATGATTTCTTAAGATTGTTCCAACAGGATGATCAATTAGATATAAAATACTAGAGATATAATCAGTATAAAAATCTAAGATATTATCAAATCTTTTAAAATTTTTCAGACAGGTTTCATAGCATTCGCTATCAAAATATTCCTCTAAATTTTCCATGAATTTTCTTTCAAACAGTTCTATACTAACCATGATTGTTATAAATTTATAAATAAGCTGAGACCAAATATTCAAACATTCAAGATTCTTACTTGACTAAGGATTATAATTACCATACCTGAACTTAATGGGTCCACCACAGTCTTCCCTTCTTCTGTTCGTCTCCTTTTGTTACCTAGAATATGCCTCAGCTTGCTTCAATCTTCAAAACCCACCTGGTTACAGAGAAGCCCTTGCATCCGTACATATTTTACAGGTAAAAAATTTAACTTACAAGAAGAATGAGAAGAGTGACTTCACTCCATTTTATTCATAATATAGTAATTATTACAACCTAGAGCCAACTAAGAACCTTGAAAGGGTGCTTAGCCGCTTATTTTTGTAAGATACATAACTTCTAAATACATTTAGAAGAGGTCCTGGAAGTTTAAATGTAGGGTGTTTTGAGTGTTTAAGCTCTTTCCTAAAAGATGTAGTTTCTTGAAGTTATGAAATTCAAGATGAGGGTTCCAAGCTGTCTTGATAAGATTTAAGAGTTCCTTTTATAGACGAAGGAATCTCTTTTACAATAATTATCCGACAACTTTTACTATTTTTTCACATGCTTACTATTTGTAGGTCCTACATCTTGACTTTTGTCCTTTGCTTTTCTGCCGACAGGCTTCTTTTACTGTTCTTTGTCTTCTTCTACCGACAGTTTTGATGACGTAGATGATGACATTTCTTCATCTTCTCGATCTCTTATGCATTAGATGCATCTATGATCATTGGTGACCTTTCTGGCATAGAAACAAAAAACTTTCTTCGTTTCTTGACCTGCTTCTAAGTTATTAGAATTAAAATTGGCTTCGAACTTGCTAAGCTTTTCACCATCTTCTTCAGTAATTGACATACTGTTGTGGGAAGTGATGAGTACTTTGTTGGTGGAGTAATTTACTTTGATTTCAGTAGAGTTGTCAATCTTCCTGATTTCATAATAAATTTGTCCGAGCATTTGACCTCTGGATATACAGAGTTCTTCTGTATTAAATTCCTTTTCTGGTAGTGCCTTTGGTTTAGGTACTTCCCTGTTTGTATTGGCAATGCCTATCTTGATAAAATGATAAGTACTAATGCAATCCTCACCATTCCAATCCATTAAGGAACTAAAAAATCTTAGATAAACAGGTTTATCACCTGCTCTAATTTTCTTTCTAAAGTTTTTTATGGACTTTTTGAAATTTTCAGGAAAATAATTTAATTCATTTAAATTAATTCCTGGATAAAGATTCTCAATTAATCCTGCATGATATGCTTTATATACGAAAATAGGATCTGCACCTTCAAGAATATTGAACTTACTTCCAGCTGGATAATCTTTTTCTATTGTATAGAATTTTATGTCTTCTATATGTTCTTGAGTAGATTTTCTAGCCAGATTGTATAATTTCAACCATTGAGTTTTGCTGAGGTTTCTGTATTGATCCTTTTCTTCTTCATATTCTGGGATTCTTATAGGGGATGTCTCCCTGAATATTACTGGTGGTCTGACCACTTTCCTAAAGTCCTCATTCTGTTGATAGAGGATGTTTGTTGCAATGCTGTGGAATAGTTCTTTGTGATCCCTTCTGGATTGATGAGTTTTGGTATTTTGTAATTGGCATAGCTTCCTTCTGCTTCAATTCTATTGGTGGAGGATTTATGGGTAACTCCACTGATTCCTATAATAGCTTTATTTGCATCTGCCCAATTGTTGTAAATTCCTGGATTTGGTCCATTATAGACTACATAAACCTTCTTTTGTTCAAATTTTTCTGCTTCATCAGCCCAATTGAATTTTTCTTTTCCTTTATCTGAAGCTTTTGAACTGTTAGGTTTGTTCTTTTTTGAACTGTTAGGTTCGTCCTTTTTAATATGAACTTCTTCCTTAAGAATTTTTTCAGAGTCTTTTGGTTCTGATAATTTCTTTGGGGAATTTAGTTCTTCCTTTATGTTTTCTGACTCCATAAGAGCTTTTTCAAGTTTTAACAACTCAAGTTGTTCTTCAAGGATTTTTATCTCCTTTTCTTTTATCTTGATCTTTAAGTCAATTTGCTCCATTCCTGAAATCATAAAAATAGTCAGTGGTGCTAACTCTCTAGTTAATGCATCAGCTAAACTATTTTTTGTTCCTGGTAGATGTTCCACATCAAACTTGTAGTAATTAAACCACTATTGCCATCTAATGAGTCTTCCTTGTTTATAATCTCCTGCAATGTTAGTTCTTAAAAAATGTCCAAAATTTTTGTTATCTGTTCTAACAATAAATCTTGAACTTATGACATATATTGCAAATTTCTTTATGGCCTTTTTAACAGCCAAATATTCTTTTTCATTGCTATGATAATTTAATTCAGGGCCTTGAAATGATCCTGAAGTAAATCTGCAAAGATATTCATCTTTGTCATCAACTTTTGCTTTTAATACTGCTCCCCAATATTCATGTGAAGCATCTGTTTCTATTATCATTTTATCATCTGGTCCTAGATGATATAGAGTTGGTAAATCTTTTACTTGTGCTTTTACTTTATCCATGTATTTAGTATTTTCTTCAGTCCATTGCCAGACATAATTTTTTTTAAGTTTTGCCTGTAATGGTTTTCTCATTTCTGCTAATTTCTTTATGTATGCTTCTGCATATGTTAAACATCCTAGAAATCTTTGTAATTGATTTTTATCTTTGATTATACTAGGAAAGTTTTGTATATTGTTTAAAATATGGGGTTGTAGATGATGTTTTCCATCTTCTATTTCTAACCTTAAATATTTTATTTTCTGTTGAGCTAAAACTGCTTTCTTTTCTGATAATACTATTCTTGATTTTCTACATTCTTGTAAGACATTAATAATATCTAAATAATGTTTTGATAAATCATTACTAAATATTAAAATGTCATCTATATACACACAACAAAAATTGTGATATTTTTTGAAGATATTATCCATATATCTCTGGAAAATACCTGGTGCTTGTTTAAGTCCAAATGGAACAACTGTCCATTGGAATTGTCCTTGAGGGCAACTGAATGCCGTTAATTTCTGTGATTCATTATCAAGTCTTATTTGCCAAAATCCACTTTTGCAATCAAAACTTGAAAAATATTTCTTTCCTTTAATTAGTGATAATAATTCTTCTTTCTTTGGTATAAAATATCCATCATCTATAGTTTCTTTGTTTAAAGATTTAAAGTTTATTACCATTCTCTTTTTTCCTCTTCTTTTTTCAGCCTCTTTTTCTACTAAAAATGCTGGACTAGAATGAGGTGAGTTACTGGGAATAATTACTTTTAATTCTAAAAGTTCTTGAATTTGTTTTTCAAATTCCTTTCTGTCTTCTGGAGTATAAATCATTGGTTTTACCCTTATGACTTTTAAGGGGTCTTTTAATTCTATTTTTGCTATTTCATTAGATCTATTTATGTTTGGATCTAAAGGATTTTCTGAACATACAGTTTTTAATAGTTTTCTTATTCCTGTTAAGGCTTTATTTTCTTGGATTTCATTTAGAAAGGGGTTTTGGTTAACCTCTATGTCTAAAGAAATGTTTTCTAAATGTGGTTTGTGTTTTTCTTCTATCTCACCACGTTTTCGCTTTTTATGTTGTTGCATAAAAGTTGGCGATGAAATAGTTAATGCTTTCCTAATCTTTGATACGTAGATTGTTTCTCCATCTAAAGTTGTTATACTTATTTTTTCTAGGTATTGTGTAAACGGTTGATATAGATTTAGAAAGTTATTTCCTAACAAAATATCAACTCCTGTTTCTTGTTGGTAAATTGTGGGTATATGAAAGATTTCTCCTCCTATTATTATATCTGTATCTGTTAATACTTTGTTTAAATTTATTATAGTATTATTTGCAATTCTTACTATTAATTCTTTTGGAGATTGTTTCCAAAGTTCTTCTGGGAAAACATTCTTACTAGCTACACACATACTAGCACCTGTGTCTATATATGCATGTAAATGGTAATTTTTTTATCCTTTGAATTTTAGTCCTATTTTTATATAGGTACTATTTGGGTTTGTTATGCTTAATATTTCATCCATTGTTTTGAATCAGATTCATAATCAGAATTATAATTAGAATTAGATATTTCTGAGTCTGTTATTTCTTCTTCAGTTTCTTCTAGTAGATAAATACTACATGTATCATCTATATCAGATTCCTTTATTGGTTCTAATTCCATTTTAAAGGCTTCTTCTAATATTTTTGCTTTTTGTGGGAATTCTTTTTTAAACTCTTTTTTATGTTGTAGCCTACTCGGGCATTCATTAGCATAATGGCCTTCTTCGTTACAAATCCAACATCTACATTTCTTTTTTCCTGAAGGGCAATAGTTTTTCTTTTCAGATGTACTATATCTTCTTCTTCTAAAATATCTTTTCCTCTAAGGTTCTCTATTATATCTTCTTTTATACTTTAGAAAGTTTTGTTTTCTAAATTTGAATCTTTTGATTTTTCTAAATTTTTTATATCTATGTTTTTTATATTTGTTATATGGTTTTATGTTACAACCATATTTTCCTGGTGTTTTAAAGTCTCTTGAATCACAACAAATTTTATCATTTCCTCTTATTTGTTTAAATTCTTTTCTTTCTTGGCATTTTATTATTATCCATTTTTTTAGTCCTTTTATTCTTCCTCCTAAGGTGTCAGGTATAATTTGTCTATTTCTATTATTCCATTCCTCTGTGAGAGTTTTGTGTAATGTTCCAGGTAATTTTTGATAAAACATTTCCTTATAAGTTCCTTATATGGATGGAGGTAATTTATGATAATACATTTCATATTCACATATGAAAGAATCTATATAACACATGTCACATATTTCCATATTTGTTAAATGCCACTTAGCTTCTTCTATTTCATTTTCACTAGATTCTGTTACATTTCTTCCTTTATCTTCACCTATAAATTCCTTATATATTTCATTTATTACTGTATCTAAGTAATCTCTTCCTGTTGTAGCATTTCCTGTCATTTTGTGTGATACTAAAACTTTACAAACTGAAGGGTTTGTATTTGTAGTTGATGATGTTTGTATAATTACACTCATTCCACTAGCCCATTCATCTAAGGCTTTCTTTCTATCTCTTATACAGTCTAGGTCTAAAATATCTGTTTTATAGTTTTCATGTGGTCTAAATTCTGGTGGAATACTTCCTCTAGTACCCCAATGTAATCCTTCTTCCATTTTAGGTGGTTGTCTTCTCCTATATGTTGGATCAAGTTCTTCTGGCCTATACCTATTTTCTCTATGTGGGCCAGATGTTTCTCCTCTTTCTGGAGTTGATCTTTCTGGGCTTGTTCTGGGTATTAGTACTGGTTCCATATTAATTCTTTGGGTTGTATCTTCTTCAGATTCACTTTCACTTATTACTGTCATATCATCTTCTTCTTTATTTATGTAAGATTTTTCTTCATAATGTTTTTCTAATTCTTTATCTGTTAATGTTAATAAACTAATCAATTTTTCTATGTCCTTATTTTCAGGATTCATAAATTGTTTTTCTAAACTTTTCCTGTATTCTGTTAAATCCATTAGATTGTTATTATTTGTTTAGATTCTTCTGCTTTTCTTTTTTCATTTATAGGAATTAATGCATCAGATCTTCTTGGAGGTTCTTCTTTTAATCCTTTTAATGGATCAGATTTTAATCCATTTCCTTTTGATGTGTTATTAATATTCTTTTTTAATTCTAGAATTTCTTTATATATCTCTAACTGTATTCTTTTTGATTCTTGTATATCCTCATTTGTAATGTCTATGTTTTCTGCTATAATAATTAAAGCTTCCATTATAGATACTTGATTTTATTTATACTTGTTAGGGTATTATTTCCTTCTAATTGTATTTCTAATAATTTTTCTTTTACCATTGTTATTTCATTGTATAGACTAAGTCTTTCATTTCTTCAATTTCCTCTTTCAATTCTTCTATTTCTCTATTTCTTTTATTCGCATTAGGTTGGGTGTCTACAAATGTTATTCTTTGTATATTATTCCTTTTTGATGTTATTAGAGGTTTTTCTTTAATGTCTAAATTCCATTCATCAGGCACTTCATATTCTGATAGTTTTTCTGGATTTTTTATTACTTGTCCTATATCCTTAAAAGTTTTATCTATTTCTATGTATTCATGTTGTCCATATATGGAGCTATTGTGACTGTTTGTTAATGAATATCCTACAAGGTAGTGTATTGAAAATGGGTGATTTCCATCTTTCATCAAATTTCCTTGTTCAAAGTCATAAGCTAGACTCAATACTTGATTTAAATTTTTATCATGGATATTAACAGCAAATCTTGGATATGCTGTAAATTTTAATTTCTGGTATCCTAAATTTCCATTGATCATTCCTAGCAAAGCATCTTTTCTGTTTGTTATTCTGTTATCTAATAATGCTAATTTGATTGGTGTGTCTATTCCTTCTCTAAAGTGTGCTTTTATTAATATTTGTATTCCTCCTAAATGAATGTATCCAATTTTTTCTCTATCCTTTTCAGGGATTTTTGATAGTTTTTCTATAATAGTTTCTTTATTGATTAATGGTATGTTAAACCTTCCTTTTGCATCAGCTATAGTTATACTCATCTCTTTATTGCTTATGCCATAATATACTATGTCTTTTCTTGGAAATAAGTTTCTTATTTTTGAGAATGATTCTTCTCTAAATCCATCTTTTTCTTTTAAATTTAATTTTGATTTTTGAATTTCTTCAAATTTCTTTTTACTGAATATCATTTGTGAAAAACATCCTGAAATGTCCTGTGTTTCTACATCAATTATTTCTTGTTTTTTTATTATTTCTTTCATGTTTTTATAGGTTTTATAAATTTTTAGTTTCTTTTGTAAGACATTCCATACCTTCTGTTTTTTATGTAAGGGTTAAGGTCTATAAGTGATCTTTTTACTTTAAAAGAGTCCCTTTTAGACAAATGCCCTCTTATTATACCCAATAGTCTATTTTTAATAAATAAAAAAAATCTACTAAGAGTCCTTTAGTGATGTTTGGAACTTCTCAAGGACCCTTTTAGACAAATGCCCATTTGTCTTCGAGGGTTTCCTTTAGTGGCAAAACATTACTTAAAGACCCTTATTTGATTTTTTATTAAAAGGGGTTTTTGTTCGGTTTTTTTAGCTCAACTATTGGTTAAAGCAATGAGGAAATAAATAGGACATTTCTCTTAAATGTACCTATGGAGGTACCAAACTGTATTTTTGTACCCTATGGTGAATTTTTGTCAAAAATGGTCTCTCTTGTCTGGTTTATTACTTGTATCAGCCGATAATTTGGGGCTAAGAAAAAAACAAATAAAAAAGAAAGGAAAAGCTGAGGAAACCAAAAGGAAAAAGAAAGAAAACCTTAAAGAGATTCTAAGAGAAGGGAAACATTTAACTTGAGGAAACCAAAATACGACCTTTTCACTTAATCTGCCAACCCTCACTAGAGATGAGCAGCGGATCGAAACTGCCTGCTTTTTACCAATTCGAATTCAATCCAATCCAAAGCAGATTTGAAGATTTCTAATCCAAATTCGATAATGTAGTCAATTCGAACTAATACAAATTCAACCAGATCGAATTTTTTAAGATTGGATAGGGTCGGATTGAGATTATAATTTATTTTTTATTATTATTATATATAAAATACAATATATACAAACACTTAAATTTTAAATTAGTACATTTTTTAGTAAAAATTATTTATTTATAGTCACAACTTAGATAATCAAAATAATAAAAAGTATACTATTGAATATTATTAAATTATTATAGAGAATTTGACATTTATATTTATTTTTAAAACTAAAATAATAATTTAATGTAATTGTGGTATTTATAATATTTAAATATAACACATTAAAGATATTTATAATTTCAATAGTAATTCGGTCTGGATCAGAATGCAGCGGATAATAAAATCTGTTAATCTGAATTTGATCTGAATCCGAACGGATTGTATACTTTTCAATCTGAATCAAATCCGACTATAAAATATGTTAATCTAATCCAATCCAAATCCGACGGATCAGATTGGATTTTTTAATTTTGATAAATTGATCGGATTATTTGCTTACCCTAACCTTCACCCTGCAATTGCATTAGAAATGGATACTAATTTGTTTCCATTCAAGGGCTTTCACTGCCTTAACTATAAACTTCACTGTCAGATTTGGATCAAATTATTTAATTTTAGCGGATTGATCAAATTATTTGTTCACCCCTAATCTCACCCTCTAGTTGCGTAAGAAATGGATGCTAATTTGTTTCCATTCAAGGGCTTTCACTGCTTTAACTATAAACTTCACTATTTTATCATTCATTGCTCTATTGAGCTCATACCTAGGATTTTCGACCCCTCACATTCTTCCTTTTGTTCTCAGTAATACCTAAATGAAATGAAGAAGTATATTATTAAACACGATTATTATTTTTGTTGAAGAATCTTAAAAAAGCATTTCATTTCTATTCCTCTTTTGAAAATCAGAAAATAGATTCTTATTTTTTGTGCTTTGAGGAACACAAAAGTGTTTTCAAATAATCAAAGTTCATCCCTTATTGCTTGACTCTGTCTTAATTTTCTGTTGTTTATGAATTGTTTATAAATAGCAATGATTTTAATTTATGAGTGTGTATGAATGTGAATAATAACCACAAATAATATTGGGGTCGGCTTCAAAAGCATGGCGGAAAATATTGGCTGATGAGTATTATTGTATGACTTGTTTGTGATGGAAGATGAATTCTTTGCTACTTCTAGGATGGAAAGTATGTGTTGGACTTTTATTTCTGCATTATGGAATGAGTATTAAATTGGCAGACTAATAGACAATTAGACATTAGTGATTCACTTTATTTACAATACAGAGAGCTTGTGAAAGTGTGTTATGACTGTGTGGCATAGTATGTTTGGTAGGCTCAATCAAAGAGATCTTTCATTTATTTTTCATACATGGGCTGGGAGCTTAGTGAGATATTAGATATCATTCAGTCTGAAAGTTTCAAAATTGATGTGAAATAAGTTTTAATGATTGAATGCTTATGATTTACATGATCGTGATTGTCATGCAAAACTTGTATTGTTCTTTGATCAATCCTTAGTATTTTAGTTGATTGTGAAATTAAAATGTCTAATTAATTCAATAAGTTTTGATGTAAATCAACTGAAATTTCCTATCTGTATATGTTCCTAGTGTATGTGCTTATATTAGCCAAATGAACCTCTTCTTAAGGCAGAAACTATCCTGCAAAGGCTCCCCATTGATGACTGCATAAAGGATGCTGAGCCAACTTTATTAATTATTTCTGACCAAGTATAAATCAAATCATTTTATGATACTTATATTCCTAATTCTCACATCGTAAATAATTAGTATTTTCAACCTTTGAGGAGAACTCCAAAATACTTTTATATCAAATCTTGGTTGGCCATTCCAATACCCTATTTTATCAATCCCAAAAAAGGGATAATAAGAGAGAAACAAATGTTTAAATAGTGCAATAAAGCTACTGATGTTAACAAATAAATTTTTGAAGATCACATTCTCAAGATTGGAATACATGTAGTTAATGATGTAAGGTATCATGAGAGAGGTAAAGGTAGAACATTAAGACTTTGCTCATTGCAATGCCATAAAACACTTTCAAGACTAAAACAAGCATTTTGCAAATATAGCAAAATTTTGAGATACTTGTTGGATTTAAGAATAATGTGCTTTTGTGAGAAGAACGTTACTAATATGAGAAGCACTTTAGAGTTACTAAAACCATATCTAGGTGAAAATGAAATTAGCACTTTATTCATGTTATTTACATTAGTGTTGATTTTTTAGGGACTAGAATTACACTTCTTTTTTTTTTTTTTTTTAATAATGGGATTAGAAAATGTTCATTACAAAATAACGGCTTAAGTGTTCATTTTAAAAAAGGACACCTTAGGTGCCTCACATCTTTTTTTTTTTCTTCAGACCTAACATGTACTTAATTGAATTGTTAAATTTTTTAAAGACATGTTTAATAACATTGTTGATTTCTGATTTATGAATTATTTTTAGTAATTTTGAATTTTTATCAAAAAAAATCACCTGTATGTTTGATAACCAATTTTTGAGATAGAAGTTTCGTCTTACTAGAATAATATCTCCTTAGATGTATTATAAGAGGATTAATAGTCTGTAAATCTTGGTAAATTTACAAAGTTTATCAGAGTTCCATATATTTGTAAATTATTAGAGTTACGTAGAAAGAATAGTCCAATAACTTTATATTTGGTGTTTTTGTTCCTTATTTGAAACTAACTCTTTTCGGTTCTTTTTGTCATCTTCAAATATATGAAAACTTTGTATTTTATGATAAGAATCATGTCTACATTAAAAAATTTCATCCTTTGTGAAATATGTTGAGATTCATTTTGAAATAGGAAAGTAATTAAAATGTTAATATGGTAGAGATCATTCCCAATATGGCAAAAATCATTAATATCATTTTTTGTCGTTTTATTTCTATTATAAATTCATGTAATCTATATAAAGCAATATAATTAGTGAAATATTCACAACCAAATATTACATTCTTCTTTTCTACATGGTGTCAGAGCCGATTAGGATCTGCAAATCGAAAAAAAAAAAAAATCAAAAATAGTTGCCGAAAATCCCATACCCACCATCAGTGCCGACAACTGCCGCTCATTTACCTCAACTCGTCTCCGACAGCTACCATCCAAACACCACCCAAACACCACAAACCCACGGCAACCAAACCAAACCAAATCCACTGTGAACTTTCTCTCACCGTGAAACCAAACCACCACAAACCCACGACAACTTCACCCAAAGCTTACACCCACCGTGAAACCAAACCAATCCCCCATCGCACCACCCAAAACCTCCAAAACTAACCACCCAAAACCACCACCGGACCCAAAACCAGATCTTAACTCCCAAACCCATCACGCCCCCCATCAAATCCAATGCCTCCCACCGTCCACAAATCCATCAAAATAAAGCCACAAACCCATCGCGCACCTCCCACTGTCCACAAATCCATCAAAATAAAGCCAAACCCATCGTGCCCCCCATCAAACAACCACACACCTACACATAAAAAAAAAAAAAAAAAAAACAACTCGTGAAGCCCAAAAGAGCCAACACCACTCGAAGCCCCTTCCCTCGCTGCTCGTCGCCACCAGCGCCGCACCCAGCTTTCGTTGCCATAAATCCACCAACGCTGCGCCACTGCTTGTCGCCACCTGCACTGAGCAAATTTCTTTTCTGTTTGTCTCTACAATTGAAGTAGAGACTTAGTAAGAGTGCACCATATTAAAAAAAAAAAAAAAAAAGGGAAAGCAAAGCAAAGCAAAAAAAAAAAAAAAAAAGGAGAAAGAGATCAAATGAGTGACGGAATTGAATACCACAGCATCAAATTTGTTTCGACCGTTCAAACCAAGCCAGGAGATGATATTATTGACAAAACTTTGACATTAGTAATATCTACGAATAATATTGGTATTGGTAAGGCTTTAAATAGTTCTATCTCTATTTTGAATAATACATGAATAATTGATTCTAGTGCAACAGATCACATGACAAATGATGCTAGACATGTTTCATTACTTCGACCCTCTACAAAACATTTTGTCTCTATTGCAAATTGTACTTCAACCCCAATCATTGGGGAAGACTCTTTAACTCTAACTGATACATTAAAATTAGAGAATGTTTTAGTTGTTTCATCTTTAAATTATAACATTTTATCTGTTTCTCAAATAACCACTGCCTTATCTTGTGTTGTAATTTTTTGGCCTGATTATTGTGTGTTTAAGGACATCAACACCAGAAAAATGATTGGCTGTGGTATTCGACGGGGGCAGCTGTATTACTTAGATTTGGACTCAACAAGTATTGAAAGCTCACAACAAGCATTGACAGTTGTTAATTCTGAAGAGCAAAAGAGGAAAGAAATATGGTTGTGGCATCGCCATTTTGGACATGCTTCCTTTGGTTATCTAAAAAGGTTATTCCCCAGTTTATTTTTAGCAGCTGATGTGTCGAGCTTCCACTGTGATGTTTGTGAACTTGCACGAAGTCATCGTGCTTCATTTCCATTACGATTGAACAAAAGTCCACTACCTTTCATGACTATTCACTCTGATGTCTGGGGTCCATCTAAAGTTACTACTTTGGGTGGGGCACGGTGGTTTGTAACATTTATTGATGATTGTACAAGGATGACATGGCTATGCTTGATGAAATCTAAGAGTGAAGTGAATTCGTTATTTCAAAGGTTCCATAAAATGATTGAAACTCAATATCGTGCAAAGAATCAAGTTCTTCGGAGTGACAATGGTGGAGAATACTAGAGTATTGAGCTTCAACAATTTTTGGAGACACAAGGAATGATTCATCACACAACTTGCTCTTACACACCGCAACAAAATGGGGTGGCAGAGTGCAAGAATAGACACTTGTTGCTCATGGTCCGAGCTTTGTTAATTGAAGCCCATATGCCATTATCTTATTGGGGAGAAGCACTCACTTTTGCAGCCTATTTAATTAATATGGTCCCCTCCAATACCATCAATTTCAAAACACCATTCCAAACCCTAACAGATGCAGTTGTTGCCCCAACGGTCTCAAATTTACCCCCTCGTGTCTTTGGTTGTGTGGTGTTTGTACACCTCCACAAACATCAAAGCACAAAACTAACTCCTTAAGCATTGCAATGTGTTTTTTTTGGGTATGCTAGTCATCAAAAAGGATATCGATGTTACCATCCCCCATCTCGAAAATTGTTTGTTACAATGGATGTTGTCTTTCATGAAGATACAATGTACTTTTCTGAAGCTGAATTTCAGGGGGAGTACCAGAAGGAAATTCAAACTCTCGACTATGATGGAAGTGAAAACCAAAATGTGAGTAACTTAGATGTTAGTGGCATAGCATTGGATTACACTATTGATAACTGACAAACCGAACTGAACCAAGCAATATATGAATTAGATTCAAGTGGTACGACATTAGATCAAAATGTCAATGAGAACCAAATAATTGAAGAAATAAGTGATGAACATCCCATTGACGAACTGAGTACTTCTCATCCTGAAATCGAGCCATTGGATAGTATGGCTCCATCTCCTATCGATATATCACACCAATCGTTTACTAAATTTGTTCTTGAGCCAAACAGAAGACAGTTACCACAACATAACATAAGAGGTATTCCTAAACCCACATATGAACCCGAACTTTCTAGTAAAGTAAAATATCCTATGAGTCACTATGTGTCTAACCATCGTTTATCAAAATCAAACATGTCATTTGTGAATCAATTATCTGTTGTATCTATTCCTAATAGTGTGCAGGAAGCTTTAGCTGACCCAAAGTGGAAAGTTGCTATGAATGAGGAGCTGAGATCCTTACAAATGAACAAGACTTGGGAACTTGTTGATCGCCAACCAACAAAGAAAGTTGTTGGATGTCGATTACAGTGAAGTACCGAGAAGATGGTACGATTGAACATTATAAAGCAAGATTGGTGGCAAAAGGATACACTCAAACATATGGGATTAGGGGTGTCAAAGGGGACAGGCCAGCCCGGCCCGGCACGGCACGGCCCATCCCATCAAATTAACGTACCGTGTTGGCCCGTGGCCCGTTAGATAGCGTGCCGTGTCGGCCCTCGGCCCTTAGTCGTGCCGTGCCGTGCCTTCACTTTCAGCCCACGGGCTTTAGTGTGCAGGGTCGTGCTCTATCCTTTAATGTAGCTTAATGGGCCATATGGCCCGTGGCCCGTTAGGCCTTGTAATTTACTTGCTTCACAAAAAGTGCACATATAAACCCTCACAAGCAAATTTCGAACCAGCAACTAATTATTTGGAGTCTTTGGACTAACACCCATTTCCACTTAGCTACAAACTCTTTTGTGTTATATATTTTGTAAAATATATTTACTTTATATTTAATTCTAATAAATTTATAATTTACTTTTACATTTACTGTGCTGAATCTGAATTACATATTTAGTTATTTACATTTACAGATTTACTATTTTTTTTACCCTAATCGGCAATCCCAATTCGGCGTTCGCAGTTCGCACACTCCAATACTCCATACTCTCTGTTGACTGAAAGTACTTTGTGAAATCTGAATCCTTGTCGACAGCCGACAGCCGACTCCCCAGTGGCTAGCGACGCGACGGGCGACCAGCTTGAACGACTCGTCGAGACGTCGACTTACCAGCTCACGGCACTTCGCACTTCCGGCTTAGGGCTTACACAGTCCACCGTCCTCCACCATTTTTTGGCGTCTTCCCAGTTCCCATAGTGAACGGAAAGTGTCACACCGAATCTCTGTCATCTTCTCCAGCCGAATCTTCCGGTATTTCAATGGGTTAACTTATGTTTGTCTCTAATTTCAATAATGAGGGTGATTGCCTGATTGGTCACTAGGATGAGTTGAGAGTTGATAATTCAGACAATTGGAACTTTGGAAGCTTTATAAATAACGAACCTCTCTTAACAAATGGCTCTCTTTTGCTTTTCTTATTTATATTTCACTTTTACTTTGATGATAAAGGGAATATATCAATATATCGTATATATGCATTGCTTCCAATAGGGACTTTCTTAAAACAGATTGTTTATGATAAGATAAAGTTAATCTAGTGAGCATAATTGTGCATCTTTCTTCAATTATGCAATTGAATAAAGTTACTTGGTTTAAGGTACAATAAAAGAGTATAAACTGTTTTGAATTAGGATCGATGGGGGGCCCAAGGGGACAAATATATAGCAACTTGATTATTTGTAAATATCACATTCTTCCTTGTCTGAATTATTGAATGTACAATTTCTTTAAAGAAATTGATACAAAGTTTAAATATATAAAATCCTGGTCACTTGTCTTATTTATAAGTCTGGCTTAATGTAATTATCTATTGTAATTTTGTACCTAATGATCCATGGTTATTGTTGACTAATCTACCTTTATTTATTTTATTTTATTTTGTAGATTTTTCTCAAAATGGAAAATACAGGTTATGATTTATCATATGAGTCTGATTATGAATGGTGAGATGCAAGATAATCCAGAGATGCAAGCACAAGTTAATGAAGCTCATAATGTGGAAAAAGGAAAAGGTCATAAATCAGTAAAAAGACAAAAAACTTCTGAGGTTTGGAATCATTTTGACTCCAATTGATAAAAGTGAAAATAAGGCAAAATGCAATTATTGTAAGAAGATTTATACAGCTAAAAGTGGTGGTGGAACAGGATATTTTAAAAGGCATTGGCCTGGTTGCTTGCTAAAACATGGTGGGACTGAGGAATCTATGGATGGTAGCAAGTTGAAACAATCAGTGTTAAATATTCATGGAAGTTCAATTACCTCTTTTAGGTACAATCAAGCAAAAATGAGAGAGGGGCTTGCAACTTATATTGCTAGTGCAGAACAACCATTTACTTTTGCTGAAGATCCAAGGTTGGAGCGTTTTATGAAAACATGTATTCAGCCTTAATGGGTGCGTATTTCTAGAAATACTGCACATACTGATTGCATGAAGCTATATAGTGACATGAAATAGACCTTGATTTCTCATTTTCATAATTTAATGAATAAATCATTTTCTGTCACTTCTGATTTATGGACTGGGTGCAATAATCATGGCTATATTTGTGTCACTCTCCATTGGATAAGTGTTGATTGGAAACTTGAGAAGAGGATCATTGCACTTAGGTTAGCTGAATATCCTCACAATGCTGATCAGATTTTTAGTTTGATGAGTAATATCTTTACAGAATATGGTCTTAATGGGAAAGTTTGTTGCATGGCTTTTGACAATGCTAGTGTCAACAAAGTGGTTTTTAATTCATTAAAGGATATCATCCCACCATTGCATGGTAGTAAGGATTTATTTTTTCATATGAGATGCATGTGCCACATAATCAACTTATGTGTGCAAGATGGCTTCAAACTCCTGAGAAATTATATAGAGCCAATAAAAAATGCTATCACTTTTATAAGTTCATCAGGGGTTAGGACACAAGAATACATGAGTCATCTCGCTACTTATAATTTGAAACGAAGAGCACTTCAAACTGATATTGCAATTAGATGGAATAGCACTTATCTTATGCTTAAGTCTTGTGTGGGTTATGATGGTGCTATTACTTCTTATTTTAATAGAAGAGTTGTTGATGGCATGCAAAAGTTGACAACTGAAGATTGGAATATTGCTTTTGCTTTCATGGAATTTTTGGAAGTTTTTTATAATGCTACCAAGGAATTGTCAGGAATGTATTACCCCACTTCTCATTTGGCTATCTCACAATTATATGCTATGTCTATTGTGTTTGCTAAGTATCGTGAGGACGAAGCATTTAATCCTGTGTGTTTGGCTATGGAATTCAAATTCAAAAAGTATTGGGAGGAATTGCCTACAATTTTCATCTTAGCTGCTTGTATGGATCCTAGAATGAAACCAAGTATTTTGGTAACTGCATTGGATCATTATTATGTTAATTTTGGTATAGAATATTCCAATATTTGGACTTTTGAGAAAATTCAGCATTTGTTGAATTCTACGTTTTTGGTTTATGAAAAGAAGTTTGGGAAGAAGAGTTCTACATCTTCCAATCCACGAGTACAAGGTTCTAGTTCTAGTTCTACATATGCTTCAAGTTCAATGGCTCTTCTCTTGTCACAATGTGGAAAACAACGAGCTGATGGTACTTCCAACACTGAATTATCTCGCTATTTGGAGAGTGACTTTGCCATTATGGAAGATCAAGAGTTTGACATCCTTGATTGATGGAAGTCACGTGAAAGGCAATTTCCTGTATTATCAATAATGGCAAGGGATTTACTAACTCTTCCAGTATCTACCGTACCATCAGAAAGTTCTTTTAGTGCAAGTGGGAGGACACTAGATACGAAGAGGAGCCGATTAAGGGATGATACATTAGATGCTTTAGTTTGCTTGAAGGATTGGACTGATGTTCAACTTCGAAATGATTGCATAGAATTGCAAGATATGCCTAAACAAATTTATGAACATGACTTGGAAGAAGACGACGTTCAACGCTTTGCAGATTTGGATTTAACTGTTGATTGAATGTTGTAAGTTTTATATATTTATATTTATGACCCTTTGAGCATCTCATATATATCTCACATGAATTTATCATCTGTTTTTTTTAGCATAGATGTTGGTTATAGCTAGTACGGCTTTTCTCCTTTGTTTGTTGGAAATATCTAAATTGAAATTGATATGTTGTTTTATAGGTTGATTTTTTATAACCTTCTATTAAAAAGAGGTTTAATAATATGGTCTCTGCAGATACACAAGTGGCTGGTTGATATTTTGAGTTTGCTGTTGGTGCTCTTTTTAACCTTACTGAAGTAAATATGGATATTAGAAAGTCTTGCATCAGGTGGTTGATATTTTGAGTTTGTTGTTAGTGCTCTTTGTGATATTCATGGCATGTAACTGCTATGGTGCTTTTTGTGATAGTTAGGGCACGTAACTGCTATGGTGCTTTTTGTGATATTCAGGTTTAGGACATGTAATTGTTATGATGGTTTAGTTTTATAAAAATTTATGTATATTTAACCATTTTATACATCGTTTTAGCAAGTCTCAATATGATTGGATTTAATTATAAAAATTGAGGGAGACAGAACTGAATGAAATTGCTAAATTAAGATCATCTTTCATTGGGCAAATCATTGGTATAATATTATTAGATGTTTTAGTAATTGTTTTGTAGCAGTTATGTATACAGATCCACATTCAAAGCATCTTGATGTTAATTAAATTATGCTAATGCCTAATTATACCTACAGGCTAATAATAGAATAGACGCTTCAACAAAATAATTGATTAAGAAAATCTTTTATTGAACCATAGAAATTGGATTTTTACTAACCACCTCTTATAATAAATATTATTATATTATTAATATTTTTAAATTGTTTAAAATGTTATCTTTCCAAACCAGAACACCACATTAATCCTTCTTGTACCTAAGCTATTACCCCCACCAATCACCATGCATCTCTTATTCAGTCCTCTTAACTTAATTGTGTAGGACTTGATTTCATTTCACACTATGGGTTGACACTTGACAGGTTGTTGCTTTGAGTTTTAATTTAATATTATCTCTTAAGCTTATAAATATAAGCAATTAGCAAACCACGTACCTTCGATATATCATATATTCATTTTTTCTAAATTTATCTAATATTTCATCTCCATACAAAAATTTCCTTATATATATATATATATATATAAAGGAATTATCATTCCATTAAAAAAAATTACCATTCCATAATAAAAAAAAAAAAAAGATTATAGCGTGCCGGCCCGGCCCAGCCCATTTCGTGCCAAGGGCTAAAGGGCCGTGCCGTGCCGTAATATAAACCAATAAGGCCGTGCCGTGCCGTGCCACATTTATGATGGGCCGTACCGTGCTGGCCCAACGGGCCGAAGGATCACACTATTAACGGGCCGTGCCAGCCCGGCCTGGCCCTTTTGACACCTCTATATGGGATTGACTATACAGAGACATTTGCACTTGTAGCAAAAATGAACACAGTTTGAGTCATATTATCCCTAGTTGCAAATCTGGATTGGCCATTAAATCAGTTCGACGTAAAGAATACTTTTCTACATGGAGATTTATCTGAAGAAGTCTACTTGGATCTTCCACCAGGAAGTATGATGTTAGAAATTCATAATGAAAAAGTGTGTAGATTAAAGAAATCATTGTATGGATTAAAGCAATATCCAAGAGCATGGTTTGGTAGGTTCACAAAGTCTATGAAAGAATTTGGCTATCAGCAGAGCAATTCAGACCATACTTTATTCCTAAAGAAATAGCATGGTAAGATCACTATACTTATTGTATATGTAGATGATATGATCGTAACAGGAAATGACCCTGAAGAAAGAAAAGCTCTTCAAAGTTATTTGTCTAAAGAATTTGAAATGAAAGACCTTGGGTTCTTAAAGTCTTTTCTTGGGATCGAGGTTTCTCGATAAAAGGATGAAATCTTTTTATCTCAAAGAAAATATGCCTTGGATCTACTACAAGAGACTGGTATGTCAGCATGTCAACCAGTTGATACACCAGTAGAAGAAGGTCTAAAATTGTGTGTTGAATCCAACCAGGTACCAGTAAACAAAGAAAGATACCAAAGACTTGTTAGGAGGTTGATGTACTTATCTCATACTAGACTAGATTTGGCTTATGCTTTAAGTATTGTCAGCCAATTTATGCATAATCCTGGAGAACAACATATGAATACAGTTATTCACATCTTGAGATATTTAAAGTCTACTCTTAGAAAAGGAGTATTATTCACCAAAAACACAAACTATCAAAGTATAGAAGCATATACTAATGCTGATTGGGCTGGAGATAAGGGTGACAGGCGATCTACTTCTGGCTACTTCACCTTTGTAGGAGGTAATCTTGTGATATGGAGAAGTAAGAAGCAAAATGTTGTAGCTCGTTCAAGTGCAGAAGTTGAATTTAGAGGTTTAGCAAATGTACTTTGTGAGACACTATGGCTAAGACTTCTCTTAGAAGATTTGGGTTTGCCTTCTGAACAACCTGTCCAAATATTTTGTGACAATAAAGCAGCATGTGATATTGCACATAATCCAGTTCAACATGACTGTACAAAGCACGTCGAGGTAGACATATTTTTTATCAAGAAAAAGTTGGATGGAAAGATTGTGGAATTACCAAAGATTCGTTCAGACAATCAGTTAGCTGACATTCTCACCAAAGCAATTTCAAATCGAGTGTTCTTAAAGTTTTTAGACAAGTTGGGCATGTGGGACATGTATGCACCAACTTGAGGGGGAGTGTTGAGATTCATTTTGAAATAGGAAAGTAATTAAAATGTTAATATGGTAGAGATCATTCCCAATATGGCAAAAATCATTGTATTTAATTAATATCTATTTCTGTCGTTTTATTTCTATTATAAATTCATGTAATCTATACAAAGTAATATAATTAGTGAAATATTTACAACCAAATATTACATTCTTCTTTTCTACAAAATGTGCTAAAACTAGACACAAATGGGGTGCCTTTCAAATAAGCAAATGGTTACAATTATACTACTGTTAATTATATAACCTAGTCATTTTGATTTAAATGTTTGATTTATATTGACACAAATATTTGGTAGTCTTCATTAAGACATTCAAGAAGTAAAGGGATGAGAATAAAAAGTTATCTAATGCTGATTGCAGAATAACCATTCACTAGGAAGATCATATGCAAGAGATATGAGCAGCCCACTAAATTGTTTGTGTTTAGTAAAGGCACGGTGTGGTAAAGGCTCTGGTTCTCTGTGTTTAGGCTTTGGTTGTATTATAAATATGTTAAGTGATAGATTCTTGAGCAAATTGTAAACTGTTTAACTTTTTATGTAATAGATGTAAGTAGATTGTAACTTTGTTAAGAGACATACTATTGAGTAGATTGTGCAGTTCACATGATTTTTTTCTAAGTAAGTTTTGTTGCACATTGTATTGTTGTATTGTTGAGATATATTAGTCATTATTTCTTAACAAATAACATTATTTATTTACCAGATTTCTTATTTAATCTCATTTTATTTAAAATACATTCAATTTCAATTAAAAAGTCTTAAACTACCACATATGCATAAAAAATAGATTAAATCGATATAAAATCGAAATGTGGTAAAAAAAATCGTTAAATATACAATAATACATTAAGGACCTAAGATATTGATATTATGATATTAACAATCATATCAAATATTACCTTAAAATATATTCATCTTAAATTAAACAGTTTTAAAATATTATACATAAGTAAAATAGATTAAGCCAATATGAAGTGGTACTGTGGTAAAAAAATTTTGATACGCATACAATTTTACATTAGAGATCTAAGATACTGGTAATATGACTTAACAAACAACCTTATGAAAATATTAACTTAAAAATTACATTTAACTTCAATTAAATGTTCTTACAATAGCACATATGTAAAATAGTTAAGTCGATATGAGGTCAAATTGTGATAAAAATAAGTCGATAAGCATGTCAATGTTTATAGGAAGAAAGGATGGTTACCAACACAAGTCGTGCTTATAGGAAAATTTACTGAATTTTAAATAAACAGTGAAAAGCGAGCATTAGGAAACATCCTATGTAATAGAAGTTTGGAAATCTGTAAACAGAATAATTTAAGAAGAAAAATAAATTTACATCACATGATTTCACTATTGCTTTTATTCATTCGCTTTCGCATAGAAAAGAGCTTATACAACATTCACATGATAAGAATCACAAAAAGTTTCCTTTCGGTCTATGACAAAACATGAAAATAGTTTACATCCATATCCAAATATTAATTACAACAAACAGTCCTAAGTGATTTTGAAGGGTTAATTACACATTTGACAAAGCGTTTAACACGTCGGACCTTTCTCTTTATCTTTGTTCCTCTCACACCTACAATGTGGACTTCACTTGAATCCACCTAGCTTTGTTGAGTCATGATTGGGGTATATCCATATGAATAGTTTCAATAGCCAATATTTGTTATTGATCAGTTGATAGGCAAAATAAATATAAATAGTTATAAAAAAAATACTACAAGTTTGTTACCTCTTATAGTGGTATATAAGCTGTCTCTTTGTGGTTGAGTGATGCTTTCCCCAACATATGCCTTCCGTCACATGTAATAGAAGTTCACAGACAAATAATTTTAGTTTAATTACACTCATTTATCTTAAGCAGTTTAAAATATTAATCTGTCTTAAAATATTATCCTAAGTAATTGTTAAAATAGTTTAAGAGTTTGAAAATTTTCTTTAAAATACATTTATCTTCAGTTAAACACTATTACAATAACACATATGCACAGGGGTAGAGTTATTCAGGGGCTGGGGGCTGAAGCCCCGGCCATAATTTTTTTTGTCTGCCCCTCCGTTGCTGCTCGCTTGCTCCAGCTTTAGCCTCTACCATCTGCTCCCAGCGAAGGTTGAATGATTCGGACCGATTATGCCAGTTGAGTTTCATCAGTCTCCTTCTAGCGATTGGAATTCTTCTTTGGGTATTCTAATCTAATCTTTTTTTCTTTCTTTAATTTTTTCGCATGCTACATTTATCTTTTTTAAGCCATAATTTTTCAAGATTTATTGAACAAAATCTTTCTAAGTTACTATCAAAAGGGGAAAAAGATCCAAGAATTTTTCAATATTTCTTGAACCAAATCTTTAAAAATTACTATCAAAAGAAAGAAAAAGATCCAAGAATTTTTCATGACACTGAGCTATGACACCAAAGGTAATGTTGATCATCCGTTTTCTTGACTTATGTATATGTTTTTGGGTTTGACAAGCTTTCAACAGAAAGGAACAGATTCTGTGATGTGGATTTCATTTTCTTCACTTTGTACTCAGGTTCAGTAAGTTTAGTTTCCATTTCCGTAGGCCATTGTTATTCATCTTAAGTTGTGGTTTGTTAGTTATTTCGAGTGTCTTCTGTTTTTTCTTTTTTGGGTGGAAAGTAATGCAGAATGTCCTCATCCGACCTCTTATGAAATGCCAAAGGCAAGTGTTATTCATCTTAACTTTGGTTTGTCAGTTATTTCGAGTGTCTTCTCTTGAAGTGCCTTCAGTTCTGGGCGCCTGCTTTAGACTCCAGTGCTCCTGCTGGCTACCGTTCTGCTTCCTGCGTGTTGCGTCACTCGCTGCTCCAGCTCCACTACTTTAGCCCCCCATAATAAATTCCTGGCTCTGCCCCTGCATATACATATTAAATATATAAGTCGAAATATAGTAAAAAAAAGTGGATAAATATGCAAATTTACATATTTACATATGACACCCAAGACAGTGGTAATATGATATTAACATATGAAAGTATTACTAACAATAATACATATGCATGTAAAATAGATAAGTCGATATAAAGTTGAACTATAATAGAAAAAAATCGATAAGCATGAAAGTACACTTTAAAGACCTAAGATCGTGGTAATATTATGCTAATAAACAACGTTGTTAATTTTTTTTTAAAATACATTCAACTTCAGTTAAACTATAGTAGAAAAAAGTCGATAAGCATTCAAGTAGAGACTAATAAGTATCACTTGCTATTTAGGTAGAGGTTTTGAATCTTAATCCAAAGTGGGTGGGTAAACATTATAACAACTTGAACAAGACAAGTAGGAAAAGACCTTGACAAACAGTGAGCACATGCTAGTGCTAAGAATAATGAATGTAAAAAGTTCGGTAGTTGCATTTAAGCATCTTGGTTGGCTTTTATAGGTAAAACAAGAGGCTCTAGGGCTTTGAAATGAAATATTTATGGCATTAATAACAACAAAAGTCTGGGTATAAATGACATAAGCACAATTCAGTTATATTCTAATCTCATTTCCTAAAGTCAATAGTCATCTCAATTTCTTAATCCCATTCTCACCTGGGTAGGGAAGCTTGACTTGCCTTTGCAATTTTTATCTTCCCAGGAGGTTGGATCAATGTTTGAACTGCCAAAACTTGCTGCCTGTAGAACGCAAAGCAGGAAATCCAGACAATCAGAGATATGACATCTGTATCCTAATATTTCATTCTAGGGTTCTTAGTGGAAGAGAAAACTGCAACATTCAAAGGGGAGAGAGTTGAATAAAAGTATCGGTACATATCAGTCAAAAAAGATGACAATTGGTACAAGAAAATTGAAGTATTGATAACATACACTTCTAGCCAACATCTAAGAACCATTAAGAGACTTGTTGTGTTCTAAAAGGCAAAAGCTTTCAAAAATATGCTATATGAATAATCCAAACTAACATGCCATCAGGCAATACATAAAAAAAATGGTTTTAATGTATATCAGTCTACTCGGTACACATTCTCTTGGCAAGAATTCAACAAAATATATACACGCCATACTAAAAGAATAAATAGCTAAAAGTAGAAACCTCATAGATCTTGTGCAATTGATGAGTAGTATAGCTGTACGTAAATAAAGGTAAGCTGGGAATTATTGCCTGGACAGAATCCATGTATCTTGGAGGTAGACCTACATTGAAGCAATAACGATAAACATAAGTTTCAATCAATTCAGCAACATCTTCATGCTTCAGATGTTTATGTGTGTGTGTGTAGAGTGAGATAGAAAGAAAATAATATTATTATATATAATTTTCCTTTATTGGTGTTGTGACAGCATAAATTATAGGTAAAATAACTTATATATTTAGTAGTATTCAACAATAGTGGGCATCTTCGTAGTATAATTAATCATTCTTAGATATTTTCCTTCTTTTTGTTTGACAGATTGATCAGTGAAGGATTACATAACTTATCAAACCCCTACACAAGCACATCCTCCTGAACATACATAAAGAAAAGCAAAGTTAATGAATAAATAAGTTAATTAAACATAAAGAAGACTTTACCAGAGAGTAACAAGTTGGCTAGAAGAAACTAAGGAAGAACTAATCAAGTTTACCAAAATAAGTCTTCCATCTAAAACTTTATATAATAACAACAAAATAAGTTATGTTCATCGAAGACCTTCTTACTTTGGCACAAGAAACCAAAAGGGACACGAAACAAAATAAACTATAACTGCATATTACACTGACAAAAATTATTTTTATCAATTTTAAACCTTAAATTTTAAATAGAAGCGTTCTAAAAACCAAGTGTAGAAAATAAATCAATTTCCACTGACAAAAATTATTTTTATCTATTTTTTTTTTCCTTTCTTCTTTTCTTATATGAAAGTAATATAGATCTTGATTTAGCAATTTCTATGTCTTGTTGTGCAATGTGTAAAAGAAATCAAGAGGATATAAATTATTTATTTCTTCATTGTCAAGTAGCTTACTATTAATGGAATAATATGTTGGAAAAAGTTGGAGTACAATGGGCAACTCCAAAAGATTGAAATTCTCTTTTGCTAATTGCAATAAAAATTCAAAGGAACAAGTTTAAGACGTAAAGTGTAAACGTAATGGAGATGTGATGGTTGGAGCATTTCTTTGGGTGATTTGGACAGAAAGGAATAAAAGGATTTCAAAAAACGTGCAAATTTGCTTGCTTATATGGGAAAGGTCCCTTTAGTTTTTTTCTCAAGGTTATTTTATTGATCTTTGAGTCCACGTATGACTAGTGGCTGATAAGTTGATTAATTTCCATCTAGTGGATTGCGGGTCCACTCTTCTATCTTTGTATTTCTGATTTATTTCAAAATTTTGTTTGTTTATTATTGAAAAGCCTTAGTCTAAGAACTATAAGTCAAACACAATGTTGATAAGATGAGAAGCTTTAGTCTTGAGAGTTATTGCCTTCCTTTCCATAATGTGCAGCCAGGATGTCAGGTGGGATTCCCTGCATTCCATATATTTCAATGCTCATTGATTCCCTTCCAGGTTTTGCATTAAGAACTCTATAAAGAAGATATTGTTAATGATAATAGTATAAAAATGCATATTTAAATATATGAATTAATTAACATTTATGATTTAATCGATTTAAAATTAATCATTATCTATATTAATTCTATAAAAGTTATTTATATTTATTATGATGATTTTATGCTCGTAGAATCAATAAAATCAACCAAAATAGAGCAAAGAAATCAAAATTAGATTTATACAATATTTATTCTAAAGATCTTAACAACCTGCTGCTGTATTTTGGGGATAACTTTGAACTCAAATATTCAAATGAAGTGATTAAATATGATATGAAAAGACAATTCAATGATGCATGATTTTTCATTTCACAAAGAATATCAAAATAGGATTATTTCAAGGCCAAAAATTAGATGCAATCTGAAATATCTTGCAGTTGGACAGCTGTTAGTATATTTAATATAACTTTCTGTGTACAGTTCCAAATTAAATGATTTTTGATTCTCTGAAAAGATAAGAGATTTTTATACGATTTATATTCAAAAAATATTTTGGAAATAAATTATCTTCAAAGAGAAAATGGCAAGATATTATTATAATTCAGCGAATCTTCCTACTCCAACACTATAAGGACATTCAACACTTAGAAGCATGAAGAAAATTGCAAAGAGTTATTACTTTTTATTCTCATTATTTCTCTGTAGAATTTATGGGAATGATTTGTAAGCTAGGCTAAATTTAGAGCAAGGCTAGAGAGGAGCTTAATTATGTAGTTTTTTTATTCATTCTTTTATTCCTATGAGTGCTTTATAGTTTATAAATTTGTTTTGAGAAATTATTTTGTTCATCTTCTTGCTACATTCAATAAATTATATTCTTCAGTTTCATATAAATTCAGTCATGCTTTTTTTATGTGCAACTTTTAGTTTATAATTATTTTATGAGTTGATCTTCTACTGCGATATTGTCAATTTGATATATTGTCGATGTTAGATAGCTTGTAAGAATAAATTAAATTGTTCTACCATGAAAACATTAATTTTCTCCAACCAAATGACTTTAAATTTCATCTTAGATCTTCAATTCTAAATTTTTCAATTGTTTGTTTGGGATGTAAAACATGCAATTGAGTAGTAAATAGGAATAAAAGTTGGTAATATTAAAATAAAATAATTAAGTAAATCTCAAAGCTTTGTTATTTGCATATTGATTTTATTTTCTACCAAGATTGCTATATTTAATTATTGTCAATTTTTTTTTCCAATTATAAAATTATTTCTTCTATTTATTTTGTGATAACTGTTGTTTTGTTGGTTTAATTAGCTTCTTTGTGGATTTGACACCTAAAGCTATACTGCAATAATCGCTTAGCCAAAGGTAATAATTTTGAGCGTGAATCAAAAACTTGGCGCCGTTGCCGGGGAAGCCAAAATCAACAATTGAGGTTTAAACATTCTGATTTGATTTTTTTATTGATATTATACAATTTTATTTTTTTTGTTATTATTATTGTTTCAATTTTCTTTTAAAGTTAAAAAAAAAAAAAACAATTGTGTAATTACATTAAATAATATGATCTAAGAGAGTTCTGTCTAGGAGGCTAGTTCTTGAATGCCTTAGTGCCACTAGTCTATCTTGGGAACGTTGCTCTGTCTAGGAGGGTGGTTTTTAAGGAGGCCTCACCCCACCATTCTCTGCAAGCACTCTTAGTAAATATTAATTGTGTTGGTACATTATTGTTATTTTTTTTCCTTTTTCTAAAAAAAAAATCTTTAGCTTTATTATTATATTTTCTTTGGTTGTTAGATTTAGTTGTTTTTTTTTTTTTTTTAAGAAAAAAGTATCAAATAAAAGTTAAAAATTTTAAAAATATATATATACAAATAAAATTTAAAAACAAAAAAAGGCTCTAGGGTGTATAAATCGATCTAAAGACGCAAGAGATAGATTTTTAAAAGGAATAGAATTAGAATTACCATTAATTCAATCTTCTTCTTCAAACCCATCTTCTAGTTCTGAAAACATGAGTGACCATGAGGACAACCCCGTTAGAACTCTTAAAGATTACCTTCACCCTACCCGTACAGCTACACCATCATGCATCATACTCCCCCCTAATAAACCACAACTTGATTTTAAACCTAGAATGATACAACTCTTGCCCACTTTTCATGGTTTAGATAGTGAAAATCCTTATTTACATATTAGGGAATTTGAAGAGGTAGTAGCCACCTTTCATAGCCAACCCAATGCCATAGACTCTGTTAGGTTGAAAATTTTCCCTTTCTCCCTAAAAGACAAAGCAAAGAGTTGGCTATACTCTTTGAGACCAAGATCCATAGGTACATGGGCAGAAATGACTCGATCCTTCTTTAACAAATACTTTCCTCATCATAAGACTAACAATCTTAAGAGATAGATCTCAACCTTTTCTCAAAAAGATAGTGAGACCTTATAAAATTATTTCTTCTCTTTATTTTCTAATAACTTTTATTTTGTTGGTTTAATTAGCTTCTTTGTGGATTTGACACCTAGAGCTATACTGCAATAACTGCTTAGCCAAAGGTAATAATTTTGAGCGTGAATCAGTTAGAATGATCATAGTTGGACTCAAAAGTATCGATTCAGATTTCTGTTTTAAGAAGAACAATAACAAAAAAATTGCAGCAAGAGCAAAAATGACCATACTTTTACAACAATAATAACAAGAGGCAGCTCTTTAAAATGCTTGTAAAATTCGTAGAATAAATATTCTTGTTTTAGAATCCTTTCTCTCAAATTATTGAGCCCAAGATTTGGGGATCAGAGGGAGAGAGAATAAGTACCTTTATTTGCTTGGCTGTGAAACCCAGAGGACATGATTATTGTTGTCATTATTGCCCTCTTCACCGTTCCCTACCTCTTTTCCTCCTCCACCAGTGCTCACACTTTCTCTACGGCCACTACCGGTAGCTACAGCATCACTACCATTGGACGAAGAAGAAGCTACTAAGGAAGATGAAGAAGCAGCAGAGATGAGAAAATGAAGAAGAAACAGCGGTCAAAGACTTATGGCATTTCTTTCTTTTTTTTTTTTTTTTCTCTTTAAATGTCCCTATTCACTTGCTGTAATTGGTGCTTAATAGGATAAAAGACTAATTTTGACAAAAAATCCCCGAGGGGTACAAAACTGCCATTTGCACCTCCAAAGGTCTATTTAAGACAAATGACCTATTTCAAGAGTAAGATGAGATTGCAAGAATTGTGAAGAAGACAACTCTGAATACTTCTCTGAATATTTCAAGAAAGAAAACGTACAGTACAAACGCACTAGCTATTTTATTTATAACTAGCATAGCTCAACCAAGCCTATACACGTGGCTAACTAAATTGAATTCTATTACAAAGTAAATCTATTACTATTCACAAAAACTAATAGAATTAGACCTACACTTTGCTACATTGGTTTGCGTTCTACCAGTGTTAACCTGCACTGCAACATCTGAACCTTCAACATTACTCTCTTTACTCCCCTCAAATTAAGTGGGATTTAAATCACACTAAGTTTGGTACGATTCCATCAAAACTGCTGAATAGAGAAGGGTTTTGTCAATATATTCGCTGGCTGCTCATGAGATGGAATATGTTGCACAAAGAATTCCTTAGCTAATATCTTATCACGTACAAAATGAATATCTAGTTCCACATGCTTAGTACGAGAGTGAAAAACTGGGTTAGCAGCTAGAGCAGCACTGCTCAAGTTATCACACCAGATAAATGGGGTAGTTGGCAAAGGCACACACAACTCTGATAAAAGAGACTTCAACCATAGAACTCAGTAGCAACCATAGCTAAAGCATGATACTCAGCCTCACAACTAGACCGAGCTACCACAGTTTGTTTCCTAGAGCACCACATCACAGGATTAGCTCCAAAAAATACACATACACCAATAGTAGATCGCCTATCATTAGGTGAAGTGCCCCAATCAGCATTAGCAAATGCAGTAAGCAAGAGTTGAGAGGATGGACAAAACACAACACCATGATTTAATGTACCTTGCAAAGTACCTCAAAATTCTTTTAATAGTAGCCCAATGCGTGTCCAAGGGATTAGCCATAAATTGACAAACCTTATTAACTGAAAATGAAAATTCTAGCATGGACAATGTGATATACTACAAAGCTCCCACTATACTTTTGTATAAATGAGGATCAGACAAAGGTTGACCATCATATGTAGAAAGAGAGGAGAAATTTACCATAAGAGAGGCAATTGGCTTAGACAATTCTATGTTAGCTTTGTTCAAAAACTCTTTGATATATTTGGTTTGAGACAACAACTCACCATCATTGAGAGAAGTCACTTCCAAACCAAGAAAATAATTAAGCAAGCCCAGATACTTGAGAGAAAAAGTGGCATTCAAGTGTTTAATCAAAGAAGCAATCACTGTCTCATCTCCACCAGTAATAATAATATCATCTACATACACCAAAAGATAGATGGGTGACGCAAACTGAAAATTATAGAAAAGAGAAAAATCAGCCTTAGATCGCACAAATCCTATAGCACATAAAGCATTGCTCAAAGTTTCAAACCAAGCCCTTAGAGCCTATTTTAGACCATAAATGGCCTTATTAAGTTTGCATACCCAATCTAGATGATCATAATTCTCAAACCTAGAATGTTGAGTCATATAAACTTCTTCTTGGAGATGGCCATTTACAAAGACATTATTCACATCTAATTGATGCAGTTTCCATCTCTTAGAGAGATCAATAGTAATAATAACACGAATTGTAACAAGCTTAACTACTAGACTTAACGTTTCCTTGAAATCAAAACCTAGAACTTGATTAAAGCCCTTGGCCACCACTCTTGACTTAAGCTTTTCCACCTCACTAGTAGGCAACATCTTTACACGAAAAACCCACTTTGAGCCAATAATTTTTTATGTTTCTAGGCTTAGGAACCAAAGTCAAAGTTTTGTTTCGAAGCAAAGCATCATACTATGCTTGCATAGATGTCATCCAGCCCTTATGTGTCAAAGCTTGCTTATAAGAGGTAGGCTCAGTACAATCAAGCTTCACAAGAAGTAATTTTGGTTTATGAATACTAGACTTTGCCCTTGTAACCATAGAGTGCCAATTTGTAGTGGATATTAAAATAGGACCAGAACCATGGGGAAAGGGAAGCAACATTGGCTAGGAAAAGGTAGTAGAAAGTGACAAAGAGTCATAAGTAGAAGGAATAGGAATAGAACAAGGACTAGGAGATGGAAATAAAGGCTAAGACACTTGCATAACAGGCAGATTAGAAGAGACACGACATGTGACTAAAGGCTAATTTATAGTACAAATGGTGTCAAGCACATTGCCAAATGTTGACCAAGACATTTCACAAGCATTAGGAGTAGGTAATGGGCTCTTTGAAAGTGACACGTCAAGAGAAGAACTTCACGACTCGGGAAATTACTGTGGGGACAAAGAACCAAAGCTTAAATTTTGAATAAGAGCAAATAAAGTACCATAACTAGTTGAAGCAACTATAGGCAAGACAGTAGTCACTCGTGAATAGGTATTGGTAGATAGTTGTGAAGTAACATAAGCAAAGGGAAATATGGACTCATTGAAAACAACATATCTAGCCATGTAAATCCTGCCAGTAGGATGAAGGCATTTATATCCTTTGTGCCTAGGACTACAGCCTAGAAAAATGCACGCAGTAGACCTAAACTCCAACTTGTTCTTATTTTATGGCCTCAAATAAGGAAAACACTCACAAAACCTCAATAGAGGATTTAAACTCCAAAATAAGAGTGGGTAATCTGTAAACAATGTAAACCACTGCATAAAAAGCCTCATCCTAAAAATCCAAATGCATGTTAGCCTTTATTAGAAAAGCAAGCCCTTGATCAACTATTTGTCTATGCTTACATTCAATCAGTCCATTTTTCTCATGAGTATGTGGACAAGAAGTCCTATGTATAATACCATTAGGAGCCAAAAAGGAAGATAAAGCCTGATACTTTCCTCCTCAATCAGTTTATAATTGTTTAATAGTACCATCATATTGAACTTCAATCATAGCTTTACATTGAGTAAAAGCCTTAGCAACAATTTCTTTAGTTTTCAAGAAATAAATCCATGTAAATTGAGAAAAATGAACGTAGTAAAGTGTTACGATTTCGTACACTCAAACTTACAATAACACTCAAAGAAACTAAAAAAATTCACGATATTGCAATCTAATCAAAAAGTAAAAATTAGGGCAAAAAAACATAACCATAAAAACATCAAATTTAAAGTAGTTCGGCCTCTAGACTACACGATCTAATCCATTACAAAAGGGTAAAAATATATCCACTCTGAAAAACAAATTGGACAGTGAGTCAACAATAACAAAAAATTAGAGGTAAAACCTAACACATACAAGATAGAAAAATCTCTATACACGCTCTTGAACTCATACAAAAAGGATAACAATACATAGTGTTATAGAAATATACTCAGAGAACTGGAGAAGAAGAGATGAAGAGTCAAGGCGTGAGGGAGAGAAACACAAATGACACCAGAGCACAGGAAAAAACCCTAGTGTGGGTGATTATATACATCCATGTAAATGACAATTTTGTCCCTTGATCCATCAACCAACAAATACTCTGTCACGGGCTTTAAAAAACTTTACACAACAGCCCAAGCTCATTAGCAGGCCTAAATGAATCAATACATAAAATAAATATAACATATGTATTAATGAAATTTATTCTAATGTATATAATCAAGTACTCCACATGTATATCAAGTGTTTTTCTCAATATGCTTTTAGTACCAAAAGTGGCACAAAATTTAACAATCTTCACCTTGACACTATACATGTTGTGGATAGGTAAACAATTTACCCTTTCAATCCTAATGCCTATATATGACACACCCTAACCAAATCTAAGCAATGCTTAAATTTGGTTTGAGGTACTGATTTGGTAAACATGTCTGAGGGGTTATCCTCAGTGGAGACTTTATCTAATTTAACTAGACCTGAGTTACAATGTCCCTAATGAAATGAATTTTAATGTCTACATGCTTTGACCTAGAGTGAAACATGGGATGTTTAGACAAATTAATTACAGATTGGTTGTCACAGTAACTGTGTTAATAACATCATTTTTCACCATGTTAAGCTATCTAGTGAAGCTCCTTAACTAGAGTGCTTCCGTGACAACTTCAGTACAAGTAATAAATTTAGTCTCTGTGGTTGACAAAGCAACCACAGACTGAAGATTTGCTTTCTAGGAAACTGCATTTCTAAAAATAGTAAAGATATATCCAATTAGTGAACTCCTTTTGTCCTTGTCCCCTACAAAATCAGAGTCAGTATATCCAAAAACTATGGAAACATCACAAGAAGTCTTTCTAAATAATAAACCAACATCAGTAATGCCTTTAAGGTATTTTAAATCTACTTTACAGCCTGCCAATGAGGCTTTCCAAGGTTAGACATGTATCTGCTAACCATACTAACAACATATACAATATTTGGTCTAGTACAGACCATTGCATACATAAGTGAACCCACATTACTAGAATAAGGTACTCTAATCATATATTATTTCTCTTCATCAGATGTAGGGCTATCATTGATGGATAGTTTGATATGTGATTCAAATGGCACACAAACAGGTTTTGATTCAAACATTGAAAATCTTTTTAGCTCTTTTTCACAGTAAGACTATTGAGATAGGTGTATTAGACCCTTTTGCCTAGTTATATCCATACCTAAAGTTCTTTTAGCAGGTCCTAAGTCTTTCATTTCAAAAATTTTCTTTAATTTTGATTTCAACAAATCAATCTCAGATTTATTTGAACAAGCAATAAGTATATCATCTACATTCAATAATAAGTAAACAGGATTTGAAATATTTTTGAGTTTAAAGTAAACACAATTGTCAAAGTCACATCTAAATCTTGTTTTAATCCTAAAAGTGTCAAACTTTTTATACCATTGCCTACGGAGCCTGTTTTAGACCATATAGGGCCTTTTTGAGTAAGCAAACAAGATTTTCAGCACCCTTTTTAAAAAAACCTTTAGGTTGGGCTATAAATATTTCCTCATCCAAGTCACCATGCAAGAATGTTGTTTTAACATCCATTTGTTCAAGTAACATGTCAAATTGAACTACTAGATATAACAATATTCTTATAAAGGTAAATTTATCTACAGGAGAAAATATTTTATTAAAGTTTATCATTTTTCTTTGTGTAAAACCTTGTGCTACTAACCTAGCTTTGAATCTAGCAGGTTCAACATCTTTGATTCCTTCTTTTCTTTTAAGCAAGTAGTAGCCATTTACAACCAAGTATTTTGACATTCTTAGGCCTTTCAACTAAAGTCCATGTCCTATTCTTATTTAAAGAGTTTATTTCATCATGCATTGCATTCATCCAATTTGAAGAATTAAAAGAGTTCATAGCATCAAAAAAGAACTTAGGTTCAGAATCTTCATATTCAGAGGTAACAGATAAGGCATAAGCAATTATATCAACATTCTCAATTTCAGTGGCAATCAAGGAATCAATATACCTTATAGGAGGCCTTGAAGTTCTTCTAGTCCTATCTCTAGCCAGAAGGTTGTTGTTTAGTACAGGGGAACTACCTGGAGGAGCATTGTGCTCCTCGGTAGATCCATCATCATTATTGGGGTCTATTTCTTCAGTTTGGGAATCTTGGGATTGAGGTGCTACTGGTACCTCCACCTGACGCTTAGTGTTACCATCATTAAGACGTGTGGCACCTACCTCCACCTCAAACAAAGCATTAGTATCAACAAGTGTATTTTGCTCCAGTTTTAAATCTAAATAAATTGAGATTCAAGGAAAACAACATTCCTACTTGTTATACTCTTTTTCAAGGAAGGACCCCAAAGCGTATACCCTTTTACTCCTAAAGGATAACCAATGAAAACACATATAAGTGATCTAGCTTGCAACTTCCCTTGACTATATGCAATGCAACCAAAGGTTCTAAGATTACTATAATCAATAGGTTTACCACTCCAAAGTTACTCAGGAATTTATAATCCTATGGCAGTGGAAAGACACCTATTTATGAGGTATGTGGTAGTGTTAACAGCCTCTACCCAAAATAGTTTGGGCATACTAGACAGGGACAACATGCATCTAACCCTTTCTAGAATAGTCATGTTCATTCTTTCAACAAGTCCATTTTACTGAGGAATGTTCACTACCATCCTATGTCTCCCAATCCCTTGGTCTTTATAATAAGAGTCAAAGTGTTCATTACAAAACTCTAACCCATTGTTAGTACTTTAACCTTGCAACCCTTTTGGTTTTCAACAAGGGCTTTCCACTGTTTAAAAGTGACAAAGGTCTCATCCTTTGATCTTAAGCTGGAAGTCCACACCCTTCTAGTCTGATAATCAACTAAGGACAGAAAGTACTTGTTACCACCTAGAGATTGAGTGGGGGCTAGTCCCCATAGGTCAGAGTGAACATAATCTAATGCATCTAGAGTAGTATGATAACCTTTAGAAACCTTAACCCTAGTTTGTTTACCAAACATACAGTGTTTACAAAACTCTAAGTTTCCTAAGGGATCACTACCTAGGACACCCTGTTTGGCTAGCTCTATTAAGCCTTTCTCACTTACATGCCTTAACCTCTTATGCCATAAGGTAGCACCTCCTAAGGATTGGGCTACACTAGCCTTACCCTTAAGACCTAGAGTTGATCCTTGTAACAAATATAAACCATTAACCCTGATAGCTTTAAACACACACAGTGAACCCTTCAGTTGGGCATTGCAAGTTTAGGCCTATGAGGCCATATAAGTGGGTATAAATGATCTAGCCATCAATAGATCTCCCGATGCATTGCCCAAGATACTACGTTGGGAGAACCAAACTAAGGGACAACTTTTAAAGTTTTGGGACTTCAACCAGAGAATCTTCCAACAGAATGATGTAAGTTGATTGCATTTATATCCTGCTATTAATGATTGTTTCATAACTGAAATTTTATAATGTATCCATATTTTTAAATCTTCATTGTACCATTTTATAGTTTTATATACTAAAGACACTAACTCCTAATGAAGAGGAGAAACAAATTCCTTACTACATATTCGCACAAAATGCAAGTCAACGACTTAGGGGTGTGCCTAATGTAAGAGTTGGTGAAAGCGATGATGACTTGCATACAATAAGCAATGAACATCATCATCCATCTGGTCGTATGGATGATAACAGTAACCCTAAGCCCGAGGTCCAAAAAGATGAAGGTTCAGCTCATACATCAACTTCCTTTTTGGAGGTATAATAATATGCCTTATTAATTCTCCATTCCAAAATTTTGAAGGCATTTCCTAATGTATGCATGATTAACATCTTTTAGGTCTTATAAGAGCTGAGAGATTTGAGGAAGGAGGTGATTATAATAAAAGACAACCAAATGTGGATAAAGGATGCTTTGAAAAAGATATTACGATCACAATAAACAGTTTTAACAAGAGACCATTCAAGGAAAACTGAAATGAAATCGTCTAGAGTTAAAAGTGTCTTATAGTTTGACAGACGAAAAGTTCAAACATCATTTAATGATGTGGATGAAGAAGAGGGGATGCTCATGGATGAAGAGCCACAAGTGGCACCTTATAAAGGCAAAGATATAATAGTTTTTCCATAAACTATTGGTGATAAAATTCTCATGCAAAATATTATAAAGGAAGAAACATTTGTGGGTGTTAGCGAACAGTGTTCCCTTGAGGTTGCCCTTAATAAACAACCAGTTGATGTCTTAGGAGTAGAGGAAAGCTTGACAAATGTGGCTTTGTCTACTCTGGAAGAGATATCGGAGATAGCCTCAATTATCATTGGTCCAATCGTCAATACGATTAAGATCGTTAGCATTCAAGGGACATAGATCCACTCAAACGTCTGATCCACATGTGTCATGTTATACTCGAAGGAAGCAAAAGCTTGGTCCCTCCCTCAAATCTCCATATGTGCATCCCAAGAAGAAATGTCAATTAATTCTGAAAAGTGAGATGAAGGACAGGTGCCAAGCTGTTATGACCCTATGAGAAGCTTCGATGAAGCTAGATATAGATTCTTCTTGGAATAACTATACAAGAATTTCTCTAACAATCAATACGTATATCTTGCACTGAATTACATTTTATTAAAAATTTTTGATAATATATGAATGGCGTTACTTTTCATTGATTTTTGATTGTGTTATAATTTAGGAAAAATGTTAATGTTGGATGACCAAGTAAAGGGATGGCCAATTCTTCCTGGTTTCATCATCTTTTCAAATCCCATTTATCCTTACTCAACAAGGTAAGTTTTTTGGTATTTAGGATTTGTTGTATGGTATATAAGTTAATATATTTAAGTTTGTTATTAACCATATAGTATTCTTATAAACTAACAACAATATTGTTTTTTTTTTTTTTTTGGTAATCACTATATTTGTTATAAATTAATGCAGCACATAGATTGTGGACTATGGGTGTTGAGGAAGAAAGAGAAAATTCACCCGTAATTTTTCCCTAAGAATAATTGGACAATATTAGACTCAACGTTCTTGGTAACAGCCAACTTTAATATGTGCCCTTAAGAAATGCAAACTTTTTTGAAGGTTAACCATTATATTTGGCATTACTATTCCTAAATTTATTAACTATTTGCATTATTTAATATGAAAATGCAAGCATATGTGGAGTCAAGTGCAGGTGAATGGAGGAAGTTGAAAAAAACGACCAATTTAAATTTTGGAGTTTAAACAATAAGTGGTTGGATTATGTTATAGGTGAAATGTAGTAACAATATGCTTAACTATTCGTATTTAGTAATACTTGTATGTTTTAATGATAATCAGGGACGCATATAGGTAGGGAATATTATGTTGATACTCACGATAGAAAATATACTGCCCAGGATATTTATTAATTTATTATTGTTTTATTGTTTTCAAATAAGTGTACGCTCTGATTTTGGCAAGCCATGAACTCGAGTGGACAACATATATGCAATTATATTGGAAAACGATCATTGGATCGAATTAGGCTTAGATATAAGACAACAACATATTTATGTCTATGATTCACTTTCGAAACACGTAAGGGATGAAGCTCTTGAGAAAATGCTACAAAACTTATGTGTAATGATCCCTAACTTAATTAAAAACTTGGAAGTATGTGGAAGTGAAATCAATGTTCGCTAGCCTATTTATCGTAATGCAATAAATGTTCCACAACAGGTTGAAGTGTAAGTATATTTACTTGTTTTAGTCAGATCTAAGATATATTGATTTAATTAATTATGATTATTAGTAAATAAATGATATATTTTATTTGACATGTTTTACACATGGGAGATTGTGGCATTTATGCATTGAAGTTCATCGAGTACATGGTTAACAATAAACCCTTGATTGAAATCAAGGATGAGGCGATTGGATTCTTTTGAAATAAATTGTATTGTGAACTTTTCTTTGCAGACAATGATTACATTATAATATAAATAAAGGCAATGTTTATTATATGTTTTGAAAACATTTGGAAATTGATGTAAACTATCCAATTAGGTATATTTCATTAACTTTTTTTGTATATTCAGTATAGTACACTTAAATACGTAGTAACGATATGCTTAACTGTTCTTTTGTTAAGTGTTCGTATATTTCAATATATTTGTAAACTTATGTAATGGCGTTACTTTTTGGTTCTCATTTTATTACTGATAATGCTCTGTGGGATTTGATCTGTCTCCCATTTGATATACTATGGTTATGGTATCTATTGTTGGGACTCACCATAGCAGTAAAGAA
Organism: Elaeagnus macrophylla; assembly: GCA_029378325.1. Taxonomy (NCBI): domain Eukaryota; kingdom Viridiplantae; phylum Streptophyta; class Magnoliopsida; order Rosales; family Elaeagnaceae; genus Elaeagnus; species Elaeagnus macrophylla. Next base: position 4,936,500 of record CM055653.1, read on the forward strand.
AAGTTACCCAAATTTGGTATATTTTGTTATATTTTGGTATATTTTCCTCAAATTTTAGTATATTTTAGTATATTCAGTATAGTTACCAAAATATACTGAATGTTCCAATTGGGTATATTTCGATATATTTCAATTTATTTCTGTCAGATTTCATTAGTTTCTGTTATAATTCAATATACCAAAGATATATTCAATATAGTTACCAAAATATACCAAAGTATACCAAATAGGACAATTAGGTATATTTCGGTATATTTGAGTATATTTCGGTATATTTTAGTACATTTAGGTATACTATGGTATATTTCAGTATATCAATCAATATATATTGATATATTATGAAATATTTTGACAATTTAAGACATAAAACTTGATACTGGTGTTACCAAAGAAATATTTCTATCAGACTTCATTAGTTTCTGTTATATTTTAGTATACCAAAGATATATTTCACTATGTTTTGATACCCTTGATAAAATTTGAACCAAAATATACCAAGTCGTATATTTTGGTATATTTCATTATATTTTAATATATATTTGACATAAATTGATATATTTTCGGTATATTTTGGTATTTTATGAATAAAGGTATATTACACAAAAGTTATTACGAATGTTTTATGAATATTCCAATATATACCAAAAGTAAAATAATGAGATATCATATAACAATAATTGTAACACATAAAAGTTCATTATCTTTGTATACATTGAATTAATACAAAAGTTTGAAACAACAAATCTTATAATTGAAGGATGAATTAAAATATACATAAGCGTAGCATCTGAGCATACTTATATTCCATATGGCTTATTGTACAATTCGCAATGTGTTAATCTTTTATGTTCAAGTATGAGAAGAAAGCGAAGGTTCTACAATCATCTAAAGGAACACATTAAAGTCCTCATCTTATGACCACTCTTTCCACATCTACTGCATAATAGGACCTTTTTAATTACTTCCTCACGTGAACATATGTGTCGCGATCGTGGTTTGCCAGACTTTTTTTTTTGGTGTTGGGAGGAAGTTCAACTAGCTCCATTATCTCTAGTGGACTGTCCCACTCACTATTGTTAATTGCTGAAAATATGGACTTTGCATATGCGATAATATAACAACGGTGTATAACTGGTCAACAAAGGAACGAACATCAACATCTTGAAACCGAGAGGCTGCGATGGCATGACAACATGGCATCAACATGAGATCTTGTGAACATCAAACTCCCTACAACTACAACTTCTGTTGAGTAAATCAACATCCTCACTAGTGTCACCATGTATAACCTAATTTCATATAAATTAAATATTACTTACCACATAATATAATGAAAAAATAACTTATATTACACATATCTATATTATTTTAAATGAAAATTGATAAACATATAGTAAATTGAAGTGGTGGACAAATCAATTGCCTATTAATTTTAAAAATCCTGTACCTTAATGACTTAATGTGATTTGCATACATAATTGATTCAACCTCATCGGTAAGAAAATAAGTACCCCATTTCATCCCAACCTCCCTACGTTCCACAAACCACTACTGTATTTTGCTACGGTAATACTCAACAAGCATGGTTATGGGCAATTCATGAAAAAATTTCATGACATTATTAAATGATTATGAACCATTTGTGGTCATTATCACGTATCTATTTCTTAGGAAATGATATATTGACCACTTCTCTTTACCTGCTTTTAATAAGTACTTCTCTATCAAATGATCAATCTCTCTCAAATCCCCCATGTACTTTTCAAATTCACGCTTTATATATGCCCTTGAGCAACATCTAAACAAAGGTGTATTGTCAGGGTTCTTAAATTTGTGATTTAAATTCATCTCCATGTGAAATACACAATAACCATGCAATGCATTGGGAAATGCTTTCGGAACAACTTGAATTATACTTTCGTGTCTATCCGAAACAATAACAAGGTCATCAATGTGCCCAATTATGTGTGATAGTTTTAAAAAAAAACCATTCACAGGCTTCATTATTCTCTGAATCTCCAACCCCAATGGCAATTGGATATATATTGTTATTTCTATCAGAACCATTTGCTACGAATAATGTCCTAGCATACCTACCTGATAGAAATGCACCATCAACTATAATGACATGTCTTATACAAGATAAGAATCATATAATACATGGACCTAGTGCCATGAAAAAAAAATACTTAAATCTTCCGTAATGGTCAACTTCAATATGTGTGACACTACCGGAATTTCTTTCCTTCAAAACATGACAGTAGGAAGGAAGCTTTTGGAAAGATTCCTTTTCAATGCCCTATAGCAACTTGAGAGCCTTATCTTTAGACCTGTATGCTGTGGTATAATCAATCTCAATCCCAAACTCATTCTGGCAATCATCAATAATATCTTTCGGCTTATAAATTCTTCCAAGTAGCACCAATTGCATTTTGATGGCATTTCCTATCACTCTTGAGGTTGCGATCTTATGCTTCCTCATGTAATTGTTAAGATCACAAAAATATCTTGATTCAAATTATTTTACCCTGAACTGATTTGAGTCAGTGATCCTATTACATCTAATCATACAAGTACAACTAGATTGAATGCATTTTCTAACGACATGGTCTTTCTTGCTTATCAATGTCCTCATCTCAAATCTGTTTCTTATGGCATGAAGCCCGACATGTGTAGTGAAATCTATCTTACTGTCAAAGACTTGATCAATTTTCAAATCAAGCTCTACATGTGCCACAGACAAGGAAACATCACTATTTGAAATAATCTCCATGGGTGTAATTAGTGGACCAGAACGTACTTCATTCGTGCCCCCAAGTACAATTCTTCCTTCAGATTAGGATAAACCATTTTTAGATTGAGCTCCTACAATGGGCCTAGAAAGTTGAACTAGTGTCATTCTACAATTTTGAATTGCATGTATTGATGGCATTGAGGTCATATTATGATCCACGTTTTTGTTAACAAGACCACCTTCTAATTCATACTCTTTAATCATATCAAGATGTTCATCATCACCCATGGGCCTAAGATCTAAAGAACAATCAACATCATCACCAATACTACCAAAAACATTATTGCAATTTGTAATTGGTTTTGGAGATCTATCGTGTGTATGACTATCGCTCAAATAATTTACAGGACGATCTCTAGCATTAAGAAGTTGTTCATAGCAGATAGAATGACTTGTATCTACAGATTTTATCTCATTTTTTGTGACATATACAACAGCCTTGCTTTGATTATCTTTTAAAAAACTCATCCAAATCTTCATCATCACCAATTAAAACAGTAGGTAATATCAGATCATTATTATAGAAGTATCTCACTAAAAGTTCATACTTGTACCTATCGATCTTTAACTTTAGAAACAACTTTTCTTTAAAGTCATTATACTTAAATCCCTTTCTTATCCTTATCACCGAACCTTCACCTTTCTTCGACCACTTACCATTATGAATGATTAGAATACTAAGGCCATCCATTCTATAAAATGTATAAAAAGAATTAACAAGTATTAATTCAAATATACCTAAAATTTAATTAATATATGAAGTAATATACCAAAAGTAATATAAAAGATATCCAATAACTATATCATCATATAACATATATGCCAAAATATATATGAAATATACCAAAATATATAAAAAATAATATAGGTATATCTTTGTAAGTTCTTATATCATGATACATTTATTTATTGAATTCAAGAAAAATATTTCTATATTAAATTAAAATATACCAAAAGATAATAACAATATCAATATTTAGGAAATCTAACAAAATTTACTCAAATATACTAAAATATACCGAAATCATACAAAAATTTACCAAAATATACAGAATTATACCAACACTTTCCTATATTAAATTAAAATATACAAAAAGATAATAACAATATCAACATTTAGGAAACATAACAAAATTCACTCAAATATACCAAAATATACCGAAATGACACAAAAATTTACCAAAATTTACCGAATTATACTAACACTTCCTTATATTAAATTAAAATTTACCAAAATATAATAACAATATAAACATTTAGAAAATATAACAAAATTTACCGAAATACACCAACATTATTTTAGACTTTTAAATTTAGTTTCCTTTAATTTATAGCAGAGTTTATTATGTTAATCACTGAAACATTTTAAAAATTTCATTGAATAACAGCCAAATCAGTATATGTCGACATAAAAATTCACCCAACTAGTTTGCAGTTTTTTCCAAAAAAATTGGGAAATCAATCCAACAATGTTGTCCCACACAGATAAAGCTTCAAACAATTTGTCAGTATTTACATGGTAATAAAGACAACATTAATCTATCTAACCCAAATACTTAATATTACTAACCTGACTTATTAAAGTTTTGCCTGATCAGCTTGAGGAAAAGGAAAGAGAAATTCAGAGAAGAAGAAACAAGGAGGGAACATTTACAAGGACAGAGAATCAAAAGCTTCGCGAGCTTGAAAAAAAGTAGAGATAATCAGATAAGAAGAAATAGGGACGAGCGTTGAGAAAGAGAGAGAATCAAAGAATGGGTTGTTTGGTGGGATAAAAATTTGCCCATTTCTAAACTAAAACATAATTGAGCCATTTTTTAAACTATTCTAAGGAATTTGTCTATTTTAGACAAAATTTCAAGTGTGAAACAAGAGAGGTGGGAGAGGGGTTTCTTTTGCTGGTTTTGGGCTCGCTGTCCGTTCTTTCTTCTCACTTTCTTTTCTTTCTTTTTTTCTTTATTTCCTAGCTTATTGCAACCAGCACTTAGAAGTTGGGGTGGCAATTGGTGCGACTTAGATTAGTTTGAGGTAACTTAAAATTAGCCAAATTTAAATTGATTTAATCCTTGTTTATTTTAAATTTAATTCGAGCTAATAGAGGTGAGCCCAAATCCAAATCGAATACAAACGAACTACCCAAACTAATTCAAATTATTAATTACATATATTTTTAGTTAATATGACTTTTTATGAGAAAACGACATAAATAACTTAAATATTGTTTTTAAGTTACTATTTCCATAACTAGCAAAATTATGGTTATCTATAATTTAGAGCTAACAAACAACTATAACAAACTATAAACAAATATGTCACGCTATTCTACAAACACTCTCACCATTATATATGAAATAATTAATGAAAATATATAATTCATACAATAATCTTCTTCCACAAATACTTGTTTGTGTTATTCCAGACAGCCTAGCTAATGATAGCATCCTAGCTCCACTCGTTGGCTTAGGCTTCACACTTATCCTTATAATTTCACCTTCCTAAAACAAATAGGTGAATATCAAAATTTAATCTTAAAAACTAAAAGGAATCGAATTTTAATTTCCTTCTTCTATTGCCTTAAATCTGTGATTAACGGTGGGGTGAATATTGATGTGATTGTCATTGCTAGTCTCACCATCAGTTTAATCCTTCTCATGCTCTCTCCTCATGTACTTCTCCTACTTTATTAATATGGCAAGTATGTAACTCGTATTACATACATATATGTCATATGTAAACTGTTTACATACCAATAAGACAGGTATGTAACTCATATTACATACATATATGTCATATGTAAACTGTTTACATACTATTACATACCAATGTGGCAGGTATGTAACTCGTATTACATACATATATGTCATATGTAAACTGTTACATACTCATATTACATAAACAACTGAGATATATGTAACATGTTATATACAACAACAAAAAACAAATAACCTATTACATACTGATGATGCAGGTATGTAACTCATATTACATGCATGATATGTGATATGTAATACTTGTTACATACTAATGGTGCAGGTATGTAACTCGTATTACATACATGATATGTGATATGTAATACTTGTTACATACCTGCATCGTCAGTATGTAACAAGTTTCATTCCTTTGTACAAACTGGAAATGAAAAAAGAGCTAATATAATAGTCAGATGGAAATATTACTTCACCTTCCTCTTTGCCATGTCAGAATCTTCAATAAAATCCTCTTTCGAAGCTCTGCCAAAGAAGAAAGAGTTATTACTTTACCTTCCTCTTTATCGAAGCCCATGTTCTTCCCTCTTCTATTTTTTCTCTCTCCTTTATCTACTTCTCTCTAGGATTTCTCTATTTCGTACTCTCTTTGCTAAGATGTGAAAAATGTGCTCTACATCTTCGAAACTAGGAGTTAAGATCTGATAATGGTGGAGATAGATTGGTAGAGATATACAAATATCAACTTGGTATATGAAAAGGGCCAAAAGGGCAAAATTGTAAACTCAATCAAAACAAAGTCATGAATTAAATCAAAATATAAAAGTAATGAAAAATAATTGAATTTAAGTAATTAATTCACTTTTTATTATTAAAAAAATATATTTAATGATTAAAGCTTGAGCAGCGTTATATAAAATAATGAAAAAGGAAAAGATAAATATAGAAAAACCTAATCACTAAAGCAAGAAGTTAATTTCTAAACTAATTAGGCAAGGGATAAACGCCATCAAACCCCATCCATGCAAAAGTTAGAGGTCATTGTGCCCTCATGGAAACTCACACTTAGAATAAAGAGCTCTCAAGTCACAATAAAATTTCTTCAAGCCACTAAACAAAACAAATAGAGATAAGTAGATTAAACAAAGATACTTACCAAAAAATGAAGAGTTCAAATAACTTAAAATGTTATACAATAATATAACTTTTTTTATATGCACAAGAATGGAATTTTGATTATTACATAATACATAATTCTCATGACAATATTCTAGTTGAAAAGAGAATAGCACAATACAGGATGATAAAATGTATAAAGTTTTACTTCGAAAGCTAATGCCTAATCGATTTAAAAATAAAAAGTTCATAATGCTAATTAAAATTAAAGATAAATATTATTTTTTGTTTAAAGATTTAGGTAGATTTAAATGTTAAATGCATTAATATAAAAGAATGTAACATAATATTATGACAAAATGAATAAATTATAACTATTTATTCATTTTTTGATTATTTTTTAAAAGAAAAAGGAAGAAAAATAACTAATATATTATTAAAAAAAAAAGGACTAAAAAAGATGAAAGATTATTTTTATTTTAACATAGTCTTCTCTTTTCTTTTCTTTTTTTTTTAATTTAATTTAATTTCGGGCTAATGGACTAGCCCTAACCTAGCTCAATTTTTTTCAGGTTATTCGAGCTGGGCTGAAGGTTATTCAAGTTGAACAAGCCCAAATTTAATTCGATTCGAGTTCAATTCAATCAATCGAGTTATAACACAAATTGCCACCCATACTTAGAAAGTTATTAAAAGCCAAAAGATCATTTTTGGAAGAAAAAAAATCACTTATGGGTACAAAAGTATACATTGTCACTCCTTTGAGATCATATAAGATAAATGCCCAAGGAAATATCTAGAAATTGAAGACTAGAGGGTAAAATTGTAATCTTGCTTGCTCAAAATGCAGTCGAGCAAATTCTAGTAAATTGACTTTATTTGCATTTTTTTAGGAAAATAAATCAAGATCAATCGACCAATTAAAACTCATTAAACGAGAATCGCTGGAAGAGACTTAAAGCTTATTTTACGCATACATACAACCGATGTAGAACTAAGCTCATTTTGAACTTTACTTGCATTTGACACGCTGTACGACAATATTTTTAAATTATAACCACTAACGTGTCCAATAGTCTTGTAAATAAGTGCATTTTAAATATATTTTAATTTTTTTTTAATAAACAATAAACATACACAAAGGGGAGAGGGTAGAGTAAAAATTTTAAAAAAGGGGAAAATATCTTTAAAATCCACTAAATTAAGTTATTGATATATTTTAGTCCATTATTTTTTATTGGTACTCTAGAAGGTCATTAACTTTTAAGTTTAATATACCATTAGTTTATCCTCAATATTTTTGTTAAAAGCATGTTAACTTTTAATAGGTAAAGCACATGTTTCATCATGTGAAGGGTAACCATTGTCTTTTTACTGTCAAAAAACAATTTCCAAGAAGATTTTCTCATAAATTCCTAGATGATTCGCTCCACTAGTAGCAAAGAAGATAAGCTTCCCTTTAGGATCCAATTTAAGTTTTATATCCTGATCATTTGGCAACTCAATGGTCATGAAGAGATTGTCAACCATATGTGCCCATTTCACTAAAGGATGCCGACTCATATTTGCGGGTTGGGATTCATAGTTGTAACAGTGGCACCTAAGTAAGCTACTTTATGTAAGCCTTACGGAGATATTCAGTAAGACTTGTAAGCCTTACGTGTAGGTTAGTAAAGATTGATATTCTTGTATCAGTTTAGAGCTGCCTATATAGGGATGAGTTTAGGCTATGAGGTGCAATGTGATTTTAACGGTACACAAACAACATACTCTTGTGAGAGTGGAAAGGCATGAATAGAAAGAACTTGTGAGGATAGGAAGAGAGGAAGGTTGTATAAAGATTCAAACAGTGAGAGGTTCTAAACTCTTGTATTGTTCTTGCTTGTAGAGACTTCTTTTCATTCTTGATCTAATAAAACTCATGAGGTATATTCATGGAATATTGTGTGTGGTCTTGTGTTGTTTGATTGCTAAGAGTTTGGTGTATTTGTTGCTTCGGATCTTTACAAATTGGTATCAAAGCTTGACGTGGAAGGGGACTGAGAGATATGCATTTTAATCAGGGAGCAATCTGATGAGAATGGCAACAATGAAATTTGATATAGTCAAATTCAACGGCAATGGTAACTTTGGAATCTGGCGCAAGAAAATGAAGGCAGTGCTGGTGCAAGAGAAGGTTGCAATTGCTTTGGATGAGACACCTGCCTTTGCTGCAGAGGTAACAACATAAAAGAAGACTGAGGTTCTTGAGACAGCCTTTACCAGTATATTCTTGAGTCTTTCTGACTCTTTCATAGGCCAAGTTAATGATGAAAAAACTGTAGGAGGACTGTGGCTGAAATTGGAAAACCTTTTCTTGAGAAAAACCCTCTCCAACAAGATCTTCTTGAAGAAGAAACTTTTTGGATTCATCCAACTCGTTAGAAGTGAATCTTAATGACTTTAAGAAGGTAACAATTGAACTAGCAGACGTTGGAGAAACCATAAGTGATGAAAACCAAGCTGTAATTCTTCTAAACTCCTTACCTGAATCCTTTGATGCAATAAGAGCTGCTATCGAGTATGGAAGAGACAGCTTGACACTTGATGCAGTGGTATCAGCCTTCAGATCAAAAGAACTTTAAATGAAGGCTGGAAACAAGACAATGTTTGGCAGTGGAGATTCACTATCAGTGAGGGGGAGAAGTGAGAAAAGGGAAAGCAAATACCATAGGCATCATTCAAGATCCAATTCCAAAAACAAGAAAAATTATAGGTGCTTCATTTGTCACAAAGAAGGCCACTTCAAGAGAGACTATCCAGAGAGAAAAAGAAGGTACAAGGATAAAGAAAAAGATGGCACTAGCTCAGAATCTTCTAGTGTACATGAGGGATATGAGAGTGCTGATGTACTTACAGTGAGTGATAACCTCTCCTATGAGGAGTGGATATTAGACTTAAGATGTTCCTACCACATGACCCCCAACAGAACCTGATTCACCTCCTATGAAGCTGTCAACAATGGTGTAGTGTTCTTGGGCAATGAACAACAGTGCAAAGTTACTGGTAGAGGCACTGTGGAGATCAAATTCAAAGATGGAACCAGCACAACACTACTTGAGGTTAGACATGCACCCCTACTTAAAAGAACCTTAATTTCTTTAGGTATACTTGCCAATTAAGGGTTTGAGTTAAAGGGGCATGGTGGGGAGTTGAAGGTTACAAGGGGATCCATGGTTTATCTGAGAGGAGACAGGCGAAATGGTATTTACTTCTTGAAGGATGCTGTACCAAGACCCTTAATTAACAATGTCAGGGAGGGTGATCATAATGCTGTGGAACTGTGGCATAGGAGACTTTCTCACATTAGTGAAAGAGGCCTACAAGAACTGAATGAACAAGGACTGCTGGGTAAATTGAACTCTGACAGGTTACCTTTAATGAAAATTGCATCTTGGGAAAATCCAAGAGAGTTAGTTTTGCAAGAAGTAATGCAAGCATTCATGAGAAACTATCATACATACACTCTGACCTTTGGGGGCCCTCTTGGAGCCTGTCACTCAGTGGCTCAAGGTATTTTGTATCCTTTATAGATGATGCAACAAGGAAGACGTGGGTATACTCATTGAAAACCAAAGATCAAGTGTTTGGCCAATTCAAGGAGTGGAAAGCTCAGGTAGAAATGCAGTCAGGCAAAAAGGTAAAGTACCTGAGGACAGATAATGGGTTGGAATTCTGTAATGATCCTTTCAACCAGTTCTGTAAGTCTAATGGCATAACTAGACATAGGACCGTGTCCTACACCCCTCAGCAAAATGGGTTGGCAGAGAGGATGAACAGGACCCTCTTAGAGAGGGTAAGGTGCATGATATTGAGTGCAAACCTTGTAAAGAAATTTTGGGCAGAGGCACTCCACACAGCATGCTGCACTATGAATAGATGTCCCTCTGTTGCACTACAATTTAAAACACTTGAAGAGAGGTGGAGTAATAGACCAGCTGCTTATGGGGTGTTGAAAGTGTTTTGGTGTGTGGCCTACATGCATGTGAATAAAGATAAACTGGAAGCTAGAGCAGTCAAATGCATGTTTCTTGGATACCCTGATGGAGTGAAGGGATACAAGCTGTGGGATCCTACAAATAGGAAGTGTGTTATCAGTAAAGATGTTGTATTTAGAGAGCATGAGATGTACTTCACAGGAAAGAGTGGAAGTACTCTTGAACAAACAGTAAGTGGAGGTGAAATTTCAAACACTAAGTCTCAAGTGGAGTTCAACACTAAACACATTGGAAGCTCTCAAGAACCTCAACAAAATGATAGCAACCCACAGGTGGATTTGGACCCCCTCAATGACTATCACTTGGCTAGGGATAGGCAGAGATGGGAAATCAAGAGACCTGCAAGATTTGAAGAAGGAGACTATGACACTGCTCAAGTTGATGCAGGAGAAAACATTATTACATTTGCTTCCAGTGCTGCCTCCAAGGATGACAATCATGAGCCAAATAGTTATGAAGAAGCTATCACAGTAAGTGAAACAAATTTATGGAAAGAGTCAATAAGTGAGGAGATGGGCTCATTGAGGAGGAATGACACATGGGAGTTGATACCAAAGCCCACTGGTGTAAAAATAGTGGCTTGTAAGTCGCTGTTAAAAGAAAAGATGGCATCCCTGGGTTGGAGTTACCCAAGTATAAGTCAAGACTGGTTGCTAAGGGATTTACACAGAGAGAGGGTGTGGACTACCCAGAGATATTCTCTCCTGTGGTCAAGCTGCATCAATAAGAATGCTCTGGTCCATTGTAGCTAAAGATGACCTGGATGTAAAAACAGCTTTCCTTCATGGTAAGCTGAATGAAGTGATATACATGGATCAACCTCAGGGGTTTGAAGTCCCTAGTAAGGTGGAGATGGTGTGCTTACTTCAAAGGTCACTCTACGGAGTCAAACAATCTCCAAGGTGCTGGTATAGGATATTCGATGAGTATGTACTGAGCATTGGGTTTCAGAGGAGTGCTTTTGACCAGTGTGTGTACTTCAAGCAACTAGGAAGCATGAAAGTGGTCTAGTTATTGTTGTACATAGATGATATGCTTATAGCAAGCAAGGGTAAGGAGGGTATAAGTAAGCTGAAGGATCTTCTAAATGCAGAATTTGAAATGAAGGACCTGGGCTCAGCAAGCAGGATCCTAGGCATGGAGATATCTAGAGACAAGCATGAGAAGAGTATATTTGTGTCTCAATTAGCATATGTAAGAAAACTCCTTGAAAGGTTTGGCATAGCCTTTGCCAAGCCTGTTGCAATGCCCTTGGCACAACATTTCAAGCTCTCAACAAATGAGTCACCTAAGAATATTGAAGATGAAGACATCATGTTTGATGGGAAGACAAATGATACAATGGTAATGGGATATGTGGACTCAAACTTTGCAGGTGATTTAGATAAGAGAAGGTCTCTCACAGGGTATCTATTCAAGTTTAGAGGAGGACTGGTGAGTTGGAAGGCTTCCCTGCAACATGTAGTGGCCCTGTCTTCAACTGAAGCTGAATACATAGCTGCAACTGAGGCAATAAAAGAAGCACGGTGGCTTAGGGGGATGGCTGAGGAGCTAGGTTTTCAGCAAGGAATTGTACATGTGCACTGTGATAACATGAGTGCAATCCATCTCTCGAGAAATCCTCAGCATCATGAAAGGACCAAGCACGTGGATGTAAAGTACCACTTCATAAGAGAAGTGATAGAAAGGAGTTTGGTGATCGTTGTGAAGATTCACATAGATGAAAATCCTATAGACATGGACACCAAAGCTATTAGTGCAACCAAGCTTAAGGTGTGCAAGGATTTGGTTGGAGTCGAGGCATTTGTAGGAAGCACGAAGAATTCTAAGAAGTAACGTTGGTAAAGATATAGCTTCTTAGGTACCAAGGTGGAGATTTTGTAATAGTGGCACCTAAGTAAGCAACTTTATGTATGCCTTATAGAGAGAGTCAGTAAGACTTGTAACCCTTACGTGTAGGTTAGTAAAGATTGATATTCTTGTGTCAGTTTAGAGTTGCCTATATAAGGATGAGTTTAGGCTGTGAGGTGCAATGTGATTTTAACAGTACACAAACAACATACTCTTGTGAGAAAGGAAAGGCATGAATAGAAAGAACTTGTGAGGATAGGAAGAGAGGAAGGTTGTATAAAGATTCAAACTGTGAGAGGTTCTAAACTCTTGTATCGTTCTTGCTTGTAGAGACTTCTTGTCATTCTTGATCTAATAAAACTCATGAGGTATATTCATGGAATATTGTGTGTATGGTCTTGTGTTGTTTGATTGCTAAGAGTTTGGTGAATTTGTTGCTTCGAATCTTTACATTAGTGAGGAAACTCAAACAGGCGATACTGAGAGTTTGCTAGGTGGGCAAAAGACGGAACAATATGACTCTAATTTAACTCCTCCTTTTGCTACCAACAAAAATTTGATATTGAAGAAGAACTTTTTGTCTTCTTCTGGAAGACAACGCTGACTTCAAATTTTTGTTGGTTCTTTCTTTTTCCATTGACATTCAGTTAAATGCTTGTTTTCTTTTTATTTTATTTTATTTATTTGTTTAATTTATAAATTTAATTAAGCGACTAAAAATAACCTTATGTTGCCTCTATTTATTTTAAACAGAAAATTAAGTAAAAGCTTAACAGATGAAATGTACTGTTTTTAAAAGATAATGGACTTTTAAAATACTATGTAAAAGGTAATAGACTAAATCATACTACTAATCAAAGTTAGTAAACCAATCCAACACCCCACCCAAAAAAAAAAAAAAAAAGTCCCACAGTGTCGAAATGTAATGTATTGAGAGAATATATACGTGCCTCTATACCTCTAAAATTTAGCTAGCCTTTTGAAATATATAGTATAATTGATTTATTCCTACTCTTACTTCTTCCCCATTTTGTGTGTTTTTGTGATTTATTGGGAAAAAAAATATCTTAAAAGATGTTTTAAAAAAGTCTCGCATTATTAAAATGTAATGTATTGAGAGAGTATATAAGTGTCTTCATATCTCGAAAAGTCAACTAGTATTTTAAAGTGTATAGTAAAATTGAATTATTCTTACTCTCACACCCTCCCTTTGTGTGTGTTTGTTGTTTATTAGAAAGAAAAAAAAATTAGGACATTTTTTTCATTGATTTTTTTATATAAAGTCAATTAAATTTAATTTTAAAAAAAAAGTAATTATCAATAAAATACTCTATAAATATCAAAAGCAAATAAATAATTTTAATAATTAAACTATATTTAGGATTTAAATACTTAGAAACATTATTATTTGTTCATACACACAATGATTTTGTTATTAAAATTTGATAAAAGAAAATTTAAGTGTGATATTTTCTATAATAAATATTATATTGATGTCATTTGCCAACATCAGAATGAGGGTGCACTTTACCTTCTCGTGGTCCTATAAATAAAGAAAATATGTTATAAGCTTGGACCACCACAAGGTATGATAGCCTTTGGCACTTCAATGCTTAAGTCAATTCGAATAATGACAATAAAAGAAGTGGCCAAAGTCTCTCAATGATTTAAGGAAGAAGAACTGGAGATAGAGAGAATATAGATGTGTTATGTTTATAACTATATGATTCAACTCATGTGTGAATGTTTACAATGTGTATGTACATAAGAGAGAGAGATTTACCTTATGGCAATCACTTGCATATGGAGATAGACTTAATCAAACATTGAAATTATCTCTCCATTATCTCATATCGAATCACTACTACAAAAGTGACTTTTATAGGTGGTTTTTAACTATCAAGGTAGACCTATCTAGACAGTTAAAAAAACTGCCAAGGTATGTAGTGTCGGCATAGGTAACCATTTATATTGGTAGTTTTTAACCACCAAGGTAGATTTATCTATCTTGGCAATTTTTAGTAAAACTGACAAGAAAGCTATACATATTTTAACACTTTTTACTAAAAATTGACAAAAAAAACTACATATATCTTGACACTTTTTAATAAAAATTGACAAGAAAAGTATATATATCTTGGTAGTTTTTAGATAAAAACTGACAAGAGAGGTACATATATCTTGTTGATTTTTTCTAAAAAATTGTACATATTTAATCAATTATTTATAAAAGTTGACAAGAAAAGTGTAAAAATAATTGAAAATTGTTCTAGATAAGTCAAAATATAAACAATTTAAGCTTTGACATGTGAAAATGTGTCTAAGAGTGTGTATTGCATAATTGTATGAAAAATAGGCTAATTAAATAACCATATAAGGTTGAATATATAGTGCTCACTCTTATCGCATTTTGTCGATGTCCTTCTCCAAGTAGTTATCACCTTCTCTTTTAAACTACATAACCAAGAAAATAAAACATACATAAATCATGCAAATTCAATTAGCTAATTATGTTATACTTTTCAATTAATTAAATTTGAAAGTTTAATTAAAGTTCAAAATACCAATTTAATAAATTAATTATTTTTACTTACCAAATCAACTATAGATGTATTAGGGTTGTCAACAATTACCGTCATAAACATAAGTACAAAATATCCACATTGAACTTCATCATTTTGATGAGGACACTACACGTTGTAAAGTATGTATTAATTATAATACAATGTATACATCTACCAAATATGTTAGACGTCATACATCTACCATTATTGAATGCAAAATCATATTTAGGAAATTGATAAATTTTAGAAATATAAAAATTTCTTACTAATCGATGGTGCACCGAAGATTAAGAAATACATCTTTCTATAATGAGTCTAAATAATAGATTCATCCTTGAATGACTCAAATACAAGTAATACTTAATGCTTCCTAACAACAAAATAACAATTCATAAACACATGGCGTAATCAAATAGTCATAGTGATTGAGTATATGAAAATAACTTACCCTCCATTATAAGTTATAATCCATCTTTCTCCTTCATGTGTCCCTTTCAATCTACGTACTATATACCAACCTTGCAATTTCAATCTTTTTTTTATTGTTATGAAAGTCCAACCAAGCAAGATCAATGCATGTTATTTTCAAGTAAAACATCATAGCAATGCCTACAAATATAAGACTAAAGTTAGTTTTAATTCCAAGTATAATTTATTTATGAATATCTACTATATACAAAAAGATGAGTACCTTATCCATAACTTAATGACAAAATAGTCAATGTTCGACTTGGCGTAAAATTATTACACACAGTCAACAGATAACATAACTGGCAGTTCATAACTCAAAATTTCCTCATCCATAGGAATAGTAGCAACCATAGTAGACAATGAGGGTGCAGTTGATCATAAGGAGATAAAAAACCTCAAAGGGATAGGCAAATCTTTAGTTTAATTTGATGTATATTTGATGGGCTTATCCATAGTTTGAAGGAACTTTCTTTAGTACTTAAGGGATTTACTACAACTTTTTATTTCTTTTTCCCTTATCCACAACATCCTCTAAAGACTTTTGTTTTGGTTCTCCAATTTTTATGACATTCTTTGAAGCAAGCTTGATTCTATCTTTTTGCTTGAATGCTTGGGTTTATTGTTATTCAAATCCTACACTCAACATTATTACTTATATAATTGCTAGTATAGAGGATATGCATATAAATCATAAACATTTATAAATCAAAATTAATAAACAAAATAAAAATAATTTTATCATATTTGTCTTTAAAATGACAAGATGTGCAGGTTATGGCACAAATGCTCCTTCTGCATCACCAACATTCTCATGATGCATTATAGGTATAGGTAGAGGACATGAACATTGTTGAGCAATAACAACACTCACCTTCCATGCACCTTTTAATGATTTTCCTTTACATACACCACTAGATGAATCTTCTACGCTCCCTAAAGCCACAATATTAGATGTTGTCTCATAAGCAACCAAGCATTATTTTCCCTACAAATATGACATGGTTAAAGTACAATTATCATAAACTTTGATGCTAAAATACAATAACAATAACATATCAAAATGCATAATCTTATACCATACTACTAATCCTAAATCAAAAGAAGGAAAATTTGAATGAGTGATTATTGAATTAACTTTTTGTGTATGTACGTCAATCACATGCTTTGGAAAGATTTTAACGTTAGATGGACTGGTGAAGGATTGTAAGTCCATACTTTGATCATTTGAACCTTTCTCACTCTTATTTCCAGGAACCTCCTCTATCAATGACATAAGGTCCGCATTCATTGACTCAACCATCTTTAAAATATTTGCAACATCACTAGAACTATAGACAATTTGCTATTTAGGCATACCCTAATAGTCAGATTGAGAATTGTATTGTGATCAACCCTTCATTCGACCTGAATAATCTTTATCCAAAGCCATGGTCAATGCACTCCTACTAGGTTCTTCTTCAACCTCACCACACTCAACCAAGTCTAGTATCTTTTCCTACATCATTTATTCAATATTAGAATAGCTTGAATTTTAAATCATTATTAGTAATTAAAAGGAATCAATGATATTCACTCTTTCACAAAAGACAAAAAATTGGGATTAACTTACATATGGAGATAGACTTAATCAAACATTGGAATTATCTCTCTATAATTATCTCATATCGAATAATAAGAGAATATTTGTTGGTTAATTATCTAGTAGGTTGCTTATCTAAAAATTAGGCTAACCTTACAAATTCAGTGCTCATTGGACTAAGCTGCGAGCCATACTATTGAGCATGACCAATAATGTCGTGCTACGTGATATGAGTTATTTTACACCTATCATGTTATAATATAGATATATATACATACATATAGATATACATATATATATGTATGTATGTATGTATGTATGTATGTATGTATGTATGTATATACATACATATATATGTATACATACACATATATATATATGTGTGTGTTTGTATGTGTGTATATGTACATACATATATTTATGTATGTATATGTGTGTGTATATCTATATATATGTGTGTGTGTATATATATATATATATATATATGTATGTATGTATGTATGTATCTATATATATGTATGTATATATATATCTATATACATGTATGTATATACATATATCTATACATATATATATATATATATATATGTATGTATGTATATGTATATGTATATATACATATATATGTAGATATATATATACATACATATATATATGTAGATATATATATATACATACATACATATATATATATGTGTGTGTGTGTGTATCTATGTATATATATCTATATGTATGTATGTATATACATGTATATACATATATGTATACATGTATATAGATACATGTATATGTATGTATATACATATGTATACATATATGTATGTATATACATACATATATGTATACATATGTATATATATATATTGAGAGAAAGATACACTTAATGACGATCACTTATCCATAACGATAGATTTAATCTAACATTGGAGTTACATCTTCATAATTATATTTAAGAGAGTCCGAACTTGACTAACTATCAAAGTAAGGTGATATTGACACCTTAGGACTTGTCCCTTTCGTATGACAACTGAAAGTAAACATAGACAGTCAAGTAGGTAAAATAAAATAACTTAAAGAAATAAAAGCTTTCTAATTCGTTGTAATATCCATATGTTGACAAATGCTAGAATACAAAAATAATTGTACTAACTCATGCAACAAATCAATCAAATACAGCAATGCAATGTGATTAACCCACTTAGGCTCCAATCCTAAGTGGTAATATCTATGGGTTTCTTAAAGCAACCACTCAACAGTAAACAATTCAGTAAGAATAAAACAGTTAATACAACTCGATAAAGATAAAATACATATACTTGTATAAGTTGGGACCACTCGTCTTAACTGCCTATGTAGCTCTCATTATCTGTCCCCACACTTTTCACAAAAAATATATTTTCTAAAAAATATCTCGTATCCCAATACACAACAACACCCAATGTGTTGACGATACGAAAACATAATTTATGAAAATTAGATTTTTGCATTTCAGAATTCAAACTACTAATACAAAAAAACACTCAATGATTAGTGATCCGAGATTGCAAAAATATTTTCAAAGCTCAAATATGATTTTTTTCAAAGACAATATTTTTTCACACAAAAATCATTCACAAATTCCTTAAATAAAATTATCCAATGAGTGAGTATTTATAACAAATTTTTAAACTTTAGGTACCCTCGTCAAACTCCTCAGCGAGCCCCCGGCGAGTACCTCAGCGAGGTCCAACAAGTCTCAAAATGCACAAAGCATACTCATTGAGTACCTCGACGCGCTCAATAAAATAAGTTTTTTCAAGTAAAAACCTAGGAAATTAAATTTCTACAAATACTCGCCATCATGAAAAATCAAATAAAAGTAAAAACTCATTTAAACATACAAATTACATGCTCCCAACTACCCCGTAGTGTGTATATCATGCAATCATACGAAGTGTTCAATTCTATATGAGTGTGTGCAATACTTACTGCTAGTAAAATATATTACATAGAGGAAGGCAAAAATACTACGTAAAACAAACAGACTCTGTGTTTTTCACAAGAGAACGACAACAAACGCACAAAGGACTTACATGACTTATAATTTTCTTCTTTGGCTTTTCGTGGCAAAATACTGCACAACTTATACAAAGCAAGCATCAAACATAATATATTCATGCATGATAACCTAAAGAAGTTCATTCCCATCTCCAACATAATCCAAACACATTCAACACACCTACACTCCAAGTACATCCATCTTCAAGAACCAACACATCTCAATTTATTTTACATTTTCTTAATTTGTTTAATCATTTTATTGGCTATATTTTTTGTATTTTGATATCTATAAATGAACTCACAAACAGAAAAATTTTTAAATGAGGGAAACTAAAGATTAAAAAAAAAGTAAAAATGTGACATACTCATCATCAATTTATAGCAGAGAGGTGAGGAAGAACCTAGAAAAATGGAGAGCCACAACTTTTCTACATTCCATATGTCCACTTTTCCTTGTGAACGTATTATTCCCGCTTTCCTTTAATTCTAATGACTGTAAGGGCTCGTGACTATATGTACTAAAACCAAATCAAATCTGTTTGTGGCATGAAACAGATGCAGAGGAGGAAAGAACATAAGAAATAGAGAAGAGAACCAAACTTTATGAATTTAGAGATCATAATTTTTTATTTTTTTATTTTAAATATCTATGGCCTTTGGAGAATTCTTGTAGATGAATTTGAAATGCTTTAAAAAATTCAAATTTGACAATTTTTGGCTTCTTTGAAAACAATTTGATTTTTCCTATGTGGTATTCCTCCTTAAGCTTTTAGTTTTCTTGGAGAATTTTTTTTTTTGTTTACTGATTTTATGTTCTATTTCGTGAATATTATTGCTAAGAGGTTTTCTTAATGAAGCAAGAATACATGATGAACTAAGAACCTATGAATTATCACAAGCCTTATCAAACTTGACAACAACACATCACTTACATTTCTACTCTCTCCTGTTTTTAGGTGGTTTTCTTCCTCTTTTTCATCTCTATTTACTAATATCTCATTCTTTTCATATTAATTTCTTGGGTTTAAACCTTCATTAAATTAGTAAAAGTTTTTTATTGTATGGTTCTTTTGTCTGACTTGATTTATTGAGTTTGAATTATTATTATTACTATTTTAATAATAAAAGTTTGGATTATTAATTATATAATAATTTGGATCTTGATTAATTTTTCTATCATTTAAGTGGGTATCTAAGGGCTACTTGAAATATTCATGGGAAGATGTACGTATAGAAAACAAAGTTAATTCCTACGGTTAAGGTGAAAAAGGTATGAATGTTCATTGCCCTTTAATTGATTTTAACTTTGTATGAATATGGACTAAACAATGTATGTCTTTTTTCTTTGCTCATTGTTTTCTTGCTGAAAATATATTTATCAATTGTGATTGTCACTAATGTAATTTGGAATGTTTAATTTTTGACATATAAGAATAGCCCAAATGGGAGAGTGACGAATACAAGGAATCCAGGTCATTTAATTGAAACAATATGTTTTTCTTTATTTGCCTAATTTTTTTATCTTATCTTTTGTTAGATAATTAACTTGCTTTTGGGAAAGGGAAAACATGAAGGTTCATCATCTATATAGTTTAATATGTTGCTTTGAGAAGGAAAAAAAAAAAGCGCCTAAATTAAAGCTTAAAGTAATTTCAATAAATTGAATATCATAGCTTCGAGTTTTAGGTTGCAAAACTAGATTCTTTTATTACTCTTCTTGTTGATATTCATTTTAGGCAAGATTCAAATATTCTTTTGAATCTTTTCGATATGAACACATAGTTTCTTCCTAAAATGCTTTTAGTTATTAACATGTTCTTATGTCTGTCCCAATAAACACACTTGATCAAATCAAATATTGATTTAAATGCAATTTGAGTGCAATTAGCATGCATCTATATTACAATAAGCTTATTAAGTTAGAATTTTTTTTTTTTTTTTACAATTATCAAAGCTCAAACTTGTAATCTGTCTACAAAAGCATAATGGCGAACAAGAATTAGTATTTACAAAATTATTTAAGGTCAAATAGACTATAGTATAAAGGAGCACGTGCCTTTCACGTGACACAAAACTAGTATCTATCTATTATCTATAAATAAATGAGAGTTTAATTTCTCCTATTTATTTGTGTTTGATATTTTTATTTCTTTTAATTTTTTTCTATTTATTTGTATTTAATATTTATATATTTTTTTATTTTGTTTGAAATAAAAAGTAGAGGGCTAAAAAAAATAGTTGGTAACATATATAATCTAACAGTATAGTGGTGGACATGTATTATTTTTTTAGTAGTGTTATATGTATTAAGTTGTTATATATATTAACTAACATATAATAAAAAGTTAACTAAATTATACCAATTTATAAAATTATTCTTATATCTAATTTATAGAAATAAAAATAAAAGTATCATGTTACCTTCAAGAAATTACTCTTTACAAAAATACAATAAGATTTTCTTATAAAAAATGAGGTTTTTGCATGATAAGTGAATCTTGAAATAATTTTTATTGCAATTTTTTTTACAATTATATTTTTTTAAACAATTATTATTTCTTTTTTTAACAATTACATAAATTTCACTTGAAAATATAAAAAAATTGTGAAATGAGTTTAAATAACAAATGTGTGAATATAAATTATATAAAGAACATATATAAGGGAGCACATGCCTTGCAAGTGCCCCAAAACTAGTATATATATATAAGAGAGTTGGTGGGTGTTGATTTATTTGATATTTATTTTATTTGATAATAATGCGATATTTTTAGAATAGGTACTCATTTCTTCTTTTTTTCTTTCTAAAAATTTAAACTTATTACTTTTGTAAAAAAACATAGTTGCTTCTTTTTTCTTTTACAAAAAATTTTGTTACTATTAAAAAAAAAATAACGTTGTTTTATTTTTCCTTTTAAAAAATATTATTTTGCTTTGATGAATCAATCTTTGTCCTTTTTTGTAAAAAAAAATTGAGAGTATTTTAGCATCAAATTTCACTAATGGGATTTATATATTCTTTAAACTTTTTGTGGCATTTTTCTTTCTTAAACGTTTAAATTGACATTTTATTTTATTTTGATCAATAAAAAAAATTGATTTTTTTTTTATATAAATTTTTAATTCTTCAGCAAATACATATATTTATTTATTATAAAAAACTTTTTTTTTTTTTTAGAAAATGGTAATTGCATTTATACAAAAAGTTTGCATAAGAGAATTTAACCACAACTAGGGGTGTACAAAAAAATTTAGAACCAACCCAACCCATAATATTCGGTTTTAAGATTTTTTTTTGGTTTAGTTTAATTTAATTTTCATTTTAAAGAATCAAACCAACCCAATTCATCTATTATTTTATTTTTATTTTTACATTTAATTTATAGTTTAACACTTTGTATTTTTTTTTTTTTGTAGACATGTTTAGCAAATAGCATATCTAAATGAACTCATAGGCGATATCAATGATTTGAGTTACAAGTTAAATTATGTTTTATTCTAATATTTACCTTTTATTAATATCTTAGAAGCTTACGTTGTGCTTAAAGATGGGAGCTTGGAACATGGTTGAAATTTTGTTTTTTATATGAATTTTTAAGGATAATTTAAGTATTTTACTCTCATTCTCAATTTTGTAATAGACAATATTTACTAGATATTTGAACTTCTATGTTTTGCTTTCTTGTTTATTATTAATAACATAAGAAAACCATTTTTATTTTCAATAATATTTTAGAATTTAATTTTATCTTTTAGTTTGTTAGTGTGTGCCTATTTTTGTCTTTAGAGTTTAGATATTTTAAGCAGAATTCATGCAAGAACGTCTAGATTAAGTATTCTCTCTTATTTTCTTTATCTATGTTAGACACTAATTTTGTATTATTTAATTATTTATCCATTATATCTATTTTGTCTTCCATTTTTTTGTCATTAGAGTTTACAATGTATGAACAACATTATGAAGTGCTGAGATATGAAAATTAGAAAATTTTGCTAGGTAAGTCATTACTATTTCTTATTGCTTGTTTTGTCTTATTTTTAAATCTATTTTATACTTTATGTTTGATATGGATAATAATATAGGTAACTCATTGAGATCTAAATTTATAAATTTAGGTATTAAAATAAAATTAATATTGAAAATACTAGAAATTATAATACAAGAGTTTTAAAAAAAATAATAAACAAAATCAATTACAAAAAAGGGAAAAAAATTTCTTTAAATCAACCCAAAAAAATTGGTTCGGGTTGGATTGATTTTCAAATATATTAGTTCAGTTTGGTTCTCATTTTTAAAAAACCAATCATATGGGTTGGTTTCGGTTTTGATCCAAACCCAAACCAACCCATACATACACACCCCTAACTACAACACACAAATATATAAAAATTGACAAATATATTAATACACCAGCATCATTTTTCAATGCATCATTGATAGCTATACAACAATTGCCTCTTTTATGTGCTCCATTTGTTTGCCTAAATTGTTCATAGTTGTCATTTCATGTCTTCAATTAATCAAATTGAGCCCAATATTTTTAGTCACTAAAGTAGCAACACCTCCAATAAGAAAACTAAAAAATCTAGATTAGGTCTACATAGAAAAACATGCCAAAAACTAATAAAAAACATGTTGAAAGTTGCACTACAACAAATTTAGACAATAAATAAATCCATCTAAATTAAGATTCAGGCAGAAATACACCACAAGTTATGATAATTTTATTAAACTTATAAAAATAAAAAATAAAAGGTAAACCTAACTAGAGAGAGCATACTCTTATTTGAATAGAGCTTTCTACCAATTATTATGGATTGGAAGCAAAAGTCAAGATACAAAAAGAAAAGAAAGATGAGAGATGATGACTAAGATCAAGCTAGAAACAAGTATAGAAAGATGAGAGATGACAACTAAAATCAAGCTAGAAAAATGTAGAAAAAGATAAGAGATAACGACTAAGTTTTTGAAAGAATATTTTCTTTCAGAACTAAACTTTGTACACTTTTTTGTTCTAAATCTTTAAATCTAATTAAATATGAAAATTAACAACAAAATTTTTTTTACCATTTTTTTTTTAATAAAATTCCAAATATTGTTACCTTTGAGATATTAGTTTTATGGTTTGTTTAAACTGAATTATTTATTGGCTTCAATATTAAAAATGTTAGTATTTGACCACTATAAATCAAATAAGCTATTTTGGAGACCTCAATGATAAAGCTAACATTTCTTGTGAATAAAAGTCCTTTTTTAAAATTAACATGTCTAATTCAAAGCAAAGAAGAAAATGCGTTCAATTGTATGTAAGTAATGTTCTCTTTATATAACTTATTTTATAAATTAAAATTTAATGAATGAATTATTATTCAGTTTTAATTTTTTAAGTATGTTACCTCTTTTAAATTTTTGTATTTTTTAAATTATCATGCATTCAGAGAAAAGGAGTTGCCTTCAATTGTATGTAAGAAATGTTCTCTCTATATAACTTATTTTGTAAATTGAAATTTAATGGATGAACTATTATTCAGATTTAATTTTTTCAGTGTGTTGTAAGTTTTAAACATAGCTTTGTGCTTTGTGTGTATTGTATTTATTTTTATTAAAAAATAAAAAAGAAGTTATAGTTTAACACTCTTTTAAATTTTTCTACATTGAGAAAAAATAATTTCTAAACTTTAATTTTTTTTATTGTATTTTTCTTTATTAGAAGTAATTGCTGTAAATCATGAAAATTTTTGTTAATGCAAAATATTGTCTTTCCTTTGTCACTATATTTTTGGCCAATAAAAAAAAAATTTGAGTAACACATAATAGAGCAACGTGCCTTTACAAAACTAGCTATATAAGACATACGTATACTAGCTTAAATATTTTTTTATTTATACAATAGATACAAGTACGATCAGAGGCGGATGTACATGAATGTGAGGAGTGGCACGTGCCTTATCTTAATTTTCGATAAATAAAATTTTAGTTGTAATATTTATAAATTTATAGACAAATTACAAGCATAATTATAATTGTGCCCCATCTAAATTTAACATTTTAAATTTTTAACTCATTACAAACTCAATAATTTGCACATATTTTCATTAAAATGATATACATATAATATATTTTTTCAATTAAAAAAATATTAATTAAAAAATATTTAATATTATTTTTTACTGCGTAAAGTCCCTGCTGGTTATACAACCTAAATCCGCCACTGAGTACGATTACAAGAAAAAAGAGTTATGGTTGTAGATGATTATGATTATGATTATATGTTAAAATTTTAAATATGAAAAAAAATCAATTAATTAAAAGTTAAAAAAAATTAAATAATAATAAAGTTAATATCTTAACATATGAATTGGATCGAATTTGATTGGTTTTTAAGATGTTTGAATTTGATTGGTTTTTAAAATTTGAAAATCAAACCAGCCCATGATTGGTTATCAAAATGTAATTTTTACACACCCTTAATAATTCGATTAAAAAAAAAATCCAAATCACCTCTTTGAATATTGTTGAAATCTCATGCCGCCCATCAATATGATACTAGTCTACTTGATGAGTTTTGAGGTTTTCTTTTGGCTAATCCAATGAGTTTTGAGCATGCTTGGGGTTCTAGGCTTCGGTCAACGAGGGAGGAAATGATATGACCAAGATGTGCTCCCACTCAGTGTTTTTCAATAAAAAATTAATAGGAGTATTTTACAAAAACATTCTAACACCCTTACAAAAATTTTATAACTTTGTTTTTTTACTTTCCCATTATTTAATTTTAAAACACAAATCTAAATCTTCTATCAATGATCTTACAAATTTGAAGGGAATAGGTGATATTACCAAGAAAATGGTAGAGAGAAAAAAATGAAGTCTATCCATTGGTGAATCTACTTATAAAATACAGTTAGTTTGCCAATTGTCAGAAGCAGTTGCTACTGTAGAGAGAGCATTCTGTGCCATGAACAATGTAAAAAGTCATTGGTTCAATCGTATGAGATCCGAATGATAGGATTGCATACGTTGAGAAAGATATATATATATATATATATTTTCCATTCAAGGGAAATAAGATCAGGTTAGTTCTCTTTTATTAAATATTCTTTTTACTAAAGCAATTCACATACACGATTAAAAAAAAAAGCCAATCACACCAAAATGACAACTCCTCGTAATACCCAGAAACATGTTTTTAAGAGTCACATTCATTTCTGAAAGGAAACTATAATCTGAGGCTCTCAGATTCCTCTACATCATAAACACAAATGATTCTAGGAACTCTAACCTCTTTAAACAACAAGAGAGCTTCGTAGTAATTTACTTTTTCCCCGTATCAATCAGAGATTTGTTGGTAAGATTGATTATGGAATCTGCTATGACTCTGGCGCTAGACTTCATATAGCCACCTGAACCAAAAGGGCCAACATTTCCATAAAATGAATAAAACAAAAGGAACCGAAAGAAATCAGTAATAACTATTTGGGTTGCAGGTCATATATACGTCTAATGCGACCTAACATCACTGAACCAGTTACAGTGGAAAACTTTCAAGTCTATAAAACACCAGTTCTATTTCTAATTTAATACCCTGTTTGTATTAAGATAAAGATAGGTGAATCACTTTATAAGATAGCTAGCAATCTACAAAAACTTCATATAGCATTTTGTATGTCCAGCACTCTGTTTTTCATGCAAATATCAAGTAAAAATGCGACAGGATCAACTTCAATATTATCCAATCAGGATGGCATTATCGAAGAAAAAAAATCGTCAATCTCTATATGTTGGAATTATTTTGTTTCAACACTATAAAAGGATGGGGTTTGGGTCAAAATGACTTAAATGATACATTGGTCCCATAACTATTTAAGAAGGTCCACATAGTCCAAAAATTTAAAATTTTGGCTAATCAAGTCTAAATTTTCAAAAATTTGTACTTTTTTTAAGGGTATTTCTTGAAAAATTGGTAATTTATTAAAAAACAAAACAACTCTCTCCATGCATTCAATTTCTTCCTCTCTCTCTTCCATGGAATGTTTTCGTCAATGTCACCAACACCATTGTTGCGGCCAATTTGCTGGCTAAATCTGAGCCACCACGACCCTATTTGAACATGCTCAATACGAACTCTAGTTGCAAGCCTAGCACCCTGATGAATGGTTTTCGTTGTTTGAGTTCATAGTGATGCAAGAGCATCCTTACTAGTTATTTAATTAGTGTTGTTTCCTTAATTTTATAACTATTATCTTACTGTTATTTCCTTTAAAGAAGTGCTAAGACATTAGGGTCTTTTTAGTCTTTGCATTGTAATAGTGATGTGGCTAAAAGTTGTTATGAAAAGCAACTTCCAGCTCATCATTAAGGTGTGTGGCTCAACTTTAGTGCCTATAGGTAGTGATCAGAATTAGTGGGAAGGCATTCTGTCAATTTTTCAGCTTTGCTCAGTTGTAAAGGCCATTCTCATGCAGAGAATTGGTTTGGTTCTTGAGGAACACTCAAATAATTGTTCTTCCATTCTTTTGCTGGTTTAGCATAGAATTCTTAATAGACTACTACGTTAGAATTGGTGTCAAAGCCAGAGGGTTCCCTCAGCTTCAATATCTTTTCATGGCAATGGCAGTCAGCGTCTCAGCAATAATCTTTGAGACCCTAAGGAGCTTTGGGCTGTCGCGGGTGCTTTGGAGTGCAAAGTTGATGGCAGAATGGATTAAATGTCGTGAAACTTTCATCATTCATTGCAACAGTTAACCCAACAAATATCTAAATTATAACATAGCCTAAAGGTGAAAGGAAAGGAAGTTTGTCAAAGGTCAACTCCCTTTCCAATGGAGTTCCCTTCACGAAATCCCAAAATTACTTTCAAAAGATCATAGCCACCCCTTATAGGACCTCCTCCACATTTCATTCCACCACCCATGGATTACCCAGAGCCCATCGACTTTGATGATGAAGTTAGTTTATCAACTCGAGCTGCTCAGGTAGGTAGTAGTGTGAAAACAATTGAATGGACAAAAATAGTACCTCGATGGCAGTGGCAATCAGCGTCCCAACAATGATCTTCGAGACCCTACGGAGCTTTGGGCTGTCGTGGGTGCTTTGGAGTGCAAAGTTGATGGCAAAATGTATGAAATGTCGCGAAATTTTCATCATTCATAGCAACAGTTAACCCAACAAATATTTGAATTATGGACCTTTTTGGATTAAGCAAAAGATCAATGCCAATTCCTGTGTCATTGACTTACCCCCTGATTGGAATATCTCAAGCACCTTCAATGTGTCAATATTCATGCTTATCATCCACCTGAAGATGCTACAATCCTTCCTCTAAATTCTGAGTCGAATTCTTTCATAGAAGGAGACTTTGATGCAGGAGCATTCTTACTAGTTATTTAATTAGTATTGTTTCCTTAATTTTATAACTATTATCTTACTGTTATTTCCTTTAAAGAAGTGCCAAGGCATTAGGGTCTTTTTAGTCTTTGCATTGTAATAGTGATGTGGCTAAAGGTTGTCATGAAAAGCAACTTACAACTCATCATTAAGGTGTGTGGCTCAACTTTAGTGCCCATAGGTAGTACACAGAATTAGTGGGAAGGAATTCTGTCATTTTTTCAGCTTTGCTCAGTTTGTAAAGGTCATTCTCATGCAGAGAATTGGTTTGGTTCTTGATGAACACTCAAAGAATTGTTCTTCTATTCTGTTGCTGGTTTAGCACATAATTCTTAATAGACTACTACGTTACATAGGTTCAAGATTTAAAGCCATTGATGCTCTACAATTGCTTCTCTAGCATCAAGCACAAAAGCGACAAGTGACAACGAATAAGCTCTAAAGGTATTGAGCTGGTTCGGGCTCGGTACTTTTCTTATACCTATATTTTAACAAAAGTATCTCAAATTGACTATGTTATCAAAAGGGTTCTAGTTTAAAATTCATGTTATCAAGAGAGTTTTAATTTAATACCCTCGATATCAATTTTTAGTATACTTATTTTAGGTAAAAAGAACTAAATCGAAACTATTTTAAAAACATGAGTATTAAAATGGAACCGTTTGAAAACATGGTCAATTTAAGTACTTTTTACATAACATGAGCATTAGAAATATACCAATCCCAACTGGTCTCTCCTGAGAGAGCCTTAATTTCCTTTGACTTTGACATAGGTAGGTGTTTTTCTGGCTTTGGATCATTAAATCAGGAGGGTTTAGTCAAAAGAAAGTGTGTCGATTCTACAATAAGCTTTAACAGTATGTTTGATATATCGTATTAAATAAATACAGTTGTATTTAGCAATGTGCAAAAAACTCGATCATTCGATCAATCCGATCCGTTAATTTTTGAACGATTTCAATCCGATGATCATATTGAAATTTTTTCTATTTATTAAGCTTAGATCGGATGACAGATTTCATTGTGTACTCTCCAATCATATTCGATCAGACCAAAAAAATTAAATATATTTATTATGCACCCTATCGTAACTTAATAATCTATTCAAACCCTAAAAGTTAAAATACTTAAACTTCCCAATCCCTTATTTTCCCTGAATTCTTATCTCCTCTACCTCTTAATTGCTCTTAGCCCTCACACATCTCTCTCTCACAAACTCCGTCATCTGCCCATCGCCCAATCCTCCCTCCATAGAGCGCCGGCCACAACCACCACCACCACTACCCACCAGGTAACAACAACCCCAATCCCTTTGCTTTTTGCAAATCTGTTTTTCTTCAAATTGTGAGTGAAAGGTATTTTAGATTCTTTGCTTCAATTTTCTTTATTGGGTTCCTTTTTTTAATTGGCTCTTCTGTTCTGTATGATTCAGAGGAAATAGTGATAATTTAAGGGCAAGGGAATGGGTTACTGAGGGTAGCTAGTAGCTGTATTTGGTTATAATAGTGATAACTGGCTCCTCTGTTCTTTACTGGGTATGTTTTGAGGTTCTTCCTTTACTAGTAAAGTGGTAGAATCTGTGTAAGTGGGTACTTAATCTGAAAGGCAGAGCAAATTGATAGGCCTTGTACTAATGTCGAAAGAAAATTATTGTTTCCTAGTACAAGAACAAAGCGATTGTTAATTATGCTATTGCATTTTAAACATTACCTATGGACTTTAAAGTACATTTAGCATCATCTCTGTTAGCATTTCCTTTTATCATTGATGCTAGATTTCTTTCGTACTTCAAATGAAATTTCAAGGGGTAAACATAAAGCAACAGTAATTAATTTAATGTAGATTTGGTTCAAGTGAAAATGACCTTGTTTTATGATTTCTTTACAGTTATGCCCTACTATTTTAGTTTACTCCAGTTTCTCTTATATACTCATAGGATACTAATTTATTAACATTTTTTAAAGGTTTAACTACTCCATTGGTCCCCAAACTTTAACTAAATTCACACTTAAATCTTCAAACTTATAAATTCTATAATTAATCTCCAAACCAAACTTTAAAAATTTCACATATAGATCACTAAATTTTTTAATTCTCCAATTTAGTCCCAAACTTATAAAAATTCACACATAAATCCTATCTTGATACTAAAATACATGTTTTTGAATTAAAACTTTAGGACCAATATGTAAATTTTTAAAAATTTGAAGATTATATTGTAAAATTTAAAAGTTTGGGACCTATGTGTGAAATTTTAAAAGTTTGAGGACTAAATTATAAAATTTAAAAGTTTGAGGACTTAAAGTGTGAATTTAATTAAAATTTAGGGACAAATGATATAATTTAGCCTTTATTAAATTATGGCTAATAGGTAATGGTGCAAATAAATTTTCTCACTATTGCTCTCAAGACTCAAGTTTGTTTTCAAGATATTTATTGGATGTAAAAGAATGAAATAATGAACTTGAATTATCTTTATATTGTGTTTTTTTATATAGGTTTAAATCGTATTTTAACATTGATATTTGATAATTTAGACTTTATTTTAGCTCAAATATGTATATGTTTATGAAAGTTTGAGTTTTTTTATTCAAACTGCTAAAAAAGAGAGCAAATCAAGTTTATAAATCGGATTTAACCGATCCAATCAGAACATATTACGAATTAGATTTAACAACTGATCGGATTGGTTGCAGTCTTGCAGACTAGGATTCTACAATTCGTCCAAAAATTTGGATCAAATCGGATGAGTCTAAAATCAACAGTTTTGATCCTATGCACATCTTTAGTCGTAATGGATTGAACTGTATAAAATTGTATTATAATTAGTCTGTATAATGTTTATTGATAACTTAAACAATGTAGTCATATAAAACTGATAAACAAATATTTAAATAAAATAATATATATTTAAAATAGTATGTAATTTATTTTATGTAATTTGCTTACATATGAAAATAATTTTATTATAAAAATTTATTTAAATCAATATTTAATTTATTTTTATTATATTTTAAAAGGGAAAAAAATATTGTTTTTAATTTGAAATGAAAGAAAAAATCAAAATATATAATCTTATAAATGAAAATTCGGATAAACTAGGTTAAATGTCTAGTACAGTTTAAACCCATACTCCCTAGTCGTAAAAATTTCTTCATAACTATAATATTTTTATACTGTATGGTACGATCAGATTTCACAACTAAACACATATTGTAAAAAAAATTATGGTTAGAATATTTAGTACTGTCTAATAAACATACCATAAGAGTGTGTTAGTAAGATGTTTGGCATTTGATGACAGGAATCTAGGCATTGGCAACAGCAACTACTCTGTGGGAATGAGGGGGTTCTTTTGACTTGGCATCTGCCTTTTTTTTTTAAGATCCAATTTTATTTTATTTTTTGTATTTTTTTTAAATAGATTCAAGAAATGTTGATTTTACTCTAAAAATACAATATTTTGCAAATTTGGACTTGATTGACCAAATTTAAAATTATTGGACTAAATAGTTACAGAATCAATATATTATTTAGCTAGAGTTACAGGGCCATTTTCACCTAAAATGCTCAAGTGAACAGATATTTAGTCATCCACAGTTCTGGACTAAGTAAGACAGACAACTATTATAAAGAATAAAATATGATCCAAAACCTGAAAAAGAAAGCCTATAGCTCAAATAAACCACTTAACTCTCTGGAGCATGTGAAGATAGAGAGTGGGTGAAGAGGATGGAATGTTAGACAACGCACCTGATGTGAGCATGACAATGGGAATGTTGCTCTCACGAGCAAACCTGAAAACTTTCTCATCCCTACGAATCACCCCATCAGGACTTATCTATCCATGTCACGAAAAAAGGAGAAAAAAAAATGCATGATAGTTAGTAAAGAAAACAAGTGGGCTTAGATTACTGTGCAAAGAAATGGTTACCGATCAAATGTCATCAAGACCAAACTTAAATATGGCAACATATGCCTGAAAAAGTCTACCTTCAACCTGCCTAATGGATCTCCATCTAGGATATCCGTCCCAGCGTTGTAGATTACCAACTCAGGATCAAATGAACTTGCAGCAACCTATAGTGCATAAATATGAGTCAACTCTACAATCCCTTTTGGAGCATTTATAAATTATAATTAAAATGGTTCAAAAATTCTATACAGAAACTATATCATTCTTGTGAGTTAACTCTACAAGGTATGTCCCAATTCTGAGCATATAACAAAGATGTTCAAAATTTTTATACACCAACTCAATCCTTCTTTTTCTTACCACACTTATTGACAAAAACAAGAAAATTTCCAAAATATATTCGAGTGAGGAACATAAAACTGAAGAAAGTCAAACATTTGGAACCTCTTTCACAAAGAAACTGAACTAGCATAGCAACAATTTTGGATTAAAACACAAATCTTATATCTTATAACTATAATAAAAGGATGAGTTTACACTTTTATATGAAAATGACATTCCTATTCTTCAAAGTGACAGATCATATTTTGATTGGTGGGGTAAACTCTAAATATAAATGTATTTCCTCATATAACTTGATCTAACTATATAAATATTAAATATATCATATCTTTTAGCATTATCTAAAATTTTAATTAATTGTAAAAGTACAATTAGCTATGGATAGATACTGAATGAACCCAAAAATAGGACATGTCAAAATTTAATTGGTGATATGCACTTCAACTATTAATGTTATATGAAAATGATCATTCCAACCCCTTAATGACATGTTCAAAACTGATTGATGAGATATAATTAAGCTAGTTATCTATTTTCTCATACAATATAATTCAAGTATCTATCAATTATACACAATGCAACATAAGCTAGTTATCTATTTTGGCCTTTACAATTTCAATTCTGCAATTTTCTATTCATTTTTCTTATTTAATTATAATTATTATATTTTATTCTTTTTAAAACATTACATTCAGATTATTATTAATTTAATAAGATTCTTATCATAAAAAACAACCTACTAAATTATTTGTTATTAATTATGTATATTTTTTAAATATAAAATAACTTTGTATCTTAATAGGTAGGTCCAACAAAAAACGCTAAAAAATATAATTAATAATTCAACATTTAAAATTCTTAATTGTCATTCTTAAGAGGAAGTTACAGAATTTCAAGAGATTCTTTTAACTTAAGAAAAATGAATGTAATTAATGAAATGAGTGTTAGTGAAGAGTATCTTATTAGAGTCTTTAAAATTCTATATAAATAGAATTGCGTGAAGAATGATTTAGCATATAAAGCAATAAGTTCATTGAAAAATAAACTACATTTCCAAACTCTTCCAAAGTTTATAATATTACTAAAGGGCTTTGGACTACCCATTTACAAGTGCAGTTATAAGTGCTTGAAAAGCGTTCAAGCACTCATATATTGCAATTAATGAGCATATTTGAAATGATTTTTACTCAATTATTTATGTAAATCTATCTTTTTGGAATTAGGAGTATATTTTTAAGTGTTTTAGGTCTTTTTAGTTTCAAAAGAATCAAAAGATATCGAGATATGAAGATTCAACACTTAGAGTGCTCAAACATCATCTAAGGAGCTAAAGGAGAGTCTAAAGGATGTAAGCCTTACATCAAGAAACAACCAGCTTGTAAGGGCACATCAAGGGGTGTACACAAAAGACAGCACCACGACATGAATTTTGTGCGCCGCAGCACCAAAGACTTGGGTTTCACTACTAGGATAGAATTGAGCTGCGTGCCGCATCAAAACAAAATATGTGCCTCGACAGCCACCCCTTGGGTTTCACTATGTGAGTCATTATCAACCTCTGCACTGCAGCATTAAAATACCAGCGCCGCAATCCGCGCACATATTTTGGGGCTTCAAATGTGTAAACAATATTTTTGTTTAGAAAAAAATGTCACAAAAGTCCGTTAAATTAGGTCATTTGTGCCGTTTAGTTTTTTAGATTATAAAAGTTATTTAATCTTTCAACTTTGTAAAAAAATAGCCAATTAAGGACAAATTATATTATTTTACAGATTTTTCTATTATAATATTATTATTTTTCTATTAGTTGATTAAACGCAATTAAAATATAAGTTTTTAATAATAGTTAAGTCCCAATCAATATAAAAAAATTCACAAAATATTCCTTTTAAATATTTGTTAATTGCTACTATTTTATTTTGATATTTTATTATTTTTTAATTTTAATTAAAAAAATGTATATTTAAATAACTTTATGGTGGAATATTATTATTGCTAGTATTTTTCTGAAACAATTTCATATAAAATTTCACCTTTATCTTTTTAAAAATTCATGTTTTAATTGCATTTTAATCATTTGATATAAAATAACAATATTTAATAGAAAAATCATTAAAATAGTATTTAATTGATCATTTTTACAAAGTTAAGGGACTAAATGACATTGTATCTAATCTAATAGACTAAAAGTCACAAATGACCTAATCTAAGGGGCATTTAAGGCAATCACCTTTTTGTTTAAATAGGGGTCTGAGAGTTTAGTGTAGTGTATAAGACTTAGAACGAAATTGAGAGAATTTTAAGGAATTTTTTTTAGATCTAAGAAGAAAGAATCAATCATTCTAGAGAGAAAATTCCTTTGAAGATCAAGATCTCAAACTTTTGAAAACGGAAAGATCATTCAATCTGTAGTTGATATTTAATCTGTTTAGGATCTTTTAATTTTTATATTCATCTTTTTCTCTTTTGTAAGGATGAATACTTATTTGAATTTGATCTTGGAATTTAATCTAAATATGTCTGGCTAATTTAAATACGAAAATTTAGCTTTGTTGCCATGATCAAGGTTTTAAAAGGCAGCTTCTAGCCTCAATACGTTACCCTTCATTTGAAGCAATGCATAAGCATTGAGGCTTAAGCCTCATATTAAAACTAAATAAACAATAAAAACTTTTAAATAAATAAGAAAAAGATAAATTATTACAAAATAACACAATAATAATTATAATGATCTCATACAGTTCATAATATAGCAATCTAACTACTATTAAACTATCTAAACAAGATAAAGTTAAAAACTTAAGATTCATAAAAAAGTTAACTAAAAAAGACTTTAAAAGCTCATCAAAAGACTAGCACCTTAGTTTAGAGTCCATTATCATCGTATTATTCTCATTCCCATCATCACAAGCATTATTATTATTCTCGTTTCAATTATCACCAAAAACGATAATTCCCATAATCACGAAAAAGTGATTTTCAATTTGTAACAAACTTGGGAAATAAATATAAAAGGCATATAAACAAACAATTCATAGAAATAAAATTTTGGCAGCATAACAACAAGAAAGACATCAGAGAAAGTAAAAAAACAGAGAAGCAAAGAAGAATATCATGAACAAAAAAGAATTGGGAGGAAATATCATGAAAAAAAAAAAAACAGATCAGGGGCAGAAGATAAAAAGGGTTGCTCACTTAAAAAGTTACAAAAAAAACTAGGATTTTTCAATTTTACTTTCACTTGGTAGTCTTTTTTTTTTTTTTTTTTTTTTTTTTTTGTCTTTTCAGCTTCTAATTTTCTTGTGAGCCAAAATATTAATGGGCAGCATTAATTTTGCATTAAAGCCCACCAACGTTTCCTTTTTTGGTCTAAAATAGAAGCTACATGCCTCAGTCACCTTTTCGCCTAATATCAGTGCGTGAAAAAATCCTTAGCCTCAACATGAAAAGGCGTAGACATTTTTTGACCCCTAATAAGTTAGCCTCAAGGCTGCCTAGGTGAAAAATAAGCCTGAATGCTAGCTTCTAAACATTTTTTGAAACCATGGCCATGATTGCTTTAGATTATTTAAAACTTTATTTCTTTATTCAATGAATTTATAAATTTATTTATGATTAATTTATTTGTCATTTATTTTTCATAAGTAAATTGAATACTTGAGAACTAGATGATAGACATATCATCTAAACCTAATTTAGACAACTTGAACAAGAGTTCAAAACTGATAACTTGATCATTGCCTTAATTTAAAAGGGTTGAAAATTCCTTGAGCACAATTTAATCAATTAATTAAAAGTCTTGATCATAAGATATTAATTACTTCATTAATAAAGAAAATAACCTTGACCTAAGAGTTATCTAGTTTTAAAGGAAAATCAATAATCCGAAATTATAAAGTCATTCAATCTAATTCACCTAAGCAAAATTTCACATAAATTTTTTATTGATCTTTACAACCTTTATCAAATGCGTTTCAACTTAAGTCACTTTTGATTAATCGTTTTAATTTAAGATATTCAACCCAAACACCTTGATAGATTGTTTAGGATTGTTCTTTAGTTTAAATTAGTTGTTTAAGTTCTTAAGAATGTAAAAACTATCTAAGACCACAATAATTTCTTCTAAGATTAACCTTTGGAGTATACTTATCATTTACTATAGGTGATTTATGCACTTATGAGCTTTTTAAACAAAATTTGTTCATCATGCATCCCTAAATTATCTCCGCCTCCGTTCATAAGATGCATCTTTCAATACACCCATACTGACATACTCAAAAACTTCAAAATATATTTAGGCTTCTCAATAAATTCTAAAAATTCTTTACTTATACTGCAACTTTTGACTACAAATTTCAATAAGAGAGGTGTATTCAATTGAAATTTTTAGTAACTTTTATGGAATTTAAAAGTCTCTAAAAGTTTAAATGTATTTATTTAAGACTTTTTAGAATTTGTAAAAGTTTAGCTGTATTTAATTAATACTTTTTAAAAGTTTATAAAAGTATTAGAGTACTCAAAATGTCAATAACTTTAAAAACTTCACTTATTCAGAGATTTTTTAAAATTTTAAATATTTTTTATGCATAAATAAGGCCTACCATGAGTAATATATTCTCTCATGAGATTTCTAGAAACTTTTAAAAATTTTAAACATTTTTTATGTATAAACAAAGTCTACCAAAAATAACTTCTTTTATGAGATTTCTAAAGACTTTTTTTAAACCTCTTCCTCTTCTTCAACCATAAATCTAAACATCGTTGTTTTCATTGATAGATGCTCTGGTGAAAAATGAGAGAATTCTCAACAATATGAGTAATATCAGTTTGAGGAAATTGGATTTTAGAGAGAAAGGAAGGGTCGTCATCCTATACATTTGTCAGTATAAAAAATTAATTCTTTCAATGCACACAATCTCTCTTATTATTATTTTCTCTTATAGGAAAGTGAAATTACACAATTTTATTACAAAAATAAAATAAAATAATATACTTTATAACTAAAAACATCATAAAATTCGATATTACATGTGTAATTTTTTTCTTTTTAATTTATTTCTAGAAGTGTAAGAGCTCATTTAACAATGCACATTTTAATATTTAATTAAGTTTGATTTTTATATGCTTTTTAATTATTAGTTCTATTAATGTGTATTTGTTTCTTTCTCTATTACTTTTAGTTTTGTTGCATACTCAATGTGAAATAATTGCATCGTCAAAATTTTTAAATATTTATTTTACATTTTATATTTTATTGTAAAACATAAATAGTATGAATTTTTTATTGAAGTGTAGAGTTAAATGTGAGTCTTTTGAATTATACTTGCTAATATTACAGAATGCAGAAATAATGGAATGTGAATATTTTTAAAAAGTAAAAAAAAAAATAATAAATAAAGGAAATTGAAAGATGTAAAAAAAATTGATAATAAAAGTATATAAAATTATATAAAAATTACTTTAAGTCTATAAAAAATTTATGAAAGTCTTAAAATAAAAAGTCTAATAAAGTATTGAAATCTAACAAAGTACATAAAATTATATAAAAGTTTATAAATTTATAAAAGTTTTTAGGATTTAAAATACATAAAAGTTTTTATAAAAATCTATATCGAATACACCCTTCTAAAATTCATTTTTCTTAAATTTTTCTTAAGTTACAAAATTCCTTCAAATTTCATAACTCTTCATAATAATAATTTTAAATTTTGATTTCTTTTTCTCAAGTACATGTAATTTTTTTCATATATATCATTTAAGGGGCTTGAAGTTATGGTTATACATGAGTTTATATAAAACTTTATCTCCATATAACATACCATTTTTCTTGTTTTCCTACCTACTTTTCATTCTCCTTATTAAAGTTATTTCTTTCATCTTCTCTTCAAACTTTATTGATTTTTAAATCTTCAATAAAGCTAAATGTTTTGGACTTTTTTTTTTATTGTTTTTCCTATCCTTATTCTATGCAGTTCAATAGTTTTGTATCGTTGCTTTAGATTATAACAATGGATATTACATGTGCAAATACACGTGCAAATCACTTTCCGATTGCTAGTCTGAATCCATAGACCTGATTGTTTCCAAATGTCCAGATGATCCATGATAGTACATGCATGAAAACAATATAGCTAAAGATATTGACTGGCATATATCATCCCAAGTTAATGGATAATTAAATGGACTGCATATAATCAACCAGCAGGAAGCACAAGTAAAGCCTGCCACAACAGAGATTTGGAAAAAACATGTACCTCAAGTGCTTCATCTAATTTTCGCAAGTACTCATTTGCTGTAGTGCCACTCTGTCGAGATTCAGGAAAAAGGAAATTTTGGTTGGCAGAAAATCAAAAGCAAGTATATCTAACTTGAGAATCTAATAGCATGGCTTACCGCTACTTCAACCTTCTGATCAATATATCTCCTTGCCTCATAATCCTAAAGAAGAGATGAAGAACAGGGGAATGGAAATGTGATCAGGAATGTCCACTCAGAATTCCAAACAAAATTATACGGCTGAAGAAAGCTACACATTAATAGTAGAGAGATGAGAAACAGTTAAAACTGCATTCTATAAATAGCAGCCCAGGAATCATGGAACATACACAGATCACCCTTATCAGAACCCAATATGGCTCATTCCATTTTTCACCCATAAATCACAACAAAAATAAATTAAATAAAAGACAAACAAAAACCAAAGCTTCATTTTAGGTCTATGATATAACTAAACTATATTATATTTCACTAGTAGAATGACATCTTTAAAGTGGTTTTTGGGAAGGAAAAAATTTACATCAGCAGATTCAATGATTTCCCAAAAAAATCTTTTAGCTGGGATTTGAAAGCAACCACTTACAAATGGATAGATTCCAGGGTTGAACATGTCCAAGATATAGATAGTACCTATCAACACAAATAAAGTTATTTGAAACCGAACCTGATTATGTTTGATTTACAAAATGGAAACGTAATGGGCATGAAAATAGTAATATGAATTGAATTCTTATTGTTACCATGTTTTTTTGGGCAGGGAATCAAAATAACGTTAATACTAAAATAATTTATAAAATCATAAATGAAGAAAATAAAAAATAAACATTTTTTTATATTTCTAATGAGGGAAAATAATAATAATGATTATATAAAAATGTGAGAAAAATAAAGCATTCCAACGTATTATTGAGAAATGTGGGGAGGAATAAGGATTATTACTACTATTAAAATACTTTACATTCTATTCTAAATTAATATTCAAACTAGGAATACCTGGATCATTATCATTATTATTACTATTGTTGTCGATCAAACATGACCTAAATTCATAAAGAGACAAAATTATCCATACTTTCATTTGAAAAATCTGTTTCATGACCATTTCCTTGATGTGCATCAAGATCAATAATCATCACCCTGCAAAAGTTTCAGACAGAAAAGGCAAAAATCAATAATTGAGAAGGTGAGTGATAAGGACCGAGAATCCTAACTAATGGAAAAAATCTACAATTTATTACATCTCAGTTATAAATTTTACCACCTTGATATGTTTAACCACACAGCAGCATATTTTATACAGAGCGTAATGTCTGCATAAACACAAAAGCCACCTCCTTTGGAAGCAGAACAATGATGAAAACCTCCCCCAACATTGATGGCCCATCCCCGCTCTTTTGCAAGCTTACCAGCTAATATGGTTCCTCCCACCTGCACAAGAATATCACTAGCACCTGTTTTTCCTCATTCTGACGGGTCTCAGGAATGAAGTACAAAATATAGAAAAGTAAAACCAAAATCTTACTACAACTTTACCTGGTGGCGGAATGGAGAAAGAACTTTCTGCTGCACAATACAATTGGGAAATAGTGCAACAGGAGGCACCTATATGATATTTGTTTATAATGCAAAATGATTAGATAAAAGGATGCCATTACTAAATAAAAAGCAGAAATCTGACGCGGCCTACAAAATGCTACACAGAAGAAAATACATATGAAACAAAATAATTGCACAGGGAAATTAAACACTCTACCTCGATTATCATGGCGACGGTGGCACTGCTCTTTAAGCTATTCAAGTATGATACTGGGTGAACCTTTTCATTCAAATGTAACTCAAAGATCACAAACTTCTCTCAAGTAATTCAGCCACTATTCAATAACTTAATTTCAAAATTGTGGAGTAAAAATTTGAGGAATGCTAGTGCAACAGTATTTATAAGAAAACACAGACGACTGCCCTTTAGAAAGAAGAAAAAGTACATCTAGGTCACTTAGCTTTTACAAATTGAAAAATATTAGTTACTTTTCTTTAAATTGATGCTTTTTACTCACTAAATTATTACATATGTGAACAATTTACTCATTTAAGGCCAATTTTTAACATTTTAATCACTTTATTTCTCATTTTTTTTTAACTTTTTGAAACATTTTCCTCTTCAAATATCTACTAAACCTTATTAATAAGGTTTAATTTGATCCAACTAAAGTTTTTTCATAAAAAAAAAATCCAAAAAATTAAAATTGGTAAGAAATGACTAAATTGTCTATTTTTTTAATAGTTAGGTAACCAAAATGACCAATATATTCAATTTGTAAAAGAAAGGTGACTAAAGTATCATGGTAACCTAGAAAGAATGTGATGGAAGCTTGGGAAAAGTCATGAGCATACCACAAGGAGATCATCCTTGGACGCTTCTAAAGGCTCCACGATAGACTTTCTATCCAGAAAGCCATCCTTGTTTAGGAAACCACAGATACGACCCCATTTAGAAGAATCAAATGGGTGCCTACATTGACCGTAATTCATAAGTTAGAAGCTATACAATCTGATCAACCCCTTTCTCTTACCCCAAAAAAGACTAAGCTAGCTAATACGAATATTTGTCGAAATCTATGCATGAAAAGAAACACGAGCACAGTCGAGAAAATTAATCCTTCTATCTGAATTGCAATAATGAAAAAGATTTAAAGAAACAAGCACGTGATTTTTATCAACGATAATCAAATGCTAAACTTAATTAATCCTCAACCTCGATTAAGAGAAGAATCAAACAATTAAAACTCTAACATATAACTTGAACGAGATGAGAAAAATAGGGAAATACAATAAAGCTAATAATTCTTACAGCTTTTCTATACCAAGAAACGCAATATCATATGTGGAAGAGTAAATCAATGGCACCTGATTGATCAATAAATAAGCATAAGCAAATCTCAAAACAATTAACAAACAATTAATTAATCTCCATGAGCACAAACAGCTTCACCTTGGAGTTAGGAACATCAAAGTAAAGCTTGCTGGAGAGAATCCGGCGGCGCCGAACAACTTCGTCGTCGTTTCCAAACGAAGAAGAAGACGAAGACATTGTTCGACTGATTCTCGAATAGACAAACTGAGAGAATTGGAAGGAGAGGAAGCCGATAATCAAATATATGGTGGATTAACAGAGACAAGTAATCTGTATCTTGTACATTGTAGCTATGAAAAAATATTCTTTATACTTCAGTAGCCATTTGTACGACTCGAAGTGAGTCAACACGGTGAGGATCCGAGTGATGAATTGAAGATACTAAAGCTGAGCAAGGTAGATTATATCGAAAACAGTCCGATTAATCCAACGGTTCAAAAGTTAGATACTTATTCCATCGAGGGATTTTGTCTAAAATAGGCATTTTCGTTAAAATAATTTAAAAAAGGATAAAGTTGTGTTAAAGTTTAGAAATGGGCTTTTTTTAACTGCCCACTTGAAATGGGGCGTTGGTCCCCTTTGGTAGCCGGTAACTCATTTGTAAACAAAAAAATGAATTATAAACCGTTTGGAAGAATTGGAACAGTTCCAAACGTTTGCACGTTTACTATCTCATTACTCTCACTCTCCCTCTCCACTCTCCACTCTCTATTATCGAATCTCCCACAAATTTTGTTGAGG
Organism: Elaeagnus macrophylla; assembly: GCA_029378325.1. Classification (NCBI taxonomy): domain Eukaryota; kingdom Viridiplantae; phylum Streptophyta; class Magnoliopsida; order Rosales; family Elaeagnaceae; genus Elaeagnus; species Elaeagnus macrophylla. Next base: position 4,979,228 of record CM055653.1, read on the forward strand.
AAGAAGACGAACAGTAAGGAATCGAGGACGCACAAAACAGTTGACCATTACTATCTCATTGTTCAGCTCTGCATTATTCAGTAAGTTTTTCAAAGAAATTTGTATTCTCTGCATGAAACACTCTCCAGTCATCTTCATGTTTGAGCTCTGCAGTTTGGTTTTTATATGGTCCATGTTGAAACTCAACGAAAACCCCTTATTTTTGTATGGTTTTTTGTAAAATGTTGGTTTAAGGTTAAATATTTATGTAAAATGTAGGTTTTGTAATATTGGGATTTTGTAATTATGGATGGATAATCTGATTTCTGGTATATCTGGTAGTTATTCATGAATAACAGTAGGAGCATTGAACAAAATGGGTATATCTGGTATATCTGGGGGTATATCTGGTATATCTCGGGGTATATCTGGTATATCTGGGGGTATATCTTATATATCTCGGGGTATATGGGGGTATAGCTGGTATATCTCGGGGTATATAGGGGTATATCTGGTATATCTCTGGGTATATCTGGTATATCTCAGGGTATATCTGGTATATCTAGGGGTATATCTGGGGGTATATCTCGTATATCTGGTATATTTCTGGGTATATCTGGTATATCTCTAGGTATATCTGGTATATCTCTGGATATATCTGGTATATCTGGGGGTATATCTCGTATATCTGGTATATCTTAGGGTATATCTGGTATATCTGGGGGTATATCTCGTATATCTGGTATATCTCAGGGTATATCTGGTATATCTGGGGGTATATCTCGTATATTTGGTATATCTGGGGGTATATCTGGTATATCTGGGGGTATATCTCGTATATCTGGTATATCTGGGGGTATATCTGGTATATCTGGGGGTATATCTGGTATATCTCAGGGTATATCTCGTATATCTCAGGGTATATCTCGTATATCTAGGGGTATATCTGGTATATCTCAGGGTATATCTGGTATATCCGGTATATCTGGGGGTATATCTGGTATATCCGGTATATCTGGGGGTATATCTGGTATATCTCAGGGTATATCTGGTATATCTCAGGGTATATCTGGTATATCTGGGAGTATATCTCGTATATCTGGGGATATATCTCGTATATCTGGTATATCTCTGGGTATATCTGGTATATCTCAGGGTATATCTGGGGGTATATCAGTGGTCTATCTTGGTATATCTCGGTATATCTTTGTATATCTGGGGGTATATCTCGGAATATGTCTGTATATCTCGGTGTATATGGGGTATATGTCTGTATATCTCGGTATATTTGTGGTATATCTAGGTATATTGGTCTATTTCTATAAGTTTCCCTCATATGAACCTAAATTTGATGTATTTTTATGTTGCTTTAATTTGATTGATGTTTTTTGCAGTATATATTGTAATTTTGGAAGTCCTGTTCACAAGTATTAATTAAATTTGTTTCCGTACATGTTAAATATGCAGGATATGGCAGGAAAATCAACGTTCGTTCCTTATGTCTCCCCATCTGAGTATTATGTTGGTAAAATAACCAACATATCACGTCTTCAGAATTTTGCAACATTGAAGACGACCCTAGAAAGGTTTGGGTTACTTCAGAGGTTTGAGGGCTTATGTTTTGGTTTCATCACAAGGATGAAACATATCGAGTTCACAGCTGGATTGTTGCATCATATATTACTGATGCAAGATAGAGATCAATCGGGGAAAGAGCTCCGAATTATTGTGAATGGTACACCCCACCTATTTGGATTTGAAGAATTTAGCCTAATGACTGATATGATGTTTATCGGTGAGGAAGGAAGTCCACCGCAAAGGGTCGGTTGCGAAGAAATTACTTCAAGACCGACAAGACAATAAAGAAAGTCGACGTCGAGAAGGTATTCGCAAACCTTCCTCTGTCCACCGAGCCTGAGGATGTGTTGAGGTTGGCCCTCATATATACTTTGGAAATAATACTTTTGGCCGATCATAATCTGAAGGCCATTAATGATGAATACTTGGACTTAGTTGAAGACCTTGACAAGTTTAATATCTACCCCTGGGGTAAGATAGTATATGACTTCACCGTTAGAAGGTTGAAGAATGTTAATCTCCAAAAGGTTGGAGGGGTCGCTACAACTTACAGTGTTTATGGTTTTTGTTGGGCACTGCAAGTTTGGGCCTACGAGGCCATACAGGTGGCTGTTACTGATTTAGCCACCTGTACATCTCCTGATGCATTGCTGATGTGTTAAAATGTGTACTCGCAAGTGTACGAATCACTCGTAGTGAAGTGATAAGCAACTTCCAAGGTCGGTCTCTCAAGGAATTGCAGTGGTCTTAAATAACTAGCTTTTTAATCTAAATGGAGTTCTAATGAAAATAAAACACTAATTAAATAGAGTTCTAGTGAAACTAAAACTCTAAGTAACTAGAATCCTAATGCTAATAAAACTGTAAAAAGAGTTTGTTTGGTTTTGGTAACGGGAACAATTATACGAAAATCACACGAAATTGCAATCAAACAATCAATTCAATCAAATCAAATATCAATAGAGGATGTATGGACGTTTAGCTTGGTTAACCATATTTGCATCGAAAAGGTATGGTGATATGCATGAACGTCCTATATGAATTAAACTACCGGCTTTCCTTTTAATTACGAAACTCCTTTTGGCCGGGGTAGGTTTCTTTGTTGATTAACTAATTAACCGCCTTTGGCCGGGGTAAATTAACTAGCTATCAAATTATGCGCAAGGAAATTATGCCAATCAAATTAATGCTATGACTAAGTCACTAACTTGAAGCTTTGATTAAGTGTTTCGGAAAAGAGTTAAGGTGACGTTCCTCTAACTAAATTCTCAGATTTTTCAGTCTAACTACGAATATCAAATTGGCCCATGATTATTCATAATAAAACATCTAAACATGCTCTTAATGAAAAAGCAATTCATTCATAAATCAATTAAATACACCATACAAAATCCTAGCAAACATGGCAACACAAACTAAACATCCATAATGAAACTAGCCGCTCATGTTCATATTGTTATTCATAGACAAATAAAATATGATCATACACTTTAACAAATGGAGAAGATAAATTAATTCTATAACAACAAGGAAAACCTAAATCTAAATACCGCTTATGGATCGGTTGACGTACTCCTCCGTAAGCTTTATCTTCGATCGTCGTTGGCTTCCTTGAATCCTTAGAATGGTATCTCTCGCTTCGTTATAGTGTGGCAACGCTCTCAAAGCTGATTGAATGTAGTGTTTGGGTCGCAAAATTGAGAAGAGGAAGAGTTGTGTATTAGTTGGTCAAGTTCTTTCGAGTTCTGTTGTAAAGGGGGTATTTATAGATGTAAGGGTTTCTGCAAATCCTGTGTGCCCTACGAATAGGCGCGCCGCGGCATGCATTTTCCCCGCCGCGGCGCAACACAAATTCTGAAAAATATGTAAAAACCCGAGAGCTCCTCGCCGCGGCATGCAATTATCCCGCCGCGGCGCGCAATGTTTCTATGTTTTCCAGGATTCAACCCGAGAGCCTCTCGCCGCGGCATATGTTTTCTTCGCCGCGGCGCGCCTTGTATGTAACGGTATGTAAATGGTATGTACATACATTTACATACGCTGTTCAGACCCTCGCCGCGGCACGAAGTTTCTTCGCCGCGGCGCGAATTGCTTTCCTTCTCTTCATGCTTACCCCCTTACATATGTGATGGCTCGTTATGTAAGGCTTACATATTTGTCTTGTTTAGCCCGTGACTCGTGATCCGAGCGCCGTAGGTGTTCCGTCTTCGCGTGTTTTCATCATTTGAATCATTTGACGCTAAAAACACCTGAAATGCACTAAAATATACCTGTGACTCCGAATGGATAGATTTATGAAAATAATCGAAATAATAGTCATAATAAATCTATATATCAATCAATAAAGCATAATTAATCACGAAATATTAGTACTTTTCGAGCACTCATCACAACCCCCAACCAGCTTCTTGCTAGTCTCTAGCAAGTGAAGCGACCTAAAATAAAATTAAAAACAAATGAAATAAACTAACCTAACCTAAATCACTTCCATAGATTGTCACGGTTGCATTTAGCGTATGCAACAAGCCTTTAAACTCCTAGGTGGCCCTAGTGGACGAGTTATAGTCTCGTGAGGGTTTCCAGTGATGATACCCGCAAACATCGTAACTGACACAAATAAAGACTCAAAACATACTTGAATCAATCCATGCATACGTCTCAAAAATTGTTAATAACGAATGGCACATGAAATAGTTAAACATCACCTAAGCTCAAAAACAGTCCAAACATCAAACTCATCATAGTAATCGAATTTTGAACAACCAATCACACCACAAACCCGTTAGTTATACTATCTGACCGTGTCATGCATGATATTCATAGATTACATTTCAATGTCTCATAAATGTGCAAGTAAAATATGAATGTGAATTTTTGCACTTATAAACTCCATATGCTCATTTTTCAAACTCATCTCCACTAATATAGAAACTAAACTATCTAGAATCAATAGGACTTCATTAAGCTTGTAAAGTTGTGGCTAGGTGTGTGATTATGAAAGTACAAAAATGATGTTTTCATATGATAAGAGTACCTTTTATTTCACAAACATATTTTCAACTTTTTTTCTACCAAGTGTTCTTTTCCATCCTCCCTTCAATTCAAATGTCCTTTGGATCTTTTGCTTGATTTTCTTCTCTTTTTTTTTTTTTTTTTTTTTTATTCTTGCTTACTGTTTCAATCATCATCATTTTTTTTTTTTTTTTGATGAAGCAAGATAAACACAACATAATTGCTCATGAAAATCAAATATTACATTAAGTACTCTTATCACTAAGGGTAGTTCAATGTATGTCAATGTTGAGTCCAAGGGTGTGCTATTGATAAAATATTGCGGGGAGGCATGAAAGGTCCAAACGGTCCAAAAATGGCCTAAATCACTTTCTAAGTGGCATTTGTTTCTATTATTTCGCTTCAACGTGTTTTCAAATGAGTTCTAGAGATTGTTGAGACTTAAAACATATCATGAACATGCATACATTCCACAAATCAGAATAGTTAAACTAACCATGCAAACTACCACAAGTACCACAAAATTCTCAAATTAGATGAATCCAACATTTATGTGCTTCGTTGCTTAGGTAAAAATCTAACATCTCTCATATGTCATCGTCATTACAATCATGTTAATATCATAGATTTCCGGATTGAATCAAGTAGACACGACACTAACTAAAAACAATTCAAGTGACAAAGTTAAAAATTTAAAATTAGTCATATTTCATGCTCATGGAATATTCTTCCCACCCCCAACCTAATTTCTGCATTGTCCTCAATGTGAAAAAGAAGAACATAAGAAATAAGAAAAAGTGTAAGAAGTTACCCCCCTTTCATATGAGATTGTGTCGTTACTCGCTATGCTCCGGTTCACTGTTCCTCGCTTCTCTCATGAAGAATGTATGTATATGAACATATATTGAACCTCAAAGTGTATGCACACAATTCACATTCAAACCCAATTTTTAATTATAACTAAGGCAATTGAAAACACAAAAACATTAAACTAAGTTAAACAATCCAAAATAAATAAAATAAAAGAAAAACTGAAAAAGAAAATAAAAAAAAATAAAAAGAAAATAAAGAAAAGAAATTGATACTACCGAATATGGTGGGTTGCCTCCCACCAAGCGCTTTCTTTAACGTCTTAGCAAGACGTTGCTAATTCGTTTCTATCCACCATCATCAAAGATCTTGAAGTGTGTGATATCAATTTTTCGAGCTAATATGTCATTAAGCTTGTCCTTCCATCTCGGTAGTTGTTTCCTATGAAGTACAGCACACACTCTTTTGTGGAAGTAGTATGGAAAATAATTTGGGGATGTGCAAGTCTTAGGTGCCTTGTGTGGCATGGGAGGTGAAGATAATTCCTCCTTGTTCTCCATAGAAGTTTGTAGAATTTGATACTCATCAGCTTGACATTCTTTGAGAATTGCTTGCTCTCCATCTGTATTTTCTACACAAAGTGGTAAATCATCAAAAGTTTCAGGAAAATAAATATTTTCAAAATTTTTACCACTTTGAAGGATTGTGTCATCCTTCACTTGCTCAATTTGAGTGGGCAACTCTTCTTGTTTTTGAATTTGTTCCGCTAATTGCCCAACTTGCATTTCTATTCTGTTTATTGATGCCTCTATAGACTCCATCCTTTCATTAGTAGATTGTATGAAAGCATTCAAGGTTTCCTCTAAGGTTGGTTTAGAAGCTCTACTTCCTTGTATGAAAGAATTCAAGCTCTCTTCAAAGGTGGCCCTAGATGGATATTGATGAAAACTTGAGCTTTGCATTTGGTATTGTGCATAAGGTGGGTCATATGGTTGAAAATTTGAGCTTTGCATGTTGTATTGGGCATAAGGTGGGGTAGAGTTTGCTTGCCATGAAAAATTATGGTGATTTTCCCACTCAGGACTATAGGTACTGAAATAAGGATCATTCCAAGGTGGGTGGCATCCGTCATTACGATCAAAGTTTGAATTAGTGGATGCATAGTAATCACCTGCAAAAGTGCAAACATTAGCATAATGCCTATATAAACCACAAATGCTACATACCTCCATGTATGTCATATTATGCAGCTCTTCAAAAGGCCTTGTATTGGCTCATGGATTTCTGTATCCAGCCTGATTAGGTGCATTTTAAAATTCGTTGATGTTGTCTATGAACGGTACCTTTCAAAAACTAACAAAAACAACAGAGAAATCAAAGCACCACAGATTAAGCAATTAAAAGCACTATTTTTTGATTTTTTTTTATTTTTTGATTTTTTTGTATTTTTAGAATAAAAATAAATAAATAAATAAATAAACAAATAAATAAATAAAAGATAAAAAATAAAATAAATAAACAAAATAAAAAAAAAATTAAGAAACTCTAAAAAGTTAAAAAGAAAATTATTCAAAACGCCAATTCCCCGGCAACGGCGCCAAAAACTTGATGTGTTAAAATGTGTACTCGCAAGTGTACGAATCACTCGTAGTGAAGTGATAAGCAACTTCCAAGGTCGGTCTCTCAAGGAATTGCAGTGGTCTTAAATAACTAGCTTTTTAATCTAAATGGAGTTCTAATGAAAATAAAACACTAATTAAATAGAGTTCTAGTGAAACTAAAACTCTAAGTAACTAGAATCCTAATGCTAATAAAACTGTAAAAAGAGTTTGTTTGGTTTTGGTAACGGGAACAATTATACGAAAATCACACGAAATTGCAATCAAACAATCAATTCAATCAAATCAAATATCAATAGAGGATGTATGGACGTTTAGCTTGGTTAACCATGTTTGCATCGAAAAGGTATGGTGATATGCATGAACGTCCTATATGAATTAAACTACCGGCTTTCCTTTTAATTACGAAACTCCTTTTGGCCGGGGTAGGTTTCTTTGTTGATTAACTAATTAACCGCCTTTGGCCGGGGTAAATTAACTAGCTATCAAATTATGCGCAAGGAAATTATGCCAATCAAATTAATGCTATGACTAAGTCACTAACTTGAAGCTTTGATTAAGTGTTTCGGAAAAGAGTTAAGGTGACGTTCCTCTAACTAAATTCTCAAATTTTTCAGTCTAACTACGAATATCAAATTGGCCCATGATTATTCATAATAAAACATCTAAACATGCTCTTAATGAAAAAGCAATTCATTCATAAATCAATTAAATACACCATACAAAATCCTAGCAAACATGGCAACACAAACTAAACATCCATAATGAAACTAGCCGCTCATGTTCATATTGTTATTCATAGACAAATAAAATATGATCATACACTTTAACAAATGGAGAAGATAAATTAATTCTATAACAACAAGGAAAACCTAAATCTAAATACCGCTTATGGATCGGTTAACGTACTCCTCCGTAAGCTTTATCTTCGATCGTCGTTGGCTTCCTTGAATCCTTAGAATGGTATCTCTCGCTTCGTTATAGTGTGGCAACGCTCTCAAAGCTGATTGAATGTAGTGTTTGGGTCGCAAAATTGAGAAGAGGAAGAGTTGTGTATTAGTTGGTCAAGTTCTTTCGAGTTCTGTTGTAAAGGGGGTATTTATAGATGTAAGGGTTTCTGCAAATCCTGTGTGCCCTACGAATAGGCGCGCCGCGGCATGCATTTTCCCCGCCGCGGCGCAACACAAATTCTGAAAAATATGTAAAAACCCGAGAGCTCCTCGCCGCGGCATGCAATTATCCCGCCGCGGCGCGCAATGTTTCTATGTTTTCCAGGATTCAACCCGAGAGCCTCTCGCCGCGGCATATGTTTTCTTCGCCGCGGCGCGCCTTGTATGTAACGGTATGTAAATGGTATGTACATACATTTACATACGCTGTTCAGACCCTCGCCGCGGCACGAAGTTTCTTCGCCGCGGCGCGAATTGCTTTCCTTCTCTTCATGCTTACCCCCTTACATATGTGATGGCTCGTTATGTAAGGCTTACATATTTGTCTTGTTTAGCCCGTGACTCGTGATCCGAGCGCCGTAGGTGTTCCGTCTTCGCGTGTTTTCATCATTTGAATCATTTGACGCTAAAAACACCTGAAATGCACTAAAATATACCTGTGACTCCGAATGGATAGATTTATGAAAATAATCGAAATAATAGTCATAATAAATCTATATATCAATCAATAAAGCATAATTAATCACGAAATATTAGTACTTTTCGAGCACTCATCAATTGCCGAGGATACTACGCTGGGAGAACGAAAAGAATGGGCACTATTTGAAGTTCTGGGACCTAAACAAAAAAATCTTCCAGCGTTCAGATGTAAGTTTGTTGCATATATGTTTTTGTTATTAATTTTATTTTATTTTTATTTTCCATTGTACTTAACTAACTTTATATGTTTCCATTGCATATGATACAGTTTCATATGCTGACGAGACTCACTCCTAATGAAAAGGAGAGAAAGAGTCCATACTTCATTTTGGCACAACAATATGCGAGTGACGTACGTTGTGGTGTGCCGAACGTTAGTGGAATGGATGATGAGTTGCCTTCCAAAGGCGATGAACATCATCATCCATCTGGTCACAGTGATGATAAGAGTGACCCTATCCCGGAAGTCCAAAAAGATCAACCTTCATCTCATTCATCAACTTCCATTATGGAGGTAATATAATACGGCACATATAAAACCCTTATTTCTAATGTGATTATGTCATTGCAACCCTGTACGAATAAATTTTTATCGTATTTTAGGTGTTGCAAAAGCTGCGAGATTTGAAGAATGAGGTGATCTGAATAAAAGAAAACCAAATTTGGATAAAGGATGCGTTGAAGAAGTTGTTAAGACAACAAAAAAATACTTCAACAGGGGAAGAAACAATGAAACCTGCTGGGAACTCGTCCAGGGTCAAAAGTGTCCCACGTTTTGACCCACGTAAGGTTGAAGCTGTACATATTTCTGTGGACGAAGACGTTGTGACGTCCATGGAAGAAGAGCCAGTAGTGGCTACGAATATATGCAAAGAAATTATTCTGTTCACCACGGAACAAATTGGTGAGGAAACTAGCAAGGTTCATTCTGATAAGGATGAAGCATCAGTGGGTGTCACTGAAGAATGTCCCACTGAAGTGAACCTTGGAAAACAGCCAGTTGATGGGTCCGAAGTAGATGATAAGTTGACAAGTCTGGATGTGTCTACTTTGGAAGTATTAATGTTGGCTACCCCTATCATAATTGGTACCTCGTCAGTGCGATTAGGATCGCTAACATCCAAGAGCGTTACATCCACTGACACATCCGCACCATTTGGAACCACATACAGTAGGAGGAAGAGAAAAATTGGTCCCTCCCTCAAATCTCCATATGTGCAGCCCAAGAGGAAATCTGGTATATCAATTTGGTCTAAACAATCAGATGAAGTACAACAGCCTAGCCTTTATGATCCGATGAGAAGCTTTGACGAATCCAGATATACTTTCTTCTTGGAGTGGTTATATAACAACTATAACGACAACCAGTATGTATATCCTACTACATTTAGTTTTCGTTATTCATCTATGTTAACTTGTTTTTTACCCACGTAATATGGTTACATACTCATTTATTTGTTATTGCCAAAATGTAGGGAAAGTATTAATGTTGGTTGCCCAAGTAAGGGTATGGCTAACTCTTCCTGGTTTCATCGTATACTGAAACCACAATCATCCTTACTCAATAAGGTATATGTTTTTTGTATTTTAATTTTTTTGTATAATGGATGATGTGAACTTTGGTGTATACTTTTTTATTAAACATTTCATATTGTAAAATAAACTAAGAACACAATTGGTATATTTGGTACGTATCTCAATTGGCAAAATAACTTCAGCACATAGATTGTGGACTATGGCTGTTGAGGAAGAAAGAGGAACTTCATCCATACTTGTTCCCAAAGAACAATTGGACAACAGTAGACTCAACGTTCTGTGTAAGACTTATACTTAGTACATCCGTTCATTAATTATGTCATTTTGTTCATTTTCTATGTCATATATCCCAAATCCCCCATATCTAACAAATACTACTATATTGAAAATGTAGGCTTACATCGATGCAAGTGGAAGTCAATGGAAGAAGGTGAAGAAGAATGACCAATTCCAATTCTGGAATGCAGATAAGAAGTGGTTGGATTACGTCACTGGTAAAATCCTTGTAAATTTATTGCGTTTAGTATATCTCACATCTATTAAATTTAAAATTATATAATAATATAAATTTTATATGTTTTGAAACAGGTGTCCGCCCTGAATTTGGTAAACCATGGACTCGTGTGAACAATATATATGGTGTTATATTGGAGAAGGGTCATTGGATCGCTTTGGAATTTGACATCAGACAACAACAAATTGACATCTATGATTCACTTCCTAAACACATAAGGGATGGAACTCTGAAGAAAAGGTTACATAACTTATGTGTTATGATCCCAAACTTGATTAAAACCTTTGAAGTGGTTGAACATGACATCAAAGACCAGTGGCCCATTTATCGTAATGCGATAAGTATATTATATCGTTTAAGTAACATTTAATTAGTTGGTATATAGATTAATATCTACTTCTATATTGCGTTACGATTAATATTTGTTTTCTTAAATATATTACACAGGGGTGACTGTGGCATATATGCGCTCAAGTTCATTGAGTATTTAGTAAATGAGAAGCCACTGATTGACATCAAAGACGAGGCAAATGGTTTCTTTAGGAAGAAACTTTGCTGTGAACTGTTCTTTACGGACGATGATTACATCATTGTTTAATCTGGTATGCAATCTGGTATGAAGGCCAAAGTAAACAACGAATTGATCGCTTTTGTGTTGCAAAACCTTTATTATTATTCAATTATGTCTGTTTGGTTTCACTTATTTATTTGTGCATGTTGAAACTTAAACCAATAAATACTGTTAATCACTTCCGTTTTATTTCTTTTATATTATATCATCAATCATTTGGCTATATTTTGTCTGTGGACACATATATATATCATAATCTGATTTGTCCCACTAAGTTCAGTTTCTGTGGTGAGATGTGCGCAATGAAGTGTCAAAAAACTATTATCAGATGAGGCCAAAGTGAACATAGTGCGTGCCGCACTTGGGACAAGTAAGGTTTTCTATCATTTGATGTTTAGTCCCTATTGGATGGCACAACTGTTATGAGTTATATTTCTAGTATATGAATTTGATATTTTATCTGGTATATTTTCTGGTGCCTTATGGTAAAATTCTAATTTTTTGGTAGGTTCTAAAGAACTCCACTTATTTGTAACCTTGTTGTTGACATATGGAGCCTTGGATGCACTGTGTTACCAAAGGCTACAACAACGCCTACTTACAGTGCGTGGAAGTCATGTGTGGATTTCTGGATGTTTGCATCGATGATATGCTGTAGGATTGATTGGGATATCAACCTTAAATTATAGTTTAGGCTTAGTTTGATGACATCGTCATTTTCTTATTGTAAAACTTTTACTATCTGTTTCCTTAATGCTTAGAAGGCTATATTTCATGTTTGTAAATTTATGGTTGCATATTATATTCATATTTCTGTCTGGTATATGTGGTATATCAAACAGGTATAACTGGTATATCTGGGGGTATATCTGGTATATCTGGGGGTATATCTGGTATATTTTGGGGTATATCTGGTATATCTGGGGGTGTATCTGGTATATTTGGGGGTATATCTGGTATATCTGGGGGTATATCTGGTATATCTCAGGGTATATCTGGTATATCTGGGGGTATATCTGGTATATCTCAGGGTATATCTGGTATATCTCGATTTATGTTAATATACGTGGTACATAAAAATTCAGATACAGATAATATAACACTATCATTAATACAAAATTCAGATACAGAAAATATAACGCTTGAAATCATACTAAATTATGTGATACATAAAAATGTTCATTTTTGAGAAGATAGGGAAGGTTCTACAATCATCTGACGGAAAACATTACAAGTCCTCCTGTTATGACCACTAATTCCACACCGACTGCACAATATTAACTTCTTGATTACTTCCTCACGTGAACGTATGCGTCGCTTTCGTGGTCTGCCAGATTTTTTCTTTGTGTTGGGAGGAAGTTCAACTAGGTCTATGATTTCTGGTGGAATGTCCCATTCACCATTGTCAGTTGCTGGAAATATAGCCTCCGCATATGCGATAATATAACAATTGACTGTGTATAATCGGTCAACAAATGAATGGACATCAACATCTTGAAAACGGGCGGCTGCAATGGCATGACAACAGGGGATTTTGTGAACATCAAATTCCCTGCAGCTACAACTTCTGTTCAGTAGATCAACATCGTCACTAGTATCACCATGTACAACCTAATATCATATAAATGAACTCGTTACATTATGTATAATGCATATAAAATGTAAAACACATTTGCTATTAAATTTACATATATAAACATTTAATTACAATAAAGTGTTGTACGAATCCCATACCTGGAAAACATGTGCATTAATTCTGAAAATCCTGTACCTTAAGGACTTATTGTGATTTGCATGCATAATTGATTCAACCTCATCGGTAAGGAATCGAGTTCCCCATCTCATCCCAACCTCCCTACGTTCGACAAACCAATGCTGTATTTTGCTACGGTAGTACTCAGCAAGCATGGTTATAGGCAACTCACGAGCAGATTTCATGACATTATTAAATGATTCAGAACCATTTGTGGTCATTATACCGTATCTATTTCCTGGGAAATGAAATCTTGACCACTTCTCTCTACCTGCTTCCAATAAGTACTTCTCTATGTCAGGATCGATCTATCTCAAATCCCCCATGTATTTGTCAAATTCACGCTTCGTATATGCCCTTGTGCAACATCTGAACAAAGGTGTGATATCAGGATTCTTAAATTTGTGGTTTAAATTCATCTCCATGTGAAATGCACAATATCCATGCAAAGCATTGGGGAACGCTTTTGGAACACATTGTATAATACTTTGGTGTCTATCTGAAACAATAACAAGATCATCAATGTGCCCAATTATGTGATAGTTTTAACAAAAACCATTCCCAAGCTTCATTATTCTCAGAATCTCCAACCCCAATGGCCAATGGATATATGTTGTTATTTCCATCGGAAGCATTTGCTACGAATAATGTCCCAGCATACCTACATGATAGGAATGCACCATCAACTGTAATTACATGTCTTATACAAGATAAAAATCCTCTGATACATGGACCTAGTGCCATAAAAAAGTACTTAAATCTTCCGGACTGGTCAACTTCAATATGTGTGACGCTACTAGGATTTCTTTCCTTCAAAATATGACAGTAGAAAGGAAGCTTCAGGAAAGATTCCTCTTCACTGCCACGTAGCAACCTCAGAGCCTTCTCTTTAGATCTGTGTGCTGTGGTGTAACCAATCTCAATCCCAAACTCATTTTTACAATCATCAATAATATCTTTGGGCTTATAAATTCTTCCTGGTCGCACCAACTTCATTTTTATGGCATTTCCTATCACTCTTGAGGTCCCAGTCCTATTCTTCCTCATGTAATTGTTAGGATCACAAGTATGTCTTGATTCGTATTCTTTTACCCTAAACCTATCTGATCCAGTGATCCTATTACATCTAATCATTCAAGTACAACTAGATTGAATGCAACGTATCAGAACACGGTCTTTCTTACTAGTCAGTGTCCTCGTCTCAAATCTGTTTCTTATGGCATAAAGACCAACATGTGTGGTGAAATCTATCTTATTGTCAAACACTTGATCAACTTTCAAATCAAGCTCAACATGTGCCACAGACGACGAAACGTCACCATTAGAAATAATCTCTGTGGGTGTACTTGATGGACCGATACGTAATTCATTATTGCCTCCAATTACAGTTCGTCCTTCAGATTGGGATAAACCATTTACAGATTAATCTCTAACAATGAGCCTTTCTAGTTCAACTTGTGTCCTTTCATTATCAATTGCATGCAAACCTCCCATTGAGGTCATATCATGATCAACGTTTTCGTTGACAGGACCACCTTGTAATTCATATTCTCCAATCATATCAATATGTCCATCATCACCCATTTGCGGCATAACTAAATTGTGATCTACATCATCACCAATACTATCAAGTACATTATCGTAACTTGTATTTGGATTTTGAGATCCTTCGTGCCCATTAGTATCGCTCAAGTAATTTACATTACGGCCTCCGGTATTAAAAAGTTGTTCATGGCAAATAGAATGACTTGTACCTATAGATCTTATCTCATTTTTCGTGACATATAGAACAGCCTTCCTTTAATTATCTTCAACATGAAGGTCAAAAAACTTATCCAAGTCTTCATCATCACCAATTAAAACAGTAGGTAATGTCAAATCATTCTTATAGAAGTATCTCACTGAAAGTTCATACTTGAACTTATCGATCTTTAACTTAAGAAGCAACTTTTCTTTAAGTTCATTATACTTAAATCCCTTTTTTATCTTCATCACCGAACCTTCACCTCCTCGATATACTTCTTTATCATCCTTCAATGACCACTTACCATTATGAATGATTAGAATACTAAGGCTATCTATTCTGTAAAATGTTTAAAAATAATTAGGTCTATCTCATTCAAAATACGTAAAGTTTAATTGATATATGAAATAATATACAACATATTGAACTACAATATCAGTATATAACATATATACCAAATTAAATGCTTAATAGATGGAGATATACCAACATATACATAGATATACCGAGATATACCAACATATAAAGAGATATACCGAGATATACGAAGATATACCGACATATCCCAAGAAGATATACCAAGATATAACAACATATATCGAGATATACCCCAGATATACCGAGATATACCCCAGATATACCGAGATATACCAGATATACCTAGAGATATACCAGATATACCCCCAGATATACTCCGAGATATACCAGATATACTCCCAGATATACCGGATATACCCCCAGATATACGAGATATACCCCCTGATATACCGGATATACCGGATATACCAGATATACCCCCAAATTTACCAGATATACCCTGAGATATACCAGATATACCCCGAGATATACCAGATATACCCAGAGATATACCAGATATACCCCGAGATATACCAGATATACCTCCATATACCCCGAGATATACCAGATATACCCCCAGATATACCGGATATACCCCCAGATATACGAGATATACCCCCAGATATACCGGATATACCCCCAGATATACCGGATATACCAGATATACCCCCAGATATACCGGATATACCCTGAGATATACCAGATATACCCCCAGATATACCAGATATAAAAAACTGAATATAGCAGAGTTCATTACACGCAGCAAAAAATACACTTCGATTAATGATTATTGATTTGGGGTAATAGTTTAATACGGTTTGTCAACCAAAAATCTCTTTAAATAACACCCATATCAGTTCCTCGCGAAAGTATCAACCAAATAGTTGGCAATTTTTCGAAAATAGATCACTCCCAATCGCATATTTCGGTATTATATTATTTACAAACCTTAGTACAAATTTCAACATTTACATCCTAATAAAAAGCGCAAATATTGTTGGAAAATATTACTAACCTCATTTTTGAACTTTTTTCAGGATGAGACGCAACAATGGAGAGAAAATCAGTGAAGAGAAAAAGAGAGGGTGCGTAGAAAAGGAGGGAGAAGAAGAAAGAAAATTACTTTGGCGGGAAACTAAATCTACCCAACCAAACCGGCTACTGGGAGAGTAAATAAAATTTTGCCCATTTTTAAACTTTAACACAACTTTACCCTTTTTTAAACTATCTTAAGAAAAACGACTATTTTAGACAAAATCCCTTCCATTGAGAGCAAGTTAAAATAACTTGGAACTAGTCCGCTTAATCCAACGGTTCAGAAGTTAAATACTTATTACGTTGACAAAACAAAATACTGTCATCTCTAATAAAATCATAATTATTATAAAAATATCGGGGCGAATACTTTAATGATATCTGTATTTATCTTTTTGCATTTATTATTATTCAAATTTTTAAGTAATATTTTAAAATACTCAAGTTTTTTACCTTTTTGGCATAAAAAAAAAAGTTTTCTACCTTTTTGGTTAAAAATTAATTACATCCATATCTTATGATAAAAATAAAAAATAATTTGATCATTTTAAATTTACTATTATTATTTTTTGAGTTTCTATTACATTGATTTTGTAATTTTTAAGATGATTAATTTAGTCCTTTAATTTAAAAAAAATTATCAATCAAATTCAAATTTTAAAAATTAAGATTTTTTTAGGAATAAAATAAAAAATTATTAAAATTAAAAAGAAACTCTTTATTTTCTTTTTCCACTAATTTTTAATTTTTAATTATCTATTTTTTTACCTATTATTATTTAGTTTTGTTATTTCGGTTCTATAAATAAATTTTAATATTTTATTTATTTCACAAACCAAAATGAATTAAATACAATATTAGTTTTTCATTCAATTATTTCTTATTTTTTCATCTTCTTATTCATTTAAATCTTTAACTCTAATTCGTCTATCATTTCTCTCTCTTATTCTACATAAGTTTGGTATCAGAGTCAATAAAATTTAATTTTCTTAAATAAAATTTCTATCCAAATTTTTTAAGCTTAAAAAGCTCACTTAGAAAAGAAAAGAGAATGAAAAAAAAAAAAAAACTGGTTCTAATAACATGGGAGAGAAAATAACAATTTTTTTTAATTACAAGAATAAATTAACCCATTTTTAAAATTACAAGATTAATGTATCACTTATTTAGAGTTATAGGACCAATGTGACATAAAATCCAAAGAATAATAATAATAAAATTTAAATGACCAAATTATTCTTCATTTTTTGTTATGTGACATGCATGTGATTAATTTTTAGTCAAACATGTACCAATTTGAGAACTTTGTTAATAATAGGTACCAAAAGATGAATATATACCATTAAAGTACCAACTCAAAAAATAACACTTAAATCTTATTTTGTTATAACAATTTAATTCTATTGATATTAAAAAGTGACTCATAAAAATAAAGCCAAATTTTTTATTTTAATTTTTAATTTTCTTAACTGTATTAGATTGTTTTAATTTGAATAAATTATAATTAAAAAAATTAAATAAAAATAAATAATAAATAAAAACATAAAAAATAGTGTTTGTTCTTATACAGTTACTTTTTAATAATAATATAACTAAATTGTTGAAAAAAATAAATACAAAACTTAAATATTATTTTTAAAATAAATATATAATAATGTACAGTCAATCTCCAAATTGTATCTTATCTTAATCTATTAACTTTATATAAAAGAGAGAGTTGTCATACATAATATTTATTTGACATTTTTTTTATTTGATAATTTTTTATTATCTCTTGTCTCTTGTTAATCCTCTTTTAAGAGAGCAAAAATTGCCCACAATATTTATTTGATATTTTTTAGTTTAAAGATTTTTTTATATTTTATTATATCTTATATATCTTTTAATATGTATATATAGGAGAGTTAGTGATTTTATATTTATTTGAAAACTTTTGTTGGTTATTTATATTTTTTATTTCTATTCATTTGATATATTTTGTAGAATAATTTATATTTATTTTAATTTATGAGTATATTTATTTTATAATTTTTTTTATTTTAAAATGAATAATATTTTTACATTTTCTATTTATATAATATATTTTATTTAAAAATTTATATTTTTGTAGTACATCTATTACTTTATATATAAAGAAAATTTGCACTATGATATTTATTTAATAATGATTTTTTTTGACAATTATATAAAGATATACATTTTTGTTTTTATTATTATTATTAAAAAAATGACAATAAATGTATTAGGCATGTCCTAAAATAGAGTAGAGAGAACTTAAATTATGAAATATGTCTTACCTTAATGTCTTTTATACTTTTAAATATTTTGACCCTTATTATACATGTGAAAAAAATTATTTCCTATTTTTTTTATTTTTCCTTTTATTTTCTATCATTTATTGACTTTTTTTTTTTAGTTGTATTCCATTGACAATTTTTTTTATTTATTTGATTTTTAAAATAATTTTTTTCAAAAAAATTTGTTGAAATAGATTATGGAGTAGGTTATATCAGTTTATCACAACTCATTATAGTTTTATTTTTTTCTTATTAATCTTACTTTATGACTCAATTTATTTGACATAACTTTTTTTACTAATTTTATTTATGGGTATATAATATGAAAATTGTCACTCACATGTCAATGTTGTTTTGTACAAGTGTACTTACTTGCAAATTAAGGAAGTTCTCATACTTCTTATTACTGAAATTAAATTTGAATAGTTCTAAACATGAGTTTTAAACTATTATGCTATATTAAATAATTTTTGTGAACAACTATAGTTTGTACGTATAATGTTGTATTATATATATTATTTATAATTGGTCATATCCAAGTTTTATTTGAGTTTAAAGTTTTAGTTTTGGTTTTTTATGAATATTATTTTGACCTATATTTTGTTATATTTTTAAGCATTCATTTTATGTTTTATTTTATTATTTTCGTATTTTGGAATGTATTTATGTGTTTTGTAGGTTTTTGGATTCTTAGAAGAATATTAGATTGAAATGACATAAAAAGAGAGAAAATGGAGTAACAAAAGCCAAAGAATGTAAGGTTTACATTTGGAGTTAAAAACTATGTAAGGGTTACATACAAGGCAAAATCAACGCACATCGCGGCATGAGAAAATGCGCGCCACGGTGGGAAGGTCTCTGTTTTCTATTATGGAGCCAAAATTCAACACTTGCCGCGGCAGGAGAAAATGTGTGCCGCGGCACGCGTGCCAAAAATGCCCATAAATCCTAACACATGTGTGCCACTTCACTCCTCTTATAAATACCATATTATACCTATCCCAAACACAAGCTTTCACAACCATTTTCTTCCTTCCCTTAGCTGTTGTTACAACAAGAATTTTTCACCCAAAATTAAGAGGAGACCCTCCATTATTGAAGCTACTCCAAGGAATTGAGAAAGGGGACCAATCAACTTCAAGGAATTGGAGCTAGAGGACTCATTGGGGTATTTTTATTGTATATCTTTTTCTTCTCTTTGATCTTATGGTTTACCTCTCATGACTAAATTATTTGACACCAATTTAGTTATTGTTGGCTAATTTATGTATTTGGGGATATTAGTATTGCTTCCAATGATTGGAAGAACAATTTTGTAATTTAATAATATTTGAGTTTTGGATTTATTTCTTATTTATGTTCTAAATATTTATGATTATGAATTAATGATAGGACAAATCTTGATTTGTAGTTAGAGAGAATATGTTAGAATTTAAGCATTAAAAATGTCATCTTTACTTGATTGTGCATTATGAACAAGTGCCTAATGTGATTACATTAATTTGTGTTAGATTAGGTGGCTATAATATTTCCTTGCGCTAATTCCAATTGATTAATTAACGGTCCATATCAAAGACGTTAATTAATTGATTGTAGTAAAAATTACCATTGATTTGAAATTTTTTAGGTTTGGCAAAAAAATCATTAAATTTGACTTTTAATTGAATTGCTTAAGTTGTTCTTTCTATGAATGGATAGCGAACTAAGATTCTCATTTACATCAATCATCCCCACTTTAGTTGTGATTACTTTTATTTGCATTTTATTTTAGTTATAGAATTAATTTCGGAATTTACAATCTTTTCTGCAACCGATAATTATTAGAATGTTTAGAATTGTTTGTTCGACTAAATAAGAAAATAAATAACGTTTTAAAACCACAGCAATTCCTTAAGAGATGATCTTAGGAGTATATTTATCACTTATTACAAGTGATTCGTGCACTTGTGAGCTTATTATAAATACAAAATTTGACTTTCAAGTCATTATGCATCAGTTTTGGTTTTGGTTTTGATAAGAGACTTATTTTTCTGTCTTTTAAATTATATACTAAATATTTTACTTCGTAACCTTTAAAAGTTATTTAGAAATGTAATTTTTATATAACTTTATTATTTCTTATGAGGATCTCATTCTAAATTATGTAATATTATTTTTTTAAAATGTATAATTATATAAAAAATTTATTTTTAATTTAAAATTTATTTTTTTAATTTATAATTATTATTAAGACACAATCACTTGAATTTGCAACCACCTGACCAAAACTAATAAAAAATCTAGCTTGATTTTGTGGTTCTCCTGATTTCATTTCTTCCTCTCTTTTTTCTTTTCCTTTAAATATATAAAAAATGGCTTTTTTTTTTCTTTAGTTGTTCTCCTAATTTCATATCTTTCTTTTTTTCTTTAAATATGTAAAAAGTGTTATAATTTAGATGTAAAATATTAAATATGATATATTTATCTTTTAGTTACATTTATTTCAAATGAAGATTTATCTCTATTGTATCATATATTTGAATTTAATTAGAGATAATTAAATATTTAATATCTATCATATCTTAGATTGAAAATTCATGTTGTATCTTATAAATCCTATAAATAGAGTCTTTAGCAGTGTATTATTGACATAATAATAAATGAGAATTACTTCTACTGTTTGTTTTCTCTTTACTTTTTTCTTTAGTTTTATAATACGTTATTAGCATGATTATTTATTTAAGACTTATAGTTTTATACATGTGAAATGACATTGGCCATAATATACCACAAACTTTTTTGTAGTATAATGCTAGATCACAAAATTTACAAGTTCTTAAATCTTTTTATTCTTTATGCTTAAACTCGAATTTTTTTAAGTTAAAAATCTATCATGATTTTTTAATTTATTGGTCGTTTTAATTAAGTATCATAATCAATAATGTTTATGATTTATGTTAGAAGTAGTTGGTCACTAACTATACTTTCATCTATGCCAAAAAATGATTTTAAAGATAGTCATTAACCGTCATTGTAAAGCTACAATGATACTTCAAAAAAAATACAAAAACCGTCATCTATTCAAGCGTCATCGTAAATAAGTTTTTTTAATGACGGTCGTGACGGTCATGAAAAACAAAAAATGACTTTCATTAAAAATCATAGGAAAACAAGCGACCGTTATGAAAAATATATTCTATAATAGTTGTTGTTTCATGACTATCATTATAAACTGATAATGACTGTCATAAAAAATTTCAAATAAAATTTTAAAAAAATGGCTAGTTGTAATACCCCATTCCTTACACGAATTAAAATTTTAATCAAACTTATATTTTCAAAATTTTTATTATCTTACCTTCAATAATTAGAAAATGAAATTTATGAGTTTAATTTTGTGATGTGAAGATGTTTTAATAATCAAAAAGTGTTTAAATTAAATTCTGAAAAATTAATGCAAAATTACCAAAATGCCCCTAATTCTAAGAACTTTCATTGTTAAGAGACAAGGGTATTTTAGTCTTTTTATCTTAAAAATGATTTATCACCAGCAACCACTCTTTTGTCTTCTCCTAATGACACATGTTTAAAAAAAAAAAAATTGAATGAAGAAACGGTTGAGTATGAGTTGTGAGGACATTTGTCCTCAAATAATAAGGTCTTAAACCCCCATCTCCCACGCCTACACTCTTACAAGATAAGAGCAGCCCTTGCCTTTCCTCTCTTTAGCCAAAACTTCACTCACACCGTAAGGAATAGCTTCCTTGTTTTTCATTTCTTTCTTTCTTGCATTTGTTCTACAAGAAAACTCAAGAATAACAAACAAGAATTAAGAGAAACATCCTTAATCAAACAAGGTATACTTTACGTTATTTATTTTCTCTTTTCCTTCCCTTTAATTATAATTTTAATTGTGAATCTGAAAAGCTATTTTAACACAAAAGGATTAGCCATGAATGAAGTTTTCAAAAATAATCCAAGAACAAGTCATTTGTAATGTTTGAACTTCATGAAAAATTGTTTTTCTGAAAATTGTAATGAAAACTGGGAAGATTATACAACAAATTTTGGTCTGTAAATTATATTTATGAACAGATATGGATGTCTATTTTATAATAAATTTTACGGTTCATAATTTGAAGTTTTCTACGCAAAGTTATACCTAATTAAATGAAGGTTGTTTTATGAAACACGAACAGCGAAGGCTCTCGGTATTTTTTATATTTGGAATGGTTATAAAATTTGGATTTGAGAAAATTATATCTTGTTTTAAATCTTGACATGTCTATTATTTGAAACATTTTACGGTTTGTTATTTCGATATTTTAAGACAAAGTTATGGCTGTTTAATCAAGGATATGTCAAGTGAAAGAGGTGCTGGAAAAACTGTTTGAAAAACCAATCGGATTTATGTAATTTGAAATAGTTTTACTGATTGGAATGGGATTAATTATATGTTGTTTTAAAGCTTAAGATTTCTAGTTTAATATGAATTTTATGGTGTACTATTCTGAGTTTTCTAGATAAATTAATAGTCATTTAACTAAAGGTATGTTTTGCTCAAATTGTGTTGAAAAATCAGTTTTGAAGTAATTGGTTTTCTAAGGACTCATTTGATAATTGAGTGTGTAATATCTGATTTTTAAGATTAAAATGCCTAATTTATCTATGTTTTTACAAAAATGAATTTAGACATTTCTATCAAAAGTTATATGTGAATATATAAGGGTAGGTTAAGGGTATCCTAAAACTACTTAAAAACAACAATTAACTATTAACAACCCCTATTTTGGATATGTTAAAGTGTTTTATTAGTTTGACTTAAGTAAGCAAACTATGTTGCAATTATTGTTCTAACACAAGTATGATTATCTAGGAAGAGTTGAGCAAGTAGATCCTGCAATACACGTAGAGAACCAACAGTGACATAGTACAGTGAGTGAATATCTAATTATTTCTAAAGCATAGATAGCATTATTTTTGAAAAACATTCATGTTCAAGTAAATTCAATTTGTACAAGTTACATATTTATGAAAAAGTGCATTCATGTTAAGTAATATATCAATTTCAATGCACTTCAAAAACTTGTACACTATGAAAATATATTTCATTTTTTATTAACAGAATCAGTCAAGTAAATGAAAGAAAATTTACAAGCAAGCTATGATTGAATCAATTTTATTACTTATACTAAGTTTTATACAAGCTTGCAAGTTCAACAAATATTTACTGTTGCTAGAGTACTTCCCCTCATGTATTCATGATAGTTGGTTATACTCAGCATTCAGATAATGCAGTGACTTGGTAATGACATCGTGACCAACAGATTTGGTCCAGTTCAGTTTACTATGATGTTTACCAACTCAGTATGATATTACAAGTTCAGTATCATGTTACAAGTTCAGTATGATGACACGTTCAGTTAAGTCAGTGCGCACATGACTCATGTATCAGCAGAGCCAACTGAGCCATTTTAGTGGCTACATCAAGTTCCCCACACGTGTAGTTGAGAGCTAGTGCTAGTACTAAATGTCTCCTTATTGTGCAAATAAATTTCGCACACATGTAGTTGAGAGCTAGTGCTAGTACTACATGTCTCCTCCGTGTGCGATCAGATCCCCGAGTGCTGTTGGCAATAAATACGCATTTCTCATGGTTATACATGTTATTTGTATACTAATATAGCATCATCATATTCTAAAGATCATGAACATGTATTTTTATCAGAATATCATTTCGTTATAAATCATGAGCATGTCATTTACAGTTTCTTTTACAGATACAAAATTACAATGATTTTATGAAACTCAGTTATGCATTTATGAGAACATTATTTTATCATAAAGACTATACGCAGATTATTATTATCAGCATGTATTTCATGATAATTCATAAACAATTCATACATAGTTTACATGAGTACTATGTTATTTTATAAAATTTATCCACTCACTGAGCTTTCAAGCTCACCCTTTTACATTTATTTTCCTCCCCCAAATAACAGGTTTTGAGGCCACATCACGTGAGTTTGGAGGCTTAGGTTCCATCTATTGTTGTGCAGTCTAGGTTGTTTTCATCTCCTTTCCAGTTTGTTTGGTGTATTTTGGCTGTTATGTTTTGGACTAGTGATCAAAAGTCTTATGTGGTGAATAGTATATATCTGACACTGTATAGTTATGTTTGGCCATGAGCCCCTCTCTGGATATGTAAAATTATGTGAAGTTTGCTGGATTATGGAATTCTATACTTTAGAAATGAAGTCATTTATTACAGGAAAGATAATTCAATAATTAGGGAAAACTCTGCCCAAATTTTTTTGTAAATTTCTTACATAAAATTTTCAAGTTAAACCAAAGTCGATTCAGAATGTTAGATATTATGTTCCCTCAGGACACGTCACATGCTCTAGTGTTGAGTTGGGGCGGGTCCTGACACTAGTACATTATTCAATGACGATTAATTAAAATAACCGTCCTAAATATGTGTGTGTGTGTACACACACACATATTAATATATTAAATATTATGCTTTTTGTTATATATATATAAATAATGACCATACGAATAATAAAATATCAATGATTTTATTAATAAATCTGTAGTCTCAAAATTTTTCACAGTCATGACTATAAATGCTAATAAATCTATATATATAAGCTTTCATAGTATATCTATAGTTACTAATTAACTTTTAATGTTTTAAAACATAAGTAGATTTATACCAAAAAGGAAAATTATATTTATCTAAAATAATCTTACTATACATTATATAAAATAATGCTAAACTTTGGATGTTCTACTATTCACAAATATGCATTATCATATATATGCACCACTCCTGCCTCAATTGAAATAGTTATGTCTTTGTATAGTGCAACTTGTGCTTCCACTATAAACATTAGATACAAAATAAAGTTTAGTAAAATATTTAAAACTATATTAATATGTAAACATATATTACATAAACTATCGATAATGGTTAAATATTAAAGATTAATACCAATTCAGTTATATTTGTACGAGGGTTGTTAACAATGTCTTTCATAAATAGTATGACATAGTAGCCATATTCATAGCCTCCTACTTGTTTTGGGCACTATTTACAATAAAATTTAAACAAATAATATAATTAGTCAAGTAAATAAATACTATAATTGGACCATAAATAATTAATTATCATATATACTTTGATTTGATTGACTTACAAAGTTGATGAATTCTCTCTTTGAATCATGACACTCCACATATTATAAGCCCTATGTACAATAATTGTCATCAAACAAAAGTAAAATTTTTTTAAAAAAATACAAACAAACAAACATATATGGTTTTTGATCTTACTCTTGTAAAATTTTTTAAAAATCAATTGATGGAATCAATCCAATCAATTGTTCAACTCCATGGATTCATCAATGCTAACATCCAATGAGCATTACATAGTTGACAAAATTTCTACATACATTAAGGGAAGGTTTCATGAAAGCACAAGAATATAAATTAATAAATTTAATTTTTATTACACTTACCCTCTCCAATATGAGCAAATTAGTAAAATATTATTCTCCATACCCTTCATTCTCATAGCAAGTATTTGAACTTGATGATCTTTATTTGCCATTTCGAAAGCAATTTGATTTGGCTCCATAAATCGATACAAAGATAAACTTTTGGATTGTTTCTTCATCATGCGCTCATGCAATATACTATCAAGAAATAATTATAATAAATTAAACACTCATTAGTATACACAAAATATTTAATAATGATAAGTATATTAATTAAATGTACATTCATACTTAATATAAACTTAAACGACATTAACTCCAACCCAATCTTCCTCACAAAGTTTTAAAATATCCTCCTCCTCCACATCAGTTACACCCAAATTATGCCCCAATACTTCTTAAGTAATTGGAATTGGAATTCTAGCTCCTTCTTTAAGCATTGTCTTTTGTGCATATCCCAAAAGATACTCAATTGCATAAATAGTATTTTTCTTTTGTTTATTTTTCAAATCTCAAACTTAGATGGTTCTTTTGATTTATTTTTTTGGTATCAACTTTGACTTCCCATTTGCCTACACCAATGGAGGTTGAGATTTAGCATAAGAAAAGGGACAATAACAAAAGCATTGAATTTAAACTTCTTATTAAAATTCATATTACTACCAATTAAGAGTACTCACTATATGGTTATTTGAAACTATTCCTTATCTTTTGACTTCTCCTTTGATTTTTCTTTTGATTTCATTAGTGAATTTTTCTTATGATCCACTAAAAGAAGTTGAGATTTAACCTACAAAAAGAACATATATAATTATACATACTAAAATATTGTTAAATAAGAATGAAATTTAAACAATCTTAATATTCATATAAGTATTGAGCAATTTCTCTTAAATTTGCTAGTTGAAATTACCCCATCTTTTGGCTTCTTATTTGGTATCTTTTTGCTTACATCAATGAATTTTTTTTAAGATCCACCATTGAAAGTTGACAATTGGCCTACAAATATTACATATACTTATGTGTACCAATATATTGTCAATTAAGCATTGAAATTTAAGCAACTTGAAAATTCATATAAAATACCGAATAAATATTTCTCTCTAATTAACTACTTGTAACTACCCTAACTTGAGACTTCTCCTTTGGTTTTTCATTTGCTTTTATTAGTGAATTTTGCTTAGGATCTACCATTGAAAGTTGAGAATTGGTCTACAAAATTCACACATATACGTATCAATATCTTGTCAAATAAGCATTGAAGTTAAATAACTTTAAAATTCATTAAATTACTCACATTAGACATGACAATTCAATGTTTTGGCCATGCTACAAATGAGCCCTTAGCCCCCATTACAGTAGAAAACTCATCTGTTGGGTAAGACAACTCAAAATTCTCTTATAGTAAAAGACCTTGTATACACACTCTTAAATTGACTCGACCTAAAGGAATCCCATGAATTTTCTCTTGACTACCTTTGTTGGGATAGACCTTACCATAAGCAACAATGTTGTTTGCATTATCCATAGCTAATTTACAATCATTTCCCTTCAAAGAAAAAAAATGACTAACTTTAGTAAAATATGTCATATTATATTTTTATGCATAACCAAAACTAATCATGCTTACCTCCAAACAATCATCAAGAATTTTGAGATCCATATTTTTGTTGTGCTATCTTGAGTCACCATAGGGCTACCAAATTTAAACCTAAAAGATTCTAATTATGCCTTCAATTGTGTGTTTTAATCTATAAGCTGTATCTCTTGGAGATGTTGATCTTTGAGATGCTTTTCAAGCATTAATGCATCATTAGATAGATTGGACGAACTTTTTGGTTTTTGAGGAGACACATATCGTGTCCGTCCCCCAAAATATTTGATCAATGTGACACCATGACCGACTCCTCTCACAAGCCTTGTGTGCTTTTCGAATTATAATGCCATTGATAATATGTCTCAATGACCTTTAATTTGAAGTTGTCCCTCTTCAAGCATCTTCTCTAATTCATTCTACACATTTTCTGAAATTAGATAAAATTTATTGTTTAACTATTCATATATGTAAATAATCAAATTGATTTTGAACTAGATGAGAGAATTAAAATATACCATTCGTTTGAACACTTCTTGTATTGCCACATCAAATGGATTTTCATTTTTATCCACATGAACATGTCTCCACATTTGTTATCGCTTAGGATCAAAACCCTAAAGATCATTCTCCAACTGCAACATTGGAAAAATATTATAAGTCATTTATAATTACTTCAATTCATGGCATAAAATATTTGATTTGATTCATACCATCATCTCCCAAATATTAGCATAACTTAATCGAGATAAGCGATGTGAATATTTATACTTCTATCGAGATCTTTTAGCTTTTTGACTTGTTTTCTACACCAATATAATGTAGTCATTTAGCATAATAATAATAATAATAATAAGATAAATACAATAAATAAGTTAATGAATGAAAAGGCATGATAACTCACTTGAAATTCATTACTAAGCATTCTCTCTACGAAAGCATCCCATACATCTTGTTTTATATGTGGATAATATTTCGGTGGACATGCTAGCATTTCGGGACAATCCTTATATGGTTGTACATTTTTTGTGTTTAATGAGCTTTAAAAATTCTTCCATTTCTTGCCTAGTTTACTTAATGAAAAAATCTTAATTTTCTCTAACCGATCTTCATCAAATATAAATGAAGTCTAAGATACAAAATAAGCATACTAAAATTAGCATGCAACAAATAAAAATAAAAAATAAATATTTATGTATCAATGTACTTAGCATACTTACCACAATTTCTTCCTATAATCGATCTTTCAATTTAGGACATACACTTGGCCAATTTTCATCGATTATGAGAATATTATCTCTTGCAATCACCCCCAATCTACTCATAAATTTCTTACCGTCATCATTACTTCATGTAAACATTTTCAATGACGATCAATTTAAAAAAAAACAACTGACCGTCCTTAAAAGTCATTTTTGGCGTAGTGATTTATCAATTTATTTGCCTTTTAAAATTTGTTAAGTTATTTAATTTATATATCAATATCTATATATATATATTCATATTCATATTGTAATTGACTTTTAAAATTTGTTAAGTTGTTTAATTTATATATATTTATATTGTAGTATTATTTTTAATAGTTTCAGATATCACATCAAGTTATGAATTCAACAGAGTTGGGAAGCCAACAAACTATGAAAAGTAATCTCATATACCATATCATTTTGGTAAGCTAACAAATTCTAAAAATGTCTCAAATTAAATTTTCTTATTTTATCATAGACTACAAATTATTTAAGATTAAAATTCAATATTTGTATGAAGATAAATATTATCTAATAATAGTTTTTTTAGTTAAACTCAATGTCGTGGTCACCAATAAAATTTGAAACTAATTTATTATAAGATACTAAATATATTGTTTGTTATTAGCAAAATCTAATTTTTGTTTGTTATTCTCCTACTAAATATGTTGCAATCATTTGATAATATCATATATAAATATTTTACAAATATATTTATGAATATAATAATAAATATATATGTAAGTTTATC
Organism: Elaeagnus macrophylla; assembly: GCA_029378325.1. Taxonomy (NCBI): domain Eukaryota; kingdom Viridiplantae; phylum Streptophyta; class Magnoliopsida; order Rosales; family Elaeagnaceae; genus Elaeagnus; species Elaeagnus macrophylla. Next base: position 5,008,758 of record CM055653.1, read on the forward strand.
AATATAAATATTTATCATTATTATTTTAAAAAATTACAAATCATAAATATTTTATACTAAATTGGTAGTTAGAAATGTCCCATGAATATCTGTTAGTATTTACCTTTATTTTAAATTAATAATTTATTATTAATGAATGATATATGTAGCACACATATATGATAACTATATTAATTAAAAAAAAAAAAAGGTTGAAAATAACTTTTAAAATGTAATGCCCTTAGTATCTTACTTAAATAATATTTATTTGACATTAATTGTGAATTACATCAAAGTTATTTAAATATAATTACCTCATTTAAATGTAATTACCTCATAGATTCAGACTCATATTTTTTTTTTGCTTTTATTGATAATACTTTTGTAGTATTGATATAATTTGCAATCACTTAAATAAATTTTTGTGATATAATTATAATTATTTTATGTTTATTAATTAAATACACATAAATTTTGGGTTGATTTTTATGCTAAATTGATATTGTTATTATTTGTGAGATTTTAAATAGTAAATAAATAGACTAAAATCTTATGTTTTGGTAACCCAAATAAACTTTTTAAGTGTGTGGTTATATGAATAATAGGATCTAAGGGTGTTCTATCTAGGAGGTTGTCTTGAAAGCCTTTTGCCACTAATTTTTCCTAGGAACGTTGTTCTGTTTAGAATGATGGTTTTTAAGGAGAACTTACCCAACTATTCTTTCCTGAAAGCACTCTTAGTAAATATTAATTATGTTGCTACATTGCTAAAGTATTCCAAAAAATTTATATATATATATATAAGAAAATAAGGGATTTAATTATTCCTTTATAGTCAAAAATGTAATATTTTAGAATTGCATCTATGTTATTGATTGAGAGTCCACAGACTATGATGCTAATAGAAATATATATTTGAAAGTATTAAAATGTAATATTTTAGAATTGCATCTATGTCATTGATTGCGAGCCTATAGGCTATAATGCTAACATAATATATGATAAAGTATATTTAGTACCTCATGTATGCTATTAAGTAGCAGTATTGAGAATAAAATTGACATCATAAAAATATTTATATGTTATTTTATAGTAAAATATGCTATTAAAATAGCAAGATAATAGCATTTATATAAACGGTGTATATCCTAAATATGACTATGGATATAAGGACATTTTGATTATATGATCTTTAAAATAAATATCATTTGATGTTGACATTAAATTGAATATAATTAAAAGAGAAAAATATATCTTAAAGGATTGCAAGTGATTAATTTGATAATCACTATCCAATCTTGATCATTCAAAATTTTTAAGTGCTCAATATTATTAACTTTTTATTTGAAAATTTTTTTAGAAAAAAAAAAAGGTTATTCAATCATATATTTTGTTGAGAGCCAAAAGAAATATATAAATAGATCTCGTGTATGCTTACATAGCAACATTGAGAGTAAAATTAGCAATAATTATGAATTCTTCATATGCTATCTTTACAAGTAAAATTTACTCATAAAATAGAAATAGAAAAATACACACACATATATATATATAAATACTATGTGCTTGTGTAAATTATTAAGAAAATAAAGATATTTTGATCATATCATTACTAGAAGTGAATATTATATGATGATTATGTACTTGGTTTAAGTTATTGTGTTAATATTGTCAACGTTGTAGTTACAATTTTATTGTATTATTGAAAGCCTATACAGATAAATACAATTTATTTTAGAGTTGTTATATTATAACGTATTTGAGCTCCAATTTTATAATAGACCATGAGCTTCCATAGAAGCAGAACAAGAGAATATTAATTAAGGTCCAATATTTTATTAATATTATTCAGTATATATCTCCTTTTTGATCTTGATGGATGAAAAAATATAAAGTGAGCTTGTAACTATTGCCTATCAATTTAAACGGTGAACACTTATATGTATAAAAAATAATGCAATAATATTCATTATCGTTGAATAATATATGAGTTAGTACAATTTCATGTATAATATAATAAAAAGCTTTGAAGAGCTAAAGTATAATGAATTATATTATATATAATTATGCTCAAATTCCTCAAAGTTGAGGAGAAACTTAATATTTTGAATATATTTGGCGATAGTAATATTCACGATTATAATAAAAATATAATATATATAGTCACAAATAGAAGCTTAACTTGAAAAGTTTTAGAAAGATCAATCTTATGATTAAAAATTGCACGGATGATGCAAATGTTACTATAAAATTTAATGCCACAAATACATGACTATAAGTCAATATTTGGAAAACTTCTTTTAATTTATATCGCAAATATAAAATAAATGTTGATAGATAAAAGTTTGAATTATTATCATAAACAATTAAAATTGGTTCAATAGACAATGGTTGTGAACTAAAGTCCAAACATTTCTTTATTCAGTAAGTATATGTGTTACACGTTCTTAAAGCAAAATGAACTCACTATATTTGATAAAAGTTGATAGTCAATCTCACTCCTTTGAAAAATTATATATTATGAAAATAATATTGTCAGCTTTATTATGGAACATAATATATTTTGAGTTCACTTTAACCTATAAATTTATTATTAATTTTTTAATTGCAACTTATTTTAGTGGGCTTGGTATCTTTCCAGTACTCAAGTTATATCAAAAGTACCCCAAATTGACCATGTTTTCAAACGGTTCCAATTTAGTACCCATGTTTTCCAAACGGTTCCAATTTAGTCCTTTTTAAAATTTAGGACAGATTTTTTACTATTCATAGATTTGAGCAGGGGTAATTTAGTCATTTCAATCTCTCATATTAATTCAGTTATTTGTGACAGTGCTGTATTGACTCTGTATACATTGATGTAGAAGGATATGAAATCCTACTTTATGTTATTGGCATTCTTAGGAATTTTCATACATCCTCCATGTCCCTTATTGTATATTGGGTTCTACATTTTTAAAGAGTGAACCCTTTCATATACACTTGAACGGTTCAGTGATTATTTTCATTTCGTTTTTTCTTACCTTTCATTTTTGTTATTAGTTTCTTTTCTTTAGCTTTCTTAGTTCTTTTCCTTTGTTTTTGGTCGAACATGTGGCTGTTGCTTGATTATTTCATTGTGATTTTCTAGGATAAGAAAATTTCCTGGACAAACTGAGCCAACAATGAGTGCAGAAGTTGAGCTGATTTCCACGATGGCAGAGAAAAGAAAAGAATGGCTGAAAAGAAAAGAAACTAAAAGAAAAGAATGGCAGACCACCTCTCACTAAAAATTCAAAGAAAAGAAAAGAAACTGAAGAAAATAGGTTATAAATATGTTTTGTGATACTAAAAATAGGAAAAATGGCTGAAAAAAACCTTCAAACCAGTAAAAATGGCGGAAAATGGCGTTGGTCCTTTTTTTAGGCGCGGACCATAAAAAATGGACGGAATTAACCCTGCCCTATATTATAAATCTGACCAAATTTGCAAAAATTTCAAATCCGAAACCATTTTAAAAACATGGGTACTAAATTGGAACCGTTTGGAAAACATGGGTACTAAACTGGAACCACTTGAAAACATGGTCAATTTGGGGTACTTTTGATATAACTTGAGTACTGGAAAGGTACCAAACCCTGTTTTAGTGGTAAAATAAAGTTATTTTAATCATATTGCACCGACTCAATACATTGAGATGCACACATTAATAAATTTAAAAATATGTGTTTTGAGTTTCATTTATATTGAATCCTTTAAAGGGTAAGTAAGCTTATTATATAATTTTGATACATAAAAATAATTTTTGCCATTAGGGAGAGAGAAAAAAATAATGGCGTGAAATTATTTAAAATGCATATATTTTACAGAACATGAGTTTCAAAAAATTACTCGATAATAGAGTAGTATATATTATCGATGCATTTAGATAGTGAAAAGCTTAGCTGCAAAATGCTTAAGCAATTATTGAAATCTCTATAGAATAATGAAATGAAATAGCAACAAATATTCATAATTTATCTAAAGCTTGCTAATTATATTGGTGCAAAATAATATTATTATTGTTGGAATAAATGGGTTAATACTCTGAGAAATGATATCGAAAAAGATTATAATTGACTCCTATATAATCTTAAGTAATTGATATAAAATGATATCATTTCGATGATGAAATATTAATATATTAATATTGTACAACATATTTTTTTCATTCTTTCTTTAATAAGCAAGGGATAATAAGGATCCTTAATAATGCAAATAAAAGTAGGGTGAAGAGCCAAAATGGTCCATTTGCTTATGCAACAGGTGTCATTTAGTCCTCTAGCTTATAAAATACGTTTTTAAGTCCATTTGCTTATAAAAAAGATGTTTTGAAGTCCCTTAACTTGTAAAAAACGTGTCAGATAAGGACAAAATTAATTTTTTTTATCTAGTTTTCCATTAAATCTAACGGAATAGTATATATGTTACATGTATGTTTATATTTTTCGATAGATATATATCAAATTAAATAATTTTTAATTAAAAAATTACTCTATTTTTTACAATTTCTTTCTATTAAATTTAAATAAAATTTTTATTGCCTAATTTATGATTTTAGATATTAAACAATGAAAATTCTATTTAAATTTTATTAAATTCGATCAAACTTAAATAAAATTTTCATTATTTAAGTTGTGACTTTAAATATTAGACAATAAAAATTTTATTTAAATTTTATTAAAAATTATATTTAAATTATATTGAAAATTTTATTTAAGTTTTTTTTGGAAAATTAAAAAAATTGAGTAATTTTTTAATTAAATATTAATTTTTTTACGTATATATATCAAAAAATATAAATATGCATGTGACACATTTGCTATTCCGTTAAATTTAAAGAAAAATTAGATGAAAAATTAACTTTGTCCTTGCTTAACACATTTTTTACAAGTAGAGGGACTTAATAACACATTTCAAAAATAATGGGATTTAAAGACACTTTTTATAACCTAGGGGGACTAAATACCACCTTTTATAAAAATAAAATGACTCTTATGATACTTTTTTCATAAAAAGTTTTGACTAAATACAAAATATTATTTTCGGCACATATTCATTCACTTATGCACAAAGTAAAATAGATATAGTATGAACCCTTGATATGCTCGTTAGGCATTTATAAGGATTAGTTGTCCAAGTACCTAGCGATGTAAAATGTATTAAAAATACATGAATTTATATAGAATATGATGAGACTATGAGATACAAAATTTTACTCCTGTATGTTTAAGATGACTTTAAAATATGACCAATACTCACATAACATTGTTTACATATAGTTACTGATTTGAATAAATTAATAGTACTTATTACTTATAGAAGCATTAACTTCAAATACCATATATTATTATAGGCAAGTATTATCAAAATAATGTGAATGACTACATGAGTTCTAATATATATCTTCTGCATTCACATTAGCATTAAAATTTAATATTTCTACAAGCTACATGACTTTGTTATGGATACAAAGCATGTCGATTTATTTTATGTGCTTTTAAAATTGTGGCAATATTAACTTTTTATGAATAAAACATATGCACATTATATATGCAGTCACTATTGAGTTGTATGATATAAAAATTATTTCATATTGTTCTTCATTTTATAATCAGTTGGCATCATTTAGTAAGATAATTGATGCTTAGTGATTTATTAACATTGATGAATGTTATCAGAGCACATTCAAATGTTAAATCTTACAGTTGAACAAAATGATGAGTTTTATTATAAATTGAATATATGAATTATTATTACTGCAGTATGTTTTATAAGTGTAAGGTTTCTAATTAATTTTGTAATAAATGACAAAGAAATTTATTTTGCAAAATAACATGCAATTTACAAATTAGTGCTTAAATGTACTATTGTATTGAAGTAACTACATTTAGCCTATAATTATAAAATTATACTACATATGAAATCAAGTGACGACCAAGTAGGCTCACTCAATATGAGTTATTACATTTACTTCAACATTTAAGAGATAGCCATAGTGATATTGAAATGTGTCAATTAAAGGGACATCTTATGTTAAATGATCATTATCATCAAGATGAGCACATTTGTATACTCATTGTACTATTTTTTCTTTTCATGGTTTTGTCCTATTGGGTTTTCCTAGAAAGATTTTAATGAGCTAACTTAAGAGTATTGCATGGGAATAATGTACTCTTTTTCCTTTTGCTAGTTTTTGTACCATTGGACTTTCTAGCAAGATTTTTTATGAGGCATATTCTCAATGCATTTGACATTTAGGGGGAGTGTTATAATTTAGATGTCAAATCTTAAATATGATATATCTATCTTATGGTTAGATTTATTTCAAATGAAGATTATCTCTATTGCATCATAGATTTATATTTAATTAGAGATAATTAAAGATTTAATATATATCATATCTTAAATTTAAAATTCATGTTGTATTTTATAAACTTTATAAATAAGACATTTAACAGTGAATTATTAACACAATAATAAATAATAATTATTTTTGCTTTTGATTTCGTCGTTCTTCTGATTTCATATCTTCCTTTCTTTTCTTTTTTCCTTTAAATATATAAAAAGCAGTTTTTTCTTTCTTTCTTTCTTTTCTTTCTTTAGTCGTTCTCCTAATTTCATATCTTCCTTTCTTTTTTCTTCTTTAAATATATAAAAGCGGCTTCTTTTTTTTTTTTTTTACCTTCTTTAGTCATTCTCCTAATTTGATATCTTCTTTTTTCTATTATTATACTAGGTTGGTGGCCATGTGTGATGCAAGTGATCTATTGTTAAATTTGATTGATACTATTAAAATTAAACCTACGTTTTTTTTTAGGTTAAAAATAAAATTTCATATGCGAAAAAGGTTATAACGTATAATTAAATATAATATTATTTTTAATATTTCTAATATGAAAAAAAAAAGATCTTGATAGTAATTGAAATCGTTAAAAATTGTATGGAAGCCCACGCTATGCACATGCTATATTTTTAAAATTGATTTTTTTATAATTATTAAATAAAATAATATAATTAATATAAATCTAAAATCTAAAAAATAATTATCAATTTCATGATAGTATAAGTTTTTTCTCTTGAATTATATGTACAAAATGTATGCATATGTGTAACAATATAATTGTGTAAGTATTTATTTGTTCAATAGAAATAAAAAAAATAAAATAATATGAAACATAATTAAACCACTTATATGAAAAAAAAAAAAGTTATTGACCTCAATAATAATATTGAAAAAAATAAAAAAAATAACTTTTTGGTGAAATCACTAAGTTGAATAATATCTATGTATAATTTTTTTTATTTTAAATATTATATTTTAAAAATAGAATTTGATGTAAAAATTAATATTTGAACTTTATAACGTGACTAAATTATAAATAATAAAGTTTTTGAATTTAATAATTTTAATATATGTATTTAAAAAGTATGTGTATTTATTACAAATTTATTATTTTCTAAGTAGTACTTATGTATTAAATCATATATTTGAACATTTTAATTTTAAAACTAAAATATTACATACATACATAAAATTGAATTTGATATTTTTAAATATATTTTTATTTTTTATTTGTAAAAATATTATCAATCATTCTGAGATTTAAAAAATAAATTGTAATAATTTTTTTGTTAATTAGAATATGCAAAATAAATATGTTAATTGACTTAATGCAAGAGGAAGATATTGATGTGCAAATTATAGTACTCGCAAGTATACTAATCACTCGTAGAAAGTGACAAACAAACCTCCGAAGTCGGTCTCTCAAGGAATTGCAATGGTTCTAAACAAATTTTTTCTTAATCTAATTAGAGTCCTAACTCAACTAAAACACTAATTAAGTAGAGTTCTAGTAACACTAAAATTCTAAATAATTAGAATCATAAACTTAATAAAATTATAAACGGAGTGTGATTTGTAGCAAGATCAATGGTAACGAACAATTAACGAAAATAATTACGCAAGTTCACAATTAACTCAAATAGATTTTGAATATCAATGGAGGATGTATGGACGTTTAGTTTGATTGGCCATGCTTGCATTGAAAAGTTATGGTGAAATAACATGAACGTTCTAATAAACAATTTTTACCGGCTTTCCTTTTATTTACGAAAATTCCTACGATCGGGTAATTCTCTTTGTTGATTAACTAATTAACATCTTACGATCGGGTATATCAAATAGCAATCAAATTATGCACAATGAAATTATGCCAATCAAACTAATACTATGACTAAGTCACTAATTTGAAGCTTTGATTAAGTTTTTCAAAATATAGTTAAGGTGACGTTCCTAAAACTAAATTCTCTGATTTTTCAACTTAACTATGAATCTCAAATTGGCCCATGAAAATTCACAATAAAATATCTAAACATGCTCTTAATCAAAAGATAAATTTATTTATTTCAAAGCAATAAAACATTCACCAAAACAGTTCTAGCAAACATGGCAACACAAACTAAACATCCATAATAAAATTAGCCGCTCATGTTCATATTAAAATTCATAGACAAATTCAATGTGAACATGCACTTAAAGAAGTAAGAAGAAAAGTAGAATTCTATAACAAGAAGAAAATCCTAGATCTAAATACCGCTATTGGATTGGATGGCGTTCTTCTTCAAAAGCTTGATCTTCGATCATCAATGGTTTTCTTGGATTCTTAGAATGGATTTTCTTGCTTCATTGAGTGTGAAAAAGCTCCCAAAACTGGTTGAATCTCTTGTTTGTTAGCAAAATTTGAGTGTATAAAAGTTGTGTTGAAAGAGGATTCTAAAAGGGGTATTTATAGATGTAAAGGGTTACACAAATCCTGATTGAAATAGGAATAGGCACGTCGCGGCATACAATTTCTCTGCCGCAGGGCAACAAAAAAGTTGGAAATATGGTTGACACCCGAGAGGTCCCCGCAACGGCATACAATTTCCTCGCCGCAGTGCGCATTGCCTTTCCTTTCTTCACATTTACCCCCTTACATATGTTCTGGCTCGTTGTGTGTGGCTTACATATTTTAACTCGTTTTTGCCCGTAAATTGTGATCCGAGCGCCACAAATGTTCTGTCTCTGCGTGTTTGCATTATTCAACTCATTTGATGCTAAAAACACATGAAACACACTAAAATATATCCGTGATTTCGAATTGATAGATTTATGAAAATAATCAAATAAAGAATCATAACAAATCTATTTTTTTAAACAATTAAGCACAATAAATCAAGAAATGTTAGTATTTTTCGAGCACTTATTAAATATAAACCCCAATATGAACTATTGTGGCATATATTATTCTTTTTATTGTGCTAGTTGATTTATATTATAGAAATAAAGAATTATTTAAATAATTAATATTTAAAAAAAATTATTTACTTTAAGTTGAGTTCGCATACAATGTAATATATTGCATTTGTGAGTATTATTTTTCTTCATTGTGCTACTTTAGACAATATAAATAAAACTTATGCAATCAATAAATAAAAAAAAAATATTTAAATGTAATTTAATTCATATGAGTCAAATAGATGAAATAATAATAATCTTATAATCAATTAATAAATTTAAAGTGTCCCATATATTAACATTAGTTTAAGAAATGATATTGTAATAATAGAAATAAATTTTTTTAGGTAATTAATAAATAAAAAAATTATTTAAGATAATTCGATTCGTTCATAAATTAGCTAGACAAATGATATAATTAAGTATAACTTATTTAGGTATAAATTGACTTCTACATGAGTCAAACAAACAAATGACGTAGTCCTAATTTTATAATCAAGTAAAAACTATAGAGTACCTATCCTATACAAAACGTAACTTCGAGTAATGATTTCATCAATATATACATTTTATCCAATAGAATAATATTAGTGTTATATGCATTAAATTGCTGATACATCTAGTGACATGTCAGTTATTAATTTAATATAAAGTTAGTAATGAGAAATTATAAAGTAATTATAAGACCACTTACTAATATGCTAATTATATTACGTCAAGTAAATTACTGTATATATTACAAGTATCCATTGTCCTGTTTAGTTCGATTTGTAGTAAAAAAATTTAACCAAATTCGACCGTTTTTATTGCTTTAACCAAACTAGACTGGACAATTTGGCTAATAAGAATGTTATAACTGAACGGTCTAGTCCTGTTTGGTACGATTTGGTTAACGATTTTTAATAGTTTTCAAAACTTTGTTTTTCCTAAACTAGAATTGAGATTTTAATTATTCAAAATTTCATAACTAAGAATGCAATTAAATTATATAACATCCTACATATAATGTGACACACATAATAACAAAATTTTTACTTAATAATAATGTGATCAACAAAAAATTAATTATAATTTATAACTAAATAATTCCACAAATTTTAAAGCAAAATACAATAATATATTAATCTATAAAAAATTTAAAATAATAACAATCTAGGAAAATATTTTGAGTGGAGGTAACAGAGAGAGTCTACATTTTTTTAAGTTGAGACTTTAAGTTTGAGACTCTTAAGTTAGGAGTTTAAAAATTAAATTAAATTAAATTTTTTTATAATATAAATTATATAATATATAATATTCTTAAATTAAAATATAATATATAAATTTTTTATTTTTTTAAAAATAATATTATAATATATTTTTAAAAATATTTTTTAATATATTATTTTTAATGGTCTGGTTCTGTTTGACTGGTTAAAAATTTACAAAATTAGACCGGATTGTTTCACCCATAATTTGAGTTATTATTAATTAAACTAGACCATAAGATTTATAAAACTGATCAAAGTTCAAATATTTTTTTATTCAGTACTTATATGTGTTACATGTTCCTAAGACAAAATAAACTCACTATATTTGACAAAAATTGATAGTGAATCTCACGTCTCTGAAAAATTATATATTATGAAAATAATATTGTCAGTCTTATTATGAAACATGATATATTTTGGGTTCAGTTTAACCTACAAATTTATTATTAAATTTTTTTATTACAACTTACATTAGTGGCAAAATAAAGTTGCTTTAATCTTATTGCACCGACTCAACATATTGAGATGGGCCCACTAATAAATTTAAAGACATATGTTTTGAGTTTCATTTATATTGAATATATTGGACCCTTTGAAAGGTAAGTAGGCTTATTAAATAATTTTAATAAATAAAAATAATTTTCTTCATTAGGGGAAGAGAAAAAAGATAATGACATGAAATTACTTAAAAATACATTCATTTTATGGCACATGAGATTCAAATAATTACTTGCTAATAGAGTGCTATATATTACTAGTGCATTTAAATAATGAAAAATTTAGTTGCAAAATACTCGAGCAATTATTAAAGTCCTTATATGACAATGAAATAAAATAGCAGCAAATATTCATAATTTATCTAAAGTTGGCTAATTATTTGGTGAAAAAAATAATAATATTATTGTTAGAATAAAGGAGTTAACAATCTAAGAAATGATATCGAAAAAGATTATAATAACTATTGATTCCCATAGAGTTTCAGGTACCTGATATAAAATGATATCATTTCGATGATGAGAGGAAGAATATATTAATATATTAATGTTGTACAACATATTTTCTTTCATATTTAATAAACAAGAGATAATACAGATCCTTAATAATGTTAAATATTATTGAATGTTGACAAAGAAATGTATTGGCAAAATACAAAATATTATTTCAAGCACATATTCATTAACTTATGCGCAAAGTGAAATAGATATAGTATGAATACCTGAGATGTTTACTAGATATTTATAAGGACTAGTTATCCAAATGCCTAAAAATGTAAAATATATTGAAAATACATGAATTTATTTAAAATATAATGAGGCTGTGACATACAAATTTTTACTCCCATACGTGTAAAAGGACTTTAAAATATGACTAGTACTCATATAATATTGCTTATATATAGTTAATTACTGATGTGAATAAATTAATAGCACTTATTGCTTATAAAAACATTAACATCAAATGCCATATATTGTTATATAATTCATGGACATGTACTATTAAGGCAATGTAAATAGCTACATAAGTTCTAATAGATATCTTCTACATTCACATTAGCATTAAAATTTAATATTTTCACAAACTACATGACTTTGTTATGGATACAAAGCATGTTAATTTATTTCATGTGCTCCTAAAAATATAGCAAATATAAGTAATTATTTTGAAGAGAGATAAATGTATTAATTTACTTTTTATGAATAAAATATATGCACATTATATATCCAATTATTATTTGGTTGCATGATATAAAAATTATATCATATTGTTCTTTTTTTTTATTTTATTTTTTTGATCAAATATTGTTCTTTATTTTATAGTTAGTTAGCACCATTTAGTAAGATAATTGATGCTCATTATATTTATTAACATTGATGAATGTTATCAAAACATATACAAATGTTAAATTTTACAGAAGAACAAAGTGATAAGTTTTATTATAAATTAGATATATAAATTATCATCATTACTATAATATATTTTATAAGTGCAAGATTTTTAATTAATTTTGTAATGATTGACAAAAAAGTTATTTTGTAAAATAACATATACCTTACAAATTAGTATTTAAATGTAATATTATTATTGAAGTAAATATATTTAGCCTATAACTATGAAATTGTACTATATATGAAATCAAGTAACGACCAAGTAGGCTCACTCGATATGAGTTATTATATTTACTTTAATATTTGAGAGATTGTAAGTTAAAATGTGTCAATTAAAAGGATATCTCATGTTGAATAATTGCAATCATTAGGGGAGCATATTTGTATACGTATGGTACTTTTTTTTCTTTCCACGGTTTTGTTCCACTAGGTTTTTCTGGAAATATTTTACGAGGCAATTTAAGCGTATTACATGGGAATAATGTACTCTTTTTTTCTTTACTAGTTTTTTTATCCCATTAGATTTTTCTAGCAAAGTTTTTAACAATGCATATTCTCAATACATTTGACATTCATGGAAAGTGTTTTAATTTTAATGTCAAATCTTATATATGATATATCTATATTATAGTTAGGTTTATTTCAATCGAAGATTTATCTATACTATATCATAAATTTACATTTAATCTCTATCATATCTTAGATTCAAATTTCATATTATATATTGTAAATCCTATAAATAAGACATTTAGCAATGTATTAAATATACAACAATTAATTAAAATTATTTCTTTTATTTATTTTCTCTTTACTTTCCTTCTCTTATTTTTTTTATATAGTTTTATAACAGTTTTTCGATTTCTTTCCTCTTTTTTTCCCTTTTTTTTTTTGTCGTTCTCCTGATTTCATTATATTCTTTTTTTAATTATTTTTTGTTGTTTTTATTATACAATAATAAATATAAAATATGCTCTTATAATAAATAAAATTTTTATAAATAATTATTTTGCTAATTTTATTGTATATCATTTTAATTTTTATTAGTTTTTTAGTACACTAATAAATATTAAAATGTTTTTATAATATTTTTTAATTAATTTTTGTTAGTTTTTATTATACACTAATAAATATCAAAATATTCCTATAAAAAATAAACATTCTTATAAATATTAAAATGATCCTACAATAAATACATTTTTTATAAATAGTTATTTTAATAATTTTATTATTTATTATTTTAATTTTTTTTTTAGTTTTTTATTATAGCAATAAATAATAAAATGTTCCTATAATAAATAAACATTCTTATGAATAATTGTTATGGTAGTTTTATAATGAAAAAGGCTCCTATAAAAAATAATTTTTTTTATATAAATAGTTATTTTTTAGTTTTATTGTATATCACTTTAATTTTTGTTAGTTTTATTGTCTAATATTTTAATTTTTATTAGCTTTTTTAGTACACCAATAAATATCAAAAAGCTCCTATAATAAATAAATATTCTTATAAATATCAAAATGCTCTTATAATAAATAAACTTCTTACAAATAGTTATTTTGTTAGTTTTATTGTATATTAATTTAATTTTGTTAGTTTTTTAGTACACAAATAAATACAAAAATGCTTCAATAATAAATAAAGATTCTTATTAATAATTGTTATGGTAGTTTTATTATGAAAAAATCTTCTATGAAAAAATATATTTTTTTATAAATAATTATTTTGTTAGTTTTATTGTGTATCATTTTAATTTTTGTTAGCTTTTTAGTACACAAATAAATATTAAAATGCTCTTATAATGAATAAAATTTCTTATGAATAATTATTTTAGTAGTTTTATTATTAAAAAAGCTTCTATAAAAAATATTCTTTTTATAAATAATTATTTTGTAAATTTTACTAAGTATCGTTTTAGTTTTTTAGTATACCGATAAATATCAAAATGTCCCTACAATAAATAGGCTTTTTATGAATAGTTATTTATGTAGTTTTATTATTGCATCAAAATGCTATTATAATAAATATACTTCTTATAAATAATTATTTTATTAATTTTATTGTATACCAATTTAGTTATTCTAAACTTTTTTTTTTCTTTTTAGTTTTTTAGTACATCATAAATATCAAAATATCTCTATAATAAATATATTTTCTTATAGATTTGTTTTGATAGTTTTATGATGAAAAATGCATATGTAATAAATAAGCTTTTTATGAATAGTTACTTGATGGTTTTATTACGTGTTAATTTCACATTCTTACCCATGAGTAATTATTTGACACTGAAATACCCTTCTACTATATATATTTATGAATAGTTATTTTTTTTGTGTGCAATTTTGGTTAGTTTCCATTTTCTTTTTCTTTTCTTTTTTTATTTTTTGTTAACTTTTTTACAATAAAAATATCAAAATGCTCATATAATAAATACATTTTTTTATGAATAATTATTTGTTAGTTTTATTGTGTATTAATTTTACATAATTATTTATGGGTAATTACTTTACACCAAAATGCGTTTAAAATAAATATATTTCTTATGAATAGTTATTTTATTATGTACCATTTTGGTTATTCTAAACTTTCTTTCTTTCTTTCTTTTAAAATTTTTTGTTAATTTTTTTAGTACATCAACAAATATAAAAAAAAAACTCCTATAATAAATATATATATTATGAATAATTATTTTGCAAGGTTTATTGTATATTAACTTTATATTATTGTTTATGTGTAATTGTTTACACCAATAAATATTAAAATGCTCCTATAATCAATGCATTTATCATAAATAGTTATTTTCATGCAAAAAATTGTTTATAAAATTGTTTATTATGTTCGACTAAATTGTGCCTCTTATATTCATATAGAATTAACTTTTTAGATAATGACAAAAATATTAATTAAACAAGTTCATATGATATAGTATTTTACTTAATTTTTTATTAAATAAAGTAACGTAAGTAATGTCAATATTGTGTTAAATCATTTATGATTACATCCTCTTTGGATTCTATTATGGCTTATAAAATAGTTTTTATTGCATTATTCTTCAATAAATTAACAAATTAATTAATTACTTGTTTTAACAATAATCATGCAAACCACTTTACAAATTTTTTTAACTTCATTTTATCATCTTATTATGATAAAAATAACTTCAAAATTTATAACTAAATACTTACTTTTTTATTTTAAAAATAAAATAATTTTTGAAATAATAATAATAATTATTTCTCAATAATTAATTTTACTAATATACTTATTAAATTTGAATCACTCACCCATGCATATGACCGCTCAAATTTAGTACGTGGAAAGTGGCCGTTGAAATTTCCTGTAAGTATACAGTAAGTGTAAAAGTAGTAAAGGTACTTAAGTACGAAGTCGAACTTCAAAGACTTGAGATAATTTTGTATATTAAGACTAACTATCAAATTTTTATGCTTTCTTACTCTATTTGAATGATTGGGTTTTTGAATGTAAAATTTAAATACCAAATTGAATTAAATGAAATTAACAAAAGAAAATTTTAACACAATTAAAGGAAATATAGGGATTCAACTTCCCTCATTCTACTCCCATAAATTTTCATGTCTCATTAATAGTAACTAAAATGTATGGATTAGTAATCAACTCTATTCAAATAATTATTACCCACATGTCTACGATCATGTTAATCCTAGTCCATATAAATCTAGCACATATGTCTATGGCCATCTAAGCATACATGGGTCATTAAGCACCTAGAATTTAAAAGTGGTTACGTAAATGTAAATTTCTTCCTCATTACACATATGCCAATTTAATGCATGTTCACAATTTCATATCAATTTTCCAATTGCACACAAAATTAACAAATCACCTAATTAAATGACCAATTTAATTAAGAGTATTAAGCACATTAAATTAGATAATTCAAACACTTTAATAATATTAAATAAATATTAAATAATCATGTTCATAGAATGAGTTTCATTAAAATTCCTAAAACAAAATCTCTACTTCATAATACCCATTTTTAAAACTATAAAAACAAGAGAAAAAGTTATAAGAAACATAAAGATTACACTTGGAGGAGTTGAATGGTGAAATTATTGTGTAGAATCACCCAAAAAATGCACCCAAGTTGCCTTTTTTTGCTCCAAAAAAATAAAAAGCTTGCCTCTTATTAAAAAATGGTGAAAAACTGCTCTCAAACTCTTATTTTATGTTCTGCCCAAGTCTTGTGTTGTGTTGAGACTAAAACCCTTGAAAAATGTCTTTGATGAAATCTGGACCGTTCGATCAGTTTTTTAATTAATGGCTATATGAAAATCATTTAAGAAAAGGCACTCTCTAGTAGAAAGACGACATTTGGCACTTAAAATAGACGAAACAAACCAGAGGTCGACACATGGCACGGAGAAGCATGGGAGCTGTGCGTGCGACACGTGAAGTGTTGTGGGAGGCTAACGGGAATTGGTTTGCTGAGTTGGAGCCACACGGTGCTTCGCGACTATAGTTTCTGGTTTGGCGTGAGTGATGAACATTATTTTGAACCTATTATTTGTTAGTTTTTAAGTATTTAATTTATAGTTTATTTCGGTATTACTTTGATTTGGAGGGGTATTTTCATGTTTTGTAGGTTCAAGCAATATGAATGAAATAGTGGAGTGGAGTGTTCAAAAAGGGGCTCAAACCGTAACCCTTATATTGGAATTCATTTACTATGTAAAGGGGTTAAATTAGAGCAGAGGAACATAAGGCTTACGTAGGAATCAACAAATATGTAAGGACCCTTATATGGCATTACAACATTGCGCGTCGGGGCGAAGAAATATGTGCACCGCAGCATGGGGCTCTCGGATTGCATCCTGAAAAATCATGAAAATATCGTGCACTGCTGCATGGAAATAGTGCACCGCGGCAAGAAGGTCCCTGACTTGGTTCAAAGTTCAGACAAACATAGCGAGCTACGACAAAGGAAAATGCGTGCTGCGGCCCGCGCACTCAGATTCTAGTTTTTCCCACTTTCTAGCCCCCCTATACACACACAAACCCTAACCTATAAATACAAAACAAAACCCTCTTCTTCCCCAACTCGTGAACAGCAACATGAACAATAGCTAAACTAGATTTTTCCACACATTTTGAGAGAGAAATCACTCCATTAATGTTACTCCATTGAAGCTTCATCAAGAATCTTGAAGAAGGTGATTATCCAACATCAAGAAGCTTGTTCCAAGAGTGGAAGTGGGGTATTTTATTGATTGTAATTTCTTTTCTCTTTAGAACTCATTGAATGCTATTTGTATTGAAAAACCTTAATTGGAATGTTATTATGAGTAGCTAAACCCCTTTTGTGTGGGATTTTAGGGATGTGGCTATGATTGGATGATTGTTTATGTGGTTTAATTTATATTTAAGTGATTTATTTCATGTTCATTATTCTTAATATCTATGTTCATTAATTACTTTTGGCAAATTTAATTTATGAATGTATGAGAATATTTTAGGGTTGAGCTTTAGAAACGCTATCTAAGTTCGATTGACATTTTTGAGCATGAGCCTAATTTAAGTGCATTGACTTGTCTTAAATTAGGTAATTAAATTACTTTTCCTATGATTAATGCTAATTAGCTAATTAACTATCATAATCAAAGAAGTTAATTAGTTGATTAAGGGAAAATTGCCATTAATTTGAAATTTTTTAGGCTTAGTGAAAAGGATCAATAAATTATACTTTATATGCTTAATTGTGAAAATTAAGTAAATTAATCTATCCGTGATTAGTTCACTAACTAATTTTCACACTTGTTCATCTTATCCTTTCGACTACATTTTCACTTGTTTATTTTCACTTGTTTTTAACGAACTATAATTTTAGCAATCGTTCTCAAAACCAACATTTGTTAAAGTGTTTAGGATTTATTTCCGTAACTAATTTTTAGAGAAACAATTGACACATTTTAAAAACAATCACAATTCCTTTGAGAGATAAGCTTGGGAGTATACTTGTCGCTTACTGCAAGTGACTCGTGCACTTGGGAGGTTTTACAAATACAAAATTTAGTTATCAAGTTTTGGCACTGTTGTCGGGGAATTGGCATTTTTAAAAATTGTTTATTTGTTTTCTTTTTAGTTTACTTTTTTAATTTTTAGTTTTTGTGATTTTCTTCGTTTTTTGTGTTTTTGTTACTCGTTGGAGTCATATAGTGTCTGGTGTTATGATTTTGTGTTGTTTTTGATTGTGCATGCACGGTAGGAAATCTCTTGGAAATCCACTAGTGCAGTTCATAGACAACGTCAACAAAAGACTAGCACATTTGAGACAATCTGACGCTGACATTTTGGAGGAAGAGCAACCACCAATAATGGGAGAGCCTCTACCTCTACCGAGAGAGATGACGATGAAGGAGTATGCAAGGCCAATCATTGGCATTGCAACTTCTTACATCCAATTAGGAGAAGCAGCTCAAAATTATGAGCTTAAAAATATTCATTATAATATGTTGTCTTCTTTTTATGGGATTCCTAATGAAGATCTGCTACCCTTTATTTGTGATTTTTATGCTACTGTGCAGACTTTTCTGCTACAGGACCTAAATGAAGATCAACTGAGGATGAGGTCTTTCCCATACACGCTCAAAGACAAGGCAAAGTCATGGCTTATGACTCTTCCACCCGATTCTCTTTCAACCTGGGACGCAGTATTCAAAAAGTTCATGGAAAAGTTCTATTCCCATCAAAAGACTACCAACCTAAGGACGAAATTGCAACATTTTCTCAGATGGATGAAGAACCTTTTCATGAGGCGTGGGATCGCTTCAAATTGCTTCTAATTCAGTGCCCACACTATCATTTTCTATTGCAACTCTAGAATCAATTTTTTTATGACGGGTTGACACAACAGTGTCAATTTACTGTGGATAATTCCACCGGAGGAGCTATGGGAGAAAAGATCACGAATGAAACATATGACTTGTATGAGATGTTGGGTGCTAATTCCCAACAAAAGAGCTCTAGAGGAAGGAGAATGGGAGTTAATTAGGTAGCTCCAGGTAATGAGATGGCAATGCAAATTGTGGAGCTTACCAAACAGATTGCACTTCTTATCTCTAAGAATACACCTACACAAGAGGTATGCGGTATTTGTAGTACCTACGGACATGGTACTAATATTTGTCCTTTTGTTTGTGATCCTAATGTAGGTAGAAGCTACGAGCAAGTCAATGCAATTGAGGAATACCAACCGAGACCAAGGAATGATCCATACTCAAATACATACAATCTCGGTTGGAGAAGTCATCCAAATTTCTCTTAGAAGGGAAACAACAATCCCAACTATGCTAAAAATCACTTCCCACATAATCCCAATAACAACAACAATAACAATCCCAACAATAACAACAACTTGCAACTTACTCTTCCCAACAAACCAAGCTTGGAGGATAACTTGAATGCATTCATTCAAGTTTGTCATGAAAACCAAATGAAGAGTATTCAAAGGTTGGACTCGTTGGAGGCTTCTATGAAAAGGGTTGAAGGCCAAGTTGGCCAATTGGCGGAACACCTCCAACATCAAGAAAAAGAAAAATTACTGAGCCAACCCGAGCAAGCGAAGGCGGTCACGGTCCTTTGGAGTGGTAAGGTCATAAATAAAATTATACCTGAAGTTTCTGATGATTTACCATTTAGTGCAAGAAACAAGGAAGGAGATAGTGCAATCCCCAAAGGGAGTGATGAATCCAAGGCTAAGGATGATGAGCCTTCCAAGGAAGCAATTGAAGAATCATCTACTGCTCCCCAATTACACAAATCATCGGAACCTTACCGACCATCCGTACCTTTTCCACACTGTCTCAAGGAAGATAAATAGGATAAGCATTTTTTTGATCTCTTTAACATGCTTTCTAAAGTTTAAATAAATTTGCCTTTACTGGATGTTATTAGAAATGTGCCTTCCTACGCAAAATTTTTCAAAGATTTAAATACTAGGAAGAGAAAGTGTGGATTGAATGAGAGCATTGTTGTTTCTGAAATCTCTAGTTCAATTCTTTAACAACATTTACTACCAAAACTTAAGGATCTCGAGAGTTTTAACATTAACATTACTTTGGAAAATAAGAAAGTGGTAAGAGCCATGCTAGACTTAGGTGCAAGCATAAATTTAATGCTTTACTCGATTTATTTGCAACTAAGTTTAGGGGAATTGAAACCTACTACCATGTCCCTTCAATTAGCTGATAGATTTGTGAAATATCCTAAGGAAATGGTTGAGGATTTGCTTGTATAGGTTAATAAGTTGATTATACCTGTTGATTTTGTTGTGTTAGATATGCAGGAAAATTCATCTATGGACAAAGAACACACTATTCTTCTTGGTAGACCATTTATGGCTATTACCAGGATAATTATAGATGTCCATATTGGAAGTTTAACTATGATAGTTTTGGGAGAAATTTTTAATTTTAGAGTGTTTGATTCCTCCCCTTTACCTTCTATATCCTCAATTGATGAATGTTTTTATATTGACCATATTGATACTCTTGTTTATGATACATTTTTGCAAGATGAACTTGAAGACAAACTTGAGTATGCCTTAACAGTTAATAGGGTAGAGAAGGAGTTGGATGATGAAACTGAGGGATACATTGAGTTGTTAGATAATGCCGAACCTTTAGAAGAGCCTAGTGTGCCCTTAGAATTCCCCAAGACCCCATCTAGGGAAGACAATACTCCACCTAAGCTTGAGTTGAAAGAATTGCCCAAACATCTTAAGTATGTGTTTTTGGGGGAGAGGGATACCTATCCGGTCATCATCTCATCCACTTTAACCCGAACCCAAGAAATAGAGCTAGTGAAAATACTTAAGAAGTATAAGAAAGCCTTAGGATGGAGCATTAGTAATATTAGAGGTATTAGTCCTACCATGTGTATGCATAAGATAATTCTTAAGGATACTACCAAACTGGTGAGAGAAGCCTAAAGGAGACTTAACCCTATCATGCAAGAGGTGGTAAAAATGGAAATTTTGAAAGTCTTGGAAGTGGAGGTTATTTATCCTATTTAGGATAGCAAGTGGGTTAGCCTGATACATGTGGTATCGAAGAAATCTGGGATCACTGTGGTTAGAAACGATAAAAATGAGTTAGTGCACATAAGAGTGATTATGGGATGGAGAATGTGCATTGATTTTCGTACATTAAATTTGTACACAAAGAAAGATCATTTTCCTCTTCCTTTTATTGATCAAATGCTTGAACGTTTAGCAAGGCATGACTTTTACTGTTTTCTTGATGGTCTTTCAGGTTATTACTAAGTGCCCATTTCTTCGGAAGATCAGGAGAAGACCACATTCACATGCCCATTCGAGACATTTGCCTTTAGGAGGATTCCATTCGGTCTTTGCAATGCCCCTGCCACATTCCAACAATGCATGATGTCAATCTTCTCAGATATGGTGGAGAAATGTATAAAGGTATTTATGGATGATTTTTCAATTTTTGGGAATTCATTTGATGATTGTCTGAATAATTTGACTCTTGTGCTTGAACGTTGTATTGAAAGCAACTTGACCCTTAGTTGGGAAAAGAGTCATTTTATGATTAAACAGGGCATTGTATTAGGGCATGTTATTTCTAGTAAAGGAATTGAGGTGGATAAAGCAAAAATCGATTTAATAGCTAAACTGTCACTTCCCATTAATGTTAAGGAAATTAAGAGTTTTCTTGGCCATGCGGGTTTTTATAGGAGATTTATTAAGAATTTTTCTAAGCTAAGTCATCCTTTAATCTGTTAGCTAAAGATGCTTCTTTTGTCTTTAATGATGATTACTTGAATACTTTTAATGTTTTAAAAGAAAATTTGACTTCTGCGCCCATTATCATGGCACCTGATTGGTCACTCTCCTTTGAAATTATGTGTGATGCTTCTGATTTTTCTATAGGGGATGTTTTAGGACGAGTAGATAAGCATTTGCATGTCATTTACTATGCTAGTAAAACTCTTAATGACGCTCAACTTAACTACTCGACCACCGAAAAAGAATTCTTGGCTGTTGTGTTTTCTCTAGATAAATTTAAGTCTTATTTGGTAGGATCTAAAGTAATTATGCATTCGGACCATGCTGCTTTGTTGTATTTGTTGAGTAAACCGAATGCTAATCCAAGATTAATTCGGTGGGTTTTTCTTTGCAAGAATTCGACTTAGAGATCATGGATAAAAAGGGAACTAAAAATTTTGTAGCTGATCATTTATCTAGGTTGATTTCTGACTTTGACACTACTGAGAGTGACAAAGAGATTGATATTGTTGAGACTTTTCCTAATGAGCAGTTATTTTTTGTGGGTCCAAACCCTTGGTATGCTGATATGGTAAATTATCTTGCTAGTGGTTTGTTGAGGCCTAACATTTCTTTTTAGGAAAAGAAAAGATTTTTTCATGTGTGCAGGCAATACTTTTGGGATGGCCCATATCTATTCAAGATTTGTCAAGACTAAGTCATCCGGAGATGTGTGCCGGAAAAGTAGCATGCAAGCATTTTGACCTTCTGTCATGAACTTTATTGTGAAGGACATTTTGGGGGTAAGAAAACCGCCATTCAGGTACTCCAATTTGGTTTTAATTGGCCTACCCTGTTTAAAGATGCTTATGATTTTTGCATGCGCTATGATAGATGTCAGAGGACTAGTAACATAGGTAGACGTAATGAAATGCCTCTAACATATAATCTTGTTGTTGAGTTGTTTGATGTTTGGGGGATTGACTTCATGGGTCCTTTTCCCCCCTCTTCTGGGTTTGAGTATATTTTAGTTGTGATAGATTATGTTTCCAAGTGGGTAGAGGCTATACCCACTAAATCTAATGATGCTAACTGTGTTGTGAAGTTCTTGAAGGAAACAATATTTAGCAGGCTTGGCACACTGAGGGCGATATTCAGTGATGGAGGGAGCCATTTCTATAATAAACTTTTTGATGGATTGTTACGAAAGTACACATCACTCATAAAGTGACTACTCCATATCACCCACAAAAATGTGGACAAGTTGAAGTGAGTAACCAGCAAATAAAGGGGATTTTGGAACATACGGTGCGACCTACAAGAAAGGATTGGGCTTCAAAGCTCAATGACACATTATGGTCTTACCGTACGACGTACAAGACACCTATTGAGATGAGCCTATATCGGTTGATTTATGGCAAGGCATGCCATTTTCCCGTTGAGCTTGAGCATAAGACCTATTGGGCAATCAAGCAATTAAACATGGATTGTCAACAAGCGGGAGAGAAATGCTTACTTCAACTTGATAAGCTTGAAGAGATTCAAAATGAAGCTTATGAGAATTGTAAGATTTACAAAGAACTCACCAAGCGTTACCATGACAAAGGGCTCGTTGGTAAGTCTCTCTATTCTATAATGAAAGTACTTTTATTTAACTCTCATTTTAAACTTTTTCCAGGAAAGCTTCGATCAAGATGGAGTGGATCGTACCAAATTGTGGAAGTATTTCCTCATGGAGCTGTTGAGTTGCTCAACCTGAAGATGCACTCAGATTCCAATTTTTCCCCCAGTAGAGGAAAACACACCGTGGCCTGCACACTCGAATTCTAGTTTTTCCCCCTTTCCAGCCCCCCCCCCCCCCCCCACACACACACACACACAAACCCTAACCTATAAATACAACATAAAACCCTCTTATTCCCCAACTCGTGAACAATAACATGAACAGTAGTCGAACCAAATTTTTCCACACATTTTGAGAGAGAAATCACTCCATTAATGTTACTCCATTGAAGCTTCATCAAGAATCTTGAAGAAGGTGATTATCCAACATCAAGAAGCTTGTTCCAAGAGTAGAAGTGGAGTATTTTATTGATTATAATTTCTTTTCTCTTTAGAATTCATTGAATGCTATTTGTAATGGAAAACCTTAACCTATAAATACAACACAAAATCCTCTTCTTCCCCAACTCGTGAACAGTAGTCGAACCAGATTTTTCCACACATTTTGAGAGCGAAATCACTCCATTAATGTTACTTCATTAAAGCTTCATCAAGAATCTTGAAGAAGGTGATCATCCAACATTAAGAAGCTTGTTCCAAGAGTGAAAGTGGGGTATTTTATTGATTGTAATTTCTTTTATCTTTAGAACTCATTGAATGTTATTTGTAATGGAAAACCTTAATTGGAATGCTATTATGAGTAGCTAAACCCCTTTGTGTGGAATTTTAGGGATGTGGCTATGATTGGATGATTGTTTATGTGGTTTAATTTATATTTAAGTGATTTATTTCATGTTCATTATTCTTAATATCTATGTTCATTAATTACTTTTGGCCAATTTAATTTACGAATGTATGAGAATATTTTAGGGTTGAGCTTTAGAAACGCTATCTAAGTTTGATTGGGCATTTTTTAGCATGAGCCTAATTTAAGTGCATTGACTTATCTTAAATTAGGTGATTAAATTACTTTTCCTTTGATTAATGCTAATTGCTAAGTAACTATTAGGATCAAAGAAGTTAATTAATTGATTAAGGAAAAATCGCTATTGATTTGAGATTTTCTAGGCTTAGTGAAAAGGATCAATAAATTATACTTTATATGCTTAATTGTGAAAATCACGTAAATTAATCCATCCATGATTGGTTTACTAGTTAATTTTTCGCACTCGTTCATCTTATCGTTTCGACTACATTCTCACTTGTTTATTTGCACTTGTTTTTTACGAACTATAATTTTAGCAATCGTTCTAAAAACCAACATTTGTTTGAGTGTTTAGGATTTATTTCCGTAACTAATTTTTAAAGAAACAATTGGCACATTTTAAAAATAATCGTAATTTCTTTGAGAGACGATCTTGAGAGTATGCTTTTCACTTAATATAAGTGACTCGTGCACTTGCGAGCTTTTACAAATACAAAATTTGGTTATCAAGTTTTTGTGCATCAGTGACACGTGAACCTTTTGGCAATTTCTGAATTGTTTCCTTGGAAGGCTATTCATGTTTGTCACCTTTTTCCCCCACTTCCTTAGAAACTGTGTTGTCATCTTCCATGTTATCTGTACTATATGGTAAATCATTAGAAATTTTTGGTAAAATTTTTGTAACTACCTTCCCACTCCAAAGAACCATGACAGCTTTCACTTGTTTAAGTTGACTAGGCAGTTTTCCTGTCTCTTGTTTCTGCATTTGTTCAGCTAGCTACCCCACCTGTATTTCCACTCTTTTTATTGATGCTTCCATAGATTCCATCCTTTCACTACAAGATTGCATGAAAGTATTCAAGGTTTCCTCTACGGTTGGTTTATTAGGTAGAAATTGTCGGTTAATGTTTTGGCCTTGTGTTTAATTTTGAGCATAAGATTAGCTATTATTTTGTTTCCAAGCAAAGTTGAGGTGATTTCTCCATCCAGGGTTGTAGGTATTAGAATAAGGGTCATTCCTAGGTCTAGGTTGGTACCCTTGCATTAAATTTACCTCTTTATTAGTACCTGCAAAAGAACAAACATTAGCCCCATGTCTATAAGAACCACAAACTCCACAAACCTTATGTTTTGGCATTTGATTCATGTTGGTCGTAGTAAGAAGTTGCACTTGTTTAGTCAACTCGCAAGGTGCATGGCCATTTCATTATTGGAGCCTAATTCATGGACTCCAGCTCTTCTTCCTCTAGCACTCTTTTGTTGGAAATTTGCTCCCAACATCTCAAAAAGCACATATGTTTCATCTGCTATTTTCTCACCCATAGCTTCTCCTATAGTGTTGTCAACTGTGAATTGACACTAAAGTGTCAATCCATCATAGAAAAATTGTTTTGTAACTACAACGAAAAGTGGTGATGTGGACATTGTATCAAGAGCAGCTTGAACCTGTCCCAAGCTTTGTGAAAGGGCTCTCCTTTGATCTGCAAAAAAGTAACAATTTTGATTTTTAGGTCAGAATTCTTTTGATGGGAATAAAACTTACCCATAAATTTGTTATAAATAGCGTCCCAAGTAGCCAAAGAACCAGGTGCCAAGGTTATGAGCCAAGACTTAGCTCTATCTTTGAGAGTGTAAGGAAAACACCTCATCCTTAATTTATCTTTACTAAGCCCTTGCAGTAGAAAAGTTTGCACAGTTGCATAAAGTTCATGCATAAAATTTAGAGGATCCTCATTAGGAATACGTAAAAGGAGGGAAGCATGGAATAATGCATATTTTTTAATTCATAATTCCTAGTTGCCTCTGTCAGTTGAATGCACGATGTGGCACTCCCAATGATAGGTCTTGCAAATTCTTTATTCATCATCTGCCTCCCTACATTGTCACCCATATTGCTTGCAATTGTTGTTGGTCTACTTCCTCTTGAATATGAGTATCCAGTTTCCTTGATAGGTGTTTGATCCTATGAATATTATCAATGAAGGGAGTGAGTTCCTTATTCAGTGACCTCCTACCCTGCATGCGCAATCAAAAAAGCAAACAAAGATCAAGGCAGCAAAGAAAATGCAAACAAATAAATGCACTTTTTTATTTATTTTTTATTTTTTTAAAACAAATCTAATTTAGAATCTCTAAAAAGTTAAAAAGAAAATTATTTAAAACGCTAATTCTCCGACAACGGCGCCAAAAATTTGATGTGCAAATTATAGTACTTGCAAGTGTACGAATCACGCGTAGCAAGTGATAAGCAAACCCTGAGGTCGATCTGTCAAGGAATTGCAATGATTATAAACAATCTTTTTCTTAAACTCTTTAGAGTCCTAAAGCAACTAAAACACTAACTAATTATAGTTTTAGAACTATTAAAACTCTAAATAATTAGAATCCTAAGGCTAATAAAACTGTAAATGAAGTTGGGTTTGAGTGCAAGATCAATGGTGATAAACAAATAAAGAAAACAATAATGCAAACTTGAATTGACTCAAAAAGGTTTTAAGTATCAATAGAGGATATATGGACGTTTAGCTTGGTTGACCATGCTTGCATCGAAATGTTATGGTGAATTAACCTGAACGTTATAATAAATAAATACTACCGAAGTTTCTTTTATTTACGAAAATTCCTACGATTGGGTAATTTTTTTTGTTGATTAACTAATCAATATCCTACGATCAGGTATATTAAATAGCAATCAAATTATGTACGAGGAAAAATATGACATTCAAATCAATGCTATGACTAGGTCATAAATTTGAAGTTTTGATTAAGTTTTTCAAAGTAAAGTCAAGGTAACGTTCCTAAAACCAAACTTTAATATTTTTCAACATAGTCATGAATCTCAAATTAGCCCATGAAAATTCACAATTAAACATCTAAACATACTCTTAATCAAAAGGCAATTTAGCCATAATAGATTTAGCCAATCATGTTCGAATTAATATTCATAGACAAATTTAATTTAACATACATCTCAAAGAAGTAAGAAGAAGAGGGAAAATTCTATAACAAAAAGAAACCTAGATCTAAATACCATAATTGGATTGGATAACGTTTCCTTCCCCAAAAGCTTGATCTTCGATCTTCAATGGCTTCTTGAATCCTTAGAATTGATTATCTTGCTTCTTTAAGTGTAGAAAAACTCCAAAAATTTGATTAAGTCTTGTAATGGTTCGCAAAATTGAGTTGTATGTAAAAGGGAGACTTAATGGAGTATTTATATATGTAAGAGTTACATAAAATTCAGGCTGTCCAAACCATACGGGCGCCGCGGCACACATATTTTCCTGCCACGGCACATAAATAATTCTGAAAACAATGGCCAAACCCGAGAGGCTCTCGCCGTAGTGCAACTTTTTCCTGCCGCGGCGCACGTTGTATTATGTGTCTTCATAGGTACCTCATACATACTAGTTGGCTCGTTATGTAAGGCTTACATAATTGGACTCGTGTTGCTCCTAATTGTAATTCGAGCGCCGTAAGTGTTCTGTTTTTGTGTGTTTGCATTATTCAACATTTTGATGCTAAAAATACCTGAAATACACTAAAATATACCCGTGATTCTGAATTGATAGATTTATGTAAATAATTAAATAAACGAGTTATAACAAATCTAATTTTCACAATTAAGCACAATAAATCACGAAATATTAGTGTTTTTCAAGCACTAATTAAATATTTATAGCTAATTTTTTAACTTTCGGTACCTTTATGGACCTATCGTGGATACTTCTCTGCGCACCTCCTCGAGGCCTCACTGATCACCCCAACGAACTCCTTTGCAGACCCCTCGTTGACCACCTCAGTGAGCTACCTATGAGACCCCCTTGAGGTCCCCGACGAGCCACTAAAAAGTTTTTTTAATTAAAAATTTACAAACACTAGCCAAAAGTGAAAATCAAATGTAAGTAAAAAGAACTTAATCATGCCTACTACTTGCTCCCAATCACCTTGTGGTGTGTGTAATATGCAAATATAGAAAGTATTAGAAATCTATGTGAGTGTGCGATACTGATCATAAGCAAAGCATCGTACAAAGAGGTAGACAAAAATATTTAGTAAAATAAATAAACTCCTTATTTTGCACATAGAAATGCCAATGAAGACTCAATGGGACACACAGGACTTACAATCTCTCTCTTTGGCTTTACGTGACAAAACATTACACAACTTATACAAGGCAAGCATCAAATGCAATATATTCATGCAATGTGATCTAAAGAAGTTCACTCTAATGAATAAACTCTGTTAGAGACAAGACACCCCCAACACACCTACACTCCAAGTGTGTCGGTCTTATAGTGCTCCATCTATCTTCATGAATTTATTGATGCTAACTTCAGATCCAAGTGATCTAAAAGGTCCAAAGCTATATATGTATCCTGCACACAAGAACAAACACATACCTGTGAACGTATCATGCAAAATTATGTGTAGTCTAACCAACTACTATCATGTTACCCTTACACAGGTACACATCGATAGGCTAAACAGAAGTAGACGCACGAACTCCCCCTAATTTTATGCAATACTCCCCCTAAATGCATAAAAATTAGATAACAAGCTGTGATGCAAACATACACTCACATTCCAAACATTGTAGAAAAATAGACGTAAATACGTTATGCAACATACAAATGTCTTTCTCTTTTTAACACAGAAAGTCAAAAGAACATCCCCTATATAAGGGAGAGAAGGCATATAACATGCAATAATCTTATACACATGAAACACATGCAGAGAAAACATAAAGCATAAGTAAATGAAACAAAGTAAGCACACAACAAAGAAATCATTTTATTGATAAAATTTTTTGTTAATACAACATTTGAAAGAAAGAAAATATAAAGAAACTAAGATTCTTCTCTCCCTTCATCTCTATTAGGGTCACACTGAGAACAAATGTCATACTCCCTAAGGTTAGAAGGTTGGGAAGAAGATAGAAAAAGGTCGGGGAACTCAGCTTCAAGGGAAAAGAGTTTGTCAAACAACACAGGTTGGAGGAGGAGGCACCTAGGTAGAAGAAACAGGCACCTTTTCTTGGGGAAGAAAGGCTGAAGGTGCAGGTACCTATGCTTGGAGAAGATAAAAGTGGGGTCAAAGGAGTAAGAAAGAGAACAAAATGGCAAACCACTAAAGAAAAACAAACTTTTCGTGGAAAACTTTCTTTTCTTAGGCATTATGTATTGAAAAGATGGATAAAAGTGTTTAGGGGTAGTGAAAAGTACTTTTAAAGGTAGTAGATAAAAGTATTTGAGGGTAGCGAGTGTTTCAAAAATTTTGTGGTTTGAAACAAATGAGGAGAGAGGTTTAAATAGGGAATCCGTACACTTCATTGACCCCTAGCAGACACTTCGTGGAGAGGGTCGATGAAGTACCTGCAAGTGTGTAAAAATACTACTTCGGGGAAACCTCAACGAACCCTAAGAATGGTCAGTGAGATCTTTGCAAGGGTACTCGGTGAGCAATCTTAAAGGGCAAGGAGAGAGAAAAACCCTTAAAAAAATTCAGAAAAATAACATAAAAAATTATTTTAAAATTTAGTAACATTTATTTTAAAGAAAAAAGAGTAAGAGAAAAAGAAATATAAAAATAAGAACATTTAAGTAAATAAAAAATACAAAAAAAGCTACAAGAAAGAAAGAGAAGAGAAGAAATAACTAAAATCAAAGTTAGTCATACCAAGAAATAGTGTTATCAAACTACATCCCTCCATCAAAAAAGAAGTGATTGGGGCAATAGGAGCATAATATAATCTTTGGTCCATATGAGCATGTGAAGTATGAACCACTTGAGATTTCTTTGTTTTATAAATTCTTGAATGACCTGTCGAGCTATCATACATGCGATTAGGAGGGCTGTCATAAAGTTTTTCCCTTTCTATACTATCTTGCCAGTGCATAATGCACCCAGAAACAAAATGCTTAGACAAACCACAGTAGGTACATACTAAGAAGTTCGAATGAGAAGAATGAGGAAGAGATTTCCTGGTAGTACTCCAAACATATCTTGGACACTAGTTGGCAAGGTGGCCAATAGTACCAGAAGTATCACAGTGAGTCTAATATGCCTATGCTCACCACAGTGGTGACAAGAAGGGATTAAGCATGTATATAGTGGAAACAGGCCATCATAGGCACGATTAGAAGAAGAATCAGGAGGTGAGATGTTCACCCTGCTCGAAGAGACTGATTGGAACACATCTGTGACTTACCTTTCGCAGTAATTTTACCTTTACCTTTGGTGACAACAGTCGTGTGAAGAGGAGCTTCTACAATAGGTCTGATGAAGACAGGAGCAGTAGTAGATGTTACAGAATTAACAGGGAAAGAAGAAAAAAGCAGCAGTAGAAGAAGGAGCTGTACATCCATCATCAGTCAGCCCACGTCTATCATCGGGCGCCTTTATGTCAACAAGAATTTTATCAAGCTTTTGAGTATCCATCAGAAGTTTCTTAACAGTGGACCTAGAATGTTCCAACTTCTTCTCAAGGTGAGTCTGCTTTGCACTCAAAGTAGTGAGCAGGTTATCATTTTTCTTAATGGATGCCTTAAGAAATCAGGGAGAACTGTCCAAATTTTTTACTTTATCTTGAAGAGCTAGTAGCTCCTCGCCCTTTTTAGATAAGGCATGAGCAAGGTATGCTTTTTCACCTTTTAGAATCTCAATCTTCTTTTCTAGAAGTGAGATTTTCTCAATTTTCTTTTTTGAAAGATCCAAACTAACTATGAGCTAATCTTATAAACTATGTAGACTCTTCAAAGACAGCTCAAAAAACTTCATTCTTGATTTGTTTATTTTAGCTTTAACAACTATGTCGTTATATATTTTTTGCATAATGTCACATTTCCTAGTGAGATCGTCTTTGTTTTGGTTGTTAGTAGAATGCTTATTTTCAAATTCAGCTTTAAGAGCACTCAACTCTTTTTCTTTAACCTCAAGGCTATCAAAAGCATTTTTTGAGCTTTCTCGATCTTAATATGCTCATTGAGCAATTCGTTGTAAGTGTCTAAAAGTTCATCATGCTCATCCTCATTAAGATATTTAGAAGATTGAGAGGTTGTAGTGGGAGGATCATCTTTAGTCATCATAATGGCTATAAAGTTACTTTCATCCTCTTTCGAACTATGGCTACTATTCAAAATAGTAACCTCTGTCACCATGGCTTTCTTACCAGATTCTCACCCTTTTATCCGACATTGAGCAACAATGTGTCTGAGCTTTCTGCACTCGTAACACATGACCTCTAGATTGAGGTCTCTCTTCATCATCTTCAGAGTCTTCACTTCTGGCTCTTGAATCTCTTCTATTGAAGCTTTCCTTTCTTGACTTAACAGAAGTGTCCTTCTTACTCCTAAAAAATTTCTTAAACTATTTTGCTAACAAAGAAAATTTTTCTTCATCCATGCTAGATGAGTCATCACTATCAATAGTGGCTTGAATTTTCCCTTTTTGATTCTTGGTGGTCTTTAGCGTAAGGCTCTTACATTTATTGGTAGAAGACGTTCTTTTAGGAAGGAGGTGATGTATTTTAAAAGCTTGTAAATTACCAACTATTTAATTGAATTTTAGGGGTTCTCCTTTGAAGGCGGTCTCAATAGCAATAACCTTTTCCCTGAACCGTTGAGGTAGACTGCACAGAATCTTCTCAGCTTGAAATTCTTCATCAATTGGACTGCTTAAGTTGTATGAAGAGTTAATGATGTCAAAAAATCGTCCATATAAATTATCAAAGGTTTCATCTTCCTCCATTTGAAGAAGTTTGTAGTCCCTTTTAAGTCTCATTAACTTGGACTTCTTTATTGCAGAGGTACCCTCATGCATAATCTCTAGAATGTCCCATGCTTCCTTAGAACTATTACAGGCATAAATTAATCTATATGCATTAGGAGTTATAGCTCGAGTGAGTGCATAGAGTCCTTTATTATTCCAGTTGCACTAACAACTTTCTTCTTTCTTCCATTCGATCATGGGATTCGTGATAACAGTTCCATCTTCAAGAATTTTAGAAGGCATCCAGACATTCTTTACCTGATGCCAGACACGATCTCCCATTGACTAGAAGAAAGCCCGCATTTGAAACTTCTAATAGACATAGTTATGCCTATTGAGAAGAGGAGGTCTACGTATGTTCTCTCCTTCACTGGAATCCATCATGCTAAAAAGTAATAGATTAACATTGGAGCAGTTAAGCCCAATAAGGGTGAACCAGTTTTGAAACCAACTGAAAGAGTCCCAACTTGGTGAACAACCAAGAATAGGTGATACAGATACTTAAGAACTCGCCCTTCTCGTATAGGCCATAGAAATAATAGAAATAGATAGCAGACAACAAATAATCACATATTAGAATACGACAGATATCAAAAATAGAATAAAGTAATAAATGCTTTCGAATCACCATATAGTCTTACTATGTTGGTACATATATCGAGAATATGTTGATTATACAAACTCAAGCAATAAAGCAATCGAACACAGCAATATAATGTGGTAATTACGCTCCAATCTTAAGTAGTAACATCTACGGGTTGCTTAAGACAATCATTCAGCAGACAAACTCACTAAAAGTAATAAACATTTAATACATACTCAATAAGGTAAGATGCCAAATACCTCTATTAGTTAGGAACAACCTGTCCTAACTGCCTATGCTACTATCATCAGCTATCACCACAGCTACTTTGATCATCACTAGATCCAGCTCACCTCCAAAGTCATACCATGTAGTGTGGTACTAATACCTGTAATTAATATGTGTGAACAATACATGTTTTACCCAAAAAATGATTTTTAAGAAAACTCCACCTTATAGTAACAATACATAAATACTCTCAATGTACTGTTATTACGGCAACTATATTTGATAAAATAATTTAACCAACTCCACTACCGCCTCGTAATAACAATACATAAAAACACTAAATGTATTCTCATAACAACAACTCTATTTGGTAAAATAATTTAACCAACTCTACCATTGCCTTGTATCTTAATATAGAAAAACACTCAATGTGTTGATAATGCGAAAACTTCTTTTTCAATTATCTCACAAAAATTTCTAAGTAAAATTATCACATTCAAATCACTAATACATAAACATACTTAATGTATTAGTAATACGAGAAATATAAAATATTTTTCGAGAAAACAAAAAAATATTTTTTGCAAAATCAAATTTTACGCAATACTAAAATCAACTCATAAAGTATGTAAAGAAGTATGAGAAAGGGTGTATAAAAAAGCATATTTAATAGAAAAATGGGGTATTTCTAACTAATTTTTAAACTTTTGGTACCCTCGTAGACACCTCGAGGATACCTTGCTGGGCACCTTCGCACTACCTCACTAACCACCCTAATGAACCCCCGCAAAGTATCAGCCAGATCCAACGAGTCACTGATCTATCCTATGCACCTATCGAACCTTTCATTATTCATCTTAGCGGGCTACCTACAAGACCCCAGCGAACCACCAAAAAGTTATTTTTTCAATTAAAAACTTATTAAATTGAAAATCCTTAAACACCTGCCAAAATTGAAAATCAAATGTAAATAAAATCAACTTAAACATGCATACTACATGCTCTCAACTATCTCGTAATGTGTGTAATATGCAAGCATACAAAGTATTAGAAATCTACGTGAGTGTGTGCAATACTAATCACAAGAAAAGAACCGTACAAAGAGGTAGACAAAAATAATAATTAAAATAAAC
Organism: Elaeagnus macrophylla; assembly: GCA_029378325.1. Classification (NCBI taxonomy): domain Eukaryota; kingdom Viridiplantae; phylum Streptophyta; class Magnoliopsida; order Rosales; family Elaeagnaceae; genus Elaeagnus; species Elaeagnus macrophylla. The sequence goes on from CM055653.1 coordinate 5,043,296, forward strand.
AAACTCAATGTTTTGCATATGGGAACGCCAACACCAACACCAACAAAGACTCAAATGGACTTACAAGACTTATAAAAAATGCACTAACAAAGATTTAAAGGGACTTACAGGACTTACAAAAAATATAGGTGTGTGAGCAAGTTTGATCCTTAATTTCTATAGCAAAGACTAATATCTAAAGCTGCTAATACTAAGGTTCTATAATCACTTTATGCACTAGACCTTGATACTATTGGAAAATGGGGTTTTTAACCCATGGTTAGATCATAGATGCTATTTTGAGTGTGATTCACTTGATATAAGTATGTGTTCTTGATTGATTTGAGTTTCTTTGCGAGTGCTTCAAAATCATAGATTTACATACTCAAAATGATGGGGTAAATGAGAAATTGAGTCTCAAAATTCATTCATTGAGAAGAAAAGATATAATATTTTGTGTTTGTCTCACATGAGAAAACCAATAACCGATGTAATCTTTTATATAACATTTGCTTTCTTAAAATATGTAAGCTTGTATAGTAAAAAATCCTCTATATGCGTGCATATGGGGTGAAAATTCGTTGATGTCCAACCCAAAAAATAAATGTCGTCCACTAACATTCTTTTTATCACCTTCTACATAGATTGTTTGGAAATTCCTATCTAAAGCCATTTGATATGAGAATAGAATATCACAAGCTTCGCCTTCTTCTGCTGAGTTTCCTGAACTTTTTTTGCTCTAGCAACCTTGAACCTATCCAGTAAAGTCTCTAATAACAAAAGTAGCAGTAAGGAACGAGTTGAGAACAGTTGTGTCAAAATTAATTTTAACAGCACCTTGTGGAGGTTTTGTCCAAAAAGTAGGAGGAGATGGAGAGTGATTAGAATCATTGTTAAACTCTGTACAGCTTCGTAGATTAGACTTTAAGACACTTCTAAATTCAGTGAATCTGAAGTGTAATTTAGGAATAATGAGATTGATATTAGGAGTTCCTAATTGACAGAGAAGCTCATTTCTAGACTTCCAAATTTGTTCAAAACCAAGATTGCTAAAATGAATTCAGAATGGGATAATTCAGGGTGTATAAGGGAATTTTGGATTTTAAAAATTTCAATGCACAAATCATTCAAAGAAGTGAGATGACAACTAGAAAGTTTTTCTGTGAAGTACCATTTAGACCAAAGAAATTTAGAAAATTGACATAAATAGAATAAATGATTTATGGATTCAGGTTCCAAGTGACAAAAAAGACAAGATATTTCAGGTAGATTTACTTGTTGATTAAGATTAACTCTTTAGGCAGACAATCTGAGAAAACTTTTATTCTTTCATAAATTTTCAAATTCCAAAATTTATAATAAAAAAAAAAAACAGGAGTAAGTAGCAGGTGTTCTATGTAAAGTTAATACTCTCTAAGCAGATTTTGTATCAAAATTATCTTTTGAATGAGGAGTCCAGAACTAAGAGTAAAGTTTCCAAAGGTAGGAGTAGAAATTCTTCGAATGCAAGAGCACATAATTGGTCCCCAAATTTGATTATTAATTTGAAAACACAACGATTTCCATTAGAATTCAAGAGGTCAAAAACTTTGGTGGGAATATCGTTTATTTGACTCAAGAAAATCTCAAGAGAATGGATTTTAAACCAAGGATATTTCCAAATATCAATAGATTTACCATCACTTATATTTAGACAAGCCCCAGATTTAAGAAGAGCTCTGTTAGAACAAACACCTTTCCAAATCCAAGAGTTAGAGGATTTGATTTCATAACCCAAAAAATCTTTGGAAGCACCATATTTGTGATGGAATAGTTGAACCCAGCTTCTACTTTCATTTGTAAGAAACTGCCATCCAAGTTTAGCAAGCAAGCTTAAGTTGATGTCTTCAAATTTGGGATTTTGTCTAAAATAGGCTAATTCTATATTATAGTTTAAAAAAAGGTCATTTTATGTTAAATTTTAGAAAAGAGCAATTTTTCCAGTCTTCAACAAGTTGCCGGTTCTTCCTCTTTCTTTTTCTTCATCTTCTCCATCTTCCTCTTTCTTCATCTTTTTCCTCTTCCTCTTCCTCTTCCTCTTCCTCTTTCTTCCTCTTCTTCCTCTTCCTCAGAGAACACGTGGGCAATTTAACAGAAATAACGCCTCACATTTCTTGCACAAGTTGGTGCTAATCAAATTTAACCAGCATTACACTGTTCATCATCTTCTTCAAGTTATCTGGTATACCAGAGATATAGACTATTGAATTAACAACATACAAAAAATATTTGATTGGTTTAAATTCAACAAAGGAGAGGTCTTCATATAGACTATTGAATTTTAAAAGAGCCAAATTTACGCAGCTCATACAGATATAATAGTGCTTACAATTTGCGTCACTATCTAACATTGAAAATCAGCTGCAAGAGGAAGAATAAGACTATATAAAAGAACTGTCAATTGCAAAATATTCTCCAACTAATTTACTATTTAATTGGAATTTATATTATTCAGATTATACGTGCTAATCAAATTTAACCAGCATTGCACTGTTCATCATCTTCTTCAAGTTGCATTGCACTATGGTATATCTCTGGTATATCTGAGGTATATCTGTGGTATATCTAGTATATATGTGGTATATCTCTGGTATATCTCGATATACCAGGGTATATCTGGTATATCTGTGTTATATCTCTGGTATATCTGGATATATCAGGGTATATCTGGTATATCTCTAGTATATCTATGGTATATCTCTGGTATATCTCAATATATCAAGGTATATCTCTGGTATATCTGTGGTATATCTCGATATACTAGGGTATATCTGGTATATCTCTGGTATATCTCGATATACCAGGGTATACCCTGGTATATCTGGTATATCTCGATATACCAGGGTATATCTGGTATATCTCTGGTATATCTGTGGTATATCTCGATATACCAGGGTATCTCTGGTATATTTCGATATACCAGGGATATACGAGGGTATATCTTGTATACCTGAGGTATATCTGGTATATCTCTCGTATATCTCTATGGTATACCATAGATATACCAGAAATATACCAGATATACCTGAGGTATATTTCAGTATATCTTAATTTTTTCTGATTTCTTCATATTTTGAAATGAAACTAGATATCATATTAAAAATTTTAGGATTTTTGTAAAACGATAAACATATTTTTTAGTCAAATTTTCTTGCTGAGGAAGGAACTCTGCTTTATTTTTTTACGTATCTGAAAGTTCCTGAAATGTACCCATTTGCAGCTGAAGTTCTACTATCACTGCTGCTGATCAGAAAACTCCATTTCTAGTTCTTCATTCATATTCGTATGTACACGGACTACCACTTCTTGCTATTTTCTCCCCCATTTGTTATATCTTGGTATTTTTTGATTTCTTAATATTTGAAAATGAAACTAGATATCATATTAAAACGTCCTTTACTATTTTTAGCTATGAAAATGTTTGTTGTTTTTACTTTGAACATATGTAACTCTCTTGAATAAAATGCCAAATACAAAGTCTACTGACATTTTACTTCAGACCTTGATTTTATCAAATTGTGTTCAATGTCGAGGACGAGAAAGAGGAAGACGAAGAGAGAATTGAGGACGAGAAAGAGGAAGACAAAGAGAGAATTGAAGAAGAGAAAGACGAAGACGAAGAGGAAAGAGGAAGACCTGTTAATTTAGAAGTTTCAGGTTCTAAGTCAAAAATGGCCCATTTCTACACTAAAACTTAAATGAGCATTTTTTTAAACTATTCTTTACGATTTGCCTATTTTAGACAAAAACCCTTCAAATTTACGGAAAACTAAACCCCCAACTTCTTTAGGCAGACAAATTTGATCCTAACTTTTGTAAGCTATGAATCTTGAAGTGTTAAAATGTAACATTATATACTGTATGGGCTTTGCTATTTTAAGTGGGTCTGATTTGTTGAAGTAATTAGTTTAGATTTAAATATAATAGTTTTGGGTTATGGACAATGTCTATTAACTTCACGTATTGGGCTTATTAGTTAACTAATGTTGTTTTCTCTATTGGGCTTTGACTGATAGAGCAATAAGAGCCCACTTGGTTATTAATTAGTTTATATATGTATAACCTAATATCACTTCAATGAGGCATGAGATGGAATAGTGAGAGGAGAGAACTTACAGTGGCGGCAGAGAAAAGGACAAGGAAATACTATGTGAGCGGCTGGTTCTCTGGTTCGCTATGGACTAAGAACATGAGAAGGGATTAATGGAGTAACCGCACATTTTTCTTCTTGGTTCACATCAGAGAAGAAGATTGAGAGACATATATTTGTAGAAGAAAATTAGGGTTTTTATAAGATGAAGAATCCTTGGTACACTTTCTAATCTCTGTATTTTTCTTGTATACTTTTTCTAATTAATAATATGAGTTGTAAGTGAATTTTTTCTGTAAAGTAGGATTTTCAAATTACGTAAAAATCTTGTGTTATTTTATACCTCTAATTTATTTTTGCTTTTCTAAAGAACATTTTAATTCGTGTTCTTGAATAAAAACGATTGAATTGACATTTTACATTCTTGAAATCAAAGTTTCCAACAATTGGTATCAGAGCCCATGGTTGGGCTTCCACTGTGATGATTTGTATTTTTTCCCAATTTTTAAGGGGTTTTCTCTAATTTTTTAAATTTTGAAATTTTTGGATATTTTTATTATTCCAAAAATTACTTATTAAAATATATTTTTGGTTTTGAAAATTATGTTGGAAACTCTGTTTTTTAGTTTTATGAATTGGGTGATTTAAATCATGTTAAGGGAATTTATGGTGATTTAAATAGGATTATTTAAATTTTATTTTGTGTATTTCCTTGGGTGAATTTTTTTTTTATTCAAGTTTTGGTTAAAATCATTTTTTGGGTGTTCCTCTTCAATAAAGTTTTATTCTCTGATTTTCTGAAAGTGTAAAAATATGATAGAAGAAAGAAATCAGTTTGCGTTTAATAAACTGAGTGATAATGTGTTATTTCTTGTGTGTTTCGATTTGTCAGGAGTTTTGTACTCTAATCTTTATTTTCTATAAAATTAAGAATTTGGCATATTAATATTTTTGTGAGCTTGTTGGTCACTTATTGGTAGTAAAAATAATATGACAGGTTTCTTGGTAAGTTTGTAATCAAAACTTGAGAGAAAAGATGTGATATTTTCCTTGGATAACACAAGATGGGTACAACACATGAATGATTGAATGAGGTTGACATGAGAGGTTGTTATAAAGAAATAACAAGATTTGGCAGTGAGCATTTATGAGACATAGCTCATTGGTATCCTCTTGGACGTCGCTGCAAGGTGCTAAAATAATTGCACATGAAGGATAGTGCATTAATTTGGGTGAGTTATAGCACTGTAATGTCTTCTCTCTATGTATCCATTTAGAAGATATTTGTGTGTCAGTTTCTAAATGAATGTTGCTTGGATGTAAACTTTTGATAATCTTAATTAAATTATTTTATTATTATTTATGAAAAAATTGTGTTGAGAATCTTGAGATTATCACGTTGAGTTTTATGATTAATCCACGGTGTTAGCGAAACTGATTGTTATATATTTTTGGAAATTTTGATATGTATGTTCTTTTGTTGTCCTTGATAGGAAAAATACATAACAAGAAATATGATTTTTGCATGAAAGATGCATGTTAGAGATAGGTTGAATTTGGTAAAACTTATTTTTAGTTGATAAAGTCAGTCACGGTCTAAGTAGACATCTAAAAATAATTAGGTGCTTTCCCTACTGTTATGGAAAGATGCATGTTAGTTGTATGCCCTGTTATGAAAAGAAAAGATGACATCTTGATGAATCTAAGATTGATATGCATGCATAGAAATTTTAGGTTATGATAATAGTGTTGCATTGTTAAATGACTAATATGCTTATGAAATTTGAACTATAAAATCTTGGATTGATTGGTATCTTGATTGTTCTTTTCATATGTATCCTCATAGTAAAAATTTTGTAATGATTGAAAATTCCTAGGATAACCTGTTAAGAGATTGGAAGCATGTGTGATACTTGGACTGTTATAACATTTTAAACTTTGTACATTTTGTTGTCTTTCACACCGGACGTTTTGATGTAGTAAAGGCTTTGATAAATGGCACTTGGTATGTATATGGATGCTCACTGAATAGTGTTATTGGACATATGCATAATGGTCTTTGAGTAGTGTTAAGGGAACTCATGTGAAGTTGTAGTCCTATTTGCACCTGTATTTGAAAAGTTTCTGTTATGGTATGGATTGTTCACCATATTGGAATGAAAAACTTGTATAAATTGTCAAAGTAAAAGTCTGTTTGATACTTATATTACTAGTATTTCAATTTGCTATATATTTGTGGTATACAAATGGATTCTAATGTTGTTTGTGGGAAGCATGCAACTAGAGACTGTTTTTTGAGCTGTTCATATTGTTTTATAAAGGTTTTGGCCAGCCCATATAAAGTGAAATATGAATTGTGTTACTTTTGCTGGTCTATGTTGGTTTATGCTTGATTATTAATATTTTTAAGATAGGTCGTTGTTGAATTCTTTTTATCATTGTTTGAATGATTTATTGTCTTCGACTGTTGAATACCTTATAGAAATATAGAATTGATAATTTGTTTAAAAATTAGATAATGTCAAAAATTGATTGTTGGTTGAGTAGTATGGTTGAAGTATTATGTGAACATGGTATATATGGTGGGTTTTTAGCTTGCTTTGTTATTCTTTTATTAATAATGGTAAAGAGAATGTGTTGCAATTGAGGTGGAGCTTGCAAGAATAGCACTTGAACTTGCAGGATTATAGCTACTAATGCAAGTGGAGTCCATGATGAGCATGGAGGTATTTTCGGCTTGGTGATAGTACTTAATGTGATGCAATGAAGAAAGAGAAGCTATGTTATTTGGGTAAGCCACCTAGAAGGTATATACATGTAGACCTTGGTACTTGTGTATGAAAATTGATGCTTTTTAGATGACTTAGAGTGAATACCTAGTGATGTTGTATTTAAAGAATCTGGAATACGACTTGGTGCCTTGGATATTTATTGAGATTCTTTGTGTGAAAATGAAAATTGGTTTTAAAAGCCTAAGATGTGAGTTTGCTGCAGTTGTTTGGCTTTGTGAAACATGCTTAATGAATTGTATGTACTTGTGCGTGATGCCCCTATATCATTGTAGATATTTTCCTTGACCTATTATAGATACAGAATTTATTTGATGTAAATTGGCTTAGGAGATGTTAAGCATGTTAGTAATAATCTATTTAATCAATTTAGTTTTAATTGATTTATATCCTTGTTGATATATTTATTATGTGTCATTTGCTTGTAATAATATATAAAAGTTTATTACTTGATATACATGCATAATCTTTCTTATAATGAATAATTTATGATTAAGGTGAAGTCAATTAAAGTGGTATGCCTAGAAAACATGTGGGACATATTTGTTGCATGATTTATGCATTTGGAAAAGTGACATATTGACAGTCCATGATGATGTTTTATGACATATTTGACTTGTGATTATTTCCATGATATTTATTGCCTATCGTCAGTTTATTGTCTCAAAATTGGATGATGTGTTGACAATTTGAACACATGTAAGTGTAGTGCCATATTTGTGTGCTATATTATTTGGGATATGTTTTGTTCCATAATAACTAGTGTTGGAACAGTTAATGAGTTGTGTTATTTGAGTTAGTTTAATTCAAATAGAACTCATTGTTGATTGTTGGTTGGAAAATAACACTTGTATTTTTGGGTATTGATGGTGTTGGTTTAGTGTATGAAAATAAAACATATATGTTATGAGGAGTTTTATTAACTCTTATGTTATATATAATTTGAGAGGTGATGATCTTTCAAAAGGGATTACATGTTTATTATTTTCATGACTAATAGGAAATCTAACTTTGTTTGCTCATAAGCTTTGACCAAGTATAGTGATTGTTCGTAACATGTACAAAAGCGAAAGCAATGTGGACTAGAGGCCAAGTGAAGGTGACTCAAGGATTGTGTAGATTTCGGTTAAAGTTGTAATGTTACTTTACCAAATCAGTGCCCGATTAAGTGTTGTTAAGAAAATAGCAACTAGCTTGGAAAGGCTGATTTGCAATTTATTAGTAAGCATATAGTTATATAATGTCAAGGTAGAGATTTGTTAAACAAATTGGTTCAGATTTAAATGTAATAGTTTTGGGTTATGGACATGTATTTTACTGTGTAAACCTTAATTCTCCTTATATGGTGTATTAACTTCACGTGTTGGGCTTATTAGTTAACAAATGTTGTTATCGTTAATGGGATTTGACTGATAGAGCAATAAGAGCCCACTTGGTTATTAATTAGGTTATATATGAGATATATATGTATGACCTAATGTCACTTCAATGAGGCGTGAGATGGAATAGTGAGAGGAGAGAACTTTCGAGTGGCGGCAGAGAAAAGGACAAGGAAATAATAAGTGAGCGGCTGGTTCTCTGGTTTGCTATGGACTTAGAACATGAGAAGGGATTAATGGAGTAGCTACATGATGAGTGCTCAAAAAGCACTAATATTTCGTGATTAATTGTGCTTGATTGATTGATATATAGATTTATTATGACTATTATTTCGATTATTTTCATAAATCTATCCATTCGGAGTCACGGGTATATTTTAGTGCATTTCAGGTGTTTTTAGCGTCAAAATGAGTCAAATGATGAAAACACGCGAAGACGGAACACTTACGGCGCTCGGATCACGAGTTACGGGCTAAACAAGACAAATATGTAAGCCTTACATAATGTGCCATCACATATGTAAGGGGGGACGTGAAAAGAAGGAAACCAATGCGCGCCGCGGCGAGAGAATTGCATGCCGCGGCGTGAGGCTCTCGGGTTTGATCCTGAAAACATAGAAGCATTGCGCGCCGCGGCGAGGGAATTGTATGCCGCGGCGGGGAGCTCTCGGGTTTTTGCATATTTTCCAAATTTTGTGTTGCGCCGCGGCGGGAAAAATGCATGCCGCGGCGCGCCTATTCCTATTGCAATCAGGAATGCCTTACATCTATAAATACCCCCTTTAGACCCCCTTTACAAGGAGAACTCGAATTGGTACACAACTCTTACACTTTACAATTTTGCAACCAAACACGACATTCAATCAACTTTGGGAGTTTTGCTACACAAAAACGAAGCAAGAGAAACCATTCTAAGGATCCAAAGAAGCCGTCGACAATCGAAGATAAAGCTTACGGAGGAGTACGTCAACCGATCCATAAGCGGTATTTAGATCTAGGTTTTCTTTGGTGTTGTAGAATTCTATTTTTCTTCTTCTTTCGTTGGAGTGTATGTTCGTATTTTATTTGTCTATGAATATTAATATGAACATGTCTGGCTAGTTTTATTATGGATGTTTAGTTTGTGTTGCCATGTTTGCTAGAACTGTGTATGGTGTATGTTTTATTGATTTAATATAAACGAATTACTTTTTGATTAAGAGCATGTTTAAATGTTTGATTATGAATAATCATGGGCCCATTTGATGTTCGTAGTTAGATTGAAAAATCTGAGAATTTAGTTATAGGAACGTCACCTTAACTCTATTCCGAAACACTTAATCGAAGCTTCAAGTTAGTGACTTAGTCATAGCATTAATTTGATTGGCATGTTTTCCTTGCGCATAATTTGATTACTATTTGATTTACCCCCGCCAAAGGCAATTAATTAGTTAATCAATAAAGAGACCTACCTCCGCCAAAAGGAGTCTCGTAATTAAAAGGAAAGCCGGTAGTTTAGTTTATATAGGACGTTCATGTTATCTCACCATACCTTTTCGATGCAAGCATGGTCAACCAAGCTAAACGTCCATACATTCTCCATTGATCTTCAAATATATCTGAATTGATTGTTTAATTGCGATTTTGTTTTCGTTTAATTGCTCGTACTTTGTTCCCGTTACAAATCAAACACCTTTTTACAGTTTTACTAGCTTTAGGATTCTAGTTACTTAGAGTTTTAGTTTTACTAGAACTCTATTTAATTAGTCTTTTATTTTCATTAGAACTCTATTTAGATTAAAAAGTTAGTTATTTAAGACCACTGCAATTCCTTGAGAGACCGACCTTGGAAGTTGCTTATCACTTTATTACGAGTGATTCGTACACTTGCGAGTACACATTTTAACACATCACTACACATCTTTCTTCTTGATTCGCATCAGAGATGAAGATTGAGAGACATATATTTGTAGAAGAAAATTAGGGTTCTCATGGGTATGAATCCGGGCATTTGTCTAAAACGATCTAAATGAGTGACAAAACATCACTTAAGGACCTGAGTGTGTTTTTTATTAATAAGGGGCTGATGCTGGAATTCTTCACCCCTTACCACCGGTAACTTCTTTTTCTTTTTAAAGAAAAAGAAAAGGAAAAAGAAAGAAACGAAAACAAAAGAAAAAACAGCACCCATACCATTGCTGCCCAAGAAAAGGAAGAAAGGAAAGCACCCGCAGAAAAGAGAAAACAGAAAAGGAAAGGAAAGGCACGCAGAAAAGAAAAGGAAAACCTTCACCTTCGGCGTTGTCTCTTCTTGCCCGGTAAGAACCCCCAGCCCCTTCATCGTGTGTTGTTTCTTCTTCTTCTTCAGATCTAATTTACAATCCCAAGAACCCCAAACCAACAGCTCATAGCACCCTAAGGCACAAGCTTCATTGAGTCCACTGCGGAGTGTTGTCTACCAGCCACTAGGTACTGCTGATATTGTTACTCTCTTTATGTTGGTCATCTCACTGACCCAACTACCATAGGTTTGTACCAGGTATTAATCTGAGAAAGAATGGTATTGTTATTAATCTGAATTATTAAAAAAATGGAACTGTATAGAATGAATGACTGCTTTCGTTGTTGATGGGTTTGGTTTTGTAATGATTCTGGTATATTTGTAGTTCCTTAAACTTTGTTTTTCCTGTTTTAAGAAAGATCCAATAATTGTAGATATTGTGTACAATTATTCGACCATATATCGACCTTAACATGCATATAAGCACATGGAATAACAATAGTTGTATGAATCCACTTAAGTGTAGTTGTAGTGTACAATTTTTGTTTCTTAAATTCATATCGACCTCATATCGACCTTATATGTTTAACATGCATATAAGCACATACTAGGAATAGTTTAACATGCATATAAGCACATGGAATAAACCACATTTGTATGATCCACTTAAGTGTAGTTGTAGAGTACAATTATTTCTTTCTTAAATTGAAATCGACCTCATATCGACCTTGTATGTTTAACATGCATATAAGCACATGGAATAGTTTAACATGCATTTGATCAACTTAAGTGTAGATGTCGTCTACAATTATTTCCAAATCGATTTCATATCGACGTTGTCTATTTAGTATGCATATAAGCACATGGAATAACAAAATGTCTATTATCCAGTTAATTGTAAATTTAGTTTACAAGTATTTGCACACCTCAATAAAATATCGGTGGCTCATATCGACCTAGGCTAATAATTCCGTTCATATTTCTATTCATGCACATGCATACAAGCACATGAAAAGTAGATTTAGTGTAAATTTGACCTCATATCAAAGACATCATATTGACCTTATTTCGACCAACATTCAATTGTTATATTTACTTCATTTGTTCAAACTGTCGTTAATTAATTATCTTCAAAATTGCTTGTACAGACAAAAATATGGAGGGAGTTAGTGCACTCATCATACATGGTGGTGAGTGGGTAATGAAAGGAAGTAGGGACGAGTATATTGGTGGACAAGGTATTGTTCTTAAGTTGCGACAAGGACATGATTTACAGGGTTTTAAGGAGAAATTGTTTAGAAAATTAAAGATTGATAAATACAAATATGGTTTGTCCATTAAATACTTCTTCAGGAATGATATTCAGCTTCCAACTGTTCGTATATGTGATGATGAAGATTTGGAAGAATTTATGAACATGCACATTGAAGACAAACAGAGCAAGCCTATAATGTATATATCAATTCATTTGACAGACACTGTACCCTCCACGTGCAAATCAAATAATGGTGTCAGTGGATCCAATACTTTATTAATTGATAGTGAAAATGGGGATATAGCTAATGGTCCAACAGAGGATGGAGGTAATACTTTGAATACAGTGTATCACAATGATTCAGCAATTAATATTGGCAATTGTGATGGGCTAGGTTTAGTTCATGTCGATAATTCATTGGTTGACTTCATCAATTGTGAACAACATGAAAACATTCAAAGGTTACCTTCTATTGAAATAAATTCTGATGGATTTCATGATGTACTTAACAGTATAGATAGAGCAATTAATGATCAGAATGTAGTACCTCATTAACAAGATGAAGGACATACAATATATGAGTCATCACCACGATTAGTAAACGTACTAGATACACATGCCCAACCATCCTCGACAGGCTCAGTGCAAAATCATTGTTCAAGCTCTAGCGAAGTATGTTTTATCCAAATGTTGAACATGGATTAAGTGTTGGAAGAGTATTTGATTCTAAGTCTATTCTTGTTACAGAAGTTGGCATATATGCAATAAAAATCAATTTGAAACAAGAAGCTCCAAAAGCAAGAGCAACCTTGTAGTCATAAAATGTGCTCACGAAAGATGTAGTTGGAAAATCAGAGCAACCAAGGTGCTTGGTTCCGAACGTTTCAAGGTTACTATTTTTAACAATGTTTATAATTGTGATCCAAATAAGTACATGGTTAAAAACAGGACAGCAACTTCAAAAGTCCTTGCAAATGCGATGAAAATGAAATTATTAAGGCCTGGTCGAGTTTATAAGCCAAAAGACATTATTGAGGATTGTCGAGAGGAATTTGGGATTGAAATTGGCTATACCACTGCTTATAAGTCTAAAGAAAAAGCTTTGAATTTAATAAGAGGCACTGCAGAAGAGTCATTCATGAAGCTACCATCTTATTGTCACATACTAACTGCAAAAAATCTAGGAACTGTTACTCATATTGAAGTAGATACTGAAGGAAGATTTAAATACTTCTTCATGGCTTTAGGACCTTTTCTGAGAGGTTTTCGTTCTTGTATGAGACATGTTATTACAATTGATGGAGCTTTCTTGTCTAGTAGATATGCTGGTACGTTATTTGTGGTAGCAATGTCGGATAGGAATAGCAACACATACCCAATCGCAATGGGCATTGGAGATTCAGAGAACGACGAATCTTGGGAATGGTTCCTATCAAAGTTGAGTGGGGTAATAGGCATCATAACAGACCTTGTTATTATTTCAGACAGGCATCAAAGCATTATACAAGAAGTTCCTAAAGTATTTCCTAATGCGTTTCATGAATTTTGTGCATTCCACATGGAATTGAACCTAAATAATAGGTTCAAGAATCCTGACATAATCCCCTTGTTTCGTTGTTGTGCAAGGGCATACACTAGAAGAGAATTTGATAAGTATATGTTAGATTTGAATATGATAGATCCTGCCATTACGGACTACTTAATTAATGCAGGAAAGGAAAAATGGTCTAGGCATCATTGTTCGGGAATGAGATATGGGATAATGACTACAAATATATCTGAGTCATTCAATAACGTAATGAGGGCTGCTCGTGAGATGCCAATTACCATGCTTGCCGAGTATTATTGTGCTAAGCTATAAGAATGGTTTGTGGATCGTAGTCAAAAGGCTTTAAAATGGGGAGATCGATACCTTACATAAGATGCTGAATCAATCACACGTCAAAACAGGACAAAGTCTTCAAGATACAGAGTTGTCAGGATAAATGCTTACATATTTCAGGTACTTTATTGAATTGAATTATTTTCACAAAGAAATAAGTTCTATAAATATATCCTGATATAAATAAATATGATGATTAATACTTTACATGCATTTTACTATGAAGTATTTTCTATCTTTTTGGTAATTAATATAAGTAGGTTATCCATGGAGACACAAGCGATGAAGTGGACGTGGTAAATAAGAGTTGTACATGTAAGGAATTTGATATCCATAGGATTCCATGTAGTCATGCCATTATTGCAGCAAGATTTGAAGATATTGATGTGTACTCATTGGTTGATAAGAAGTATACAGCAAAGTGTTACATTCTTGGTTATTCTGAGGCAATTGTTCCGGCAAGTGACCATGGTGAATGGGAAGTCCCTAAGGAAATTGTAGAGCTTGTTAATGAACCACCAAAAACAAAAGTGAAGAGTGGTAAGCCAATAAAAAGGCGAATTCGATCTCGTGGTGAGGAAATTAGGAAGATCACTCTTTGTACCAAATGTCGACGTCCTAGACATAACCGTGCAATTGCACTGAAGTGAAGCAGATGATTGTTGATCCCATACCAGCAAATAATATTTGAACATCCTAACTTAGTATATTTTTTACTATTAATGAGACATTATTGTATTTAAAGATTTGCAATTTCACTAGATGGCTACTTCATAAAATTTGCTGGTTTGTAGTATTGGTTTTTCCCATTATGATTCATGGAATTTCATTTAATATATTTGTTATATGTTAATGTTTATGTTTATGTTATGCTGTCTTCTTTAATGGGAATGGTACATTATTTGTTTTGAATTTTATAAATGATTCAATGGTTAGTGATAATTTCAAATTGCCGCTTGTTCAGTTTTTTTGTTAAATCATTATTTTTATTAGTTTCATTATTTTTTTTTTTCCATAGGATTGGTACTTTAAAGGCATTTGTTCGTTACACCGTGCTTTACTAGCATTCAAATCACAGATTAAGATTAATGTGATATATTTTTTAGAAAGTATAATATCACATTTTAAAAATTTATAAAAAGTATAATATCTTTAGTTGATAAATAAATATAAATTACTTTTGTAAAAAAAAATTTAGAATACAACATTCATTTAGGTCGAAAAACAAAATGTATCTTAAGAGAAAAATATTAAAGAATGAACTTAGGAGTTCTTCTTTTTAAAATTGAAAATATAAAGTTAAGGGATTCAAAACATACGACGTATGTTACTAATTTTTTCCTCCTAATTGATTTACATTATGTTGTTTGTTATATGGTACTTTTATTAGAGGGTGTTTGTACTTGTAGCAAACTTTTATCATCTGACCTGTATTACAGAAGAGTATTCTAATTAACAGACTAATCAGACCCTAGTGTTCGCATATAGATACGAATAACAGAAAAAATAAGGTACCATTGCATTCATATGTAAAAAAGCGATAATCTCGTATACAATATTTGAATTATTAACATCCAATCATAACCGACATTACATTAAAATGTACAGGTTCATACATTTGCTTATTACATGATAAAAAGTTCATTTCAATTTTGCTGATTTTTTCTGGTCACTTTATAGACAGCAACTTAGGAGCCGAAGTAGTTGTGCTTTATAAGCAGCTAAAGCATCCTTATTGTGATACAATATATTTCCATTAAAATGATGAATATTGACATCTCAGGTCCATTGATCATTCCCACTACTTTTGCTGGTCCAGATAGCATTTTATATATCCCGTTTGGAAAAACCAATTACAAGGCTTGGTTGTCCTGCCACAAAGAAATGAAACATCATATAGAAAATTATTTAGAATACATCTCTCAAGAAAAATTGAAACAAAGTATCAAAATAAAGTCCACCATATTTCAACTCAATGGATGATATGGTGTCAAAAATAATTGCAAATATATTTTAGGAAAAATCCTTTCTACTCTCAAGTGGCTGTCCTTATATTCATCATTGTAGCAACAGCAACAACAAGAAATGTGGCATGCATTGTAATTGAATACCTATTGATCCTCACATTACACCAGAAACTATAGAATGAATATGATGATTTTGTTTCCCAGTTCAATGCAGTTTATGTTTTTTCAACAAGTAAAACTTTTCAATAACCTGGAATACTAAAACCTGCTAGTTACCATTCTTCTCTTATAAATGAAGTACTCTACTTCAATCATTTGGCTCTCTAAACATAAATTGTCAAAATCTCCAAAATTTATTGCTAAGTCGACCATACGATGGCTGACATGTAATTCTTCAATTAATTTTTTCTTTTACAAAGAAGTAATGTAAAACAGCCGCAATTTATCACTAAACCCACTGATGGGTAATTTCCTCACAACTTTACTTAATATCATAAAGACTATGCTTTTATGTGGCAAACCAATATTTTTTAACACATTCTAAAAAAAGTTGGCTTCGCACATTTCACGATTTTATTGGATAGATAATTTGAATGCACAATGTGAAAATATTAAAAGAGATAATACCTTACAACGCAAGAGTTTGCATACAGTGACAGCCAGAGGCAGTGATGATCCCAACATTTGATGTTTTCCTTTGCAAAAGTGCAGTTCAAGTCTTTCTGCACTCATACACTTACTGATAGCCACATTTACAGTGATAAGGTTTGATATAGAAAAAATGTAGACATGTTAGAGGATGTAGAACAGAAAGACAGTTAGACAAAATCCATTTAAAACTTATAAAGTTTCACTAAATAGATCAAAGGAACACAACAATAGACGATGCCAAGTTCAGCTGCAACAACCGGAAAGCATGTTGTAGTTACAAACTTCCAAAAATACTGTGCCATACCACTAGTAACTCTCAATATAATAGAAGTAATCTACAATACCAGCAGGCAAACTGATTTCCAGATGATGGGAAACATCAGCTTATACCCTATTCAATTGACATTCATCAATTCCCCATTATTCTGCCACCCTTTACCCCCACCCCACTATTTGTTTGTATCTTGAATTTTCTAGACAACATGTCCAAAGATGGAAAGAATAAGATCTCCGAAGAATTCAACATGTTTTATCCATCTACACCTAAGTAGCCCCAAATATCATTTTGATGAAGGAAAACTAAAACTTTTGGTTTTTATTTTTTGATTTTTTATTTTTTTTTGTTCGCACATTCAAGAAGATATAAAGACAAAGAAGAAGTTACTGTGAGTCTGTACTTTAAAATTAAATGAAAATTGCACTGACCTCACTATATACGGTGTTTTGTAAACAAAAGAAGAAAATTGCACCACCTTTGGCATTGACGAACTCACCACTATTCCCAATTTTCAAATTCTTTAGATGCTCAAGGATTCCTTTTCTATTAGTGGTGTTGGAATCAAAGTCACTCACATTTGCACAATCTTTCATATTTACCCCAAACACATATGTCTCTTTACCACTCTCATCACTTGAACCAACCAGATGGGTACCTTGTTATTTATTTTTATTTTTTTTACCTTCAGCCCATAAATGATTCAGAGATGACTACAAAAGATAATGGAAAGAACACCACTATTCTTCATCACTATCGGGAAAGAATAAGGGGGCAGCCTTAATCCCATTGAACTGTAAATGTTGCTTCAATCGTTCCACACGCTGTTTTTCCTTCAGAATAAACAAAAGAAAAAAAGGTTTAGATCACTTTAAAAGGCTAGCAGTGCTTTAAAAAATATCTTTATGTAATTAAGTATTAAAATGTAGTTAATAGTATCTTTTTGAAAAGTCAAAATTGGTCATTCAATTAATGAACTATGTGCATTTCAGGGTCAAGGAAACAGGGACATCACCCTGTCTCACACAGCTTTTATAAGTAGGCAAATTACAATCATAACAGCTGGAAAACAGAAGGATCAGAGTGGAGAAAGTTCACGTTGAGTCAATAACCTGTTCTTAACAAAGATAAATAAGTACATATACGAAACAACTAACTTCTGAAGATGAACCATAAGACTTGGAACCCACCATATAACCTCAAGGTCCTTCTCCCTAAGTCAATTTACTATATCTTGATAATCAATTCTAGTTTTAAAAAAAGGGATTCAAACCCTAACTGCAAAACAACATAGAATTGTCAGAGTTAATGAATAAATGAAATGTTAGGCATCGTAAAAATAGAATCGTCAAAACGAAAACATAATGACAAGTAGTCATGAAAGCAAGATGGGTAATACTAAAGAATGAACATTATAAGGGTCAATTTGAAGCCAAACAATAGCACATATATATTACATAAAAACGAATTTGCCTAATTAGCTTGTAAAATAAGTCATATTCAATTTTCAAGCTCTAACAGAGGCAGAAACATTATCTTAAGAATTGTATTTATATAAGCAACTTCATATTATATCCTTTCCAACATTGACATAAAAGAGAAAAACAAAATTACAATGCACAAGATAAACTAATTGTATCTATAATAGTTAAAGCAAAATACCTCATTTTATTAACATACTTTCTTCTCCGAATCTTGATGTCATCCTACAGAGGCAAAGGCATTGAAACAGGAAAATCTGTAGATGAGACTAGTGAAGGTATATTAACCTATATAAGCAATGAAGCATTAAAAAATTAACAGTACATAATTATATATAATTCATCCATACTAGCATCCTGACATAAATATTACATGAAGATATAAATTATTATATCCATCGATCTGTTGTACTTAACATTACACCATACATGTTACATTAGTAATTCATTATCTAATGAATAAAATAACTCGTAGCCATTTTTTCCTAGATAATGTGATGTCTTCTTCTTTAATATTGTAGATGGGATTGTCTGATGCGCGAAATTCAACAAACTTTAAAAAGTAAATACCACAGTCACCACTGCAAAATAAAATTGGAAGATATTTTATTAATAAGTAAAAATACCAAGTATTTGAATAATAAAGAACGAATCTTGGATATTTGATAAGTAGGACTTACGATGATTCCTGTACGCAAACTTTCTCCCGTACTTTTCAGAAAATCTTCCAAGGTGATGTCAACTTAAAGTTTGTCCCATGCTTCCTACTTTCATAAACCCCACAATGTCCAATAAAATTAAGGAATACCAAACATATGTTGGACAAGTGTTTTTTTAATGCTGCATCTCGAATGTGTTTTGGAAGAGAATCGTACACATGTATTTCTTGATCATTTAGGTCGAACTCTACTGCAATCCAGTGATCCTTGAAACATACAAACCCATACAAAGTGTCTATCTCATACCAAGGAATTCCAAATTCTGGTATTGATCCCAAAACATATCTTGTTAAAGTTGTATCTGAGATACAATCGTACGGTTTCTGATTGGATTGTGACTTCTTCCATTGTTCGAAGTGACCCAATAGACGATGCTGTACAAACATTGTAGTATTATCATTATATGATAATATATCATATATGAAAAATAACATTATCATACTATCAAAATAAATAAAACAACTTTAGGATATTAATGTGAAACAAATTACTCATAAAACCTATCACAAGTAAGATTATTCATAATTAACTTACAAAAAAATAGGAATCCATTGTTGACCATTTCTTGGGAAGGCGAAACTTCTGAGGATACATATGAAATTTCTTTCTTAGTAACCATAAACCACAGTCAATGTGCTGCAATGTGCATATTAAACACGAATTGAATTTTAATAATTCAGTTCGTATTAATAGTTATCCTTAGTATTACAAGTGAATAATAATACTCATTGAATTAAACAGGTTCGTCTTATTTTTTAAAAGATGGTGAAACCAGATAGCATTCGCTCTTCCTGTACTCGGGCAACCGACACTTATGCTATCCCTGAAATAATGTAAACAAAAAGAGTTAAATAATTATAAGTAAATTGAACCAAATATTAAAAAATATGTTACCTTATAATATAGGGATACAATTTGATAACTTACACCATACTAGCGGATGATTTATGCAGCCAAGAAATGAAATGAAGGTATTTGTCTAATTGTGGTTGTTTGTGGACATTATAATATTCATGCAAGCTCGGATGAAGAATATCCTCCATGGATTGGTCTATATTTGAAGCCTTTCTCTTCCTTTTATTTTTCTTGTATTCTTCATAAAGTGATTTCAGAAGTGGACCAACAGATCTGTGCTTTCTTGTGTAGTATTTCTTTGTTTCAGTTGGACCCGAAACAATGATACAGGAATCTGGATCATCGGCATGGAGGTCCTCTGATTGTTTGTGACTAGCATTTTCTATTTCATATCCATCTACTACTAGATTCCTTTTTTGTAATTCTTCTTCTAGGCAAAGAATTTGAAGATTTTTGTCCTCTCCAAAGTTAGCAATTGTCGAGGTGTCAACATGATCGACTTCATTACTAGTACTATCATCATTCTTAGCAACACCTTTGGAGACCCAACATTCATGCAAATTTCAGGGTCCATGTCACCACAAAATTCAGCCCTAAGTGGGCTGCCTGTATGAAATACACCATCACCTTCCAAAGGGACATTTATGTTTCCCTTATGCAGCACATCTAAGATTTTTACCAATATTTGCTTTATTTCTTTAACTTCTTGCTTAACAACCAAGATTTCCTCCATAACCTACAAAGATCAAATTAAATATGGTTTTCAATATTTCCAAATTATTAATTGAGAAAAAGTATGTTATGCGTAGGAAAACTATTTTATCACACTAATTTATCACAAAGTCTAAATTACATACATGTATGATATTAATTATACCTTATGAATTGGTGTGGTGGATGACAAGGGTTCACATTGATCAGCAAATTTTTCCTTCCCCTTTGTCTCAGTTTTTCGAACATTAGGATAAACCTCACCATCAAACTCTACAGACATTCCTCTCTTAACAACTAGACTTGATTGATAGTACAAACTATCCTTCTCTTTGTCAGTAGGTACCAAGACTTGTAGGAATAAAAGCTGCAATACATTTAACAATTAGCTATCTCATAGAATATGTATGATAACTTAATAAAATCAAATAATATTTTACTATGAATTATAATTAAATAAAGCATCTACGGTTACATCATTAGTACTAAAGTAAGTATTGTCCAAGTATTTGAATTTGAACCAGCGACCAGGCTTCTTGTTTTCCTAATTCAAAATCCTAGGCATCGAATCTGATGCACGTTTGCAAACAAAATCATCAACCAGAGCAGGTATGGCTTCGTAGGCCCATACTTGTAATGCCAATGGAAAACCATAGACGTTATACGATGTTAATGGATATGATTACTCAATTGCTTATCTTCTGCATTATCCTCAACCTCAACATCAACTTCTTCAACCTCCTCTTCAATTTCTATTTTTTTTTTCAAAGGCATTACTAACTATACTGCTTTTCATCCTTTGTATGGTGAAATCATCAACCACCTTCCCCTATGGAAAGTTGTTAAATCCATCAAAATCTTCAACAAGGCACAAATATGCAAAATTTATCCCTTGGGACTTATGTTCCCCCAGCAATATTATCTCTAATGCAACAATAAGGGACAATCGAAGAACATCATCTCTATCTGTGTTCTTCATTCTTCGTTAACCTTTTGAATACTTAGATTAACTTAGATTTTGTAATTACATTATCCCTTCTGAAATATTCATATTTCAACAGACTTTCGACGGTGACAATGTTATCATCACCGGTAAACATCATACCGATTATTAGTGCAAATTCTTCATAACCGAATCGATGGGCACGTCCATTAAAAACAATTTTGAATTCCTTGCCGCTTTGTTCCCTATCTTGCATCATCAAAAGGTGATGCACCAACGGTCCTGTGAACTCAATTTGGTGCATCGTCAATAAAAAGCCAAAGCATGAATCCTCAAACTCCCTCTTCAAACCGAACATTTCTAATTTGGACTTTATTGTTTCTATTTCTTGCATTCTCGACATGTTCGAAATTTTTCCAATAAAGTAATCTCTGCGTTTAACACATGGAAATCTTTCAATATTTTCATTTGCCATTGCCTATAAAAAAAGTGACACATATATAATAAATTCAACAAACATTTATTCAATTTCCAAAAAAAAAAAAAAATTTGTCCAACAATTTAAATTGGGTCTCATAACATGTGTATATTAATAACACCATATATTTGTGCACAATTTGTTACTCAGCAATGTCACTTAAACTAAATAACATTTAGATAAGTTTTCAAGTTTCACAATATCAAAATATAATTATAAATGCAACAACCCATCAAGTGGCTTAAACAAATACGCAAAATATGCATATTCAATGGCTTAATACAAAATCTAGTCGAACTATTGTACAAAACATGGAATATTTTAGACTGCAAGTATAAATTACATAGTGTACTGCAAATGAATGTAATTATGATTCTATCTCTAATTAATTGTCACCTAATGTATATAACATTAATTGAAAAAAAAATGGAAAAAACATTAAAAATTTTCCCAACAATAGGGAACATGATTAAGAAGACATTGTGTTAAGAATACTTGCATGAAGTTTAGATAAAATAAAATAAGGGATTCATAATTAAATAAATATAAAACAATATATCTACAACATACTTACAAATACATAATACATTTGATAGAAATGGACAACAAATGTGAAATATGTACGTATTAATAAACTTATTTGATTGAAAGGGACAACAATTGTTTTTTCATTTGCATTTAAACTTTGATTGTTTTTTTTTTTAAACCCATTGTCGAGATGTCAGTTCTTTATTACAATTATGAAAGTAGGATGTGCAGACCTATTCATTCAAGATTCAACTCGTTCTGATCTAGCCTAACATAAAAAATAGACAACCAGAAGTTTTATCAATTCGCATCCCTCCCTAATAACTAGCACCACCTCTCTCAGCTTTGACTATTTACAAAGGCATGCACCCAACCTTAACATCTAAATATATAAAGACAAAAACCACTGTAAAACACCATAAAAACAGAACCTTTGCCAAAAAGTTTATGACAGAGATAGCACAGTAAATGCACCACATTTTTATCGTGAGTCAAAACAGAAAGAGGATGCCTCCTACCACACCCAATAATTTTTCCAAATTCTTATAAGCTGATATGAGAAAGACGAACTTGAACCCTCGTTTAAAAATAATAACATACCACTTCTATTATTGTAACCCACCCAACCCAAAAGCTAAATTCTACAATTGACTAAATTAACCCATTGATAGGACAAACCTCCTCCAGTTCAATTATTAACTACGCGATCCAATTTTTCAATCTAAAGATGTCACCGAGGACTAAACAATTTGGAAAATACCTAATATTCTCACTTTGCCACCCAACCCACATACATGTCAAAATCATCTTGCACCCTCCTCCACATGTTGATCTCATTCCCACATCTAAAACTCTACACCCACGTGGATTTCTATCCTCATTGGGGATGAATAGCAATACTGAAACATTTTCCTACAATCATTACCAGAAAATTCAGAATCAATTAACTAGTTTAGAGTTACCCAAGAACAACCACAAAAAAAAATTAGATTTTTTAACATCTATGACATGAAACAACTCAATCAATGGCTTAGGCATCCACTTGCTGCTGAAACCTAAAACTAAAATCCAATACAAAGCATATGCTCTCTTACAAATTAAGTTAATTGCATTCAGTGGTGTACCTTTCATGCCTTGATAGCTCAGATGTTTTTTCAATCTACAAGATGAGAAATATATTATTTCAAAGTGTTCAATGATTGAGAGACAACTAATGAAAGAGTGCTTAACTTACATCTACGTTTGTAGCCTTCAAATTCTTTGATTTCACTAAATTGGGATTTTCAATCTCAATGAGTGCTTGAGTGCCTTTTCGCTTCTGCCAGAATTTCACAATAAGAGTGAGAAAAAAAGGAAACTATTAAATAATGCAAATGTTACCAAACAAATTAAATAAAGGCACAAAATTGTCTACTTACATCAGCTTCTTCATCACTGTCTTCCTCCTCATCCAATTCCTCTTCTTTTTCTTCAAACTCTACTTCCTTCTCTTCAGCTTCTTCCTGGTAATAGCAAAGAAATGGGAGATTTGTATAAAGAAACAAAAAGACAGGAAAACTTGTGGATATTTAGCTCAAATCCTGAAACATATGCTTATGCTAAGATAAAACTAATAACGGTCATGTTGTCAAAAGGAAACAGAAACAAGAATGAACAAAATGCTCAAGGTCTGTAGCTGTAGTGTTATAATTCGAAACCAATTTTCTTTATTATAAACTTATAATCATTGAGAACCTTTGCCAACCAGGCTAGCCTTGTAAAAGTAAGACATTGTTCAGGTAAATATGTGTAAATAGCTTGTGCCTGATCAAGATAGTCCAAACCACAGGTCACGTGACATTCATAACACACAAGATACTGTTAAATAGCATATTTTTTAGAAATATCTCAACCTCTATTAAAAGAAAGATACAACAGCATGCACAGAGCATATATAACATTTTTAACTCGCAGACCAAGAACAATATGAAATTATACAACAGATATAGTAGTGGTACTGCTCAAAATACAGAAGTCATACAACAACAGCATGCACAAAGCATATATGACATTTTTAACTCGCAAGCCAAGAACAGTATGAAATTATACAACAGATATGGTAGTGATACAGCTCAGAATACAGAAATCAGGAGGATGAAACTTTTTGTTTTCTTTTTTGTTGATGGGTTAAACCAAAATTCTCAAAACAAATAATAGGGTACTGCTAATCAACTATTCAAATAAATAACTGTCATTACATTATAGAATGGTTTGTATAGCACAAAAATTGCAGAACGTTAACACATGAATGTGAAATGCAACTGCAACAATTTCAACATTAAAACATACAAGGACTAGCCCGTGGCAGTAAAAGCATCATTAGTAAATACCAATATAAGTTATTGAAGGAACAGCTAACCCGGACACTTAATTCACACAAACCATCATAACAGGGTCAAGACTTAAGAGGATTCAATAGCTTTTTTTAACTTTAACTTAAGTAGCCTTAATAGCATATCAACTTTAATCTACAATCTCAAGGTTATACTAGCTAACATTTATTGAACCATGTAGTACTGTCCACGCTCCTCTTCAAAGGATATGAAATATTTTACAAGAGATGAAATCCCAAAAGAAATAAAAAGGGCACGATGCAAAATTGAACTTGTACATGGCAAGTTAATTGTTGTTCTATTTGTCCAAAGAAAATTTCAAGCTCAAACAAGACCATATACATGGAATGAGAGGGTTACAGATTCAAACATCCAAACCCCTGTAGGCAATAAAGCTTGGTTTAATTGAATCACAAACTACAAGCTTTCTACCAACCAAGACTAGCAGCAACAATCTCATAGAAAGCTAAAAAGGAAACATACCAGCATATACAGCATAGCATAAGTAACTAACTAGCTTCCTAAGTTAATTTCACTACACACAAGACACAATATAAATAGAGCGCAAATTTGTCATATAGGAACGAACGCCCTAACCTTTGGTAGAGAAGGAGATTATAACTGGTGGTTTAGCCGGCGAGGAGGCGGTGGTTTCGTGGGGGATTCTTGCCGCTGAAGAAGAGAAGAAACGACACCAAACTTAAGGTTGCTAGGAGCCGGTGCTTTCGTTGGGGATACTGGGCGCAAGCGTTTTGAATGTTAGGGCCAAACGCTTTCTTTCTCTGTTTTTGTTTCTTTCTTTCTTTTTTTTTTTTTTAAAAAAAAAATACAAACTTACCGGCTAAATGGGTCTTCTAGTACCCAACAGCCCCTTATTGATAAAAAACCCACTCAGGGTCCTTAACTGCTCTTTTGTTAGTTATTTAGACCATTTTAGACAATTTTCCTATGAATCCTTGGTACACTTTAGTCAGTATTTTTCTTATGTGCCTTTTATAATTAATAATATGAGTTGCAAGTGAGCCTTTTCAGTAGAGTAGGAAATCCGAGCTACGTAAAATCTTTGTGTTATTTTGTGCTTCTGTGCTTTTTTAAAGAACATTTCAGTTCGTGTTTTTGAAAAAAACGATTGATTAAAATTGAGATTTTATATTCTTGGAAACAAATTTCTAGCATAAAGTTTCTTCCTATGATCCTAAAGGCCACTAGAAGTTTTTAATATTTGCATCCCCTTTATTGCAAATTAATTTAGGGAATTTAAAAGTACTCTTGGAATAAGGAGGGACAGAAAAAAGAACCCATTTGATATAAGTCACCTTTCCAGCTTTTGAAAGGAAGCAAGATCTCTAACTATCAGTTTTTGAAATTAGTGACAATAATTCTCTTGAACTCCCTGCTTCTTTGACGATGAAATGAAAATAAGTTATGTCCCAAATACCAAACACTTCCTGAAGCAGTTGGGATACACAAAATAGATTGACATTGTCATCTTAGAGAGAGAATGACATTCCCAAAATAGAAAATACAAGATTTTGACAAATTGGCTCTCTGACCGGACCATTGAAAGTATTTATTTAAACACCGTTGAAACATTTGCCTCTGTTAGGTTGCACGGCAAAATAGGATTAGATGATCTGCATATAAATGGTGACTAATAGGAGGAGCATTTCTTAGAATTTTGATTCCATGTAATTCTGATTTTGTTTCAGCGACATGAAGTAGCTAGTCTAGATAAAGCCTCAGCTCCAATGATAAATAAGGAGAAATAGGATTACTTTGACGAAGTCCTCTTTCTGAAATAATATTACCAAAAGGTATCCCATTAATTAAGCAATATAAAATATGAAACATAACTGAGACATGAATAAATCAAATTACAATTTTTTTTAGAGAATCCTAGAAGTCTTATTATCTTGATAAGAAAAGACCATTCCATTGAATCATATTATTTTTATATATCTATCTTGATCCGAAGTAAAGCACCTATATCTTTTCCCCGTTTAATAGTAATGAACAACTTCTTGAGCAATGATAATGTTTTCAGAAATCCATCTGTTAGGAATAAATGCAGATTGTGAAGGAGAGATAAATTTATTCAGCTTACCTTTGAGTCTTTTAGAAAGTATTTTCGAAATGACTTTGTAAATCACAATGCAGAGACTAATTGGTCTGAATTAGTGGACTTGAGAAGGATTATTAACTTTTTCAATCAAAGTGATATAAGTTCTATTCAAATTAGGATTAATATGACCACTAATAAAGAAATCTTGTACCAATTCAATCATACTAATACCAAGGATATCTCAGTAATGCTTGTACACAACAATAATAGACATACCATCTGGACCAGGAGCCTTTGAAAGATCCCAAAGCAAACAAGACATCTTTAATTTCCTTTAGTTCAGGAATAAGGCAAAGAATGTCATTTTCTTCTAGAGAGATACAATTAGTGAAAAGTTGTGATAAATCATTGTCAGAATATGAAGGATATTGAATAGAAGACTTGAATACCTTATTAAAATGATTTACAAAACAAGCACCAATATCACTTCTAATTTAAAGCCATCTTCCATTTATTTTTCTTCTAATCACTGTGGAAATATGGAGATATTTAGTATATCAATCAACATCCAAGAACCAAGTTTCTCTAGATTTTTGTTTCCAAATACTTTCTAGTCTATTTTGATATTCATCAATATCCAAAAGCAATTTCTTTTCATAAGAACCATCAACATCTATTATAAAACCACTCTGTATATGATATTGTGATGCAAATCCATGGGGATGCTTGAAAACCAATGTGGTTGATCAAGCATCAAATATTGGACTAGGAGCATTGCATGGTATCACGTGTGGAGAAAGAAAATAGGGCTACAGAGCATCCAGGATCGATCCCCCTCTAGTTGGATTGATCCCGCTCCAAGTGCAATTCGATATGGGATTTTCTGCTGGAAAATTGGTGCCCAAACAAGAAGACGGATCGACACCTCAAGACGGATCGATCCCCCTCTAGCTGGATCGATCACGCTTCGAGCTCGCTCCGATTTGGGACTTTTTGCTGGAAAAGTAATGCCCAGACATGAAAACGGATCGATCCCCTCAAGACAGATCGATCCCCCTCTGGCCCGATCAATCCCACCCGTTACGGACAGTTGCTGTTTTTTGCAAAAAATAAGGTAAATGACTTTTAAGGGCATGGGCTTTGTTCTAGGAAGCTAGGAATAGTTTGGGCATTATTGTAATTGTGCAAATGTGTTATATAAACACATTTAAGAGCTCTTAGGGTTTCTAAGAGAGAGCACTGTGTGCTTAAACTTTGAGAGAAGAAAACGTAGAAATGAGAGGAAGAAGAAGAGAGGGCTTTTCACCATTGTGAGTGAGGAAAGTTCTTGAGTGTCTCTTTAAGTGTTTTTCCTCCAAGAAAGTGTTTCTCTTCAAGCATTTTCTCCATTGTACTTGTAATCTCCAAATTTGAAGCTAGTGGAACTCATCTCCATTGGAGGGGTGAAGAAGTGGAGTAGACTCACCACATTGGCTAGGTTGAACCACTATAATTTTGTTGTTATTTCCTTTTGCTATTATTTATATTTCCTTTCTTTTGATTAAATATCTAGGGCTTAAGAGTGATTGTTGTTAGATTAATATTTTCATTGAGTGTTTGCTTGAAAATTTCTATCTTGTTTGGTTAATTTCAATAGTGCGATATCTAAGAAATTGAATCCTCGCATAACAAGTGGTTTTAGAGCTTGGTTTCGGCTTGGGTTTATTTTGTGGTTGTTGTGTGTGAATTTTTTCGATTTGATATTGTGGAGTGAAATTGTGTCTAAAAACAATTTCTTGTTATTGAATACGAGTAGGATGGAAATTGAGAAGTGGGATGGCACCAAGGATTTTCATATTTGGAAAAGTAAGATGAGGAATTTATTATTTCAATAAAAGGTAGCTCAAGCTTTAGAGGATCATTCAGAATATTAGGAAGATTTTACGAATTTTCAAAAGAAGGAATTATTGATGACGACTTATACCTCTATATTTTTGCATTTGCATGATAATGTCATAAGGGAGGTGCAAAGTGCAAAAACCACAAAGGAAATATGGAAGAAGTTGGAAGAGATTTACATGCAAAAGACGATGTCTCGGAGGTTCTATTTGAAAGAATGATTGTTTGGGTTTCGGATGGATATGTCAATAGGTTTGGAACCTAACTTGGCAGAGTTTTGAAAAATCTCCAATGATTTGTCAAACATTGGGGCGAGTCTTAGTGATGAGAATCTCGCCCACTTATTGTTACACAACCTGTTGGATTCCTACCGAGAAGTGAAGATGGGTCTTAAGTATGGAAGAGATGATATCTCTTTGGATCTAGTTATCTTTCATTTGAGAACGAGAGAACTAGAGTTGAAGACGGAGAAGCTTCATATTGGTGGGAGTGGTGGTGATGCCATGTATTTGAGGGGAAGAGGTGGAGAGAGAAGCCGAAGTAAAGGAAAGGAAAAATATCGGTCAAAGTCCCGTGGTCCAAAAGAAAAATTGAAATGCTTCTTGTGTAACAAAAAGGGGCATTTCAAGAGGGATTGCCCGAAGAAGGGTAAATACACCAAGGGAGATAATAGTAGTGGAGATGCATCGGTGGCAGCGGTTGATGAAATGGGTTATGATAGTGCCGAGGCACTTGCAGTTTCTTCAAACAATAATGATGATACTTGGGTCTTGGACTCGGGGTGTACTTTTCACAAGACACCATACAAGGAGTGGTTTGTTGATTACAAAGAGGTAAATGGTGGCATTGTTCACGTGGGAAACAATCATCCTTGTAATATGACAGGAGTTGGGTCGGTGAGGCTTCGCCTCAATGATGGTTCAACATTTGTGATAAAGAATGTAAGGCATGTTCCGGGATTAAAGAAGAACTTGATTTCATTGGGTACTTTAGACAACATGGGTTATAGCTACAAGGATGAGCATGGCCAATTGAAGGTATGTAGAGGTTATTTGGTATACTTCAAAGGTATATAAAGAAATGGGCTCTATTACTTGGATGCTATGGTAAAGACCAATGTTGCTGCGGTTAGCAACCAAAAGGAGAGTGTCAACCTTTGGCACAAAAGGTTGGGACACATAAGTGAGAGAGGATTAGAGGAACTGTCCAAGAGGAAGATTCTTGGCAATGGTAAGCTTGATAAGCTTTCATTTTGTGATCATTGCATTTTTGGCAAGATGAAAAAGGTGAAGTTCACATTAGCAAAGCTCAAAGGATGTGACATTCTTGAATATGTGCATTCGGATTTGTGGAGGCCGGAGTGGACACTATCGATGGGTGGTGCAAGGTACATTCTAACTATAATTGATGATTTCTCTAGAAGGCTATTGGTTTACTTGTTGAAGAGTAAAGATGAGACTTTTGGGAAATTTGTTGAGTGGAAGAAACTTGTAGAGACTCAAACTGGTAAAAAGGTCAAGTATTTGAGAACTGACAATGGTTTAGAGTTTTGCAATGAAGATTTCACAAGCTTTTGTAGGGAGAATGGTATTACAAGGCACAGGGCCGTTCCAAAAAATCCTCAACAAAGTGGTTTGGCAGAGAGGATGAATAGAACACTATTGGAGAGAGTGACATGTATGCTTTCTGATGCAAACATGCCCAAGAGATTTTGGGGAGAAGCCGTTGCTACGGCGAGATACCTTATCAATAGGTGTCCTTCAGTGCCGCTCAACTTCAAGACGTCGGAAGAGGTATAGCTTGGCAAACCTGTTAAATATGACCATTTATGTATTTTTGGTTGTGTTGCATATGTACATGTGAGGCAAGGGAAGTTGGAGCCAAGGGCATTGAAGTGTATGTTTTTGGGGTATCCTAGTGGTGTCAAGGGTTACAAGTTGTGGTATGGTAATATTAACAAATGCATCACTAGTAGAGATGTAACCTTCAAGGAGGATTAGATGTATATGGGAGGAGTTTCTGAAGAAACAAATGACTCACCACAAGAGTCTGAAAGCGGGTGTGTTAGTTTTGAGGTGGAGCCATTGGTGTTTAATAATCAACCCATCGGTGGGCATAGGCAACCAGAAGAGCCTACTATACAAGAACCTCCTAATGATGATGATCATGGTATAGAGATGGAAGAAGAAGAAGACACCACTGAGCTCAGGTCATCTAGGCCGAAAAATGATTACTTGTTGGTAGGAGATCAGAGTCGACGGGTGACTAGAGCACCTGAAAAGTTAAACCTTATTGCCTATGCATTGAGTATGGAGTCGGAGATCTCAGGACTTGAGCCAAGGTCCTATGAAGAAGTCATGAGTAAGAAGGATGCAAAATGGCAGAAGGCCATGGAAGAAGAGATGAGTTCTCTATACAAAAACAAGACATGGACACTAGTTCCTCGACCAAAGGGGCAGAAAGTTGTGGACAACAAATAGGTCTACAAAGTGAAGGAAAGTGTGCCAAATGTCGAGCTAGCCCAATACAAGGCTAGAGTTGTTGCAAAAGTGTTCTCCCAAAAAAAGGGTATTGACTTTATCGAAATTTTTTCACCTGTTGTTAAACATAGTTCTATTAGATTATTATTATCTCTTGTTGTGCATAATGATATGGAACTTGACCAATTGGATGTAAAAATTGCTTTTTTGCATGGTTACCTTGAGGAGGAAATTTTCATGAAACAACCCAAGGAGTTTGTTGAAAAAGGCAATGGCGACATGGTGTGTCTCTTGAAGAAGTCTTTGTATTGCTTGAAGCAATCTCCAAGATGTTGGTACAAGAGATTCGACGACTTCGTTTTGAAGATCGGGTTCAAAAGGAGCAAGCATGACAATTGTGTGTATTTGAGAGGTACAATTAGCTCTTCTACTGTTTATTTATTGCTATATGTGGATGACATGTTGTTAGCTAGTTGTGACTGGTCTCAAATCACCAAGTTAAAGAGTCAACTTAGCTCGAAATTTGAGATGAAGGATCTTGGAGCTGCCAAGAAAATATTAGGGATGGAGATTGTAGGAGATAGACAAGAAAATATTAGGGATGGAGATTGTACGAGATAGACAAAAAGGCAAGTTGTTTCTTTCCTAAGAAAGGTATTGTGAGAAGGTACTTCAACGATTTAATATGGTTAATGCTAAACCACTACAACTCCAATAGCATCACATTTCAAGTTATCGGCCTCAAACTCTCCTTTAACGGATGAGGAGAAGAAAGAAATGGAAAAGGTGCCCTATGCAAGTGCGGTGGGTAGCTTGTCGTATGTAATGATTTGTACAAGACCGAATATTGCATATAGTGCAAGTTTGGTAAGTCACTACATGGCTAATCCGGGTAAAAATCATTGGGAGGCTGTGAAATGGGTGATGAGGTATCTACAGGGTACAACTGGTGTTGGTCTTCTATATAATCGATCCAAGGAGTTGAGTGTTGGAGTAATGGATTATGTGGATTTGGACTTTGCTAGTGATCGTGATAAAAAGCGGTCTATCACGGGATACTTGTTCGAATTTGGTGGAAACTTGGTAAGTTGGAAGACTAATTTATAATCAATAGTAACAATGTCTTCTATGGAGGCGGAGTTTGTTGCCACAACGGAAGCAGTGAAGGAAGCTATGTGGTTGAAGGGTTTGGCTAGTGAACTCGATTTTGAGCAAAAGAGATTCATGGTATATTGTGACAATCAAGGAGCAATTTGCTTGACCAAGAATCATCAATTTTATAATCGTACAAAGTATGTAGATGTGAAGCTACATTTCATACGAGAGATGACTGAACAAGGTGAGGTGGAGTTGGTAAAAATTCACACGGATGATAACCCAACGGATATGGAAACAAAGTTGGTTCCCTTGGCAAAGTTTGTGAAGTGTCAAACATTGGTCAAGGTGACCACCCATCTAAATGATGTTGAAAGGGTGGGTCTTCACCCAAGAGAGTTTGAGTTCCAAGGATTAGCATCAAGGTGGAGAATTGTGATATTGTGATGCAAATCCATGGGAGATGCTTGAAAACTAATGTGGGTGATCAAGCATCAAAGGTTGGACTAGGAGCATTGCATGGTATCAAATATGGAGAAAGAAGAGAAAGAAAACAGGGCTATAGAGCATCAAAGATCGATCCCCCTCAATACAGATCGATTTCCCTCTAGTCAGATCGATCTCGCTCCAAGCGTGATCCGATCTGGGACTTTCTACTGGAAAATTGGTGCCCAGACAAGAAGACAGATCGATCCCCCTTTGGCCGAATTGATCCCGCTACAAGAGCGCTCTAATTTGGGACTTTTTGCTAGAAAACTGATGCCCAGACATAAAGACGGATCGATCCCCCTCAAGATAGATCGATCCCCTTCTGAATGGATCGATCTGGCCCCTTACGGACAGTTTCTATTTTTTGCGAAAATTAGGGTAAATGCCTTTTAAGGGCATGGGCTTTGTTCTAGGAAGCTAGGAATAGTTTGGGCATTATTGTAATTGTGCAAATGTTCTACATAAACACATTTAAGAGCTCTTAGGGTTTCTAAGAGAGAGCATTGTGTGCTTAAACTTTTAGAGAAGAAAACTAGAAAAGAGAGGAAGAAGAAGAGAGGGCTTTTCACCATTGTGAGTGAGGAAAGTTCTTAAGTGTCTCTTTGAGTGTTTTTCTTCCAAGAAAGTGTTTCTCTTCAAGCATTTTCTCCATTGTACTTGTAATCTCCAAATTTGAAATCTTCAAATTTGAAGCTAGTGGAACTCATCTTCATTGAAAGGGTGAAGAAATGGAGTAGACTCACTACATTGGTTGGGTTGAACCACTATAATTTTGATGTGTTATTTCCTTTTGCTATTATTTATATTTCTTTGCTTTTGATTAAATATCTAGGGCTTAAGAGTGATTGTTGTTAGATTGATATTTTCATTGGGTGTTTGCTTGAAAATTTCTATCTTGCTTGGTTAATTTTAATAGTACGATATCTAGGAAGTTGAATTCTCGCATAATACTGTAATTTTGAAAGATCTTCAGTAGCTTTTAATCTCATCTATCTCCACAGTAACCGAATGACACTTATTCTACCATTTAAAATCCTTTGTTAATTGGATAGAATGAGCATGAAAATTGGAATGGACATGGAGTGGATCCTTTAGTTTCCAAGCTTATTTACAACATCTTTGCTAGACACATCACGACACTATGCAGTAATAAAGCAAAATGGTTTATTATAGGAATTTTGTCTAAAAAAAGCATATCCCTTCTAATAGTTTAGAAAAAGCTTCATTTGTTTTGTAGTTTAAAAAGGACCTATTTTTTGAACCAAGTTAGTCGGTTATATATATTTAAAAAGGAGGCTTTTAAGTTTCTTTTAGAATGTCGAAAACTCAAACCAACACTTAACTCCTTTTTGCCCAAAAACTTTGCCAGTGACTTGAGGAAGACGACGACGCTTTCAAATTTTACCCTTTTTCAAGAAGCATTTGTTTAGTGATAAACAACCATCTCCATTTCCAACATTTGTTGCATTTTTTTGGTAAGTTTTTGAATAAATGCCTTCTCCACGAAACCCATTCCTTTGCTTCTATTACAATGAGTGTAGTGACAATTGAAACCCATTAATGCTCCATATTATTTTGCCCTTAGGAATGGTCATTTCTTCTCGATGAAACTCATTCCTCTATTTATGAGTTTTTGAAAAATGTTGGTTTTTTATGTTAGGATTTTGTAAGTATGTTTGAAATTCACAATAAACATTGATATAATTTTATTTCTGTAAGGTGGTTTTTTGTTTATCGTTGTCTTGTTTTATGATTATTTATGAAGTCTGAACAATCTTTAAACACAGTTTTGGCTGTGTACGTGTTTTTTTTCAGTATATTTTGATATATTTTGGTATATTTTAGTTAAATTCATTACATTTTAGTATTATTTATGTTAATATATTGTATTGTCTGTCTTCCTCTGTATATTTGGGTAAATTTATGTTGCTTTCATTGTATTGTAGTATATTTTGGTATATTTCAGTATATTCACGTAAAATTTTAGTATATTTTGTTATATTTCAGTTGAATTTATTATATTTTAGTCTTTTTTTTGTTAATATATTGTATTGTCTGTGTTTCTCTGTATATTTGGATAAATTTATGTTGCTTTCATTGTATTGTAGTATATTTTGGTAAATTTTAGTATATTCAAGTAAATTTTTAGTATATTCTGTTATATTTTGATATATTTCAGTTGAATTCATTATATTTTAGTCTTTTTTTTTGCTAATATATTGTATTGTCTGTCTTTCTCTGTATATTTGAGCAAATTTCTATTGTTTTCATTGTATTTTGTTATATTTCAGTTGAATTCATTATATTTTAATCGTCTTTTTGTTAATATATTGTATTGTCTGTCTTGCTCTGTATATTTGGGTAAATTTATGTTGCTTTCATTATATTGTGGTACATTTCAGTATATTCAAGTAACATTTCAGTATATTTTGTTATATTTTGGTATATTTTTGTTACTTTTATTGTATTCACGTATATTTCAGTATGTTCACGTAACATTTCAGTATATTTTGTTATAGATTAGTATATTCAGGTACATTTATGTTGCTTTCATTATATTCTGATATTTTTAACAAAATTTTGACAAGCATTAATTATTCATTTTTGTTACACCTAATATATGCAGGATATGGCACACAAAGCAACTTTTACTCCTTGTGTCTCCCTTAGAGAATACTACGTGGGTAAAATAACCAACATTTCTCGGCTTCAAATTTTTTTAACTTTGAAGACAATATTAGAACATTTTGTTATAATTGAGAGGCTTGAAGAGTTATGTCTTGGTTTCATTATAAAAATGAATCATATGGAGTTCATGGTGGATTATTGTATCACATTTTAATGATGCAAGATAAAGACCAGAATGGAAAAGAGTTGCAGATAGTTGTTGATAGTAAACCACACAGGTTTGGATATGAAGAATTCAGTCTAATAATAGATTTAATGTTTATTGGTGAGGAAAAATGTCCACCGCGAATACGAAGGTTGAGAAAAACATACTTCAATACAAACAAGTCAATAAGGAAGGCTCAATTGGAGAAGATATTTGTTAATCTTCCAAATTTCATTGATATTGAGGATGTTTTGAGGTTAACCCTCATATATATGTTTGGAGATGATTCTTTTGGTCGACAATATCCAAAGGATCATAAATGAAGATTACTTGGAGTTGGTAGAAGACTTGGAAAAATTCAATGTTTACTTGTGGGGCAAGATTATTTATGAGTTCACAATAAAAAGATGCAAGAGATTTATCTTTAATAAGATTTAAAGAAAACCAAAAGCAATACAAAAGCCAATAGAATCAAGTATTCAGGTAGAAAAGAATGATAACGAGGGTAATGTTAAAGAAGTTGAGGGAGTAGAGTGTGAAGAAAGCAGAAAACACTCCATCACAACATATAGTGTTTATGATTTTTGTTGAGCATTGCAAGTTTGAGCCTATAACACAATAAGAGTGGGTATAAGTAATATAGCCATCAATAAAGCTCTCAATGCATTACTGATTATGTTTGAAGAACCAAACGAAGGGAAAACGTTTGAAGCTCTGGGACTTGAATAAGAGAATCTTCCAATAAAATGATGTTAGTTTAATGCATTTGATCTTTAGTACAATTTGGCAATGTACATGTTTTGGCTTATAATTAGTTAAATTTCTTTTTTAACAAGTTGAACCTTTTTATGATTGATTTAGATGCAAGTTTAAAAATTTATCCATTTTTTAACTCTTGTTTATATATTATAGTTTTCTATGCTAAAGACACTCACTCCAATGAAGAGGAAAGAAAAAGTATTCATTACATTTCGGCATTAAATGCCAATAAAAGACTTATTGGTGTGCCTGTAGTTGAATTTGGTGGAAGAGATGATTAGTTGCCTATGAGAAGCAATGAGCATGATCATCGATGTGGTAGTGTCGATGATAATAGTGAGCCTAAGGTCGAAGTCCACAAAGATGAGGGTTCAGCTTGTCCATCAACTTCCATTTTGGAGGTATAACACAACGCCTTATTATTGCTTTATTCCAAAAATTATTGAATAATTAAAGTCTGCATGATTAATATTTATAGGTTTTACAAGAGCTATGATATGTGAGGAAAGATATGAATATAATCAAAGAGAACTAGGTATGGATGAAGGATGCTTTAATAAAAATATTAGGATCGCAACAGGCCTCTGGAATATGCAATGACCAACAAGGCAAACATCATTAGGGTACATCTTCAACAGGGGACCATTTTAGGAAAACTGAGAGGAAATGGTCGAGGGTTAAATGTATCCCATAGTTTGAGGTACGAAAAAGTCATACATCAAAGAAATCATTGGATGAAGAAGATGTGTTGTCCATGGATGAAGAGGCTCACGTTTCATCTCATGCAGGTAAAGAGATAATAGTCTTGCTAGAAACAACAGGTGAGCAAATTCACATGCCTCATATTATGAAGGAAGAAATAGTGGTGGGTGTTACTGAAGAGTATGCCCTTGAGATTACCCCTAATATACCACCAGTTGATGTCTCACAAGGAGTATAGGAAAGCTTGATAGATGTGGCATTGTCAACTTTGGAAGACATCTTGGAAAATTCCCCAATATCACTGGTCCATTGTTATTGCAATTAGGATCTTTAGCATCCATGGGCAATAGCTCTACCCATATGTCCAATATGAATGTAACATGTTACACTTGGAGGAAGTGAAAGCTTAATCCCTCTCTCAAATCTCCATATGTTGTACTCAAGAATAAATGTTCTCAATCAATTAGGTCAGAGAGCTGTAAGAACAAATGGACTTAATGTTCTTGTTAAAAATTACATTATGTTGTTCCCATAAATAATGCAAATTTTGCTCCACTTAATTTTGTTATATGTCCTAGTCCTAAATTTCTCAACAATTTATTGATATAAATATTATCAAATTATAAGCATACGTTGAGTCTAGTGTAAGTGAATGGGGGAAATTTTCTGTAGACAACCAATACACATTTTAGAATTTTACCAAGAAGTAGTCGGATTATGTTTCAGGTGAACTAAACTTTCAAACTTAGTAACAATTTGCTTAAATTTTCTATTCAATAATTCAAATATTATTTTAAATTATATGAGAGATGCATTAGATAGTTCATGTAATCTTGTTAGTCACATACGCCTATATTTTTTATATTGATAAGTGCTTGAAAAGCATTAACATTTCATGATTTATTGTGCTTAATTGTTAAAAATAGATTTATTATAACTTGTTTATTTGATTATTTACATAAATCTATCAATTCGGAATCACGGGTATGTTTTAGTTTATATTAGATATTTTTAGAGTCAAATGAGTTGAATAATGCAAACACGCAAAGACAAAACACTTACGGCGCTCGGATCACAATTTAGGAGCAACACGAGTCAAATTATGTAAGCCGTACATAACGAGCCAACCAATATGTAAGGGGTACCTGTGAAGAATCAGAATACAACGCACGCCGTGGCGAGAAAAATTTGTGCCGCGGCGAGAGCCTCTTGGATTTGGCATTGTTTTTAGAATTATTTCTGTGTCGCGGCTGGGAAAAGTATGTGCCACGGCATGCCTATTCCTGAGACAATCAGGATTCTATGTAACCCTTACACATATAAATACCTCTTTAAGTCTCCCTTGTACAGCACTTCAATTTTGCGAATTAAAACGAGACTCAACCAAAATTTTGGAGCTTTTCCACATTCAAAGAAGAAAGAGAACCAATTCTAAGGATTCAAGAAGCCATTGAAGATCGATGATTAAGCTTTTGGAGAAGAACGTTATCCAATCCAATTGTGGTATTTAGATCTAAGTTTCTTGTTGTTATAGAATTTTTCTCTTTCTTCTTATTATGGGTGTTTAGTTTGTGTTGCCATGTTTATTAGAACTGTTGTGGTGAATATTTTTATTACTTTACGATAAATAAAATTACCTTTTGATTAAGAGCATGTTTAGAGATTTGTTTGTGAATTTTCATGGGCCAATTTGAGATTCATAATTAAGTTGAAAAATATTAGAGTTTGGTTTTAGGAACGTCACCTTAACTTTACTTTGAAAAACTTAATCAAAACTTCAAATTGATGACCTCGTCACGGCATTGGTTTGATTGGCATATTTTTCCTTGTGCATAATTTAATTTCCATTTGGTATGCACGATCGTAGGATATTGATTAGTTAATTAACAAAGAGAATTACCCGATCGTAGAAATTTTCATAATTAAAAGGAAAGTCGATAATATTTGTTTGTTAGAACGTTCATGATAATTCACCATAACTTTTCGATGCAAGCATGATCAACCAAACTAAACGTCCATACATCCTCCATTGATAATCAAAACCTTGTTGAGTTAATTCAGAATTTGCATAATTGTTTTCTTTATTTTTTTCAACACCATCGATCTTGCTCACAAATCCAATTTCTTTTATAGTTTTATTAGATTTAGGATTCTAATTATTAAGAGTTTTAATTTTACTAGAATTCTATTTAGTTAGTATTTTAGTTGCTTTAGGACTCTAATTAGATTAAGAAAAATATTGTTTAAAACCATTGCAATTCCTTGAGAGATCGACGTCGGAGGTTTGCTTATCACTTGCTACAAGTGATTCGTACATTTGCGAGTACTATAACTTACACATAAGATATAATAAATTAATTTATTGTTGTGTGGATGTTTTAATTTAGGTGTATGTCTTGATTTTGGGAAGGCATGGACTTGGGTGGACCACATATATGAAATTTTGTTGTAAAAGGATTATTGGGCTGTGTTTGAGTTAGATCTAAGACAACATATATTAATGTGTATGATTCACTTTCTAAACACATAAGGGATGGATCTCTTAAGAGACGGTTCCAGAGCTTATGTGTAATGATTCCCAACTTAATAAAACACATGGACGTATGTGGATATCCAATCAATGACCATTGGCCTATTTTTTGTAACGCAATAAATGTTCTACAATAAGTTGAAGCGAAAGTATATTTCTATGTTTCATTAAGATCTCAATTTAGGAAATTATTTAATTATGATTCTCTGTAAATAAAGAATATAATTTGTTTGACATTATACATGGAAGACTGTGGCATATACGCATTAAAATTCATTGAGTACATGGTTAATGATAAGCCGTTGTCTGAAATTAAGGACGAGGACATTAGATTCTTCCGAAAGAAAATGTGTTGTGAACTTTTCTTTGCAGACAGTGATTACATTGTAATCTAAGCCATAACTTATTCATGATTACATAATTTAGTACATATACATTGTAAAAATTAATGAATGAGGTAGATGATTTTTGTATACTTTGTAAAAACCTTATCTTTTTTGTAATATTTACTGCCATATTGTATTTCCATGCATGACTTGTGCTATTGATTTGTGAATGTATATTTTGCTCTTCCCAATTCTATTGTATTTGGGAGATCAGTATATGCATAATGCCACTTAATTTGGTGACATTTTGTCTACTGAAGCTCCTGTGGAATGTGATGTTGTAACAACAGTAACTGCTCTTGGCTATGTTCAAATATATGCATTTATTTCAGGGGAAAAACTATAACAAACATCAATATTGTGCTTTAATGTGACAGGTTTAAGTGATTATGTTTCAGGCCATTGGGTTACTACAAATGCAAGTGTAATATATGACTTATATGTTGTTTACTATTGAACAACATATCATGAAGGTTCAAGTTTGAAACAGAAATCAACAGCTACATATTACAAATTGTTCCCACAAAAGTGAACCAAATATACATTGTATTCTAATGCATGATCCGCAACTGCTTTGACAGGTCAGAGCTTGAGCAATATCCACACAATTACTTACGTTTTGTTTTGTGCAGCAATACGTCAATTTATTACATGTTCTTCATGATTTGTAACATTTGGTTGGTAATACATGGTAGATTTTGTTGGAATATTCCTCCACTTTGAGCAGTATGCACATATTTTCTGCTGCAAGGATAAATTTTTAGTTCAATTACATTTTGACATTAAGTTTTCCAAAATCTACCAAAATGAAGTGTAAATATGCCGAATTTGACATTAAATATATACGAGTATATATTGATATATTTATGATATATTCATACAATATTTATATTAGCATATAAAAAATATATCAAAATATACTGAATTTGACATTAACTATATTTGAGTATATATTGTATATTTATGATATATTCATACAATACTTATATCAGCATATAAGAAATATATTAAAATCTAACAAAATATACAAAATTTGACATTAACTATATTTGAGTATATTTTAGAATATTTCTTGTATCATGATATAACCTTTTTTTACCAATCAAGAAGAATATACAAAAAGTTCACTATATTAAATTAAAATATATCGAAATATACACCATAAACATACCTTTGTCCATATGGCCTTGCAGAATGCTCAATAATATCCTTTATCTTCTCAGATGTTTAAGGCTAAGAAGATTGCGAAAGTTCTACAATTATTTGAAAGAACTCATTATAAGTCCTCATTATAAGTCCTCAAGTTATGACCACTCCTTCCACACCTACTACACAAAATAACTTTTTTAATTACCTTCTCACGTGAATGTATATATTGCTTTCGTGGTCTGCCACACTTCTTCTTAGTGTTAGGAGGCAATTTTTTGGTTGCTCAATAGTATGTATGTTTTTCTACAAACTATTTTAGGTTGCTGATAAGAGACAAACAAATGTGAATCTCTTATTATTTTTGTGTATTTTAAGAGAAATTGATGACTGTGATAGTTCAAATGTGATTAAACTTTTTATTTCGTTGGATTTCATTGAAAAATTATCCATTGAATGACATTAATTTTCTTTCTTATTCAGATAATTAAACAAGTAATTTATTTCCTGTTTAATTACCCCGTTGCAATATATTATTTTTTTTTCCACAATATCCTCTTCGAGAGTCTTTGTCATCTTTTAAGAATTCAATCATTCTTATAATTATCAAACAAGTTTTTGTTTCTTCTCTCTTCCTTCGGTTATCTATTTCATTATTAAAAATAGGTCGAGGCATTTCATGAACGGTGAATTAATAGGATTTTGGGATTTTTGTTTAAGTTTAAGGAACGAATGGGCTAGTGGATATTAGAGATATTAGATTATTGGGTATTGCAACTTTTAGTTTTTATTTTTTTAATATGCACGAAATGACAAATTTATCCTCTTTAATATTTCAGCTTGGAATATTTAAATAATAAAATATTAATTACAAATACAAAAAGTCTTTATTTAGTTATAAGCAAAATGATCAACAAACACATTTTATAAAGTAGGAGATTAAACTCTATTTTTTATATAAAAAATTAAACTTTTATGACACTTTTTCTTAAACTTTTATCATATAATAAATTACTCCCAATACAATTGGAAGTAGCGCATATAGCATTAAATATTGCTATGTGGACCTCCCACTCTTATAAATAGTAAATTAATGCTGCATATATAATTCTTCAACGTCCAAATCCATAAGTAACAACTTTTAGAATTCTTGATTCTTATTACCTAAATTTTATATTTGATCTAGTTATTAATACAATTTTACCTATTACAATATTTCATTAAAGAATTTTTAAGGATTGTTCCACACCTCAAACATGCTATTTACTCGTGTCATTGAAATTGTTATTATCTCATAGTTTGATTAAAGGAATTAATATATATTGTTTATTAATTAGATCACGGTATTTGATTTAGACAAATAATATTTATACTTATTTATCCAACTTTTAATCAGATAAATTTATTGATTCAAATTATATGTTATTCTAAGTAGTTCATTAGCTCTCATACAATAACAAATAATAAAAACTAATATGATATAACAAAACTCTTAGATCTGGGGGTGGAGTAATCAGAAGGGATCATGCATTCTTTCACTTAGTCGATAATGTATGATATATCGTAATTTATTAAAAAATTAAATTATATTTAGTATATAATGTCTACTCTCAAATTATGATTCAAGTACAAATTTTAGTTGTGGATTCTTTTAAGCTCAAATTTATGAGACATCGGCTATTATTTGGAACAATAACCAAATAAAATTATAAAAAGCTACATTTTGAAACTATTTTAATTAAAAAAAAATTATTTCCAGAGTTATTTCTTATATTTACTTTATTGGTAATCACCCAAAATATGCTTGAGTTTTCCAATATTTTACGATATAGTTTAAGTTGTGCGAATTTCGGAAGAAAGATTTAATAAAATTGTAAAAAGCAAGTGTAACTTAAGAAAAACGAATTACACAGTTGTGTCAAAAAAATTTACATGAACATGAACTAAATCTTTATGCATATGTAAAAAATTTAATGCAAATATATAATTGGTGAAATTTAAAAAGAAAAAAAATGTGAATAATGCA
This sequence comes from Elaeagnus macrophylla, assembly GCA_029378325.1. NCBI lineage: Eukaryota > Viridiplantae > Streptophyta > Magnoliopsida > Rosales > Elaeagnaceae > Elaeagnus > Elaeagnus macrophylla. The sequence goes on from CM055653.1 coordinate 5,086,334, forward strand.
CTAAAAATATGGATAATTTTTTTTCTTTTTTTTTGCTAATAAAAATATGGATAATTCGAACATATATTTTATGAGTTTGTCATTGTTTTAGTTATTGTTTGTTAAATTTAGCCTATATTAATTAGTGCCCCTATAGGTTTTACAGTCAACTCCCGTTGGATCCACTAGAAAATAAGGGAATTATTAACCTAGATTGCAGAAGAAATAGGGGTGTGCATATTATAAATTAATAAAAATTCGTGTTAAAATAAAAAATAAATTAATAATAACAGTTTTTAAAAAGTAATAACAAATTCGATAAAATAAAAATCTATCAACTAATCAAAACCAATCCCTTTAAATTGGGTTAGATTTGATTGAATGTTTTAGTATTTTTTTTTTTTTTCATTATTGGAATTTTTTTGAAAAAATATTTGTTTTAAATTTCATTATTGTATTAAATTTTATGCTTTATAATTCATTAAAATTAGTATATAATAAGATTTTGTTTTTTTTCCAACAAATAGATAAATAAAGATCATGTACTTAATTCTAAATTTTAAATAGCATAGAAACTAACACAAGCATTTACTATTTAATTTTGTATCAATTAAAGCATATATTGCATGCAGCGAAAATTAGAAGGTTTGAGGCGACGCTAAGCAGGGGTCTCCTACTCTAATTTGGGTATGAGTTGACATGAGTATGTGATGACTGTGAAATTAGGAATTAATGACGCAAAATAGCATCTTATTTAGAGTTTGAAACAATTTTACATAAATAGCTAAGCGGTTACATTTTGGTCTTCTCATTTTACTTTTCTATCCTCATTAATCTATTTCTAAATTCTTTAATTTCTTTATGTACAAAACACACAAATTTATTACACAATCTCTCAAATTATCTCTATTACACTATCTGCAAAAGAATGGCCATTGAAGTTTTAGGCTTCATACTTTCTAAGATAAAGTGTACAAAATATCAAGAAAAAGTAGGAAAGATTGAAACACAGCTTGTACATTAAACTTACGCAATTAGGCAAGAATGAAAGAACAAGAATGAGAGAGAGAAAGAGAAAAAATAGCGCAAGGGAGGAAAGATGAGAGAAAAATATCTTGTGTATATTTAATAATCTAAAAATATTAGAATATGTAACCTATTTATAGAATACAATTTAGAGTTGAAATTCAGGGAAATTATCTGTATTGGTGTGTGAAATAACACTAATTGCAAAAGTAGTGTATGTTTGTCATATATTATAAAATTAGTGCTTTGGGGGTTAACTGGGTGAGTTAAGTGAGTTGACTCACTTAACTAACACAACTCAAAACCGAACGAAAAAAAAAAAAAAGCTGAAACCAACTTGTTCATACACGCGAGTGAGTTGAATGTTGGGGAACAAATATTACTTTTCCCTTTTTCTCTTTCGCTTTCCTTTCCTTTCCTTTCCTTTGTCTCTTGCGCCTTCAAAAACAATCTTTGTCTCTTTCGATTTTGCTTTTCAACTCTCTCTGTCGCTCACTTCTCTTTTCCCTCTTAAGTTTCACTCGTGTAGGACAAGCCATTTTGGGACCATTTTGCTCCTCAATTAGGGACAGAGATAACCAATTTCTTCTTCTCCTGTAAGTCGTGCGTTTATTTGAATGTTGTATTTTTCATCTTCTTAAATATATTATACACAAAGGTTATATTTTATGGCTCCAAGTTGATCATAAGAAAGATTTTTGACAAGTTTTGTTACCTTAAATTGAATATATAATATACAAATTAAGAAGCTTAATGAGTTTTGTTTTAAACCGATAGTGTTTATGGAGTTCTTAAGTTCATTTTTTATTGTTTTTGAAGGGATAATTTGATTGGGTTTTATAAGAGGAGGAAGAAGAAGAGGTGAAAGGAAGGTTGTCAAAAAAAGAATAAGGTATTTGTCGTTTTTGAATTTGTTGTTCTTTTGAACTGCTTGTGTGTTATTTTTTTTTTTTTTATTTTATCACAAAATCCTGGTTGTTTTGAGATACTTTTGATTTTGCTTTGTAGTTCTGATTTTGATTCTTTTAACTAGTTGTTTTGAGGTACTTTTGACTTTGCTTTGTAATTCTGATTTTGATTCTTTTAACTGGTTGTTTTGTGTTAATCTTTTAGTACTAGCTTAGCTATTTAAGTTTCTATTGCTAGATATACAGCAAGGGTTGGTTCTATATACATTGTAGACCTGGTAGAAACAACACTTAAAATTCAATGATTTGGATTTTAGCATAGGACCTCCCGCTCTACTTGATAACATGTAGATGATATTATTTGTAAGGCAATGATGTACTACTATATACCCGAAATTGCTAATTTTTTTTAATGTTTCGTCACTTTTATTTACTTAATCCTTTATTCGTTTTATTATTGATTTTGGCAAGGCCTTACAAAGTTTTAGTCCTACTTTCTTGTTACCATTTTAGTAAGACTTTACCAAACTTTATAGAACATTGATAAGTACCCAAAAATTTAAGATGTAGCAAACTGAAATAAGTACCCAAAATTTAGAATGTAGCAAACTGAAATAAGTACACACCTTCAAATTGATTAAAAACTGCAAGACTTTGAGTCAAGCTGCAAGACCTTCAAAAAAATGCAACACATTACCACGATGACATTATTGGAAATCAAACTGTAAGAGCTAATGTCTTCTTTTACTTGTAGTGTTTATGGTGCCAATTAACATTAAAATTTTGAACATTAATTACTTTAAAATGATAAACATTTCATCAGTTGGTTTCTTAATTAAAGGAAAAAAAATGAGAAAGATGGCATAATCTCCAAAAACAAGCGAACCATTTGTATAAACTTGGTGATTAGTACATTTAACTAGAAATTATTAGATGTAAAATATGATTAGACTTTTTGGCAAATTTGAGTGCTTTTGTGGTACGAGGCAACAATCATATATCAATCAATCAGCCGCACATGTAAATATAATAGTAACCATATTAGAATATTAAAAAGCGTAAACTGAAATTATATTTCACATATTAGAATATTAAAAAGTAACTATTAGAAGTGATATTTGAGATACTAGTTTGAGACATTTATGAAATCTATATTATGTTAAAGTAACTTTTATCATATGACATATATTTTATTCACATGTATATAGCGTCACTACCACATGATGATTACATTTTGCATTTAAATGTAAAATTACAATATAAGAAGCTAATATGTTACATTTTGAGATTAGTTTCTATCATTGGTTGCATTTTTAAAAATTTTTTTTGCAGTTTTTACAAATTGTTACAGTTGTTGCAAATTGTTGTAGTTATTGCAAAAGGTTGCAGTTTCTGGAAAATCTTGCAGTATTTTCAATTTTATCAGTTGTGTGTATCGTATTTACATACTTTTAAATAATAATCGATCCATGAATTAGTTTTCTTCATTATTTTGCCCTCCATTGCATGTAATAATTTTCATTAAATAAAATTATGAAATATATATTAATTTGTGTAATGTAATATATAGGTTTTGAACTAATGGTTACCAAGTTAGTTCCTAAAGCCAAAAAAGAGAGAGGTCAATACTATGGACCAGCAACCGTATCATGTCATTCGCCAATTAGAGTAATTGAGAATTTGGCAAAACACCTTAGTCCTAACGGACAAGAGTTGTTTAGGCAAACCTATTTTGGTCACTTGCTGGATATTCAGAATTTGAAATAATTAGGTGCCATATGCCAACATTTGCTCCTTAGGAGATCGTATGATTATGAGGAAGATAATAACCTTTGGTTCACTATAGGCAATAAGGACATAAGGTTTGGTCCTGTTGAATTTGCATTAATAACTAGTCTTAACATGGGTAATGAAGAACCCCTAAGACCTGAAAGTGTGAAAGGTAAATGCAATAAATTTCGTAAGCAATATTTCAATGAAGAAGAAAAAATAAGCCGGGAGTTTGTTAAAGAGTTGTTTATAAATGAGTTTGGAAAAAATGATGAAGATCAAGTGAAGTTGGATTTGCTCTATACTCTGTATGTGTTTTTATTGGGTAAGGAAATGCAAAACTATGTGAAATTGGAACATGTGGATCTACTAGACCACATGGACATTTTTAACAGGATGTCGTGGGGTGAAGTGGTTTATGATTCATTAATTGAAGGTTTGAAGAATAGAAAGGCTGATAAGGCCGTTGGCACCAAAGGACAACCTCTTCGTTCTAAAAAATGTGAAGGAAGTAAAAATTCTCCTCAAAAACAATATGCCTCATACTGCGTACGAGGATTTGGTTACGCTTTTCAGGTTTGTTAATATAAACCATATTTTTATATGTTGTTAATTTTGATTGAAATGGCTAACACTTGATATTTTTTTAAAACTTTTACAAAACATCTGACATACCTTATTTCATCCCAGGTATGGGCATACGAAGCCATCCCAAGATTGTCGAGGTGTGCTAATGCGATCAAAGTTCGGAGAACCACTCCTCGTATTTTAAATTGGACGTGTGCTAAAGCTCCTGACTTTAAAAGTTTGGATCAACTTATATTTGGGTCGAAATGTGTAAGTTTTTATTCTTAATATTACAAGGATTGATAAACATGTATTATAACATAACTTAACAATGACTTTTTTTAGAATATCATCGCATGAAATAGATTTTTTTATATAACTGATTTGTCACATATTTAATGAAATAATTCTGTTATAGGTTACTGTATTATCTAAGTTAAAACCGTACTGATGAGGATAAAAAGAAGACGTATTACAAGTCTGTTGAAACGTTGGATGAAGTTCTTAGAGATATTAACAATTCATCTAAAAATCAGGTATTAGTGATATATGCCATTTACTAATGTATTTATTTTTTAAATTTAAATTATTTAAATTATACTGCATGTATATGCAGTTTTTGTTTATTATTTCGTGAAAGTAAATTATGCATCTTCTAATTTTTTTGAATGCGTCACAGGAACCTTTTTCATCCACTTTTCCTACATTAAAGCAGTATATTGATGTCTCATTAAAGTCTTTTAAGGAGTTATTAAAAGACCTCAATGAAATGATGGAAAATTTTCTTTTAAATGTAAGTTCTTTTATTTTTTTTTTGTTTGTTTATAAAATACTAATGACATAAACTTTGATTTTAACCACTTTTATACAATTTTCATTTATTGTAATGTTCTTCATTCAGTCATTGAAAAATAAGAAGGAAACTAGTGAAACAAGTAATCGCAGAAATGATACTAATGAGAAAAGACACATGATATGGCTGCTGATATAAATGATGAAATTATGGGTGCTAAAGTTTATGTAGATGCTGCACTTGATAAAGGGAAAGGGATTTGTGATGGTGACATTGACTTTCGAAAGGAAGTGGGGGGCCAAGATGATTCTGGTCTTAGAGTTGGCAACTCTGATGATAATATTGGTGGTGTTGATGTATGTTCTGAAAATGATGTTATTGAGATCAACAATATGACATTAAAAAGGAAGGGTGATGCAAACATTTATGAAAGAGTTAAAAAAAAGACAAGTCGTTGATGATAAGCTGTTAGCAAGTATAAGAGAGTGCAGAAATTTCCAACCTGAGCGTGAAGTTGGTGATTTGCATGTGAAAGCTTATGCGAAATGGATGAAGAATAAAAGAAGGTAACAAGTAATAAGTTATCTTAATTAGTATCTATAATGTCATATATACGAAACTACTGTGTTTTATATATTTTCTTTAACGTAGTTGTTGCTAACAACTACGTAATTTGGTTGTTTTGTGCAATATGCATATCATTGAAGCCTTATATTGCGTTGCATATTGTTTTTGCTTTATTTTAAGAAAATAATGAAATAATGTTGACAATTGAAAAATTATTATTTGGAATTAATTGTCTTTGTTTATAACAATTGTACTTGTATGATTAAAGTGTTTCCTAAAATTTATTGATTTGTGATCAACAATATTTGTAGCAGAATATCGTGTTTAGTGGATGGGCTATCTCTCTCCAAATCTTGGTTGTAGTAATGGAAGATTCGACTTAGTTATTAAATGAGGAGGTATGAATTAGGGAATTATTTGTGGTACCTTAAATGTTTAAGTTATCTGGATTATTATATATATATTCATGAATGATAGTGTGTTTATATACTTTTCTCAGCACATTAATGTTGTAATGGCGTTGTTTCGCAAACGTCGTTCATTGAGGCCAGATTTGATTAATCAATCATTCATTATAGTGGATACGACATTTGTGGTAAAATTTTATTAAATGTATAACCATCAAACATAATTAATGTCTATATTGTGAAAAAAATAATAATTGTTTCAAATGTAACTATATTTTACAGGCTAGAGCTGAAGAGATTGTTAAATTCATGGACAAGGAAGGACTTGATAATACATATTTGAAAAGCACCAACTTGATGGACTACGCTTGGGGAAAAATAAACTCTTCTTATATCCAACCATGGTATGAGGTTGATTTCATTTATATCCCTCTTTTTGTCAAAGGTAATCATTGGATCCTTCTAGTTGTAGATAGGATATTACAATAGCTGGTATTGTATGATTTGAACGAAGGAAGATGAGTTGCATCCCAACGATAAAATTATTTGCGAATTATGTTTCGTATTCTTCCTACAATGATAGAGGAGGTCGAAGTTGAACATGGAGAATATTGTGAAGGTAGTCTCCCATCTCAAGCACCAAACTATATTATTTGTGATCTGGAGGCTAAAGTTCCACAACAACCACCCGAGTAAATTATATGTTTTAATTTTCATGTCAATTGTATTTTTATTTAACCAAATTTAACTTATTTATTTGCACTAAATATATTGGTTTCATCATAATTTTATGCCTCTTTTTTATAGGAGTGTTGATTGCGGAGTTTATATGTTGAAGGTCGTTGAATATTTTATAGCTAGACGTCCAATTGAATGTATTACTCATGACATGATTTTGGCTTGGAGGAAAAAGATTTGTGAATGTATATTTAACCATGGTATATTGCTGTTTTGAAGAAAATCATGAAGACTGGGCCAGATTTGATGTAATTAATTTTTGTTCGACTAGTAGGGAATTTGTACTTTTTAGTTTGATGCAGATAGAGTTGAGATTATTAGTTTTCTTAACTAAGTTTGTATCCTATTGGTAGTATTGATAAACATTATGAATTTCCTACAGGTTTTGTACATATAAAAATACTTGAATTTGTGAAGAGGATCGTATGATTATTGAATTTTAACAGTACTTACAAAACAGGAATGTATGATTTCATTCACTAATTCCTACAGATTAAATGATTAAACGTTTTAATTAGATCAATAATCTTGACAGGTATTTATAAATAAACTTGGTGATTTATTGTATTTCAATTTATTGGGTTACATTTATGTAAGCGAATGATCCATTGTAATTCGCAGAAATATTTGATGACATATTACTACATATCCTTGTAGTAAGCTACATAATCATACAGTAAAAACCTTATAAAACATAAATAATGCAGAAAATCATCTTTCCATGGCATATTTCAAAATTGTTTTACTGTGAAAAACTAAATTAAAATGATATGTGTTAGCAATTCATTTGCCAACACATAGATCCATGGATAGCAAAAATTGTTGCTTAATATTTGGAGAAATTTGACAATTTCATTAATTCAATATTCCATATAGTTAATGTTTTGGACCATATTATTAATTGTTATATTTAATAATATGTTCCTTTATTTATTATGAAATAATAGACCTTCTAATTATTGATGTATAATTGCAAGATATTGTAGTAATATGAATATTTACTGCAATAACTTGCAGTAATTATACAATTCATTAAATTTCATTAACTAATATATTGTTTATACAGTTTAAACTTAATTCATTGCAAATTTGACGATTAAAAACCACATTCATGCAAATTTGACAACCAAATGCCCAAATTTTATAATACATACAGTAAATACAAATAAATGGTTATTAAAACAAGATTACTACATGTTAGATATTTGACATTGAAGTCTTAATAAAAGGATCACAACATTTATGCTCAAATAAGTGAATAATATAAATTCAACTAAAATAAGATAGTTCCATACTTATTACGATTAATAACATACTTAGTCATTGAATGTTACATTATATCATCTATATCTATTACAGGAATATCTTCAACTATCATTTGTGAATCACTTTTACAAGTTGCTTTATTGTAATCGGGTTTACCGCATTTAGAGCATTTTGTGAACCTCTTAATCTCACCAATGTTTAGTTTTCTTTTCTTTGTTGGCCTTCCTTTTTTTCGTTTGGTCAAGGGAGGAAGAATAATTTGGGCGGCAACATCAACTGGCACATTCCAATAATCACGGTGACCAACATGATAAATTGACTCAGCATAAGCCACCACTATAGATGTAGATGAGTATTTTGGGTCACAAATTTGATGATAATCAACACCTCTATATCTAGCTGCAGCAATTGCATAACCACATGACAACTTATCCAAATCAAACATACGACATGTATACGTCTTCATATTCAAATTTACTTCACTGTTTCTATCACCATCACGAACGTACATTGTGTGCATGTCAATAGGTGATACTTGATAGTGAAGTGAAATGCTATTTCTCCTACCCAACTCCTTCTTTACCTCCTTTGTCATTCCATTGACATTCCATAAAGAAGCCAATATTCTTCTATCATTAAACCATCTTTGCATGACACTTGTGAGGTGTTCCATTAATCCCATTATAGGAAGCTCCCTTGCATCCTTTAGAACATTGTTCAAGGACTCAGCAATATTAGACGTCATCAAACTATAACGTCGACCTGTTCATATTCATGATTAATACATTTAAAATAACTTCATTTAAGCTTATATCAAACTTGAAAATTATGCATCAATAAATTGAAAAATTTAATACCCAACAACTACTATAAAGTAGAGATCCATACAATAAAATTTAAACATAAGCAATGTTAATACAAAAATTATTACTTGTATTATTTTGTTAAAATATATATTAACTCAACTCATAATTTCAAATATTGGAAATATACCTGGAAAATGAGATCTTGCCCAACGTTCAAATCCAACACCTCTCAAATAAGATCCAACATGTTCATCTTGTGCATTAAGTTCAGAAAATATTCTATTAAAATCATGAATAGTATATACTTTCGCAGCCACATAATAAAGCGGTATAACTTCTGTGCTCTTGAACTTTAATTGGATGTTCATTGCCAAATGATGCACACATGCTCCATGGTGTGCATTTGAAAAAATATTCTTCACACAATTTAAAATGCTAGGATGACGATTAGGTACAATCACCAAGTCATCCAACTCACCAATTACAACCTTAAGTTTTATGAAAAACCAACCCCTTGTCATTTTCAGAATCACCAACACCAAAAGCTAACAGATAAATCCCATTATCTCCATTCATTGCCGCTGCAACAAATAATGTCCTCAAGTACTTACCTTTCAAGAATGTACCATCCACAGCTACAACATGTCTTATGTTACTTTTGAACCCCCGAATCCAACATCCAAGTGACATGAAGTAATATTGAAATCGTCTAACATGATCAACTTGAATATGAGTAATAGTTCCCGGGTTCTTTTCCATTAATGTGTGACTATATGCGTACAAAAAGGAAAATGATTCCTTGGGAACTCCCCTGATCATTCTTATTGCTTCTTCTTTAATTCTCCATGCTGTTATATAAGGTATATCCACCCCAAATTCTAATTGCATATCATTCCGTATGTCATTTGGAGTATACACACAATTAGGATCACTATACTTTTGCTTTAACATAGCACCCATAACTTTGCTAGTGGCTGACTTATTATTTTTTCTCAGTGTATCCAGATGTTGTACATGATGATTAACATACTTTGACACTATCTACATTTCAGACCCTCGTATCCTTACACCACGAACTCTCCAATTACACGCATCAAACTTGCAGTTGATGACAATTTCAAAGTTGTTTGAAAGAACAATTTTTGTTTCAAACTTTTTTTGCACAGAAATAATGCCAACATAGGTCTTCAATTCTTCCTTTGATTTGTAAATAAACCTAACACATATATCACCATTGAGTGAAGCAGTCATAACATTATCACTTGGAGATACAATGTCTGTAATACCTTTTACGTTGTTTTCCTTGTTCATAATTGTAAGGTTCTCAACACTTCTTGACATATTATGTTGATTGTTTTCGTCACCAACATAATCCTTATAATTGGAAACATTGGTTGGATAATTTTTCAGTTCTGCATTGTCAAAGTTACTTTCATCAACAAGGCTATCATCAGATTGATCATTATCCTCAATAAAAATGTTTTCAAATTCCTTTGAACCTTCACTGCCCTCCTCTTCATCTAATAATTCATCTATATCTGGACCATCTATATTAGATTGAACAATTGTGTTCCATTCAACTATTTCATCCTCAATAGTAACCATCACTGATGAATGCTTACATTTCTCATTCATCAAAGGTTCCTGAGTTGAGTCAATAGTGACATATAATACAAGAGGATTACTTGATCATGTAGCATGAAAAGTAATGAATGTATTCACATCACAATCATTTTTAATTGTTATAGCAAGATGCACAGTACTTTCGTTGTAAAGATACTTCATAATAATATTTTTGCCAGCAATGTCAACTTTCAAGACTCCACCAATCATTTACAACAAGCTTTCGTATTATAAACTCCTAGGCATTGGGAATACACTAGAATCACCACCCTTATACAATGTTCGTTATCCTTTGGTTACCCATTGACCTCCATGACGAACACATATCATAAATATATCCATTAGATAATGGCATTGAAAAAAATTAAGATTTGTGAAAGACAAGAACAAGACTAGTAAGTAATTTACAAAAAAATTATAATATTTTGCATTTCTATATGGAAACTACAAAGTCATAATCATAATTACAAATATTAACATATCTTTTATTTCAAAGATATTTTTTTATCTTAAAATGTATTTCGTTAGTTTCAAATATAAACTAATGAAAATGATTAAATATTAACTTCAAAATTTCATTAAAAATATAACATTTTGCATTTTCTAAATGGAATTGTAAGATAATACTATAACTGTAAGCCTTTGCATGTTTTTTTTTTCAACAACAAAATCTTACCAGCTACCTTCTCTACTACATAATAAACATGAAACTCTTACAAATTTCAGCAACATTAATGAAATTAATAATAATTTGTATATATTTATAGTCCACCCATTATTCACTTCATTAAAATTAGAAATGATCTTTTAGATTCAAGTAATATGAAAAAATAATAATGACATTTTATATTTTAAGCTGAAGAAAGATAACAATAAATTTCTTTCATAAACAAATGAAACTGCAAGATAATACTATAACTGCAAGCCTTTGCATGTTTTTTTTTCAATGATAAAATCTTACCAACGTTCTTCTCTGTAACATAATAAATATGAAACTCTTACAAATTTCAGCAAAATTAATGAAATTAATAATCATTTGTATATATTTATAGTCCACTCATTACTCACTTCATTAAAATTACAAATGATCTTTTAGATTCAAGCAATATGAAACAATAATAATGACATTTTATAGTTATAAGCTGATGAAAGATAACAATGGAATAGAGAAGAAGATGGAGGAAATAAGAATGAAGGAAAATACAAACCTTTTGAAGCACGAGAAATCAGAAAAAATCAATGTGAGAAGGGTTTCACAAACCCTAGAAAGAAAAGATAAAAGAAATAAGAAAGTGATTTGGTGCTAAACAAATTAGAACGATAAATAGATAAAAAAAGTTTGAAATTTTTTTCAAAATATCAGTGCTAACTATGGTTACTTTGGTTGAGTTCACTCGGTGGTAATAAAACCGAGTGAAACCCCTAAAGCATTAATTTTGTAATATATGACAAACATACACTACTTTTGCAATTAGTGTTATTTCACACACCAATACAAATAATTTCCCTAAAATTCAATACAACAATGACATGTGTACATATATGAACTAACTTTCTCTAACAAATTACAACATATATTGAAATATTGAAATTAAAGTCAAAACCGGTTACGCTAGTCTACTCTAACTTTTTGAGTTTTTTCAACTAGGTTGTTTGGTACGTATAGCATAGTGATGAGTGCTCGAAAAGCACTAATATTTCGTGATTAATTATGCTTGATTGATTGATATATAGATTTATTATGACTATTATTTCGATTATTTTCATAAATCTATCCATTCGGAGTCACGGGTATATTTTAGTGCATTTCAGGTGTTTTTAGCGTCAAATGATTCAAATGATGAAAACACGCGAAGACGAAACACCTACGGCGCTCGGATCACGAGTTACGGACTAATCAAGACGAATATGTAAGCCTTACATATAGTGCCATCACATATGTAAGGGGGGACGTGAAAAGAAGGAAAGCATTGCGCGCCGCGGCGAGAGAATTGCATGCCGCGATGTGAGGCTCTCGGGTTTGATCCTGAAAACATAGAAGCATTGCGCGCCGCGGCGAAGGAATTGCATGCCGCGGCGGGGAGCTCTCGGGTTTTTGCATATTTTTCAGAATTTGTGTTGCGCCGCGGCGGGGAAAATGCATGCCGCGGCGCGCCTATTCCTATGGCACATAGGATTCGTGTAAACCCTTACATCTATAAATACCCCCTTAGAGTCCCCCTTACGGAGAACTCGAAATAACTTGACCAATTCATACACAACTCTTCCTCTTCTCAATTTTGCGACCCAAACACGACATTCAATCAGTTTTGAGAGCGTTGCCACACTATAACGAAGTGAGAGACAATATTCTAAGGATTCAAGGAAGCTAACGACAATCGAAGATAAAGCTTACGGAGAAGTACGTCAACCAATCCATAAGCGGTATTTAGATTTAGGTTTTCTTTGTTGTTATAGAATTAATTCATCTTCTTTATTTGTTAAAGTGTATGATCATATTTTATTTGTCTATGAATAATAATATGAACATGTCTGGCTAATTTAATTATGGATGTTTAGTTTGTGTTGCCATATTTGCTAGAATTGTGTATGGTGTATCTTTTTGACTTATGAATAAAATATTTTTTGATTAAGAGCATGTTTAAATGTTTGATTATGAATAATCATGGGCCCATTTGATGTTCGTAGTTAGATTGAAAAACCTAAGAATTTAGTTAGAGGAACGTCACCTTAACTCTATTCCGAAACACTTAATCAAAGATTCAAGTTAGTGACTTAGTCATAGCATTAATTTGATTGGCATGTTTTCCTTGCGCATAATTTGATTACTATTTAATTTACCCCCGCCAAAGGCAGTTAATTAGTTAATCAACAAAGAGACCTACCCCCGCCAAAAGGAGTTTCGTAATTAAAAGGAAAGCCGGTAGTTTTGTTCTTATAGGACGTTAATGTTATATCACCATACCTTTTCGATGCAAGCATGGCCAACCAAGCTAAACGTCCATACATCCTCTATTGATATTTGATTTAATTGAATTGATTGTTTGATTGCGATTTTGTTTTAGTTTAATTGTCGTATGATTGTTCTCGTTACCGAAATCAACCAACCTTTTTACAGTTTTATTAGCGTTAGGATTCTAGTTACTTAGAGTTTTAGTTTCACTAGAACTCTATTTAATTAGTGTTTTGTTTTCATTAGAACTCTGTTTAAGTTAAAAGTTAGTTATTTAAAACCACTGCAATTCCTTGAGAGACCGACCTTGGAAGTTGCTTATCACTTAACTACGAGTGATTCGTACACTTGCGAGTACACACATCACATAGCTTGCAGCGTAGCCCTTACACATTTGCTATTCATTGTACTTAATATTGCCAAAGCTCGTGCATAGCTTGCACTTGCACAAGACTTTTCAATTGCACCAATATCTGTCTTTTCCTCAGTTCTTGCTCCAGTGTATGTTATTTTCATCACTTGTAACTTTCCTTTCTCTCTATCTTGCAATTCTTGCACAATATTCGTCGTTGTTAGACTCCCACAATGAAATATAAATTTTTACCCTTTTTCCTTTTGCTTTGCAAATAGCAAAATGAAGAAACAATAAGGAAGAGAAGCACATAAAATCAACCCCTTTAGTCTAATAAGAATTAGCCAAGTCGCTAAAAATCAAGAGATAATTTGTGCAAGAAATTGGGAATGTTCTAAATTCACCACCCATATTCAGCAGATCAATGTGCTTTAAACTCCATATTTACAGAATCATACTGTTGGTTTTGTTGAAACTTTGAGAGATAAGAGGAGAAGAAGTTGCAAAACAGGTTTAGACTTTTTAGTTTTATAATGGACATACTGCAATATAGGTAAAATCGACATGTTAATGATGAAGGCTTTGAATCAATGACCAAGTAATTGATGAATTTTTTCTATATTTCTTCTAAATCGAGTAGCTTATATTTTCATCTCGTTGTAGGTTCTATGTGATGATAATTTGGATACTAAAATTTTTGGCTGTGAATTTCTAATGATATCCAATTCTTTGGAAACCACATATTATGCAGAATATGTAAATTTATGTTGGAACTTGAACTTGAATAATTTATCTAGATTGAAATATAATAATTGTTTGGCATGAATTATGTTTTAAACAAAATTCTTGGATCTAGTTCCTAAAGAAAAACCAAAAGAATTTTAGGTTTTTGGTTCATTAGTTTTACTCTAGTATGATAATCTGAAATTACATATATTAATAAGAATGAAAATAATATGAGTGAAAAATAGAGTAAATGTTTTATTTTTTTCCTGCTGTTATATGTAACATGTTACATCCACTTTTGTAGCTGTATGTCACATGTTATATATATCTCTGCTAAATGTTACATACACTTATATCGTTGTATGTAATATGTTACATATACCTCTGCCATTATATGTCATATTACATACACATTTGCTGAATATTTCATATACCTTTGTCGTTGTATATAATACATTACATATCTATTCAGCGAGGTCACTTCGGTGATATCATCAACGGAGTCAACGGAACTCAAATCAGTTTACCGACGGAGTCGTCAGAGCTTCAGTCTATTTGTTTATTAGCCCTAAAGGACAATTTAGTAATTTGTATGATTTTTATATAACTAAAACTTACAATTTTGGATATATTTTTGCTAATTTTGAAAAATATTAGATTACAATTTAAATGTAAGCTATTTAAGTCCAAAACTCAAGAAATTAGGTAGAGTTAGGTTAAGAATTATAAAGAACTATGAATTACATTATTTTTTTTTTATTTAATAAAGTTATTATATTAAAATAAAAAATATAATATATTATAGGTATAAATTGAATCAATTATTGTTAAAATTTTAGTTTAAAGATCCAATCTAATCTAACTTATGATGGATTGATTATGTAAATATTAAATCTAAAATAACTCAATTACAATGAAAAAATTGTATAATATGGGTTAGGTTATTTGAATTGGACATTTGTCTTCAAGAGCCTTCTTAAGTGACAAAACATCATTTAAAGACCCCTATTTGATTTTTTATTAAAAGGGAGCTTTTGTCCAATTTTTTAGGGTAACCGCCTTAAATGTACCTATAGGAGTGGCAAATTGCATATTTATACCCCATGTTAGAATTCTTGTAAAATGAGTCACTTGACTTATTTCTCACCTTTAACAGCCGGTAAAGGCCAAAGCAAAAGAGGGAATCGACTTATAAGGGGAAGTTGAGAAAGCTTTACTTCTCCATTCTAGCTCCAACCAAAGAATCAAATCAAAGCAATGGGCTTTATGGTTGGAAGTTCTTGCCTTTTACAGCCTTCTCTGACTCACTCTCTCTTTCCCTCTTCTTCTTCTCGTTCCATTTTCATTTCTTTCCCAAGAAATGCAGATGCCAATCGAAGCACTGTGTCAATGGCGTCTTTTAGCCCAGAAAATTCAACCAATGAAAAATTTTGTCGACGGAGGACGATTATTTTTCTGAGTATTTCTGTTATTCCTTTATTGCAACTCAGATCATGTAAATTTGATGCTTGCCAACGTTATGACATGAGAACTTCTATTGACAGCAAGCGTCTGAACAAGACAAGCCATCAAATCCTTTTTGGTCTCTTTTGAATGGTTTGGCATATTATCTACTGCTGTGCTTGGTGCCTTGTATGATTGGCTCAGAAAGAAAAAAACAGCTGCTAATGCAACAATAGAATTTGTAAGTCTCTAATGACAATTGGAACATGTTTAGCAAAACAAAAACAAAAATAAATGAATTTTAAAATTAAAATAAAAAAAATCCTGTAATTTTAACTTTTTGATGTGATCAAATGTTTTGTAGGTGCACAATCTTGGTGGTTAGCCATGGTGATCTGCTGCAAATCCTACAGACAATAGTCAATGCAGCTAAAGAAGATTCAGGATCCGGTTGTAATGACTTGAAAACAATAATTCAAGCAGTTAGAACATTTCCCATCTTGTTAAAGTGATATTTATCACATTATGATAAACAAAGATAATGTAATTAATTGCATTATTTGTAATAAAAAAAAAGTTTGCCAATATGGCAACTGAGCATAACAGGCATGGTTGTGTGTGGAGTTAAACTCATTTAAATTGGCAAACTTAGCAATTAGAAAATTTAGGTCGATTTTAAGTCGAACTATGATCAAAATAAGTCGATATTCATGTAAGTTAACAATTGAGTCATAATATAGGGGCAAAATAAGAATATTAAACAAATTTTACAAAATCATCAACATTGACATGGTTGCGTGTGGAGTTAAACTCATTTAAATTGGCAAACTTAGCAATTAAAAAATTTAGGTCGATTTTAAGTCGAATTATGGTCGAAATAAGTCGATATGCATGCTAAGTCGAACTATGGATTTAGATTTCTGTTTTAAGAATAACAATAACAAAAAAATTGCAGTAAAAGTAAAAACAACCATACTTTTATAACAATAATAACAAGAGGCAGCTCTCTAAATTGCAACTTAGCATGCAAGAATTTTTGGTCGAATTGAAATTGAACTATGGTAGAAATAAGTCGATATGCATGCAATTTAACATTATATTTGTAATATATGGGTACTATCAAAATAATAAACATTTTATCTGAAATCGTCACCGTTGAAATGCAAACATCTATATTTAAACGCATTTAAAATAGCAATTTAGCATTCGAGTAATTTAGGTCGAATTGAAGTCGACCTATGATAGAAATAAGTCGATATGCATGCAATTTAACATTATATTTGTAATATATGGGTACTATCAAAACAACAAACATTTTATCTGAAATCGTCACCTTTGAAATGCAAACGTCTACATTTAAACGATTTAAAATAACAACTTAACATTCAAGTAATTAGGTCGAATTTAAGTCAAATTATGGTAGAAATAAGTCGATATGTATGCAATTTAACATTATATTTATAATATATGGGTACTATCAAAATAACAAACATTTTATCTGAAATCGTCACCGTTGAAATGCAAGCGTCTACATTTAAACGCATTTAAAATAGCAATTTAGCATTCAAGTAATTTAGGTCGAATTTAAGTCAAACTATGGTAGAAATAAGTCGATATGTATGCAATTTAACATTATATTTGTAATATATGAGTACTATCCAAATAACAAATATTTTATCTGAAATCGTAACCGTTGAAATGCAAGCGTCTACATTTAAACTCATTTAAAATAGCAACTTAACATTCAAGTAATTTAGGTCGAATTTAAGTCAAACTATGGTAAAAATAAGTCGATTATTTAGTATTTTTATTTTGCCCCTATATTATGACTCAATTGTTAACTTACATGAATATTGATTTATTTCGACCATAGTTCGACTTAAAATCGACCTAAATTTTCTAATTGCTAAGTTTGCTAATTTAAATGAGTTTAACTCCAAGCACAACCATGTCAAGGTTGATGATTTTGTAAAATTTATTTGATATTCTTATTTTGCCCCTATATTATGACTCAATTGTTAACTTACATGAATATCGACTTATTTTGATCATAGTTCGACTTAAAATCGACCTAAATTTCTTAATTGTTAAGTTTGCCAATTTAAATGAATTTAACTACACACACAACCATGCCTATTATGCTCAGTTGCCATATTGGCAAACTTTTTTTTTTATTACAAATATTACAATTAATTACATTATCTTGGTTTATCATAATGTGATAAATATCACTTTAACAAGATGGGAAATGTTCTAATTGCTTGAATTATTGTTTCCAAGTCATTACAACTGGATCTTGAATCTTCCTTAGCTGCATTGACTATTGTCTGCAGGATTTGCAGGAGATCACCATGCTAACTACCAAGATTGTGCACCTGCAAAACGAACAACCCTTTCAGTTATACCAAGTTGGAAATGACTTGCACCATCTGTAAGCAAAAATTATACATTACTCTATAAAGGAAAACTTACAGAGGGTGTGATTATACCTATTGTATCAATTAGAAGGAAATACAACTTATAGAGGGTGTGATTATACCTTTTGTATCAATTAGAAGGAAGTAAAATTTAGATGACACAGTGGCATGAATACATGGAGTGCATTATTGTTTTCAAGAAAACACTATTGGCCTTAATTTTAATAAAACTGGGCCTTCCAAGTAAGTGAAAACAACCATGTAAGCATTTCATCTACTAGTTTGATGGTAAGACTCAACTTTTTTCATTTTAAGTCACAAATTCGAGCCACAATAAGTACCTTTTGATAATAATAATAAATAAGTCAATAAAAAATGTAAAACAATGAATGGAAAGCATGTCATCTATGCAATTGCAATTATTTCTTATAAACCTTGTTCCAATTAGAAGAGAGAATAAAAGACATGATTCTAACAAGAACAATGAGGCTATGATCAAGAGGCCACATCATCAAGATTCAAGTTGATTCATTGCTTGGCTCTTACCAGTGTTTTAAAGGTTACGAATTATCCAATTTATTTGTACTAAAAGAATCAACAATTCACTATGAACTCAGCCCTTCCATTAGACAAAATACCTATTTCTTTAAAGCTAAAGCTGGGAAAATGTATATCAACATCCCAAATTAAAATATTTCCTAAAAAATGACAAACAAATTTTAATTTGGGGAAGGAAAGAAAGAAGAAAAGAAAATACAACTGACTTAATACTAAGCCTTCAAATAGTGATAATAAACAAATTGTAAAGAAAGATTTTACCTCCGAAATTCCAATCATAGTGATAATTAACAAAACTAATTTTACAAAATTTGTAAATTCGAGTCATATGAAGAACATTCAACTTACTCGTGGTCAAACCTTTAAGAGCTCTGGCTCTGAGTTGCAATAAAGGAAGAACAGAAATACCCAGAAAAATAATCGTTCTCCGTCAACAAGATTTTTCATTGGTTGAATTTTCTGGGCTAAAAGACGCCATTGACATAGTGCTTCGATTGGCATCTGCATTTCTTGGGGAAGAAATGAAAATGGAACGAGAAGAAGAAGAGGGAAAGAGAGAGTGAGTCAGAGAAGGCTGTAAAAGGCAAGAACTTCCAACCATAAAGCCCATTGCTTTGATTTGATTCTTTGGTTGGAGCTGGAATGGAGAAGTAAAGCTTTCTCAACTTCACCCTATAAGTCGATTCCCTCTTTTGCTTTGCTTTTTACCGGCTGTTAAAGGTCAGAAACAAGTCAAGTGGCTCATTTTGCAAGAATTCCTGTATGGGGTACAAATATGCAATTTATCACTGTTATGGGTACATTTAAGGCGTTTACCCAATTTTTTAGCTCAACTGTCGGTTAAGGCAATGTGGAAATAAATAAATAAAAGAATGAAAGAAAAGAAAGAGTGAAGCTGGAAAATCATTATTATACAAATGCCCTTCTTCTTCTCCATGGATTCTCCTTAAAACCTCTATTCATTTTTCCTATTTACCTTCAAAATGTCAGCCATATCCAAGCTCTATTGCTCCTTCTTCGCTATCGTCGTGTTTTCGAGTGTCATGCTAGTGGACTATTCTCTCAGCAAGCTGACAACAACCTTAAGTTCGTGCTCCACTATGCTCTCGACTCCTCTAGAATTCAAAACTCCTATGCTAGGGTTAAATTTTTCTTGTTAATTGACTTTATTTCTTAATTTTTCTTGCATTTATTTATTGAATTTATCGTCTTTCATTATTTGAGTAGGAAACTAGGGATTTTTTTGTTGGACTTTCATGTCCGTCTGTGCCATTTAGGTATTCCTCATTTTCTGAAAAGTTGTCGTTTTTATAGCTAAATAAATTAGTTTTTTTATTGTACTTTGTCGCTACAGGCAGATGTCCTGATGGTGAATGATGCTATTTGCTAAGTAGTTGATGTAATGCAAGCAATTGCATCATCAACCTGCTTTTTAAGGTAACCATTCTTTTTGCTTGAATTATGCCTCTACTGGTATGTTGTTGTATGTGGTTATTTTAATTCTCTTACAATTTGGGTTGATTGTTGATTCTTGTTCAAAATTTTCAATGGTTTCCAATAGAAGAATGCCTTTGTTGTTTAGGCAGCAAAATGATTTTAAATACTCTTTCATGTTCTCTGATTGGTGGTAGAACATGCATTGACTTTCACATGTTGCTGCTATTCATGGAAAATATGTTCATTAATATGTTTAGGCTAAATAACTATGTCCTCACCCTTTATTATGTTTCACACTTTTGTCTCATAATTTTTTTTCATTGCATTTGGTCCCCTTTTCATTTTTGACATATTTGGTCCTATTTGCAACTATTCTTCTTAACTGTAGATAGACCAAATTTGTTCAAATAAGATTATGGTAAATTTTAATCTTTACATCAAGGACTATTAGGACCGAACTTCTAGTATAAAATTTGGCTATCTAATGCTGTCTGCAAATATGAACAAATTTGGCAAAAATGACAAGATTATGCATTAAATCTATTGAAAAAATAGTTTTAGGATACAATGTGAAATGAGTTATATGTTAAGTACAGAGTTTAGTTTAGTAGGGACCAAATCTAATGAAAAAATAGTTTTAAGATAAAAGTTTAAAATAAGGTACAATAAGTATATAGTTTTTTAGATGTTAATTTTTTTGGTTTAGCATTATTTGGCTAATTATTTTTCCTGACAGTGAATGAAATAAAACCAATGTATTTGAACTTGTGCAAGTATAACTACTTACTAGTGTGGCTGATGGTTTGTTGGATTTTTGGTTTTTTGTTTTGCTCTAATTTCGTTGGATTTTTGTTTTAGTCTAATTTCATTGGATTTTTTGTTTATTAGATTCAAGGACATTATGCAATAAAACTTCTTTTTTCATCCTTGCTAAAGTGAGTTTTTGAATGATTTTTTTTCTGCATATGGCTTTATTTCATTCTCTTTTCTTAAATGTGTAATGGATAAAATTATTAATGAGGCTCTGCTTCTGGAAGCCATCTTTATGTTTATAGAGCATGCAACTCTGAATGTCTAGTTTAGGTTCCA
This sequence comes from Elaeagnus macrophylla, assembly GCA_029378325.1. NCBI lineage: Eukaryota > Viridiplantae > Streptophyta > Magnoliopsida > Rosales > Elaeagnaceae > Elaeagnus > Elaeagnus macrophylla. Next base: position 5,107,759 of record CM055653.1, read on the forward strand.
TGGATATAACATTTTTCATTAGAATGTGTCTATTGTTTGAATCTTTTACCCTTTGTTTTTTTATTTTTGTTATGTTTTATTAGTAAAATCTATTCTGGGAGATTTGTCCTAGATATAGAGTAGTAGACATAGTATATAATCAAATTAGTAGCGTTGTCATTGAGAGATTTTTTAGGGCATGAGCGCGATGACCCTTGACCACAATGTATATAAGTTTCTTGTGTCTTTCAATGATATTTAATTTCAATGGTTCTTTAGTTCCATAGTTGCTTCTAAACCTTGCTAATATGACTTATGAATCAGACTTCTCAAAATTTGATACATAAGTTGGTTTCTTTAATTTGTCTTTATTCCTTGCTTTCTTTCTTAGTTCTTTATTCAAACATAAATTCAATACTATAATTCGATATGAAATTCTCAAAAGATAAAAATTGGGAATAATGAGGCCTTGTGTTAATGTTTCAAATAATAATGCTATTTTCACAATATTATTTGTTAATGTTATATTACTACTATTTTAAGTCTTAGATGTAAGCTTGCATGTTTATCGATAATTTAAGGTGGATTCAAGTGAAGTCTATATTGCAGGTGTGAGAAAAACAAAGATAAAAAAGAAGACTAGACGTATAAAGCGACATGTCAAATGTGTGACAAACCCATCATAATCACCTTGAGTTAACTGTTTTAAACATTGTTGAGCAAATTATAAATTGTTTTGAATGTAAATTATTTTAGATAAAGTTAGTATTTTGTAAATATGGTCAATGATTATTACAAAATATAACAGATTCTATTGTAAATCTGTTAAGAGTAAATTGTTGAGCATATTGTAAACTGTTTATTTTTTATTTAACGGATGTAAACAGGCTGTAAGTCTATTAAAATAATATATTTAAGCAAATTCTACAATTCAAATGGTATTTTTTATGAAAGTTTTGTTGAATATTGTAAAATACTTCAAGTATAATTTAAATATAAATAAGAAATTATTATTTTTCTTTCGTCCTACATAAATTTCATTTCTTTAATCATATTGGGCTTGTAAAAATAAGATTACAATTGGAAAAATATGGCCAAATTAAAATTAAATTTTAATCTATTTGAAAATACAAAATACACACCAAAAGACATTCCATTATATTGATAATAAAAAATATATATTTATTGCATTCATAACAAACTACTTGAGAAATGAAACAAATAAATTGCATTAAATTGTTTACAATCTGCTAAAAAAAAGTTTACACCTACATCCAAATACAAATAAATTACATTAAATAGTTGTAGATGATTTTGATGGATTGATCACACATTTGACATAGAGCTTAACACATTCAGTATTTTTTATCTTTGATCCTCTCACACCTACAGCGTAGATTTCACTTGAATCCACTTTACTTTATTGAGTCATGACTAGGATATATTCATTTGAATTTAAGCTTGTTATGTCTATGAAACAATTTTAATAGTCAATAATTCATGCAATTACAATTAAATTTTATATCATTTACATAAAATTAGCATAATTCATCCATTTAAAGTAAAGTCATTAATATTTTATTAAATATTATTCACTTATTATATATATAGCCACATATTATGGTCGATATAAAGTTTAGTAATAAAAGAAAATATAAATTGTTAAAATATTTAAGAATTTATTATATATGTAGTCACATAATGACATTCACATATTATTATTTTAAGAGAGAAAAATAGGTGAGGGGTTCATTATTTACTAAAATTGAAGTACACATTACATATAAAATATGTAAGTCAAATAAACAAGATCAATATGAAGTTGACATATGGTAGAATTAAGTCGATATTCATACAAATATACATTGAATTACTTAAAACAATTGTGATATGCCTTAAATCCTAAACTTTAATTTCAAAATCAATTCAATTATCATTGAAATTTGTTTATTAAGAGTGGTCTATTCTTCACTCAAATTGAATGAAATATTACCCATTCATACATACATATCAAATAAATAAAGTCAATACAAGGTCTATATATGGTAGAAAAACTTCAAAATCTATGCAAGTATAAAGTCAAGTATTATTCATATATGCAATCACATATTCACAAATTTAATTATTATTGAAATTGGTTTATTTTTTACTCAAATTGAATGAAATATTACCCATTCATATATACATGTCAAATAGACAAGGTCGATACGAAGTCTATATATTATAAAAAAATATCGATATTCATACAAATATACATTGAATTACTTAAGACAATGATAGTATGTCTTAAATTCTAAACTTTATTTTCAAAATCAATTCAACTATCATCAAAATTTGTTTATTAAAGTGGTTCATTTTTCACTTAAATTGAATAAAATATTATCAATTCATATATACATGTTAAATATATAAGGTCGATACAAAGTCTATATTTGGTAGAAAAAAATCAATATCTATACAAGTATGAATTGAAGCACTTTTCATATATGCAATCACATATTCACATATTATCATTAATTTAAATTGGTTAATTTTAGTGGTCTATTGTTCACTCAAATTGAATTACACATTACAAAAGTAAATATGTAAGTCAAATATACAAAATCGATATGAAATTGATATATAGTAGAAAAATTTAATATTCATGTAATTATACACTGATGCAGAAAATCATAATTATATCAAAACAAACAATCAACATTATAATTATGGTTTTGTCTCACAATTAAATAATATTATAACTAAAAACAAAGATCAGCAGAAATTTTTTTGACCTTAGTGGAGGAATGGTTTCCCTTTAGAGATTGAGAGTTGTATGAAAAGTGATACAAGACTTACAAGTTTAGAACGACAGAAGAAGGAATACTTATAAAATTATAAGTAGGAAGATATTAATTAGGGATGAGTATTTCAGCTTCAAATAAGAGTTGAAATTGATAAGGTAGAGGAGTTAAAAACTTAGGGGCCAAGAAAATAGAAGAATGAGAGCCGAATGCGTGTTTAAAAAATTGGGTAAATCTACTTTTATCACCAATAAATGGGTTTTCCTCTTATGAACGAGAGAAAAAGAAGAAGAAGAAAGAAATTAATAACCTACTCTTATCAGCAATGAATGAGAGAAGAAAGAAGAAAAAAATTGGTAAAGTTTCTTTTTATGAACTGTAATATGTTTTTGTTGATATTTTTTATATAATTAACCGATTATAATAGCTTTTGTTATACCTAATAGCCTATTTTTAATAAAAAGAAAAAATCTATTAATGATCCTTTAGTGATGTTTGGAACTTCTTAAGGATCATTTTAGATAAATACCATTTGAATTGGATCGAATATTTTAAATAAATAATAGACTATCTGTGCATTGACCATGGTAGACCGGTAGATGTGAAAAAAAAAATGACTAAGGGTAAAAAGGTAAAACACATGGATGGAAATGTTGTCACACCGCGACTCCGCGAGTTCCGTAAAAATGGACCTCAAACTCCAACGATTATGGGTGATTAATATTTAATAAATACAATGTTCCTGTCAGCGCCGGTTATAATGTCGGCGATCAAACGGAAAACAAATCACAATCTGTTAAGTCTATTTATTTAATTGAGAAAAGACGAACATAACTTAACCAGACCTTAACGATCTGTTAGCTCTGGTTAAGTTTTATTTTTCTTCTCCTTCTCTTTCGCTTCACTGCTCGTTTTTCTCACCCTTTCCTAACTTCACTAAGCAGAGCCGGTCTGCTTATCGTGCGACGGTGCGCGTACAGTGCCCTGTCCGAACTCCGGCTATGAGAATATCATCGCCTACGGAGTTCAGCCTCTTCTTGATATTAGCACCAACTCTACTCTTCCTTTCTTCTGATTTACTTTGTGCGTATTCACTCTCTGGCTCGCTTAATGACTCATCTTGGTTGCTGGATGCCAATGGAACTGAGTCAAATGTGTCTACAAGTAAGCCAAGAGAAGGTAGTTTTGCTGATATGATTGATAAAGCTTTGGAGAATGAGTTCAATGAGAATGATCAAAATGAAGGTCTGTAGATCTACTCTCTGATTTACTCAAGTTTGTGTGTTTGTTCTATTCTTCTTCTTCTTCTTTGAATAGATAATTGTTTTTTTTTTTTTTTTTAATTTATTGAAAAAATTAGAGTCTTGCTAGTTCCGAAGAAATCGCTGAAAAAAATTATGAGAATTTAGGACGTAGATATAGGGACTTGCCCTGATAAGATTTGATCCCTGAATTTTCTAACTTTTTCATCAAATTTTGATTTCTGAAATTATCGTTTATTTTTCCTTTGAAACTGTTTGATTTGCTTTTGATATTTGAAATGAGTAAAATCCGTACAGTGTAAAATACAAATGGGGTAAAAAAAAAAAAGAATTAAATAAATACTAATTTGATTGTTTATGTATTTTTTTGGTTATCTCTTAGAAAGCCAAGCGGTATAGGAGCTCGTTAAAACCAATAATTTTGCTGATGTCTTTGCCTTTTGAATTTGATTTTGCTTCACTTTTCCATTGGGTCTTTTTAAACTGTAATTGATGTTTATTAGAATCGTCATCCTTGCAGCTGCTGATGCTGGGAGTTTCAACAACAGCGTAGCTGAACAGCAGGTTTGTGTTACTAAGTTCTCTGAGTATGTGGAACGACAAGCTTTAAGTCACTGGTTTGCAACCATAAAAAACATAAAACTTATCGTATGACTAGTAAATATCTTACTTTAACTTCATATATTTTGGTTCGTTATCAATATTACTGGTAGTTATTACCATAGCTTGAATTATATTCTGAATGTATCTTTATGATTTTTGACTTGATCAGGCAGTTTTGGAAACTGTAGCCAGAGTTAAGCCAAAGAAAAATGAGACAAAGGAGGAAAAGTATGTGCTTAAGTCTTCATCCCAGTATATTATTATTTAGTTTAAGGTTCAATCAGATTTGGGCGTTTGGTTTCGGAGTAAAAGGGCATTAACTTTGGATTGCTTGCTACTTGATTAATGAATAGGTCATTCCAACTTCATGATGTTTTCAATCTGGATAATGATAATGGTGCAGAAGAAACCCCAACATTGATAGATCGGAAGGTAAGTTTGCTTTGGAAATGGTTTTGCTATTTGTTTTAGTCCTTGTTTCTGTAAATACATAATCTACAGGTGCCATTTTTTCCAGGATAATGTCTTTATTATATCAAATTTCAAATCAAAATATCCAGTGCTGCAGCTAGATCTGAGGTAAATTGTTAAATTGTCAATAATTGAACCAAAATTCTTATTCCACTCGGAAAACATGCTGATATGGACTCTTGTTGCCTTATAGATTGATATCCGATTTGGTTGTTGTTATTGTGTCTGCAACCTGTGGTGGCATTGCCTTTGCTTGTGCTGGACAACCGGTCTGGTTATTTTTTATCCGAGTTTTACTGTATTGATAAGAGTGGAACCTACTCTTATATCATTGCTGATTTCTTCATATTCTAAAACTTAACAGGTTATTACCGGATATTTGTTAGCAGGATCTGTGATAGGACCTGGAGGGTTCAATTTTGTCAGTGAAATGGTGCAAGTAATGTTCTTCCTTGCCAAGATTTTGCCTTTTGTTTTCTTATTTTTCTCAATTATTCATCTGTTTTATGTTATGACTTGAACTTGCTTGATTAAGTTTCAGTGTCTTTAGTAATCATATCAAACTGTTTATCATCAGTTAATTTGTGAAAAGTGAAAACCTTGTGCTTTCAGAGTTGATGCAGTATGTAATCTCTTTAATTTTGTTTAATATCATTTTTATAACTTCAAATAGTTATGTTGAAAAAAAAAAATCTAATAGTTAAATGTGGTTATTCAAAATCCTTGACTATTGATAGCTAAACTACATAGAAATTTCAAGAAATCATATTCAGGACTTTTGGTTCTCACTTTGAAAGTCTGATATATATGTTAGTTTATTAATGTCTATTCAATAATCGAGGTAATAAAAAAAGAGTATCAGTTCTCAACTTTCGGTTGGTTGTGCTTCAACTTACTTCTGTGTACCTGGAGATGGCTGAGGTATTTTTGTGGTACTATGGGATTTTGTATTACATGATCATCAAAGTGTGGGTTTGTTCTATTTTCAGCTTTCACATTCTTAGCTTGGCTAATGTTTATTATGCTCTAGAGACTGGAGAGCCTTACTTGACCTTTTCATATCAATCATGTTAGGTTGAAACAGTGGCTCAGTTTGGTGTAATTTTTCTGCTCTTTGCTTTGGGCTTGGAGTTTTCTACAACAAAGGTTAGCTTATGTTTTTCCCTGCATATCGTTCTTTTCTCACTTAGTGGTGTGCTACATTGAAGTGCTTACACACTTGCCAGAGCTCTTGAGGCTAACTTTACTTTTCTGTGATGCTAGCTTCGTGTTGTTCGAGCAGTTGCTATTCTTGGGGGTCTGCTCCAAATTTTCCTATTTATGTGCCTGTCCGGAATCATAGCATCAGTATGTTTATAATATTCTTAAGGAACTTCATCTTGCCATACTATATTTCACAGGGAAATAACCTTCATGTACGTGGAAAATCCATGTAGATATGGAACCATATGCATAATCTGATTATAACTGCTTGGACATTAACAAGCATGCATTACTTATGTTGTAATGCAACAACTATAAGAAAGGGATACTGATTTAACCATTTTCTTTGAGAGCTGGATAATCTGTCAAAATTTGAACCTGAAATCTAATTGTCACATGATCCCACTCTAAATAATGGACCCACCCCTTCCTTCAGAGATACATTGAAGAGAATGGTCTGAAATGATATTATTCTTTTGGCTAAAAAAGGAAAGAATTGTGCCATTATCAAGTTGCCTCCATTTATTGAATCACCACCTATCTATTCAGGCCCAATTCTTCAAGCTTCTTCGTTTCTTCTTCATCATCTTCTACATGTGGTCTATATCTATAAACTTTTGGTTTCGTTTCATAATTTCTTGTGTTGACCGTTCAATCCATAGGTTCTTATTTCTTGTATTAATTATGAAAGTTTTTAAACGGACCAAATATACCTGGTTTGAATAGGTTATTTTTAATTTTTTCTAATTTTAAATTAATAACCTAAATACAACGGTTGGATATGTAATCGCTTGTAAATAATAAAGTGCGAAACTTAAAAGTAACACGAATTTTTTAGGTGAAAATAACCTAAGCCACAACAATGATTTAAGAGAAATACCACCGGTCCACCCAATCTACACTATGAAAATTCGATGTCCAAGTACAAAGCCAAGTCTTAGACTACCCTTTATAGATAAAATCCTAACTTACGAGATCCTATTATATCTTCAATCCCCAAAGTCTATGCATATGAATCCAAACATCAGTAAACTCGAGTCACACAAAATACTGAACATATCAACCTAGCTTTGGTACCTTCTTAGTCCCTTATTTAATAAAAGTGTCACGTTCTCAGTCCCCCTATTTAATGAAAGATACCAAATTGGTTGAATTTTAAACAGTGAATGCAATTTGACGAGAATTGGTTTGTTTTTTTAGATATTTTGTATTATTTTTTCTGAAACGCGATACATAAAAGTGTCAAAAAAATGCAGAAATTTTTTCCTAAAATATAAAATTTACAAAAATAGTTGAGAAAAATATAAAATAAAAAATTATTGTATTGTCATTTTATTTTAATAGTATAAAATTAAATTTGAACATTACAAGATTTTTTTATTTCTTTGGTCAACTGTTTTTGTAAATTAAATATTTTATAAAAATTTTCTGTATCTTTTGGGCACTATTTTGTATCACCTTTTTGATCCAAATACGATATTTACAAAAAATGTGATTCATAAATCTATAAAGACAAATTAGTATTTGTTAAATTGCATTCACTATTTAAAATTGAATCAATTATATACCTTTAATTAAATAGGGGAACCAAAAATATATTACTTTGAAAATATGGGTACAATGGGTACATTTGGTTAAAATAGGGGACCAAAAAGGTACTAGATTTCGTCAACCTTAACACTTGAAAAGTTAGTATGAGTGCAAGGTGTCTTGGAACGGATTTAACAATGAGTAATTTTTACTAGAATATTCAAAATATATATCAAAGTAAATCTTTGGACAAGCAATTAAGCTCAAGTTCAATAATAATAGCTTCTTTAAAACTTAATAATTAAATCAATTAATCATGACCATACAAGATTATTTGAATCAAACACGAAGGAATGTAATTAAGAAGCTATATGAACATGAAAATTTGAAACAAACTGGCTAAAAAATATGGAAGTGTAGGGAAACAATTTTGATCACAAATTAATCTCCATGCCAAATAGCCATTAAACACAATTCCCCGTTTGGTGATATCTCTGATAATATGAATTAATTTTACCTTTGCCAAATTACTCCATTGAATCCCATGACCACCTATATATATTACTTCTTCTGACGTGAAGGTATTAAAGTCACTATTGCTTTTGCTGCACCTTTTCATACGATCACATAAATCAATAACTACACTTGCCGATACCCATTGATAATAATATTGAAGTTTTTAACTTCGGATTTGATAGCAAAACAAAATCTACAAGTAACACAATCACAAGACAGTAGAGATATATGACAGAAAATAGCAGAGAAATTAGTATGTATTAATCTCAGAAAATATTCTGGATAAGAGCCAAGTATTCGAGAGGCTTGGAATCTCTCCTAAAAGAGCTAAGCTCAATACAAAATTGATGGATGTCCTTTTCCACACTACTTTGTTGTCTATATTCCTCTTCTCGTCCCTATCTCTCCTTTAATTGATTTTTCTTGTAACAAACTTCCCTCACATGCATTGCCACCTCACAAAAGTTACACCTCATCATTTGTTGTGAATGTGTCCATTTTACCCTTATGCCTAGAATAAATAAAATGCACTTGTGGTCTATCAGTGCTCCCAGCCATACTTTCATCTCGTCCTCAAGGTGGAATTCTGAAAATTGCTTTTGTATCACGTAGAAATCCTCCCAAGTTGCTTCAAACTCCAGTAAAGTTTCCATTTCAATAATACTTCTACACCCTATTGGCCTTGGGTTTTGGGCGAACCCCCAATAACAATTTAGGTTACACTACTAATTCTAGCTCGAAAGTCAACTAGGGATGTATTATGGGAGAGGAATACGCTACCCCACGAGCCTGTCGCAACTGAGAAACATGAAAAACAGGTGTATAGTTGCTGAAGGGGGCAATTACTATTTATAAGCGACGTTTCCAATGCATTGTAGGATCTTATACGGCCCATAGAAGCGAGCAACCAACTTTTCATACTTATGGTGGATCAAGGATCGTTGTCTGTAGGGCCTCAATTTTAAGAAAACTATATCTCCCACAGCAAACTCCACTTGATGCCTTTTCTTATCTGCTTGAACTTTCATCTTTTGTTGTGCACGCAATAAATGCATCTAGAGGTCGTCTAGAATAGCATCCCGGTCCTCCAATAACTGATCAACTGTCAAAACTAATGTCGATCCACACTCGTAGCAAATGAGGTGGGGAGGATCCCTACCATAAAGAGCCCGCAAGGGGTGCAGTGGGTAGAAGAGTGAAAAGTATTGTACCAATACTCTGCTCATGCCAGCCATCTAGCCCACGTACGAGGCTATTTTGATACAAAACAATGCAAGTAAGTCTTCAAACACTTGTTAATCACTTCGGCTTGTCCATCAATTTGGGGGTGATATGCTGTACTTCTTTTGAGCGTTGTGCCTTGCAACTTGAACAAATCGCTCCAGAAATGGCTAAGGAATACTCGGTCTTGATCTGAGATGACGAATTGAGGTATTTTGTGAAGCCTGACTACCTCTTTAATAAAAACTCTGGCAATCGTTACAGCAGTGAAAGGGTGCTTCAAACCTATGAAATGAGCATATTTACTCAACCGATCAACAACCACCAGAATAGTATCCACACCCTCAAAACGGGGCAGTCTTTCAATGAAATCGACAATAACTTCATCCCAAACTTGAGCAGGCAAAGAAATAGGTTGAAGTAGCTCAACTGAGTGGTAGCGAGATACTTGTTATGCTTACATACTGTGCAGTCTTGAACAGACTTAATGACATGTCTGTGCATGCCCACCCAAATACATCTTTGTTACAATTTGTTAAGTTTTGGACTCACCCGAATGACCACCAATTGGGGAGTTGTGAAATTCTCCAATAATCGATGTAATGAGTCTGAGGTTCGGGGCACAACAAGGCGACCCTTGTAATACAAAACTCCTTGCTCTACAGTGAAACCAATATGTTTCTGGTTGTTTGAAATTACTTATTCTCATAACTTTTTAAAAAAATTCATCCCCTACTAACTCCTCTTGTAAAACTTCTCAGTGTTGCCATTGAGGAACTTGTAGGATTGAACACTCCCCCTTTTTTGGGACTCGACAAAGAGCATCCACTACGTTGTTCCTTGCTCCACTACGATATTGAATATCAAAATCATAACACATGAGCTTAGTATCCATTTTTGATATTCAACACTCACAATCCGTTCCAACAAAAACTTCAAACTTTTTGGTCAGTTTTGACTATAAATTGCCTACTGAGCAAATAGGGTTGTCATTTTACTACTGTGAATACTATAGCCATCAAGTCCTCATAAATAGACTTCAACTGAGCTTGTGTTCCCAAGGTATGGCTATAGAAAGCTATCGATTGCTGACTTTTTATGAGTACAGCTCCCAACCCAAATCTTGAAGCATCTGTTTCAATGACGAACGCTTGGGTAAAATCCGGCATTGCTAGCACAGGTATAATCGTAATAGTCTTCTTCAGCTCATCAAAGGCTCTCATTGCCTCCTCATTTCACTCAAATTTATCTTTTTTTAGTTGCTCAGTCAATGGCAAAGCAATATTGGCATGCCCAGCAAATTTTCTATAGTACCCTGTCAATCCCAAAAAACACCTAGCTCCCTCAAATTGGTGGGGGATGGCCATGATACCATAGCCTGAATTTTACTAGGATCAGCTGTAACTCCTAAAATGATGTGGGCCAAATAAGCAATTTGGATTTTCCCAAATTCACATTTCTTATGATTGGCATATAATCGGTTCCTCCGCAACACATCCAAGACCTATGCTATGTGTTCTTGATGGGACTCCTTTTTGGCACTATAAACCAGGATGTCATCAAAGAATACTAAAACTAACTTTTTGAGGTATGGTCGGGACAACTCATTCATAAGAGATTGAAATGTTGCTGGTGCGTTGGTAAGTCTGAAAGGCATCACCAAGAACTCATAATGGCTGTCGTGCGTTTTGAATGCTGTTTTTGGTACATCACTCTCTGACCCTAATTTGATGGTTCCCAGATTTTAGGTCAAGCTTTGAGAAAATTCGAGCTCCACATAATTCATCCAGGAGTTCATCAATAACAGGGATCAGATATTTATCTGGTACTGTTGCTTTGTTTAAAGCCCTGTAGTCGACAAAGAAATGCCATGACCAGTCATTTTTCTTCACTAAAAGCACTAGGCTTGAATAAGGAATGTTGTTGAGTCTTATAATTCTAGTTGTGAGCATCTCTTTTGTCAATTGTTCTATATTATAATTTCAACTTTGTGCATCTCTTTTATCAATTGTTCTATCTCATCCTTCTGAATGTGATGATACCGATATGGCCACACACTAATCGACGAGTGGCCCTCCTTAAGAAAAATGGAATGGTCATGTCTACTGGCAGATGGCAACGCTGGGGGCATATTAAAAATAGTTCCATGCTCAGATAAAATTGGAGTTAAAAATTGTGGATTGACTGACCTATTTTTATCTGTGAAGCCCATATAATTGAGTTTCACTAGAATCCCTGCGCCCTTTGTGTTTAAGGGTCCTCATCATTACTTATGGGTCCCTTCTTAGCGTCACCGACTCATCTCCCAATTTGAACTTCATCAACTGTATTTTCTAGTTAGTATGAGTAGGTCCTAAGGTTTCCAGCCATTGAATTCCAAGAATCATATCCGTACTTTCCAACCCCAATGGGAGAAAATTGTCAACGACACCACTCCTTTCAATTTCATTGTCTTTGGTGTTGTAAATTCCACCACTGAATTAAGCGATACCTCAGCCAATGAATTAGCTATAGCCACCTCAATTTTAGGTTCTACTTCTAGCAGCCCCTTCTCATCCTCGGTTTCCCCCAACTCCAAGTCATGGGTCATCAAAACACTGATTTCCTTCGCACAACGATGGCTAGGACCCCATTTCTTATCACATTTGTAACACTACTCTTTTTCTCTCTTTTTTTTTTTTTGTAGTTCGGTGTTTGTTAGCCGTCGGACCTCCCTGTTTGGCCTTACCATGGTGGCGCCACCACCCAGTGGCTGTCGGAAGATGTCGCCCCCTCCCAAAATGAGTCGCTTGTTGTTCGCAAGCCCAACCCATCACGCGTGAGCCATCATTCTTTCTTGTGAAGCCTTATTCCCACCATAAGTTTTTCTTCTATTTTCGGGGCTAGCTCTATGACTCGACCCAAGTTCGTGGGCTCTAATACTCTCAGTTCGATTCGTATGTTAGGCCTAAGCCCATTAATAAAATTATACAATGCAACCTCGGATACATTTGATAATGGAGTTGAAAATTCTATGAAGTGTTGGTGATACTCTCTAATGCTTCCTTGTTTCAGAGCCAACTATTGTTCATGAAGAGACCCCTCCAGAGTATTCCCGAACTGTTTTAGGATCATCATTTTCATCTCGTCCCATAGCTCTATAGACCTCTTTTTGTTTTCCTATTGAAACCAAAGTAGTGCCTCTCCTTCGAAGCTAATTATTGCTACTTCCAAATTCTCATTCGTGAGCTGACGAAGAGCAAAATAACGCTATGCTTTCATAATCCAGTCATCTAGATTAGTTCCATCGAAAACTGGCATTTCAAGTTTTAGGAATCAAAAATCCGGTCGTGACCCCAGAAATGTTGTGGTACCATTGTTTCCTTGCTCTTCAGTCACCATCGGAGTGAGTATTATAGGATCCTTGGACTTTCACGACAAAGAAGCAATTCTGGCCGAGTCTTCATGCAATTTGATGAGAAGGTCCAATTGTTTGTTCATGTTTTGCATTTCCTCCTTCAAATTACCCACCTCACGCTAGAGTTCTTCTTGCATCGCTCCCACAACTTCTTCCATGGCATCCATTCGTTGAGCAACATTCTTAGTAGCCATACTCCCAAGTTAGTGCTCTTATACAAATTTGATAGCAAAACAAAATCTGCAAGCAATACATTCACAATACAGTAGAGATATATGACAGGAAATAACAAAGAAATTAGTATGTATTAATCTTGGAAAATATTCTGGACAACAGCTAAGCATTCAAGAGGCTTGGAACCTCTCCCAAAAGAGCTGAGCTCAATACAAAATTGATGGATGATGGATGCCCTTTCCCACGCTACTTTGCTGTCTATATTCCTCTTCTCCTCCCTCTCTCCTCTAACTGATTTTTCTTGTAACAATCTTCCCTCACATATGCATTGCCACCTCACAAAAGTTGCACCTCATCATTTATTGTGGACGTGTCCATGTTACCCTTATGCCTAGAATAAGTAAAACGCGCTTGTGTCTATCACTCATCTCACACGTTATAACGACTAATGTGTATATAGGTGATGGTAATAACATTAAAACATTAGGGTTAATTTTTTTTGGCTTAATTACCCAAGGCCCATTAAAAAATTAATAAATAAAAAGTTAATTTTGGGACACGTTGAAAGACATTAAAGAAAAGAGTAAGTGATAATTTCATTTGTTGGCTCAAGTTTAGATAAATATTTTAAAATAAAAAATCTCAAGCTCGATCGATTGATTGAATAGACTTTAATTTTACCCGAAGTGACTTGATGGAAGTCAAGCAAAACTAGATCCATTGAGCCTTGAAAAATTCACAACCTAAAAGTGACATGAGAGAGGTCTAGACAAAAGTGGATTAAAACTCGATTGATCTAACACCTTGATCAATCGATCGAGAACCTATTTGATCAATCGACCAACGAACGTTTTGCACCAAAAATAATTTTATGTGTTGTGAACATGTGCTAGTTAATGCAATGAGTTCAGTACTGTGTGATAGTTATAAAATATTGAAATACAAATATATAGAACTTAGGCTTTTTTTCCTTTTGTTTAAGAGACTTAATAACGAGTCTAGAACATAGAATATAATGAAATGTTTTATCTATAAAAATTTTCAACACTTGTATACTTTACAAATTCCCACTTTGACATTTTCTTGTGACAAAACTATTCTCTCGTTACATGACATTGATAGGAATAAAAATGTTACATAGAAGGCTTAAATTCCATAGTAGAATCATCCCTTGATCTGATGAATCCATGTTCATTGAAACATAACAAGCTTGTTTGTAATTGAAATCACATTGACAAATAAACACGATAATTTAGCTTGGAAGTCTTATTGTTTATTAATTCAGTTAACATAAAAGTAACGCAAAGTTCATATAGTTCATGCATTGACATCAAACTAGGTTAACTTAATATATGAAAACAAATCATAATGATGTGAATTGTTTTTCCTCCGAATGTGTTCTCCCTATAAATGCATCTCTCCCTTTATGCAACAACCAACATAAAACATGAAAATGATGTGATGTGAATTACTTTCATTTTTTTTGACATGCGAAAAGGAAAAAGCACGTAGAAGAATTTACATACGTAAAAATAATGGTAAAATATGATGCAAAAATGTTATGAAGCTAAACTCCCCCTAAAGTCGGGGCAGAGGTATAATAATATTTTAGGGGGGCTAAATACAATTTTTTTTTGTACAAATTATAAAATTTTATTAAAATATTAAAAATTAAAAAATATATCATAATGTATAATTAATAGAGTTATAGTAGAGTACTTAATTTAACACTAAATTTTACGTGTCATATTATAATAGACATACATTTATCACTCAAAAATATAGATTAAATACATTATAACTAACATATAACAAAAATTCAACAAAAATTATAATAAGTTAATTATTAATATCATACATGTACAAAATAAATTTATTAACTAAAAAATCTTAGCAAATAGAAAGCTTATTCAACAAAATTTATAATTGTTAAAACTAAAACTATAAAAAAGTATATGAAAATGTAAAAAATAAAATATGATTTAAAATTTTAAGCTTGAAATTACATTTAAAAATATATTGTTGATAAATAATATAAGATTGACTAATAAAAATGAATGAAAAACTAAAAAAGAAATATTAAAATTTTCATATAAAAAAATCCTAAATAAATTCAAAAAATTATTAAAATAAAATGTAAAATAATAATATTAGATAAAGTTAAAATTTGGGTTGAAACAAAACTTTGATAATATAAATTATAAAAACTTAAAAGGTTAGTATGAAATTTACTGTATTCTTTTTTTAATTTTTATAATGTTAAGTGTAAAGTTAAATATTTGAAGTTTTTTTTTGAATTATTACATATTAATTTAAGAAATATTTTTATATAACATATGATTACAATTTTATTTGTCATTAATAGTTATCAAATATATAAAAAAATGTGTATACATTTTACTACTTTATTCACAATTCATGTCATTTTTATCAACGTATTTGTTAAATATATTTAATATATACTAAAATATGCATACAAAAATTAGACATAATATTCTATTACAAATAAAATATTTATTTAATGTTAAAAATATATACGTAATTAATTTTTTGTGAAAATGTTAGTCGGGCTGCAGCCCTCACTATGCTCCGCCTCTGTCCTAAAGGTAAAAGCACACTGTAAAAATGAGTCAATGCAAAAGTGCAATATAGCTTAAACTATCCTCAAGTCCTATAACTCCCTAAAATGTAATATCAATTCAATGAGGATAAATAAAGTGAAGTTGAAACAAGAAAATAAAAACTGATTATTTATTTATTAAAATAGCCACATAAAGCAATAAACTCATTTAATTACAAACAAGCATACAACCAAGTAAGAATTCATTTTTGTTCAAATTTTGATTATTCATTGCAGGAGAAGGCAAGTAAAGTTGACAATGCACGTAAGCATATTTAATGACATATTAACATTCACTCAAAATAGTATACATGAATCTCACTAGTATACTAATTCATTTATGACCAATCAAGAAAGATCCGAAAGAAAAAATATCACCTATCATACAAAATTGCAATTGAGTCTTTAATCACAAATAAAATGTCTACTAAGAGAGAACTTAAATTTTTTTATTTTATTTCATAAATGAAGCACATTATTATTTATTTTTATTTTTAACCTCTTTAGCTTTTCTTGTGCATGCTAATTATAATTTTTTATAAGCATATTTATTTTTTTTGAACAATTTTTTAATTTATTTTTCGACATGCGTGAGCCATAAGCCTATCATGATGATTTTCACACTAGTTGTGAGCTAGCTCTCTCTGCTTACT
Source organism: Elaeagnus macrophylla (assembly GCA_029378325.1). Classification (NCBI taxonomy): domain Eukaryota; kingdom Viridiplantae; phylum Streptophyta; class Magnoliopsida; order Rosales; family Elaeagnaceae; genus Elaeagnus; species Elaeagnus macrophylla. Next base: position 5,124,171 of record CM055653.1, read on the forward strand.
GTGGTAGCATACATCACAGTAAGTAGCTCTATCAATACTATGTGCCTCTCTACAGTAAAGAATTAAAAAAGAGAGAAGTCAAAATAATTTTGCAATCAAGCCAAACTCAAGTCCTAGAATCTTTAGATAGCGATCATAAACTTCAAGCATGCAAAACATATACATGTGCTATGTTACATGGACTCAATGTTAGGTGTCGAATACAGATACGTATCTAGAGGTCGGACTTGTAAATTTTAAAATTTTGAGATATATGGATATGTGTCTAATTCTTAGACATGGCACTTGGATACAAAAAAATATAACAATAAATATATTTAACATATATAATATTGTAGAGTTTATAATTATATCTAGATGACAATTAAAAGCATTAGCTTGCTACCAATGAACAAACAAAAACAGTTTTTTTCCTTTTCCTTTTCCTTTTAAGTAATTATTGTATCTTCCCATTATTATGTGTAACCATAGGATTACTAAAGGCTTATTTAAAGCTCAAATGATATGCTTTCAGGCCCTTTTATAATATATTAAAAAACACCAACCCCTAATCTGATGCCCTAGTTATTTTGTAATTTCTTTTCTTGCTTATTCCAATTGCCACCTTTGCTTCTCTTCTCCCCCTTCTACTCCTACTTCTTCCCTTTTCAAGCTTTCTCGCTCTCTGACATCATCTTCTTCTTCCCTTTCTCCTCTTGTTGCAGTCAAGTCTGATTCCATAACGACATATCCAAGACATATCCCGTGTTGGTGTTGGTGTTGTGTCGCGTTGACACCAGTATAGTGAGGCAAAGTGCCGAGTTGAGGTAACATAGCATATTTGTTCAGTGAGTGAATAAATTCATGTCAATATTAATGATCATATATAAATAATGTAGAATCACCATACACGAGTTTCAATTGTACAATCATTTATACAATGAAAATCAAATTGAGTCAAGACACTAAAGACAAGGTTGTAATTGTATGTTTGTAAATGTTCTCTAATTTTATTACCTTGTTGGCAAAAAAGAAACTTTTTTTTAATATTAACAATTAAATTTATACAATGAAAATCAAATTGAGTCAAGACACTAAAGACAAGGTTGTAATTGTATGTTTGTAAATGTTCTCTAATTTTATTACCTTGTTGGCAAAAAAGAAACTTTTTTTTAATATTAACAATTAAAAAATCCTAAGAATAAATTAAATGTAAACTTATAAAATTATTTACCTAGGGTCATTTAAGCATTCGAACAAAAGTACCTAGTTGAATAATTAAAAATGATTAGGTGACTAGAAAAATAATCTTTTTTAACCTAAATTTTTTTTTGAATTTCGATTTCTTTGTCTTTGGGTTGGGGTTCAACTTATAGGCATCATGTTATTGGACTTAGTTTTACTTTTCTCATTCATCCTCAATGAAGATACAACATGCATGGAAAGAGGATAATAATGAGTCATATAATTAAATTCATTAGTTTTCGCTTGCCTTTTTGAACCTACAATTTCATGATTTATAGTAGAATTATTGATCATAATATGCATAGATGAATGATAATAATGAGTCACATGACTAGAAGCATGAAAAGAATTATTAAATTGAGGAGCATTCATGAAAAACCTATGTTTTGGTATTATGCAACCTTTCCTACCACAATGATAACATACATGCACAAATTTAGTAGTTTTAGCAACTATAAGTGTAGTGGGTGTTTTGTGCACAATTACTAGTAGTAGGGTAAGGATTAGAAGGCCTTATAAACGTGGTATTGGAAGTCAAAGGGGTAGAGCTTTTATCGAAGTATCAAATACTCAAGTCTACATGTATCACCATATGACTTACTAATGCTCATCTAGCTGTTGAGCTCCAATAGTCAACTACTTTTCTTGATTGCTCAAGTTCTTGAATGAGCATTTTATTTTCCTGTTTAGTTATTGCAATACTTAAGTACAAGACATTAACTTATTTTTGCAATTCAACTTTTTTTTTTCCTAAGATAGAAAAGTTAAGTTCATACATTTTGATTAAATAATTCAGTTTAACTACTTTTACAAGCAACTTTTCTTTTCTTACTTAGAACCAATGAAATCCTGAAAAGTTAATCAAAATTACTAGCTTGAATTTAGCAATAAAGGAAGAAGAAATAACTCCCTTATTGTCTGAGTCACTGTCAGATTCACTTGAGTGTCTACCGACCGTTGTAGTGAAGGCAAGAAATTTAGTCTCACCATCATCTGATTCACTAGCAATCTTATTGTTGCTTTCTGAGTCACAAACAATAGCATTGAATATTCTTCCATTTTTCTTCTTATTTACACACTTAACTGCAAAATGATCAATACCACTACATGTATAATAGTGATGACCATTAGGATTAGGTTTCTTACCTTTAGAAACTCTTCCTCAATCATATCATTGTCAATGTTTGAGACCTTTTTGGTACTCTTAAAAGGCTACATTTTTCTATCTTTTGACAGCTCAAGTATAAGCTCATAAATCTGTATTGATTTAACTAGCTCATCAAGATTTAGCATATTCACATTCTTACTCTTCTCCACTACAGCTACCTTCATCTTAAATGGTTCAATTAAGGAGAAAAGAAGTTTTCGGACTAGATTTGACTGTTCTATTTTCTCAATTAGATTAGAGCAAACATTAGTAATATTACAGAATCTAGCTTAAAATTTAAGTATCTCACTATCTTTCATTTGAGATTAAAACTAAGTCGTGAGAAGTCTTAGTTTTGTTTTCTTCAATTGAGAAGTACCCTCATGTGCTTGTGCTTGTGCTTGTGCTAGTGCAAGTGCAACCCACACACTTTTGGCAGTCTCATACGGAGATGCAACGAATTCAACCATCGACACTGCAACAAAAATGAGTTTAGACCTTTTTGGTTTGCACCCCTAAAGGAGCTTTCTTCACAGGTCCACTTTTTTTTATATATTTAAATTATGGTTGTTACACCATCTTTCATTACTAAAGGTGGTTTCCATCCACCAAAAATGACGTCCCAAATTTTTTCATCTTGTCTAAAAAAAAAGCTTGCATACAATCCTTACATTAAGGGTAATTATACCCATCAAAGAGCGGTGGTTTAACAGATGATCTACCTTCTTTCATTTGGTTAGTGTTTGTGTTCCTACAAATCAAAATAATTAAATGTGTATGGTGTAGGCTGTGATACCAATTGAAAGTTTTAAAATAAACTAAATATACGAATAATCGGACATGTAATCGCTTGTAAATAATAAAGTGCATAAATTAAAACTAAAACAAGATTTGTATGTGAAAACAACCTAGGTTACAACAATGTTCTAAGAGGAAAACCATCGGTCCATTGGATCACTTAATCTATCAACTATGAAAATTTAATGTTTCAGTACAAAGTTAGGTTTTAAACTATTATTTACAAATAAAGTCTCAATGTACTTTACTTACGATCCCTACTTTATCTTTGTAGTTAGGTTGGTGCGTGCGGACTTAGACCAATGCTTTGGTAAACTTGAGTCACACGTATAAATAGCACAAATGCAAGATGTGTTCTAAAACTAATTTTACAATGAATAATCTTAAATAAAAGATTCAAACATATATCGAATATATCAAATCAACTAGCAAATTCTAAAACAAGCAATTAAGCACAAGTTCAATAAAAATAATTTCTTTGAACTATAATAATTAAATCAATTAATAATAATCACACAAGATTATTTGAAGCAAACATGAAAGAACGAAATCAAGAAGATGCTATATGGACATGAAAATTTGAAACAAACCGGCTAAAAATTATGGGTGTAGATGAAGAAATTTGACCTCAAATTAATCTCCAAGCCAAATAGCCATTAAACACATGAATTAGTTCCCTGGTGATATCTCTGTTAATATGAATTAACTTTACCTTTGCAAAATTACTCAATTGAATCCTATGACCACCTATATATATTTCTACTTTTGCTGATGATGAAATGAAGATATTGAAGTCAACTATTCCTTTTGATGCAGCTTTTCATAGAATCACATAAATCAATATCAATAATAATATTCAAGTTTTTAACTTCAGCTCAGCTCACACGTTATGACGAATAATGTGTATATATGGGTGATAGTGATAACATAGAAACATTAGAGTTATTTCTTTTTGGGTTTAATTATCCAAAGCCCATTAAAAACCTTAGTAAAATAAAAAGTTGATTTTGGGACACATCCTAAAAGCATTGAAGCACACTAAAGAAAATAGTAAGTAGTAATTTCACAATTTGGCTTGAGTTTAATTAAATATTTTTAAAACAAAAATCTCGAAATTGATCGATCGATTAACGATAACTTGTGCACTTGAACTTTACCCCGAGAGGACTTGATCAATCAACTCTTTAAAAATTCACAGCAAAAAATTGATCCAAGAGGTCTAGACAGAGGTCGATCAAAATTAAATCGACCTAACTCCTTGATCGATCGATCTATCTACCAAAATACTTTTTGCACCAAAAATAACTCTAAAGTGTTTTGAACATGTGATAATAAATGTATGAGTGTAGTACTATGTGTAATAGTTATAAAAAATATATTTGAATTACAACTATCTAGAACTTGTGAGTTTCTTCGGTTTTGTGAGAGACTTGTTAAAAGAGTCTAGAAACTAGAATAGAATGAAATGTTGTTTCCGAAATTTTTTTATACTCATAGACCTTACAAATTGTTTTTTTAATTTACTTTTGTACAGGAATGTAATATGATTGATGATGTAGTTCTGATTGGATGCTTTTTGCAGTTATGTGGGGGTAAAGCATCAGAGGGGATTTTTGTGGGGGTATTCCTTTCAATGTCGTCAACAGCAGTGGTAAAATCTGTTAGATTGTTTTAAGCAAGTGTGCATGCACACATCGACACTATTTATAGACTTGTTGCTTGATATTCTTGTCTAAAATATGTGTAATTATGGTCTTAGGTTTTGAAGTTTTTGATGGATAAGAACTCGTCAAATTCCCTTCATGGTCAGGTCACCATAGGCACCCTGATTCTGCAGGTTTGTTTTTTATTACATTTATTCTTCTTATAAACTTGTATACTCTTGCTTTAAATTTTTTTTACGGAGATTTGGCTATCAGGACTGCGCTGTGGGTTTGCTGTTTGCTTTGCTTCCTGTTCTTGGAGGGACGTCTGGTGTTCTTCAAGGATTGATGTCCATGTCCAAGTTGTACGTTTTCAATGAACTTACCTTTCATGCGATTTAGGTGCATGTATAATTTATTTTTCAGAATATGGGATGTTCAAGTTTTACTACTTTAGTAAAACTTGCATGAAGTTGTTTTCACATATGCTCTGTTTGACCAGGTAGTTGTATGAGCATCCGTTTACACTATTCTGGAATAATTCCCTTTCAGAGACTAACAAATCCAATAAAGAAATGTGATGATAATAATAAAAGCGTCATTTTATGGGTGATACTATCATATTTTGGGCTTAGGATGCTTAAAGATTCCTTAGAGATTTCTCTCTCTCTCTCTCTTTTCATCATTGTTTATTGTGTATCACTTTTATCTATTGCCCCTGATTATGTACCTTGCCTTAGTTTTTGTATGCATTAGACTTATTATCTTTTTTCTTTTTTTACCAGGACGGCTTTATTGATTATGTTTTTGGCTGTTCTATCAATATTATCCCGTACTTGTATTCCTTGGTTATTCAAACTGATGATTAGTTTGTCATCTCAGGTAGAATTTTCATTATAGTCAAACAACTTTTGAATCAATTTTAGAATTGGTTGGTTGATTTGTTTCTAGTTTAGTTACTTGGTTGCACAATTCTCCTGCAATAATTTTTTGTGTGCAGACCAATGAACTCTATCAATTGGCATCAGTTGCCTTCTGCTTGCTTGTAGCATGGGTTAGTTTGCTTTCTATATAAACTTTGTGGAATTTTTTTTATTTGTTTCTAGAGCAAAGTGTTATAGAGATCCCTCAAATATTAAATTAGGTCATTTGTGTCATTTGGTTCCTTGGATTATAAGTGGTGTTATTGGTCCCTTAGTTTTTGAAAAATAGGTCAATTAAGAACAAAACACATGATTTTAATGATTTTTTAATTAAAATATTATTTTTTAAAAGGCCAATTAAGAACAAATTATATTATTTTAATGTTTTTGACATTAAATTATTAATTTAAAAAATAATATTTTAATTAAAAAATCATTAAAATTATGTGTTTTGTTATTAGTTTGCTCTTTTTTGTAAAACTAAGGGACTCAATGACACCATTTATAATTTAAGGGACCAAATAACATAATTTAAGGGACCTTTGTGGACCTACTCTCTTATTTCTATCTACATTCCAATAAAATATCATTTTGTGTTCTTTATAAGCTTCTGTCTTCCCTCTTTCTAGGTCTTATAGAAGTCTACCACTTTGAGATTAGGAATTCTATTGCGTATTGGATGTGACTATATGATGGTTTGCATGATTGCAGTGTAGTGACAAGCTGGGACTGAGTTTAGAACTGGGCTCCTTTGCTGCAGGAGTGATGATATCCACTACCGACTTGGCTCAGCATACGCTAGAACAAGTAAGTTCGTAAACTGTTGGCTGTTTGGTACATCATGTTGCTGAGATATGGAAAGGCAATGAAAGCATTATCCAACTGTATGCATATTTGCTTTGATGCAATCATTCATCTTTGAAATGTAAGTAGTTTATGGTCTATTTTGTAACCAATTTTGATTTCAAGTTCCAATTTTTGAACTCAAGTGTTTAAAATAAGTGTTGTTTGGTAAGTGATTTCATTTTTAAGTTCAAAATTATTTTGGAACTCAGTTCCATTTTAACATACTTTTAATTGTTATTGAAACTTAAAAAAAGGTTTTAAAAAATATAATCTAAGTTCACTTTTCTTTTTATTAGTTACATTTACTTTTTCATTAGTTTTCAAAATAAGTGTTGTTTGGTAAGTAATTTCATTTTTAAGTTCAAAATTACTTTGGAACTCGGTTCTATTTTTTACACTTTTTATTGTTTTTGAAACTTACAGGAAAAAAAAAAAAAAAGGTTATGAAAATTATGTTCGAAGTTCAAATTTATTTTCATTAGTTACTTTACTTTTTTCTTTATTGTAACCTAAAAGGGAATGAATAAAAAAACCATACTTTTTACCAAACAAATTTTTGTTTTTGTTTTTTTCCTTTCTCAAAATGAATTAGAAAACATAAGACTAGCTTCAAACACAAGGACACAAAACTAATTACAAAACAAGACCTTAATCTTCTATATTGCTATTAGGATGTCTTCTACAGCAGATTTATTTTCCTTTTACTTTTATTCTTTGATTTGTTTGACTCTTTTGTCCTGTTATTTTTTCAGGGGAGGGTGGGTTTATTTACTTATTGTCATTTTGCTCCATATTCTATGACTAAATAAGAGCTGTTAGGTTGCATTTGTCCTGCTTTGGAATTTCACTTTTTCAGATTAGCACAAATGTGTTCTCCACAGATTCATGTGAACTTTCAAAGATCTTATTAACCCTTTTAAATGTGGCCCCACCTGAGAATCTCTTTTCTGCTCTAAGAATATTCGTATTACCTTTTTGATCTTCTCTGTGCAACTTTATCTCCTTTCAGATAAGAATATCCAATGTCATCCTTTTGTCATTTATTAATCTTCTCCTGATTTCATCATAAGACGACTTTGGAATTTTATTCTCTTAATTAGCAATATATGTCAGCAGTCTAGTGCAGAGAAGGTCGTATATTTAGAAAGAAAAAACCCAACCATATGTTGATAAAAGTACTCATTGTCGTCTGTGTTCGGTTGCTTATATGACTATGGCTTGCGTGTGGATTCTTAGTTATTACCTATCTGCCAATTACCAGACATGGAATGCTATGAGCTTTGTCATTGCTCCCATCTGTTAAGCTTTAGCTCTTTTTCATGCAGATCGAGCCCATCCGCAACTTTTTTGCAGCTCTTTTCCTTGCAAGCATTGGAATGCTGATCCATGTCCAGTTTCTTTGGAATCATGTTGACATATTAGTAGCTTCTGTTATATTAGTTGTTATAGTAAAAACTTTAGTTATTGCCACAGTTGTCAAAGGATTTGGTTACAACAATAAAACTTCAGTTCTGGTGAGATCTCTCTTTCTGGTTGAGAAACGTAAATTCTTTTTTATTATCAATTATGATAATTCTTATTTTCACGTTCTTGTTTGGCTGTTGCTATGGTTGATGGTTTTTGTAATCATGTCCATTTGTAGGTAGGAATTTCTTTGGCACAGATAGGCGAATTTGCTTTTGTTCTTCTGAGCCGCGCCTCCAATCTTCGTCTAGTCATGGTCAGTGCTATCATTTATATATTGCTACTTGTTGAGAATTTTTTTGATACTATACGCAACTAATGCCTTCATATTTAGTGGCTGATATACGTATATGTCTAAAGATGTATTATCGTAAAAGAACAATTTTTTCTGGGCCAAAAAAAGAATAATTCAAAAGCACAATTTTTAGCCAGAAGATACTTCATAAGCTTGCTTTTTAATAGTTGAAATATCGACAATTATCAGGGCAAACTATATTTGCTGCTTCTGGGAACGACAGCGTTTAGTCTGGTATGAAATTATCATACAAGTGACTGCCCAAGTAATATAGTTTGGTTTTATCATGTCTTATTTGCTAAGCAAGGAATTCTTGAACAACCTTTCAGGTAACTACTCCCCTGCTTTTCAAGCTAATTCCTGCCGTTGTTCATCTTGGGGTTCTAATGCGCTGGTTCCCTCCTGATGGTTCAATTGAGGTAACCCACTTCATATTAAATTTTGGACCTTTTTGCCGCTTTACATCTAATTATTTGGACTTTCTTCCAATCACTTTGGTTAAACAATGATGGTATACATGTATATTATTAACTTGGGAAATTACATCAAATAATACGATTTGGAGCTTCATAATAATATTTTAACTTGCATATAATTGAATTGATTCCAAAATAACATGTTAGCTTATTCTTAAGTATGCATAGTTTATGTACACTTGGTAAAATATGTACACGTTATGTACAATTGATATGCTATTTTGGACTAATTCGATTATATACATATTGTATATGCTATTTAGGGCTTGGACTCCAAATAACACCCTTAAAACTTAGTAACAAAAATAACACCTAATAACATTGAACGATTTAATCGGACGAAATTCAATATTGAATGGGTTTAACTAGACGGATTTTAACTTGTATGGCGTCCAACTAGCTGTCTGGCATTCAAGGTAAGAATGTTTGGGTTGGAATTTTTTTAGTAAAGATACACGAGCTGAACACATGCTATTTTTTTAGTTATAAGTTTTAAGGATATTATAAATGTTATTTTTCCTTTGTACCCTTTGTAGCTGAACGATGTGGTATCTTTGTTGACTTCAGATAGGGTTTAAAGGAGAAAGCCTTCGTGTGGATGGTGGTAAGCAACGTGTTATTTTGATGGTCCAAGGAGCTCATAATTCGTGAACACTAGCAGGAAGCAGTAATCTTTGTGAAGTGTTGTGATTTATAGAAAGTTGACCACAATCTTGTTTTCTGATTTGAAGCTCTTGAAATTATCACACCCATTTTGTGTTATTACAAGTCTTGATATAGGAGGAACAAAACAAGGGTTTAGCTAACAGCTGAAAGTACTAACAGGCCTTACCTACCATAGTGATTCTTTTCCAATGTTTTCCTTGATTCTTTTCAATTGTAACATAGTTCTATTATGCAATTTTGGTTGACATGTAAGGCACTTCTTTTGCAATATGGTTTTGGTAAGTGTAGGGCGTTTGAATGCATCAATCCTTGTCTTTTTACTAATACAATTAAATTGAGAGTTGTATCTGTATAAAATATGTTTCTTTTTACACTAGACCTTTTTTTTTTTTGTCAACGAGAAAAGGTCAAGTGTATAAAATAACTTGTTTGGAAAATTTATAGTATAATTGGAGTAGGTGCATGGAATACCTGGTGTGTTGCACCAGCTAGGAGTGAACATATATAGGTTGGTTTGAGTTTAGATTAAAATTGAAATCAATCTAATATGATCGATTTTTTAAAAATGAGAATCGAACCAAACCATAAAGTTTGAAAAATCAATCCAATCCGAACTAATTTTTTTTTATTTAGTTTGGGTTGGTTAAAAGAAATTTCTTCAACTTTTTTTGCTAATGAATTTTGTTTATTAATTTTTTAAACTCTTGTATTATAGTTTCTAAAGTTTTTAATACTACTTTTATTATAATACTTAATTTTAAAAATATAGATTTCAGTCACTTATTTAATATTATTATCTATATTAAACATAAAATGCAAGAAAAATTTAAAATTAAGATAAATATGCAATAAGGAATTGTAATCATATATTTGCTAAAATTTGCTAATTTTTATATTCAATAATATTATTTAGTAATATTTTTCATACAATAAAAACTTTAACGATAAAAATATAAAAGACGATGTACTTATAAATTTATTATAAATTTAAAATAGATAAATAATTAAATAATACAAAATTAGTGTTGTACGTGGATAAAAATAAATAAATGAGAGTATTTGATAGGGAAGTGATTCCATGAATTTTACTTAAATATCCAAACTGCAAAAATGAGTAAAATATGTTGGTAACTAGCTAGAGTTGGACGAAGGTGTGACTTATGAGAGGCAGTATAAAGTATAAACTTAATTAATTGTGAATGAAAATTAATTTTTTTAAATAATTCTATAAAATAATAATATAAATATAAAAATTGAAAATTTTTAACTACGAATCAAACAAGCCTAAAGAGGGGTGAATATGTTGTTTTCAATTTTAATAAATTTTAATTGCATAATTTACACACAACGGCCAGACATGCAATCACGTGTAAATATAAAATATGAAATTAAGAAATAACACACGAGATTTTTAGGTAAAAATAACCTAGGTCACAACAATGATATAAAAGGAAAACTACCAGTCCACCTGACCACCTAACTATCCACTATGAAAATTAATGTTCAATTACAAGGTAAGGTCTTAAACTACTCCTTATAGATAATGCCCCCCTATGTAACTTACTTACGAGCCGTCGCTCCTTTCACAGTCTCTAACAACAAGGTGTTTGGATCCGGACCAACGTTCCGATCTACTTGAGTCACACAAGATCAATCGAACCCTTCAACTTCAATAATTTCAAGTCACATGAAATATCAAACACATCGAAATAGTACCTGAAAAGTTAGAACAAATAACACAAGTGCAAAGTGTGTCCTAGAGCAGATTCAACAATGAAAAATCCTAACTAGCAGATTCAATAGCATATGATGTAAAAATAAATCAGCTAGTAAACTCTAGAACGATCATGTAAAGCTCAATATCATGAAGAACAGTTAGGTACATGAATTATTCAAACATAACCACACAATATGTTTGAACTATTAAAACAAGAAAATGCATAAGATTGATAGATGAAGAAAAGAAGATTTTTCTTTAAAAAAATTCAATCAGATGTTAAAAATATTATTTCGGTGTGGTGATTATTTTCACTAACAAGCGTTGCTTATATAGAGTCCAATTTGACTTAAAAGAGGATTAATAATAAAGATAATTCTACTCATATCAGGATTTAGTTTTCACCACAATTTTAATCAAATTGTATTTTACTTGTAACACTTAAAATGGGTCAATTTGGTAAATACGAGAGGCGGAGCAAAATTTCAAAACCACTCGATCGATCGAGAACCTCACTCGATCGATCTACTTGTTCCCAGTAATGCATAAAATAACCCGAGACCTCTCGATCGATGTTTGATCGATCGAACACCTCATTCTATCGATCGATCAACGCATGACTCGATCGATTAACGAATGACTCGATCGATCCAGTTCAACCCGAGAGCAATAGATTGAAGTCGATCTATACTCGATCGATCAACCAACATATGCACAGTTTCTTTTTGTTATGATCCATATTAAGTGTAGTGCTCAATTGTGTGAGGATATATGAATGAGAGAATATTTTACCTGTCATATGGGCATTGCAAGCTTGGTGACTCCATCATCATGTATCATCTGATTAAACGGTGAACGCTTATACTAGATTACAATCAATAATTTGTTCACGAAAATTGCTAATAATTATAAACCTTACAAAAATAATAATAATAATAATTAATAAATGAATTTAGTTGTTTTGGTTTTTTAAAGATTTTAATAAATGAAAATAAAATCAACCTAATATTAATTTATTATTATGAAGAATCAAACTAAATTAATGAAATTTAAGAATTGATTTTTTAGGTTGGGTTGGATTTAATAGGTTGAGTTGATTCTGCGTATTTTTGTTCACTCCTAGCACTAGCATTGTTTTGCTAGACTAAAAATTATCTTAGCAATTGGTAAATGGACTTTGTTCACATTAGAACAAGATTCTATAAACTAGGGTGGAGAGCCGTAATCACCCTTTGTTTAAGCCGCTGTTCAAAGTTTAGAAATAGTATCGTTAATTTCAATAATAATAATAAAAAAAGTCAATTTTTATTTTGTTTTATTTTATTATTATTATTTTAAATAGATGAAATTGTACTTGGAGTTTGTGTAGCACAAAACTGACTTGAAGTAGTAAATGTTGAATTTTCTTGCCAGATCATAAGATGAATTACATCTTTAAGATTTTATTTGAGAAAAAGGTGTTGTGAAAATTGAATATAATAAAAATAGTATTCAATAATTTTGAACGAGATTTATTAAGGTGATGTTCAACATTGAAGAGTTTTTTTTTTTTTTTTATGTAATTCAACATTAAAAGTTAATAATCGTAGTTTAATTTGAGCAATATTCACTGTAAAATAATTGGTTGGAGTTATTTTTAGAATATAAATAAAATAATAATTCTTAAACTTATAATAAAAATAATACTTTAATAATATTAAACGGGATTGAATTAAACTGAGTTTAATATTAAACAAATCTAAACAGCTATAGTTGAATTTAAACGGCGTTCAATGTGAGATGATGGGTTGTACTTTTTTATAGTAGTAAATTATATGAGCTAAATATAAGAGTATTATTTTTATTTTTATAAATTTTGAAGGTGTTATATATGTTTTCTTAATTTTTTTAAATAAAAAATATATGAATTAAATATAAGGATACTATTTTTGTAATTATAATTTTGAAATATGCTATTTTTATTATTTTTTTTGTTGGTGTAAACTTATTCTAGTAGATACATTTATTTCAGAGTTTTTATATTCTTATATATATATATATATATGAAAGGATATAACCTAAATTATAGATCTTAAGATCTAAACTTTAAAACCTAAATTCTAAATTTTAAGATCTAAACTCTAAATCCTAAACCCTCACATTTTAATAGTTAAGGTATAAAGGAGACAGAAGAGAGAAAATTATTCTCCTAAATCTCAACCCTTTAAATCTTATAATGTAAAAAATTGTAGTAACCGATCCTATCCCTATTCATACACAAACACACACATACGTGTGTGTGTGTTTGTATGTGTGTGTATAAATTCATCCATATATGTAATTTTGAACTTGTATTCAAATAGAAAATTAGTTCAAAATTTTGAACTTGTATTCAAATTTTGGTATTCAAAACTACGAATCGCATAAACAAGTGTTCAAAATTGCATGGCACAAAGATAACTTCGTACATGTTCGAAACTGAGAGTGTATAAAGCCATGAAATATATTCAAAATGTGAGGTTAAGAAAATGAACAGTGTTATATAACCCGATTGTTTTTCAGCACATGTAAGCACAGCCAACAATGTTTATTAAAATATTAATTGCTATTGATTTAAAAGATACTAACAAAATAATAACCCATCTGCTAATGAATGGATTTTTTTATTCTTTGTAAAACTATAAAGATATTTTCTCTTTATAGTGGTAGTAAAATAATCAGGTACACATGTTGTAAGTGGATAACTACATAATGTACTATTTTAATATTGAATTATGGAGGTCAATATTAGTAGTTGAAAAGTTAAATGATATAGTCAGCTTACAATTAATATAAATTATTTATTAAAATTTCATCGATTAGAAACCAATACATAGGTCCTCATAACATGAAAAGATAAGTGTAAGCTCATACAAAAAACTTCTCAAACTCCCTCTGATCTTAACATTCTTTTAAGAAACTAACTTAAGCATCATAATGGATATGACACCGTTCCTTTTAACATGATTTTTTAGTGACGTGTAGGATTGACATGCCAAGGCTACTGAACATAAATTAGCTTTAACATTTGGTGTCGTCTATGGGAAAGAAATTTGGTGTTCAACCAATTGAACTATCAAAAACTTAATAACATTCATCGTGTTCTTTGTCCTTGTTCATCACATCATTCATCAACTTTTCCTCCAAAAGCACGCTCAATCCATCAAACCACTAAGATGAACTCTCAATCAAGTTCTCAAAACTTTTCTCCCCCCATGTGATACGAATCAGCTGGCGCTACCACCACTTCACATCCCGAACGGGCCAATCACGAGGTCGAAGGCGAGACAACTTAAGGAAGCCTTGAACGAACTTGTCCAAGAGATAATACAAGGCCAAGGGATGATGAGGAATGACCACATAGCTTGTGAGAAGCCAAGCACGACATGGATTTATAGCTGCCGCGGCGAGTGGTCCTCTATTTTGGATAGGATTTTTGGCGAGTATTTGTGGTGTCGCGGCCCAAAGGGTTCTGTTTTGGCATGGCAACTAAACAGGCGCGCGCGTGAGTGTAGGCAGATGTGCGCGCAGAGATGGGCTAGTGTGCGCGCCGTGGTATGGTTTTGGTGCTCCATGGCACAAGCCTCTCGGGTTGGATGTCAAGATTTCTCGCCGCGACATGGATTTTGCTCCGCCGCGGCCCGCCTACTTTAAATGTTATATCCTGAGCCTCCTCGCTGCGGCATGAATGTTTTACCGCCGCGGCACAAATGTAATTTTTTGTAATTAGGACCATTGGATCAAATCCAATGGCTGAGATGCTTTCTTTTCTTTAGGTTTTGTTTGTACTCTATAAAAGACAAATTGTAGCAGCCCAAAAGGCAACCTTTGTTCATTTATGAAATATTTTGTTTTTCAAAACAAATTTGAGAGCCCAAGAGCTCATTGCTTCATTGCAAACCCAAAACTTATCAAAGGACTTGCATCCCTTTGTGGCGTTTCTACTCTTCTTCGTACGTGGTGCGTAATATCCATGTGTTAAGGTGAGTTTCTTGCAGCCTAAAATCTAGTTTTGTGCTTAGAAATCCCATGCTAATTTGTTGTTGGGTCTTGAACCGTTATCTTGTGGTTCTCTAGTCTTCGTGGCTAGTGGGTCGTAGGAATTGTGTTGTGGGGTTCGCATCATTTGGTATTAGAGCTCTAGGTTGTGACTCTAGATTCCTATCTTAATTTTTGTCATTTTTGATTTCATAGCAACCAAAAAAATTCTTCACAAAAAAAATCTGTGTTCTTCTTTGTTTCTATATGTTTATTGTATTTCCTGGATTAATTTGATTGATGTTATTGTTTCCTTCTTATCTTGATTGAATTTGGAGAGGTTTTCATATTGAAAATTTTTCAAAATTTGTTTTCGTAAAGGAAGGGTATTTTGGTAATCTCACATATTTTGTTCGTATTGAAAAGTGAGAACTAAATTTTATTCTCTTTATTTAAAAAAAAATTATCTCCCGAAAATATCTTTTCGAAAATATCTCGTGAAAATATCTCACGAAAATATCTCGCTAGATATTTTTATTTAAAAAAAAAAAACAAAAAAAAAAGTTAGAAAAGAAAAGGGGATATTTTGAAAATTATAAAAAAAAAAAGAGAGAAAAAGAAAGAGTGAATTCTTAATTCTTGAGAATTTACAAAATTTCTTTCGTTTTAGCGTCGTTCATGCTTTAACGGATCGTTTCTTTGTTTGTTTACATTTTACGAGTTTGAATTTGCCAAATTAAACTTGTTTCCAAAATTTATAGAGTTAGAGTTTCGAAACACTTCGAGTTAGTTTTCCTTTGTGCTTTAACATTGGATATTGCAAACTACAGATTGTTGAGGACGAAAACTCTACAATTGTGTGGAAGACTTGGATGGTTTGGTTTGTCAAAGGGCTTCGAGCGCTTCGACAATCAAATTCGAGTGTTAAACACGTGAGGTAACGAGTGAAAGTTCCAATTTTGTTAATTGCTAATTATTTATTCGTGTTAGTTGTTGTTAAGAATGTCTGACAGGAACAACTCAGAGGAAAGGCCCGACACCGCTTTTGTGATGAGGGCGTTACAACAGTCCATGGAACAGATGAATGCCGTCATGGTTAATATGAACGAGCGAATGGAACGACAAGAGGCAACTATCGCCAACTTGGGGCAAGAGGCACCACAAAATGCTCCTAATGTAGGAAGGCCTAATAGGAGGGCCCATATTGAGGAGGAGTTGGAGGAGGATAGTTTTGGTGAAGATTATTATGAGGGTGAAGGGAGGATGCCCTTCGGAGGAAGACATGGGCCTAGAGGTGGCCATGGTCGGGGAGGAGTTAAGAGACCCCCACAACGACCCTATGATGGGGTTGATAGAAACTTGGAGAGTATTAAGATGAAGATGCCGACATTCTAAGGAAAGAATGACCCAGAACTATATTTGGAGTGGGAGAAGAAAGTGGAGCACATATTTGCGTGCCACAACTACTCAGATGAGAAGAAGGTTAAACTAGCTGTGATAGAGTTTATTGATTATGCTCTAAATTGGTGGAATCAACTGGTTGTAGCTAGGAGGAGAAATGGGGAAAGACCAATTGATAGCTGGGAGGATATGAAAGCTATCATGAGGAAGCGGTTTATTCCAAGCCATTACTACTGAGAGCTATATCAGAAGTTGCAAAGGCTCACTCAAGGATTTAGATCGGAAGATGATTATTACAAAGATATGGAAATGACCATGGTTAGAGCTAGCATAGAGGAGGATAGGGAAGCCACAATGGCTAGGTTTGTTAGTGGTTTGAACCAAGACATTGCCAACGTTGTAGAGCTACATCACTATGTAAAGTTGAAGGATATGGTACATATGGCAATCAAGGTGGAGAGGCAATTATGGAAGAAGAGCAGCCAAACTTTCCCACCTAAGGTTAACCCAACAACATCAAAACCCATCCCTACCACACCATGGAAAAGTTGGAAGAAAGATGAAGCAACTAGCTACAAGCCAAGGTTTGAACCGAATAGAGGCAAGGAAATGGAGGCTAGTAAGGATAAGGGTAAGGTTGAAAACCCGATCCAATACCGAGACGTCAAGTGTTTTAAATGTCTTGGAACCGGACATATTGCATCCCAATGTCCGAATAAAATGACAATGATCGCTTAAGCTAATGGCGACATTGAGACGGATGAGGATAGTGATGATGAAGAAATGTCATTGCTAGAGGAAGCTAGTGATGAGGAAATAGGGCCCGTTGAAGGAGAGGCTCTAGTGATAATGAGGTCCTTGAGTCTCCAATACAAGGAAGAGGATGCGGAGCAACAACGAGAGAACATATTTCACACAAGGTGTCATGTGAACTCTAAAGTGTGCAATGTCATTATTGACGGTGGGAGTTGCACAAATGTGGCTAGTACTACCTTAGTTGAGAAGCAAGGGTTGCTGACAATCAAACACCCGAACCCCTATAAGCTACAATGGTTGAATGATAGCGGGGAAGTGAAGGTTAACAAACAAGTACTAGTATGCTTTTCAATTGGGAAGTACAAGGATGAAATAATGTGTGACGTAGTGCCAATGTAAGCAGGACATATATTGCTTGGGAGACCATGGTAATATGATAGGAGGGTCACACATGATGAATACAATAACAAGTATTCATTTGAGTTGGAGGGTAAGAAGATTACACTTGCACCTTTATCTCCTAAGCAAGTTTTTGAGGACTAAAAGAGGATGGTTAAAGAAAAAAGAGATAAATTGGGAGAAAAGAGTGAGGTGGGAGAGAAGAGTGGAGAGAGAGAAAAAGAAACAGAAAAGAAATTTGAAAATTTTTACGCAAAGGCGAGTGACGTAGAACACGCCTTCTTGGCGAAGAGGTCTGTGCTTGTACTTTTGTATAAGGAGACTTATTTTTCTACTAACGAGCTTGACAATGCGTTGTCAAGTATTTTTGTTTCTTTGTTGCAGGAATATGAAGATATGTTTCCTGACGAGATCCTGGACGGTGTACCACCATTGCGAGGGATTGAGCATCATATTGACTTCATTCCTGGAGCATCTCTTCCAAACTGACTGGCTTATCGTACCAACCCGGACGATA
Source organism: Elaeagnus macrophylla (assembly GCA_029378325.1). Taxonomy (NCBI): domain Eukaryota; kingdom Viridiplantae; phylum Streptophyta; class Magnoliopsida; order Rosales; family Elaeagnaceae; genus Elaeagnus; species Elaeagnus macrophylla. The sequence continues at coordinate 5,142,439 of CM055653.1, forward strand.
CCAAGAAGATACAAAAATGGGTCGAAGAATTTTTGACTAAGGGGCAAGTCAGGGCAAGCTTGAGTCCTTGTGCAGTGCCTATGCTACTTGTGCCTAAGAAGGATGGGTCAAGTCGTATGTGTGTTGATTGTCGAGCCGTCAACAACATAACGGTAAAGTATCGTCATCCCATTCCTAGATTAGATGACATGTTAGATGAATTGCATGGCTCTAGCATATTTTCAAAAATTGATCTTAAAAATGGGTATCATCAAATAAGGATGAAAGAAGAGGATGAATGGAAAACCGCTTTTAAAACGAAACATGGGTTGTATGAATGGTTAGTGATGCCTTTCTGGTTATCTAATGCACCCAGTACTTTTATGAGACTAATGAGCCATGTTTTACGTCCCTTAATTGGAAAATTTGTGGTTGTCTATTTTGATGATATTCTCATTTACAGCAAAAATTTGGAAGAGCATATTCAACATTTGTGTGCTGTTCTTGAAATTTTAAGAAAAGAAAAACTGTATGCTAATTTAAAGAAGTGCTGTTTTTGCATGAAAAAGCTAGTTTTTCTTGGTTTTGTTGTAAGTGCTAATGGAATAGAGGTAGATGAGGAAAAAGTAAAGGCGATTAGAGATTGGCCCTCTCCTAAGTCTGTTACTGAGGTTCGTAGTTTCCATGGCTTGGCTAGTTTCTATTGAAGATTTGTTAGAGACTTTAGCACTGTAGCCGCACCTCTAACCGAAGTGATTAAGAAAACTGTAGGTTTTAGATGGGGAGTAGAGCAAGAAAAGGCTTTTAATCTATTGAAGGATAAATTATGTATTGCGCCTGTTCTATCCTTGCTTGATTTTACTAAAACCTTTGAAGTTGAGTGTGATGCTTCAGGTATAGGCATAGGAGCTGTTTTGATGCAAGAGAAGCGGCCAATTGCCTATTTCAGTGAGAAGCTCGGTAGAGCCTCCCTGAACTATCCAACGTATGACAAGGAGCTTTACGCTTTGTGATACGAATCATGTAGCGCTACCACCACTTCGTATCCCGAACGGGCCAATCACGAGGTCGAAGGAGAGGCAACTCAAGGACGCCTTGAGTGGACTTATTCAAGAGCTATTACAAGGCCAAGGGATGATGAGGGATGAGCACATGGCTTGTGAGAGGCCAAGTAATGTGCTAGAGGCAGAATTGGAGAAAAAGGGTCTGCGCCGCGGCATGGAATAATGGCGCCGTGGCGAGCAACGTTCTGCTTTGATTAGGAATTCTGGACGTGGGAGCGCGCCGCGGCATAGAATTGTTCCGCCGCGGCACGGACCGTTCTGTTTTTCTCCGAGCAGTCCAAAAAGAGGGCGCGCCGCGGCACAAGAAACACCCGCCGCGGCATGGATCGATTTGTGCTTTAAAATTACCACCATTGGATTAGAATCAATGGCTAGGATTTTATATTTTCTTTTAGGTTTTCTTGTAACCTATATAAAGACATATTGTAGCAGCTCTTGGGACACTTCCCATTTTTTTATGAAAAATACTTGTTTGTTGCAAACAAATTTGAGAGCCAAAGCTCTCCTTGCTTAATTGCAAACCAAGAACTTATCAAAGGATTTGCATCCCTTTGTGGCGTTCAACCTCTTCTCCGTGCGTGGTGCGTAATATCCAAGTGTGGAGGTGAGTTTCCTGCAGCCAAATCTGTGTTTTGCCAAGAAATCCTTACCAATTTTGTTGTTGGGTCTTGAATCGTTTCTTCTTGGTTCTCTAGCCTCGTAGCTAGTTGGGTCGATAGGAATCGTGTTGCGGGGTTCGCATCATTTGGTATCAGAGCTCTAGGTTGAGACTCTAGATTCCTATCTTAATTCTTGTCAATTTCTATTTCATAGCACATAAGAAAATCTCTTCAAAAAAAAAAAAAAATTTCTGTGTTCTTGTTGTTTCTATGTGTTTATTGCAATTCCTGGAATAATCTGATTGATGTTGTTGTTTCCCTCTTATCTTGATTGAATTTGGAGAAGATTTCATGTTGAAAAATTCCCCCAAAATTCGTTTTTGTGGGAGAGGGGTATTTTGGTAATCTCACATGTGATTCTCGTTTTGAAAAAGTGAGAGCCAAACGTTTTCTCTGCATTTTATATAAAAAAAAAAAAATATATCTTCCGAAAATATCTCCCGAAAATATCTCGGAAAATATCTCACGAAAATATCTCGTGAAAATATCCCCCGAGAAATATCTCGTTAGATATTTATAAAAAAAAAAAAAAAAGAAATTAATTTAAAGAGGATATTTCGGAAATTATATATAAAAAAAAAAAAAAAGAGAAAAGAGAGTAAATTCTTGATTTTTCCGAGAATTTACGAAATTTCTTCGTTTTAGCGTCGTTTACGCTTAACGGATCGCTTCTTTGTTTGTTTACATAATTACGAGTTTGAATTTGTTAAATTGAACTTGATTCCGAACTAATAGAGTTAGAGTTTCAAAACACTTCGAGTTAGTTTCCTTTGTGCTTAACATTGGATATTGCAAACTACGGGTTGTTGAGGACGAAAACTCTACTTTGGGTGGAAATCTTGGTTGGTTTGGTTTGTCATAAGGCTTCGAGCGCTTGGGCAATCACATTCGAGTGTAAACACGTGAGGTAACGAGTGAAAGTTCCACTTTGTTAATTGCTAATTTGTTTGTTTGTGTTAGTATCATTGAATATGTCTAACAGGAATAGCTCCGAGGAAGGGCCCGATACGACTTTTATGATGAGGGCGTTACAACAGTCCATGGAACGGATGAATGCCGTCATGGTCAATGTGAATGAGCGGTTAGAGAGACAAGAGGCAACTATCGCCAACATGCGGCAAGAAGCACCGCAAAACGCTCCTAATGTGGGAAGGCCTAATAGGAGGGTCCATATTGATGAGGAGTTTGAGGACGATAGTTTTGGTGAGGATGTTAATGAGGAAGAAGGGAGGATGCCCTTTGGAGGACGACATGGGCCTAGAGGTGGCCATGGTCGGGGAGGTTTTAGGAGACCCCCACAACGACCCAATGACGGGGTTGATAGGAGCTTGGATAGCATTAAAATGAGAATGCCGGCATTCCAAGGAAAGAATGACCCGGAACTCTATTTGGAGTGGGAAAAGAAGGTTGAGCATATCTTTGCGTGCCACAATTATTCGGATGAAAAAAAGGTTAAGTTGGCCGTACTAGAATTCACCGACTATGCTTTAAATTGGTGGGATCAACTAGTTGTAGCTAGGAGGAGAAATGGTGAAAGACCGATTGATAGTTGGGAGAATATGAAGGCTATCATGAGAAAACGGTTTATTCCAAGCCATTACTACCGAGAGCTATATCAGAAGTTGCAAAGGCTCACTCAAGGATTTAGGTCGGTAGATGATTATTACAAGGATATGGAGATGACCATGGTTAGAGCCAATATTGAGGAGGATAGGGAAGCCACCATGGCTAGGTTTGTTAGTGGTTTGAACCAAGAGATTGCCAATATTGTGGAGCTACATCACTATGTAGAGTTAGAGGACATGGTCCATATGGCAATCAAGGTGGAGAGGCAATTGAGGAAGAAGAGCAGCCGCACTTTCCCACCTAAGGTTAACCCAACTACATCAAAACCCACCCCTACCACACCATGGAAAAATTGGAAGAAAGATGAAGCGACTAGCTCCAAGCCAAGGTTTGAATTGAATAAGGGCAAGGAAGTGGAGACTAGTAGGGATAAGGGTAAGGTTGAAAACCCGATCCGATACCGAGATGTCAAGTGTTTTAGGTGTCTTGGAACCGGACACATTGCATCCCAATGTCCGAATAAAAAGGTCATGATCGTCCAAGCCAATGGCGACATTGAAACGGATAGGGATAGTGATGAAGAAGAAATGCCATTACTAGAAGAAGCTAGTGATGAGGAAATAGGGCCCTTGGAGGGAGAGGCCCTAGTGGTAATGAGATCCTTGAGTATCCAATATAAGGATGAGGATGCGGAGCAACAACGAGAGAACATATTTCACACAAGGTGTCATGTGAACTCTAAAGTGTGTAATGTCATCATTGATGGTGGGAGTTGCGCCAACGTGGCTAGTACTACCTTAGTTGAAAAGCTAGGGTTGCCAATGATCAAACACCCGAAACCCTACAAGCTACAATGGTTGAATGATAGCGGGGAAGTAAAGGTTAGCAAACAGGTACTAGTATCCTTTGCCATTGGAAAGTACAAGGATGAAGTATTGTGCGATGTAGTCCCCATGCAAGCTGGGCATATATTGCTTGGGAGACCATGGCAATATGATCGGAGGGCTACACATGATGGGTACAATAATAAGTATTCATTTGAGTGGAAAGGAAAAAGGATTACACTTGCACCCTTATCTCCTAAGCAAGTTTTTGAGGACCAAAAGAAGATGGTTAAAGAAAAAAAGGAGAGAGTGGGAGAAAAGAGTGAGGGAGAGAAGAGTGGAGAGAGAGAAAAAGAAACCGAAAAAAAGGTTGAAAATTTTTACGCAAAGGCAAGTGATGTAGAACACGCCGTCTTGGCGAAGAGGTCTGTTCTTATACTCTGGTATAAGGAGACTTATTTATCTACTGATGAACTTGACAATGCGTTGCCAAGTGTTTTTGTTTCTTTGTTACAGGAATATGAAGACGTGTTTCCTGAAGAGATCCCGGACGGTGCGCCACCATTGCGAGGGATTGAGCATCAGATTGACTTCATTCCTGGAGCGTCTCTTCCAAACCGACCGGCTTATCGTACCAATCTGGACGATACCAAGGAGATCCAGAAGCAGGTCGAAGAATTCTTGACTAGAGGGCAAGTCAGAGAAAGCTTAAGCCCTTGTGCAGTGCCAGTGCTACTTGTACCTAAGAAGGATGGGTCAAGTCGTATGTGTGTTGATTGTCGAGCCGTCAACAACATTACGGTAAAGTATCGTCACCCAATTCCTAGGTTAGATGACATGTTAGATGAATTGCATGGCTCTAGCATATTTTCAAAAATTGACCTTAAAAGCGGGTATCATCAAATAAGGATGAGGGAAGGAGATGAATGGAAAACCGCTTTTAAAACAAAACATGGGTTGTATGAGTGGTTAGTTATGCCTTTCGGGTTATCTAATGCACCAAGTACTTTTATGAGATTAATGAACCATGTTTTACGACCTTTAATTGGAAAATTTGTGGTTGTCTATTTCGATGATATTCTCATTTACAGCAAAAATTTAGAAGAGCATGTTGAACATTTACGTGCTGTGCTTGAAATTTTGAGAAGAGAAAAACTGTATGCTAATTTAAAGAAGTGCTGTTTTTGCATGAGCAAGCTGGTTTTTCTTGGTTTTGTTGTGAGTGCTGAGGGAATAGAAGTAGATAAGGAGAAGGTCAAGGCGATTAGGGATTGGCCCTCGCCTAAGTCCGTTACGGAGGTTCGCAGCTTCCATGGCTTGGCTAGTTTCTATCGAAGGTTTATTAGAGACTTTAGCACTGTAGCCGCACCTCTAACCGAGGTGATTAAGAAAACTGTAGGTTTTAGATGGGGAGTAGGACAAGAGACAGCTTTTAATTTATTGAAAGATAAATTATGTACTGCACCTGTTTTATCTTTGCCTGATTTTACTAAAACCTTTGAAGTTGAGTGTGATGCTTCAGGTATAGGTATAGGGGCTGTTTTAATGCAAGAAAAGCGACCTATATCCTATTTCAGTGAGAAGCTCGGAGGAGCCTCCTTGAAATACCCAACGTATGACAAGGAGCTCTACGCTTTGGTTAGGACCCTGGAGACTTGGCAGCACTATCTATGGCCGAAAGAATTCATCATCCACACGGATCATGAATCCTTGAAGCACTTAAAGAGCCAAGGGAAGTTGAATAGGCGACATGCAAGGTGGATGGAGTTCATCGAAACATTTCCTTATATTATTCAATATAAGCGAGGTAAGGAAAATGTTGTCGCAGATGCTTTGTCGAGGAGGTATACCTTACTTTCTACTTTAAATGCTAGATTATTAGGGTTTGAGTATGTTAAAGAACTGTATGCTGATGATGATGATTTTTCTGCTATATATCATGCATGTCATAAGTCTGGTTTTGAGAAATTTTATTTGTCCAATGGGTATCTATACAGGGAAAACCATTTATGTATACCCAACTGCTCTATGAGAGAGTTATTGGTGAGAGAGGCCCATGGTGGAGGTTGATGTGTTAAAATGTGTACTCGCAAGTGTACGAATCACTCGTAGTAAAGTGATAAGCAACTTCCAAGGTCGGTCTCTCAAGGAATTGCAGTGGTTCTAAATAACTAACTTTTTAATCTAAATAGAGTTCTAATGAAAATAAAAGACTAATTAAATAGAGTTCTAGTAAAACTAAAACTCTAAGTAACTAGAATCCTAAAGCTAGTAAAACTGTAAAAAGGTGTTTGATTTGTAACGGGAACAAAGTACGAGCAATTAAACGAAAACAAAATCGCAATTAAACAATCAATTCAGATATATTTGAAGATCAATGGAGAATGTATGGACGTTTAGCTTGGTTGACCATGCTTGCATCGAAAAGGTATGGTGAGATAACATGAACGTCCTATATAAACTAAACTACCGGCTTTCCTTTTAATTACGAAACTCCTTTTGGCGGGGGTAGGTCTCTTTATTGATTAACTAATTAATTGCCTTTGGCGGGGGTAAATCAAATAGTAATCAAATTATGCGCAAGGAAAACATGCCAATCAAATTAATGCTATGACTAAGTCACTAACTTGAAGCTTCGATTAAGTGTTTCGGAATAAAGTTAAGGTGACGTTCCTATAACTAAATTCTCAGATTTTTCAATCTAACTACGAACATCAAATGGGCCCATGATTATTCATAATCAAATATCTAAACATGCTCTTAATCAAAAAGTAATTTGTTTATATTAAATCAATAAAACATACACCATACACAGTTCTAGCAAACATGGCAACACAAACTAAACATCCATAATAAAACTAGCCAGATATGTTCATATTAATATTCATAGACAAATAAAATACGAACATACACTCCAACGAAAAAAGAAGAAAAATAGAATTCTACAACACCAAAGAAAACCTAGATCTAAATACCGCTTATGGATCGGTTGACGTACTCCTCCGTAAGCTTTATCTTCGATTGTCGACGGCTTCTTTGGATCCTTAGAATGGTTTCTCTTGCTTCGTTTTTGTGTAGCAAAACTCCCAAAGTTGATTGAATGTCGTGTTTGGTTGCAAAATTGTAAAGTGTAAGAGTTGTGTACCAATTCGAGTTCTTCTTCGTAAGGGGGGTCTAAGGGGGTATTTATAGATGTAAGGGATTCCTGATTGCAATAGGAATAGGCGCGCCGCGGCATGCATTTTCCCCGCCGCGGCGCAACACAAATTCTGGAAATTATGTAAAAACCCGAGAGCTCCCCGCCGCGGCATACAATTACCTCGCCGCGGCGCGCAATGTTTCTATGTTTTCAGGACCAAACCCGAGAGCCTCACGCCGCGGCATGCAATTCTCTCGCCGCGGCGCGCCTTGTATGTAACAGTGTACATGGAATGTACATGGCTTTACATGTATTGTCGAGACTCTCGCCGCGGCGCATAATTTCTTCGCCGCGGCGCGCATTGCTTTCCTGCTCTTCATGCTTACCCCCTTACATATGTGATGGCTTGACATGTACGGCTTACATATTTGACTCGTTTTGCCCGTGACTCGTGATCCGAGCGCCGTAGGTGTTCCGTCTTCGCGTGTTTTCATCATTTGAATCATTTGACGCTAAAAACACCTGAAATACACTAAAATATACCCGTGACTCCGAATGGATAGATTTATGAAAATAATCGAAATAATAGTCATAATAAATCTATATATCAATCAATCAAGCACAATTAATCACGAAATATTAGTGCTTTTTGAGCACTCATCACAACCCCCAACCAGCTTCTTGCTAGTCTCTAGCAAGTGAAGCGACCTAAAATAAAATTAGAAACAAATGAAATAAACTAACCTAACCTAAATCACTTCCGTAGATTGTCACGGTTGCATTTAGCATATGCAACAAGCCTTTAAACCCCTAGGTGGCCCTAGTGGACGAGTTGTAGTCTCGTGAGGGTTTCCAGTGATGATACCCGCAAACATCGTATGACTCTCAAAACTAATAAAGACTCTAAACATACTTGAATCAATCCATGCATACGTCTCAAAAATTGTTAACAACGAATGATACATGAAATAGTTAAACATCACCTAAGCTCAAAAACAGTCCAAACATCAAACTCATCATGGTAATCGAATTTTGAACAACCAATCACACCACAAACCCGTTAGTTATACTATCTGACCGTGTCATGCATGATATTCATAGATTACATTTCAATGTCTCATAAATGTGCAAGTAAAATATGAAAGTGAATTTTTGCACTTATAAACTCCATATGCTCATTTTTCAAACTCATCTCCACTAATATAGAAACTAAACTACCTAGAATCAATAGGACTTCATTAAGCTTGTAAAGTTGTGGCTAGGTATGTGATAATGAAAGTACAAAAATGATGTTTTCATATGATAAGAGTACTTTTTATTTCACAAGCATATTTTCAACTTTTTTTTTTTTTTTTTTTTTTTTTTTTTTTTTTTTTTTCACCAAATGTTCTTTTCATCCTCCCTTAACTTCAAATGTCCTTTGGATCTTTTGCTTGATTTTCTTCTTTATTCTTGCTTATTATTTCGATCATCAAATTTTTTTTTTTTTTTTTTTTTTTTTTTTTTGAAGCAAGACAAATATAACATAATTGCTCATGAAAATCAAATATTACATCGAGTACTCTTATCACTAAGGGTAGTACAATGTATGTCAATGTTGAGTTCAAGGGTGTGCTATTGATAAAATATTTCGGGAAAGCATGAAAAGTTCAAACGGTCCAAAGATGGCCTAAATCATTTTCTAAGTGGCATTTGTTTCTATTATTTCGCTTCAACATGTTTTCAAATGAGTTCTAGAGATTGTTGAGACTTAAAACATATCATGAACATGCATACATTCCACAAATCAGAATAGTTAAACTAACCATGCAAACTACCACAAGTACCACAAAATTCTCAAATTAGATGAATCCAACATTTATGTGCTTCGTTGCTTAGGTAAAAATCTAACATCTCCCATATGTCATCGTCATTACAATCATGTTAATATCATAGATTTCCGGATTGAATCAAGTAGACACGACACTAACTAAAAACAATTCAAGTGACAAAGTTAAAAATTAAAAATTGGTCATATTTCATGCTCATGGAATATTCTTCCCCACCCCCAACCTAATTTCTGCATTGTCCTCAATGTAAAAAGAAGAGCAAAAGAAATTAAGAAAAAGTGTAAGAAGTTACCCCCCTTTCGTATGAAATTGTGTCGTTACTCGCTATGCTCCGGTTCACTGTTCCTCGCTTCTCTCATGAAGAATGTATGTATATGAACATATATTGAACCTCAAAGTGTATGCACACAATTCACATTCAAACCCAATTTTTAATTATAACTAAGTCAAATGAAAACACAAAAACATCAAACAAAGTTAAACAATCCAAAATAAAAGAAAATAAAGGAAAAACTGAAAAAGAAAATAAAAATAAAAAATAATAATAAATAAATAAAAAGAAAATAAAGAAAAGAAATTGATACTACCGAATATGGTGGGTTGCCTCCCACCAAGCGCTTTCTTTAACGTCTTAGCAAGACGTTGCTAATTCGTTTCTATCCACCATCATCAAAGATCTTGAAGTGTGTGATATCAATTTTCCGAGCTAATATGTCATTAAGCTTGTCCTTCCATCTCGGTAGTTGTTTTCCATAAAGCACAGCACACACTTTTTTGTGGAAGTGGTATAGAAAATAATTTGGGGATGTGCAAGTCTTAGGTGCCTTGTGTGGCATGGGAGGTGAAGATAATTCCTCCTTGTTCTCCACAGAAGTTTGTAGAATTTGATATTCATCAGCTTGACATTCTTTGAGAATTGCTTGCTCTCCATCTGTATTTTCTACACAAAGTGGTAAATCATCAAAAGTTTCAGGAAAATAAATATTTTCAAAATTTTTACCACTTTGAAGGATTGTGTCATCCTTCACTTGCTCAATTTGGGTGGGCAACTCTTCTAGTTTTTGAATTTGTTCCGCTAATTGCCCAACTTGCATTTCTATTCTGTTTATTGATGCCTCTATAGACTCCATCCTTTCACTAGTAGATTGTATGAAAGCATTCAAGGTTTCCTCTAAGGTTGGCTTCCTAGGTTGATTAGAAACTCGACTTCCTTGTATGAAAGAATTTAAGCTCTCTTCGAAGGTGGCCCTAGATGGATATGTAGGAAAACTTGAGCTTTGCATTTGGTATTGTGCATAAGGTGGGTCATATGGTTGAAAATTAGAGCTTTGCATGTTGTATTGGGCATACGGTGGGTCATATGAATTTGAGCTTTGCATGTTGTATTGGGCATAAGGTGGGGTAAAGTTTGCTTGCCATGAAGAATTATGGTGATTTCCCCACTCAGGATTATAGGTACTGAAATAAGGATCATTCCAAGGTGGGTGACATCTCTCATTAAAATCAAAGTTTGGATTAGGGGATGCATAGTAATCACCTGCAAAAGTGCAAACATTAGCATAATGCCCATATAAACCACAAATGCTACATACCTCTATGTCTGTCATATCATGTAGTTCTTCATTTGTATTGGCTCTTGGATTTCAGTATCCAGCCTGATTAGGTGCATTTTAAAATTTGTTGATGTTGTTGATGAACGGTACCTTTCAAAAACTAACAAAAACAACAGAGAAATCAAAGCACCACAGATTAAGCAATTAAAAACACTATTTTTTTGATTTTTTGATTTTTTGATTTTTTTTTTTTTTTTTTTGGATTTTTCGAATAAAAATAAATAAATAAAATAAAGAAATAAATAAAATAAATAAACAAATAAAAATAAACAAATAAAATAAATAAAATAAATAAAAAAAATAAATAAATAAATCAGAAACTCTAAAAAGTTAAAAAGAAAATTATCTAAAACGCCAATTCCCCGGCAACGGCGCCAAAAACTTGATGTGTTAAAATGTGTACTCGCAAGTGTACGAATCACTCGTAGTAAAGTGATAAGCAACTTCCAAGGTCGGTCTCTCAAGGAATTGCAGTGGTTCTAAATAACTAACTTTTTAATCTAAATAGAGTTCTAATGAAAATAAAAGACTAATTAAATAGAGTTCTAGTAAAACTAAAACTCTAAGTAACTAGAATCCTAAAGCTAGTAAAACTGTAAAAAGGTGTTTGATTTGTAACGGGAACAAAGTACGAGCAATTAAACGAAAACAAAATCGCAATTAAACAATCAATTCAGATATATTTGAAGATCAATGGAGAATGTATGGACGTTTAGCTTGGTTGACCATGCTTGCATCGAAAAGGTATGGTGAGATAACATGAACGTCCTATATAAACTAAACTACCGGCTTTCCTTTAAATTACGAAACTCCTTTTGGCGGGGGTAGGTCTCTTTATTGATTAACTAATTAATTGCCTTTGGCGGGGGTAAATCAAATAGTAATCAAATTATGCGCAAGGAAAACATGCCAATCAAATTAATGCTATGACTAAGTCACTAACTTGAAGCTTCGATTAAGTGTTTCGGAATAAAGTTAAGGTGACGTTCCTATAACTAAATTCTCAGATTTTTCAATCTAACTACGAACATCAAATGGGCCCATGATTATTCATAATCAAATATCTAAACATGCTCTTAATCAAAAAGTAATTTGTTTATATTAAATCAATAAAACATACACCATACACAGTTCTAGCAAACATGGCAACACAAACTAAACATCCATAATAAAACTAGCCAGATATGTTCATATTAATATTCATAGACAAATAAAATACGAACATACACTCCAACGAAAAAAGAAGAAAAATAGAATTCTACAACACCAAAGAAAACCTAGATCTAAATACCGCTTATGGATCGGTTGACGTACTCCTCCGTAAGCTTTATCTTCGATTGTCGACGGCTTCTTTGGATCCTTAGAATGGTTTCTCTTGCTTCGTTTTTGTGTAGCAAAACTCCCAAAGTTGATTGAATGTCGTGTTTGGTTGCAAAATTGTAAAGTGTAAGAGTTGTGTACCAATTCGAGTTCTTCTTCGTAAGGGGGGTCTAAGGGGGTATTTATAGATGTAAGGGATTCCTGATTGCAATAGGAATAGGCGCGCCGCGGCATGCATTTTCCCCGCCGCGGCGCAACACAAATTCTGGAAATTATGTAAAAACCCGAGAGCTCCCCGCCGCGGCATACAATTACCTCGCCGCGGCGCGCAATGTTTCTATGTTTTCAGGACCAAACCCGAGAGCCTCACGCCGCGGCATGCAATTCTCTCGCCGCGGCGCGCCTTGTATGTAACAGTGTACATGGAATGTACATGGCTTTACATGTATTGTCGAGACTCTCGCCGCGGCGCATAATTTCTTCGCCGCGGCGCGCATTGCTTTCCTGCTCTTCATGCTTACCCCCTTACATATGTGATGGCTTGACATGTACGGCTTACATATTTGACTCGTTTTGCCCGTGACTCGTGATCCGAGCGCCGTAGGTGTTCCGTCTTCGCGTGTTTTCATCATTTGAATCATTTGACGCTAAAAACACCTGAAATACACTAAAATATACCCGTGACTCCGAATGGATAGATTTATGAAAATAATCGAAATAATAGTCATAATAAATCTATATATCAATCAATCAAGCACAATTAATCACGAAATATTAGTGCTTTTTGAGCACTCATCAGAGGTTTAATGGGACACTTCGGTGTGGCCAAGACCATGGATGTTCTGCGGGAACATTTCTTTTGGCCTAAGATGAGACGTGATGTAGAGAGGATTTGCTTTAAGTGCATCACGTGTAGGCAAGCAAAGTCCAGAGTCCTACCTCAAGGACTATATACACCCCTACCGGTGCCTAGTTCACCTTGGGTGGATATCTCGATGGACTTTATTTTGGGGTTGCCTAGATCTAGGGGCGGAAGAGATTCTATTTTTGTAGTTGTTGACAGGTTTTCAAAAATGGCACATTTCATTGCGTGTCACAAAATCGATGATGCAACTAACATTGCCAATCTTTTTTTTAAAGAGATTGTACGGTTGCATGGAGTTCCAAAAAGTATAATTTCTGATAGGGATGTCAAATTCCTAAGTTATTTTTGGAAGACTCTATGGGCTAAGTTGGGGACGAAGCTTTTGTTTTCTACTACTTGTCATCCCCAAACTGATGGCCAAACAGAGGTAGTTAATCGAACTTTATCTACTCTGTTACGAACGGTCATTCAGAAAAATTTGAAAAATTGGGAGGATTGTTTGCCTTTTATTGAATTTGCTTATAATAGGAGTGTGCATTCCACTACTAACCATACGCCTTTTGATATTGTATATGGTTTTAACCCACTCACTCCTATGGATTTATTGCCTTTACCTGTTTCAGTTAGGACGGATTTGACAGGTGCCAAGAAAGCTGAAATGGTGAAGAAACTACATGAGAGCATTCACGAGCGCATTGAAAAAAAGAATGAAGAAGTTGCGTTCAAGGCTAACAAAGGGCGACGTAGGATCATTTTTGAACCTGGTGATTGGGTTTGGGTACATATGCTGAAGGAACGGTTTCCCGAAAAGTGAAAGTCCAAACTACAACCTCGGGGGGATGGGCCATTCCAAGTACTCGAACGTATCAACGACAATGCCTACAAGCTCGACCTTCCAAGTGAGTATAATATTAGCGCCTCTTTTAATGTTTCTGATCTCTCTCCTTTCGATTATGCAGGTGAAGATTCGAGGTCGAATCCTTTTCAAGAGGGGGGGAATGATACGAATCATGTAGCGCTACCACCACTTCTATCCCGAACGGGCCAATCACGAGGTCGAAGGCGAGGCAACTCAAGGACGCCTTGAGTGGACTTATTCAAGAGCTATTACAAGGCCAAGGGATGATGAGGGATGAGCACATGGCTTGTGAGAGGCCAAGTAATGTGCTAGAGGCAGAATTGGAGAAAAAGGGTCTGCGCCGCGGCATGGAATAATGGCGCCGTGGCGAGCAACGTTCTGCTTTGATTAGGAATTCTGGACGTGGGAGCGCGCCGCGGCATAGAATTGTTCCGCCGCGGCACGGACCGTTCTGTTTTTCTCCGAGCAGTCCAAAAAGAGGGCGCGCCGCGGCACAAGAAACACCCGCCGCGGCATGGATCGATTTGTGCTTTAAAATTACCACCATTGGATTAGAATCAATGGCTAGGATTTTATATTTTCTTTTAGGTTTTCTTGTAACCTATATAAAGACATATTGTAGCAGCTCTTGGGACACTTCCCATTTTTTTATGAAAAATACTTGTTTGTTGCAAACAAATTTGAGAGCCAAAGCTCTCCTTGCTTAATTGCAAACCAAGAACTTATCAAAGGATTTGCATCCCTTTGTGGCGTTCAACCTCTTCTCCGTGCGTGGTGCATAATATCCAAGTGTGGAGGTGAGTTTCCTGCAGCCAAATCTGTGTTTTGCCAAGAAATCCTTACCAATTTTGTTGTTGGGTCTTGAATCGTTTCTTCTTGGTTCTCTAGCCTCGTAGCTAGTTGGGTCGATAGGAATCGTGTTGCGGGGTTCGCATCACTTTGGTTAGAACCCTGGAGACTTGGCAGCACTATCTATGGCCGAAAGAATTTGTCATCCACACGGATCATGAATCCTTGAAGCATTTAAAGAGCCAAGGGAAATTGAACCGGCGACATGCAAGGTGGATGGAGTTCATCGAAACCTTTCCTTATATTATTCAATATAAGCGAGGTAAGGAAAATATTGTCGCAGACGCATTGTCAAGGAGGTATACCTTACTCTCTACTTTAAATGCTAAATTATTAGGGTTTGAGTATATTAAGGAAATGTATGCTGCTGATAATGATTTTTCTGCTATATATCATGCATGTCATAAGTCTGCTTTTGAAAAATTTTATTTGTTAGATGGGTATTTATTTAGAGAGAACCATTTATGTATACCCAATTGCTCTATGAGAGAGCTACTAGTTAGAGAGGCCCATGTGGGAGGTCTAATGGGACACTTCGGTGTGACCAAGACCATGAATGTTCTACGAGAACATTTCTTTTGGCTTAAAATGAGGCATGATGTAGAAAGAATTTGCTTTAAGTGCATCACGTGTAGGCAAGCAAAGTCCAAAGTCCTACCTCAAGGACTATATACGCCCTTACCCGTGCCTAGTTCACCTTGGGTGGATATTTCTATGGACTTTATTTTGGGTTTGCCTAGGTCTAAAGGCGGAAGAGATTCCATTTTTGTAGTTGTTGACAGGTTTTCAAAAATGGCACACTTTATTGCGTGTCACAAAACTGATGATGCATCTAACATTGCCAATCTTTTTTTTAAAGAGATTGTACGGCTACATGGGGTTCCAAAAAGTATAATTTCTGATAGGGATGTCAAATTCCTAAGTTATTTTTGGAAAACTCTATGGGCTAAGTTGGTGACAAAACTTTTGTTTTCTACTACTTGTCATCCCTAAACTGATGGCCAAACAGAGGTAGTTAATTGAACTTTGTCTACTCTGTTAAGAACGGTCATTTAGAAAAACTTGAAAAATTGCGAGGATTGTTTGCCTTTTATTGAATTTGCTTATAATAGGAGTGTGCATTCCACTACTAACCATACACCTTTTGAAATTGTTTATGGTTTTAACCCACTCACTCTTATGGATTTATTGCCTTTACCTGTTTCAGTTAGAACAGATTTAACAAGTGCCAAGAAGGCTAAAATGGTAAAGAAACTACATGAGAGCATTCACGAGCGCATTGAGAAAAAGAATGAAGAAATTGCGTTCAAGGCTAACAAAGGGCGACTTAGGGTCATTTTCGAACCCGGCGATTGGGTTTGGGTACATATGAGGAAGGAACGATTTCCTGAAAAACGAAGGTCCAAACTACAACCTCGAGGAGATGGACCATTCCAAGTACTCGAACGTATCAATGATAATGCCTACAAGCTCGACCTTCTTGGTGAGTACAATATTAGCGCATCTTTCAATGTTTCTGATCTTTTTCCTTTTGATTATGCAGGTGAAGATTCGAGGTTGAATCCTTTTGAAGAGGGGGGGAATGATACGAATCAACTGGCGCTACCACCACTTCACATCCTGAACGAGCCAATCACGAGGTCGAAGGCGAGACAACTCAAGGAAGCCTTGAACGGACTTGTCCAAGAGATAATACAAGGCGAAGGGATGATGAGGAATGACCACATAGCTTGTGAGAGGCCAAGCAATGTGATAGAGGCAGAATTGGAAGAAGAAGTTTTGCGCCGCGGCATGGATTTATAGCCGCCGCGGCGTGTGGCCCTCTATTTTGGGTAGGATTTTTGGCGAGGCGTGCACGTCGCGGCGAGTATTTGTGGCGCCGTGGCCCAAAGGGTTTTGTTTTGGCATGGCAACTAGACAGGCGCACGCGCAAGTGTGGGCAGATGTACACGTAGAGATGGGTGAGTGTGCGCGCCGCGGCATGGTTTTGGTGCGCTGCGGCACAAGCCTCTCGGGTTGGATGTCAAGGTTTCTCGCCGCTGCATTGATTTTGCTCCGCCGCAGCCCGCCTACTTTAAATGTTGTATCCGAAGCCTCCTCGCCGCGACACAGATGTAATTTTTTGTAATTAGGACCATTGGATCAAATCCAATGGCTGAGATGCTTTCTTTTCTTTAGGTTTTGTTTGTACTCTATAAAAGACAAATTGTAGCAGCCCAAAAGGCAATCTTTGTTCATTTATGAAATATTTTGTTTTTCAAAACAAATTTGAGAGCCCAATAGCTCATTGCTTCATTGCAAACCCAAAACTTATCAAAGGACTTGCATCCCTATGTGGCGTTTCTACTATTCTTCGTGCGTGGTGCGTAATATCCATGTGTTAAGGTGAGTTTCTTGCAATCAAAAATTTGGTTTTGTGCTTAAAAATTCCATGCTAATTTATTGTTGGGTCTTGAACCGTTATCTTGTGATTCTCTAGTCTTCGTTGCTAGTGGGTTGTAGGAATCGTGTTGCGGGATTTGCATCACCATGGGATGAGAACCATGTAGAGGTCCAGGTAAGCGATCCCCACCACCCAACAAGAAAAAGAAAGCCTCCAAACTCAAGAAGCGAACCATGGATCAAAGGTTGAAAAGATTGAAAAACATGAATGCAGTTACAAATACACTCTCAGGTGATTACTTTATGAAAATAGAGTTATTATTGTACTTTTTGGCTTAATATTTATTTATTTATTAAATAAATAAATGGTATTTTTGTACTTAAAATATTAAAATATGACAAATTTTGGATTATTGGTAACAAGTGGATAAAATTATAATTTTTAGAAATTTGTAAGAATTTTTTATTAATTTTTTAAAACAGACGAATGCATATAGAAGTGTTCGGGATACCCTTGGACAAATAAGGCCACGTGAAAACTGGCTCGTTACCACACAAGCAGCAACAACCAATCATATGCACCATGTATCAAAGCAAATCTACTCATCAAGACATGTATCAATCTAGCATTCACTCTGCGTTTCGAAGGTTGTCTCCGCCTGCGCCATGTGTTAAGCAATGCCAACCAATCGTGCCTCGTTGTGTTGCACCAACCCAACAATCCATATTTGCACGTGATAGCTAATTGTAAGAAGCCACATGTCTCGAAGAATAATCCAGCCGTGCCATCTTCAACATCCTGCCTTGCCATCTTCAGAATTTTCCACGTTAATCAAGCCATCTTTTAGCATCCCGCCTTGCCCAATCGACGCGTGCCATGTTTTCGCATTATCTTTGTCCCTTTTCAGTGCCACATGTCACAATTTGATACATTCATCCTATTTAATCTAATAGTCACAATCTAATATTGATTTTTACACAAATTTTGGGACATTAAATAAAGCAGCAACTACATTTTTGGGTATCGAAGGCTAGATAGAGAGAGAAACTCTCTGCACATTCAATAGAAAATTTAGAGAGAGAAAGAGGTAAAATAAAGTAAGTGGAGCACTTATAGCATGGGATTTGAGCATCTCGTTTGAGTTTCTATTTTTCTTTTGTATTTTTAATATTAAGTTCTCTAAGATTTTGGGTATAAATTGCTTATGGAGTAGTTTTTATCTCTAGGATTCCAATGAAATCTTTTTATTTAATGTTGGATACTATATTTTTATTTTAATGTATTTATATGATTATAAGTTATTTATTTTATTCTATGCTTATTGATTCATAATTAATTGATCACTAATTAGGTTATTTTGGTAATGTGTGCATTTGAAAGAATGATGTGTTATGACATGAGTGAAATGACATGTTTGTATGAACATAAATTAAAAAAATTTATGATATTTAACATAAAACAAGACAAATAGTTAGCCTAAATGTAATCAAATAACTCTACTTTTGTTAGAGTTATGACAAGATTTAAGTGAAAATGGTTTCATCAGATCATAGATAGTTTCACTATTAAAAATGTGTAATTGATATAATGATTATTTATCAATGAGTATTACGTAGTAAGAGAGTGATTTTGTCACACATAAATGTCAAATGAGACGATTGTAAAGTTTATAAGTGTTAGTAATATTCATAGACAAAATGTTTGATTGTAATTTAACATTTAGGTTCGCCTTCAAGTAAATTTATCAAAGTTGAAGAAACCACCAAGTTCACAATAAAAATGTGTCAGATAAAATGTTTGCACAATTGTGCAAAAACATTTAGTAATTATTTTATGTGAAAGTGTGCACATGTCAATCGATCGAGGGTGTAGGTCGATCAATCGAGATATGGATTGATTGAGTATGGATCGAGTTCAATCTAGGTGCTCTCGGGTTGAATTTTGTGTGGACTAGATCGATCTAACACTTGGTCATCGATCGAGTAATGACCAATTATTGCTACATCGATTGAGTGAAGATTCTCAATCGATCGAACATCAATTGAGTCCTCTCGGGTTAAAATTTTGAATTGCTCATTGTTGTTAGATTGATCGAATGGAGGTTCTTGATCAATTAAGCACACATAGATCGATCGAGCAAAGACGTTTGATCGATCATGACATTATTTCAAGTTTGAAAAAACTTGTTTTTAATTCGACCCATATGTTATTTTTACTAATTTGACCTCACTTAATTGTCAAAATTAAATTCTATGGAGAGCATAATTGCCATTTACTATAAATCCTTATTCAGGTCAAATTGGACTCTATATAAACAACTTTTGTTATTGAATAATTTCCAACACATGTTTTAGAAATTTTTTTATTCTATTTGAGGTTTAAAAGAAGAAATTTTTCTCTCTTCATCTTTGAGTATTAGGCATCTTTGTAATTTAATTGTTCAAACATATTAAATAGTTATATATGAATGATTCGTATGCCTAATTGATTTTCATGATATTGAGTTTTACATGATCGTTATAGAATTTATTAGTTGATTTGTTTTTTTATTATGTGTTGTTGAATCTGTTAGTTAATGTTTCTCATTATTGAGTCTTCTCTATGACACACTTTGCACTTATGTCATTTGTACTAACATTTCAGGTAATAAATGTGACTTGTTTGGTATTTTGTGTGACTTAAAATTATTGAAGTTGACGGGTTCAATTGATCTCATAGGACTCAAGTAGATCAGAACATTGGTCAGAATTCGTAGACCTAGTTTGTAATGACTAGTGAAAGGAGCGACAACTCGTAAGTAAATTACATAAGGAGCTTTTTCTATAAAAGATAGTCTAAGACCTGGCCTTGTAATTGAACGTTAATTTTCATAGTAAATAGTTAGGCGGTCCGTTAGACTAATGATTTTTCTCTTAGATCATTGTTGTGGCCTAAGTTATTTTCACCTAAAAATCTCTTGTGTTATTTTTAATTTTTACATTTTAATTTTACACTCGATTACATATCTAGCCATTGTGGTAGGTTATATAATTAAAATTTGTTAACGCTGAAAATAATTTATTCATCTCTTTAGGTTAATTAGATTCGTAACTAAAAACTTTCAAATGTGATAGTAGATCTTAAATGAAAAACTAATGTCAACAATTTAAAATATAATAATTTTATCTAAAAAATATTAAATGTGATTCAAAATTTTATATAAATTACAAATTAAGCTACTATTTTTCAAAAAAATAAAAAAATTTAATATATAATATATTATAATTAATATAGATGTACATGTGTGCAACATTGTCCGTTGCTCGCTTCTCATTTTTTAAATAGATTAGAATTGAAAAAGGCATCAAAAATAGAATATAAAAAGTGAAGAAAATAATAAATATAAATTAGGATATGATTAAGAGATATAACTTGTTATAAAAAAATATGTAATAAATAAGAGTTATTAATCTTATCTTATATAAATTATTATTTTTTTTTGTGTATAATTGACTCAATTATTTAATTAATTTTATTTTTAATCTTTTCAAAAAAAATATTTATTTTTTATAATACTAAAAAATATATATTTATTTACGTTATAAAAAAATTAAATATATAAATTTTTAAAAAAATTAAAAATAAAATTATATATATAAATAAAATTGTATAATGCAATTAAACTTATAAATTATTAATTATTATAGTAGCAAAAAAAAAAAAACTAATAAATTATTAGTTATTATAGCTGTACCTCATAAATTGCCAGCTATTTTATTTATGGCCAGTTGATCGAGTTGCCGTCTGGGTCCATTGCTGATTTGCTGCTCCATGTAAAAGTCAATTTTGGCTTAAAATTAAAGTTTAAATTGGATGGTTTGTTCTTAATGCATCCTTTCTTTTTTCTTTTGCTTTTGTCAAAAAAGGGTTTATATATCCAAGAAACATCTATCCCGAATAGACTCACTCAATTTTATGACATTTACTAAGTATTTTTGCCTATTGTAGCTCGCATGCAAATCCGAGCACAAGCGGAATCTACCATTCGAACCCACACCATTTCAGACGCTTAATGGTTACCACAGTGAAAAATAGATACGATACTTATTGCATATGTGATATGCCACTTAAGTTTAGTAAATAATTTTTTATTACAATTTAATTATATTTTTATTAAAAGAGAAAAAAATTAATTTCTTTTTTCATTTTTAACCACATTATGTAGTTTTTTTTTTTTTTATACTTGAATATGGAAAAATTAATAAAAACTTGACAAAAATGGTAACCTTTATGTTATTTTTGGAAGAAGTATACAGTAACTCTCATAAAAACTTATTTCCTTGAGGTGTAATTCATTTAATTAGAGATCTTTATAAGGCTTTTCATGATTAATCATAAAAGGAGAATGTAGCTGTGCCATTTGGCTTATTTCTTACTTAGATATTGTTAGCACTGCCATAAAGCGAGGAATTTTTAGGAAGGTAAGAATTTAGCTGCATTACGTTCCGAAAATAGTAGCTCTAAGTAAGTAATTTACACCTAAACGTACAAAAGTATATCTATGATTACAAAAAGGGTGACAAATATGGCTTCAAATCAAATTATCTTTAACATAAAATAATTCATTAATGATAATTTTATCTAATAATAATAACACTTAAGTATAAATAATTACATAAATAATTGTTAGGAAGTTTATGGGTCTAAACTAATACACAATCAAAATAAAATTGAGAGAATAAAGATAAAATGGACATAAGTATTTACGTGGTTCACCCAAAATGATTACGGGCTACTCCACGGGCAAAGGCCGAAAGAAATTCACTATATTGAAAGATTTACAACTTCTCTCTAAATACAAGGAGAGAACAATATATATATCTCTCTCTTATAATAGGATAATACAAATAACCTCTCTTTCACAATGAGGAAAAAACTCTTTCTAAGTGGGGAAGCTTTGAATACTTAGAATATATGAGATTTTGGAGTGAGATGATGGAAATGAGCAAATGATCTCTCTATTTATAGAGAGAAAAATGTTGCTATTTGGAGAGATGACATATGCTCTTACATATGTCTTTTCTTACTATTTGAAAAGATGACATATGCGCTTACATATACTTTATTATCCCATTTTCAATAGTAGGTGAGCAACCATTGAATTGCAATAATATTCCATCAATTAAGCCATCTCTTTTGACATTGTGAAAGTGGCTTCACACTTGTCTTTCAATCTCCCACTTGAAGTCATCTTTCATGGTTAGTTCTTCCAACTGCCTTTGCTCAAGTCTTGCTGCTTACGTCTTTGCTAGGCCATATGAGGATCAACACCATACAAACTTGTCAGGGTTGATTGGTTTTGTCATTACATCTGTTAGGTTCTCATCGGTGTGAATCTTTTGCATATCCACACTTCCTTCCTCTACTACTTCTCGAACGAAGTGGTATTGAACCCTTATGTGCTTTGTCCGGGAATGAAAGGCTAGATTTCTTGCTATGTGCAAGGCACTCTGACTATCACAAAACAAAACAATCTTCTCCTGCTTGTTCTCGAGTTCCTCCAATAACCTTTGAATCCAAATTTCTTCCTTGCAAGCTTGTGTAGCTGCCATGTATTCTTCTTCCGTTGTAGATAAAGCCACAACAGTTTGCCATTTAGAAACCCAGCTTACAGCTCCTCCTGCAAGTGTAAACACATAGCCCGTAGTGGATTTACTTTTGTCGAGATCTCCTGCAAAATTTGAATCCACATAACCTATGACAATTAATTATGATCCTCCAAAACATAATGCAGCACTTGAGGTTCCTTTGACGTATCTAAGGATCCTCTTTATAATGTTCCAATGCTTTTCACCAGGATTCACCATAAATCGACTGACCGCTCTCACTGCTTGTGCAATGTCTGGTCGTGTACATATCATAGCGAACATCAAACTTCCCACTGCTGATGCATACGGTACTCGAGACATCTCCTTCCTCTCTGCTTCATTGCTAAGAGATATACTTAAGGATAACTTGAAATTAACAGGAAGTGGGGTAGATATTGGCTTACAATCTTGCATGTTGAAGCGTCGCAAGATCTTATTGAAGTAGTTCTTCTGAGAAAGCCAAATCTTCCTGTTATTTCTGTCTCGGTGAATCTACATCCCTAAAATCTTGTTTGCTGGTCCTAAGTCCTTCATATCAAACTCCCTAGCCAATTGAGCCTTTAATTCTTGGATTCGATCTTTATTGGCTCTTGCTACTAACATGTTGTCCACATATAACAATAAGATAATAAAGTCATTATCCCCATCAAAACTTTTTGTAGTATGTACAATAGTCTGAACTGAGTCTATTGTATCCAAGGCTAATAATGAAGGAATCAAATCTCTTGTACCAACACCTCGGCGCCTGTTTGAGACCGTATAGAGATTTGTTCAACCTATAAACCAAGTTCTCCTTGCCTGTTTTAGCAAAACCTTCTAGTTGAAGCATATAGATTTTTTCTTCAAGTTCTCCATGAAGAAATGCAGTTTTTACATCCGACTACTCTAGATGTAAGTTGAACGTAGCACACATAGCCAAGACTATTCTAATTGTTGTAAGTTGTACTATTGGGGAAAATATTTCATTGAAATCAATACCTTCTTTCTGAGCATATCCCTTCACCACTAATCTTGCACGATATCGTTCTACTTAATCATTACTATCTCGCTTGATCTTGTAGACCCATTTGTTACCAATGGCTTTTCTTTAATGTGGTAATGGTACTAGTTTCCAAGTCATGTTCTTATGTAGAGCTTCAATGTCTTCCGACATTGCTGTCATCCATAAAGGTGCATCTGAACTATTTGTAGCTTCATGGAAAGTTGATGGCTCTCCATCCTCCATTAAAAGACAGTACGCAACATTACTCTCAGTAACATACTCCGAGTGCCAAGTTGGCGGCCTTCTTTCATGAGTTGACCGACGTACTTCTGGAGCTTCATATTCAACTAGTTCCTATACCTCGTGTTGTGATGCTGCTTCAGTAGAATCTATAATTTCTTGTATTTGATTATTTTCCACCTGAACTGTTGTAGTCTTTGAATTCTCATTTAACATGCTACCATCTTCATCTTTTCTTTGTAATTGATCTTCTGCAAAGATCACATCCCTGCTGATTATAAGCTTGCGGGTGGTGGGATCTCACAAGCGATACCCCTTGACACCATCAACATACCCTAAGAACATACACCTTCTGGATTTTGGATCCAACTTTGATCTTTCTTGGGCATTGTACATCACATACATAGGACATCCAAATGAATGTAAAGTAGAGTAATCTGCTGGCTTACTAGTCCATATCTCCATTGGTGTCTTTAACTCAATTGCTATTGATGTCGACCGATTTACCACATAACATGCAGTTTTGGCTGCTTCTGCCCAAAAGGAGTTGGATTGACCTACAGTCCTCAACATAGCTCTTATCTTTTTTGCAAGAGTTCTGTTCATCCGCTTTGCCACTCCATTTTGTTGAGGCATGTATGTGACTGTGAACTGTCTTTTGATACCTTCTTGCTTACAAAGTGCAAGAAACTCGCTGTCTATGTACTCTCTTCCATTATCCGTCCTTAAACACTTAATCTGCTTCCCAGATTCAATTTCCACCTGCACTGTAAAGTCTTTGAATACTTGAAAGACATTTGACTTCTTCTTGATTGGATATACCCAACACCTTCTAGAGTAATCATCAATGAATGACACTAGGTACTTTGCACCTCTTAGTGACATTTCTGGTGATTCCCATACATCAGAATGAATCAAGTCTAAAATGCCTTTACTTCTTGCATCAAATCTGCTAAACTTCAATCTATGCTGCTTACTTATAACACAATGCTCACAGAAAGGTAGATTTATCGATTTGAGCCCTGGAAGCAACTTTATGTCAGAGAGAATATTCAAACCTCGTTCTGACATGTGGCCCAATTTGAGATGCCACATCATTGTTGATTCTTCTCCTTTACTGGTTAATGCGTCACACGCATCAACTTCATGTAGTGTTTCCCCTTTAAGCATGAATAGATTTGCTGCAATCTTTTCTGCCTTCAAAACCACAAGCGCACCTTTGCTAATTTTCATGATCCCATTTTCGACATGGGTCCTACATCCAAGACTGTCTATTTGCCCCAAAGATAGTAGATTCTTCCTCAAGCCCTTCACATGTCGTACCTCCTGAATAGTGCGAACTGTACCATCAAACATTTTTATTTTGATAGTACCAATACTAGCAATTTCCAAAGCATGATCATCCCCCATGTGTACATAACCTCCTGAGATTGGTTCATATTTGTGGAACCATTCTTTTCGAGATGTCATGTGCCATGTTGCTCTTGAGTCTATTAACCAAACGTCAGAAAACTGCTTTCTACCTTCAACTGCTGCTGTAGCCTCGCTGTATAAGACTTCACCATTATCAGGGATACTTGCTACATTCCCTTGAGCATTTGATGGCTCAAGGTCTCCATTCTTTCTTTTACTCCAACAATCCTTTTTGACGTGCCCTTTCTTACCACAATTATAGCACTTGAAATTCTTCTTACTTCTTGATTTCGATCTACCATAATTTTGACTCCCACTAGAGCCACGTTCTGTTGATCTTCCTGTCATCACCGTCAAAGCTTCTGCTTGCTGCGAACTTACTTGTCTGTCTTCTTTGTTTTTATGCCGAGTTTCTTCTTCCAAAACAGCAGCTGTAATTTCATCAAAGATCAAATAGTTCGAAAGGGTGTTGTTCGTCAAGTTGATGATAAGTTGATCATACGAGTCAGCTAGACTTTGAAGTAGAAGCTCCACACATTCAATTGTCTCTATTTTGTAACCCATTGATGTAAGTTGCGAAAATAGAGTATTCAAGGTGTTGATATGGTCAGTTACCGATGTGGATTCTACCATTCGAAGAGTGTAAAGTCTTCTCTTTAAGAAGATCTTGCTATGAAGTGACTTGGCCTCGTATAGTCTTGTTAGAGTATCCAAAATCTCCTTTACCGTCTTCTTTTCTGCCACACTGGATAACACTCCATCAGCTAGTGCTAAGTGTAGATCAGCAATTGCGTTGCCATCCATTTCGTTCCACTTGCTATCATCGATTATTCCAGCGGGCTTATCTCCAATCGTTTCCAAACAATTATCCTTTCTCAAAATTGCCTTAATCTTCATTTTTCACAACGAGAAATTGTTTCCGTTGAACTTCTCAACATCAAACTTTGTTGTCGTCATTTTGATATGCTTCTCACTTGAACTGGCTTCCACTATTACACGTAAACAGTAACCGTATATGTAAATAGTAATTGTATATGTGAATAGTATTCATGAATAGTACCCATAACCAAAGCTCTGATACCACTGTTAGGAAGTTTATGGGTCTAAGCTAATATACAATCAAAGTAAAATTGAGAGAATGAAGATAAAATAGACACAAGTATTTACGTGGTTCACCCAAAATGATTACGGACTACTCTATGGGCAAAGGCCGAAAGGAATTCACTATATCGAAAGATTTACAACTTCTCTCTAAATACAAGGAGAGAACAATATATATCTCTTTCTTATAATAGAAGAATACAAATAACCTCTCTCTCACAATAAGGAAAGAACTCTTTGTAAGTGAAAAAGCTTTGAATGCTTAGAATATATGAGATTTTGGAATGAGATGATGGAAATGAGCAAATGATCTCTCTATTTATAGAGAGAAAAATGTTATTATTTGGAGAGATGACATATGCGCTTACATATGTCTCTTCTTACTATTTGAAGAGATGACATATGTGCTTATATATGCTTTCTTCTCCCATTTTCAATGGTAGGTGAGCAACCATTGAATTGCATAATACTCCATCAATTAAGCCATCTCTTTTGACATTGTGAAAGTGACTTCACACTTGTCTTTCAATAATAAACAATTTATATATTTTTTTGTTAGTAATATCATTACCTATATGATGAATTGGTGGAAGAAACCAAGCATGCTATTCCTTGGATAGAATTGGATGTGGATCCTAATGAGGAGGGGATTATAGTTGCTTTCGTATAAACCTGTCCAAAAGCAACAAGTCATGAATGCTTAAAACTTGAGAACATAAACAAGATACGATGGTTTTAACAATGGATTGCCATAAAAACTCACTTAAATGGATCTTTCAAGCTCACTGAAATACTATCGTGTCAATTTTCGATAGCATCAAAGAGAAGGTATTCTTGTTTTTTTTTTTTTGCTGCCTCGTGACCATGAAATAAACACATTAGGACCTTTGACCACCAAGGGGTAATGGTTATTGGTCCTTCGAAGCTTAAGTTATAAAGGTATATGTAGAAGATAGAGGAACTCAAGGTCTGTCTCTGTGATAAAAGGGCAAGGAAGTGTAAAAATTGTATTTTGTTATGTTCATGTTGTATGAAGTGTACAATGTCAGTATATATAAAGATATATTTTACTTGATGTTGATCTCTCTTACCTATTTAGATTGACCTACTGTAACATCGAGATTATTTCTTCATAATTATTTCTTATTGACAATTGGGGATAATTATTGGTTGTTTATCTCTTTAAAACATTATCTAGCAGATATGCTCTTCTAATTACTCAGGGCCTATTAGACAGGTCTATTAGTCATTCTTGTTGACTAAGATCACTCATCGCTCGCCACAAAGTATGTAGTAATTTACACCCAACATTAGTATAGGCCTTCTGGATCTAGAAATGAGGAGGTATGTTTGTAGTTTCAATGGCATCAGTGTTTGCGATCCTCTCAGTCACATTATCAGAGTTGGGTTTGCTTTCATGCACTGTATCACCTGTCTAGTTGAAGGATTTTGCACTCTATTTGTCTGTTCAAAATGTGCTTGGCCGCTTCCTGTCATTAGCAATATTTTCAAAGTTTCAATCGGACTTTTGAATAGGGAGTTATGTAGCTTTTGAAAAGTCAATCTTCCCTCTCATTTGTGGAAAAATTTGAATAGTTATCTTTGGTGTTGCATTTATAGAGTATGCATAACAAACAATAGTGCTCCCTTTACCCTATGCATACCTCCCCATAAATGTATACATATAAGTTAATAAATGCTATGTAATTTATATCTCAACCTATGCAAACTCATTTGAAAAAAAAAAAAAAAAACGTACAAATATAAGTGACATCTACTGTGCACTTATATAAGAAGATATGAACATGTTGTGCACACTAAATTTATTTTTCATTTTGTCATGAAAAAAGCATGTCAATCAGACATGCGGAAGAAAACCTATATGTCATGAGTTGACAACCTAAACAATCTTGCATCAATCTAGATAGTCAATATACACATACGTTGGTACATGGGCATGAAGAAACATACATAGCATGTGAGAAAAAGGTATAACAATAGTTGATCGTCTCAATCATGAAAATCAGCCAAGGTTAAAGAACGAAACAATCATAGAACTAATGAAAAAGATTACAACAACAACAATAATAAATCAATTACACTAAACACACGAAAAAGATTGCCAATTTAGGAAAATTGTTAACAACAAAGCAAACAACTCTAAGTGACACAGCGCAATCAAGTACAGTAAAGTATGTGTGCAAATGCCAATATAGATTTAGTGAACAAATTGACAAAAAGGAAAATTTTTGTACGAGTTAGGTATAAGGGCATGCTATGTGTGATGATAATTTAAAACAAATATTATTAGTTACCTAAAAAAAATGAGGTATTTATGTATGAGAAGATTATTTACGTCATCAATAACTTTAACTCATATTTGAATTTATCTGAAAATGAAAAAAAAAAAAAAAAAACATTTGAAAACAGTGTATCAAACTAATAATAACACTATAATATAAAATGTAAAACCATGTCTTCAATTTGGACCTCGCCACGTTTTCAATTATTAGAATGTATAAAAAAAAAAAAAAAAATTAGACCCCAAGTTCTGAAAAAGAAAAAAGAAAAAAACAAACCAACAAAAAAGGACGAACTAAGTTCATTGAATAATTTAGGCAATCCGAATAATACTAAAAATAAAACTAAAACTTTAAAAGAAAAATAAAGAAAAAATCGAATGGATAATTACAACTAAAAACAGTAACAAGAAACAAAAAACTCTTTTCTGTTTTTTGTTTTTTGTTTATTGTTTTTTTTTTTTTACTTTTTCCCCCATTGAGATATATTTGGTTGCTGTGATCGTTACCTTCCTCTTGGTTTCGTTTGTTTTCCTTTTTAAACTTTCTTGACCTGGGCTTTCGCGCCTGTATGTTGTTGATTTATATAATAATTATTTTTTAGACGCATTTTGTAGAAAAAGTTAAGGAACAAAAAATGGTAAAATTACCAACGATATTATTAAATATTTTTATTCATTTTCACATGGTAAACAGACCAACCCTTTCATAAAGAGGAAGGAATTAAGAGCGATCGATGCATCAAATTATATTATTTCAAGCGGATTATTCCTTGTAAAATTCTCTCTCCAACTTGTGTTACAAAATTCAGAAAAAAGAAAAAAGTAATTATTTTTTTTTCGTGATTTTTGTAGGTCTAGAGATTAAGCTGTTATTATTTTAATTTTTTTTCCAGTGATTTAAGAGAAGTAAGTGAAAAAGGAAACGACAGAAAAGACAAGGAAGGGGTGAGATAATTATCTGTCGTTGTCTGAAAGCCTGTATTCTCGTTTGATTTAATTTTCAAAACTGAGCCTTCCGTTGATTATTTGCTAATATACGATCTGAGTAGATTTGGTCATTTTTATGGAAAGAAAAGAAGGAAAAAAAAAACATTGATTTTTAAATTATTAGTGAAATTGACCTGAGATCTGTGTATTTATTTTATCTTTGTTGTTCTAAACCTTTTTTTTCTTTTTTTGGGTATCCTTAATCATTTCTTAATCGAATTAAAATCAAGACGTGTTGAGCTGTTTCCATCTCTTTTCCAAAATCTCTCTCTCTCTCTCTCATCTCACTAGTTATTACATTTGGGGCTCATTGCAAGCTGTAATCGAATGGGAGCACATTTGGACTGATTCCCACAGAGTCATAGTTTTTCGATATTTCTCTCTCTATAATTTATGTTTTTTTATTTCTTTTTACCCATAAAAACAAGTTCTCGTATAACTTGTGTACGAATGTCACCATGATTTAGAGCCTCCTTGTGCTGCATTTACCTCCACGCGTCTCCTTTTTTTCATCATCTTTTCTGACAATGAGATCAAAGTCATAACCTCTTATAATCTGGGCTTCTGGGTTTTGATTTTCAAGCGGTTTGAAAAGCCTCTAAACCAGGGCAAGAAGCTGAGGCTGAGGCTCTGTGGAAAAAGTAAGATTAAAAGGGAAAAAGATTTGATTTTGTGAAGTGGGTATTTGAGATCTCAGACCCCTGTAATGGCACCCATATTCGATTGGTCCGAAAAGGATAGTCGCCGAGGTACGCCGGTGGTAGTGAAGATGGAGAACCCAAACTGGTCAATGGTTGAGCTTGAAGGTCCTTCTGAGGAAGATTTCCTTATCACTGAGTCACCGAGTCGTGCTCGAGATAAGGGCCGTGGAAAGAACGCTAAACAGCTCACTTGGGTCCTTCTTCTCAAAGCCCATAGAGCTGCTGGTTGTTTAACCTCCATTGCCTCTGCAATGCTGAGCCTTGCTTCTATTATACGACGTCGTGTTTTGTCCGGCCGTACAGACGCGGACACCGACAATGACAACGACATTGACTCCAGCGTTGGTCGGGAAATTGAAAACCCAACTGTGAAAAGCAGGTTCTACGGATTTATAAAGGTGATTCTTTGGTTGTCTCTACTTTTGTTAGGGTTTGAAATAGCAGCTTATTTCCAAGGTTGGCATTTTCGTGCACCAAATCTTCAATTACAATACTTGTGGGAAACACCATTTGTGGTGAAGGGTGTTTTCGATTGGGTTTATAGCAAGTGGGTTTTAATTCGTGTTGACTATCTCGCTCCTCCCCTTCAGTTCTTGGCCAATGCGTGTATTGTGCTCTTTCTAATTCAGAGTTTAGATCGTTTAATACTCTGTTTGGGTTGTTTCTGGATAAAATTCAAAAAGATCAAACCAGTTCCTAAAGAAGGTGCTTTGGATCTTGAATCTGGGGAGAAGGGTTTTTTCCCTATGGTTCTTGTGCAGATCCCCATGTGCAATGAAAAAGAGGTAAGCTTGAATTAATTTTATCAAATTATCTTTTATTAATTCACTTTTGGAGAAATGGGTTTTATTTATTTATTTAAGATTTTGTGAAATCAGGTTTATCAACAATCAATTGGAGCCGTATGCAATTTGGATTGGCCAAAATCAAAGTTGTTAATTCAAGTTCTTGATGATTCAGATGACCTAACAACACAGTCTTTAATTAAAGAGGAAGTTCATAAATGGCAGCAAGAGGGTGCTAATATTCTATATAGACATAGGGTAATTAGAGATGGTTACAAAGCTGGTAATCTCAAATCTGCTATGAATTGCAGTTACGTGAAGGATTATGAGTTTGTTGCCATATTTGATGCCGATTTTCAGCCTACCCCTGATTTCCTCAAGAAAACAGTCCCTCACTTCAAGGTACTTTAATTGTTTAACTAAGGGTGAGGGGTGCGGGATGTTTTAATCCTGTAGCTTTTAACTGTGGCGCTGTAGCCATAATTTTGAAGCACTTTAGTACTTGAAAAGCCCAAAAAAATTGACAATGTATGAACCTTTTTCAAAGTAATGAACTAAAGCGGTCAAGTTGAAAGCTATGGACCGCCAACACTCTTCTCTCTTTAACTAAATGAAAGTTTAGTTCTTTTAATTGAAGACACAATTAAAACTTTTTGTAATAGAATATAAGACTGGAATGAATCAATTAATCAACATTGCTTTCTAACTACAGGACAATGAGAAATTGGGACTGGTTCAAGCAAGGTGGTCCTTTGTAAATAAGGACGAGAACTTGTTGACAAGGTTGCAGAACATTAATTTGTCGTTTCACTTTGAAGTAGAGCAGCAGGTTAATGGTATTTTTCTGCATTTCTTTGGGTTCAACGGGACAGCTGGTGTTTGGAGAATAAAGGCTTTGGAGGAAGCTGGTGGGTGGTTAGAGAGGACCACTGTTGAAGACATGGATATTGCTGTGCGCGCTCATCTTCATGGATGGAAATTCATCTTTCTTAATGATGTTGAGGTAATCAATTATTTGCATTGCCTGAATCATTTTTAAGGCGAAAGTAAATGTTGTTTATCATTTTGTGTTTGACTACTAAGGCCTGCTGCATCTTTATCCACTTGTTCAGTGCCAGTGTGAATTGCCTGAATCTTATGAAGCTTATAGGAAGCAACAACACAGATGGCATTCTGGTCCCATGCAACTATTTCGTCTCTGTTTGCCAGCTATTATCCGATCCAAGGTATTATGCGTTTCCCGGATTTTTGTTGACTAGGATAGTGCTCAATTTAACTATCATATTGGTACTGTATTGTTCTAATGAATATTTTACCTTTTTTTGTTGTTGTTACAGATCAGTTTATGGAAGAAATTCAACTTGATCTTCCTTTTCTTTCTTCTCAGGAAGCTAATTTTACCGTTCTATTCCTTTACCCTCTTTTGCATAATTCTTCCCATGACAATGTTCATCCCTGAGGCTGAGCTTCCTGCCTGGGTCGTATGTTACATCCCGGCTACCATGTCTTTTCTCAACATTTTACCTGCCCCCAAGTCATTCCCTTTCATTGTACCTTATCTTCTGTTTGAGAACACTATGTCAGTGACCAAGTTTAATGCTATGATCTCGGGGCTATTCCAACTTGGTAGTGCATATGAGTGGGTTGTTACTAAGAAATCTGGCCGATCATCTGAGGGCGATCTTGTATCCTTGGTTGAGAAAGAATCGAAGCATCAAAGAGGGAGCTCGGAGCCCAATCTTCATGAAATGAAGGAGGAAATTATGCAACAAGAGCAATTACGAAAGGCTTCTAAAAAGAAGAAACATAACAGGATATACATGAAGGAGCTTGCTTTGGCTTTCCTTCTTCTTACAGCTTCAGCGAGGAGCCTGCTCTCTGCTCAGGGTATCCATTTCTATTTCTTGTTGTTTCAAGGAGTATCCTTCCTGCTTGTTGGTCTGGATTTAATCGGGGAGCAGGTTAACTAAGTACATAGGACTATGTCGGAGATATAAAACCACGAGCGGTCACTGATTCAAAGTAAAGATCGAAATGCCTAAGGGAGATTAAAAAGAGGGATGAGAATGCTTTCTTGCTTGCTTTTCCACCCTATAAACTCGCATTGCAATCACTATCCAAAATAGTTGTGCTATATATGGACATAAAGGTACTTCCATTTGGGGAGATGAAGGCTCATTCATGAATGGTTATGATTTGCAAGCTTCAATTTCTTTTTTTCTTTTTTCTTTTTGTCTCCTTTTGATTCTTTTGTTTTTGGGTCAATTCTTTTGTAAGAAACAAAATGATGCTGAAACATGAATAGGGAAATTTAGTTTAAAGTTGTTAAAAGGCAGGTTATAGCATACTTGTTAATGCTTCTAATCTGTCACTTGATAAAAAAAAGTGTGAGTTTCTGCAATGTCAATGGATTTACTCCTACTTTACTTGGCCTTTTTATAGGAAGTGCTTAGAGTTAAATGAACACATCGATTAACTGCCGTCAATCTTAAAAAGTGCTCATTTGAAAGTCGTCATATTTCCTTGATTTTTGCCTTATTGGTACATCCGTGGAAAAAGATTATCACAAAAATATGAATTATTTTTTTGTTTAGAGTGATGATGGCTTTGTAATGTAAATATGTCAGATGCATCTATGTTCGGTAAAATATATGGTTTGCATTTTTTTTCATCATTAACTTTCGGCTTTTTAAAAATGTTTGAGATGCCTACTTTCTGAAGTTTTTTTTTTTTTTTTTTTTAGAAAATAAATTTTCAATGTTATAAGACATTGTTATAATATTTTAAAATATTTTTTTCACAATTTAATTAATTTTTTCATCCAAAATTAGGAAAATTTTGGAATTTTGGGTTGAAATGGTCATGTAATTTTAAAAAAGTGACATGTTAGTCATGTAACTTTTAGTATGAGTTAATTTAATCTTGTAATTTAAAAAATGGTTAATCAAGTCTAAATTTTAAAAATTGAGATTTTTTTTAGGGATAAAATAGGAAATGTTTAAAAAGAAATTAATTAAAAGAACAAAAAATAAATAAATTTAAAAGACGATTCCATCTCTCTTCCATTTTATCTAGACAAGTTTTTTTCTATGTGATTTTTTTTTTATAAAAGAATTTGGATAGAAATTTTTGTTTAAGAAAATTAAATTTTATTGGCTTTGATACCAAATTAATGTAGAATAAGAGAGAAAAATAATATACCAATTAGGATTAAGGATTTAGAAAAATAAAAAAGTAAAATAATAATAAATAAATAGTGGAGAAAGTAATATTATAAGTAAAATACTAGATTTTATTTATAGAATTAAAATTAAAAAAAGTAGATAATTAATTAAAAAATTAAAAATTGGGGAGAAGGAAAATAAAGTATTTTTTTTTAACTTTTTTTTGTTTTTTATTTATTTCTTGTTTTACCCCTAAAAAATCTCAATTTTTTAAAATTTAGATTTGATTAATCATTTTTTTTAAAATTATAAGACTAAATTAAACCATATTAAAATTTACTTGACTAATGTGTCATTTATTTAAAATTATGCGACCATTTCAATCTAAAACCCAAAATTTTCGACATTATGAAAAAATTTATTTTAAAAATTGAAGCTAGGATAGGAGTGATAAAAGAAAACGAGTTCAGGGTGTTTAGAGTAGTCCAAATTTAACTTTGGTACCTCAAATCACCCTAAAATTTTAATTGTGACTTTTCAAATATTTAAATTTTTGTCACTAATATTTTTTTTTGAGCTAAACTAAACAATATTGTTTTAATTAATTGAAATTTTTATAACATTAATATCAATTCATTTATTTTAAAGAATTAGAATTTTTCTACCCATATTTATAATATTTTTTATTACTTTTTTATTTATTTATAGAAATAATCGTTTTTTAAATTATTTTGAGAAATTTAGCTAAGCTTCTAGATTAGGAGTTTTTATTTTTGTTTTTTTTTCTATCAGACCATAACATCTGACGATCCCCATCCATTTCAGGTTTTTCATCATATTAAATCTGGCTTCATTATCATTAGTCTAAAAAACAAAAAGTAAAAATTCCTGACATGGACTGCTAACATGATCTCATAAATTTGAACAAAAAAAGAAACATGATCTCTCAAAATTAAAAAAATATTATTTGTAAAAAAAAAAATTTAATTTAAAAAATATTATAAATATAGATAGACAAAAATGCTCCTTTAAAATGGGTGAATTCATATTAATTTCGTAAAAATTTTTAATTTAAAAATTTATTAAATTTATTTCAAAATATATTAGTGATTAAAATTTAAGTATGTCTCAAACTTAGTTAAGAAATATGATAATTTAAGATACTAAAGTAAATACTAAGCACTTTACACAAAGAAATCAATAACATTATATTAATTTTGTAAGACTATTTTTAATTTAAAATTAAAAATGTTATTCTAGGAATAGTCAAATAACAATATTCCAAAAAGGTTCCTTCTTAAAATTGCGACATGTTTAATAAATATAGAATAAATAATTAAAAGAGGCACAAAGCAAGTTAGAAGAAAAATATAAATAATAAATATATTTGCAATCACTCGAAGTCATATACGATACGGACTGGATAATTGATGTGTGCTGACCCTGATAAAGAGCATGCATAATAAGGGCTATAACTAGGAGTGATAGTTATTGATACAGTACGATTCTTTAAGTAAAATATGAATTAAAAAATATATATTAAATATAAGTGAATTCAATTTAAGTTTCATTTTGATTAATTTAAATAATTTAAGGTTAGGATTAGATTAAAACTAGCACGATAATACAAAAATAAAAAATAATTATAATTATAATTATTATTATTACTATTATTTTTTTTTATAAGTTAAATTTTTTAATTCATGTTATGAAAAATTTGTTATATTTTTCTTACTAATAATGTGCAAATATATTACATTATTACTAATCACAATTATATAAAATTTAAATCTAAAATATTAATGTATTTTAATTTTAGGTAGTGATTTATTGAGTTATTTTGTAATATAATTATGAATTTGAAACTTTTAATTTTTTATTTTGTAAAAACTTGTAATAAAAATTTATTTGTATATTTAATGTTATTATAATGCATTAAATTTGATTTAAATCTTTTATTATTCTAATTAGATAAAAAAAATTAAAAGAAAATTTATAATAATTTCAATTAATATCGAATTAAATGAGGTAAAAGAAGACTAATTAATACATACAAATAAAAGTTTGGACTAGTTTGGTCCAGATTGATTTTTTTTTTTTTTAGGTTAGGATTAGTAGTTCATGACACAAATTAAATTCGATTTGGATTAGGATTGATGGTTCATGACACAAATTAAATTCGATTTGAGTTAGAATTGGCAGTTCATGATACAAATTAAATTTTGGCAGTTCATAACACTAATTAAATTCGTGCTAGCCCGAACTAGCCTGACATGCACAAATTGCCACCCTTATTTGTAACTTTCTAGTATTCAAATTTTATAAAAAATATTTTAAGTTGATCATGTTTTTAAATGGTATCGATTTAATACTCATATTTTTAAAATGATTACAGTTTAGTCATTTTTTGAATTTAGGATAAATTTTTTACTATTGAATGGATTGGGCAAGGATATTTTCATTACTTTATCCCCTTCTATTTAATTAGTTAATTTGTTTTCACAACAAAATTGTAAATAAATTATATAATAAATAATGCAAAAAACTCACAATTTCACTACAAAACTATTCAGTAACTTGAAATTTTTTTACAGCAAACTATAAATAAATTATGCAGTGAAGAACACAAAATTATTAACAATTTTACTACAAAATTGTGCAGTAATTAAAAAAAATTTACAATAAAACTGCAAATAAATCGTGCAGTAAAAAACATAAAAAAATTTACAATTTAACTACAAAACTCCCTCAAAAATTATGCAGTAACTAACACAAAAATAAATCAATATCACTCACCTCTACGCAAGTGTAAAACCTTTTACCAAAATTCTGCATTATCTATGAACAAAGTAATTTTGTAGTTCTTCCACAATACCAAACATGATAAGTTTTATGGGATGTGGTTCTTACTTCTTATATGGAATGATGGTTACTTGAAGACATTTCTTAGATTTAATAAAGAAGACGAAAATAATTGAAGAAATATGGGTGGAGTAGTGTTTTATGAACCTGAAACTTTTTAAGCAACATGGAAGAAAGGAAGACTAAAATTGTTAAAGTTGGCGAGAAGGAGTAAACTGATAAAAATACCCCTATTCAAATGTTAAAACCTTACATTTATTATTCAAAAATACTAAAATATAACTATTTTAAAAATATTAGTCTTAAATTAGAACCATTTAGAAAACATAAGGATTAAACTGAAATCACTTAAAAAATGGTCAATTTAAAATACTTTTGATAAAAGTTGGATGCTAAAAAAGCATCAAGCTCTACATAACAAGATTACATATGTGGAAATATGTTCCTTACATTGAAACCTCCATGAGTGTCCCTTTCAACCACAACTATCTAAAATCACTATATTAGCGACTCACTCTAAGCACTTGTAAAGTGTACCTTGCTCAACTTTTTCTCCATGACTCAGACTTTTCTCTTTGTGGATTCACTAACACCAATGATACGTTTACCTTGGGCATATGCTAGCCACAAAACTCCTTGTAGTGCTGATCCTTCTTGGACTAAGCCCGTCTCTTGAGCACCATTGCACGACACAACGAAAAGACATCCACCCAAAGTCAAAGTGTATGGATCTCCTAAAATGATAATGACTCTCCAATAGTCAAATATGCAATTAATCACTCAACTCCAAACTCGCTCATTCTCACAAGATAAAATCACTCAACCTATAATATGAGATCTATTAGTATAACTATCCAGTATCTAAGTCCTATAAGATATAACAACGTTTCCCTTATCCCAAAACTCAGATAAAAATGGACTAGAACCACTATAAGGAAAAAGGCTTTTAGGTACAGTTGTTAACCGTATCTATAGGCTTTTAGGTACGGTTGTCTTTTAGCGCGTAACCGTACCCGTAGCCCGTGTCGCTATAGGTTGACCTACGGGTACGGTTGTTAACCGTACCCGTAGAGTTTTAGGTACGGTTAACAACTGTACCCGTAGGATTTTGTAACCGTACCTAAAACCCTACGGGTACGGTTAACAACCGTACCCGTAGAGTTTTAGGTACAGTTAACAACCGTACCCGTAGGATTTTAGGTACGGTTGCGTAACCGTACCTGTAGAGTTTTAGGTACAGTTAACAACCGTACCTAAAATCCTACGGGTACGGTTGTCTGATTTATTACATGGTTTTAGGTACGGTTAACAACCGTACCTATAGGTTAAAATTTTTTTTTTTTATTAATTTTTTTCTGTGATTATATTTTTACCTGTTTTTATCCCTGCTCACTATATTATCAGACTTTAATCAGACATTTATATACATATCTCAACAAGCATACAAATATTCTATTACAATTATGCATATTGCGTCGTCATTTCAGTAAATTAAAATACATAGCTAATGTCACTAACCTAATTAAATTAACTATATATACATACAAGTTAAATCTAACTAATATATATCAAAATGTAAAATATTTAATTGTCTAACTTGTGCTTTCAATACTATCAATAAGGAATTGACATACTTCTCTTCGACAAACATCAAGTTCTTCTCGGGTGTATGTTTTCTTTTCTGCAAACTAAAAAAAAGGTAATTAGATCTATATATAGTTATAAATAATTAGGAAATACATGATACTTAAAAATTTATGAATACAATGATGTAAAAAAATTACTAGCTAAATAATTGTATGTACAATCATAAATATTTTGTTAACTTACTAGTAGTGATCGAGACTTTCTTGGTTGATATATAATATCTCTCATATATCTCATCACAAAAAAACCACATTCAATGCTATTATTTTGAATAGGTGCCTACACACATATATAAAACATAAATTGCATAGTTAATTAATTTGAATGACTTATCTAAATAATTACTTGTAATTAAAGATGTACAGGCATATAATAAACGATATTAAAATATATACTAACCTTAATAGGCCGGAAAGTAGGTAGTGGCACTCAATTAATGAGCTCATGTGATTTTTGCATGCGCTCACTGTTATTTTTTTTTTTAAGTGTCCAAGCTAAATCCTAACTATAAAGCTTAAGGCATAAAGTGTCATAGTATAAAGCTGACTAAGGTACTCATGAACTCCTTTATTTTGTGGCATGTTTGATTCTCGTTAGTTTTGTTCAAATATATATGTAATAAAATATTTACAACAAAGAAGAACTAGATTCATCAAATTGCTAAAAACAATGAAATACATCTAATGAAAAGTTTATTTTCGAATTGCTGGTTTTTAGAGTTTGAGCGGGAAAAAACAAAAACACATTTATATTTATATTTATAAATGAGTAATGTGCAAATTCGATACATTTTTATCCAAATTTTAAAATTGCACGATTTATCATATTTTCTTTGAGATGGGATTTATGGATTATTTTTTTATAATAATTATACTATTCACATAATTTTTTTTAAACCATAACATGGTTTTAAACTCTAAATCTTTTATATATACCTAATTAACAATATATTCTTATTCTTTGCAAGTTTGTCTGACTACATTTATAACGTTGTAAATCTATTAATTTATTTAACTAATTGGAATGTTTCAACTTATGATATCTTTTAAAACGTTGTATCATTGTTCTACAATCCTCACATCAAATGATCAAATTAATGAACCAATATTGTACTAGCATATTAAGCAATTTGAACAAAAAATAAATAATAATAATAATGAACCCATATTATTTAAAAATCTGACTATGAAATCTTTACAAAGCCTTAATATTCCAGCTTCCTTCTTTATTCCAGTCAATAATATAAATGCAGATTGCAAAATAATATTTATACATATCCAGAGAGACAGAGGAAAGAACATAAGAATTAAACTACTCTCATTGTCATATAAAACTAAAATTATTGATAAGTAGAGACTGGAGAAATGAAAAATAAATAGAAAAACCTGAAGCTTGGAGCTGAGAAGAGTGAAGACTAAATAAAAAATGAGAAATGAAGCTGGCGGTGGATCTGCGGGCAGGAGACGATTCTGAAAATTAAACACTAGCTCAAACACGAGGGAGATAGCTGAGGGGGAAATATTAATTAGGTTTGTGTAGAGGGAGGCGGCGCTGGGGACAAGGGGGTGAGAAAGAAAGTTATATATGTGTGGAGCCCGTGGATATATATATATGATTTGACCTACGGGTACGGTTGTTAACCGTACCTAAAAGGCTACGGGTACGGTTAACAACCGTACCCGTAGGTTAATTAAAAAACTTTTAGGTACGGTTAACAACCGTACCCGTAGACTTTTAGGTACGGTTGTTAACCGTACCCGTAGAGTTTTAGGTACGGTTTTTAACCGTACCCGTAGAGTTTTAGGTACGGTTAACAACTGTACCTAAAAGTTTTTTAATTAACCTACGGGTACGGTTGTTAACCGTACCCGTAGCCTTTTAGGTACGGTTAACAACCGTACCCGTAGGTCAACTTTTAGGTACGGTTAACAACTGTACCTAAAAGTTTCCGTAATTTTCCGAAAAAGTTCCGCGTTTTGGTTCACTTTTAGGTACGGTTAACAACTGTACCCATAGGTAATTCTTTTACAATACACGGGCAACCGTACCTATAGCTATTTAGGTATTGTTGTTATCAAATTTTTAATTTAACAACCGTACCTATAAGTATATTTTGTTGTAGTGAACGTCATGGTGCAATTTCTAAATCGTGTTTCATATATTATGTGTGTAGCACAAGTTTTGTGCATAAAATTGGTCTCCACGCATGGTGCTAGTTTACCTCTTATATAGTGTTGTCTAATTTCTTCTTAACCAATATTGGGTTCTTTTCAAGCTTGAGTTGGCTGCCAACTGCCAGGCGGTGAAGCTTTCCCAAGCAATGTTTTCTATTTACATTCCTGGGGATTAGGGCTACTTTCAAATTTCTATTACTTTGGGACTAAATTGGAAAACATCTCATTTAACATAAATCAAATCTTCTTATCACATCTCCTTGTCACAATTCAGAGCACTACACACTTATCACTAAGGATGGACAAACAAATTAGTAAACCAGACAAAATTGAAAAACTAGACTAAACCAGACTATTATAATAAATATATATTTAAAACGATTATTAAATAATGAGCATATGGTGTATATGGTGTAGCTCATTAGGTATAGGAAGCACATACAACAATGTGGTCACTAGTTTAAGTCCCAAGTATCGGGATAAGATTTTCACTATTGCACTGAAACAAAAATTGAATCTAATTAAGAGTTGAAACCAAGATGCTGATGTTATAAGCAACAAAATCAACCAATAAGTTACACAATCAATGAAATAAGAAATGAACAAATCATTATTTATAGTATAACTGTATACTTTACAGTTTAACTGTAATTGAATCTAATTATTCTGATTTTATCAATCCAATCGGTCCAGCTTGATAAGTTGGTTTTTATAAATTTTAAAAAAACTAGACCAGGCTGGACCAAACCATATCCGCCCCTACCTATCACACTACAATCGTGTGATATAATGCCTTTTCCTTTTAGCATATATCACTACTACAAAAAAGAGATTTAGGGACGGTTATTAACCGTCCTGAAAGACATTTCGGGACGGTTCCTTTTCTGGTCGTAACTGTCCCGTATGCGGGCGTCTCAAAAAGTCACACTCTTAGGGACGGTTATTAACTGTCCCTAAAAGTAAAATGTAACCATCCCTAAAAGTCTAACAACCGTCCCTAAAATTATTTAGGGACGGTTAATGGGACATTTTTAGGGACAGTTAATAACCGTCCCTAAATGTTTTTTTTTTTTTTTTTTAAATTTCAATATTATGCTGATCTTATATAAATAATTACCTGTAAAATGCTGAAATAATATATATATTCAAAATCATAAAATGACAATATTACTGTTTAAGTATCATTACTAATTAATCATTACAATATAATTAGTTATTAGTTACAAAATAATTGGAGTCATTCTTAATATATGTCTCCAATATATACATTAAACTAAACATATAATAGACCTAGCTAGTTAATTACTAACAAGTAGTAATTAATTACAAAATTGGTCTAATTCTCACCTAAAATATTAATAACCGTCCTAATATAAATTATATATCAGCAATTTCAAGTTCTACTTATCCTGTTAATGATAAACGTACATTATTCATGTCGGTAAACATCAATATCTTCTCTTGTATATGTCGGTAAACATCAATATAAATTATTCATGTCGGTAAACATCAATATCTTCTCTTTTTTCCTGCAAACTATATAAATAAATATATAATATTCAAATCAGAAAATAATTACATATTTAAAATCTTCAAAGGATTAAAATATACATATGAACAATATAGTTAATACTTACCAACTCTTGACGATCTCTCCTTGACGCCATGAAGCCGCCACTTCAAACCTCTTCTGGAACTTGTGTAATTGGTGGAACATTTTGGAAAGGTACACTAGGCGCATGGGGAAGCCGAGAAATTTGTTCCAGTAATGTATTCCTGTAAGAGAAGAAAATAGTCATGCCACAAGTTTTTAATAGAAAGATAGTATAGAAGTAGAAAATATCAACAGCAACAGCGAGTGAGGGAGAAAATGAGAATGAAACACAAATGAACAATATATATATACGAACATTTTCTATATATAAAAAAATGTCTAAGTTTCAAAACATTATCCGGCAACTGCTATGTACCAAAGGAAGCAAAGACAAGAGGCTAGGATACAACATATTCCAAAAAGCTTAGAAGGTAAGCTGAGATAATAAAAATGGAAATAGCACAATTGAAGAAGTGTAATTTGTGACTTCCCGAGGGATGAAAGCAATTAATAACATCCAATATTATTCAAAATTTTAAAACATTTTAAAAGCCCAATAATAATGAAATACAAAATTAAGCTTTTAGTGTGAAATTATAAAGGTAATGGAAGCCAACATGAAAACAAAGTTTTGATCATTCCTATTTGATGAAATTTTCTAATAAAGATATATAGAATCTACAAAATAGTTAATTCACAAAGTCTGCAACCAATAATCTCATAGAAAATAAATCATCTAATACCCTAAACACAAATGTAGACCTGTCACATTACAAGTAATTAGAGTTCATGAAATCAAAAACATTCATCTTTTACAAGCCTAATAAAATTGACCTTATGTAGCGAACAAAATGACAATATGTTGCTGAACATGATAAATTAGAGTATTGAACGTCACCTTATCCTTTCCATATCTTTGAAAGAGTTCAGGTTCTCCATGCTGCACGGATCAACATGCAGAGTGTAATCTGGGCCAAAGTACTCATAATATTCATTGTATGGCAACTTATTATCAGGTTCTACACCCACTGGCAACTGCTGTCTGTGACAAAGTAACAGATGCAACTCATATAAAACGAATAGCAAATAAAAGTTGCTGCAAAGGTGAAAAGTGCTAATGATGAAGAGACCCAAGGTTCAGAGGGAAACCTCGTAGCACCAGCAGCGAGCAACATTCCGAATTGTATATCCTCCACCACCCAAGACCATTAAAGGGACATTGAAAGATCTAAGGAAACGTAAGCAATCAGCATGACCCTTGATAGACAAGTTAAAGCACCCTAGCCGATCCCCAGACAAAGAATCTGCTCCACATTGAAGAACAACTGCATCTGGTTGGTATACCTCCATAACTTTTCGGATGATGGGCCGAAACAGATTACGAAAACTATCATCATCCAGCCCATCATTTAGAGGGACATTCAGGGCATAGTTCTTCCCAGGCCCCATCCCAACATCCTTAATGTGCCCTGTCCCTGGAAAGAAATCCCCAAACTTATGGAAAGATACAATCATCACTCTGTCAGTGGTATAAAATGCTTCCTCAACACCATCACCATGGTGGACATCAATGTCCACATAAAGTACACGCTGTACAATGACAATGATTAAGTCAAAGTATACAAAAACAAGATGAATAATAAAAATGTAAAGGTATGATTAACTCTATAATCAGGATCCAAAACAGATTTCACATTAGTAATCTCCAATAGCTTGACATGACCATCCAACAGAACAAGAATTAGCAGTAAATTCTAAAATCTAAATATCCCAAACAAAAACATGTAAGCTGGCAGCAAAACCAAATAAATAATGGCAAAAGAACAGCCCAATATCACTAACATAACAGCTACAGTAATGTTAATATTCGTGAGGATGCACATTTTTTAATATTAATTTAAAAAAATAGATCGATCTGCACATTTTAGGGACGTATTCATATATTGCAGGAAAAAAAATTTCAACCTAATCTACGCTGTGGTGGAGAGCTGCCGTGGAGGGTTGGCTGCCGTGGAGAGCGCTGGCTTGGAGGGCGGAGCTGCTTGGTACTATAACCGTTGCAGTGGAGAAGAACGATTGCGATGTTGCTGCAGATACGGTATGAGGTGTCGCGCGGGCTGACACTGGAGTCGAGGACGACGGCAAGCGCTGGGAACGGTTGGCTGGTGGTGTCGATCGTGCGGTGTGGAGGCACTGTGGGGGGGGCTGGGAGTCGTTAGGGTTTTTAATTTCTATCGCGTATAGGAGCTGGGTGGTGATGATTATAAAAGATATTTAGGGACGGTTAATAACCGTCCCGAAATCTCTTTTACGAAAATTTTCGCACAACCGTCCCAAAATCACACTTTTAGGGACAATTCACAG
Organism: Elaeagnus macrophylla; assembly: GCA_029378325.1. Classification (NCBI taxonomy): domain Eukaryota; kingdom Viridiplantae; phylum Streptophyta; class Magnoliopsida; order Rosales; family Elaeagnaceae; genus Elaeagnus; species Elaeagnus macrophylla. Next base: position 5,187,331 of record CM055653.1, read on the forward strand.
GTTTTTTTTAAATTACAACCGTCCCTAAATCTATATATTGTTGTAGTGTATAACGTATTTATTTACATGGTTTCATTTTTAATTTTTTTCTGAAAAAAATGTTTTTTTATAACGTAAAACAACATTGTTTCAATAAAAAAAATATGTTTTTCATAAAAAAAAAATATGTTGTTTTACATCGTAAGAAAAACAATATTTTTTTCTTGAAGGGTTTAAAAGTGAAACTCTACATGTGAAAAGAGGTAATGTCATATAATCAAACCATGCTTTTTTATTTTTTTATTTTTTATACACAACTTAATTTAAATATGTATTCAACTATTTAAATAATCAAGTTATATTTTAACAAAAATTATAATTAAATTAAATTTAATATCTAAATAAATATTTCTAATGCACCATGTAAAACTCATTTATTTATTTATGTGACACTTTACTACTTCATAAATGTCACGATCAAAATATTATCTTGATTTCATAAATGTAAAATTCCTTTAATCACATACTTTTTTTTTTTTGATAGAAAAGAAGGATTTCATTCAATACAACGTAAAATTACAAGCACCATCAAAAAAGACATCTCCAACAATATCAAAAATAAAAGTTGCCCACCCAAGACTAGCTAAAGCTGTAGTGGTCCGATAGAACTGAAAGGGAATGTCGAGCTTTACAAATTTGCTCCATTTACCTCTCCGCTTCAATGAAATTAGCTGCAACAACTGATACAATGAAAATTCTTCGAAAATCATATATTGAACAAAGCTTGTAAATACAAGTAAGCCCATGAAGAAATCGATATAGCAAAAAACTACAATATAGTAAAACACCCAATATCGTGAGATTACAGGACCTTCGATCCTCGGACTCAAAACAACAAAGCAAATCTAACTGAAATAAGATGAAGATGGAAGAGAAATCTTGAGAAGGAGAGGGTTAGAAGATATCGATAAGAGGCAGGGGCAACAAAGAGAAGGTATTGGTAGAAGGCGGGGAAAATTGGTTTAATTGTATGATATAACTCCCCTTCATGCTTAGAATTTTATTTTTAACTCCTCAGAAAAAAGAACACATGTTTATTTTTCTTTTTCACTGAAAGGATTAAAAATAAAATTAATTGAATAATTGGGTCATTGATACCCTAGAAGGAAGAAAATCAATAGTGATCAATTGATAGAAATTTAAAGAAAATAGATGGAGGGGGAGGTAGCCAGAAGAGAGAAAAGAGAAGAAAAAAACCCTAAAATCTTAAAGACCCACTGTAGACTAGCGATATTCTTTAACTGAAAAAGAAAAAAGAAAAGAAGAAATTGGTGAAGAAGATTGGGGAAGAAAAGTTGATAGCAGCAAGGAAGAAGAAAACATTAGAAAATCCTAGCATCACTTTTCTTTCAGTGCCCTTTATGGGCATATCTAATACTTAATCACGTACTATTTTGATTTCAATACTTAAACTTAATCGTCCACAGCTCCACATAATGTTTTGAATTCTATATTTAAACTTAATCCTCTTTTACATAACTATTAAATATTTAGTTTAAGATGACTCATATATTCAATATATTTAATAATGATTATGTAGTCATACTGCTACTTATATGCACAACAAACATAATTAAAATGTATATTTATCTATTTAATTTATTAAATCATAATTAATACACTATCAATACATTTAGGGTTCAATCCTTAACAGGAAAATGAACTACCCAATCAATTTTGTTGGTTGGGTTATAGCTTAGACCTAGAATATGATATAAAAGAAGAAGAAGAAGAAGAAGAAGAAGAAGAAGAAGAAGAAAGATTTCGTGAATCTCGGCGAGGTGGGTTAGGTTGATATTTGTGCATGTTGGACAATTTGAGATTTTTCTTGTTCAGCCATAATCCCATTAGAAATAATAAAAAATAAAAAATTTAAAACACTTGGCCTATTGTTTATTAATTTTAAAAAATTAACATCATAGATAAGTGAAATTATTGGTATTTGTCTATTTGATAAAAGAAGAAACCATCAAAATCATTTCATAAAAAAAAAAAAATCTATTTATTTAGTACACTAACATCATCAAAAGAAAAATTTGTTGAGATCAATTATTAGTTTTTAGTCTTGTTTGTTTAAAAAGAAAGTGAGAGATTTAAAGCGATATACTATTGTCAAGCATACGATCGATACTCTTTGAAATAGATATTTACACATGGTATTTAAAATGAGTTCGTTACCTGTTGTGAAATTAATTATATCAGGTTTCTACATGTATGCATGGGACACGTCACACGCATGCACAACATGCATTGCATCAGCATTATTCAAGCAACTTCTTGTATTATGCGGGTGCGGGGTCACAACTCACAAACTTATTACACTAGCCTCTCACTGTTGCTTACTGGTTGGGATAGAGTACAAGTCTACAACTAAGGATAACAATGGGTATTATTGAAAATTATAAATGAATTTGAATAAAAAAATAAGAAAAAAATGTAAAAATTTTCTCTCTTAAAACTTGTCCTACATTAGTATTATATATATTTTTAGAGGTATTAATATAAAGAAAAATTTACTAGTAGGATTGGGCCCCAAGGAACACCCACTTTTGTAGAAGGGGAGAGGACCTAGGCAATTGTGGGTCCACCATACACGAGCGCGCCGCCGTCTGACTGGCTGTGCCGTGCCGAGTGTGTGTGAGGTGAGGTGACATTTTATTTTTTGATAAAAATTTATTTATTAAAATTAATTTTTCTAACAATTTCGTTACCCAAATTATGACCGTTCTCTCATTTACTCTCTTTCTCGCTCTAACAATTGAGCAACACAAAAAATCCAGAAACACTTTCCAGTATACAAATTAATATAATTTCTAGTTTCCGAGCAACAAATTATTTTACAGGGTGTAGCATTCCGAAGTTCATCAGTGCAGTGTAACTCCGAGACAGAATCTTGTTGGGCTGTTTTATCTTTGGGACGACGAGGCTGTGTTTGCTTGCACAATTTTGGGTAGAGTCGCGAAATGTCTTAAAGAGAGCAACCTAGTCCGCGACTCAACCCAAGCAGTGTGATTTCAGTATTTTGATAACATCGTTCCTATCTATTTTTTACATATTTGTTCCAACAATTTTAAGACGTATTTCATCTGCCATGTCTATTGAAATTTTAACTGCTGACATCAATAAACCTTTCTGTTTTGATGGACTACATTTTAAAATATGGAGACAAAAAATGTTGTTTTTCTTAACAATGAAAAAAGTAGCCTCTGTTCTTACTACTGAAAAATCAACACTGCCAAATCTTCATACTGAAGCTACAACTAAGGATTTAAACACCTAGTTGAAAAATGATTTTCTTTGCAAAAATTTTATTCTTAATGGTTTAGCTGATGATTTGTATGATTACTATAACTCTGATAAGACAGCTAAAGAAACTTAGGATGCACTTCAAAAAAAGTATGATACTGAAGAAGCTGGAACCAAGAAGTATGCTGTCAGCAGATATCTGAAGTACCAGATGACTGATAACAAATCTGTGGAAGCTCAGTCCCATGAACTGTAGAAGATAGCACATGAAATAACTTCTGAAGGTATGACTTTAGATGAACAATTTCAAGTAGCTGTTATTATTGATAAATTACCCCCTACATGGAAAGATTTTAAGAATGTTCTGAGACATAAAACTAAAGAATTCTCCCTAGAAAGTCTAATAACCCGTCTAAAAATAGAAGAAGAAGAAGCCCGAAAACAAGACCAAAAAGATAAAGTACTTGTTGTCTCAAACAACAGTGCAAATAAAAAATCCTCCTCTGTAATTCTGAAACCAAAAGGAAGAAACATGAAATTTCATAATCGTAATAATAACCAAAATCGTAACAACCAAAATAAAATAGAAATCCTCCACGGAATGGACCTGGACTTGGAACTCAACCCCCCTTAGAAAATAATACATTTATGTGTTATAGTTGTAACAGGCCTGGCCATTTGGCCAGGAATTGCTGGAATAGGAATCGTCCTGTCCTATAGGCAAACCTTATCGAAGATCACCTTATAGCTATGATATATGAAATCAACTTTGTTGGTGGATCTGAGGGGTGGTGGGTGGACACTGGTGCTTCTCGCTATGTTTGCTATGATCGTGACATATTCAAGTTCTATTCTGTATCTGAGGATAAGAAAGTGCTGCTGGGCGACTCCTACTCCACTAAAGTTGCTGTTACTAGTGAGGTAGAATTGAAGTTTACCTCTGGAAAGACTGTCATCTTGAAGGATGTCCTGCATACTCTAGAGATGAGAAAAATAAAAATAATGTATAGGGGCTAATTTGTATACAATTACTAAAAATAGTGTATTTGTTAGGAAAGGGTACGCTACTGATGACATGTTTAAATTAAATCTTGAAATTAATAAAGCATCTTCTTCTGCTTATATGTTGTGTTCTTTTAATGTTTGGCAGGCTAGACTTTGTCATGTTAATAAACGAATAATTAAGAATATGAGTAACTTAGAACTAATTCCTAAATTATCAATGAATGATTTTAAAAAATGTGATTTTTATTGTTAAGCTAAAATAACCAAAACTTCACATAAATCAGTAATTAGAGAATCAGAACCATTAGATTTAATACACTCTGATATATGTGAACTAGATGGTACTTTAACAAGAAATGAAAAATGTTATTTTATAACTTTTATAGATGACTGTTCAGATTATACTTATGTATATCTAATAAAAAATAAAAGTGAAGTGTTTGACATGTTTAAAACATTTATGACTTAAATTCAAAATCAACTTAACAGAAAAATAAAAAGATTTTGAAGTGATAGAGGCACTGAATATGACTCCAATATTTTCAATGACTTTTATAAAACCCATGAAATCATACATGAAAAAACTGCACCTTATTCTCCTGAAATGAATGGCAAAGCTGAAAGGAAAAATAGAACCTTTACTGAATCAGTTGTTGCAATTTTATTAAACTCTGGTGCTAGTTCTCATTGGTGGGGAGAAATTTTATTAACTGTTTGCTATGTGCTAAACATAGTGCCTAAATCTATTAGTCAAATTTCACCTTATGAAATTTTAAACATTAAGAAACCTAACTTAACTTATTTTAAAACTTGGGGCTGTTTAGCCTATGTTAGGATCCCTGATCCAAAAAGGAATAAACTTGCTAGTAGAGCATATGAATGTGTATTCATAGGATATGCAGTGAATAGTAAAACTTACAAATTCTATGACTTAAATGATCATGTAGTTATAGAATCAAATAATGCAGACTTCTATGAACATAGGTTTCCCTTTAAATTGAAGGATAGTGGGGGCTCGTCTTCTAGTAGTTTACCCATAATTAGAACTAGTGAACAAAATGAGAAATTAGATACTGAACTTAGGAGAAGTAAACGAGCTCGAACCTCTAAGGATTATGGGTCTGATTTTTATGCTTATACCTTAGAGGAAGATCCCCAAACCATTCAAGAAGCCTTATCTTCTTTAGATGCCAACTTATCGGAAGAAGCCATAAATGATGAAATGAACTCTCTTGAGTCTAATAGAACTTGACATTTAGTTGACTTACCTCATAGTTGCAAGACCATAGGATGTAAATGGATACTAAAGAAGAAATTAAAACCCGACGGTACTATTGAAAAGTACAAGGCTCGCCTTGTAGCCAAAGGGTATAGGCAAAGGAAAAATGTGGACTTCTTTGACACATATTCACCTATCATAAGAATAACTTCCATACGTGTGCTTTTCTCCCTAGCTGCTATCCATGGTTTAGTGGTGCACCAAATGGATGTTAAAACTGCCTTCTTAAATGGTGAATTAGAAGAAGAGATTTATATAGACCAACCTGAGGGCTTTGTAGTTCCAGGACAAGAAAACAAAATATGTAAACTAGATAAATCTCTTTATGGTATAAAACAAGCACCTAAGCAATGACATGAAAAATTTGATAATCTAGTTATCTCACATGGATTCAAATTGAATGAAAGTGACAAATGCATTTATCGTAAAATAGAAAATAACATTTGCACTATTATATGTTTATATGTGGATGACTTGCTTATTTTTGGGTCAAATATTCATGTTGTAAATAATGTGAAAAAATTACTGTGTGCTAATTTTGACATGAAAGACCTAGGTGAAGCGAGTGTAATCCTAGGTATAAAGATTACTAAGTCTAAAGAGGGACTTTCTCTAGACAAACTTTAACTGCAAACCTGCATGTATCCCTTATTATCCTAGTGTAAAGTTGCTCAAGAACACCGGAGACGGTGTTAGACAAACTGAGTATGCGAGCATTATTGGTTGCTTACATTATGATGCTGATTGCACTAGGTCCGACATAGCTTATGTTGTAGGACTACTATGTAGGTTTACCAGTAGACCTAGTATAGAACATTGGAATGCAATTGAAAGGGTCATGAGGTACCTTAAGAGAACAATGAACCTTGGATTACATTATAAGAAGTTTCCCGCTGTTCTAGAAGGATACAACGATGTTGATTGGAACACTCTTTTAGAAGACTCCAAAGCAACTAGTAGCTATATATTTAGCATTGCTGGTGGAGCTGTTTCTTGGAAGTTTAAGAAACAGACAATTTGGGCTCAATCTACGATGGAGTCTGAAATGATAGCACTAGCTACTGCTAGTGAAGAAGCAGGCTGGTTAAGGCGTTTGTTAGCTGAGATTCCTTTATGGGAAAGACCGATACCAGCTGTCCTGATCCACTGCGATAGTATCGCGGCTATTGCAAGGATTCAGAACCATTATTATAATGGCAAGAGACGACAGATACGTCGTAAGCACGGTATTGTTAGAGAATTTCTCTCTACAAGAGCTGTAAGAGTGGATCACGTACATACTGATGACAATTTGGCTGATCCTTTGATGAAAGGATTAGCAAGAGAGAAGGTTTTCAAAACCTCGAAAGGAATGGGACTAATGCCCTTAGAATGAAGAGTCACTCGTTATGGTAACCCGACTTATAGACTGGAGATCCCAAGAAATAAGTTCAATGAGTAATAATAAGTCATGAAGTGATATGAGATGAATCATGCTATCATGGGTCCCATCCTATACTGTTAGAAGCATGAAGTCCTGAAGCGACAAAAGGATGAGTTAATTGTTAACTCTTAATGAGTTCTATACTCTATGTGGAGTGGAGTACTCTTGATAGACTCACCTATGTGAATGTGGAAGTGTGGCTGCTTCCTATGAAATTTTGGGCAAAATTTATTAGAGCATTCACTATACTGGGATACACGTGCATGGCCGTAAAGCACGGGCTTTTCGAACTACACCTTGGAAAGGTTGTGTGTGTAATGTTGTTAGAGATACAATTCAAAACTACGAGTTACTCTAGTATATTGTAAAGCATCAACACTATGCCAAGGTTCAAGTCAATAGACACCTTCTACTTATGCACAATCTTATATCTCTAATTGATTGGTTGCTCGATGAAAACTATTTTTTATATAAAATTCAAGTGGGGGATTGTTGGAAATTATAAATGAATTTGAATAAAAAGAAAGAGAAAAAAATGCAAAAGTTTCCTCTCTTAAAACTTGTCCCACATTGGTATTATATATCTCTTTGGAGGTTTTTATATAAGGAAAAATTTACTAGTGGGATTGGGCCCCAAGGGGCACTCACTTTTGTGGAAGGGAGAGGACCTTAGCAATTGTGGATCCACCACACACGCGCGCGCAGCTGCCGTCTGTCCGTCCGAGCCGTGCCAAGCCGAGCCGAATGCGTGCGTGTGAGGTGAGGTGTGGCATTTTATTTTTTTGATAAAAATTTATTTATTAAAATTAATTTTTTCAACAGTTCCGTTACCCAAATTATGACCGTTATTTTGTTACCATTTTGTTCTGTTGAGACCAAGTCTCATGGAACCGTTGCCTTCAAACGGTCACGTTTTTATCCGTTATCCCATGTCGAGACCGTTCTGTTCCGTTCTAGACTGAGTCTTACAGAACATTCTACATAATCGTTGCACATCCTCCATGACTGTTCTGGCTCCGTTTTTTGTGACTTCCCTTAGCTATAAATAGAGGGCTTAGTTCTCATTCTAAATCATTCTAAAACCCTCAGCTCTCTCTCATTTACTCTCTTTCTCGTTCTAACAATTGAGCAACACAAAAAATCCAGAAAAGAAAGCCAGAAACACTTTCCAGTATACAAATTAATATAATTTCTAGTTTTCGAGCAACAAATTATTTTATAGAGTGTAGCATTTCGGAGTTCATCAGTGCAGTGTAACTCTGAGACAGAATCTTACTGGGTTGTTTTATCCTGGGGACGACGAGGTTGTGTTTGCTTGCACAATTTTGGGTAGAGCCACGAAACGTCTTAAAGAGAGCGACCTAGTCCGCGACTCAACCTAATTAGTGTGATTTCAGTATTTTGGTAACCTCGTTCCTATCTATTTTTTACATATTTGTTCCAACAGTTGGATTATCATAATCCGATTCGATTGGATATGTTAATTAAAAGATTTGATCTAATTTAAAATATTTTAATATGTGAATTATATGAATATTTATGATTTGATCTAAATTATTCTATTTTTTTTCCTATTTTTTAAATATATTATTTAATATAGTATATTATATAATTTAAATTAATAAATAAAAATAAGAAAACATTATAACTTTTATAAACATATTTATTGTTTATTTATAATTAATATATTTCAAATTTTTATTCAACTTTTTCATTAATATTATAATATATAATTCTAAAAACATATTTTTGTAATAAAAAATTAACATTATTAATTTAATATTATCTAAAATTATAAAAAATATATATTATAATTTTTTTAAATAAATGATTGTAAAAATTTTGAAAGTATTTTTAGAATGTGAGACTATTTTAGTTTAAAATTATAATTTAAAAAAGTTTAGTTTTGGATTGATCCACAATTTGTTATAATTTATTTTGATTTAAGGATCAATCTGTTTCAATTTGATAAGATATTATTCGATTTGTTGATATTGTATATGTATCGTGATCCAATTCAAAAATGATCCATTTTGATATGATCTAGAGCAGCTCATATGTAGCTCAAATCTGGTGAATCTTTTTGCAGTTCCTAACGATAACTAGGCTACATATATTAGGACCTAGATTCTAAGTAATAAAATAATTTTAATTGTGTACAAAAATTCCTCAATTATCAAGCTTTTGGTTAGATTTTTGTTAAAATTTTCAAATATAATCAATAATTTAAGTATAGAACTATGGTATCCATCATTCCTACCTAGTAAATTTTTTTTATACAGCAGTGTTTTGAAAAATGAGTATATTTTAATAAAGAGATAAACTCTAAATTTTTAATCTCTTATTTTTAAAGGTTTAGTATTTTCTCTCTTTTATATTAATTTTCTTATTTAAATTTTTTTCTACTGTTCATACAATTTTTATATGTTTTATAGTATATAAAAAAAATCTCTATCTGATAAGCTTTTCATGTAAAGAAAAAAAAGAAAAGAAAAAAAAAACCTCACTGTTGTACAAACCACTTCCCACAGCTCACCAATTAAATCAGACGACGTGGTACTACCATCTACCATTTGTCACCCGACACATAAACATAGCATAGCTCACAGAGAGAAACAATTCGATATTTAACAATGGGCCTATGGTCGCGTGGCCGACAATGAAACAACTCGGGTCTTGTTTTATTTGGACTACATATAATGCAGAAATTGTTCACCCCTCTCTGAATAAGAAGTGGTGCATGTGGTAATGAAAGGAAGATTATCGCATTTAGGGTGTTGGAAAACACAATTACTTAAAACTTCTTTGATCTTAATTTTAATTCTTAATTTTTAATATTTTTAAATAATTTTTTAATTAAGTATATTTAATAACAATTTTTTATTTTTATTTTTATATTTTTAAAAAATTATTTTCAAAATATTAAGTGATTTATAAATAATTAAAAATCAGATTTTTAATTTTTAATTTTTTTATTTTAACCAAATATTTTTCTAAAGAGTAAATCAATTCTTATAATTTTTGTATGCATAAATATTGAAAGAAAATGATTAAAACCTTAAATTTTAAAATAAATAAATAAATAAACAAAATTTATCTTTATTTTTAAAGTTATTTAAAAAAATCAAAAAATAAAAAGCCTTAATAAATAACTTGGAAGTAATTTTTAATTTTTTAAAAAACAAATTACTAAATATAAATTTTTTTCAAATACATTAGTGATTATTTTTATAAAAGAATCATAAATTACAAATTAATTATTAACTAATAAATCATAAATCAAAATGGTTATCAAATATGACGTTAATGTTTGATTAAAAAAATTTAATATTGGATAATATTATTCAAATGAATAATAATTTATATTATTATTGGTATTTAAAAATATAATTAATTAAGACATGTGGTCTATCTTCAGCAAGCATTAAATATATATCTAATGAATATTTTCCACTAAGTAATGAGTGACACGGTCAAGACTCTATATAGTAATCATAAATAGTATTATGTATCAAGTTCTTACGTGTGACGTGCTAGTTTTATTACATGTAAAGTTAGAGATATGAGATATTTGTAAAATAATTATAAGATCACGTACTAACAAAAATTATTAAATTGTGTCATTCAATTAATATATGTATAAATTGTGATAAAAATATATATTTTTGATTAAAAATACAAGTAATATGATTGTTGGCATTACTACCTCACTTATCGCAAGAGTTAAGGGTGAGCACGATTGGTTTGGTTGCTTATTGGTTTATTTTAAATTATGACCTTATCTTATTTTAAATAATAATATCTTGACGATTTTGAAAAATTAAAACATTAATAAACCTATAAATTCCCAAAAATTGACTTATTAGAGGTCGATTATAGGGCAATTGGCTTAGCGATTATTGACTTATGATTTTTTATTAAAAATTAATTCACAAAGGAGAACTTACAAATAAGAAGAAATTTTATCTCGATATATTTTCTTTCTAAGTTGCTATTTGAAAACTTCAACTTTATTAAAAAACTTGCTTATGAAAGGCTTCTATCATTTTCCAAATGAATTAAAGTGAAGCTCAAGAAAAAAAAAAAAAAATCCAAAATGCTCGAATTTGAAAAAAAAAAATAAAGGAATAAATCTTAATAAATTTATTGAGAAAATTTTAATAAATATGTTTTTCTCCCCTCTCACAACAAAAAAAAAAATGCTTATCTCCTCTCTTGCAAATATATATATAAATAATAAAATCAAAATATTTTGTAGTATAACCTTGTTCGTTCGATTTTTTCGATTTTTTTTTTTTACTTTTATAAAATTTATAATCAATCTAACTAGGTTGTAATTTTAAAATTTATAAAATTAATATTAAACTAACTAATTTATAAAACAAAACTATAATTTTTTTTTAATCTTCTAATAAACACCCATTTTAAATAAATAAAGGAGAAAAAATTATTACTTTTATCAAAATTATAATTCAAATTTTTTAAGAGTAATGATATATGCATCAAGTTATGGTATGCATTAAGTAATGTATCAATTATTAATTAAATGTAAAATTAAAGATATAAGATGAAAAAGTAATTATAGGATCTCTTATTAATAGATGTCAATTAAATTATATTATATAAATTATGATATGAATTAAATTGTGATTAAAAAATTAATTTCTTAATGTGTAACTACCTACATATAAATTAGAGATGTGATATAAAAAATAATTATAACATCTTACACTAATATAAGGTTAATCAAACTATACCATATTATGGTATTTTCGATTAAAAAAAATATTCATTTCTTAAATGTGTAACTCCTACATATAATCATCCTATTCCCAATTCCACCGTTCACGTGTCCCTCACTAACGTCTCGATTCTCTTTTACGGCAGTACGGTCCTTGTCGAATCATACTACTACATCTCCCCGTCTTTTGAAATTACTTTGAAGTCATCTATTTAACTTATAGTTGCCTTGATTTGCAGGGTATTTTAGTATTTGCAAATGGTATGGCGAGGTCTTTATCACGTTGTCGTTGTTATAGGGTTTTTTTGGTAACTTTGAATAAATAGAAAATATTGGAAATATTCGCTAATAGAGTCGGTTGAGTAGAAGAAGAAAGAAGATATGCGGGGATATTTTGTCAGAGTTCAGTTGTGAACCTCTTCTTTCTTTTGATTTCTTTCACATGGTTTAGATATTCAGGAACACTTCGATCAAATTTTCACGGAAAAAAGTTATTTTCTCGGAAAATTCGAGCCTAGGAAATTTTATAAACCTATGAGATCTGCAAACTAATATTAGAAGCTTTGTTATTGAAATGCAAGATCTGTATTCAATTAGCAGAGCTGGTGGTGCTAGATTCTTCGGGAAGCAACGACTAACAACACAGCATCACCATCACTATCACAACCATGAAGCTTTGAAATGTCCGAGATGTGATTCGGTGAACACGAAGTTTTGCTACTACAACAACTACAATCTCTCTCAACCGCGTCACTTTTGCAAAAACTGCCGGAGATATTGGACCAAAGGCGGTGTTCTTCGCAACATTCCAGTAGGTGGTGGTTGCCGGAAAACCAAACGGAGTTCCAGGTCCAAATCAGATGTTGTAGTGTCCTCCTCCTCTTCCTCGTCGGCAAAAACAACAGCGACGTCACCTAAAAGCGACCGCAATTCAAATACTCTGTCCAACGCAGAGATGGTCTCAGTCTCAGCACCAAGTTCTACTGAGTTGCTTAATGTTGAGAGCTCTAAAATGTTTTATTCGAATCTGAGTTTCGATGGTGGTTCGGAAGAAGAGATTGGTAATTTAACGAACTTCATTAACTCGTCGTTGACAACAACGACGTTTTCGGAGGCTATTCATTTCGGAATTGGACACGGCAACAGCATGATGTCGGAGGAACTAAACGGCAATCAGACGGTTCAGGACAGATCTAATATGAATGGTGAATTTTTTGGATTAATCAATGGTGGCGATTGGCATGGAGGCGAAGATCATTATCATCATCATCAAAATCATAATCATCAAGGTTTGTTTGATCTTTCTAACGCAGATATTATTGATCAAGCGTACTGGAGTGAGAATCAGTGGACTGATCAAGACCACCCTAATGTCTAACGACCCTAGATTTCTCACCTTCGTCAACTACGTACGTTTATTTTTTTAAAAGAAGCGAAGCGTATAAAAATTATAACTATGAAAATCAGAACAAATGTATAATGAAAAATAATAATTAAAAAATAGCTAGAGATGGTTTTTGAAAAAGAAAAAAAATTTATGAATATGACTGGTCTGGGATGTAAATTTATAATTATATTATTTATTTTATATTTGATGATTTTGTAAGCTGTTTGTGGTTGCTGTTGATGTTCACGTGTAACTAATTATTATTAATATGTTGATGTTCACGTGTAAGTTGTAACTATGATTTATTTATATTTCTATGACTGACGGTTGCGATTTTATTTTATTTATTTTATTTTGTTACGGTTTGTCTGCAATGTATTTTGTATTGAAAATGAAATAATGAAAGACAATTATTAATAACAATAAAGTGAGTGGTGCTTAGCTTATTTGGTTGTGATATTTATTTGCCTGTCGGTCCACTTGGAAGAAGTTGTATTAATTACCTGTTCTCGACTGGATTCTAACCTTTTTATTTTATTTTATTTTATATTATTTACGTAAATAGCAAAATTATTGCGTTTTAGTGTTCAATTTTTACCCTTTTAACTTTTAAATAGTTTTTAAGTCCAAAATTTTTATGTAAATTTTATAGAATATATTAAAAAATTTATGAGCCTTATAAATACATGATTTTTCTTAATAATTCATATAAAGTATTAATTATAAACACATATGTACTTTTATAAAGTATTAATTATAAACACAAATGCACTTTTCCCATTAACTTAAAATGAGAAAATTAAGAATAATAGTAATAGAAATGTAAGATATTATAATAAATGATATTTGGCAAAAAAAAAAAAAAATTGAATAAGTTTAAAAGTTAAATTAAATCTTAAAGAATGAGATAGATTTTAAGAATAAAAAAAATATTATTAAAAAAAATATAGTTTATTATAGAGTAAGCAATAAAAAAATGAGTACTATAATTATAAATGTTAAAAGAAGATATATCATATAATTAATTGACATAAAAATTATTATGAAAAAATTTTCAAAAATTTTCTAGAAGGATAAAGAAAAACTTGTATATATCCATTTAAAAATGATTCAAATATTAATAAAAATATATTTCAAAGAATGAAATTAATATACCAATAAAACTTTCATTATTAGATAGTAGAATAATAAATCAAAAAGATATTTTATTAGGAATGATACATGAAAATTTAGGATAATAAAATTTAAAATTCACAACATATTCAAAATTTTCTATAAATATTAGTTAGAGTATATGTATATATCATTAGTATTAGTCGGATATAAAATAAATGACCTGTGATTATATAACTTGTATGATCTAATATGATATTATGAGGATCGTTTAGGTACAACCTAGGGGTATCAGACATTGAGAGCATTGAAGTATAACTTTGGATACGACCTGAGGAATATAATCTGAACACAGGTGTGACAGGGATTAAACCTTTTAGGTATGATCTTAATTATACGAAGTATGATCCAAAGATAGATTGAAGGAAGATTGTACAAATCATTTGTTGGAAACATCAAGAGAGGATGTAAGGGTTATGAAGATATGAATTTTATGGAGATTGGATAGAGTGCTTAAATATGTATGGACAGATCAAACCTCCAATATGTACGAAGTGAATAGGATGATCAATAGGTAAAATTACGAAATAAATGGGATGAACGACCATTATTTTTATGTGACCAACTATTCTACCTCAAAATCCTGACATCGTGTCTGAGTGTTAGAGTTGGTCGCACTATCATATCATTACACCTGTAACATTTATAACATCTATGTATATGTTAAGATACTATAGTAGAGGCTAAGATTTTAATACAAATTTTTAGTGATTTCTAGTGTAAGAAAATTCTCTAAATATAATTGGCACCCATCATGGGGCCTCAAGTGTTTTAGCTCTTGCTATTTTCCTTTAAGACCTAAAATTTAGTTCATACTAAGAGAATTAGTTCATACTTCAGTAAATCTAGTTCATCAATTTTTATTTAGTCATGATAGGACATCTTTCTAACACATGGCATTTCAAATATTAAATACCAACCATCGATCCTCCAAGACCTTCAAACTCAACCATCAACCTCATGTTTTAAGTCAAATGGAAGAAATGGTAGAACAAATAGTTCGAGCTTTACCAGATGACAACCTTCAGAATAACCCAATAAATGATGAAGAGTAGGCTAATTCTTCACAAACGTTAGGTCACCCCGTCTTGGTGGATGATACTATAATGGGCCTTTTGCAACAACAATTGGCTGACCTACAACGAGCTTTCTTACAAATTCAAGAAGATAACAGAGAACTATGAAACCATTTGGCAAATGTATAGGATCTAAGAATGAATTATGACCACATTCCTCAAGGAGGTCAATAAGAAGAAATACCTAATGAAGCTGAGAGTTCATACAAGACGTCCTACCAACTCATCAAGTACCACTTCCAATACCTGAACTCATTCCACCACCTATTCCTTGTGTTCCCATCCAAAAACCACCAACAAATAAGGAATAGGAAGAAAGATGAAGAAAATGAAAGAATGGATCAAACAACAAGGAACCGGAAGAACGTAATATGATATTGAAAGGTTTGTGACCAATTAGCCGTATCTCTTTTCTGTGATAATATTGAGCACACCATACCTCCCCAAAAATTCTCTATACCTCGTCGTCCAGCTTATAGAGGAACTAAAGATCCAATTTCTCATGTTATCCAATTTAAAACTATCATGGTGCCAATTTGCTTACCTATCAAGAAAAAGGACGTAATAATGTGTAGGACTTTCGTGGAAATTTTACAAGATTTAGCCCAAAAGTGGTTCATTGGTTTAATTCTAGGGAGTATGAAATTTTTTGGGGAGTTCATGAAAATCTTCATCACTAACTATGGAGGTAATAAACCTATAAGGAAGGAAGCTCATCATCTCTTTGAAATCATACAAGAAGCACAAGAAACTATTGAAAATTATCTAATGAGATTTAAAAATGAGAAACTTGAAATAATTGATTGTCCAGAATCCTTGGTAGTTGAAGCTTTTTGAATGGGAATAAGCGAAGTTTTGCTTTATTCATTGAACTAACAAAGATCACTCGAATTGGAAGTAATTTATGAAGAAGGCCATAAGTTTGTGAATGTAGAGAGAGAAATGCAATATATAAAGTCATCAACCTCAAGAGCCACTAACGAAGGAAAACAAATGTTGAAGAATAAGAAGTTCTATGAAAGAAGATCATACCAAGGGATAAAACCCTATTCTTCAAGGTTTCGACCTAACAACACTTCACCATAACAATCAGGAACATGGGGAAGGTCTTTATCTCCCTGCAGAGGACCTCCTCTTCGAGTCACTGTAGCTGAAGCAACTCATCATATGGAAAGAACTCAGCAAGTCTGTTTGCCTACTCAGATGAAAGTAGCCCTACAATACCCAAATAAGTACTGTGCCTTTCATAAAGACATAGGTCACTGGACACAGGACTATCGACATCTTACATAGGAAATCAAGCAACTTTTATCTAAAGGATTATTAAGAGAATTAGTGGAAGATAAAGCGACAAGACCAAATAGAGAATAAAGGAGTCCTTCTAACGGCACTGCGAGGAATCTTCCTCCTAGAGTTGGGCAACCTAATCACGAACCATCAACAAATATTAGGATCATCCATACGATCCATGGAGGTCCTACGATGTTTGGATTTACCCAAAATTCAAGGAAGAAATATGTGAGAGAGGTTCATGAAATAATTAAACCTATTTATTTCGTGAGGGATTCAGAACCCGTTTATCCAATATGTTTTGAGGAAAGGGAGGCATCATCCCCTCATGATGACCCTTTGGTGATAACAGTAAAGATTGCTCATTGTGAAGTAAGAAAAGTGTTGGTAGATAATGGTAGTTCATCAGATTTATCATACCTTATAGCATTGTTAGATATGAGCATTGATCCAAAAGAAATTGTTTCGAAAGAAATGCCTTTGGTAGGATTCAATGGCAACATAACCATATCAATTAGGATTATACAATTGTCCATCTCGGTTATGGGAGCCATAATTTTCACAAATTTTATAGTACTCAACAGCCCGACTTCATATAATGTCATATTAGGATGAAGTTGGCTACATAAGATGAGACCAGTTCCCTCGACTTATCAACAAATGTTGAAGTATCCCATGCAAGAAGGAATAAAGGAAATAAGGGGGGAACAAGAAAGGGCACGAAGTTGTTACCATTCTGCCATGAAAGATGCCGAATTGCAATAGCAATCAAAGCATGAACTGCTTCTCAGTTCATCTAATCTAGGTGCCTCAACCATTTCAAATAAGGTTTTTATGATTTCACAAGAGGATTATGAACTCATACCCATTGAGGAAAAATAGGAAGCAAGGTTCTTAAAAGTGAATGCGAAACTTCCTGACCATGTGAGGAATTCCATAGTTCACTTCCTCAAAAAAAAAATGGATGTATTCGTATGGAAGCCAGAGGATATACCATGAATAGACCCAGAGATAATTCAGCATAGATTAAAATATAGATCATACTAAGAAGCCAGTGCAGTAGAGAAAAAGAAAGTTTGCGAGAGAAAAGAATGAGATTATAAAAAAGCAGGTCAATTCTCTCAAATAGGTTCATTAGGTGTGAGAAGGGAGTTATCTCACTTGGTTGTCCAATGTGGTATTGGCCAAGAAGGCTAGGGGAGAACATCAAATGTGTGTGGACTTCACGGATGTCAACTCAGCAACTCGTAAAGATTTTTTTCCTCTCCTAAGTATAGACCAATTAGTAGATGCAACGGCTGGTTATGAAATCATGAGTTTTATGGATGCATATTCTAGTTACCATCAGATTCAAATGGCTCTACAAGATGAAGAAAAGACATCCTTCATCACGAAGAAAGAACATTCTGGTACACACGCATGCCATTTTGGTTAAAGAATGCTAGAGAGATATACCAAAGAATGGTTAACAAAATGTTTGAACACTAACCATGCAAAACTGTAAGCACAAGGGATTTGTACAAGTGAGAAATATTTAAAGTACGAGTGTCGAACCCACGAAGAATATTATAGCTTATATTTGACTATCAATAAAAAACTACCACTACTATTTGGATAGCAAATAAACAAATAAAGTGCTAAAACCTAAAACCACAATCTAGTAACAACCGAATATAAGAGATAATAACCTAGGAATCACTAATCCCCTAATCTCTTAGCATGTGAATTACTAAAATTATCCCAATGTAATTGCAACCGATTATATGATCAATTGACACTAAACTCTACATGCATTCCTTTCTCAATTAAACTACACGCAATATAATAACATAACATAATCACACTCTCATGCCAATCAAATTAAATCACTACTAATGAAGACCGTCAATTATGAATCACATGCATGAAAATCATATCTCTCAACTTAGATTCTACACATGCTACCTGATCAAGACAAACGTACAAATACTTCTCTCAAAGTTACGTATATGCCTATATTGTGTAATCATTGGCCAACCAATTACTAGAATGGAAATCAAATTAAATAATATAATCATAATAAGGAAACACGTGTTAATTAATAGATCACCATATGAAGAAAATTGGGTTCATAGGTCTAAATTAAATGAAATTAGCTACTCATGTCAATAAAAACAAAATTTAAAATATTTAATGAAGAACACATCAGATTGTAAAAGAAAGAGAAAGAGAAAAGATTACAAACAATCTCTTGTATTATAACACCAATTTCCCTCGAATCTTCACAAACATCAACACTCTCCACTAATGTTCTTGATCCTTGCTCTTATTTCTTCTCTCAATTGGTTGCTGAAAAATTGTGTTTTTCTGAATACTAAATTGCTAATGAATGGTACACTTGAACTAGGACTCTTCATGTCTATATCTAGGTCAAGGTGATTTTGGGGAAAAAAGGATTTGGCTTCAATTAGGATTTTGGAAATTTTTTGCACACAAAAAACGTGCGTGCACCTTGGCTCAAATTTACCCAGTGTCACGGCCAAGCCTGTTCGGGAATCTTGGCAGTTACGCTCGTTGTGGCTCAAATAACTGTCGCCGTGGCCTAGTGCTCTTGAGTGACTTTTGTTTTCCAGTGGCACTGTAGCTCAAATAACTCACTGCCGTGACTTGATGGTCTCGAGTGATCTTCATTATTCAGGCACACCGTGGCTTAAATAACTCACCGCTGTGGCTCAACTTTCCCTATTTCTAACCATATTTCCAATTCTCTGTGCGCCGTAGCTTGACTAATCCTCAGCCGCGACTTGACATGAAATTCATTCTTTTTGGTTCGTTATTACTCTGTTTACTCCTTTCCACCTACATTGGTATATTAAGACATAAATTAGACATTCTTATGATTTTGAGCACGTGACAAGTCAATTAATTGGCTTAGAATTGAATTAATAACTCTACTTTTGTAGAGTTATGATAGGGAACTTCGTTATTTTCTTTTGTTATTAGTCACCATTTTTTAATTATTTTAGGATTGTTTTTAACTATAAATTGGATAAAAATTGATGAATATATGGAATTTAAAGGCTTGTATGCTTGACATGACATTTATGGACCCAATGATAGAATTGGTTGTCATGACTAGGATAAGGAACGTAGCATGTTTATTGAGATACCTACATTAATCTACGCTTGCTAGTTTTTGATTGGATTGATTCATCCTTTTTATGCACATGCCATGATTGATTTTGGTGTTCTTAATGGGAGAAAATTTGATGTGATTTATGCCATGTGATTAGATCTACCATGCTTTAGAATTTTATTTGATCATTCCTTGAGGCGAAATCATAAATAGTGTTTAGCTTTAGAAGTGATTAAAGCCTTTATTTGAATAGATTGAGCCTTTCAAGCTAACCATGGTAAATATCATTAGCCACCCAGTTGAGCTTATAAAAATAAATATCATTCATGTCTTTAAACCACATGTAAGCCTAACCAAAATTGCATATTAACTTTACCTTTGTATTCTCAATTTGTGTGAAAATATAATCATGTGTTGTACTATAGAGTAAGGTAGAATATAATGCACCTTATAAAAAAAGAAGAAGAGAGAAATAACTTACAACACCATCCCTATGAACAAAAAAGGAAATAAAAGAAATAAATTCAAAAATAAGTTTGGGAGTGTTGTGAAGTTACAAAGGATGTGGAATAATAGAATAAAAAATATTGTGATAGGGTGTATTAAAACATTGAAAGAAAGCTCAATTGTAATACACATTGCGTGACAAATAAAGAGGAAGCTAAGTTGTGGAATAAGCCCAAATATCACAATGTATCCAACCCCACCTAAGCTTAACATTGCAAGCATGCAAGCCCTTTTGATCTTTAGTTAAATTCATTATATACAGTAGTGGAGAGGGGTGTGAAAAATAAACTTATAAAATTTGTGCTGAAACTTAATCTAATGACATGCTCATATAAGTTAATTTCATGGACGCGTTAGATGATATCATGTGCAATACACACACAAACACACACAAATCATTTCATCAGAAATCTTGCATACACTTGTATTGATGAAAAGTTAATTAATAGCATGTAAACCCTTTTTATAATAAGATTGTACAATCTTTAAGGAGGATAATTTTATGTTAAATAAGCGTGTATTAGAGAAAGTATGTTCATTAATATTCTACCCATGCTGGTTAATGTTTTAACCTTCATTGTTTAGCTTTGGCTTTGCTTAAGGATAAGCAAAGAGTTAAGTTTGGAAGTATGATAACTCTACAAAAGTAGAGGTATTAATTCACTTCTAAGCCAATTAATTGACTTGTCATGTGCTTAAAATCATAAGAATGTCTACTTTATGTCTTAATATACCAATGTAGGTGGAAAGGAGTAAACAAAGCAATAACGAACAAAAAAGGATAACTTTCACATCAAGCTGCAGCTCACATAGGATTGGAAATATGGTTAGAAGTTGGGAAAGTTGAGCCGTGGTGGAAAGTTGAGCCTCAGAGCACTTGAACAATGAAGACAACCCTAGGCCATCAGGTCGCGGCTTTGAGTCATGTGAGCTATTGTGCCAATAGAAAACAAAAGTCACGGCAATAGTTATTTGAGCTGCATGCATGTAATTGCCAAGATTCCCAAATAGGCTTGGCTGCAGTGCTGGGTAAATCTTAGTCGTAGCACATGCACATTTTTGTGTGCGAGAAATTTCCAAAACTTTAGTCTCCTAATTGAAGCCAAATCCTTTTTTCCTTGAAATCATCTTGACCTATATATAGAGATGAAGAGTCCTAATTCAAGTGTACCATTCATTAGCAATTTAGTATTCAAAAAAACACAATTTTTTAGCAACCAATTGAGAGAAGAAATAAGAGCAATGATCAAGAACATTAGTGGAGACTGTTGATGTTTGTGAAGATTCAAAGGGGATTGTGTTATAATACAAGAGATTGTTTGTAATCCTTTCTCTTTTTCTTTCTTTTACAATCTAATGTGTTCTTCATTGAATATTTTGGAGTTTGTTTTTATTGACATGAGTAGCTAATTTCATTTAATCTAGGGGTCCTATAAACCCAATTTTCTTCATGTGGTGATCTATTAATTAACCTGTTATGTTTGCATATTACGATTATATTATTTGATATGATTTCCATTATAGTAATTGTTTGGCTAATGATTATACAATAGAGGCATATACGTAGCTTCGAGAGAAGTATTTGTATGCTTGTCATGATCAGGTGTAGAATCTAAGCTGAGATGTATGATTTTGATGCATGTGATTCATAATTGACGGTCTTCATGAGTAGTGATTTAATTTGATTGGCATAACAGTGTGATTATATTAGGTTATTATATTGCATTTAGTTTAATTGAGAGAGGAATGCATGCAGAGTTTAGTTTCAATTGATCATTTAATCGATTGCAATTATATCGGGGTAGTTTTAGTGATTCACATGTTAAGAGATTGGGGGATTGGTGATTCCTAGGTTATTATCTCTTATATTCAGTTGTTGCTAGATTGTGGTTTTAGGTTTTACCATTATATTTGTTTATTTGTTGTCCAAATAGTATTAGTGGTTTTTGATTGATAGTCATTTATAACCTATAATTTTCCTCATGGGTTCGACACTCTTACTTTAAATACTTATCATTTGTACACGTCCCATTTACTTGTAGTTTTGCGTGTTCAAACACCAAATTAGCAAGGGCATGGAAGTCTATGTAGATGATATGATGGTAAAGAATAAGAACCTAAAGGATCACATACTGATCTTCAAGAAACTTTCTCTGTCATTCATCGTTACAATATGAAGTTAAATCCTAACAAATGTGTCTTTAGAATTGCATCATGCAAGTTTTTGAGTTATTTAGTATCAACATGGGGTATAGAGGCCAACCCAGACAAAATTCAAGCATTAGTGAATATAGGATTGCCTCGATGTCTTAAAGAGGTCCAACAATTAAATGGCCGAATTGTCGCTCTTAATTGATTTATATCAAAGAGCACAGAAAACTACCTTCCTTTTTTCCAATTATTGAAAAAGAATAAGGATTACAACTGAGATGAGGATTGGAAGAATGTTTCCAAATGATTATGAAATACTTGGGACAACCTCATATATTAACCAGCTCTTTTAACAAAGAAACTTTTTTTTATACATGGTCGTCACTATGCGAGCTGTTACTATTATATTGATGGTTGATAGAGATTGAAAACAATAACCTAGTTATTATGTGAGTCAGGCACTAATAGGAGCTCAACAATGTTGCCCTATTTTGGACAAAGTCACTTTTGCTTTGAGAATGACAACTAAAAAATTGCAACATTATTTTAATGGTCATATCATTATAGTAATCACTTCATATCCTTTAAAGCATGTTTTGGGAAAAATTGAAGCGTTAGGAAGATTGTCACAAATTGTGATTTATTTAAGTGAATTTGAGATCCATTACCAATCTCTCATGACAATAAAGTGACAAGCAATAGCAAATTTTGTAGCTGAATGGACAGAGATGTCATCAGAAGAAGTTATGACGATAGTTAGCAACATTATTCCTAAAACATGGAAGGTTCATGTTGATGGCACTTGCAATTCCAAGGGTACTAGTGTCGGGATTGTCATCTTTACTCTGAATGGAGGGATGATAGAGCAATGTATCCAAATGAATTTTCAAACAACTAATAATGTAGTCGAGTATGAAGTAGTACTTTTAGCCTTGTGACAATTAAATCTATTAGAAGCCAAAAAGATGATCATGTATAGTGACTCTAGACTAATTGTCAATCAAGTTAAAGAAATTTTCAACGCCAAAGAAGAAAGAATGATACAATATTTGAAACAAGTTCAAATAAAAATTTCTAAAATGGATGACTTTGTTTTAACTTAAATACCTCGAAGTAGTAATAGCCATATTGATTCCCTAGCAAGTTTGGCTTCTGCTGCCACGTCAGAACTAAAAAGGACAGTACTTGATACATGTTTAACGGTGTCTAGCATACCATCAAACGACAAAGAGAAGAACTAAAATATGGAGGTTAGTATCAATTTGAACAAAACCTGGATGACTCCATACTTAAGTTATTTAACTCATAGAACTTTGCCCTACAACAAAGACGAAGCATGCAAGTTAACTACCAAATATAAGAGTTACAATCTGTATGATGAAAATTTATATAGAAAGAATAATGGAAGTCCATGATTGAAGTGTTTGATAGATAATGAGGCCCATATGGTGATAGCCGAATTGCATGATGGTCAATATGGGGCACATTTGGGAGGAGCTACTTTGTGGCAAAGGATTTTGTGGCAAGGTTATTCCTGGCCTACATTACAAAAGGATTATTTTTCTTATTCGAAGAAATGCGATCGCTGTCAGAGACATACAAATTACCAAACTTACCTACGAGTGAGTTGCATTCAATTATGAGTCCTTAGCTATTTCAAAAATGAGGACTTGGCATTGTTGGTCCTTTACCTTTGGCTCTATATCAAAGAAAATTTTTAATAGTAGCTACAGATTATTTTTCAAAGAGTATTAAAGCAGAACCCCTGGCAAGAATTCAAAAGAGTGACGTCAGTGGGTTTGTTTGGAAAAACATTGTTTACCGCTTTGGTTTGCCAAGAGAATTGGTCACCGACATTGGGAGACAATTTACAGGTCAAAAAGTCATCAAGTTTTGTAAGGATTGGCAAATCAAGCTCTCCCATTCTTCTCTTTATAGACCACAATCGAACGGATAGGCTGAATCCTCCAATAAAACTCTAATTAACATCTTGAGGAAAAGGTTGGAAAGAGCTAAAGGTAAATGGGTTGATGAATTATCAAACTTATTATGGGCTACTAGAACAACCCAAGGTCGGCTACTGGAGAGACTCCTTTTTCTTTGGTTTACGAAACAGAAGTAGTAATAGCATCTGAATTACAAGAACCCATTATACGATCAAAAATATCCCCAGAGGATCATGAAGATGTCAGAAAAATTGATCTCATCTTTTCTGAAGAACTGAGGGAAGAAGCTTTAAACAAAATTGAGGCTTAAAAAATAGACAATATAAAGATCTTACAATAAAACAGTGAAGCCAAAAAATTTTGATGTCGGGCAATGGGTATTACGCAAGGCATTGGGAAACAAAATTGAAAATGGACACGAAAAATTTGCCGCTACATGGAAAGGACCTTATGAAATCATTGATATCACCCCAGGAGGAACCTATCACATCAAAAGCAAGGGAGGCAAACAAGAAGATTTGAGCTGGAATGCATATCAACTTAAGACATACTATTTTTAAAAGGTACCTACCAAATATATGTTTTTATGAAGGTTTTGTTGTATATATTATAGCCTTTATGGCTTTGATGAATAAAATACAGGATGCTTTAGAAGAAGAATTTGTTTTTCTTTTGACTTTCTTCTTTAAGAATGTCTTCAAATCTCAAATATAATACAAAGAGTTCTCAAATGGAGAACTTATTTTTAGAGGACAAACATGACAAATGACAGACTAAGATAGGTTAGCTCATATCCCTCATCATGAATATAACGCAAAGAGTTCACAAATAGAAAACCTATTCCTAGAGGATAAATAAGGCAAACGACAGACTAAGATCAGTTAGCTCATTGATGTGTTAAAATGTGTACTCGCAAGTGTACGAATCACTCGTAGTAAAGTGATAAGCAACTTCCAAGGTCGGTCTCTCAAGGAATTGCAGTGGTTTTAAATAACTAACTTTTTAATCTAAATGGAGTTCTAATGAAAATAAAACACTAATTAAATAGAGTTCTAGTGAAACTAAAACTCTAAGTAACTAGAATCCTAATGCTAATAAAACTGTAAAAAGAGTTTGTTTGGTTTTGGTAACGGGAACAATTATACGAAAATCACACGAA
The DNA here is from genome assembly GCA_029378325.1 of Elaeagnus macrophylla. Lineage (NCBI taxonomy): Eukaryota > Viridiplantae > Streptophyta > Magnoliopsida > Rosales > Elaeagnaceae > Elaeagnus > Elaeagnus macrophylla. The sequence continues at coordinate 5,212,868 of CM055653.1, forward strand.
AACAAGATCGCAATCAAACAATCAATTCAATAAAATATCAATAGAGGATGTATGGACGTTTAGCTTGGTTAACCATGTTTGCATCGAAAAGGTATGGTGAGATATGCATGAACGTCCTATATGAATTAAACTACCGGCTTTCCTTTTAATTACGAAACTCCTTTTGGCCGGGGTAGGTTTCTTTGTTGATTAACTAATTAACCGCCTTTGGCCGGGGTAAATTAACTAGCTATCAAATTATGCGCAAGGAAATTATGCCAATCAAATTAATGCTATGACTAAGTCACTAACTTGAAGCTTTGATTAAGTGTTTCGAAAAAGAGTTAAGGTGACGTTCCTCTAACTAAAATCTCAGATTTTTCAGTCTAACTACGAACACCAAATTGGCCCATGATTATTCGTAATCAAACATTTAAACATGCTCTTAATCAAAAAGTAATTCATTCATAAATCAATTAAATACACCATACACAATCCTAGCAAACATGGCAACACAAACTAAACATCCATAATGAAACTAGCCGCTCATGTTCATATTGTTATTCATAGACAAATAAAATATGATCATACACTTTAACAAATGGAGAAGATAAATTAATTCTATAACAACAAGGAAAACCTAAATCTAAATACCGCTTATGGATCGGTTGACGTACTCCTCCGTAAGCTTTATCTTCGATCGTCGTTGGCTTCCTTGAATCCTTAGAATGGTATCTCTCGCTTCGTTATAGTGTGGCAACGCTCTCAAAGCTGATTGAATGTCGTGTTTGGGTCGCAAAATTGAGAAGAGGAAAAGTTGTGTATGAGTTGGTCAAGTTCTTTCGAGTTGTATGTAAGGGGGACTCTAAGGGGGGTTTTTATAGATGTAAGGGTTTACACGAATCCTATGTGCCATAGGAATAGGCGCGCCGCGGCATGCATTTTCCCCGCCGCGGCGCAACACAATTTCTGAAAAATATGCAAAAACCTGAGAGCTCCCCGCCGCGGCATGCAATTCTCCCGCCGCGGCGCGCGATGCTTCATTGTTTTCCAGAATTCAACCCGAGAGCCTCACGCCGCGGCATGCAATTCTCTCGCCGCGGCGCGCAATGATTTCCTTCTTTTCACGTCCCCCCTTACATATGTGATGTCACTATATGTAAGGCTTACATATTTTGTCTTGATTAGCCCGTAACTTGTGATTCGAGCGCCGTAGGTGTCCCGTCTTTGCGTGATTTCATCATTTGACTCATTTGACGCTAAAAACACCTGAAATGCACTAAAATATACCCGTGACTCCGAATGGATAGATTTATGAAAATAATCGAAATAATAATCATAATAAATCTATATATCAATCAATTACGCACAATTAATCACGAAATATTAGTGCTTTTCGAGCACTCATCACTCATATCCCTTGTCACGAATAAAATGACATGATATTGTGAATATAACGCAAAGAGTTCCCAAATAGAGAACCTATCCCTAAAGGATACACATGGTAGCAACAAACTCAGTTCAAATGAATCTTGTCCATAGTATGTAAAAATTGTGAAAACACAAGATGTTACAAAAGACAAAATACAAATATTATTCAAGTCTCATTCCAAACGATTACATATGTGAAGTAAAAATCATAACTAAGCATTAATGGCATGTTTGGTTGATAGTAATCATAATTGTAATGAGAATCATTCAGGGTATTACTATGTTTGGTTTGACTATACTCTGTAATGGAATGTAAAGGGATTACTGCAATAGCAGTAACTTCATTACGTATGCAGCCCTTAGGAATACGGTGTAATGCTTTATTTTTCTCACAATTTGTATAATCATTTATGATTTTTTTGCTCATTATATCTCTTTAAGTAATAAAAAAAGTTTATTTTTTTAATTTTACTTCATTTATAACTTTTTAATCTTTATTTTAATATTATTATTTATTTTGATTATACTGCTTAAACAAACATTATAATAGTAATAATGTTTCCTTTACAGTCAATTCCATTACAATTATCATTTCCATTACTTTTATATTCAACGAACCAAACGCCACCTAAGTCTTCAATTACTACTTCCTTCAGTCATATCATTTAAGGAAGTAAGAGATCGATGATACAAATCTTTCCAATACTTAACGTCTCGGATCAATGTGTTATTCTCTTCCATAAGGATAGCATTTTTCTATCTCAATGTGTTGCATTCTTCAAGAGTTTGGTTTCTTGATGAAATAAGTTCCTTATTTTCTTCAATCATCATGTCTCTATCTTGACTAATTTTGTCAACATCTTCTTTTAATTCAATAAATTCTTGAGATGCCTTTTGATATAACATGCTATGCTCATCAAAGTCTTTTTGAAGAATAATAGCAAAATTATAAAGATTTGAAGCCTCTCGTTCATTATCATATGTCAAGGATATAACCTACAATTTTACAAGATTAATATATATATATATATATATATATATATATAAAGGGGGGTTTGAATAAGCTCAAAATACCTCTAAAACATGACGACCTGCCAGATGCCATAGAGATCATATATCTTTTTTTCTAGTCCTTAAAATAGCTAAATGATCTTCTTCGTTAACCAAGTGATGATATAAATCGTCCTATGTTGTTGGATTACCAAAGATACAATTTCCAAATAAGTTGGGAAGATGTGGATCTTGACATACCATGTAAGGAACTTTGTCATAATCTGATTCTGAAGAAATAACGTAGATTGAGTCCTTCACATTCTAATTTGTAACTTGAAGATCAGGCACGAAGTGACTTGAAAGATCATTGTTCCTTCCTACATCTTTGACATCACTACCTAAAGAATATAGAGAAAATGTGTGCTTTAATATGTCTTTCTCTTCCACTTTGTCTGGGGGATCTTCATATATGGAGGACGAAATATCATTCACATCAACCTTGGAAAAATCCATATGAGGTAGCTACTATACGACTTGGATTTTCAGTTTATACGATCTAAGTATGACCTAGATTTCCAGTTTATACGAACTAAATTTCATTAAAATTTAATTGAATTTCTTCTAAACCCAAATCTAATATACTAGTAAAAAACTCATTTTCTTTTCACTCTCACAAACATGAACTTACGAAACCTATTTATCGAACAATTCATTATACACAATATTAAATATATATAAGTTGTTGTTTACATAAATACATTAATCCCAATATATTAAATAATTCTCACAAAGGGGTAATTATGAAATATCATTTCCACACATATTGTCAAAAGTTGCATTCCATTAATTGTATCCAATTACAAATTGCATTTCAAGAAAGTTAGAATATTGAACAGGTAATTGATTACAATCAAAATGTCATTCAACTTAAAAACAAAAACCTAAACATTTGTATTGAGTTCTTGGAAGACAGTCATTTCTGGGGAGACAAAGTCATGTCGACTTCTTGGGCACTAGTACGACCTTGAAGAGCCGAACTAGCTGGTTTGGACAAACTCTCTGTTGACTGCATGGCTCTTATCAGGCTCATAAAAGCACTTGTCAAACTCAATTTGGAGGCTTAAGCTTTTAAACTTATCATCACCCAAGAGGCTCCTTCACGATAACCCCTGACACAATCTTCCTTTAGCTGGTCACCAGATAGTTTAGAGAGTTTACTTCGTCTTTTAACTTCCTCATCTCTTCCTTTAAGGTAGACAGTTCTTCTTTAACCTTATCATTCGCTCCATGGCAACATTGTCAGCATTCTTTAACTTCTCAATACGACCTATAAGCTCGATTCCTAAATCATTGTTCCTTAAACGAAGATGACCAACTGTAGCATCTTTCTTATTGATTTCCCTTTTGTACTTCGTCAACAATGATTTAACATCGTGCATTCTTTAATGGTAAGAACGATTAGGTATCTCCCCTTCTCTAATGATTGAAAGGGCCTATCAAAAACACATAGTACAAAATGTTTAGTGCAAATTTTTTTTAACTACTTGGTCGTTTTCACAATAACGAACCCTTACCTCTAACAACCTTTTAGACACAATTTCTCCATGAGTAAGGCCTTCCTCCTTGCAAACTTCGTAGACACATGCTCGTTCCTTCTCACTTCCAAAATGTTGGTATAGGTCCAACTAAAGATTTGTTCTTCCAAATATTCCTTGGTTGAAGTATGTCACTAAAGTGTTGACAACTTTGACATCTTTGAGGTATACGTCACTAAACTCCAAAATTTTTGGGTCAAGAGCTCGTACAGGCGAGGTTCTTTCCTCAAATTGTACTACTTTCAATTTTCTCTTCTTAGAGGATTGAGGATCAGATCTGGTATGTGAAGAGCTCGGAGTTATGGAGAAACATGCACATTGATAGCTGTATGTGCAATGATGTTATCTTCTGGATCAACCCATGGAGTAGTTTGAGGGGCTGTGGTGGGTACGACCTCCTCCATTCCCACATTAGCAGCTAAATCTGTGTAATCCACTTCGTAGTATCCATATATGCAAAAATAAAGTGAATCATTAGGACAACTTACAGGAAAGTATAGATTGTTAAAAGACACTTCGTACTAAGTCATATGACTTGAACGTCGTATCACAATGTCTTTCCATACACTAGATTCCACAAATTTGTTTGGAGTAAGAATACTCTTATACAAATAGTATTCCAAAATTTTGAGTTTGATACAATGCATTTTTCCTTTTCATAAGACGATAACTTTATAAAACCTCATCTCCTTTGAGTTGATAGTTGGCGAAGTGATGATTCCAAGTAGGTCTAATAGTAAAACCAACATCTTTTTCCCATAATTCACCTCGTATGTAGAAGTATTTATCTTTCCACGAGTGTTGACTATCTAGAAGATTTAGTACGAGCCCTTTTTGTTGGATATGAGAGATGTACGATCTACCTTTATCTTTTCCATTCTTTTTTATAGTGTACCTCAAAAGTATTATTCATTCGTCCAAGTCTATATCCACACTACGCCAAAAATAGCTTTTAAGGACGGTCGACCGTTTTTTTTTTTAAAATGACCGTCATTAAAAATATGTATATGAAGTTACGATGACGGTCATAAATTTTAAACTTATGATGACGGTCATTTTAAACATGATCGTCATTAAAACTTCAAAATAAAGAATAATTTTTTTTTATGATAGTCATTTAAATTATGATAGTCATTAAAAATTTTAAAATTAAAAATAAATATATTTAATGACGGTTATTAAAAAATAACCGTCGTAAAATCTTTTTAAAATTTTCCCTCGCACACGTAAACTAATTAGGGTATGTATACACTCAATTTTTCCAAGCTTACACAGTAAAATTTTCCTGTACAGTACTATACTTCTCCGCCAGTTTTCCAACGACTATCCTTGCCGCTCCGTCTACCCCGTTTTCTTCCTCGCCGGTCGCCGCGTCGTCCTCGCCCGTCGCCGCGTCGTCCTCGCCCGTCGCCGATTCATCCTCGCGTCGTCCTCGCTGCCGTTCGTCCCTGCGTCGTCCTCCCAGCTCGCGCTCGCCTCTCGCCGCTCGTCCCCGCATCGTCCACGCTGCTCGTCCTCGCACAGTTGCCGTCGTCGCTGCACAGGTATGTATGAATTAATATATATATGCCGTGATGTCTGGTGATATATATGAATATATATGAATACCTTCCTGTACGAATTTGTATATATGAATTAATAATTTGTATGTATATATATATATATGAATAAAATAATTTGTATGTATGAATTAATATATATATGCCGTGATGTCTGGTGATATATATGAATATATATGAATACCTTCCTGTACGAATTTGTATATATGAATTAATAATTTGTATGTATTAATATATATATATATATGAATAAAATAATTTGTATGTATAAATTAATATATACAGTGATGTCTAGTCATATAACAAGAAGAAAGATTATATAAAAAATTCTTGTAAACCTTCGATCTGTATGTTAAGAAAGATTAATTTGTATGTTAATTTTGTTAGCCATATTCGCCAATCATTTTTTTTCTTTTCATATAATCTAATATTCTTTTTATAACAAATTTTATAACAAGAAGAAAGATTATAAAAAATTTAGCAAAATAAATTATTTTATATATATAAAAAATTATATTAAATTTATTTCACTAATAAAAATTTAAAATGTGTAAAATATTTTTGAAATTAAAACAAATGAAAATTAACTAGTATAATAATAATAATAATAATAATAATACTGTTAGAAGATAATATAATTAATGTAAATAAAGTTTAAATCTTTCATTTATATTTATTTTTGTTAATTGTGTAATTGTTAAATAATATGTTTGTCTTTTAATTGTGAAATCACAAAAATATAGGTTTTAAAATGGATAAATCTTGGATGAGTAAGGATAGAAGATCATTGGAATTTTTGAAGGGATTTGAAGGTTTTATAGAATATGCAAGCAAAAATAGTAATAACCCTAATATTATTAGGTGCCCTTGTCTTAAGTGTGAAAATTTCAAAAGTCTTGATTTGAATGAGGTTAAAAATCATGTAGTTTTTCATGGTATTGACCAAAGTTATAATAATTGGATTTGGCAAGGAGAAGAGCCGTCAAACAGACCAATTACTTCAAGAGTTGAAAAAGTAGAAATTTTTACTGAAACAATTAACATGGTAGAAGCAATTTATGATCACAATGATGGTGTTGACGATGTTGATGTTGATGTTAATGGTAAAAATGATTACCATAGTTTTAATAGTGAACTAGAAGATGCCGAAAAACCTTTATATGAAGGGTGTACAAAGTTTACTAAGATTTCGGCTTTGGTGGCATTATATAGTTTCAAATGACCATCTAGAGAAAAGAAAAATCAAAGGAGAAGCCAAAAGATGAGGTATAGTTTCAAATGACCATCTAGATATCAATTCTCTTAATTGGTAGTAGTATGAATTTAAAAAGAAGTTTAAATTTAATGCTTTTGTTATTGTGCCTTTTTCTAGGCTAAATCTCAACCTCCAATGGTGAAGGCAAAAGGGAAGTCAAAGTTGGTACCTAAAAAGAAATCAAAAGAACTACCTAAGTTTAGCGATATGAAAAATAAACAAAAGGAAAATACTACTTCTTATGCAATTGAGTATCTTTTGGGATATGCACAAAAGACAATGCTTAAAGAGGAAGCTAGAATTCCTATTCCAATTACTCAAGAAGTATTGGGGCATGATTTGGGTGTAATTGGTGTAGAGGCGGAAGATATTTTAGAAATTTGTGAAGAAGATTGGGTTGAAACTAATGTCGTTCAAATTTATATTAGGTATGAATGTACATTTAATTAATATACTTATCATTATTAAATATTATGATTCATACTAATGAGTGTTTAATTTTTTATAATTGTTTCTTGATAGCATATTGCATGAGCGCATGATGAAGGAACAATCGGAAAGTTTATATTTGTATCGATTTATGGAGCCAAATCAAATTGCTTTCGAAATGGCAAATGAAGATCACCAAATTCAAATGCTTGCTATGAGAATGAAGGGTATGGAGAATAATACTATATTAGTTTGCCCATATTGGAGAGGGTAAGTGTAATAGCAATTAAATTTATTAACATATATTCTTATGCTTTCATGAAATCTTCCGTTAATGTATGTAGAATTTAATTTTCAACTATGTAGTGCTCATTGGATGTTAGCATTGATGAATCCATGGAGTGAAACAATTGCTTGGATTGATTCCATCAATCAAAGTATACTAATTGATTTTTTAAAAATTTTACAAGAGTAAGACCAAAAACCATATATGTTTGTTTATTTGTATTTTTTTAAAATTCTTGTACTTTTGTTTGATGACAATTATTGTACATAGGGCTTATAATATGTGGGGTGTCATGATTCAAGGAGAGAATTCATCGACTTTGTAAGTCAATCAAATTAAGGTATATATGATAGTTAATTATTTATGGTCCAATTATAGTATTTATTTACTTGACTAATTATATTATTTGTTTAAATTTTATTGTGAATAGTGCCCAAAACAAGCAGGAGACTATGTCATGCTATTTATGAAAGACATTGTTAACAATCCTCGTACAAATATAACTGAATTGGTATTAATCTTTAATATAGTTTATGTAATCTATGTTTACATTTTAATATAGTTTTAATTATTTTACTAAACTTTATTTTGTATCTAATGCTTGTAGTGGAAGTACAAGTTGCGCTATTCAAAAGAAGAACTATTTCAATTGAGGCAGGAGTGGTGCATATATGTGACAATGCATATTCGTGGATGGTAGAACATATAAAGTTTTACTTTTATTTTAGCTAATGTATAGTGAGATTATTTTAGATAATTATATATTTTTCATTTTGAGTATAGACCTACTTATGTTTTGAAAAGTTAATTAGTAATTGGAGATTACAGATTTATTAATAAAGTTATTGATTTGTTATTATTCGTATGGTCAATTTAATATATAAAATAGGATCAATAGAAAGCACAATATTTAATATATTTAGGACGGTCATTTGAATAACCGTCATTGAATAATGTACTAGCCGTTATTTTCAAATTTTATTTGATATTTTTAATGACGGTCATTGTCAGTTTACAATGATGGTCATGAAATAACAACTGTCATAGAATATATTTTTTATGACGGTCGCTTATTTTTTTACGATTTTTAATGACGGTCGTTTTTTATTTTTCATGACGGTCATGACCGTCATTAAAAATACTTATTTACGATGACGCCTGAATAGATGACGGTCATTGTATTTTTTTTGAAGCATCATCGTAGCTTTATAATGACGGTTAATGACCGTCTTTGAAACCATATTTTGGCGTAGTGCAAACTCACCACATAGCACAGCAAGGCATAGTAAAATTCTTCAACCATTGGGTTGAACTTGTGCTAGACAAATATTGAACATACTAAGGAATTGCGTGATGATACGAGGTGCAGGAAAGCGAAGTCCCATTTTAAGCACCTCCTAGATGAAGAACGTATCATCCTTATTGAGGGTTGTCATTATCAAGCAGATGTGAGGGTACAAGTTGTAAGTTGATTTGAGGTTAAATGTTATAGATCCTTCTAATCCTTATCAGAAATCAGTAGCTTCCAACTTACTTTGTAATTTTGGTATTGGGTCTTTACGACCTTTTACTTTAATCTTACTCTAGTCTGGAACTATTTTGTCACTAGTCTTCAAAGCCTTCCTTTTTCTTTTCTTTAATTCTCAAATTTGGGATATTGATATTGGGGAGTGGACCTAAAGGAAGATCCTATGAATAGTGGTACTATGTTTGGTTTCGTTGAAACAGGAAGAGAAAAGACACTCGATATGATTTTTTTAATGGTTATCGTTGTCATCACTTCTTGTGTCTTGCTACACAACAGGAACTTCATCCCTAACTGGTAAATCAACCTTCTTCTCAACTTGATTATCTTTGGAAGTTGGCTTCGTACGACTTGAGGGAAAAACTACTTCAACATGCTCACCTAATTGATCAATCATTACTAATTTTGAACAAAATCTTCCTTCCCTCATCGAGGTTTGAAACCATTGTTTCAATTCTAGTCTCATTTAAGGGATCCAAATGAGGAAGATTTGTTCAATTTGGGGAATTTGGAACCTTGGATGGAATGTGTACAATTTCTTCGTCTGAGGTCATACTTTGTGTATGCAGAAAAAAAAACTCAAAAAGTTTTTCTAACAAAATTTACGATCGAACAAAAGAAATTTTTTACTTGTTGGCAAAGAGCTATAAAGACGAACTTCTTTTCCAAAATTGACGACCTCCTTTTCCAAAATATACGAACTGCTTTTCTCTAAGTAAATGTACGGACTGCTTTTATCTTCAAATGAATTATTGCAAAATATTGTGAAAAAATTCATGATAGATGCAAAATTTAATAAAATTTAATGTTTTTGAATGCTAAACTACTAGTATTATATGTTAAATATGTATTTTTTTTTTAATTTAAATAAAAACTCAAAGCTTTGATCAATAGAAAAAAAATAAAAAATAAAAACTACATAAATTAAATTATAAATAAAATAAATAATATAGCTTAATATCTATTCAAATTGAAGAAGAAAATTAAAGAAATTAAACAATATAAATTAAAATAAACACATAAAAAATTCAAGTATGTGAAAAAAAATTAGGAAGCAATTTTATATGATATAAATAACATGAATAATATAGTTATATGTTGTGTAACAAAGAATAATTAAATTCTATGTAAATAAAAATTATGATTTTTTTTAAGAAATAATACTTATGTTATAAAAATTAAAATAAAATTTATGATAAGATGTTAAACAATTATCACACTATTATTAATAGATCTTGTATAAGTAAAAAATAGATGGAGAATATTAAATAAATATATAATATGATAAAAAGAAAAACAAAAATTTTAATAATAAATTTAAGACGAAATATTATTATATATTTTTTTAAAACAAAAAAAGTATATTTATAAATATAATACCGGTTAAATATTTATCAAAAAAATTGAAGGGACACGAGCCCCCTTATAAGATGAGTGTGGCACAGTCCTTGTCGTGACTCATGAGAAAGAAACATCTCTACAAGATTATCTGACAGCCAACTGGTCAAGCAATCCAAATAGAACTAGCAATCTGCTAAAAAAAAAAAAAATTTTCATTTTATGCTAAACAGTAGTTTAATTTTTTTTATTTTTTTATAACAATTTAATTTTTCTTTTAAAAAAATGATAATATAAGAATAAATGATAAAATTTAAACAAAAAAATTCATCATTGTGCAGTTATTTATTCAAAATAAAAGTACTAAATTGATAAAATAATAATAATAATAATAATAAAATGACGAAGCTACTTTTTTTTACGAAAAAGGAATAATATTATATGCATTAAATAATATGTCAGTTATTAATTATTAAAAATATAAGTAAAAAATAATTATAAAATTACTTACTAATAAAATATAATATAAATAAGTATTATTTTATTTGTCAGACTTGGAGGTACTTCTGCTGGAAAAAAAGATGTAATCTATTTTATCAAATACATCGGTGATTATTTTTTATAAAAGAATAAAAAATTACAAAATCAATCCTTTAATCATAAATTAGAATTGTTGTCAAATATGACCTTAGAAGTCATGAAAATGTTTTGAATAAGAACTCTAGAGGGTTGTTTTTCTAGTTGGTCATCAAAAAATGGATTGGTATCCAATTTTGCTCCAACAGTAAAATTCAATCAATTGGATATTTGTTTGATTGAGTTTCTATGTATTGGACATGTCTCCCACTTGGAGTTCGGACCTTAATATGTAACTTGCTACAGTTTTGTAATGCTAAAAGAAAATGGTTGATTGCGATAAAATTTGGTGAGCTGCACACTTGTTAAGTTGAGTTACAATGATTTATTCACGTGTCCAATTTGGCTCCAACGAATCAAGGTTAAATAATCAAGTTGGACACTTGTCTAGTTGAGTAATAAAGAGTTAGACATATGTTCAATTTGACTTTAAATAGGATACTGATTCATCAAAATCAGTTCAATTAAACAATTATATGGTTAGTTAGACATGTGTCTAATTTAGTTCTGACAAGTGGGGTTACCAACTGATTAAAATTCGGTTAATTGGATAATTGTCTAGTTTAGTTGGGCATGTGTCCAATTTAACTCTGCAAGTTGGTCTACCAATCGCCATACTCCGGTCAATTAGACAATTATTCAATTCTAGTTGGTTAAATTAGACAAATGTCTAGTCAAAATTCAATCACAATAGATCAATAAAAATTAAGGACATTTTTATTACAAATGTAAAAATTCAAGTTGGAAGGGTCATCACATCATATAACCCTTCATTTTTACATCAATCCATGGGATGAATTTCAGACTATTATTAGAAAATAATATTAAAATATTAGATTAACAATGTGTGACTTTGATTTGAAAAATATAAGATCTTAATCTGTTAAGCAATAAGCAAATAACCCTCTCTATCATAATGAAAAAGCCTAACCTGCCAATACGTTCTCAACTTCATTATTTCCTTTTGAGCCACTGAGCTAAAACCATATATCCTTAATTGATTATTTAAAACATAGGCCCATTTGTATGTCATGGATCCTTTGGTGATTTTTATTAATTCTCATCATTTCCCCCTTCCTAAAAGAGATTTGACCTCAAATCTTTGCTGTAATTTCAGGGATAACTTGCATCTCAAAGGATGACTCACACACATATTGCATTAATCTCTTGGTTCGATTTGAAATTTTTGGTACAAGTATAACATAAAGTTGATTCAATAAAATAAGTACGTAGAACATTTGGTAAAGAAAAATTTACTCCATTGGTACTAAAACAATCCACTTTTCTGTCCTTACTAATGGAAACTTGCTCTTCTATTTCACTCTCTTTCTCGTATCTCTTCTTAATAATCTCTTATTTTCCACTTTTTTATCACTCTTTTCGTTTGCAACTTGTTTTCTTTTTTGTAAGTCTTGTAAGTCTCTTTGTATCTTTATTAGTGTTCCTGTATACCAAATACATAATATGTTTTATTTTACTTAGTATTTTTGTCTACCTCTTTGTACAATACTTTGTTTGTGATCAATATTGCACATAATCATGTAGATTCTAACATTTTATATTTTTGCATGATACATACATCACGGGATATATGGGAACATGTTTCTTGCATGTTAAAATTTATTTTTTACGTAGATGTGTTTGCCTGAGTTGGCAGATATTTATAGCTTTTTATTTGGTGAAATTTTTTCTTGAAAAAACTTTTTTTTGGTAGCTTGCAGGGGAACTTGTAGGTGACTCATTGACTTGATCGATGAGGGTCTGCGAACGTGCACATGGTGGATCTGTGCCATGTTGGAGCTCACTGTATCTCATGGAGGGTTCGTTGAGGTGGTTAGTGAGGGCTTGCGAAGGTGCGAGGTGAAGTGGTTGCTAGGGGTCGACGAGGGTCTGGGTAGCTCAAAAATTTGCTATAAATACCCCTTTCTCTCTCTCATTTGATACACCTCTCTTACACAATTTTATTACGCTCTCTCTCACATTTCTCACTACATATTGTTTAGAACTAATTTTGGAGTCGTGTAAAATTCGATCATGTAAAAAATATTTTTTAGAGTTTTGAAAAATTATTTTACGTTTCTCGTATCACTAATACAATAAGTGTAGTCCAATATTAGTGATCTAGAGGTGATAATATCACTTGGATATTTTTGGAGAAGTGTTACTTTTAAAAGGAGTTTTTGTAGTCTCAATATATCGAGTATTTTTTTGTATTAAGACACGAGGTCACAATAGAATTTTTTAAATTCTTTTATGAAATGGAGTTGCCCTAATAAAAATACATCGAGTGTATTTCTATATTGTTATTACGAGGTGAAGATTTTTCATAAAATCATTTATGGGTAAAAACTATATACATTGTTCATGCATACTGATTACATGTACTAGTATCACATTGCATGATGGTGTGACTTTGGAGGTGAGTCAGATTTAATATGAATCAAAGTAGCTATGGGGATAGCTGGTGAGATTAGCCTAGATAGATAGGATGGGTGGTCTCGACTAATAAAGGTATTGATGTTTATCTTATCGACTATGTATAACTATTTATTACTTTTAGTGAATTTGGCTGCTGAATGAATGCCTTAAGCAACTTGTGGATGTTACCACTTAGGATTGAAGCCTAAGTGGGTTTATCATGTTATATTGCTGTGTTTGCTTGCTCTACTATATGAATTAGTATAATCATAGTATTCTCGATACATGTGCCAATATATATGGACTATACTAAGATTGGAAAGCATTTTTTGCTTTACTCTATTGTCAGTTTTTTGCTATTATGTGTTAGCTATTATTTGTTTATTATTTATGCAGTTTGTATGAGTAGGGCAAGTCTTTAAGTGTTTGTATCACCTTGACTTGGTTGTTCATCAAGTTGGGACTCTCTCATTTCGTATTAGACCTGGTTCACCTTCGTTGGACTTAACCGCTCTAGTATTGATTTCTTTCTACTTTTCACACACTCACTTTTCACTAGGATGGACTCAAGTGAGGAAGGAAACGTAGGTAGACCTCTCCTTCTAAATGGGTATAACTATGCCTATTAGAAGTCTTATATGCATGCTTTCTTCTAGTCGATGGGAGATGGTGTCTGATATCAGGTAGAGAATGGCTAGACACCTCCTACCAAAGTTCTTGAAGATGGTTTTGTTGTTCTGAAACCAATGATTGAATGGACTATGATGAGTGCTTTGAAAGTATTAATATTCTATGATTTATTGTGCTTAATTGTAAAAAAATAGATTTAATTATAACTCGTTTATTTAATTATTTACATAAATCTATCAATTCAAAATCACGGGTATGTTTTAGTATATTTCAGGTATTTTTAGCTTCAAAAAGTTAAATAATATAAACACGCGAAGACAGAACACTTGTGGCACTCGAATTACAACTTAAGAGCAACAAGGATCAAATTATGTAAGCCTTACATAACAAGCCAACCAGTATGTAAGGGATACATGTGAGACACATCAAACAGAGCATGTCACGGTAGAAGAAAAGTGGTGCTGCAGCGTGAGTGTCTCGAGTTTTATGGTAGACTCAAATTCCATGTCATGTGCGGCGGGTAAAATGTTGTACTGTGGACCGCGTTTATTTTTAGGTTTCCATTATAACCCTTACACTTATAAATGCCCCCATTAGGTCTCCAATTTATAGAGAACTCAATTTACAAATTATTATGAGACATTTTAGGATTTTTTGAGTTTTTTCACATTCAAAGAAGCAAAAGAACCAATTCTAAGAATACAAGAAGCCATTGAAGATCGAAGATCAAGCTTTTGGGGAAGGAAATGTCATCCAATCCATTTGTGGTATTTAGATCTAGGCTTCTTATTGTTATAGAATTTTCTTCTTTTCTTCTTACTTCTTTGGAATGTATGTTGAATTATATTTGTCTATGAATATTAATTCAAACATGATTGGCTAAATTTATCATGGATGTTTAGTTTGTGTTGCCATGTTTGCTAGATTTGTTATGGTGAATATTTTTATTGCTTAAAAATATATGAAAATTGCCTTTTGATTAAGAATATGTTTAGATGTTTAATTGTGAATTTTCATGGGTCTATTTGAGATTAATGATTAGATTAAAAAATCTTAGAGTTTGGTTTTAGGAAATCCACCTTAACTATATTTTGAAAAGCTTAATCAAAGCTTCAAATTGATGACCTAGCCATGGCATTGATATGATGGGCATATTTTTCTTTTTGCATAATTTGTTTCTATTTAATATACTTGATCGTAGAATATTGATTAGTTAATTAACAAAAAAAATTACTCGATCGTAGAAATTTTCATAAATAAAAGGAAAGTCGGTAATCTTTATTTATTAGAACATTCATGTCAATTCACTATAATATTTTGATGCAAGCATGGTCAACCAAACTAAATGTCCATATATCCTCCATTGATATTTATCGATCTTTTTGAATTAGTTTAGATTTGAAATATTGCTTTACGTTTTCTACCATTGATCTTGCTCTCGTGTCCAACTTCATTTACAGTTTTATTAGCCTTAGGATTCTAATTATTTAGAGTTTTTGCAGTTCTAGAATTCTAATTAGTTAGTGTTTTAGTTTCTTTGGGACTTTAAAGAGATTAAGAAAAAGATTATTTATAACCACTGCAATTCCTTGAGAGATCGACCTCGAAAGTTTGATTATCATTTGTTACAAGTGATTCGAACACTTGCGAGTACTATAATTTGCACATCAGACTAAAGAAGATAGTCGTGAGTACGAATGAATAGTGAAGA
Organism: Elaeagnus macrophylla; assembly: GCA_029378325.1. Taxonomy (NCBI): domain Eukaryota; kingdom Viridiplantae; phylum Streptophyta; class Magnoliopsida; order Rosales; family Elaeagnaceae; genus Elaeagnus; species Elaeagnus macrophylla. The sequence goes on from CM055653.1 coordinate 5,228,653, forward strand.
ATTCTATTCACTCACTCATGCCATCACACCTGAAGAGAACAAACGTATTTATGCTTGAACCACCTTAAAAGAAGCTTGAGATATTTTAGGGATAACGCATGAGGATACCTCTATTGTTAAGAAGTCAAAGTTAATGAGAATTAAAAGAGACTACAAGCTTCTTCAGATGAAAAACGAAAAAACTTTTGATGATTTCTATGGTCGCTTCTCAAACATCATCAATACTTCCTACTTCTTGGACCATCCAATTGTTGAAGAATGTCAAGTTGAAAAGATTTTGTGTAGTCTGCCTCCTCGTTTCAAAGAAAAGGTTATTGCCATTGAAATTGCTTTCAAAGGAGAATTTTTAAAGGTGAATGAGATAGTTTGGGATCTCCATGCTTTTGCAGAAAAAGGTAAGAGTCTTGCATTGAAGACTACCAAGACTCAGAAGGGCAAAGAACATGTTTTTGTTGATAGTGATGACTTATCTAGCTTGGATGAGGAAGAATTTTCTTTATTGGCAAAGCAATTTAAGAAATTTTTTAGGAGCAAAAAGAGCGCTCTTGGTAAATCAAAAAAGGAAGAATCTAGCTAAAGAGATTCTAGAGTCAAAGTTGAAGAATCTGAAGAGGAAGAATATATGCCTCAGTCTAGAGGTCAGGTTAGAGATGAGAATCTGGAAATGAGGCCATAATGGCAGAAGGTTACTATTTTGGATAGTAGCCAAAGTTTGGAAGATGATGAAAATAACTGTATAGCATTTATGGTGACTAAAAACGATCCTATGATAACTCTATAAAATTAGAGTTATTTAGTCACTTCTAAGCTAACTAATTGTCTTATTTTGTACTTAAAATGATTAAAATGGTGTAATTTATGTTTAATTGAGCCAATGTAGATGAAAAGGTAGCAAAAGGAGGAAAATTGAGCAAAAATGGGACTCAATCAACTCAACAAGCATGGTACCGTGGTAGGAACTATTTTATGCGGTGCGCCTAGAAAACAAAGATTTTTTGAGAGATCCATGCTGCGGCTGGGGTAATTTTGTGCCGTGGTGCAAATTCACCTGAATTAGACTTGATAGCCCTTAACTGCAGCCCGAGTGGTTCTAAGTCGGGGTGTGCATAACTGTCCAGAACAATCGTTCGTGTTGTACCATAGCGAACCCTTCTTTGGGTTGCGGCATGCCTAGTTTTCCTATTTGGACCATATTTCCTATAATTACTACAATTACTTGTTCCCTACATCTCTTAGCCTATTTATACAACATTTTTGCATCTAAGCAAATGATTCAACACTTTTCTATACTAACCTAAATATTTAGAGAATGAAGCAAATCAAGAGAAGGATTTAAGATTAAAGGTGTTGGAGTTTAGGTCCATCCAGGTGATAGTTGGGGGAGATTGGTTTCCTACGTGACAAGTGGAGATTGAATTTATCTTTCTCTACCCTTTTAATTTTATCTATTCTCTTATATTTTCTCATTATTTTGGGATTTATTGAATATGATTATGTATAGCTAAACTTGTTATTAGGATCATTTTGAACTCAATTGATCTATACAATGAATTAGTTTTTTTTTTCCATTCCAATGGGATTGCAAATTAAATTTTATTATTCAATCCGGATTTCAAGCCATTAATTTCTAATTAACAATTATACCATAATTGTAATTAGGTAGCTTTGAGAAAAGTATTTAATTGTTTGTCTTAATTGATTAGTATACATGAATTTAAGGCTAAGAGGTATGATTCTTGTGTACGTGATTCATAATTGACGTTCGTAATGAATAGTAGTGTAATCTAATTGACATGAGACTGTGATTATGTTAAATTACCATATTGTATGTAGTTTACTTGAGAGTGTATGGAAAACACCTCATGCGTAGTTGATCTTCACTAAGTCCCTGCAGTGGAAAGGTTTGCACAATAGCATATAATTCACGCATAAAATTTAAAGGATCTTCACTAGGGATATCGTAAAAGGAGGGAAACATGGAATAATGAATATTTTTCAACTCATAATTCCTAGTTGCCTCTGTAAGTCAAATGCACGATGTGGCGGTCCCAATGATAGGTCTTGCAAACTCTTTGTTCATCATCTGCCTAGCTACGTTGTCACCCATTGCTGTTTGCAATTGTTGTTGGACTTCTTCCTCTTGAAATTGATTATCCAGTTTCTTTGATCGATGTTTGACTCTATGTATGTTGTCAATGAAACGAGAGAGTTCCTTGTTAAGTGATCTCCTACCCTGCATGCACAAATAAAAAGCAAACAAAGATCAAGGCAGTAGTGAAATTGGAAATTAAGCACTATTTTTTTGATTTTTTGATTTTCTGATTTTTTTTGTATTTTTTTCAATAAAATAAAAATAGAATAAATAAACAAATAAAAGATAACAAATAAAATAAATAAACAAATAAAAATAATTAAGAAACTCTAAAAAGTTAAAAAGAAAATTATTTAAAACACCATTTCCCCCGCAACGGCGCCAAAAATTTGATGTGATAAATTTAGCACTCGCAAGTGTACGAATCACTCGTAGAAAAGTGATAAGAAACTTCCAAGGTCGGTCTCTCAAGGAATTGCAGTGGTTCTAAATAACTGTCTTCTTAATCTAAATAGAGTTCTAACAAAAATAAAACACTAATTAAATAGAGTTCTAGTGAAACTAAAACTCTAAGCAACTAGAGTCCTAAACCTAGTAAAACTGTAAAAAGGTGTTTGATTTGTGACGGGAACAATGATACGATCAATTAAACGAAAACAAAATCGCAATTTAACAATCAATTCAAATGGATTAAAAATCAATGGAGGATGTATGGACGTTAGTTTGGTTGGTCATGCTTGCATCGAAAGGGTATGGTGAAATAACATGAACGTTCTAACTAAACAATATTACCGGCTTTCCTTTTAATTATGAGACTGCCTGCGGTCGGGGTAAATCTCTTTGTTGATTAACTAATTAACTGCCTTCGGTTGGGGTAAATCAAATAGCAATCAAATTATGCGCAAGGAAATACATGCCAATCAAACTAATGCTATGACTAAGTCACTAATTTGAAGCTTTGATTAAGTGTTTCGGAATAAAGTTAAGGTGACATTCCTATAACTAGATTCTCAGATTTTTCAACCTAACTACGAATCTCAAATTGGCCCATGATAATTCATAATTAAATATCTAAACATGCTCTTAATCAAAAGGTAATTCATTTATATTAAATCAATAAAATATACACCATACACAATTCTAGCAAACATGGCAACACAAACTAAACATCCATAATAAAACTAGCCGCTCATGTTCATATTAATATTCATAGACAAATAAAATATGATCATACACTTCAACGAAAGAAGAAGAAAATAGAATTCTATAACAAGAAGAAAAACCTAGATCTAAATACCATTTATGGATGAGATAGCGTTCTTCTCCAAAAGCTTTATCTTCGATCGTCGACGGCTTCCTTGGATCCTTAGAATGGTTTCTCTTGCTTCGTTGAGTGTGGCAAAGCTCCTAAAAATTGAGTGAATTGCTTGTTTGGTCGCAAAATTGTAAAGTGTAAGAGTTGTATTCGAGTTGTTCGAGTTGTATGTAAGGGGGAGTCTAAGGGGTATTTATAGATGTAAGGGTTTACACAAATCCTGATTGCAATAGGAATAGGCGCGCCGCGGCATGCTTTTTCCCAGCCGCGGCGCAACACAAATTCTGAAAATAATGTCAAAACCCGAGAGCTCCCCTCCGCGGCATGACTTTTCCTCGCCGCGGCGCGTGTTGCTTTCCTTTGCTTCATGTTTACCTCCTTACATATGTGATGGCTCATTATTTAAGGCTTACATATTTGTCTCGTTTAGCTCGTAACTCGTGATTCGAGCGCCATAAGTGTTCCGTCTTTACGTATTTTTATTATTTGACTCATTTGATGCTAAAAATACCTGAAATACACTAAAACATACCCGTGATTCCGAATGGATAGATTTATGAAAATAATCAAATAAACAATCATAACAAATCTATATTTTAAATAATTAAGCACAATTAATCACGAAATATTAGTGCTTTTTGAGCACTCATCACAACCCCCAACCAACATCTTGCTAGTCCTAGCAAGAGGAGCGATCTAAAAATTAAAATAAATGAATAAACTAAACTAAACTAAATCACTTCCGTAAATTGTCACGGTTGCATTTAGCGTATGCAACAAGCCTTTAAACCCCTAGATGGCCCTAGTGGACGAGTTGTAGTCTCGTGAGGGTTTCTAGTGATGATACCCGCAAACATCGTAACTAACAAAAGTAAATAAAGACTCTAAACATACTTGAATCAATCCATGCATACGTCTCAAAAATTGTTAACAACGAATGGCATACAAAATAGTTAAAAATCACTTAAGCTCAAAAACAGTCCAAATATCAAACCCATTTTAGTAATCGAATTTCGAACAATCAATCAAATCACAAGTCCGTTAGTTACACTATCTAATCGTGTCATGCATAATATTCATAGATTACATTTTAACATCTCATAAATGTACAAGTAAAATATGAATGAGAATTTTGCACTTCCAACCTCCATATGAATGAGAATTTTGCACTTCCAACCTCCATATGCTCACTTTTCAAATCTATCTCTACTAATATAAAAATCAAACTACCTAGAATCAATAGGACTTCATTAAGCTTGTAAAGTTATGATTAGGTGTGTGATTATGAAAGTACGGAAATGATATTCTAATAGGATAAGAGTACTTCTTATTTCACAAACTTATTTTCAACTTTTTTCACTAAGTGTTCTTTTTCATCCTTCTATAAATTCCACATGTCCCTTGGATCTTTTTGCTTGATTTTCTTTCTTTACTTTTCTTGCTTATTATTTCAATCATCGTCATTTTTTTTTGTTTTATTGTGTTGAAGCAAGATAAATACAACATAATTGCTTATGAAAATCAAATATTAAATTGAGTACTCTTATCACTATGGGTAGTACAGCGTATGTCAATGTTGAGTTCAAGGGTGTACTATGGATAAAATAATACGGGGAGGCTTGAAAAGTGCAAACGGTCCAAAGATGGCCTAAATCACTTTCTAAGTGGCATTTGATTCTATTATTTCGCTTCAATGGGTTTTCAAATGAGTTCTAGAGCTTGTTGAGACTTAAAACATATCATAAACATGCATACATTACACAAATCAAAATAGTCATACTAACCATGCAAACTACCACATATACCACAAAATTCTCAAACTAGATGAATCTAACATTTATGTACTTTTTTACTTAGGTAAAAATCTAATTTCTCTCATATGTCATCGTTATTACAATCATGTTAATATCATAGACATTCGGATTAACTCAAGTAGACACGACACTAACCTAACACATTTCAAGTGACAAAAGTTAAAAATTTAAAATTTGGTCATATTTCATGCTCATGGACTAATCGTCCCACCCCCAACCTAATTTCTACATTGTCCTCAATGTTAAAAAGAAAAACAAAAGAAATTAAGAAAAAATGAGAAAAGTTACCCCCCTTTCGTATGAGATTGTGTACACTACACATACGCTCCGGTTCATTGTTCCTCGCTTTTCTCATGATAAAGAATTAGTGTGTATGAAACATGTATTGAACCTCAAAGTATATGCGACACAATTCATATCCAAATTTAAATTATAACTAAAGCAAATGAAAACAGAAAATATTAAACAAAGTTAAACAATTCCAACTAAAATAAAATAAAAATAAAGAAAAATAAAAGAAAATAAAAGAAAAAAGAAAATTAGTCCAAAAGAAAAATAAAAATAAAATTAAACTAAAGAAAATTACAAATAGGAGGCTCAGTCCTCCATGTCTTCGTGTTGATCATTGTCCTCCTCGGGTTGATCCGCCAGTTGTCTAAATGTGAAGTCATGGCCCGGATATTGTGGAGGTGGCTGGAATTGGGTGAGGTCTATTCCACTATGTGTCAATTGGCAGCTAATCATTTGGTAGAGTAGACCTTGATACTCGTGTTGATACTTCATGTGATCACTGAGCCATGCTTGTTGTTGGGATTGGTATTGACGCATTTCATTAACCTTTGCTTCTAGGTTTACCAACCTATCTTTTGTAGAAGCGTTCTTGGAAGAATCACTTTTCCTGCTTCCTTGCCCAGCCTTTGTTTCGCTTGTAAGGTGTTGCATGTAAGTGATGTCTTAAAATGTGTACTCGCAAGTGTACGAATCACTCGTAGTAAAGTGACAAGCAACTTCCAAGGTCGGTCTCTCAAGGAATTGCAATGATTCTAAATAACTAACTTTTAAATCTAAATAGAGTTCTAATGAAAACAAAGCTCTAATTAAATAGAGTTCTAGTGAAACTAAAACTCTAAGTAACTAGAATCCTAACGCTAATAAAACTGTAAAAAGGTTGGTTGATTTCGGTAACGAGAACAATCATACGACAATTAAACTAAAACAATATCGCAATCAAACAATCAATTCAATTAAATCAAATATCAATAGAGGATGTATGGACGTTTAGCTTGGTTGGCCATGCTTGCATCGAAAAGGTATGGTGATATAACATTAACGTCCTATAATAACAAAACTACCGGCTTTCCTTTTAATTACGAAACTCCTTTTGGCGGGGGTAGGTCTCTTTGTTGATTAACTAATTAACTGCCTTTGGCGGGGGTAAATTAAATAGCAATCAAATTATGCGCAAGGAAAACATGCCAATCAAATTAATGCTATGACTAAGTCACTAACTTGAATCTTTGATTAAGTGTTTCGGAATAGAGTTAAGGTGACGTTCCTCTAACTAAATTCTTAGGTTTTTCAATCTAACTACGAACATCAAATGGGCCCATGATTATTCATAATCAAACATTTAAACATGCTCTTAATCAAAAAGTATTTTATTCATAACTCAAAAAGATACACCATACACAATTCTAGCAAACATGGCAACACAAACTAAACATCCATAATTAAATTAGCCAGACATGTTCATATTATTATTCATAGACAAATAAAATATGATCATACACTTTAACAAATAAAGAAGATGAATTAATTCTATAACAACAAGGAAAACCTAAATCTAAATACCGCTTATGGATTGGTTGACGTACTTCTCCGTAAGCTTTATCTTCGATTGTCGTTAGCTTCCTTGAATCCTTAGAATATTGTCTCTCGCTTCGTTATAGTGTGGCAACGCTCTCAAAACTGATTGAATGTCGTGTTTGGGTCGCAAAATTGAGAAGAGGAAGAGTTGTGTATGAATTGGTCAAGTTATTTCGAGTTGTGTTTGTAAAGGGGGTCTAAGGGGGTATTTATAGATGTAAGGGATTCCTGATTGCAATAGGAATAGGCGCGCCGCGACATGCATTTTCCCCGCCGCGGCGCAACACAAAATTTGGAAAATATGCAAAAACTCGAGAGCTCCCCGCCGCGGCATACAATTCCCTCGCCGCGGCGCGCAATGCTTCTATGTTTTCAGGATCAAACCCGAGAGCCTCACGCCGCGGCATGCAATTCTCTCGCCGCGGCGCGCAATGCTTTCCTTCTTTTCACGTCCCCCCTTACATATGTGATGGCACTATATGTAAGGCTTACATATTCGTCTTGATTAGTCCGTAACTCGTGATCCGAGTGCCGTAGGTGTTCCATCTTCGCGTGTTTTCATCATTTGAATCATTTGACGCTAAAAACACCTGAAATGCACTAAAATATACCCGTGACTCCGAATGGATAGATTTATGAAAATAATCGAAATAATAGTCATAATAAATCTATATATCAATCAATCAAGCATAATTAATCACGAAATATTAGTGCTTTTCGAGCAATCATCACAACCCCCAACCAGCTTCTTGCTAGTCTCTAGCAAGTGAAGCGACCTAAAATAAAATTAAAAACAAACAAATAAACTAACCTAACCTAAATCACTTCCGTAGATTGTCACGGTTGCATTTAGCATATGCAACAAGCCTTTAAACCCCTAGGTGGCCCTAGTGGACGAGTTATAGTCTCGTGAGGGTTTCCAGTGATGATACCCGCAAACATCGTAACTGACACAAATAAATAAAAGACTCAAAACATACTTGAATCAATCCATGCATACATCTCAAAAATTGTTAACAACGAATGATACATGAAATAGTTAAACATCACCTAAGCTCAAAAACAGTCCAAACATCAAACTCATCATGGTAATCAAATTTTGAACAACCAATCACACCACAAACCCGTTAGTTATACTATCTAACCGTGTCATGCATGATATTCATAGATTACATTTCAATGTCTCATAAATGTGCAAGTAAAATATGAATGTGAATTTTTGCACTTATAAACTCCATATGCTCATTTTTCAAACTCATCTCCACTAATATAGAAACTAAACAACCTAGAATCAATAGGACTTCATCAAGCTTGTAAAGTTATGGCTAGGTGTGTGATTATGAAAGTACGAAAATGATGTTTTCATATGATAAGAGTACTTTTTATTTCACAAACATATTTTCAACTTTTTCCACTAATTGCGCCTTTTCATCCTCCCTTAAATTCATATATTCTTTGAATCTTTTTGCTTGATTTTCTTTCTCTACTTTTCTTGCTCGTTATTTCAATCATCATCATTTTTTTTTTTTTTTTTTTTGAAGCAAGACAAATATAACATAATTGCTCATGAAAATCAAATATTACATCGAGTACTCTTATCACTAAGGGTAGTACAATGTATGTCAATGTTGAGTTCAAGGGTGTGCTATTGATAAAATATTGCGGGGAGGCATGAAAGGTCCAAACGGTCCAAAAATGGCCTAAATCACTTTCTAAGTGGCATTTGTTTCTATTATTTCGCTTCAACGTGTTTTCAAATGAGTTCTAGAGATTGTTGAGACTTAAAACATATCATGAACATGCATACATTCCACAAATCAGAATAGTTATACTAACCATGCAAACTACCACAAGTACCACAAAATTCTCAAATTAGATGAATCCAACATTTGTGTGCTTCGTTGCTTAGGTAAAAATCTAACATCTCTCATATGTCATCTTCATTACAATCATGTTAATATCATGGATTTTCGGATTGAATCAAGTAGACACGACACTAACTAAAAACAATTCAAGTGACAAAGTTAAAAATTTAAAATTGGTCATATTTCATGCTCATGGAATATTCTTCCCACCCCCAACCTATTTTCTGCATTGTCCTTAATGTGAAAAAGAAGAACAAAAGAGATTAAGAAAAAGTGTGAGAAGTTACCCCCCTTTCGTATGAGATTGTGTCATTACTCGTTATGCTCCGGTTCACTGTTCCTCGCTTTTCTCATGAAGAATTTATGTGTATGAACATATATTGAACCTCAAAGTGTATGCAACACAATTCAAACTCAAATCCAATTTTAGATTATAACTAAGTCAGATGAAAACAGAAAAACATTAAACTAAGTTAAACAATCCAAAATAAATAAAATAAAAGAAAAACTGAAAAAGAAAATTAAACTAAATAAAAAGAAAATAAAGAAAAGAAAATAAGTTGATACTACCGAATATGGTGGGTTGCCTCCCACCAAGCGCTTTCTTTAACGTCTTAGCAAGACGTTGCTAATTCATTTCTATCCACCATCATCAAAGATCTTGAAGTGTGTGATATCAATTTTTCGAGCTAATATGTCATTAAGCTTGTCCTTCCATCTCGGTAGTTGTTTCCTATGAAGTACAGCACACACTCTTTTGTGGAAGTAGTATGGAAAATAATTTGGGGATGTGCAAGTCTTAGGTGCCTTGTGTGACATGGGAGGTGAAGATAATTCCTCCTTGTTCTCCATAGAAGTTTGTAGAATTTGATATTCATCAGCTTGACATTCTTTGAGAATTGCTTGCTCTCCATCTGTATTTTCTACACAAAGTGGTAAATCATCAAAAGTTTCAGGAAAATAAATATTTTCAAAATTTTTACCACTTTGAAGGATTGTGTCATCCTTCACTTGCTCAATTTGAGTGGGCAACTCTTCTTGTTTTTGAATTTGTTCCGCTAATTGCCCAACTTGCATTTCTATTCTTTTCATTGATGCCTCCACAGACTCCATCCTTTCACTAGTAGATTGTATGAAAGCATTCAAGGTTTCCTCTAAGGTTGGCTTCCTAGGTTGATTAGAAACTCTACTTCCTTGTATGAAAGAATTCAAGCTCTCTTCGAAGGTGGCCCTAGATGGATATTGATGAAAACTTGAGCTTTGCATTTGGTATTGTGCATAAGGTGGGTCATATGGTTGAAGATTTGAGCTTTGCATGTTGTATTGGGCATAAGGTGGGGTAGAGTTTGCTTGCCATGAAGAATTATGGTGATTTTTTCACTCAAGATTATAGGTACAAAAATAAGGATCATTCCAAGGTGGGTGACATCCCTCATTACGATCAAAGTTTGAATTAGTGGATGTATAGTAATCACCTGTAAAAGTGCAAACATTAGCATAATGCCCATATAAACCACAAATGCTACATACCTCCATGTATGTCATATCATGCAGCTCTTCAAAAGGCCTTGTATTGGCTCATGGATTTCTGTATCCAGCCTGATTAGGTGCATTTTAAAATTCGTTGATGTTGTCTATGAACGGTACCTTTCAAAAACTAACAAAAACAACAGAGAAATCAAAGCACCACAGATTAAGCAATTAAAAGCATTACTTTTTTATTTTTTTGATTTTTTGATTTTTTTGTATTTTTAGAATAAAAATAAATAAATAAATAAACAAATAAATAAATAAAAGATAAGAAATAAAATAAATAAACAAATAAAAAAAAATTAAGAAACTCTAAAAAGTTAAAAAGAAAATTATTCAAAACGCCAATTCCCCGGCAACGGCGCCAAAAACTTGATGTGTTAAAATGTGTACTCGCAAGTGTACGAATCACTCGTAGTAAAGTGACAAGCAACTTCCAAGGTCGGTCTCTCAAGGAATTGCAATGGTTCTAAATAACTAACTTTTAAATCTAAATAGAGTTCTAATGAAAACAAAGCTCTAATTAAATAGAGTTCTAGTGAAACTAAAACTCTAAGTAACTAGAATCCTAATGCTAATAAAACTGTAAAAAGGTTGGTTGATTTCGGTAACGAGAACAATCATACGACAATTAAACTAAAACAATATCGCAATCAAACAATCAATTCAATTAAATCAAATATCAATAGAGGATGTATGGACGTTTAGCTTGGTTGGCCATGCTTGCATCGAAAAGGTATGGTGATATAACATTAACGTCCTATAAGAACAAAACTACCGGCTTTCCTTTTAATTACGAAACTCCTTTTGGCGGGGGTAGGTCTCTTTGTTGATTAACTAATTAACTGCCTTTGGCGGGGGTAAATTAAATAGCAATCAAATTATGCGCAAGGAAAACATGCCAATCAAATTAATGCTATGACTAAGTCACTAACTTGAATCTTTGATTAAGTGTTTCGGAATAGAGTTAAGGTGACGTTCCTCTAACTAAATTCTTAGGTTTTTCAATCTAACTACGAACATCAAATGGGCCCATGATTATTCATAATCAAACATTTAAACATGCTCTTAATCAAAAAGTATTTTATTCATAAGTCAAAAAGATACACCATACACAATTCTAGCAAACATGGCAACACAAACTAAACATCCATAATTAAATTAGCCAGACATGTTCATATTATTATTCATAGACAAATAAAATATGATCATACACTTTAACAAATAAAGAAGATGAATTAATTCTATAACAACAAGGAAAACCTAAATCTAAATACCGCTTATGGATTGGTTGACGTACTTCTCCGTAAGCTTTATCTTCGATTGTCGTTAGCTTCCTTGAATCCTTAGAATATTGTCTCTCGCTTCGTTATAGTGTGGCAATACTCTCAAAACTGATTGAATGTCGTGTTTGGGTCGCAAAATTGAGAAGAGGAAGAGTTGTGTATGAATTGGTCAAGTTATTTCGAGTTGTGTTTGTAAAGGGGGTCTAAGGGGGTATTTATAGATGTAAGGGATTCCTGATTGCAATAGGAATAGGCGCGCCGCGGCATGCATTTTCCCCGTCGCGGCGCAACACAAAATTTGGAAAATATGCAAAAACCCGAGAGCTCCCCGCCGCGGCATACAATTCCCTCGCCGCGGCGCGCAATGCTTCTATGTTTTCAGGATCAAACCCGAGAGCCTCACGCTGCGGCATGCAATTCTCTCGCCGCGGCGCGCAATGCTTTCCTTCTTTTCACGTCCCCCCTTACATATGTGATGGCACTATATGTAAGGCTTACATATTCATCTTGATTAGTCCGTAACTCGTGATCCGAGCGCCGTAGGTGTTCCGTCTTCGCGTGTTTTCATCATTTGAATCATTTGACGCTAAAAACACCTGAAATGCACTAAAATATACCCGTGACTCCGAATGGATAGATTTATGAAAATAATCGAAATAATAGTCATAATAAATCTATATATCAATCAATCAAGCATAATTAATCACGAAATATTAGTGCTTTTCGAGCACTCATCAGTAAGCGAAAGTTAATGTTTCAACTGGTTGTAATAAGACCTCGCCCGTGTCGTATTTGACTCCGTGTTTGACACAAAGGGCGGTTATGAGTTGGGGAAAGAAATAACTAATGTTGTGGTACTCAGCTAAGTACACCACTCTCTGTTGTATCACCATTCCCACATCTAATGACCGCTCAGTCTCTATAGCAAATTGAAGGATAGCCCTTTCCCAATCAACTGTACTGTAATGTCGAGTCGGCATTAACCTAGAGCAAACAAAATATTGCCAAATTCAGGAATGGGTCCTTAAGTGCTTGGCTTGAAAGATGTTTACCATTTCCCCCTTGTATTCCCACTCACCGTAACCATCAGTCAAGGTATTAATTACTTCATCGTAATCAACCTGCGTTAAGTAGGTTTCATACGCACTATTGTGAATATCCCTTAATCCATAGTATGAGTTGATCACAGTTCTATTGAAAGGGACTTCAACGCCCCTCACCCAAACCATTCCATCTCGCTCTTCCGGGACATTCGCATAGAATTCCCGAACCAGCGAATTCACACCCGCCTTCGGGGCGTATGCAAATTTTTTCCATCCTAATCTCTCAACTATATCCGAAATTCCCATTACACCTACTTGCCCGAAATCCATTCCTCTTTCATTTACAAACCCTTTATTCCTTTTGGCGGCACCCTCGTACCGCTCTTGCACTTCTCAGTTTACAAACAGAGAGGCGTCATAAGTTCAATCCTCAACCACTTTTCCTTTCCCCTTTGAACGACTACTATCACCAACCTTTCTTTTAGGGGCCATTTCAATTCTTAAACTTAATAGATTCAACTAACAACTCTAATTTCCAGAAATTGCAGAAAAACCCCAAAAAATTTGCTTCCCTCTTATCCAAAATTCCATTTAATTCCAAATTTAGACAAAATTTCACAATTTCAGAAAATTAATACTAAATTGAAGAAGAAATGTGACGAATTTTACCTCTTTGGAATGCAATTGAAGTGTTGAAGGAAAAACCCCCAAATTTTTCTTGAAAGCCCTAATTCTTGAATTGGAGAGAAACTTGATCCTTGAAGCAAATCTGATGAAATTGAATGATGAAAAGGTGTTAGCAATGTTGGATTGAATAATTGGTGGAGTAAAGTTTCAATTTTGGTGAAGATTTGGAAGAAATTGGAGAGGAGAGTGGAGAGAAAATGAGAGAGAAGGAGAGAAAGTGTGGGAAAATTTTAAGAGAAAATTTTGAAATGAGATTCATTTGTCTCGAGTGCCCTTTTCTGCCCAATTTTTAGAGGCACGCTGCGGCATGCATTATTCCCCACCGCGGCGCAGTTAAAATTTTTGAAATTGTGCGTGAAACAGAACGTTTCTCGCCGTGGCACAAATATTCCCCTCCGCGGCGCGCACATGTTTTTGAAAATTTGGCTCAAGACAGAAAATCCCTCGTCGCGGCACAAATTTTCCTCGCCGCAGCGCACATATGTTTTTTTTTGAAAAATTTTAATTTTTTGGATTTTTAGAAAACATGCAATGTATCCACCCCCAACCAAAACTTGGGAATGTCCTCATTGCCTTGAAAAACTTTTAAAAATAAAAATATGATAAAAATAATAAAAGAAATAAAAACAACGAAAGAAATACAATACCGAATGGGTGCCTCCCATTAAGGGCTTAGTTTAACGTTTTAGCAAGACGTGGCTGCTCTCGTATTTTATTCATCGAGGAGACGTATTAAATCGATGCTGTTTAAATTGTTGTCTCCTTCCAAGTATGGTTTGACACGATGCCCATTTACTTTAAACATTTCTTTCGTTTTTGGATTGAGCAACTCGATTACTCCGTGTGGAAGTACGTTAGCGATTATGTATAGTCCGCTCCACCTAGAATGAAGTTTTCCTGGAAACAAATGCAAACGTGAATTGTATAATAGAACTTTCATTCTGGGAATGAAATACTTACTGAGGAGCCCTTTATCGTGATAGCGCTTAGTACTCTCCTTGTAGATCTTGGCATTTTCGTAAGCTTCGTCCCGAATTTCCTCAAGTTCGCTCAGTTGGAGTAATCGTTTTTCCCCAGCTTTTTCCCTGTCCATGTTGAACTTCTTAATAGCCCAATAAGCCCTATGTTCTAGCTCAACCGGTAAGTGACATGCTTTACCAAAAATTAGCCGGTTGGGACTCATACCAATTGGAGTTTTATACGCTGTACGATATGCCCACAAGGCATCATTCAGTTTAATTGACCAATCTCTCCTTGAGGGACGCACTGTGCGTTCCAATATCCTTTTGATCTGTCGGTTGCTCACTTCCACTTGCCTCGAAGTTTGGGGATGGTATGGGGTAGCCACTTGAGAAATGTTGTACTTTTTCAATAACCCATCGAAGAGTCTATTACAAAAGTGGCTGCCTCCATCACTAATGATCGCTCTCGGTGTGCCAAATCTGCTAAAAATGTTATCCTTCAAAAATTTAACAACAAAGTTAGCGTCATTTGTTCTAGTGGGTATTGCTTCTACCCACTTTGAAACATAGTCAACAGCGACTAGTATGTAAATGTAGCCAAAAGATGGGGGGAACGGACCCATGAAGTCGATCCCCCACAAGTCAAATAACTCTACTACAAGATTAGACGTCAAAGGCATTTCGTTACGCTTACCTATGTTACCGGTCCTTTGACATCTATCACATCTCATACAGAACATGTTAGCATCTTTAAATAAAGTAGGCCAATAAAAACTAGATTGTAATACCTTTAGGGCCGTTTTCTTACCACCAAAATGGCCCCCACAATGTAGCTCATGGCAAAAGGTTAAGATTCTCTCATGTTCCTCTTCGGGCACACACCTCCGGATGACTTGATCTTGACATAACTTGAAAAAATATGGGTCATCCCAAAAGTATTGCCTGCAAACACTGAAAAACCTTTTCTTTTCCTAAAAAGTAATGTTAGGTCTCAAAATACCACTAGCTAGATAGTTAACAATGTTAGCATACCATGAATTCGGACCTATTGTAAACAATTGTTCATCAGGGAAGGTTTCAATGATTGTATCCTTACTTTCACCTTCAACATATTCATACTCAGTAATCAACCTAGATAGATGATCAGCTACCACATTTTCAGTACCTTTCTTGTCTTTGATTTCTAGGTCAAATTCTTGTAAAAGTAGGATCCACCTAATGAGTCTAAGCTTAGCATTCGGTTTAGTCAATAAATATCTCAAAGCAGCATGATCCGAATGAACAATAACTTTAGTTCCTACTAAGTAAGACCTAAATTTATCAAGTGAAAACACAACAGCCAATAGCTCTTTTTCAGTGGTGGTGTAATTAACTTGGGCGTCATTGAGTGTTTTGCTAGCATAATATATAACATGTAATCGTTTATCCACTCTTTGCCCCAAAATAGCTCCTATAGCATGATCAGATGCATCACACATGATTTCAAACGGTAAAGACCAATTAGGAGCAACAATTATAGGTGTAGAAGTAAGCCTATCCTTTAAAGCATTAAAAGCAACAAGGAATTCATCATCAAAATCAAACAAAGTATCTTTGGACAATAGATTACATAATGGACGATTAATTCTGGAAAAATCCTTAATAAACCGTCTATAGAAACTTGCATGTCCTAGGAAACTTCGTATATCCTTAACAGATGTCGGTGGAGGTTGCAATTAAACCTACCTTAGCCTTATCAACTTCAATTCCCTTGCTAGATATGACATGTCCTAGCACTATGCCCTATTGGACCATAAAATGACTTTTTTCCCAACTAAGCGTCAAATTGCATTCAATGCATCGTTCTAATACTAAAGTCAATTTATGCAAGCAATCATCAAAGGCATTACCGAAAATTGAAAAGTCATCCATAAATACCTCAATGAATTTCTCCACCATGTCCGAAAAGATCGACATCATACATCTCTGAAAGGTGGCGGGTGCATTGCATAGTCCAAATGGCATTCTCCTAAAAGCGAAAGTTCCGAATGGGCATGTGAATGTCGTTTTCTCTTGATCCTCCGGAGCAATGGGTACCTGATAATAACCTGAAAGACCATCTAAAAAGCAATAGAAATCATGCCCAGCTAGTCTTTCTAGCATTTGATCAATGAAGGGGAGGGGGAAGTGATCCTTTTTGGCGTACAAATTCAGCTTACGAAAATCAATACACATCCTCCAACCCATAATTATCCTAGTGGGCACTAATTCATCTTTCTCATTTTTAACCACAGTTATTCCAGATTTCTTTGGTACCACATGAACGGGACTAACCCACTTACTATCAGCAATTGGATAAATTACCCCTACTGTTAGGAGTTTCAAAACTTCTTTCTTAACTACCTCTTGCATGATTGGGTTTAGTCTCCTTTGCACTTCTTTAACTGGTTTGACATCATCCTCTAAATTAATCTTATGCATACACATTGCCGGACTAATGCCTCTAATATCCCCAATACTCCATCCTATTGCCTTTTTATACTTCCTAAGCTCTCCAATCAATTTCTCCTCTTGGTTTTGGGTGAGTGTAGATGAAATAATAACAGGGTAGGTCTCATTCTCTCCCAAAAAGACATATTTTAGATGCTTAGGTAGTTCCTTAAGTTCCAATTCAGGTGGAGCAATCTCATCATCATGTAGGACATCCATTAAATCTAAGGGTGTACTAGTGTCATTTAATGATATGGCATTGTCTAATAGATCACTGTACTCCTTAGTCTCATAGTCCAAGATGTCATCTACCTCTCCAACTGTAAATGCTACCTCCAATTTATCATCTAATCTAGCATGCACATAAGTATCATGAATTATTGGATCTAAACATTCTACAAACGAACATTCATCAATAGCACATATAGAGGGGTAAGGAGATGAATCAAAAACCTTAAAATGAACAGTCTCTCCTAAGACTGTCATTGTCAACTTTCCACTTTGGACATCAATGATGGTTTGGGTAGTAGCCATAAATGGTCTTCCCAAAAGAATGGTGTGCTCCTTGTCCAAAGATGGATTATCCTGCATGTCTAAAACCACAAAGTCAATAGGTATGATTAGCTTATCTACCTGTACAAGTAAGTCCTCAACCATGCCCTTCGGATATTTAACAGATCTGTCCGCAAGTTGAAGGGACATGGTTGTTGGTTTTAGCTCTCCCAAGCCTAGCTGCAAGAAAATCGAGTAAGGCATCAAATTGATACTAGCACCTAAATCAAGCATAGCCTTAGCTACTTTCCTATCCCCCATAGTAATATCAATTATGAAACTACCTGGATCTTTTAACTTAGGGGGTAAGTTGCGTTGAAGCACCGCACTAGCAATTTCAGATACGATTACTCTCTCATTAAGCTCATACCTTCTTTTCTTAGTGTTTAGTTCTTTGAAAAATTTTGCATAAGAAGGCACGTTTCTAATTACATCTAACAATGAAAAATTGATATTAACTTTCGAACACATGTTAAATAAATCAAAAAATTGCTTATCTTGCTTACTGTCCTTTAAATAGTGTGGGAATGGTACTGGTGGTCGGTATGACTTCGATGACTTATGTAGAGTAGATGGATTAGATGACTCTCCAATTCTCGCCTTTGAAGGCTCTTAATGCTTGTCACCTCTTTCCTCCAATTCCTTAGAAGCATTGTTGTCATCTTCCATGTTTCCTGCACTATAAGATAAACCATTAGAAAGTTCAGGTAAATTTTTAGTAACGACCTTACCACTCCGAAGAATCGTGACAGTTTTGGCTTGTTCGGGTTGACTAGGCAGCTTTCCCGTCTCTTGTTTGTGCATTTGTTTCGCTAGCTGCCCCACTTGCATTTTCACTCTTTTCATTGAAGCTTCCATAGAGTCCATCCTTCCACTACAGGATTGTATGAAATTATTTAGGGTATCCTCTACGGTAGTGTAATCTAATTGACATGAGACTGTGATTATGTTAAATTACCATATTGTATGTAGTTTACTTGAGAGTGTATGGAAAACACCTCATGCGTAGTTGATCTTCACTAAGTCCCTGCAGTGGAAAGGTTTGCACAGTAGCATATATATAGAGGCATTCTTGAACCTAAAAATGAAGCTATTGTCATCTCAAATCATAGTGGCTCTATATTGGAGCAAGACCTTTGAATTAATATGTGATGCAAGAGATCGTGCCATTGGGACAATGAAGAGAGAAAATGTTTCATGCCATATACTATACAATCAAGACACTTAGTGATTCCCAAATGAATTATGCCACCACAGAAAAGGAACTATTAACCATTATCTATGCCTTTGAGAAATTTAGAGCCTACCTATTAGGAAATAAAGTGATTAGCTACACTGACCATTCGGCGATTAAATACTTAATGACAAAGAAAGATGTCAAACCTCGATTAATCAAATGGGTAATCCTTTTAAAAGAATTTGATGTGGAGATTTGTGATATGAAAGGCACAGAAAACCAAGTGGCAAACCATATATCTAAGTTGGAAAGAGAGGCTAACATGGATGATAACATGATTATTAGAAAATCCTTTCCAAATCACCAAATACTTTCAATATACCAAGTTGATGTTCCATGGTTTGTAGATACTGTAAATTTCCTAGCTGCCAATATTCTTCCAATAAATCTCACATAGCATCAAAAGAAGAAATTCTTCCATGATGTAAAACACTATTTTGGGAGGACCCTTACTTTTACAAAGAATGTAGTAACAGAATCTTAAGAAGGTATGTCCCTTATGAGGAAGTTGGAAGTATTCTTAATCATTGCTAGAGCTCAAACTATGGGGACCATTTTAAGAGCTCTAGAATAGCATTTAAGGTACTTCACTCTTAGTACTTTTGGCCTACAATATTTAAAGATGATCACATGTATGTCAAGACACGTGATAGATGCTAAAGAATAGGTAATATCTCTAAGAGGAATGAGATGCCCCTGAACACAATCCTTGAAGGTTAACTATTTGAAATTTGAGGCTTTGACTACATGGGACTATTCTCATCTTCACCTGGTAATCAATACATTTTGTTTGGAGTGGATTATGTGTCCAAATGGGTAGAGCCAATAGCTAGCTTAATTGTGATGCAAGAATTATCTTGAAAATTTTTAAGAGAAATATTTTCACTAGGTTCAGCACTTTAAGGATAATTATTAGTGATGGAGGTAGTCACTTTAGCAATAGAGCTTTCAACTCTTTATTGTCTAAATATGGGATCAAGCATAAGGTGTCTACCCCTTACCATCCTCAAACTAGTGGCCAAACCAAGGTGTCTAATAGAGAAGTGAAAAGGATCTTCAAAAAGATGGTCAACATCTCCGAAAAAGATTTGTCAGCTAAGTTAGATGATGCTTTGTGAGCATGCAAAACTGCATGCAAAAAACCCATTAGAACTACCCCATATAGATTTTTATTTGGGAAGGCATGTTACTTTCTAGTGGAGTTGGAGCACAAATTTTATTGGTCATTGAAACAATTAATTACAGAAATGTGTGCGGCTAGAGAGAAAAGATTATTGTAACTTAATGAGTTAAAGGAGTTAAGGTAGAATGCAAATAAAAATGCCAAGCTTTACAAAGAGAAAACAAAAAGAAGGCATGATAAGAAGATTTATCAACACAACTTTGAATCAGGACAATAGGTATTACTTTAAATCTCAAGATTAAAACTATTCTTGGGCAAATAATAGAGCAAGTGGTTGGGTCCTTTTACAATGACTAAGGCAACCAACCATGGATCCGTTGAGTTAGAAAACCACAACAAAGAACGGTTCATAGTCAATGGGCATAGAGTGAAACACTATCATGGAGGACAATTACCAAATGTCATAGTTGTGATAACCTTCATAAATGCACCTTAAGAGTGGGCAATTTTTCTAGCTAAGGACGTTAAACGTGGCGCTTGAGATAACCCAACATTTTTATTGCTTTTTTTTTATTATTTATTTTGTACATGAAAAAATGTGGAGAATAATAGCACAATAAAATTTGAACAATTTTGGAGATGAAAATTGGGATGCCATTGTCAAGGGATTTTTCTTTTCCTTACTTTTTTCACATTTGTATTCGCACATTGAGTACAATATACAATTCAAGTGTGAGGGGAGACTTCGTTCTTCACTTTAGTTTTTAGAGCTATTTTTAAAAAAAAAAAATTAGGGTGTTTTTAATCATGATTTAGGCAGAGATTGATGAACACATGGAATCAATGAATATATATTTGACATGAAATCTATGACCACAATGATAGAATAGATTGACAGGACTAAGATAAGAAAAATATCTTTTTTATTGAGATACCTACATTAATCTTGTGTTTGCTTGCTTGCTATTTTTTATTTTATTGATTCATTTTTATGCACATGCTATGATTGATTTTGATGTTCTTATTAGTAGAAAATTTGATGTGAGTTATGCCTTATGCTTAGGTCCTCCATGCTTTAGAATCTATTTGATTACCCCTTGAGGCAAAATCCTAAATAGTATTTAAATTTAGAAGTGATTTAGGCTTTTATTAAAATCGATTGAGGCTTTAAAGCTGACCATAGTATATGTCATTAGTCACACATTTGAGCCTGTAAAAATACCTTTCATATATTTAAACAACATGTGAGCCTAATTGAAATTGTGTATTACCTTTACCTTTGCATTCTTAGATTGTGTGAAAATGCTATCATATGTGTATGCTATATAGTAAGGTGAAATTTAATGCACCTATAAAAAAATAAAAATAAAAACTTACAACACCATTCCTATGAACAAGAAGGAAATAAAAAGAATAAATTCATAAATAAGTTTGGGGTGTTTTGATATTGCTAAAAAGAATGTAGAATAAAAGAATGAAAAATAATAAGAAAGGGTATACTAAATATCAAATGAAAGCTCAAGTGTACCTTAAATGTTGCATGATAATTGTAAGTCCTGTAAGCCCACTTGTGTCTTTGTTAGCGTTCTCGTGTTCAAAATACAGAGTCTTTTTATTTTACTTAATGTTTTGTCTACCTCTATGTACGGTGCTTTGCTTATGATTAGTATCGCACACAATTACGTAGTATTTAACACTAATGTATGGTTGTATGATACACACACCAAGGGGTGGTTGGGAGCATATTTACTACATGTTAAAATGTGTTTTTACTTGCATGTGTTTCTCTAAGTTGGTGGGTATTTATGGCATTTTATTTAGTGAAGTTTTGCCTTAAAAAAACTTATTTTGACAAGCTCGTTGGTGTCTCGCAAAGGGATAGCCAAGGTGGTCGACAAATGATCTGCTAGTGTGCACAGGGTGAAACTATGACTAGTTGGACCTCATTGACATCTCGTGGGGGGTTTGCTGAGGTGGTCCTTGAAGCCTTATGGGGGAAGCCAATGAAGTGTCAGTGAGGGTCTTGAAAGTTAAAAAATCAACTGTAAATACTCCCTTCTCTTTCTTATTTAACACCCCTTTTACACATCTCTTACCTCATTCACATATATTTCTCATACTGCATATTTGGCTTTGCGTATTTTTTAGAACGTGTAAAAAATATATTTTGGTGTATTTGAAAAATATTTTATTTCTTATATTACTGATACGTTGAATGTGTTTATGTATTAGTAATTTGGAGGTGATTCGTTTGCTTGGAGTTTAAATATTTTCAAAATGTGATTCTGTAGTTTTAACACATCGAGTATTTTTTTGTATTAAACTACGAGGTGGTGGTGGAGTTTCTTAAACTATTTTATAAACAGAATTTTCGTAATAACAATACATCGAGTGTATTTATGTATTGTTATTATGAGGTAGAGTTTCCGTATCAACATATATCAAGTATGTTTCCGTATTTTTGATACGAGGTATTGCATCCTAAAATTATATTTTGGATAAATTGCATATATTATTGTACACACATACTGATTGAATACAGTTATTTGCATCACACTACGTGGTGATGTGGCTTTGGAATTGAGCCAGATCCATTTTGGATTGAAGTAGTTGTGGAGACAACTGGTGATAGCAGCCTAGGCAGTTAGGACAAGTGGTCCCTGACTGATAGAGGTATTTCGAGTCTTACCTTATCAATTATGTATTAACTATTTATTACTTTTAGTTAGGGGTAGCAATTTCTGACACGACACGATAGCACGATCCTAACACGACACGACACGAATTTTTTTTTAGTAAGAATTGATCAATAATTTTTTTATGTTCTTAAAGGTTTTGTTATTTCTTACTATTATAAATAAGTAACACAAAAAAAATTCAAGTAAATTTTTTAATGTGCCAACCAACAAGAAAACATGACACAAACACGAACAAACACGACTAACACGACACGATTGACACCCCTACTTTTAATGAATTTAGCTACTAAGTGGTTACCTTATGTAACTTGTGGATGTTAACACTTAGAATTGGAGCTTAGGTAGGTTTACCACGTTATATGATTGTGTTCGCTTGATCTATTGCATTAGTTAATACAATCTAAGTATACGTTGTATATGTGACAACATATATAGTAAATACTAAGATTAGAAAACATTTACTATTTTTAACATTATTGTCTGGTATCTTATTTGTTTATTATGCTATTTTTTGTTAATTATTATTTGCTTTTTGCTACTTGTATAAGAGGGGCTAGTCCTTAGGTGTCTTTATCACCTAGACTTGGTTGTTCACTGTGTTGGAACTCTTCTCAATAACTAAAAAGCTAGTTAACGTGTGGAATGAGCCTAAATGTCAACACTTATCTACTCCCACCTTAGCCTAACATTATAAGCATGCAAAGCCTTTTGATCTTTGGCTGAATACATAATTTACATTACTGGAGAGGGGTGTCAAAAGTAGACGTATGAAATGTGTTCTAAGATTTAATCTATTGGCATGCTCATATAAGTTAATTTCATGAGTGCATTGAATGACATCATATGCAATTCACACACACAAATCACTTTGTCAAAAACCATGCATACTCTTGTATTGATGGAATATTAATGTATGAATATGTGAACCTCATTATCATAAGCACGTACAATCATTGATGGGGACATTCTATTGAATATGCATATATTAATGGATGTGTGTTTATGAATGTGCTACCCATATCATGGTAGTGTTTGTTGTTTTCATTCATAGTTAGATTTGGCTTTGCTTGAGGACAAGCAAAGAGTTTAGTTTGAGGGTTTGATAACTCTACGAAAGTAGAGTTATTTGGTCACTTCTAAGCTAACTGTTTGCTTTTTTTCGTACTTAATATCATAAGAACGTCTAAATATGTCAATGTATGTAAAAAGGAAGTAAATGGAGATAAAATGAGCCAAAACTGAAGAAAAACATTCCAAGCCACGGCAAGGGATTAGTTAGGCTAGGGCACACAAAAGGTTGAAAATATGGTAAGAAACAAGGAGAGTTAGGCTGCGTGCATGAAGGATAAAAATTACTTGAGAACCTTAGCGGTGAGTTGTGTGATTAGTTGGGTCACGACGCACAAAAATTACTGCAGCAGTGAGTCATTTGAGCCATAGCGCCCCTGGACAACAAAAATGATGCGATAGCATTGGGCCGCAGTGGTGAGTTGACTAAGCCTTGGCACACGTAAATCCCATAATAGATGAGAAGGCTAAACCATGACATTGGGTTATTTAAGCCGCGGCACATGTACTTTTTTTTTCAAGAATTTTCCTAATTTTTCATAATCCTATTGGAAATCAAATCCTTTGTTTCCTACACTACATTAATATATATATAGATAAAAAAAAAAAAAAAGAGTCCTAAATTATAATTATTCATTCATTTAATTAGCATTCTTATAATACAAAAAAAAAAAAAAAACCTCTAATAGCCATTATTAAAGAGATCAAAGCAAGAATCAAGAATTCAAGTGGAAAAGGCAGAAGCTTTTGAAAATTCAAGAAGGCTCTAGTATCATAATACAAGAGATTATTTTGTAACTCTTTTCTTTCTCTTTTGCTTTTCTTTTTCAATTTTAGTTTTTTTTATTAATGACATGAGTAACTAAATCTTATTAATCTAGGGGTCTTATGAACCTAATTTTCTACACATGATGATATTTTAATTTCCCCTTTTTGATTTCTCATTCAATTATATTATTTGATCTAATCTAAACGCTATTAGTCGTTTGGCCAACAATTATTCCATAGAGGTATTTAGGTAGCTTTAAGAGAAGCATCTATTTATTTATCTTATTTAAATAGCAAGCATAGTTTTTAGGTTTAGAGGTACGATTTGTATGTATGTGATCTACAATTAACGGTCTTAATGAGTAGTAATTTAATTTAATTGGCATGAGAGTGTGATTATGTTGAATTATTGAAATCTATGTAGTTTATTTGAAAGAGGAATGCATGCATAGTATAGTGTCAATTGATCATATAATTGCTTAGTAGTTGCTTTGGGAGATGTTAACCATTCACATGTTAGGAAATTGGGAGATTAATGATTCTTAGGTTTACTCTCTCATATATTTAGTTGTTGGAATTTTGTGAATTTAGGAGTTTAGTAATTTAGTTTTATTTTCCTTATTACATTTTCGTAGTCCAATTAGTAATAATGATATTTGTTTGGTATTCATTTATAAGTTACACTATTCCCTATGGGTTAGACATTCGTACTTTAAATACTTATTACTTGTATGCATCTTGTGTACATTTTTTTTTAAATCAACAAGTTTCAACACTTTTTTACACTAACCTAAATATATTCCAGATTCCTCCTACTACACTTTTTCTCCCACTATGACCTCTTAATTTTCTAGAATCCTCGATGAGGACGAGCATGAGGAGCACTTAGACACTTAAATCGAATTACTCAGGGAGTATATTAAGACAAAGAAAGAAAGAAGGCTTTGGACAGCTTTAAGGTTGAAGAAAAATAACTTAAGTGATCTTAGAGTTGAATTTGAAAAGAAGCAGTCTACCCACAACAAGACAAGGATGATCTCTCAAAGAAATGTGAGGTCAGTCAAATATGATATAATGAAATGGTTGCTAAGGCTGAATCAAACAAGTCAAGGATGAGGTTTCTTGAGCAAACCTTGAATAAACTTCAAAGTACAGAAGATCAATGAATAGTTGATGAGTGCTCAAAAAGCACTAATATTTCGTGATTAATTATGCTTAATTGTTTAAAATATAGATTTGTTGTGATTGTTTATTCGATTAAATTCATAAATCTATCCATTCGGAGTCACGGGTATGTTTTAGTGCATTTCAGGTATTTTTAGCGTCAAATGAGTCAAATGATGAAAACACGTGAAGACGGAACACTTACGGTGCTCGGATCACGAGTTACGGGCAAGACAAGTCAAATATGTAAGCTTTACATAACGAGCCATCACATACGTAAGGGGGTAAACATGAAGAAAAGGAAAGCAACGCGCGCTGCGGCGAGGAAAAGTCATGCCGCGGCAGGGAGCTCTCGGGTTTTGACATTATTTCCAAAATTTGTGTTGCGCCACGGCGGGGAAAATGTATGCCGCGGCGCACCTATTCCTATTGCAATCAGGATTTGTGTAAACCCTTACAACTATAAATACCCCTTTAGACTCCTCCTTACAAACAACTCGAATACAACTCTTACACACAATAATTTTGCGACCAAACAAGCAATTCAATCAGTTTTCGGAGCTTTGCTACACTCAAACGAAGCGAGAGAAACCATTCTAAGGATCCAAGGAAGCCGTCGACAATCGAAGATAAAGCTTTTGGAGAAGAACGCTATCCAATCCATAAGCGGTATTTAGATCTAGGTTTCCTTTTGTTTTAGAATTCTATTTTCTTCTTCTTTCGTTGGAGTGTATGATCATATTTTATTTGTCTATGAATATTAATATGAACATGAGCGGCTAATTTCATTATGGATGTTTAGTTTGTGTTGCCATGTTTGCTAGAATTGTGTATGGTGTATATTTTATAGATTTAATATAAATGAATTACCTTTTGATTAAGAGCATGTTTAGATATTTAATTATGAATTATCATGGGCCAATTTGAGATTCGTAGTTAGGTTAAAAGATTTAGAATCTAGTTATAGGAACGTCACCTTAACTTTATTCCGAAACACTTAATCAAAGCTTCAAATTAGTGACTTAGTCATAGCATTAGTTTGATTGGCATTTATTTCCTTGCACATAATTTGATTACTATTTGATTTACCCCGACCGAAGGCAGTTAATTAGTTAATCAACAAAGAGATTCACCCCGACCGCAGGCAGTCTCTTAATTAAAAAGAAAGCTGGTAATATTGTTTATATAGAACGTTCATGTTATTTCACCATACCTTTTCGATGCAAGCATGGCCAACCAAACTAAACGTCCATACATTCTCTATTGATTTTTGATCCATTCGAATTGATTATTAACTTGCGATCTTGTTTTCGTTTAATTATTCGTATGATTGTTCCCGTCACAAAACAAACACCTTTTTACAGTTTTACTAGCTTTAGGATTCTAGTTGCTTAGAGTTTTAGTTTCACTAGAACTCTATTTAATTAGTGTTTTATTTTTATTGGAACTCTATTTAGATTAAGAAGATAGTTATTTAAGACCACTGCAATTCCTTGAGAGACCGACCTTGGAAGTTGCTTATCACTTTTCTACGAGTGATTCGTACACTTGCGAGTACTAAAATTATCACATCAAGTTTTTGGCGCCATTGCCGGGAAATTGGCGTTTTAAATAATTTTCTTTTTAACTTTTTAAAGTTTTTGATTTATTTTTATTTGTTTATTTATTTCAATTATTTTAGTTATTTATTTTATTCAAAAATACAAAAAAAAATCAAAAAATTAAAAAAATCAAAAAATAGTGCTTAATTTCATTTTCACTGCTGCCTTGATCTTTGTTTGCTTTTTATTTGTGCATGCAGGGGAGGAGATCACTTAACAAGGAACTCTCTCCTTTCATTGACAACATACATAGAGTCAAACACCGATCAAAGAAACTGGATAATCAATTTCAAGAGGAAGAAGTCCAACAACAATTACAAGCAACAATGGGTGACAACGTAGCTAGGCAAATGATGAACAAAGAGTTTGCAAGACCTATCATTGGGACCGCCACATCGTGCATTCGACTTACAGAGGCAGCTAGGAATTATGAGTTGAAAAATATTCATTATTCCATGCTTCCCTCCTTTTACGGTATCCCTAATGAAGATCCTTTAAATTTTATGCGTGAGTTATATGCAACTGTGCAAACCTTTCCACTGCAGGGACTTAGTGAAGATCAACTACGCATGAGGTGTTTTCCATACACTCTCAAGGATAGAGCTAAGTCTTGGCTAATGACATTGGCACCCGATTCTTTGCCCACTTGGGACGATGTTTACAACAAATTTATGGGTAAGTTCTATTCCCATCAAAAGACATCCGACCTAAGAACAAAAATTGCTACTTTTTCGCAGATGGAAGGAGAACCCTTCCACGAGGCTTGGGACATATTTAAATTGTTGTTGATATAATGTCCACATCACCACTTCCCGTTGCAGTTATAGAATCAGTTTTTCTACGACGGATTGACGCTACAATGTCAATTCACAGTTGACAACGCTGTAGGAGGAGCAATGGGTGAGAAAACAGCGGATGAAACCTACGAATTATTCGAGATGTTGGGAGCCAACTCTCAACAAAAGAGCGCTAGAGGAAGAAGGGCTGGAGTCCACGAATTAGGATCCAACAATGAAATGGCCATGCAACTTGCTGAATTAACGAAACAAGTGCAACTTCTCACAACCTCCAATGTTAATCAGATGCCAAAACAGGAGGTATGTGGAGTTTGTGGTTCATATGGACATGGTGCTAATGTTTGTTCTTTTGCAGGTGATCCTTATAC
This sequence comes from Elaeagnus macrophylla, assembly GCA_029378325.1. Lineage (NCBI taxonomy): Eukaryota > Viridiplantae > Streptophyta > Magnoliopsida > Rosales > Elaeagnaceae > Elaeagnus > Elaeagnus macrophylla. Next base: position 5,256,959 of record CM055653.1, read on the forward strand.
AGGTACTACTGAAGAGGCAAATTTAATGCAAGGGTACCAACCTAGACCTAGGAACAACCCTTATTCAAATACCTACAACCCTGGATGGAGGAATCACCCTAACTTCGCTTGGAAACAAAACAATAGCCAACCATTTGTCCAAAACCAAACACAAGGCCAAAATGTAAACCGACAAATTTCCACAAAATAGACCAACCGTAGAGGAAACCCTAAACAATTTCATACACTCCTGTAGTGGAAGGATGGACTCTATGGAAGCTTCAATAAAAAGAGTGGAAATGCAAGTGGGACAGCTAGTTGAACAAATGCACAAACAAGAGACAGGAAGGCTGCCTAGTCAACTTGAACAAGCGAATGCTATCACAGTTCTTCGGAGTGGTAAGGTCGTTACTAAAAATTTACCTGAACTTTCTAATGATTTATCTTATAGCGCAGGTAACATGGAAGATGACAACAATGTCTCTAAGGAATTGGAGGAAAGCGGTGACAAGCATGAAGAGCCTTCAAAGGCGACAATTGGAGAGTCATCTAATCCACCTAAATTACACAAGTCATCAAAGTCATGCCGACCACTAATACCATTTTCAGACCGTTTAAAGGACAGTAAGCAAGATAAGCAGTTTTCTAATTTATTTAACATGCTTTCAAAAGTAAATATTAACTTGCCTCTGTTAGATATAATTAAAAACGTACCTTCTTATGCAAAAATTTTCAAAGAATTAATCACAAAAAAAAGAAGGTATGAGGTTAATGAAAGAGTCATGTTGTCTCAAATTGCTAGTGCAATGCTTCAACGAAACCTACCCCCTAAGTTAAAAGATCCAGGTAGTTTTATAATTGATATTACTATGGGGGATAGGAAAGTAGCTAAGGCTATGCTCGATTTAGGTGCTAGTATCAATTTGATGCCTTACTCGATTTTCTTGCAGCTAGGTTTGGGAGAGCTAAAACCAACAACCATGTCCCTTCAACTTGCGGACAGATCTGTTAAATATCCGAAGGGCATGGTTGAGGACCTACTTGTACAGGTAGATAAGCTAATCATACCTGTTGACTTTGTGGTTTTAGACATGCAAGATAATCCATCTTTGGACAAGGAACACACCATTCTTTTGGGAAGACCATTTATGGCTACTACCCAAACCATCATTGACGTCCAAAATGGAAAGTTGACAATGACGGTCTTGGGAGAGACTGTACATTTTAAGGTTTTTGATTCATCTCTATACCCTTCTAAATCTGCTATTAATGAATGCTCATTTATTGAAAATTTAGATCCTATCATTCATGATACATTTGTGCAGGATAAATTAGATGATAAGTTAGAGGTAACACTTACAGTTGGAGAGGTAAATGACATCTTAGACTATGAGGCTAGGGAGTACAGTGATTTATTAGACAATGTCATATCATTAGATGACACTAGTACACCCTTGGATTTATTGGATGTCCCACACGATGATAAGATTGCTCCACCTGATCTGGAACTTAAGGAACTACCTAAGCATCTTAAATATGTATTTTTGGGAGAGAACGAGACTTATCCGGTTATTATTTCATCTACACTCACCCAAAAACAAGAGGAGAAACTAGTAAGAGAGCTTAGGAAGTAAGAAAAGTAATAGGATGGAGTATTGGGGACATAAGAGGCTTTAATCTAGAGATGTGTATGCATAAGATCAATTTGGAGGACAATGTCGAACTTGTTAAAGAACCAATGAGGACACTACCCCAATCTTGGTTGGGGGTGAATGCATTACCCATTTTTAAAAATCCAAAAGAAATAAAAAAATTTAAAATTTTGTGTGTGCCGCGGCGAGGACGTTTCTGTTTTAGATTGAATTGTAAAAAAAATTTGTGTGCTACAGCAGGGAAAATTTGTGCCGCGGCGAGTGTGGCTCTGTTTTGGGACAAATGTTTGAAATTTTGTGCGTGCGGCGGCAGGGAAATGTTTGTGCCGCGGCGAGTGTGATTCTGCTTCATGCATTGTTTTTCAAAATTGATCTGTGCCGCGGCGGGGAAAAACTTGTGCCGCAGCAAGCCTCTAAATTTTTTTAGAAAATGGGCAGCTTGTGGATTCAAAACTTTCTTCCCCAAATTTCCCTCACCTTCTCTCACTTTCTCTCAAACACTCTCTAATTTTCTCTCCACTTTTCTCCTATTTTCTCACAAAAATCAACCTGAGAACGACAACGAACAGAATGATGATGTGGGGGACTGAGCCTTCTATTTGTAATTTTTCTTTTATTATTTTATTTTGGGACTAATTTTCTTTTTCTTTTATTTTCTTTTATTTAGTTTTATTTTTATTTGATTTTATTAAGATTTCTAACTTTGTTTAATGTCTTTGTTTTTCATTTGATTTAGTTATAATTTAAATTTGGATTTGAGTTGTGATGCACACATTTAGAGGTTTCATACATGTTTCTTGCACACTAATTGCTTCATCATGAGAAAAACGAGGAACAATGAACAAGAGCGTACGTGTAGTGTACACAATCTCATACGAAAGAGGGGTAACTTCTCTCACTTTTTCTTAATTTCTTTTGTCTTTCTTTTTAACATTGAGGACAATGTAGGAATTAGGTTGGGGGTGGGAAAAATACTCCATGAGCATGAAATATGACCAAATTTTAAATTTTTAACTTTTGTCACTTGAATTGTGTTAGGTTGGTGTCGTGTCTACTTGAGTCAATCCGGAAGTCTATGATATTAACATGATTGTAATGATGGTGATATATGAAAGAAATTAAATTTTTACCTAAGTAACGAAGCACATAAATGTTAGATTCATCTAATTTGAGGATTTTGTGGTATATGTGGTAGTTTGTATGTTTAGTATGACTATTTTGGTTTGTGTAATGTGTGCATGTTCGTGATTTATTTTAAATCTCAACAAACTCTAGAACTCATTTGAAAACCCTTTGAAGCGAAATGTTTTAGCGCATTTCAAGTGCTTTTAGCGTCAAATGAGCCAAATGATGAAAACACGCAAAGACGGAACACTTACGGCACTCGAATCATGAGTTACGGGCAAGACAATTCAAATATGTAAGCCTTACATAACGAGCCATCACATACGTAAGGGGGTAAACATCAAGAAAAGGAAAGCAACGCGCACCGCGGCGAGGAAAAGTCATGCCGCGGCAAGGAGCTCTCGGGTTTTGACATTATTTCCAGAATTTGTGTTGCGCCGCAACGGGGAAAATGTATGCCGCGGCGCGCCTATTCCTATTGCAATCAGGATTTGTGTAAACCCTTACATCTATAAATACCCCCTTAGACTCCTCCTTACAAACAACTCGAATACAACTCTTACACACAATAATTTTGCGACCAAACAAGCAATTCAATCAGTTTTCGGAGCTTTGCTACACTCAAACGAAGCGAGAGAAACCATTCTAAGGATCCAAGGAAGCCGTCGACAATCGAAGATAAAGCTTTTGGAGAAGAACGCTATCCAATCCATAAGCGGTATTTAGATCTAGGTTTCCTTTTGTTTTAGAATTCTATTTTCTTCTTCTTTCGTTGGAGTGTATGATCATATTTTATTTGTCTATGAATATTAATATGAACATGAGCGGCTAATTTCATTATGGATGTTTAGTTTGTGTTGCCATGTTTGCTAGAATTGTGTATGGTGTATATTTTATAGATTTAATATAAATGAATTACCTTTTGATTAAGAGCATGTTTAGATATTTAATTATGAATTATCATGGGCCAATTTGAGATTCGTAGTTAGGTTAAAAGATTTAGAATCTAGTTATAGGAACGTCACCTTAACTTTATTCCGAAACACTTAATCAAAGCTTCAAATTAGTGACTTAGTCATAGCATTAGTTTGATTGGCATTTATTTCCTTGCGCATAATTTGATTACTATTTGATTTACCCTGACCGAAGGCAGTTAATTAGTTAATCAACAAAGAGATTCACCCCGACCGCAGGCAGTCTCTTAATTAAAAAGAAAGCTGGTAATATTGTTTATATAGAACGTTCATGTTATTTCACCATACCTTTTCGATGCAAGCATGGCCAACCAAACTAAACGTCCATACATCCTCCATTGATTTTTGATCCATTCGAATTGATTGTTAACTTGCGATCTTGTTTTCGTTTAGTTGTTCGTATGATTGTTCCCGTCACAAAACAAACACCTTTTTACAGTTTTACTAGCTTTATGATTCTAGTTGCTTAGAGTTTTAGTTTCACTAGAACATTTAATTAGTGTTTTATTTTTATTGGAACTCTATTTAGATTAAGAAGATAGTTATTTAAGACTACTGCAATTCCTTGAGAGATCGACCTTGGAAGTTGCTTATCACTTTTTTACGAGTGATTCGTACACTTGCGAGTACTAAAATTATCACATCAATAGTTAGTCCGGATCATTCAGAAGAGCAAGTTGAAGGAACCTCACTTCTTAGAAAGAAGGTTGAGATTTTGGAAACTGAAAAGGCATATCTTGCTCTGAAAAGGAAGAGGAGTTGTTAGCTCTTGGTGATAAAGTTGAAAATCTAGGTTGTTCTACTAGATTTCTTGAGGCATCCAATAAGGAAAGCAGTCTAAACATGAGAAGAAGCTAAATCACTCCAAAGCCATTGTTAAGACACTTCTGATGGGTACTCAGAAGATGGATGAGATTCTTGTAGGCATGAATGCGCTCGATGACAGACGCGAGCTGGGTTTTACTAATGATAGTTGTGCAACTCTCTCTCCTTCTACTGCTGCTTCTTCTTCTCTCTTTGTTAAGTCTGTAATTTCTACTACTATTGCTCCTCTCTTCATTAGATCAATTATTAAAAATTCTCTTCACAAGACTGTTGCTGCTAAAGGTAAAGGCAAAGTTGATGCAAAAGGCAAGTCACATGTGTTGTTATAGCTAGTCTCTTTTAGCAGGGTGAGCATCTCACATCCTGCTACTTTTCATCATACCAGTGATGGTTTTTTTCCACTACCTACTGTTTCATCCCTCTTGTCATCACTGCAGTGACATGAGCATATTAGACCTCATTGTGAGAGATTGAGTTCTCATCCCCGAGTGAGACTCAATGTTGGCACTTCTACCTATCCCTCTCCTCCCCATGTTACTCCTTGGAGACTGAGATCCAGTTTCTCTCACTCTCCTACTCATTCTTATCATACTTGTGGTACTGTTGACCTTTTTGCCAACTTGTGTCGAATATATGTTCAAAGTAGTACTGGGAGATCTCCCCCTCACTCTTCTCATTCTAACTTCTAAGGATGTACCTACTATGGATTGTTTGAGCATTTTATTTTTAGGTGCATTATGCACTGGCGACACAGTGAAGAAAGGGAAAATTTTTCTAAATGCCCTCCTAATTGTATGTATGACCTCTCGACAAGTCATTCAAGAATTTTTAAAGCAAGGAACTTTCGAGTGGTTCATACTCCTCATGCTCATATGGATCAGAAATTACATTATGTTCCTGTTTCCCCTCATCATTTTTTTTTCGGACGAAGAGATGCAATTTGATCATACTATTTTCGGGCGTGAGTTAGTTTGATTTGAAATATCTTATTATTTTCCCTCTCTTCCTTACAGTATTTTTTATATGTGTTTATTTCTATGTTTATTTATTTAAATTTCTTCTCTTATAATTTTTTTTGTTTTTACTCTTTCTTTCGTTGAAGTAATTTTTTATAAAATTTAGATTAAATTTTTCTGAATATTTTATGAATTTTTTTAAGGGTTTTACTCACTCTTCATTATTTATGGTTGCTCGCCAAATATCCTCACATTGGTCTCGTAGACCCTCATTGAGGGATCGATAGGGTCCCGCGAAGGTAGTGTTTTAACAAAGTTATGGGTACCTCATTGACCCCTTCCACCAAGGGTCCGTGAGAGGTCTGCGATGTGTACAGATCCTCTATATAACCCCTTTCATCATTTGTTTTAAACCACAAAAATTTTCAAATACTTCCTACCCTTAAATACTTTTTCCTAGTACCTTCCTAACTACAATTAAACACTTTTATCCTACTTTTTCAACCAAAAATGCCTAAACAAAACAAAAGATTTTGCACTAATTAAGATTATGTTGCCACCTCTTCTCAACCAAAGAAGTCTCCATCTTGCATCCATGCATATGCAATTTTTATTGAGAAGTTTCCTACTATCCAAGAAAGGTTTGCTTACTTTTCTTGGCTTTCTCTATGTTTTCTTTCCTACTTCTACAACCCTAGTTTTGTTACAGAGTTCTATTATGCGATTCGCGATCATCTCACGCATCGCATGTCTATTTCTTTCACTTTGAAAGGACTCCATGTCACCTTCTCCCGAGATAATATTTTAAACCTCTTATCTCTCCCAAACTTGAAAATCCTTTGTTTCCCGTTCCACCTTTTGATTATGAAAACCTTACTGGTGCTAACTTTTCTACTGATCTCAAGCATCTCAAAGCTCGAAATCAATCTAACATGGCTACTAGACTTATTGGTCCTGACATATAGTACGCTAGTGGTTTTGTTCCTTTCACTAGCTCCTCACCTGGTCATATGCTTATGAATATGCCTGTGTCTTTCCTTGTACTCACATCACTTATGTGCCTAATGAAAGAGGTCACTTTCTTTATGTGATCCTTGATCGAAAGTCTTAAGAACTTGCTTTTATTAACTATAGAACGATCATGTTTCGTTCTTTCTCTCCTTCTTTTTCTACTTTTCATTACCCTTCCTTGATGACTCTCTAGGGACATTCAATCCATGGTGATGTTGTTCGAGGTTCTATCTTTGTTCATACTCCCCTTTCTCTCAAACACTTTCTAGCTTTATGCCAACCTTCTTCTTCTTCGTCTAAGAGTGCTTCTTGATCTACCCCTTCAATTTCTTTTCATGTTCCTCCTACTTAATCTACTGAGTCCTAACTCATTGCAAAGGTGGATGCTTTGATTCAACGTTTGGATAAGTTTCTTGAAGAACTTGCTAATGATTGCCAAGAACATAAGTTACACCATCAATTCCTAATGAACTTTAATGACAAAATAAGTAGAGTTAAGCGACAGCAGCAGCCTCAATATGGTTCTCCACGGTCTTCATGCTCTTAACCTTCTGTTCAGCCTACTAGTAGAGTGGATTGTTCCTAGATTCACTCAATTGGTGTGAGTATCGGTGCACTACTTTAGAATAAAGACATTCAGTTTCCTCATTCTTCAAAATCCTTCATCAAGTTGTTTGACCAGTTTTCCACCCTTAGAGTTGAATTTTCCAACCTTATGTTGCCTTCTGACCGTAGGGATTCCAACACTGGTTTTCGAAGTGACCCTAACAAAGAGGAAGGAGAGGAGAATGCTAGTTTTTTCTTTGTATTTGTTTTTTTCTTTCAAAAGTTGTAATAAAACTTTTTATTAATAAATTTGTTATTTCTCTGTTCTGTGCTTACTTTTGTTACTTTTACTTATTCTTCTCTGCATGTGTTGCATGAGTGTATAAGATTATTACATGTTGGTTGCCTTTTCTCCCTCATATAGGGGTGTTTCTTTGACTTTTTGTGTCAAAAAGGGAAAGAAGTTTGTATGTTGCAATATGTGCTTACTTCTATTTTCTACACTACATGGGATGTGAGTGTAGGTTTGCATCACATCATGTTGTCTAACTTGCATGCATTCAGGGAGAGTATTGCATAGAGTCAGGGGAAGTTTGCTTGTCTACTTGTGTTAGCCTATCAGTGTGTACCTGAGTAGGGGTAACACGGTATTATTTTTTAGATTGCACATAGATCTGCATGATACATTTATAGGTATATGTTTGTTTTGTGTGTACATGTTACAGATGTAGCTATAGACCTTGTAGCTCACTTGGAGTTGGAGTTAGCATCAAGACGGATGTGTTGATTCATGAAGATGGATGGAGTACTACAAGACGAACACGCTTGGAGTGTAGGTGTGTTGAGGACTTGTTTGTGTCTAAGTTTGTTCACGAGAATGAACTTCTTTAGATCATGTTGCATGAATATCTTATGTTTGATGCTTGCCTTGTATAGGCTATGCATTATTTGCCACGAAAAGCTAAAGGGAGAGATTGTAAGTCCTATAAGTCTCTTTGCATCATTGTTGGCATTCCCATGTGCAAAATACGGAGTATGTTTTATGTTACCAAGTGTTTTTTTCTACCTCTTTGTACAAAACTTTACTTGTGATCAGTATCGCACACTTTCACGTAGATTTTAACAATTTGTATATTTGCATGATACACATACAAGGAGGTGGTTGGGCGTATGTTGCTTGCATGTTAAAATGTATCTCTACTTTCATGTATTTTTCTAAGATGGTGGTGTTTATGGATTTTATTTTGTGAAGTTTTGCCTTGAAAAAAAAAATTTGTTAGCTCTTCAGGGACCTCGTATGGGTCCTTGAGGGTGGCTCACCGAGATCATCGATGAAGAGTCCACAAGTGTGTACATGATAGATTTATGGCTTGTTGTACCTCAATTATATCTCATGGGGGTTCACTGGGGTGGTCAGCGATTCCTCATAAAGGTGTGTAGGGTGGCTTCGAGGGATCGACGGGAGTTTGGGAAGCTAAAAAATCTATTATTTCCCCATTCTCTCTCTCATTTAATATACCTCTCTTACACCATTTTATTAGTCCCTCACTCACATTTCTTACCACATATTTTTTAGAGCTAATTTTTTTGTTGTGTAAAATGTTTCGATTGTGTGAATTTTTTTTGGAGTTTTGGAAAATTATTTTACTTTTCTCGTATCACTAATACATTGAGTATTGTTCCGTCTTAGTGATTCAAAAGTGATAATCACTTGGATATTTTTGGTGAAATATTATTTTTAAAATGAGTTCTATAGTCTCAATACATTAAGTTTTTTTTGTATTAAGATACGAGGCAATGGTGGAATTTGTTAAATTCTTTTATCAAACGGAGTTGCAGTAATAAAAATGCATTGTGTCTATTTCTGAATTGTTATTACGAGGTAGAGATCTTCCCTAAAATTATTTACGGGTAAAAACTATATATATTGTTCATGCATACTAATTATAGGTACTATAATTACACTATATGGTGATATGGCTCTTGAGGTTAGCCAGATTTAAGGTGGATCAAAGTATCAGTGATGACAGCTGGTGAGAGTAACCTAGGCAGTTAGGACGGGTGGTCCCAACAAATAGAGATATTAGCATTTATCTTATAGAGTCTATGTAACTATTTACTACTTTTAGTGAATTTGACTATTGAGTGATTGCCTCAAACAATTAGTGGATGTTACCTTCCTTTCACTTCATTGAATGACTTTGATTAATCCTGGAAATTAAAACTTAGGATAATGTGCCATAGAACTCCCTAAATTAGGTTATTTATATTGTTTAGTCCCTTAGATTAAAAATAATCTTATTTAGTTCCTTAGCTTTGTAAAAGGCCAATTAAAGAAAAATTATATTATTTTAAAAAAAATTCTATTAAAATATTATTATTTTATGTCAAGTGATTAAACGCAATTAAACTACGAGTCTTTAACAAGATCAAATTGAAATCTAATATGAAATTGTTTAAAAAAAATTAACAATAATAATATTCAAACAAAAAATTATTTAAAAATATATTTTAACTTTTAATAAAAATTAAAAATCAATTAAAAATTAAAATAAAACAGTGGGAATTAAATAAAATATTTAAAAAGAATTTTTGTGATTTTTTTTCATATTAATTATGATTTTACTATTGTTAAATACTCGTGTTTAATCATTTGATAAAAAAAATAATAACATTCTAATAAAAAAATGTTTAAAATTATATAATGTGTCCTTAATTAGCTCTTTTTACAAAGCTTAGGGATTTAATGATACTGTTTATAATCTAAGGTGTTAAACGACACAAATGTCCTAATCTAAGGGATATCAGTGCCGTTTTTCTCTACAAATTAATATTCTTATTTAAACAGAGAGAATAGCCGATCCAACAATTATTCGACAGCAAAAACACACAAAAATTAAGAGAAAAGTATTTTTGAGAAGAGTTTTTGAAGAAAAATTCAACAACAAGATCGAAGATTGGTGTATGGCTTCATTCATTAGTAAAAATATTAGATTATGGTTTCTCCCTTCTTTTATTAGTTTATTTTTATGAATTTATTGAATTTAATGTCCAGGTAAAAATTTGATGTGATTATTGGTAATTCCAAGTTTTTAAGTTATGATTTAATTTAAATTATGTTATGATTTGAATAAAGTTCCAATTTTTAATTTCTTAATGTGTTTAACTCCATGTTTGAATGTCAAAGCATGTCAATTCTTGAATTAAGTATACAATTAGTTTGATATTTTGTTTTGTTTATTGCTAGATAATGATGATATAAAATTGCATATTTTTGTTGTTAAGGGAGCAAGTTGTAATTTTTATTGTGATTACAATTAAATGCTTAAGTTATAAATTGTCAACGACATCAATTTCATCTAATTTAGTTATTACTTTTTTTTATCATAATAAAACGAATGAATTAAATATAGTAATCATAATTCTAGATTATTCATGAGTTCGATTCATTAATAACCGAGTTGTTAGTCATTTACAAAGTAAGAAAATATAGAATCTTTTAGGCAAAACTAAATTTCTAAAGCTAAAGTTGAGAAATTAGAAAGTGTTCTAAAATTATGTAATAAATTTAGGACTTCAAAATTAATTGGTTCATAACATGATAAATTGAATTTTAATCTAGTAGCAAGGATAGTTTGGTAATCACTTGTTTCTCTTTTTGTCTTCAAAAATAGTGTTTTTTGCTATTTTCTTTATTTTATTTGGTTTTTTAAGTCAATTTTATCATTTTTTTTTTTTTGCTAGTGGGAATAGGCGAGAGCCTATGGGTGGGGATTGTGGGGGAAGAGGGTGGAGTCTTGAATGATAGAGGATTCTTGTAATGATGTTGAGAGTTTGGACAACATTGCTTGGTTGAAATCTTTTAGATGGCGGAAGCCCAAACCACCTGCTTCTTTTGGTTGACAAAGTTGAGTCCAGCTGATAGGAGAGAAATAATGTGTTACATTAGTGTCTTTGTTCCACCAAAAATTTCTGATGATGGAGTCAGCTTCTGTCCAAATACTTGAAGGGAGTTTAAAAGTACTTAGAGCATATGTGGGTATGTTCTGTAGGACAGAGCGGATTAGAGTGGCTTTACCAGCTTGTGAAAGAAGTTTTGCTTTCCAACTTTGGAGTTTGCATTTGAGTTTCTGTAGTAAGCCATGAAAATTTTCTTTTTTTGATCGATTGAGAGGAAGGGAGTTGCCTAAGTACTTTATGCTACCTTCTGCTTTCTGAATTTGGAGTGCATTGCAGATTGTAGATTGAAGCGTAGGATGCATGTTTTTGGAGAAGAAGATGACAGATTTCAATAGATTCACTTTTTGTCCAGACCAGCTGCCATATGTCTGCAAGATGGTTTTGATGCTATTGGTGTTTAAAAGGTTACCTCTCAAGAAAATTACTACATTATCTGCATACATTAAGTGAGAAATGGGTGGAGCACTTCTTGCAATTTTGATACCATGAATTGTTCCCGTTTGTTCTGCTTTCATAATCATTCTGGATAGGCATTCTGATATTATGAGAAAAAGATATGGGGATAGCGGATCCCCTTGCCTAAGTCCTCTTGTTGGTTGAAATCGACCGAAAGGTGAGCCATTTAGCAAGATTGAAATAGAAGAGGTTGATATGCATTGCAGAATTAAATGCCTAAATTTTCCTGAGAAACCCCATAACTCCATTATCTTCATAAGGAAGTTCCATTCCACCCTGTCATATGCTTTTTCCATATCAACTTTAACACACATTAGACCACCATTACCTGTTGATTTTTTGGATATAGGCTAGTATGGTATTTTCTGCTATCCATCGACCAGGGAGAAAAGCTAATTGAAAAGGGGATATGTGCTTTTGTAGAATTGCCCGTAATTTGTTAACTAAGAGTCTGGAGATAATTTTATAGTTGACATTACAAAGACTAATGGGTCTGAAGTCCTTGCATTTCACAGGACCTGGTATTTTTGGGATTAAGGTGATGAACGTGTGGTTCCAACCGTCCTTTAATGTACCTGTTAGGAAAAAGTGTTGTATCTCCTCAACAATGGTTTCACCTACAATGTGGCAGTATTTTTTGTAGAAGCCGGCGGGGAACCCATCCAGTCCTGGGGATTTATAATCCCCCATTTCCCATGGTGCTTTCCTAATTTCTGTATGAGTCGGGATATCTATGAGACTGGAGTTTTCTTCCGTTGTGACCATAGTTGAGAATAAGTTGCTTAAGTCAGGGTTTAATGTAGGATTGTCCGAAGAGAATGAGCTTTTGAGGTGGTTTATGAATTCAGCACCAATTTATTTCCTGTACCAGGTTGTTCGTCCAGTGTTTAGCTTTAAACAAGGGATAAAGTTCGATTTCCTCCTCAATAAAGTCGAAGTGTGAAAGAATTGAGTATTTCTATCACCCTCTTTTATCCAAAGTTCTCTGGACTTTTGCTTCCACAGTGAATCCCATCTGGCATATTGTTCTTCCAGTAAGGTACATACCAATCGTTCCTTATCCTTGATATCCTCTGTAGGCAATCTGTGTTGTATGTCCTTGAGTTGAGATTCCAGTCTCTTTATTTTTTCGGGAATGAATCCAAAATGTTGTTTGTTCCATTTGATTAAGGTGTTGGCCAACGAGCTAAGTGTGACTGTGACATTTGAATGCTGGCCTTTGTGAGACTCCAAAGTTTGCTTGATCAGTGTTTCACAACTGGCATCTAGAGTCCACATCTCATAAAATCTGAAAGGTCTCTGTAGGTATGTTTCATATGTACCATTAAAGTTCAGGACTATTGGGTTGTGGTCTGAAGTATAGGTGGGTAAGTTGGTTACCAATGCTTTTGGGAAGACATTTAACCATTGAACCGAGGAGATAGCCCTGTCCAATTTTTGGAGTATCCTGTGGTCTTGTTGTCTTTTGTTACACCAAGTATATTTATAACCCACACTACCCAAGTCGACTGCACCTTGTTTATCTATGAAATGGGTCAGTTCATTGGTCGGATGGACGTTGAATGGTAATCCTCCACATTTTTCAGAGTCTTGAGTGATATCATTTAAATCTCCAATTAAACACCAAGAGTTATTCAAAGTGGGAATCCTTTCAGAAATATCCATCCAGACTTGTTTTTTTCTCTTTGATATGGAGGGATATAAGTAAATATGATGTGTATTATTTCATTTGGTCCAAACGCAGAGTTTAAATTTGCGATTACAAAAGAGCTTCCCACAAAATTAACAGTTAAGTTTACATTTTCTGTCCAAAACAAACAATAGCCACCTCGTAGACCTACTGCGGGTAGAATAAGACTATTGTTAAAGCCTACTAATGTAGTTTGTAACTGAGAAGCTTGTAGTTCTTGAGCCTTCATTTCCATTAACCAAAGAACGTCCGGTTTTTGTTTTTTAACCAAAAAGCGCAGCTCGCGCTTGGCACGAGGTCGGACTAGCCCTCGACCATTCCAACTGAGAAGTATCATGGTTGCTCGAGGGGCAAGTTAGAGGTCACCTCCCCACCATCAGTTTTACCCTGGGCTGTATGATTCCCAATACTAGTTTGAAAGTTGTCAGCATGCTCCAACGTTGGAGTTGGAGTTGTGTCACCATTTCGAGTAACAAGTTGGCCTCTCCCTGTGCCTGAGCCTGTATCCTGCACATTATCCATTCCAGTTTGAAAAAAATCATTTAACCACAGTAAAGATTCAGAACCAAAGTTGATATCAAAATTGCTTAAAAACAGTTTTTTGCATGCCACTTAAGTGTCCTCTGTTGCCTTGCGTTTTGAAGGGCCAGAATTTGCAGTGTTGTCTGTTGGGGTCTTGATGGCCCTCCTAAAGCCTTTTCTCTCAACCCTGTGTTGTAAGAGTTGATATTGGAATAGGCCAAAGGTAATCTGTGACAGATGATCTGAAGCATTAAACCTCACATCATTGTGCGCATATTCAGCCAATTGGAATATTCTCATGGTTGTGAGTCTCGTTGGTGGTTTCTGTATGTTGAAGTCTAGGCGATACCCTATGGCCTAAGCTAGTAATCTACATTTCAGATTGAGATCATTGTCTGTGGTATAACCTACTGAGTACCATTCTTCATAAGCAGCAGCAAAATGTATTAAATCCAAGTCCTGAGTCATTTGTAGAAGTTCTTGTACTTCTCCATGCAATCTGTCAATTTTTTTTGAGAAAGATTCCTTTTGAGTCATTGAATGGGATGAGCCGGTTTTGTGTTGATATTTGATGGAATGTGGAGCCAGTGCGTTGGAGATGTTCTGTTTACCAAGTCTTTTGGAGCCAGTGGGTGGAGTCAGTTCAGAGTCAGAGTTTAGGAGCCAGAATTTGTTTAGGGGAGCTGGTTGGTTGGCACTGGCCTTCAGCCACTCCCCAAAGACAGGGGAGAATAGATTATCATGGACCATATAGGTAGTTGCAGCATCCAATTCACATTCCTTTGTGAAATGATCCAGAATTCCACACTTATAACAGAACTCAGGTAGTTTTTCATAGCGGAATTCAACCCATAGCTTATCATTGGGGTATTGTGCGTGCTTCCTGGGAATTATGCAGCCTGCTGCTAGGGGTTCATGTACATTGATTTCCACTCGAAACCGAAGGTATTTGTGTGTTTGAATCGTGTCTAGCTCATCTGATTCTTTGTCCACTAGCTTGCCTGCAACCTTAGCCAGCTTTTCAATGTTGGAAGATTTCATCCCTCCAAAATGTAAACCATGTGCTTGTATCCAGAAGCAGGTAGAACTGAAGTCGAGCTCTTGTATAGTGAGTTGGTTGTTCCATGTTCATAGAACCAGCAGTGAGTTGTTAACGTGCCATATTCTCTATTCCCAGACATAATCTCTATCTCCTTCCATTGAGAAAGTGAAAGAGAAAATGTTTCTGTTGTAATCCATTACAGAGATTAAGACATCGCCTTTGAGATTCCAGGCTTTTCTGGCTGCACTTGTTACCTGAGTCTTCCTGATGCTGGACCGTGAGAGGATTTTGCCAATCAGTTTAAGTGAGGAGGGAATTTGATCGGCATCAGGATCTTCATCTATTTGTATTTCTAGTAATAGGCATGTGAGGTTCTTGGTTTCCTCCACGAGTATATTGATCTCATCAATATTGAGTTTGTTTGGAGAGTGAGACATGTTGATTGAAGTGGGATAAAATGTGTGTAAGCGTTGTTTGTCTCTTGTTTTGTATAATTCTGTGGTGAACGTATCTGGAATAAGCAGTTTCCTTATATATTGGTAGGGGGAAAATTGAAATTTCGATTCCCTAAGTAGAAAGTAGAGAGTTGTAACAACACAAAAAATAATTGATCCTGTCTCTGCTCTGTTTGTGTGCCGTCTATGGATAGACAAAAGGTGAATCATTTCAAGTTCAGTGTGTAGTCTTTTAAGATTTGAGAACTGGAACGTCGGGGTGACAGACTCTTGAACTGCAGTTTGGAGCTGGCGTGCGAACAAGTGGTTAAATGGAGTGGCTCGAGATCATAATTCCATGTTAGACAGCTAATCCACAATGTTAATTACTCTGAGTAATCTTCTGATTGTGAACTTCAGGGGATGGTGCGATGCATGATGCGATGAATGAAGAACCCTAATTGAGTGCTGGACTGAGGAAAACTGAGAACCAACTTTGGTTCATATGCCTGACGAAATGTTTCGAGGGGTTTTGATGTACTGTGACTGTAATGTCTGAGTCAGAATCAGAAGAGGTAAGTGGCCACCAGCGAAGCGGGCGGAGTTTGCAGGCTCTTCTCACAGAGGCGGAAATGCAGCGGTCGAACTCTAACACGTCAATTTTATCATTTCTCTTCGAATAATGACCATTACTTCTATTATATTACTACAATACATTTTTAAGTAAAGTAAGTTAAATATTTGATGGCCAATTTTGGGCCCATCACAGTCCTCAAATATTTAGGGGTACTATAGCTTATACAAGTAGAATGTATAAACTTTGTAGCTTTTTTGTGGCCTACATAAATTATGTTGTTTTTATAAAATTAACAATTAAATCCTATTATGACCGTTGACTAAAAAATAAGGATAGATTTTTGTTAGGATAGAACTCTAAATGCAAAGAATTTTGTATTTAAATTTATGCTTAAATTAGAATAAATATGAGGAACGTTTCATTTATTTACATGTGTTATTTTATTCTTTAAATAAATCACAAAATTCATAAATATTCGTGTCTACTTAAAACTCAAAATATTAGCGTACGTACAAGAGGATTGGTTCTAAGTAAAATAATCAAATTGTCTATGACATTTACTAAAATTTATATAATGGAATATTTAATTAAGTCACTAGTATCGCCCATATTAATTTGGAATGGAGTGACTCTTATTCAAGGTGACTTATGTGGAGACATCTAGTTGGGGATACTTTGTATAAAATTTGATTGAATGGGACTAGGCCACACATAATAGAAACACAATTAATATCCGTTTACTCACAATTATTTCTTTATGTCACCCTTTCTTAGTAAGTCAAATACTAAGATGCTACAACAAGAGGCCAATCAAATCACTCAAAATTAAGATCATCCAACATATGGTCACCTTAGTATTTAACTTACTAGGTGATGGCTGAAGTACTAGATTAGGATACCTTGTATCTCTAAATCTTTGTGTTTATGGTGGGCTAAGACGTTATTTCATAAGTGGAATCCACTTCATCAATTCATAGATGTTAGATAGTAATTCCCTTGTTTAGCAATCCATAGCTTGAATGATTGTGTGCTATCTATAATATGATTATGGATAGTTATTCATACGCATCATGGGTAATCAAGGAGAAGATGTAATAGAATATGTAAAACAGACTTAATGACCTTGATGTATTACAAACTTGCTATGGAGGATTGAGCTACTTAATGTTTATATCAATAGATTACTCATATGCATTGTGTTAGTAAATACCAGCTATGATATTCGAGAGTATTCAGTCTTAGGTTTATAGTTGAGTAATTCTAAGATTAATAAAGATTGATAATTTGTTAAGGGGTTCACTAATGTATTCATGCTTTATTTAAGATTGAATTTTTCGTTTCATTGGTCCCCGAGTCTGCTCCATAACAACAACTGAATGATGTTGCTTCCAAGAAAAATGAGTAATTATTCACGCTAAATTGCAAGTGCACGGGACGTATACAAGTGATAAGTATTTAGAAACTAGTATTGAACCCACAAAAAAAAAATATAATGTATAATTGAGTACCAAAGCAAATGTTGTGACTACTATTTGGATAATGGAACTAAAAATAATTAACTAAGACACTTCAATATGGCACAAAACACAACAAGAAATATGTATTAGATATGAAACCTAGGAATCATGAATTTTCCAATCTCCTAAGCTTGTAAATCACTAAAGTTCTTCCCACATAAATGGCAACAAATCATATGATCAATTGATCCTAAACTATACATGCATTCCTCTCTCAAATAAACTGCACACAATATAATAATCTAACCTAATTACACTCTCATGCCAATTAGATTAAACTACTATTCATAAAGAACGTCAATTATGCACTATGCATACGAATCGTACCTCTTAGCCTAAAAACTATGCATGCTATTCGATCAAGACAAGCAAATAGACACTTCTCTCAAAGCTACCTATATGCCTCTGTGGTATAATTGATGATCAAGTAATTAATTAACAATGAAAATCAAATCAAATAATATGACTACAAACTGCAACCATAAAAGGGGAATGAAATAAATCAATGCATGTTAGAAAATTGGATTCATAAAACCCCTAGATTAAAGGAAACTTAGCTACTCATTGTATTAATAAAATCCAGAACAATCATGAAGTAAAGCATTACAATTGAAGAAAAATAGGTAAAAGAAGGATTACAACCAATCTTCACTTGAATCTCCACCAATAGTGTAGCCTTCTTCACTTGTACCCTTGGCTTGCTCTTGAATCTCTGTCAAATCTCTACCAGAGTATTTTAGCACACTAAAGCATGCCCGGGTTGCGACTTAAACAATCTACCTCCGTGGCGCACAATGAAAAATGGGAAACTCGTTCCAACCCTAGAGGTTTCCACCACAGAGGCATGCATAATTTTTGTGGCATTTTGCTTGCTGACCCTCCACTTGACGTGTCACTTGCACACGTGTTGCTTTGCCCTCAAAAATACCTAAAATACATTAAATTATACCGTGACTCAAAAAATGGAAATTTCACCATATTTAGTCAAAAAGCACATAAACAGATCCTAAAACCTCAATTATGTCAAGATAAATAACAAAATAATTGTTTCTTTTAAGCACGCATCACAAGCCCACACCAACATCTAGTTAGTCTATAGCTAGAAAAGTGTTCAAAGTAATTCAAAAAGAGAAAATAAATAAACCTAATCTAATGGTAAATAGTTTTTGTAGAAGGAAACGATTGCGTTTAGCATATACAACAAACCTTTAATCCCCTAGTGGCCTTACTAAACGAGTTATAGTCTTGTGAGAGCTTCCAGTGATGATATCCACAAAATTCCTAATTAAAATAAAGAACAAAAACAAAATGAAAGACTTAACTAAAACTTTGACTTCTCAAAAATCAACTCATCCATTCGTATCCAAAATTGCACTTAAATCCCAACACATAGATAGTTTAAACATCACTCACAATTAAAGAATGATTCAAAACTTCATATCATTTTGTGATCAATTCTTAAACATCCATTCAACCCACAAACTTTAATTCTTGTACTGGACATTCTCATGCATGACATTCATAGAACAATATCATCAGTTTCAGATTATGCAAATGCAGTATGTATTACGCGCAAATAATCACAAACTTCATATCTTTATTTTTTTCACACACTCTCCACTAATATAAGGTAGTCACCTTGCTTGGAATCAAAGGGTATTTATAAAGGTTCTAATGTAAGGCTAAGATATGGGGTTATGAAAGAATGTGAAAGGAATGTTGATGTCGTACCTATAAATTTCTTCGAAGGAGGACTAGGTTGTATAGTAAATGTTGATGTTGTTTTTTGTTGATGTCGTATTAGGGGTGTATTTTTCCTTCCTGTGGTCCTATGAACAAAGAATACTAGTTAGGACCTCAGACCACCATGAGGTGTAATGACCTTTAGTCTTCTAATGCTTGAGTTGATTTAGGTGATTGGCGATAACAGAGGAGACTAGAGTCTCTCTTTGACTTAGGGAGAAGAAGTGAAGAAAAATAGATATTGTAGTTGTGTTGTGTTTATGTCAATTAATGAACATGTTTTGTTAAGTGAACAAAGTGAGTGTATATAAGGGAAAATATTTACTTGATGGTGATAACTTACCCATATAGATAGACTTAATCTATGATCAAAGTTATCCCTCCATAATTATCTTTTTAATCAAACTAGGGGTATTTATTAGTTTATTACCTTCTTGGTCATTTATCTAATAGTTGAGCTTATCTATTGACTCAGTGTTCATTGGTTTGATCTACAAGTCATACTCCTGAGTATAATCAATAATATTGTAACACATGGCATGAGTTATTTTACACCTAATATTAGTCTCCAGGCCTCCTAGGCCTGTATACATGGAGTAAAAGATCTATTCTTAATTGTAATCTTGTCAATATCTAGGCGCTTGACCCTTTTAGTAATGCTGATGACTCGTGGCTCACTTTTGGGTGATGTTTTGTCAATACAGTTGGTAAAATTCAAACTCTACATAGTTGTTATAATGTGCACAATGATTTTTTTCACTAGCAATACTCTTGAATTTCAATCAAACATCCAGTGATGGAGTTACGTCAAAGTTAAGGTTACTTCTTAAAAAGTCAACCCTATTCATTTTGGAAGGAAACTTTGAATTTCAAATTTTGAACTTGGAGACCATAGGCTATCCTCACAATCTCACCCGCTAGATGAAGTTCTGGGTAGACAAATGGGATAGTGCCTTACCCTTTATATATACTGGCATCAACCTTCTCATTCATTTCACACTTCTTCATTCATATTTTGAAGAGCACACTTGTAAAGATAGGAAGAGAGAAGAATCCAAGGTAATTTTTCTTCAATTTACTTTCCATTATGCTTAGTTTATGTAGGAGCATAATTTTATCATTATCCTGCCATTCAAACACAATGCACTCCATTTGCACTTACACCCACACCTTCCTAAACCAAAAGTAATTTTATAAACACTTGACTGACGGACAGAGGTGGATCTTGGTGGGGACTAGCTGCAGCCCCAGCCAACTTTTTTACAAAAAATTAATTACGTGTATCTTTTTAGTATTAAATAAATATTTTATTTGTAGTAATATATTGTGTCTAATTTTTATGTACATATTTTAGTAAATATTAACAATATTTAACAAATATGTGGATAAAAATGACATGAATTGTAAATAAAGTAGTTATATATATATATTATGTATTTGGTCACTATTAGTAACTAAAATAAAATTAGAGTAGTATACTATGTAAAAATTATTCTTAAATATAATAATTCAAATAATGTTTAAATATTTTTAAACTCAACATTATAAAAATAAAATTAAGAAAATAAGTATATATATGATAAACTTCATATTAAAGTTTTTAAGTTTATATTTATTATATTTTATTTCAATCTAAATTTTAACTTTATCTAATATTATATTATTTGATATTTTATTTTAATAATCTTTTAGAATTTATTTGAAATTTTTTATATACAAATTTTATTATTATTAGTCATTCTTATATTGTTTATAAACATATATTTTTAAATATAGTCTCAAGTTTAAAATTATAAATCATATTTTATTTTTTATATTTTCATATGTTTATTTTAGTTTTAGTTTTAACAACTATAAATCTTAATGTATTTGATTGAGCTTTTTATTTGCTTAAATTTTTTAATTAATAAATTTATTTTATTCATGAATGATAATAATACTTATTAACTTGTTATATTTTTGTTTAATTTTTGTTATAAGTTAATTATAATATGTTAACTCTATGTCTATATTATAATATGACATGAAAAAATTTAGTATTAGATTGAGTATAATATACTATAACTCCTACTAAATTTTACTTTGTATAAAATAAAATAAAATTTTAGCCCCCCCTAAATTTTCTTTCTAGCTCCGCCCCTGGTGACGGACAAACACGATCGAGTTTTGTCTTTGTGGACACCCATGGGGACGAACCATGATAGCATGAAGACAGACGTAGGCAAGTTGAGGGACTAGTTGGACAAAGAAGACTCAGCATTTTCACCATCAATTGTTACAAGTCTTTGATGTGATGAGGGAGATACTTTCTATTCCATAATCTATCATATTAATCCCTCAAGTTCTAGGTACTGTTTGGATTCATCCCATTCTCGTTAGGATCACACTTTCGATAGATTATCTATTTTTGGGGCTACAATTTCCCTTCCCGCATATCATGCAGGAGTTTTTGTCATACGTTGGCACTACTTCCTGCCAATCAGTTATAGAATACTGACGACTTATTAGGTTCTCTAGAAGGAGCACGAGAGAGAGTTGATAGTAGAGGAGTTCACTTACTGCTACTTTGGAGACTTTCTGGAGGAAGTGACAGCTGGTTCTACCTTAAGCTTTATGGGATTCAAATTCTTAAAGAGGATTTCCCAGACACCAATTAACCAGGGTTGAAGAGACACTTTCTTTACATTCTTGGGAGATTTTGATGTGGCCATACTCGATGTTCCCTCTATACCCATCGAGTTTTACATAAGTGGTAGGATAGCTAAGACATAGCTTTATTTGTTGGAAAAATATTATTAATCTGTGGGGCCACACATGTAGTTTTAAATGTGCTATGCTATCTTATAGTTTAGCCAATTAAAAGGTGATCTATAAAGTTTAATTTTGGCTATCGGGTATTAAATTGTCGTGGAATTAATGTGTAGAGACCGGACTTGTATTTTTAAGTTGATGAGGGGCCAATTTGAAAATACCAATAATTGGTAACCGCCTTTGGCGGTTATCTATATAAAGGGGTCATGGTCCCCATTTGAGCGTAGTGCTTGTAGAACACAAGTTTTCTCTGTATCCCCATCAACAGAGAAAAATCATTGAGACAACTACGCATCAATTGGAAGATCTGAACCCGTTCGACAGAAGAACGCTATGGATTCTGGTACGCTTCCGCTATAATCTATTCTTCTTCTCTTGATTCAACATGGGATCTAGAAAACATGATTTTCACTTTCGGTAAACAAATTTCTAACAAGTGGTATCAGAGCCTACCCATGTTTGATTCAAAAGAATCTATGAACATTAGAGATTACTATATTTCTAATAAATTATGTATGGTGTGTGATAGAATCTGAAAAATAATTTATATTATATGGAATTGTTTATATCTTCTGTATGGATTCTGCACAAAGTCGCCGCACTATTACTTCCACATTGTTACTTCGTCGAACTGTGAATTCTGATTTTATATATATATATACATATATACTTCACAAAATCTCATCGACTCTAATATGTATATATGGTTTCTGATCGGCTTTCCAATTTTTTTTTAATATATGGATTCTGGTGATGGATTCTGGCACTCAATGAATAAGATTTCAAGAAACGTACAGTTTTCAAACTGTACTTTTTCGGTTTCCTTTTTTTTTGGTCGTTGTTGTTGTTGTGCAACTGCACATGGAGCAAAAAAAAAAAAATATCGAGAAACTGATTCGGTGTCTGTTATATAATACCCAAGTGACTTATGTATATATATATATATAGGTAACTTTAGTTAATATATATATAATTTACAGTTTAGTTTTATATATATATATATTTAGGTAACTTTAGTTAATATATATATATATATATATTTCGGAAGTTTATATATATATATTATTTCGGTGTTTTACAGTTTATATATATATATATATATAGATAAGCTTTTATATATATTGTTGAAGTTGGTTCATAAATTAAGATTTTTTAAATTTTGATTAATTATATACAACATTTTTTAACACTTATCTGATATTCTAATTACATCAATTTATACAAGATGTCACCAAAGTGACCACTCTTGTGTATATTGATATTGGGAGAATAATTGGATATGATGTTTGTGTATGTGTAATTCATGCGAATATTAACCAATCTAAAGAGGGGTTCATATTTGGCCGAATTACACACGCACCTGCGATGGTAATCGTATGACAATTATCAAGGTGACCTCATGTGAATAATTAATCGATGCAAACATAGATTTATTATTTGACATAACTTATTGTCATTGTTTGATCATTGCAACAAGAGTACTACTTACAATTAATATCACTGTCCAAAGACTTGATATTAATGTTGTGCTTGGTATCTTGAAATGTTGTCATGTAATTAATCAATTTAATGACTGTTTACTTTGGTTATTTTATGTGAGCATAGTTTATTTATTTAATTTTGTTCTCTATTCAGCTTTAATGTCTACTACTACAATATCTGCCAACATGAATAATGTTCCAATGTTAAATGGAACAAACTTTAAGGACTGGAAAGAGAACATATTGATTGTTCTTGGCTGCATGGACATAGACTTGGCATTAAGAATGCTAAAACCGAATGATCTCACTGCACAAAGTACCCCTGAGGAAATTGAGTACTTTGAAAAGTGGGACCGTTCGAACAGGCTAAGTCTTATGATCATGAAGCGTGGGATTCCAGAAGCCTTTCGAGGTGCAATAACAGATGACAATATCATTGCCAGTAAGTTCCTTGAGGAAATTCAGAATCGTTTTGTCAAAAACGATAAGGCTGAAACAAGCACGCTTTTAGCAAGCTTGATTTCAATGAAATATAAGGGCAAAGGTAATGTCAGAGAGTACATCATGGAGATGTCTCATCTTGCTTCAAAACTTAAGGCACTAAAGCTCGACTTATCAGATGATTTGCTCGTGCATTTAATTCTGATCTCTCTTCCTGCACAATTCAGTCAATTTAAGGTCAGTTATAACTGCCAAAAGGAGAAATGGACTCTCAATGAGCTCATTTCATTTTGTGTGCAAGAGGAAGAGAGATTGAAGCAAGAGAGGACTGAAAGTGCTCATCTGTCAAGCACTTTTAAGGGCAAGGGTAAAAGGAAGGATAAAGGAAAGGAAGTTGCTGTTCCTCAGGGTCCAGTGCAAAAGAAACAGAAAAGTAATGAATGTTGTTTCTTATGTGGAAAGCCTGGACATCAAAAGAATGAATGTGCCAAATATCGCGCATGGCGTGCAAAGAAAGGTATAATTCATGTTTTGGTCTGTTCTGAGATCAATTTAGCATCTGTACCAAGAAACACTTGGTGGGTAGATTCTGGTGCTACTACTCACATTTGTGTTTCTATGCAGGGTTGCCTAAACTACCGAGAGCCAACTGATGCTGAAAGACGTATCTTTGTGGGTGACGGCAAGTCGGTGGAAGTGAAGGCAATAGGGCATTTTAGATTGTTATTAAAAACTGGTTGTTATTTGGATTTGAAAGACACTTTTATTGTACCGTCTTTTAGACGGAATTTAATTTCCATTTCTGTTTTGGACAAATTGGGTTATTATTGTTCATTTGGAAATACTCAGTTTACTTTGTCTTTAAATTCAAATGTTATTGGTACTGGTTTACTTAATACTTTTGATAATCTATATTTGCTGGAAACTGTTTCATCTTATAATGAAACCTTGCATGTAGAGTCACGAGGTACAAAGCGAAAATTAGATAAGGAAACGTCAGCCTCATTATGGCACAAACGCTTAGGTCACATCTCTAAATCTAGAGTTGAGCGACTTGTGTCTGATGAGATTTTGGAATCCCTTGATTTTTCAGATTTTGATGTCTGTGTTGAGTGTATCAAGGGAAAACAGACCAAAATGAAGAAATTAGATGCAAATCGGACTACAGACGTCTTAGAATTGATTCATACGGATATTTGTGGTCCATTCCCTACAGCATCTTGGAATGGTCAACAATATTTTATAACATTCATAGACGACTATTCTAGATATGGGTATCTATTTCTTATACATGAGAAATCACAGTCTTTGGACGTGTTCAAAATATTTAAGGCCGAAGTTGAGTTACAACTCAACAAACGGATAAAGAGTGTCAGATCTGACCATGGTGGTGAATACTACGGTAGATACGACAAATCAGGTGAAACAACGTCCGGGACCGTTTGCTAAATACCTAGAGGAATGTGGAATCGTCCCTCAATACACTATGCCAGGGTCGCCTAGCATGAATGGTGTATCTGAAAGACGAAACAGGACTCTTAAGGACATGGTAAGAAGTATGATTAGTCAATCTACTTTACCAGATTCACTCTGGGGTGAAGCTCTAAAGACAGTAACTTATATCCTGAATCGGGTGCCAACTAAAGCAGCTGCAAAAACGCCTTATGAACTTTGGGTTGGGCGAAAGCCTAGTCTAAAGCACTTGCGTATTTGGGGATGTCCTGCTGAAGCGAGGCCTTGTAAACCTCATGCAAGAAAATTGGACTCCAAAACCATTAGCAGCTACTTTATTGGCTATGCAGAACGATCAAGGGGTTACAAGTTTTATGATCCTACTAGTAAGTCTATATTTGAGACAGGAATTGCAACATTTTTTAAGGATGTTGAGTTTGGGAGGGGAAATCGAGTTAGAAACATTGTCTTTGAGGAGGAAGAGGGAGTAATCCCAATTCCTGCTACTACTTTTCTTGACGATGTGCAGGCTTCCATACCTGTCATTAATCAAGAGATGAATTCAGATCTTCGGCAAGACAATGTTATTCAACCCCTCTTTCAAAATGAGGTAATTGTTCCAGAGGAAACAATTCTTGAGGAACAACCTCAACAACCTCAAGAACCCGTGCCATTGAGGCGATCCACGAGAGAAAGGAGATTTGCAATTTCAAATGATTATGTTGTCTATCTCCAGGAACATGAGGTAGAAAGTGGAATGTCGGAAGATGATCCAATCAACTTCCGTCAAGCCATGCAAAGTTCCAACTCTCATAAATGGATTGAAGCCATGAATGAAGAGTATAAGTCTATGCAAGACAATAAAGTTTGGAAACTTGTCCCATTACCGGCTGGTGCGAATCCCGTTGGTTGTAAATGGATATTTAAAACCAAAAGGGATTCAAAGGGTAATGTGGAGAGGTATAAGGCACGTCTTGTAGCCAAAGGCTTTACTCAAAAAGAAGGAATTGACTTTAAAGAAACTTTCTCTCCAGTTTCCACGAAAGACTCTTTTAGGACAATTATGGCGCTTGTTGCACATTTTGACCTTGAGTTGCATCAAATGGATGTCAAAACAGCGTTTCTCAATGGTGACATTGAAGAAACAATTTATATGGTACAACCAGAAAACTTTGTGTTGGGAGATTCAAAGAATATGGTTTGTAAATTGACGAAATCCATATATGGACTCAAGCAGGCTTCTCGTCAGTGGTACTTCAAGTTTCATCAAGTCATTGTTTCGTACGGTTTTGAGATGAATGTCGTTGATGATTGTGTATATCACAAGTTTAGTGGGAGTAAGCATATTTTTCTGGTTTTGTATGTCGATGACATTTTACTTGCCACAAATGACATAGGCATCTTGCATGACACCAAGAGATTTCTATCAAAGAATTTTGAAATGAAAGATCTTGGTGAAGCTTCTTTTGTATTAGGAATTGAGATACACCGAGATCGCTCTCGGGGTATGTTGGGACTGTCACAAAGGAATTATATTGAGAAAGTTCTCAATAGGTTTGGCATGCAAAATTGCAAACTAGGTGAAACCCCAATCTCTAAGGGAGACAAATTTTGTCTCAGCCAATGCCCAAAGAATAGCCTTGAAATTAAAGAAATGCAGAAGATTCCTTATGCTTCGGCTGTAGGGAGTCTAATGTATGCCCAAGTATGTACGCGTCCGGATATTGCGTTCATAGTTGGCATGTTAGGCAGATATTTAAGTAACCCAGGCATGGATCATTGGAAAGCAGCCAAACGGGTTATGAGATACTTACAGAGAACAAAGGAGTATATGCTCACATATAGAAAATCAGATCGGTTAGAGATCATTGGGTACTCCGACTCTGATTTTGCTGGATGCCAAGACAGCAGGAGATCCACATCAGGTTATGTTTATCTGTTGGCTGGTGGGGCAGTTTCTTGGCGGTCTGCCAAGCAAACGCTTGTGGCTTCATCCACCATGGCCGCAGAATTTGTGGCTTGTTATGAGGCATCTAATCATGGAATATGGCTGCGAAATTTTGTCACTGGGCTGCGTATTTTAGAGGGTGTTGAAAGACCACTCAAATTATTTTGTGACAATAAATCAGCGGTTTTATATTCTAACAACAACAGAAGCTCAACGAAGTCAAAGCATATTGACATCAAGTTTCTGGTTGTGAAAGAAAGAGTGCAGAGTGGTCAGATTTTTATAGAGCACATAGGAACAAACTCCATGATAGCGGATCCGCTCACAAAGGGACTACCACCCAAGGTCTTTCACGAGCATACTGCTCATATGGGTGTTATTCTGTTTGAGGATACTTTAGTTTAGTGGGAGTTTGAATTTGATTTGTTGCTTTATGTTAAACTTCAGTTTTGTTATATACATATATTATTCAGTTTACTTTCTGCAGAAGTAAAGTTTTGGTTTAATACACTCTGTTAAGTAATGTGGTAATACTGATCTCAATAAAGAATAAAGTAGGACTAGTTGAAAATAGACATGTTTGGATCACATTACATGTAATTTTCATGCTACACATCCATGATTGATCTATGTCATTTGGTTGTATTGGTATATGTGACCATTGATAGATTTAGTCACGATAAATGTGACGAAGATCGCTTTGATCCTGTATCAGTATGATTAATGGACGAGATTGTTCGGAAGTACCCTAATTGTGATGGCAGTTTCATGAGCTCATAAGGTTATGCACATTTACAAAGTTACATATGTGGCCCAGTGGGAGATTGTTGGAAAAATATTATTAATCTGTGGGGCCACACATATAGTTTTAAATGTGCTATGCTATCTTATAGTTTAGCCAATTAAAAGGTGATCTATAAAGTTTAATTTTGGCTATCGGGTATTAAATTGTCGTGGAATTAATGTGTAGAGACCGGACTTGTATTTTTAAGTTGATGAGGGGCCAATTTGAAAATACCAATAATTGGTAACCGCCTTTGGCGGTTATCTATATAAAGGGGTCATGGTCCCCATTTGAGCGTAGTGCTTGTAGAACACAAGTTTTCTCTGTATCCCCATCAACAGAGAAAAATCATTGAGACAACTACGCATCAATTGGAAGATCTGAACCCGTTCGACAGAAGAACGCTATGGATTCTGGTACGCTTCCGCTATAATCTATTCTTCTTCTCTTGATTCAACATGGGATCTAGAAAACATGATTTTCACTTTCAGTAAACAAATTTCTAACATTATTTTGTCTTAACTTTTTTTTTCTAGCTCATTTGTTCTTTGTGTATTCACTAGAATCGTGGAAAACCCTCTTGATAACTAGAAAGAGTTAATAGAGTGGTTGTTCACGAAGCGCAACAGAGATTGGCTTAACCTTCAAGAGAGGATTGATTACTGGGCTTGGACCCTTCTATTGACTCCCCAGAGATCAGCAAACCCCCAGCTACTAACCGTAAGCTATCACTTTTCACTTAGAATTTACATGGATCATTCGGCTGCCTTACGTTAACTCTGTTTATTTTTACTTCATTTTCCAGTTATGACTTCCCAGCATACTTTTGGTCATAAGGACAACATACTTTGTTTATCTTTAAGTAAATTTTCGGGAGAATAACAAAACTAATGCCCCTCAAAATTTTTAATAATAAAATTAGCACCCTTTATATTCAAATTTATATTTTCACAATTAAAAAAATGACTAATATGTCATTTTTTTTAATATCCATCCAATTAGAATTGAACGACGATAATTTAGACTCGTTTAATATTGAACGTTCAATATTTTACGTTCAAATTGAATATTGAACGTTCAATATTATTGGGATGTTAGTTTTGTTACTATAAGTTTTAGGGGTGCTATTTTTGGTAATTTTCCTAAATTTTTTTTACATATATATCTATAAAAAAAAAATACAAATATGCATGCTATACATATTCTGTTTAATTATATTTAATGAAAAATTAGATAAAACGTTAATTTTGTCTTAAATTTTTTTTACAAACAAAAGGACTTAAAAATACATTTTCGAAATTAAAGGATAACACATTTAACCTAAACAAAATGTCTATTTAAGCACTTCAATTTTTTTATTTTTTTTTTATGGATTGATATCAACCACATTAGTCAATCAAGCGAGAGCATCTATTCTATGCTTGAACAACAACAAAAAAAAGTGAGAGTATTGTGATTAATTCAGCATGAATTTGGAATCGGGCAAGGGCCACAACTCTTTTTTTTTTTTTGCTTGAAATGGTCATTTTGGAGCTCAGTCAATCCAACATTGATCCTACGTGTACAACTAGCATACGTCTCAATTTTTCTGGCTTCAAATGGTCGTTCAGGGGTGTTCGATCAATCGATCCCTTAGTCGATCCTAGGAGCGTCATAGCTCACACATGACAATTTTTTAGATGCTCAACCCATCGCCCTTTGTTTGAACGATTGACTTGTTCAACATTTTGGGATAAATTAAGTTTTAAATCAAATTTTGAAGAGATAGTTTAAATCACATCAAATATCGTGTAAAATTCATAACAAACAGGTTAATTGGTATGTAGACATGTGGCCTTCATTTAGCTATTTTTTTTAAGTGATTTTCATTTATTTATTTTTTTCAAGTGGTTTTCATTTAGGTTGTGTTAAAGTAGTTTATTTTCATTTAAAAAAATATTGCATGTAAATCCCTACTTCAAGCATTTATTTTAACTTCATTGTTCGCCCCCCTATGGTGTAAACTTAGATTTAGCAGTAACTTATGCTATACGTACTCTTTTAGAAAATCAAGAGTAGTAAATTTTTTTTATTTGTATTTGAATGCTAGACACATAACTTTCCTAAATTTTATGTAAATCTACCCCAAATTAAATTGTCCGAGTACTCAGGGGTACTTCACAACAATGAAAACTCAAGTGACATCCGCAACAATTAGGTCCCTTATGACTTTGATTGTTGAATCGATTCGAGTGCTATTTCCAGTTGTATTACCGGGATGATGCAGTTTTGGACAGTGGCAGCTGGAATCTATCCTACTGTAAATCAAACAGCTTTTGTTCTGTGCAATGAGCTTAGTAGGGTGGCTAGTCAAGTAGCAGAATTTTAGAACATTCGGCGTCAGACACAAATCTTTTAAATTTTCGATAATAAGTACCTACATTCATATTCGCAGGAGCAATTGTACCTAAAAAAAATTGAATAATACAAATAATAGCATTGCTGAGCCTGCCAAAAATTCAAGTTCGCTTAATTAATATCTGTAATCCATGAGTCAATTTGTAAGCTCATCAAGTCTTACGAGCTTTGACAGCTCCTATTCTGTTTCCTTTTCTAACTAATCATAAATAAAATCTCCATTTGATATAAATAAATAAAGAGAGCAAGATCAGCAACAAAAGATCAAAGAAATGTTGAACAGTGAAATAACACAACTCATAGACTACTAGGCATACAAAATTATATGGCAATCAAAACAGATGATCTATTTCCTTACGATGATCTTGATCAAGTACTTGACAAAGTCCTTTACTTGACAAGTTCCCCAAAACCCTCAAAGACAAACCAATTACCAACTACCAGCCAAAAAGTCCAAGTTTGTTGCCTGAATCTACAAGATTTAAAATTTCAACATCTCTTCTTTTGAAAATTTTGCAACAACAGTTATAAACTGAGAGCCTATACAACTGGATAATCTCTTTCTTTTTCCTGATCAAGTCAAATTAGTCAGCTAGAAAACTTAAAATCTCCATTAGGAGGGGAATAAGCTCCATTAGATCTTCCAATGCCTATAGCTCTGATTTCAAACGTCCTGCCAAACATGAAAAAGTTAGAATAAATGTGTGTGTGCGCATGTATGTGTGTGTGTTAGAAGACAAAATAGTGATCTCGTGCGAAATACCATTTGGTCCCAAGCTGTCAATGCCCGAATTAGAATCAAATCCCATATGAAAGAGGCCTTGTAGCTCATGGTCTAATGTAGTCTGCATGTTATACATGCCTAAAGTTAGTGAAGAGATTATGACAAGCAGCAGCAATACAACTTTAAGAATTAAGACTTGCCTGATTCAAAGGAAATTGTGGATTTGTGTTGAGTAAAATTGGCAAGGTTCCTGGAAAGATCCCACGGGGGTAGGGCTGAGAAGTGGTTATTCCAGGACTAAACCCAAAGAGATTGCTGCCACCCCTTGAGTTAAGAATCTGAAGAAGAAAAGGCAAGAAGATATGATCCACTGGTAGAGTTCCTAATGCTAATTTTTTTTTTTTTTTTTTTACAGTTATACATCGAATAACTTGACTTACATCTTTGGACAAAATCCGTTCTATATCAATGTTCAGTTCAGGATTGACAGTTGCAAGTTTCATAGACAAGAACTGCAAGTTGAAAGAAAACTACAGGCTGAATCATACAACATTGATAGAACAGTAACTTGTATATAGGATGTGCACAATTCTCAGCATTGATAGTGTAAAGTTTTGTAGTGTCCATAAACAGTATGAACTATCCAATCCAATAGCCAAGGTGGTAAGGTTCATTGTACGCATAAACACTACATTAATATCATTCTTAACAATTGTAGGATACTATTGCTTTTATTTCTAACATCCCTCAAAGTGTTGCTCTTTTGGTACAACACTTTGTATTTTCAACCTATTTTAATATATTTTAATTATATTAGGTCACTTGTTTTCTTTTAGCAAGACCCATATGTTTTATCATGTCAAGTTTTATAGAATCCACAAGCACTATGGCCCAAAAGGTTAACTCTAATGAAGATAAGACTCATGATACATACAAACACTACATTAGTATCATTTTAAGCAATACAATATGGGACAATATTTTTTTCACTCTAACAGATAGAACCAACCATTCTCAACATTCAGAGTAATTCATCAAGCTGAGAATACAATAGAAAGATAATTATTCTAGGAGAAATTCTCGAAAAATTTCGAATTTTAGTTCGAGACATCTCGTTAAATAATTAAATATTTAAAATATAATAAAATGAAAAATTTATCTTTTTACTTAAAATTAAATAATACACCCCACATCCCACCCTCCTAAAAACAACACTTCTTTAAAAAAAATTCATACATTCCACCCTTTCTCTCTCCTCACTCACCTCCACCTCCACCTCCACCTCCATCTCCATATTTACCATCACAACTCCAACTCCTAACCCAAAATGTTTAAAATGGAAGATAGATATATAAAAAATACAAAACAAGTGAAATTTTTGAAGAAAATGGAGACAAAAAACAATTAAAACAAGTATATAATTTTTTTTCTACAAATTGCGTAGTGAAACGTTTCATATAGTTTCGGCAACCCCTACTAAACGTATAATATATGTTTGTCAACCCCCTACCAAACCTTTTTAAAATTGAGAGTAGTTTTGTCATTTCAAGTATTATTAATTTTTTTGTAAAATTTTTGTATTTAATGGGATTGTTTGAGAGTAAATTTTGGAATTTCTTCAAAATTTTCCTTATTGTAGTCATTGATATCCTAATAGGCCCTATTGCACTCAAATGAAGGAAACTAAAAGAAAATGACAAAGCTTATCAATTCCTAAAAGTTCTTATGGTAGCTTATATAGGTTAAAGGGCACCTATATCAATAATTATCATCTGGTAGGAAATTAAATTCATCATTTTAGAAAGCATAATGGTTTACCTCAACTTGTTGTTGCAGTGATTGTACATAGTTGATAATCTCATCAAGCATTACGGCCTTACCGGTAATCTAGAACAACAAAATAATTAAACACTTATGAATGTATGTAAACTTGACTATTCAAATACCTCATCACCATAATTTACCTTATTACATCCTGGAACAAGTTCTTGTAGCAACCTCATCCTCTCACTAATTTTTTCTCTTCTCACCTGCAGAAACAGAGTTTTAATAGTACCATACAAGTATAAAACCAGAAAAGTTTCTTGAAAAATCTGAAATTATAATGACGGATATACCCTTTCTGCAAGGCTATGACTATTTGTGGCCTGACCTCTTCTGGCTCTAACATGTATGTAATTTTCCTTAGAAGCTTCTCCACTGTTATTACTGTCCTTAGCTTGTTTAGCATTCTGCTTATTTTGCCCGCCTTCATTTATGGTTTCTTCAACTTTTAGCTTCTTCTCATCTGGTTCTTTCAGATCATCACAGCTCCCAGCCGATCCATCCATCTGATGCTCCGTTTCAGCATTCTTTCAAACAAAACAGTCAAGTCAGTTGGTGTGGTATACTAACACTGTAACTGATAACGTTAAGATAAAGCTCCCAAACTTACCTTATTTGAACTCGAATGGAAACCTCGTTTTCTATTCTTTCCATCAGGAGAGGTTCCTAAACCAACATCTTGAGATTGAATGATGACTGATGAAGACCTTTCATTGACTTTTTCCTTGTTTGAGGCATAATTTGGAGGAACCCCAGTTTTAGCTATTTGGGTACAATCAGGTAAGCCAAAAGAACCAACCATCTCAGAGAAATTTCCACTTCCGAAGCATGAAAGCTTAGGCACCATGTCAATGAAATTTGGATCAGATGGATTGTAACGAGCTAAGTGGGAGGTGTTTGTGCTATGCATTCCCTGATTATCCATCACAATTGGGTAAGGAAGAGTGGAAAATCCACTGTGATGAATCATTGAAGAACCATCAAAACTCTCAGACTGAGATAATGAAACAAGTGGATCCCAATTGGAATTAAAGAAAGGGTTAGCTTCATTTGAAGGTTTAAGCAAGGACAAAGAACTCATTGTAACTCCTGAAACCTTTTCTGACATGGGTTTTGTGCTCATTCCTGAAGAGGGTGAATCAGGTATACCCTCATTTCTGAATTGAAACCCCACATTATCATTTTCATGACCACCCATCTTCTAAATCGCCAAACTAAAACTCCCCAAGAAGATTTTAAATTCAACAGATGCAAATAATGAAGAAAATTGGGAAAGTAAGTTTGACCGATATTGACTGGTGATGTCTTGCAAGACTCAACAAGGAACAAAGTGAAAGAAGCTTTATACAACTAATAGGGTATTAAAGTAAAAGAAGCCTCTCATAGCATCAACAACAAAGACACAAAGTGAAAGATAGAAGTCCTATTTAGAGGAATAAAATCTATAGTACCAATTTCTCACTTCTTCCTTTAAAAAACCCCTAAACTTGTTGAGATTCACAAGAAAGTGAACCTTTCAGAGCATAAAGTAGACATAGAGTGATAGACATTAGCTAAGTAACAGCTCACCAAAGGCTAAACTAAAAGAAAGCAGATTCCCTTTTTTTTTTTCTATTTTGTTTAATGGGAACTACTACTTTCATATCATCTATTCAGTCAGGCACAAATGTGATTGATGTAAAGGCTTTGAATCTCTTTAACAATGACCCGATTGATGAGGAACACTGTAGTACCCAGATAAGCAAATGACTAATAATTTCAATTTGGAAAAGAAAAAAACAACAGATCCCAATAATCAAGAAATTGTTGCAGAAACCCTTTTAAGATATTCAACCCAAAAAAACAAAAACAAGAAAAAAAGGACGACAAGGTATCGAATTCTAATTGAATTGTGCGAAAACTGAAATGGGCAAGATCAATAGCACAGTACCCAGATAGGCGTTTGATTGTACATTCACAAGCATCAAATACTTGCTTAAATTTGAAAAGAAAATTCAGTTTCACAAGTTGGTGCTTGCATAAACAGAGAAGAGAGTATCAAGTTCTAGCTTTTATAGATCAAAGACAATATATAGAGAGAGAAAAGCAGAGCTATAACGCTAGAGAGACAGAGAAAGAACATCAAAAATGCAGATAGAGAGAGAGAGAGAGAGAGACTTTGCTTACCTTCCCAAGTTAACTGGTGACATGTATGATTTAAAAGAACAGAATAACTACTGCCAACTGCTCTTGTTGGAAAATCATTACAGAACCTAATCTCACTTTCCCTTCCACACTTTTTACTCTTCTAATTTGTTTATCTTTTCCACTTAATCACTTTAAGGGTTTATTTATTTTTAGAGAAAACTTTTAACATTTATCATATACCAGTATTGTACAAATTAATGATAATTGAATAATAAAAATTTAAGGGATAAAAATAGATATTATTTTCAATACAGAAGAGCAGTAATATGAATGGGTATTTATATTATGAGTGGGATAGAGTCAATTAAATTTAAAAATGAATAAAAAAAAAGTATAAATTATAATAATACAGATGATTTATAAAATATATAATAAAATATATATATACTATTACTGTATTAAAAAAATTCATAAAAAAAATAAAATAAAATAAAAGTGATGATTATTTTTAACTTTTTCTTACTTTTTTCCTCCATTTAATGACATGCGAATGGTTTGAAAAAAAAAAATTTTTGACAGTCTAATCTTTTTTTATTTTGAATAAATAACAAACAATTTATCAATTTTTTTATTTTATTTTATTTTTTTAATTATTATTAAATTGTCAATTTCATAAATTATCTTTAACAGAGATAATAATAATTATAAAATTAATAAAACAATAAAATAAAAGTCAAATAATTTAAAATTTGATAATTTTTTCTTATACTATTACTTCCTCGTAACAAAATAAATAAATTAATATAAAAATAATAAATTGATTAAACTATTGACATAGTTAAAAATATTGGGTGCAATTAATAGACTTTTAAAAAGCATAATGACGTCCGTAAATTATTAAATAGTATAACTTTTAAAATATCATAAATATATCCTTGCATATAAAATGCATATTTTTAAATTTAAAATTTAAAAATAAATTATATATTTTAAAAATTTAAAGACATATATATAAATTTAATAAAAATTTGAGTATTAATAATATAAATACGATATTCATCGATTTGTATGCACACATTTTGTGTAAGATTATATGTTAAATTGATAAAATAAAATGTTAAAATAATTATGGATATTTACATAATTAATTACAATATTACGTGAACTAAAAATATATTTTTAATAATAAAATTTAATCAATCTTTTCAATTTTTTACATTGTATATGATTTACTTTTTTCCCCATTTTATTTAATTTAAAGAAGGCTTTTGAAAGGAGATTAGTGAAGAATAATAATATGAGAGGTTCTTCTCTTCACAGCCAAGCTTGCTTGCTTACTCCTTTGACATACTTTTATATTTTTTACTGACACATTTGCCAACTATTCTAACAGACCTCTATTTGCTGTTACACACTCATTTTTCTCCATTGCCAACTAACCCTCTTTCTATTTCTTTTTTAAAATACTCATTATGTTCCTAACCTCCATTATCCACCATCAACATCATTCTCCATCAACCCAATAACTCTGGACCCTTTCAATCTTTCTTTAAAAAAAAAAAAAAAAAAAATCGATCTTTGATTAAAATTGTATTCTAAAGATGCCCACTTTGAAATGTGATGATGGACCCATTTGACAAATGTATGGCTCTGATTAGATGACTCAAAGTATGATAATGTGTTTGCAAAACAGATTAAGATTACCTACTTTTGTTTAAGTAATTTAATATTAGTTTATAGTACATGAAATATTTTTTTGTTTTTTTTTCAACCTTAGGGTCTCTCAGAAACATAAGGAATAATGGAATCTAATCATCAATTTTACCTCTTTGTCCTGGTACGATTTCCAGCTGTAGTAGGTGTTTTGCTTAAACCAACCAAATTCAGTCAAACCAAATTATATGGTCAACGTTTTCTAGCCAAGTTGTGATTTGCTGTAGAAAACCCATATTGTTTCCGAAAGTAACGCCTATTTTATTGCAATCATCTTGTGTTAGACAACCGAAAAAAATTAAATAAATAAATAAATAATATTATTAAAAATTTATACTAATAAAAATAATATATTTTTAAAATTAAAAAATAATTATTTATTCATTTATTTTAACACAGTCCAATTGAATGCCGTTTAAAATTAAACTATAACAATTTAGACCTATTTAATGATAATTGGACACAGTTCAAAGTTATTAAGATATTATTTTTGTTATTATAAATTTTAGGGTATTATTTAAAGTAATTTTCAAAAAAAAAAAAAATATGTATGATTGGTTTGTAAATACTTATCCTTTACTGTACACAACATACATTCACTAGCTAATTATTTTAAACTATGTGAGGAAAAATCTAATCCACATCCAAAAAGATGCAAAACATCATCTTTACCTCATTAATCCTATTTTGATTTATCTAATTGTATGAGAATAAATTTCAATATCCTTAGTTATAAATTCAAACCATATAAATGAATTAATTTTTATTAAAAAAAAAATTATAGCACTTGATAATATGATATGAGAAGGGAAAAAAAAATTATAATCTCCTTAACACTGTAAAGAAAAAGAAACTAAAGAGTAGACTTGAAAAAAAAATACTATTAAGTTATTTAGTTTGTTTCGATCATACTACTTAAAAACATTTGTTTCGTTTATATTGCACAACTCATAAAATGTTTCATTTATATTATTTTGTTACTCTCTATTTAATTGAGTCACACAATTTAGAATAGTTAAATTGTATAAAATAACAATAAAAATGTTTATTAGTATGAACTAAACAAACGTAATATGATATTTTTGGAGGCTTATCCAAAAGAAAATGACACTCGTTCCTCGTGTTTGGGTCTGGGACACCAACATCCTTCCACAATTACAAAGGCCAGATGGTGCTTAGTTCAGTTACTATTGCAGAAAAGGTTCTTCAATGCGAAACTTTTCAACACAAGTACTCATTTACTGCATCGACTCTAATGAAAAAGTCCATATTTCATCCTATTGTTTTTTCAAGTCATTTTGACTTACAAAGTTGGTTTTTAGGGGTAGTGGGGAAATAAAAATTTATTTGGCTTTTTTTTATTATTATTATTATTATTTAAATTCTACATTATTGATTAAAATATGATATCATATTTCATATATCAACAATTTATGAACGTGATACCGTTATAAAATAGGTATTTGTCCATATTTTCGAGAATTTGTTTTAAATTTGTTAAAATTTCGAAATACAAAATTTATGAAAAATATTAAAGAAATATCAAATGTATTATATAGACAAAAAAAAAAAATTGTAAATTTGTAACACTTTTTTTTTATCAGAAATTTAAAGAATTTTTGAGCTAATAAAATTGTAACTCAACAGTATGTAAGCTTACTTAAATTTATAGAAGTGTATGTAATTTAGTTATTTAAAAAAAAAAAAAAACCCTTCATATGCTTACTTTTTGCACAAATGAAAATTGTTTCCTATGTACTATGTAAGAATTTTTAAATAATTGTACATTTATCACTTGCCTTATACTATATAATATATGTTTTTTTGTGGGTACCGAAAAGATACTGAGTTTAAATATTGTTAATATATATATATAAATTTATGAGTGTATAATTATTGGTTAAAAAAAATAAGTTATCGTTCTATAGCTTATTGTACAGTTGAAAAATAAGTGAGATAGGGGGAGGGGGAGGGGGAGGGGGGAGAATGTGTGACCGCTAAAAAGTGAGTATATGGCGCAAAATGATTCTTGAAAATATTAATGGATGTATACTTTTTAGATTTAATTGTTTGTGATAAAAAGTGAGTATATTGAGCAATTTTCACAACATAAAAATGATTGTTGAAAGTATTAATGGATATTTTTTAAAAATTTAATTATATGATATAATTTTTTTATACATTAAATTTTATTTTTAATTTTTTTTTAAAAAAATATATATTTATTTTTTTTACAGTTTAAATAAATATATATTTTTTAATATTATATTTTTTATTAAATAAATTAAAAATAAAATTAATTAAATAATTAAATTATTTATGAATAAAATGATATTTTTTTTAGTATTTTTTATAAAAATATATCGTTAGTATATAAAAATTTTATCCTTTTTTTTATTTCAAAAACTAGTGTTTCAATAAAAAATTCAAACAACCATAAGTCGGTAGCCTAGTTGGTTGAGTACTGTACGTAAGGTCGTGATTCCGCTGGATAACTAGGACGTGGGTTCGAAACTTGGGACCTGCGTCTCAATGTCAAGCCTGAACACGACCTTAGGCACTTTTTTGACATAAATAAATAAATAATTCAAACAAAATTTTCATTTCTACTATTCTTAGAAAGTCAACTTTTAAAATATATTTTGAAATTAAAAAAGAAAAAAAGAAAGAGAACTTAACCAAATGTGTAACTTTATGCGAGTTGATAGAATACTGTGCAACGAAGAAAATGTTTGGGACTAAACTTCCTCTTTGTCAATAATACTAACAACATAAATTAAATATAATTATATAATAGAATATTATATTATAATTATTCATACAATATTTAAAAAAAATTATATAATATAATTAAATTAAATTAATTATATATATTTTACTAAAATAATTTATATTTAAAATAATTTTTTTATAAAATTTATTTAAATTAATATTTAATTTATTTTTAAATTTTTATTATGTTTTTTAAAATAAAAATATATTATTTTTAATTTAAGATAAAAGAAAAAGTTAAGACATATAATTTTATAATTAAAAATTTTAATAAATTAAATTGATTGTCCAGTACAGTTTAGACCCACATTTCCTGTTCGTTCAAAATTTTTACATAATTGTACTATTTTTATACTGTACGATACGGTCTAATTTCACAGTTAAATGCATGACTATATATAAATTATACAGTCAAAATATTTAATACGGTATAACGTACATGCCATAAATGGACTATTTGAGCCTATAATCCCTACTGTTTTTGTTATTTATAATTTCAAGGATGGCTATTTGTATAATTTTTCAAAAATTATTGAGTTAGATTTAGGGTTGTCAATGTTAATTAGGATTACATCTGAATGCAAATAGTTTGTTTTGTATGTAATTAAGAATAATAAAATTGCATGCATTTCATATATTTGCATATCTGTGTTATTAACTAAATAAAAAATCATTATCCTTTGATTAAAGAAATTATAAAATTCATTCATTGTTGTAGTCAACTTAAACTTAGTACGTAAGAGTATATACAAAATTATTAAATTTAATAATAATAAATTAATAATTCAAAATAATCAGTAACAAATAATTAAAATTTAGATATTTAATTAAATTACTAGTTCATAACCATTTTCCCTGTCTAAAAGCCAATTAGGTTTGTCCAATCCAATTGGATATTGTATTCCTACACAAGTGAGAGTTTGCACATTATTAGGGAGCACTTGTAATTGGCATGAGGTGAGGAATTTTAAAGATAAAACTTTCAATAACTTTTTAGAGAAAAATTAGTGCAGCACGAATTTTAAAAGAAGGAAAAAAGTTTTGAGACAATTTTGAATTGCACATCATCTTTGCAATTGCATTTGTCCTTTTGTTTTTTTTTTTTTTTTTTAAGGAAAAATCACATTACACGTCTATTACAATCTTTACAGGTAAAGATATATTGGATTTTAGTCTTAAAAGGATAAATAACATCCCTTGCTCCATTCAAGGTCATTGGAAGACAAGCTGCCGTAGTTTCAAGAAAGTTTGATTCAACCTATTAAAAATATAAAGCTTATATTAATTGGATTAATAATATATTTTAGTGCATAAATAATTCAATTATTTAACTGATTTCATTTTTAATTCTTTAAATAAAAAAATATATGTTTATTTTCTTCTAATACTAAAAAATATATAATTATTTACATTATAAAGAAAATGAACATATATCTATTTTTTCCTTTATGAGATTAAAAATAAAACTATATATATAAAGAAATATTATTTTATATAATTAAACCTTAATAATATTGTAAGGATCCTTTCGTAGATATTTGAAAATATATTTTGCTGCAAATTAATTTAAAACCAATTGTCAAAAGGGACAAATATTCCTAACGGGATTTTTGGTTTGAGACAAGAATAAAGACAATAAAATGAGAAATAAAGATTTTTATTTTAATGATTCGGGACAAGGAAATTAAGAGTATTGCATTCCTTACTTTGTTGATCTATATGCCACAATATAATAATATATAAACATGTTTTTTATTGTTTTAAAAGTTTGAATTTTCTTTTATAAGTCATATTTTTAGCTACTTAAGTTCTAATAATTTAAAACAAACTCATTATTTTGAAATTTATTCATAATATTGGTTTAAACTTTCATTCAATGATATATTTGCTATAATTTTATCATCATTCAATAAATTTTAAAGTTGCTTTCATCTTACTATAAAAATTAAGGTAAATTATACAAATGGTCCCTAAATTTTTTTACCTTCACACTTTGGGCCCTTTATTATTTTTCTTATGATTTGGTTCCTTTATTTTTTTAATATTTACACTTTAGTTCCCTTACTTTTTATCTTATAATTTGGTCCATTTACTTTTTAACTTTACAAATTTAGTCCAGAATTTGAGACCAATATAAAATTTAAATTTAAATGTATGGTAAATTGGAAGGGGACTAAAAAGTAAAACAAAAATAAATAAATAAATGGACTAAATTATAAGAAAAAAATAAGGGGTCTAAAGAGTGAAAATTAAACAATATAGGGACCAAATCATAATAAAAAATAATTAGACCAAAGTGTAGAATATAAAAAATTTTAGGATTATTTGTGTAATTCACCCTAAAAATTAAATTAATTATTTTTTTTAAAAGAAGACCTTAAAATATTAGATGGATCCTAACTCCTAAGTCCCTTATAGGGTCTTCGTCCACGTCTTGGGTGCCCATATATATCTCTATAATAATTTTAAATGGGCTGTAAAAATATTTGTATCTGGTGAGAGGAGAAAAAGGCCCTGCTCCACTTCCTCTCGTTCATAACCCTAGTTAGAATTGTTAATTAAGTGTTTAACACTTCGAATGCTATTTTCACATCAACATTTGGACTCAACAAACACCACCCTATATTCATAAATTTGTTTTGTTTCTTTTAAGGGAAAATTACCACCAAATCCCTTGAGGTATTCATAAATTTGTTTTGTTACTTTTAAGGGAAAATTACTACCAAATCCCATGAGGTTTTCAAAAACTATAACAACCACCTTCAAGTTTGTAAAATATGCAACAACCTCCCTCTATTATTATTTTATGCAATATTTTCCTTGAATTTATTGATTTTGTTGCAAATACTTCTCTTAAAAAAGTAAGCAATAGTGACAAAGGGAGTGTAATTGTTATTTTTCAAACTTCTAGGAATTTTGTTGTTGTTATTTTAAAGAACTTGAAGGAAGA
This sequence comes from Elaeagnus macrophylla, assembly GCA_029378325.1. Lineage (NCBI taxonomy): Eukaryota > Viridiplantae > Streptophyta > Magnoliopsida > Rosales > Elaeagnaceae > Elaeagnus > Elaeagnus macrophylla. The sequence goes on from CM055653.1 coordinate 5,299,392, forward strand.
TATATGCAATTGTCTCTTCCATTACTACATTTATAAAAGAGGACAAAAAAGTTCAACCTTAAAAAATTATTTGTTAGAAAAATAACATTCGGTAAAAACCATCACCTATAATAACAAATATAAAAACATTCATGTCATGTCACCAAAAATCAAATATAAATATGCAAAAGTATACTTAAATTTATAGCGACCAATTGCTTTCTAGAGTTGAGTAGTTTGTCTTTTAGATCAACACATTTTTCCTTAGAGAATTATTTAGCTTTCTCTCTGCTCTCTTTCTGATGATGAGATATCAGATAGATTAGAATTGAAAGTGTGATCTAAGAACCACAACTACTATATATTTGGATAAAAATTGCATTTCTATTTTAACTCATTATAAAAATAAAAATTACTAGAGGTTTCTACACAATAAGAGCCCACACTCTATTAGATACATTAACGTCCAAATTATCAAATCTTAACATATCACTTTCAAAATATGATTAACTATATGTGAAAGTCCACAACACATAATTATTTACATATAAACCCAATATTGGATTAAGGATTTATATGTCCTGTAAGTCCCTTTGTGTCTTTGTTGGCGTTTCCGTATGCAAAACATGAAGTTGTTTATTTTACTTAGTGTTTTGTCTACCTCTATGTACAGTGCTTTGCATGTGATAAGTATCACATACACTTACGTAGATCTTAACTCTATTATATGTTTATATGATACACATACCATGGGATGGTTGGGAGCATGTAGTCTGCATGTTTAAAGTGTGTTTTTATCTCTCCTTTGTTTTTCTAAACTCTGAGTATTTATAGATCTTTTCTTCTTTCGTTCTAAACTTAAAAAATCTTTTATTTTAAGCTCGCTAGGAGTTCGCCGTGTTAGGTTGGCGAGAGGTCGATGAGGGATCAATGATGTTGTTTTGTTCATTTTTTGACCATTAGACCTCACTAAGGGTTTGCTGGTATCTCATTGATTAGCAAAGATGTAATGAGGGGTCAACGAGGGTCTTTATGCTTTAAATTTTTTTTATAAATACTCATTCTTTTTCTTAAGGATTTAAGTAAAAAAACTCTATCAATTTTATAACTCCTTTATGAAATATTTTATTTGGGTGAAAAATATTTATGTTGTAACGATTTTTACTTTTTTCGTATCACTAATATGTTGAGTGTTGTTCCGTATTAGTAACTATGATATGATAATTCACTTGCAGATTTTTCTTAATTAAACTTTTTATAAAAGGAGATTTCGTATTCTCAATACAACTAGTGTTATTTCTGTATTAAGATACGAGGTGGTGGTGGAGCTTGTTAAAAATATTTTATCAAATGAATTTTTCGTAATAATAATACATCAAGTATTTTTCTGTATTGTTATTACAAGGTGGAGGTTCTATGTCAACAATATGTCGAGTGTGTTTCCGTAGTATTGATACGAGTTGGTTTATTTGAAAAATCATATTTTGGGTGAATTGCATATATTCTTGTATACTAATTTGATCACAGGTATTTGCATCACACTATTTGGTGGTAAGGCACTAGAGGTGAGTCAGATTCAATGTGGATGAAAATAGTTATGGAGACAGCTAATGATAGCAGTCTAGGCAGTTAGGACAGGTAGTCCCTGACTGATAGAGGTATTTGACATTTTATCTTTATCGAGTCTGTAGTAACTGTTTTATTTCATTTAGTGAATTTGGATGCTGAATGGTTACCTTAAGCAACTCGTAGATGCTATCACTTAGGATTAGAGTCTAAGTGGATTTACCACATTATATTGTTGTGTTTGCTTGATCTACTACATAAGTTAGTACAATCTGAGTATCCACAATATATGTGACAACATATATAGTTTATACTAAGATTAGAAAGCATTTATCGTTTTCACTTGAGTGCTTATTTTTGTTTCTTATTGCTTGTATTTTTATTTTGCTGTGTGTACGAGTGAAGTGAGTACCTAGATGTCCTCATCACCTTATCTTGATAGTTTATCGAGTTAGGACTCTTTCAATTGGTATCATAGCTAGTACACCCTTTTTGGGCTTAACTGCTCCTAAGGTTCTTTTCTCCCTCAAACGTGTTAGACTTCTTTGTCCAAAATGACTTTTGGTGCAAAAGGTTTGGTATCTGGACCACCTCTGTTTAAGGGCATGATTTTTCCTTTTGTAGATCTCAAACGTATTCTTATTTGAGATCCTTTCACGATGAGGTTTGGTCCTTGATTGAGAATGGATGGAAGATTCCTTTTCAAAACTTAGATGATGGCACTAGTGTCCCTAAATCTTTTGACCTTTAGACTAAAGAAGAACTTTGGTTAAGTGACAAGAATTATCTTGTACTGTACATTATCATTGGAGCTATTCCCTCCTGCGATGAAGATCATTTGTCAAATTTCAAAATTCCTAAAGAAGCTTGAGATTACTTGGAAAAAATTTATGGTGATGACCTTAGCTCTACTAAAGTTAATACTGAAAGAACTGACATCTCTGAGTATAATATGCTGATGGTTTCTCATGCTGAAGAAAAGTCACTCTTTCCACTAATTGGGCTGATGCTGATGATGGTTTCTCTTTGCAAGACTCCTATGACGATTTGGTTTATGAACATCTCAAGTTAAAGAAGAGCATGCGTGATATTGAAAACAGTATTAAAGAAATAGAGAAAATATCTTTTGGAAATTTTCAGTCAACTATTAGATTTGTCTCTTAACAGTGAGAGAGATTTTGAATCGTTAAAACTCAGACTGGATAATCAAATCAAGTCTCTTCAATTACTATTGCGTGATAATGAAAAGTTCCTATCTTACATTGGTGAACTTGAACATGCTTTTCAGCAGGAAAAATCTAAGAGACCTTCTATTCCAATTGTACTGGACACTTCTTCTAGTAGTTTTAAAAATAGTGTTCATTTGGAGTAAGAAATTTTTATTTTGAAAAATGAAAAAACCTATGTAGAATCTGTTTTGAATTATAGAGAGACAAAGATTACAGTTCTAAAGAAACATTTTAAGGTTGATTCAAACTCAGTTAAAAACCTTAAATCTTGTTTATTGGATAAAGCCAAGATGGTTGGCTTTTTCTTAGAAGCCCATCTTATTTTGGAGAAGAAATTTTTTGAATCAAGAAGTACTATTCAAAAATTAACTCTTGAAGCTCAATGACTTGATGAAATGTTAACTCTTTTGAGAAGCCTTAGTTATGTTGATGAGGTGACTACCCCTTCTCCTTCTTTACCTCTATTTGTCCAAGCTAGCATTTCAAGTCGGATGAGTCTAAAATCAATGGTTTCAATCTGATGCACACCCCTAATTATATAGAACAAGTAATGACTTAATTTTTTATACAACTTACTACTATAAAACTGGTTAATTGTGTCGTTTATCGATTTGTTTATAAACTGTCTCAAATGCTTCGATATTTTTAAAACCAATACAAATTTGGGTTGTTTTAAAAAAAAAAAAAATCGAAGCAAGTTAGGGAAAAAATTGCATCAATTTTTAAGTACACATGTTTTTTGATGCAATTTTTTCCTTTTGTATTTCATATTTTGGTTCTCACCCACTAACCAAAACAATGAAAAAACTTTAATTAAATATATAATATTTTTTTTACCATTTTACTTATGCTTATGCCTAAATGCCAAAATTTTATCTCTCTTAACCGGTAATGTTAAAAAGGATTAAAGTGAAACTTTTTAATTATCATGGATATTAATCTGGAACCATTTAAAAACATGGTTAATTTTAGTACTTTTCACAAAACATGAGTACTTACCAAGCCCAGCGATCTACTAATAACAAACTTATACCATAATTTGTTACTCCAATAAACTTTTAAGTGTTTTAACTCTATGAGAAGAAACCTAACTCTTAAGTATAAATTGAAAATAAAGATAAAATTTTATTTGCCTTTCTTTTCTTTTTTTTGTTTACCAGTGTATTACATACTGTGATTGCTCATCTATTTACAACTGAAGTTTAAAGAAAAATTGAGCAAACAAAATTAAAAGGAAATTAAGAGTAAAATGGTATGGGCATAAAAATAGCCAAACGTTTATTTGATGATTAATATCATTTCATTTATTACTATTGTTTCTCACCTCAAACGACTTTAAAATCAACTAGTGTGATAAATGTGTATATGTTACTGAAGACGGTTATGTCATTAATGTTGTGTTTTTACATTAATGACATGTTGATTGTGGGTAGTAATGATAAAATCTACCAAGAATATGTTGAATTTAAGGTTTGATATAAAAGGCATGGGAACCGCTTATGAAATTTTGGGAATTAAGATATCAAGTGGTCTCATTCTAAATCAATGTTATTATGTTGACAATGGTGATTCTGACATTGCTAGAATACTTGTAGATGTAATCTACATCTATCCAAGAATAGAGTTAAGAGTGTGTCTCAATTAGAATATTTTAGAGTGATAACAAGTCTGGTGTATTTGATGAGTTGTACAAGACCAAATATAAGTTACACTGTAAGTAAACTAAGTAAGTATACCAGCAATTTAATTTGATCACTGGAAATGTATTACTAAATTACTTAGATACTTAAGATATACATGTAACTATAGTCTGCACTACATAACATATTTAGTTGTATTAGAAGAATATAATGATGTAAATTGGAAATATGATATGAAAGACTCAAGGTTATCAGTGGATATGTGTTCACACTTGGTGCTGCAACTGTTTCATGGAAGTACTCTAAATAAACTTGTATAGCTAGATCCACTTTGGAATCGGAGTTCATTGCTTTGGATAAATGAGACGAGGTCGGATGGCTACTCACTACTACAAAATTGACTTTATAGGACGGCCACTGACCGTCCTATAAGACTTATAGGGCGGTCAGTGGCCGTCCTATAAAGTCCCGTCCTAAAAGAATCGAAAAAAATAGGACGTTCGCGGAGCGTCGTAAAAAAAAATTTTATAGGACGGCCACTGACAGTCCTATAAAATTTTTTTAAGATGGCCACTGACCGTCTTATAAATTGTTTATAGGACGGCCACAAAATTGAAAAAAAAAAATTATATAGGGCGGCTTTTGACCGTCCTAAAAGAATTTTATAGGACGGTCAATAGCCGTCCTATATAGTTTTTTTAGGACGGTCAAAAGCCGCCCTATATAATTTTTTTTTTTTTTTTTTTTTTTTTAAATTTTTTGTTTGCCCGGACTAAAATCTATATAACCTGTACAAATTATAGTCATTCCAAGAACACAATTCAGATTCAGAATACAATATTTCATTCCAAAAATATCCATAATTTACATTCCAAGAACACAATTCAGATTCAGAAAGCTAACTACTGCACCATACCACAATAATGAAACCGAAAATGCTCTTCAATTTTAACAAACAATAACATGAAAGAAAACATGTCTGTCTGTTGACAAGTATAAACAATCAAAATCCAATTATTTTTATCCAGTTACAATCTCAGTTAAAAATCTAAACTTGTAACACTATAGATTCACACATTAATTTAACAAATAACAGGGTACAATGTGGACTCTTTTATATAGTACGACAAGAATAGCAATTCAAACACTTGACTTTATAGAACCCAGATGTACTTGTAAATAGATGCAAAAGAGACATGGGAAAAGACAAATCAATATGCAACAAAACAATTTGCACCCATACCAGGTTCAATTGCTTTTGCAAGCTCTTCAGCATGCTCAACCTCCCTGAGAAATTCCCTCTTAATCTGAGAGGAAATATCCTGAGGCCCATGATTGTTAAGAAAATCAAGGCATCCCTCCACATCAAGAGTACCATGCCTCTTGCTAGTGCTACTCTTAAAATTTGAACATTCTTGGCTTGGACTTCCTTCCATAGCAGAGGCAGCCTGTGTATGGCATATATGCAGGGCTTGTTTCCAAATTGCGAGGATTACAAGCTGAATTGAAAATGCTTCTACTTGCTTCCCTGCCTCAATCTGTTTAAGTAACACACTTAGATGATAGATAGACTCATACAGATATTATTAAATCCAAGAGAACTCTATCATAATCACATGTGAGTACTTATGGAAAAGAGAGAGTGAGGAGGGGGGACCAATAGCTGTATAGGTCCTACCAATTTACAAAAATAATAGAACATAATAATTCTTGGCACCTCTTGATCGAGCTTTCAGTGCTTTCTGGTCTACAGATTTTTGTGGTTCAGTTAGACTTCTATCTAGCGGTCTGTGACGGTCCAACCTAGGAGTAGAAGTTTCTTTAAATGTGGAAGTGCCACATCTTAGAGTATGATCTATGTTATTAGATATGGAAGGACCACTAGAATCATCATCTAGAAAGAATGGCAGGCAATCATCCTGAGAACCTTCATCCAAATCTCTCACAGGAATGCATTCAGACAGAGGAAATCCTCCAACTGGTGTTAATAATATGTTCCTGCCCACATTAAAAATTTGCATATCAAAAACTATAACTTTTCTTTTGTATAAGTAATAAGAAAAAATGTAACCACGAAACCAGAAAATATTTGCCCTATTCACCTCAGTAAATCATCAGGTTGCTTTTGAGAAAGAAATAGGTGGTTAAAAAACTCTTCAAATGTCAAGCGCTCCACTGTGAAGTATAATGGTAAATAATAATCAAAATTACAATTATAATGATAAAGAAGAATAAGAATTAAGGAATATGATTTTGAACAGAAAACTTGTAGGAGCCAAATGGAATCCATCAGAATATTAAATGGAACTCCTATGGCTCACTTATGTCATTGCTGTGACCAAAATTAGACTGAAATTTTGAGTGGACAAATGAAAAACCCAAACTAGCAGTATTATGCCTCGTGTGGTCTGCATAAGCAAGAACATTGAGTGCATACAAGCATATATGTCATCTAAACTCCTGAAGTGTAACAAATAGGAAAGTCGTGTAATACAAGTTACTCAAATTTAAAACATAAAGGATCATCACCAATTGTATTCATATAAAAGTGGTTATGAATGACACCAATTTCAAAGATAATGATGATACAAAGAGTAATGTTATTATACATACTTGGTATTCACCAAGTTTGGCCAATATTGACCAACCACTACCAAATTCAACGGGTGAATGCAAAAAAAGTATAAAGTGCAGATACAATCAGGCATAGTTATGCCAATAGCATGCAACTTTTCTATTTGCTTTGGCACTTTGCAAACATTACTCCATGATCATTTAAGTCTACAAACATATGGTTAAATTATCAAATGTACCTGGGTTGCAACGAAGTAATTTTTGGCACAAATCTTTGCATTCATAACTCAAATCTTTGCTATCTGGAGGAAAACGCAGTTCAGTTGATTGAATTATGTTCTGGAGCAACTGTACAACAAATCAGTGCGCCAAATATCAAGGATTTATTTTGTAAGGGAAAAAAAGGAAAAACATTAATCAAGAGGGAGAAATACTACTAAGAAATTTATTTTAACTTTTGAATTTCTTTAAAAAAAAAAAATTAAATATGAGTCTGTGTTTGTTATTAAATTCAAAAACTATTTTTCATATATTAATTAGTTTATCACTTTATATTTGGATAAAACTTTTAGAAAACATGGAAACAACATTTAGTCATTTTTTAAAAAAGTAGGCTCTTCTAAGATACTATTCAAAAACATTTTTACCAATCACACCTTATGTTTTCCATCCCTTTTGTTTTCAAAATCCTACACCAATCAGAACCAAAAAGTCCCAAAGTGTAAACTTCACCAACCAGCAAATGGTAACATTTTGGATTTACCAAAACCGAGAAACAGCAAAAAGTATTAAAAGAAAGGACACAAGAAAAACAATTATCAATACCTGTATCTGGTTGTTTTCGGTATATGGGGTTTTCCCAGTAACAAGCTGAAATAAAATTGCACCTACACTCCAGAGATATGCCTGCGTATGCAGTTTCAAGGTTAACATGATGACAATAAGATTGTGTTTATGATTGCTTGCCTAAAACAAAAAGGATAAATTGTCACCTTTGCATCGTATTTTTGAAGTTGCATTATCTCTGGAGCCATGTAAAGTGGTGAACCACACAAGGTTTCTGCTAGGCCTCGAGGTTGTAGAGATCTATAAAAAGAACATAAAGGTATTTATTTAGACATGTAGAAAAATATCTCCAAATAGAATAGAAAGAAGTACAATAAGGTCTTGAATTTGGCATGTGAAAGGTTGTGAAAATCAAAGAGAACACAAACATTTTGGCTTGCACAGAATAGATAAATAAATAAATAAAGGAAAGGCGAGAAACAACCTGTTGGAGGAGGAGACACGGGGTGGTTTAGGGGAGGAGAAAGCGTGTGGCTGGCCGTGCGCGACGGACTGGGCTGAGTGGAGGAGACGGCGCTCGGTGGACCTTCGCGTGATACCGCGTACGTTCGTACGTGTTACCACGCACGCGGGTTACGGCGCACGCTGGTCGTGGGGTTACGGCGTTCAATGGTTTGGCGGTGGCTTTCGGTGGTGGCGACGGTGGGTGTTCAGCAAAAATGAAAGCAGATCTAGCTCTGATAGTGAAAATCTCGAGTACCACAGAAGCTTGATATTAATTAGGTAGAAGTAATAGTGTGAAAAGGGGATCGAACTGGATAAGTAAAAAAAAAAAATTGAACTTTCTTTTAGGACGGCTATTAGCCGTCCTATATGTGGGAATATAAGACGGCTAATAGCCGCCCTAAAAGAAAGCTCACAAATTTTTTTTAAGACGGCTATAAGCCGTCCTATAAAGTAACACACATTTTTTTCCGTAATAACCGTCCTATATTTCTTAAACGACGGCCATATACATGTGACCGTCCTATTTATTTCTCACTCTAAATTTGAGGCCGTCCTATATTGCTTATATTGTAGTAGTGACTCAATTAGATGATATTCCTAAGTCGGAGAAGCTTTTGCTTGCAATTTGCATCCATTGTGATAGTCAATCAGCTATTGGCAAGGCATAAAGCAATATGTATGCAAGTCTTGAGATATACGTCATAGATATAATATCATTAGACAAGTATTCTCAATTGAAATTATCTCTGTTGATTACATAAAGTCAAGGATAACATTGTGGATTCGTTAACTAAAAGGTCAAATCGAGAGTAAAATGATAACTGATCGAGAGGAATAAGGCTGAAGCCCATGAAAGGAAAAAGGATTTACAAAGAAAATGCAACCTAATTAACTTGAAATTCTAAGATCTAGGTTCAAAAGGATTTCATCAAGAAACAACACAAATTTGCGTTGATTTTTCAACATAATCGACTCAAAAATCTGTGTCGGTTTCAAAAAAATTTACACAAAATTTGCAATATTGTGATTTGTATTGCTTTTTAAAACTAATGCAAAATGTCTCTTGAATCAGTTTAAAACCGACGTAAACAGCAAGTTTTGTAGTAGTGATTTTCCACTACTTTTTACCTCAACGATTGAGATATATAAGGAATTAGAGAGAGAAAATTGTTAATTTAAATTTCAACTATTAAGATAAGAAAATATAAAAATATGTATAATATTTTGTAGCTACATATTCTATTATTTCTTATATTATTTATAAACTATTAAAAATTTGTAATAGATTTTGCCCTTTATAAAAAGCTGCAACAATACTTTTAAGCAGCAAAATAATTGCAGTATTATATTAATTAACTATTTGTTTGAATCTGAAAGCACAGCACAACTCATTAGTTACATATTAATAAACAAATATTAGAGATGGTAGTTAAATAAAATTCCTTCATGATGGGCTTCATATAGAGAAAAGTTAAAGTGTCGTAAATCAATTACAAAGAGTTTCTAAAGCTATCCACATTTACATTATTTAGCTTCCTGTGAAAAGAGAAAGACCAATATAGAGCATGCGCAGAAGGACATTAATCATAATCCTCTTCTATCTTTAAGATTAAAGCACACAACGCTGCTTAATATTAAGGAATGAAGCTGCAAAACCATTAGATATGATTGTTTTATATCATCAAACCCATCACAGTTTCCACTAAAAAATCATTTTTGAGGCTATTTAGAGAATAGACTTTTCCTCGAAAAGAAGTTAGGTGCCCAGTTCAATAATAATAATGATTAATTTTAATCATTCTTATGAAATGGGATAAACAACTAAATGAATACAAGTTAATTTAAATGTAAGGGATAGTATTTTTTTTTCCCTTCAGTATCACTTATACACTCCCACAAGTCCTACACATATATACCCGACAAGTTCAACCCATGAGGAATAAGAAGCATATATTATTGTAATACAAACAACTAGTATATAAGTATGGTTTTTTATTGATGTCAATGTAATGATCTGGATTTGTAAACCTTGTTACATGGACTATTAAACTTTTGTGAAATTCAAACAATATGACATGAACGTGGGTATTTTACCCTTCAATTTGTAAAAATTTACATAAAATTGAGAAAAGTTGGTGTGTCTAGCACACATATACACATTAAAAAATTTAAGATACTCAAGATCCTATAAGAGTATGAGTAACATAGCGTAAACCAAAGGGCAAAGTGAGTTTCTAAAATGTAAATTTTTGCGCTCTTTATTTTTTGTAAAGAAATCCGCTTCCAAGCAGTTTGAAATGAATATGAATATAATATAGATATTCAAGCAATTTAATTTAATGTAAATTTAGAAAGAAAAAAATTTATAAAAGAGCGTGTTTTACAAATGATAATGATTTGTGTATTGAACGCAATGATACAAATGAAGAACAAAAAACAAAATGATGATGCTAAGAAAATTAAGAGAGATAAATGTAAAGACTAGAGTAGATAGGGAGGATAGATAATATTCTTCTTTTGATGGTGAACACTGTGAGAATTGCGCCAATTGTGATAATTATGTTACGAACAATATCAAATTTGCAGCTTTTTTACTGCATTACGTAGCTTCATTGTCACTGCAAACTACCTTTGTTCCAACCAAACTATGCCTAAGTTGTCTTAAATTATCTTTCTAGATTTTCTTCATGGACAAGATTCTTTTAATTATAACAATTTAATCGGTCTTGTACTTTGAGGAATGCAAAAGTGATAAAACTCATTTTAATATTAATCCTCAAAATTAGTTTAAAGTTATAGATATAAATAAAATAATGTAGAGGGTGAATGACTGAATGTGTTATCTTATGCACATGACTTAGCCCATTCAAAAATTATTCTTGCAACTAAAGAAGCATAAATCATCTGTAAAAATAAATAAAATAAAGTAAAAGAATGCAACCAAACTTTGTGTGTGTGTGTGGGGGGGGGGGGAATAAACTAGATAAACATGAAAAATTATGGGTCCACTAATCATCTAACATATGTATTATAAAATAAAAAAAATGTTCAAGTACAAAGATCTTAAACTATTCTCCACAGTGGTAATGTCACAATGTATTTTATTTATGTGTTGGTACTCCTTTACATTAAACTCAAGGTGTGTGATTGATTAAACACATGAATGAAACATAAATGATAATCATAAGAATAGTAAACTATAAATCATATTTTAATTAGCTTGAGGAAACCTGTTATAAGATTCATTTAGGTCAGCAAAAGTACTTTCAGAGCAATAGTCCCATCGAAGCTTCCTGTAGAGTGATGATTTTTTGTTTAAGACAACTTTTCATGCCCTTACGAGTCAATGACAATGTTCGGTTCTAATGACGCCTATCTAAACTATCTAATAGTAGAACGAGGGTTAAGGTTAAAGCATAGTCCAACAAAGCTCCAAACTCATCCACTTTGTCTTTTTGTTTTAAAAAATAGTTAGCATCAAAGAATAATATGCAAGATGTTTCTTAAAATGAGTTGTAAATTAAACAACCCTATACTAATAACTTTAAAGAACAAAATCAATCTTAACAAAGTAATTAGAAAATCTTATAACTTACCTTTGAGCACAACATCACCAACAAAAAGAGCTTCCAACGCGTCGGTAGATGCACTCATGAAAGTAAATTGAATCATTAGAAAATCTATGATCACAAATCAACAATAAATTTACAAAAATTTCAAGCATGAAGCACATGCAGCCACAAGTGTGCTTGAACGTGTGGTAACAAAGATAAGAGTAAACTTGTTTAAATTTTATACAACTTTGGGCCGGATAGAACACCAAACCCTTTGAAGCAATGGGCCTAATGATTTTTTCCTTTTTCATTTCTCAAAAGAATTTCTTTTAATTTTTCTAAAATACTTTCTTATTTTTAATATTCTGTACGAGATAAATAATTCTTTTAAATTAGCGATTTGTGATAAAAAAATTTACTTATGATAACTATGTTAATTTTACTTTCCAATTGAAGAGTACTTTATAAATTATTATTTATGATATTTCTTTAGGTAATTCTTTTATTATTTCCTTGATAAGTAGTATAGTTTTATTTTTTTTCTTTGTTTGAATTAGGTTGAGTATAGCTATTAGCTTATTTTAAACATTGTTTAAACTCTGTATTAGTTATTGCCTTCTTATCAAATATTTTTTAAGTAATTAGCTTTGAAACCATTTTTTAGATGAATTTTTAGTTTTATTTGACTTTTCTTCTTATTTGTTCTTTAAATAAATAAAACCCAATCAATTTTTTCTTCATTTATCTTAATAAGTTTTAGTGTAAAATAATTTTTTAAAATTTTTCTTACGGGGTAATCTATTAGGTATAAAATACTAGAAATATAATCTTTATAATAATCTAAAAGAGTATCAAACCTTTTAAATTTTTTTAAATAGGTTTCATAACTTTGGTTATCAAAGTATTATTCTAGAAATTTCAAATATTTTCTTTCAAAATCTTCAATTTTGATCATAATTTTGTTTTATTTTCTTTTGCTTTTGTTTATTCAAATTTTTCCATAATGGGGCTAGTTAAACACTAGTTGTTTCTACTTAATTTTCAAGCTCAAAATTCTTGAGTTCTTCATCTATGCAACGACTTAGTTTTTAAATTTCTTTGTTTTCTTTTATGTCTATTTTTACTAGTTCAATGCTTGCTTCAAAATTCAAGTATTCTTTATTTTGGTTATTTACTAAATTATACATTTTTTACTGTTTAAAAAAATAGTTAATTAATTTTTGTAAATTTTTAATTATCTTTGACCTTTTTGCACTTCTTTTGAAATTATCTTTCACAAATGTTTTAAAACAAACAAGAGCTTGTTTGAAATAAATTGTATCTTTTAAATTCTCTTGAGTTTTAGGATATTTTTTTAACTTTACTTCTATATAGATTTGTTCCTAATTTCTTGGTTTTATTATAATTCATTTTCATGTTATTATGTTTGTGTTATAATTTCTCCATAAATCAAGATATAATTATGAATTCAAAAATATCAATAAATTTTAAGGTATATTAGTCTCTAGATGTAAACTGACCTATTTTTGAATATGGCTCTACCTCGTACTTTCGCTTTTTGGTTATCTTCTTCTTGTTTTAAAGAGGTAAACCTCACTCCAAATCTAAGCTTATAGACCTCATATCCCTACTGATCTTGTTAAGAGTCATACTTAACTTCCTAGGTTTAGAGTAATAAGTAAATTTGAAACTTAAGCTGGGCTTTTATTCATTAAGCAAATAGCTTACAACCTAGAGAACTAGCAACCTTGAAAGAGTTTCTAGTTCATAATCATTCTAACATACACATACAAATATAGATAGAAATATATAAGAACTAGAGTAATTTTGTATCCCTTCTAACTTAAGAGAGTTTTCTTTTATAGACATAAGTATCCCCTGTTTACATTGGTGAGATATTACTATTTCACCTAACTTTTCTTTCTGGCATTCAAAATGCCTATATTATTGATGCTTCTAACGCCAACTTTGGGAGTGGTCCTACATCAATTATTCCTTATCTGTCGATACCGAGCTTTGTGAAGACTTTGAGTCCACTCAAGCTCATTGCAATTGAAATTAGTTTCATATCTAATTATTTTTTTACTATCTTCCTTAATTATGACCATATTACTCTGAGAAATAATAATGATTTTACTGGTGCAATAGTTGACATTGATTTCAAAAGAGTTATTAATTATTCTTTTTTCATGGTAAATTCAGGCTAGCATTTGTCCTCTTTCAATACGTAGTTCCTTAGGGTTGAATTCCCTTTCTGATAAAGCCTTTGGACGAGGGACTTCTTATTTAGTATTAGCAAATTCAAGCTTAATGAAATGATAAGAACTTACTAGTGTTTCCTAGTTCCAGTCCATTTTTGAACTAAAACATCTTAAATAGACATGCTTATCCATAGCCTTAATTTTTCTTTTAAAATTTTTAATAGATTTCTTAAAGTTTTCAGGAAAATAGTTTAATTCCTTTAAATCATTTCCTAGCTATAAGTTCTATATTAATCCAGCATAAAATGCTTGATAGACAAACACTAGATCAACTCTTTCTAAAATATTAAATTTACTAGCTAGTGAAAAGTCTTTTTCTACAGTATAAAATTTTATATTATCAAGATGTTCTTTAGTAGTTTTTATGGCAAAATTGTATAAGCTAAACCATTACTGTTTATCAAATTTCTATATTTTTCTCTTTCTTCTTTCGAAGAATTACTTGCAGCTTCTTTAAAGATTATTGGTCTTAGAACTTTTTCAAAATTTCTTAATCTACTGGTTCCTTCTATTGGTTATTGTACTATTTGAGAGTAGTTCCTTACTAATTATGTTGGTGATAGAGTTTTGGGACTTTATAACTAGCATAGCTTCCTTATGCTTTTATCCTGTTGATAAAAGTTCTGTGGATGATTTCACTAAATCCTATTATTACTTTGCTTGCCTCTGGTCAGCTAGTGTAGATTCTTGATTTTGGTCTATTATATTCCACGTTGATCTTTTTTAAATCTTCCTTTTCAGCTTCATCTGTCCAATTAATCTTTTATTTTTTCTTTTCTAAGTTATTAGTACTGGTTTCCTTATTACTTATTTTTAAAATTTTAATTCCTTTCTTTTCAATTTCTTCTAAAGTTTCTTACTTCTTTTCCTTTAGAAATTTTCAATTCTTTGGAGATTTCATGTTTAAATAAGTCAGCCAATGTACATTTATTATTTAATGAATTTTTTAGGTATAATACCTTAAGCTGCTCTTGAAAAAGTTTAATTTCCTTTTACTTAATTTGGATTTATATGTCAATGGGATCTATTCCTGTAATTAAAAACATAGTTAGAGGGGCAAATTCTCTAGTTAAAGCATCTGCCAAATTATTTTTAGTTCATGATAAATGTTCTATGTCCAATTTATAATAGTTAAACTATTGTTGTTACCTAATGAGTCTTCCTTGCATAAGTCACCTGTAATATTGATTCTTAAAAAATATTCTAAATTCTTATTATCAGTTTTAACAATAAATTTTGAAGTTATAACATATATTATAAATTTCTTAATAGCTTTTTTAATAGCTAAATATTTTTTTTCATTATTATGATAATTTAATTCAAGGCCTTGAAAATATCCTAAGATAAATATGCAAAGATATTCATCTTTGTCATCAACTCTTGCTTTTAGTACTGTTCCCCAATATTCATGTGAAGTATCAGTTTTTATTATCATTTTATCATCTAGTCCTGAAGGGTATAAAGTTGGTAAATCTTTTACATGTGCTTTTATTTTATCCATAAGTTTAGTGTTTTGATCAGTCTATTGCCAAGCATAATTCTTTTTAATCTTTGTTTATAATGGTTTTCTTATTTTTGTTAATTTCTTTATATATGTTTATGCATAAATTAAACATCATAAAAATTTTTGTAATTGATTTTTATCTTTTATTATACTAGAAAAGCTTTGTATATTATTTATTTAAAATATGGGATTGTAAATAATATTTTTCATCTTCTATTTATAATCTTAAGTATTTTATTTTTTGTTGAGCAATTACTGTTTTATTTTTTAATAGTATTGTTCTTGATTTTTTACATTCTTGTAAAATATTAATAATATTTAAGTAATGTTTAGATAATTCATTAATGAATACTAAGATGTCATCTATGTATACACAAAAGAAATTGTAATATTTTTTGAAAAATATATAGCGCTTGTTTTAATCCAAACGAGATAACTGTCTATTAAAATTGTCCTTGTGAGAAAATAAATGCTGTTAATTTTTATGATTCATTACCGAGTTTTGTTTTCCAAATTCACTTTTGCAATCAAAACTTGAAAAATATTTATTTCCTTTGGCTTCTTTTTTGGGAATAAAGTAACCATCATCAATAGTTTTTATATTTAAAGTTTTGAAATTTATTGCCATTTTCTTTTTTCTCTTCTTTTCTTAGTTCCTTTTCTACTAAAAATGTTGGGCTAGAGTGTGGTGAATTATTGGGAATGATTACTTTTAATTCCAAGAGCTCTTGAATTTATTTTTCAAATTCTTCTTGATCTTTGAAGTATAAATCATTGATTTTACTTTAATAAACTTTAAAGGTTTTTTAATTTTATGTTTGTTATTGCTCTTAATAACTTTCTTATTTATTTTAAGACTTTATCTTCATGTATTTCATTTAGAAAGAAATTTTAGTAACTTTTATGTCTAAAAATTTTCTAGATATGATTTTTGTTTTTCCATATTCTAACAACGTTTTTGCTTTTTATGTTTTTATGTTGTAACATAAAAATTAGTGATGAAACTGTTAATGTTTTCCTAATTTTTGATACATAGATAGTTTTGCCATCTAGAGTTATAAGACTTATTTTATTTCGATACTGGGTCAAAGGTTGATGTAAGTTTAAAAAATTATTTCACAGTAAAATATCAACTCTTGTTTCATGTTGATATATTATTGAAATATGGAATTTTTTTTTCTTATTAATACATCTATATCTTTTAAGAATTTGTTGAGTTTTATTATAGTATTATTTACTATTTTTATTATTAATTCTTTTAGTGATTGTTTCTAAAGTTATTTTAAAAACACATATTTATTAGTTACACACATACTAGCTCATATGTTTGTGTATGCAAGTAAATGGTAATTTATAATCTTTAAATTTTAATCCTATTTTAATATATATATACTATTTGGATTTGTAATACTATACAAATCATTCAGATAATGAAGTATCATATTGTGAGTTAATAATTTCTTCTTTAGTTTCTTTTAATACATAAATATTACAAGTATAGTCTATATTTGATTTATCTATTGGTTCTAATTTCATCCTAAAAGCTTCCACTAAGATTTTTGCTTTTTATGAAAATTCTTTTTTAATTCATTTTTATGTGGAAGTCTATTAGGGTATTTATTAGCATAATATCCTTCTTCATTGCAGATCCAACACTTGCATTTCTTTTTTTCTGATAGATAATATTTTTTATTTTCTGGTGATTTTTACTTTTTTCTTCTAAAATATCTTTTCTTATAAGATTCTTGGTTATATCTTTTCTTATATTTTTGGAAGTCTTGTTTTTTGAGTTTATATCTGTTAAACTTCTTATATTTTTTATACTTTTTATTACAAGGTTTTATATTACACCCATATTTTTTTGGCATTTTAAAATCTCTTGTATTATAACAAATTTTATCATTTTTTCTTATTGATATTCTTTCCTTTCTTGACATTTTATAAATATCTAACTTTTAAAACTTCTTTTTATTACATCCTTCTGTCATAATTTTATGTAATATTAAGTAATTTTTGAAACTATTTTTTTATAAGTTTCTTACATAGAAGGTGGTAACTTATGATAATACATTTCATATTTACATATAAAATAATATATATAACACATATTACATATTTTCATATTTGCTTGATGCCACTTAGTTTCATTTATTTCATTTTCATTATATTCGATAATATGTCTTCTTTATATACTCCAATAAATTTTTTATATATTTCATTTACAACAGTGTCTAAATATTCTCTTTATGTCGTTGCATTTCCTTCCATTAGTAAATATTGTTGTTATACTAAATTTATAAATCAAATTTTTACATTTTCTGTCATCTTATGAGTTAATAATACTATAGAAGTTAAAGGATTTGTTTGTATGGTTGTAAAAGTTTGTATAATTACATTCATTCTACTAGTCCATTCATCTAAAGCTTTCTTCCTATCTCTTATGCAATCTAGATCTAAAATATCATATTTGTAATTTTCATAAGACCTAAATTCTAATATAATACTACTTCTAGTACTCTAGTATAATCATTCTTCCATTTTATATTGTTACTTCTACTATTAAAAAGTTCAGGTTCATATGGTCTATGTTTATTCCATTCTTCTCTGTGTGAGTCAAATTTTCTCCTCTCTATGGGATTGATATATCGGTCAAATGTTTCTCCACTTTGTGGGGTTGATAATACTAGTTCCATATAGATTTTTGGTCTTATATTTTCTTATTC
The DNA here is from genome assembly GCA_029378325.1 of Elaeagnus macrophylla. Taxonomy (NCBI): domain Eukaryota; kingdom Viridiplantae; phylum Streptophyta; class Magnoliopsida; order Rosales; family Elaeagnaceae; genus Elaeagnus; species Elaeagnus macrophylla. Next base: position 5,317,715 of record CM055653.1, read on the forward strand.
AGATTAACTTTCACTAATTACTATCATGTCATCTTCTTTTTTATTTGTACAAAATTTCTCTTCATAATGTTTTTATAATCCTCATTTGTTAATATAACAAACTTATTAATTTTTCTATATTTTTATTTTCAAGATTCATGAATTGGTCTTCTAATTCTTTTTTATATTCCATTAAAGTGTGATTATGGCTTTACTCTTGGATTTTTCTTCATAATTGTTCTTCATTCTCTCTCTGTTTTTTTTTTTTTTTTTTTTTATCATTCTTGAGTATTAATGCATCAAATCTCTTATGATGTTTTTGTTTTAATCCTTTTAATAGATCAAACTTATATCTTGGAGTTTCATTATATCTAGTTGTAGTTTCTTGGTACAACTACATTCTTTTATTTCTTTAAGAAGGTCCTTTAGGGTTTAATTTATATTTTGTAAAACTTTAATGTTTGATTCATTTGTGGTATCTATCTTTTCTGCTAAAAGAATAAAAAAATTTATTGTAAATATTTGATTATTAGATATACTTGTTAAGCTATTATTCCTTATAATTATATTTATAGTAATTTTTCTTTTAACATTTTTGGAAAAATTATAAATATTTTTTTATTGCTCCAAGAACTAATTCATTTACTTCCTCTATTTTCTCTTTTAATTCTTCTACTTCTCTTTCTTACTACTTTTTGCTCGGGTGTTTATAAACTTAATTCTTTGTCTATTACTTTTTTTTGTTGGTATCAGAGATTTTTTTTTAATGTCTAAATCTCATTCATAAAGTATTTCATATTCTGTTAATATTTTTGGTTTTGTTATTTCTCCTATTCCTTGGAATATTGTATCTATTTCTATAAACTTGTTTTGCCAATATATGGAACTATTGTGACTGTTTGTTAGAGAATATCTTACTAAATAATATATTGAAATCAAGTGATTTATATCTTTCATTAGATTTTCTCATCCAAAATTATGAGCTAAACTTAATACTTTGTTTAGATTTGTATCATTGATATTGACAACAAACCTAAGGTATGCTGTAAATTTTAATTTATGATATCCTAGGTTTCCATTAATCTTTTCTAATAAAGTATGTTTTTTGTTTGTAATCATATTATCTAATACTGATAATTTTATTGGTGTATATATTTCTTATATAAAATGTACTTTTATTAAAATTTGTAATTCTCTTAAATGAATGTATCGAATTTTTCTTTTGCCTTTCATGAAAATTTTTGATAGTTTTTTCATCATCTTTATCAATTAATGGTCTCGATCTCTCTTTTGCATCTACTATAATAATACTCATTTATTTATTATCTGTTTTATAATATATTATGTCTTTCTTTAGGAATAATTTTCTCATTTTGGAGAATAATTTTTCTCTAAATTTATCTCATTTTTTAAAGTTTAGTTTTAATTTTTGAATTTCTACGAATTTCTTTATGCTAAATATCATTTCTTGTGAAAAAAAATTAAGAGATGTATTGTTTTTCTATTTCTTTTACTTTTTAATTTTCTAATATTTTTTTCATTTTAAGATATAATTATTTTTAATATCTTGTATGGATTGTCAAAAAAATAGTATATTTGTAAGGCTTACAATTTTTTTTGCTTTATTATATAAGGCTTACATAATTTTTTTTTTATATCTTATAAGCTCCTTGAGGATAATATAGTAAATTGTATATATTGAAAATGAAGTCGTTTGTCACTTTTGTCAAAATGATGAAAAACTTTTTTTCCATCGATTTTGCATCTTTATTACGCCTTGGAAAGAAATTATGGGTGAAAAAAATGTGAATTATTATAAGGTTTATCAAGATGTCAATATTCAAAATGAATTATTATCAGGTTTATCAAGATATCAATATTCAAAACCCAATAGCGCATATGGGTTAAATGATCGCTTGGAGCTTTTCCAACTCAACACCATTACACTAAAATGGTGCAACTTTTTATACGCTCCAACCCATCACCAAACATTACACTAAATAATACAGGGAGAATAACAAAATTAACATCCCTCAAATTTCTAATAACAAAACTAGTACCTCTTGTATTTAAATTTATATTTTCACAATTAAAAAAATGATTAATATGTCATTTTTCTTTGAACATCCATCCAATTAGAATTGAACGACGACAATTTAGACTCGTTTAATATTAAACGTTCAATATTTTACATTCAAATTGAATATTGAACGTTCAATATTATTGGAGTGTTAGTTTTGTTACCATAAATTTTAGTGGTGCTATTTTTGATAATTTTCCAACAATATATTGCCAAATTTAGGGCGATATTGTTCATTTAGTGAGATACTATTTAGGTGATATATTTTTTCAAATAAAAAAAATTAAAATATTGTATAATTTTTATTACATATAATAAATTAAAATTATGTGTGTGATATAAAATTAGTATAACTTTTTTATTAAATATAACATAGAGCTAAAAATATAATATAAACTAAAATAAGAATTTAGTAATTGAGTAAATCATTTTCGAATCTTTTAAAATTATTAAATTTGAAACATTAATGTTCTTTTAATTGTATTGTTCAATTAAATATATCGTTTAGTTTATATAATAAAATAATATTTTAGTTTGTCGATTTTTTTAGAATTCATTATTATTAATTATTTAATAATAATATATAATTAATTAATTATTGTTAAGGATCTTGATGGGATAAGTATGATAATGATTAATTTACATAATTGATAACAGGTGTGTTTGAGTTTGACTGGCTTTTCTGTTTTATTACTTACTAATAGTAATACGTAAATAAAAAGTTTTACGACAATCACCGCCTACGAAAATGATATTCTCGTGATTTTTTTTTAGAACAGTGAAAACATGGTAGAGAATAGAGATGTTTTCAATTTATTGTTTTTAAATTCACATTCAATACTATAACTTAAAAATATGGCCAAATAATTAGATTTATTTTTAAAACTAACATTTTATTTTTAAGAACGTAAAATAATTTTAAAGTTTAATAGTCAAACAGGACTTAAGTTTCAAGTTCAGTCTTTAAAATTTTAGATGTTAATAATTATATATAATATTTGTTAATTATTATGTGGTTTAATAATATATACTTGTTTTAAATAAAAAAGAATAAAGAAGATAAAAAAAAAAAAGCAAAAGGACAAAAATGTGCTATAATTAAGACACTTTTAATATATAGAGATTAATCGATGAATTAGATATTTATTAAAAGAAAAGGTAACTTAAAATTGTATTTTATATTCATATTTATTTGAAAAGGTGTTATAAGTCTACTATTTTTTTTAAAAAGAGTTATAAAAATTTATTTTATAAAAATAATAAATTTTTATTGTTTTTATAAAAATAATAATATAAGTTCATTATTTTTATAAAATAAATTTCTACGATACTTTTTTTTATAAAATAAACTTATATTATTTTTTAAATATATATAAATTTAAGGTATATTTTTGTCGAAGATAATAAATTTTATTTTCCTTTATCCTTTATTAAAAATTAAAGTGGGTTGTTTTCGTAACGGAGCTTCTAAAAGAAAGTCGGTGAAACTTTTTGCTTTGTTTTTTGGGGCTTGGTACCTTTTCAGTACTCAAATTTTATCAAAAGTACTATAAATTGATCCTGTTTTTCAAGTGATTCCAGCTTAGTACTCATGTTTTTCAAATTGTTTAAATTTAGTCCTTTTGAGGGTTTAGGGTAACTTTTTTACTATTCATGGATTTGGGCAGGGGTAATTTCGTCATTTCATCCCCTCATTTTAATTCAATTAATTTTTTTATTTTACTTATTTTTTAGAGAAACAAAACAGACTTTGAGTGGCGTTACATAACCATATCATTCACGTTTGAAACCATAAATGTACAAAAAAGAAGATTCAAAGAAGAAACTGAAAATTTCTTTCATTCTTCCATGGAATGGGATGTGCTCCTTATTTCTTTCATTCTTCAAACTGAAAATTCAAAGAAGAAGAAGAAATTGAAAATTCGAAGAAGAAGAAGAAATTGAAAATTAAAAAAAACAAACTAAAAATTCAAAGAAGAAGAAAGAAACTGAAGAAAAGGGATAGTAAATATGTTTTGTGATACTGAAAATTCATTATTTACAGTAAAAATGGCAGAAAAATACCTCAGATTTTCCAGGCGCGAAGGAAAAAATTGACAGAATTAACCCCGCCCTAATGTATAAATTTGACCAAATCTGCTCAAAATCTAAATCCGGAACCATTTTAAAAACATAGGTATTAAATTGAAACCATTTTAAAAACATGGGTACTAAACTGAAATCACTTGAAAACATGGTCAATTTGGGATACTTTTAATAAAACTTGAGTATTGAAAAGGTATCAATCTCCTGTTTTTGCTTCAGGTTATAGCATACATGTTCACGAGCATTAAATGTTTTTTTTTTTTTTTAACTTAACTAGCTAAACCTTGTGTTTTGAAGAGTCTATTTTACAATTTTATCTTTTAAATGATTAATATGTTCAAGATTTTTATGTAAGCTTTATATAGAATAAAAACTTTATATTATTTTTCTTACAAGTATTAGTTATAGAAACAGATATTTTTCTATAGTATCTTAAAATGATATAAATAATAAAAAAATCAATAAACAGCAGAAATAGAAGCACATGATATCTTATGATATTTTTCATAAGAAATGATATTTAACAAAAAAATTTAAATAAATTCAAAAGTTAAAATTAAATTTTAAGGAAAGAGATTGATTCAAAGAATCATCTTTCTCAAAAATAAGAAAAATATTGCCAAGAAAATATATAGTTTATTATAGAGTGAGGAATAAATAAATGAGTATTTCAATTACAGATGCTAAAGGAAGATATAACATACTATTAATTGACAGAAAAATTATGATGAAAAAATTATCAAAAATTTCTCATAAGAATAAAGAAAAAATTGGGTACATCCATTTAGGAAGGATCCAAATACTAATAAAAGCACATTTTAGAGAATGAATTGATACACTAATAAAATTTGCATTATTAGATAATAGAATAATGAATCGAAAAGATACTTTATTAAGAATGATCCATGAAAATTTAGGATATCAAAAATTAAAATTCATAGTATATCCGAAATTTGCTATTAATATCAATGAGAAAAACTTAAATCAAGTATTAAACTTAAATTATGAATTTGAAAGACAAGATTTAATGAAATAAGGAAACCACTCATGTTCAGTACACTATATAATAGGGGTGGGCGTAGGTCCGATAGGTCTGCTATTAAGTTATTTTACAAGCCGACCTTATCTTAGCGGTTTTAAAAAATTCAAAACCTTAGCCGACCTTATCTTAGCGGTTTTAAAAAATTCAAAACCTTAGCCGACCTATAACTCTTAAAAAACCAACCTTCAAGCCAACCTACAATGTCAGTTTGAGGAAGGTTGGTTTGGCGGTTTTGGACCTATAATTTTACTTAAAAATTATTATCATAATAAGCAATGTAATAAAAAATACAAACAATATTTTACCCCTATAAACACTTTTTTTAAAATTAGAGCATACAGATATGTTATTATCGGTTATAAGAACTATCTATCAATATGTACCATATAGGAATGATATCTAATTATTGACACTTCATATTTGATGTTTCGCTACTCACCCTCCTAAATTTAAAATCATGATCCACATACTAAATATTTGTTTAAGACTTTTACATTGTATATTTGTATAATATTAATTAATATTTTATTTTATTTTTTTATAACATTTATTATATAATATTTAAAAAATATTTTAATATATAAAAGTGTAGGTCGGTTTGGTTTTGTTAGTTTTTATTTTTGACGGACTTAAAACCGAACCGACAAGGTCAATTTTTTAATATTTTGGACCTACCGGACCAACTAACCTCCAAAAACAAAAAAAAAAAATAGGCTCGATTTGGATCTAGACTCAGGTTGGTTGGTCGATTTTTGAAAAAAAATGTCCACCCCTACTATATAGTAAGATACTCCCTAATAAACAGTTACAACAGTTTAATATATGAAAAAAATAAATTTAGAAAATTAGATAAAACATTCTAAGAAATAAAACAAATAATAAAACCAAAAATATTAACAGACTTTAAAATTCCTGAAAAATGGAATCTAAATATCAAAGAATAGTCACTCATACTAATAAGAAATAATAATATTCCAATAATTGTTTTTACAAAATCACACGCAGTAGTTACCAAACAAGACAAAGAAATAAAAGAATTGAAATAGGAGAACAAAAAAGTTAAAAATTTAGTCTATGAAGTAATAGGAGTATAAGAATGGATAAAGAACAACATAATATCTCTATACAACTCTCTCAACATAAGAATATCAAAAATAAGTTACAAGAAATAGAATTACAAAACAATGTTAGTCTTACAAGCAAACTAAGAAACTAAATAGTTATAATGAAAGCTTTGATTCTATTAGAGAAAGAAATAGATACATTACATGATTTAAATATCTAAAAAGAAATCCTTAAAGAAATAAAAAGGAAGAAGATATTAATAATATCCCAAGTAAAATAGTAAGACTTAATAATAAATCTAGAAAATCAATCTAATCCATTTTTAGGATTAACAAATGATCCACAAAAAACAAATAATGGATTAATTCCATAAAATACTAACAAAAAAGGTAAATATTCTCAAACAGATTTTTAATAATGGAATATAGAAAAAGATCAAAAAATAAATTTATGAATCCTAAAATACTAGATATAGAAAGATTAGTAACTCTGTTGACTTTAAATGATGAGGAATTAACAAAAAAATGGAACGTAACCTATGTCCAAATATCGAGGAAGATGATATGATTGTAATAAGTGAGTCATCTAGATTAGAACCTGAGACTCCATACAGAAGATTAAAAATAGACGTTGGTCCATCAATACAAAACAAAGATGAAGGAACCTATGATCTATAAAGGAATGACAGAGAAAGGAGTAGACTAATAGAATCTGATCCACTGAAAGAAATAATTTATTAGATCTCAATTGTATATGTCATATAAAGAAAGTTTTGGATCAATGGGCAAATGTAATGAGTTTACTTATTTAAACATCTGAAACAACCTCTTCAAACTCATCAATTTGTTGAGTATTATTAAATCATAAAATGACAAAAAATGTCAATGTATGGTTTAGTAATTTACGAGATAAAATATATTTACATATGCAAAGTAATTCAGTTACAGGTACGGAATATTTGAATAAAGTAGCAAATGAAATTTATTAATAAATTATAGGTGAAGATAAATGTAGACATACTATAGAAAGGAATTATAAATATATGAAGTTAAATGGTACTTAACAAATATGTAATATGTGTTACATAGATTCTTTTATTGTGAATATGAAATATTTTATCATAAAATACCTAGAAGAGAATAACAATTCTTTCAAGAAATGTTTTATAAAAAATTACCATAAAACTTTAGAAGAAAATTGTCAAAAAAGAGATAAAACAACAATTCTTAATACATTAAGAGAAAGAATAAAAGATTCCAATAATATTAAAATATCAAGAAAAAGAAGATTTTAAGGGAGCCAAAGGAAATGCAAAATTATATTGTGATATTAGAAATTATTCATTATCAGAAAAAATATATCTATAATACTAAGATTTATAAACACAATTATAAGGGCAAAACTAAATATAAAAAGTATAGAAAAATATAAATGATGTAAGTTTGGAAAACAAAATTTTTATAAATATAAAATGATGTATAATAAGGAACCTTATAGGAAAATATATTTTATAAGAAAAATATATACAAAACCTAACAAAAGAAATTATTGCACATCAGAAAAAAAAAAAAAAAAATGTAGATGTTGGATCTACAATGAAAAAGGTCATTATGTAAATAGGTGTTTTAGTAGACTTTAGTATAAAAAAGAATTTAAACAACAAAATAAGATTTTTGAAGAAGCTTATAGGATGGAATTAGAACCAATTGAGGAATTTGAGATAGATGATATATGCAGTATCTATATATTAGAAGAAACTGCAGAATAAATAACAGACTTTGAATTTGAAGAAACATCATATTCTTATACAGATTTTGTTAATTGATGAATTATTAAGTATAACAAATTCAAATAATTCATATATAAAAATATGATTAAAATTTAAATGATATAAAAATTATTATTTACATGTATATATTAACACAAAAGCAATTATCATGCAGAACTAATTGAAAATCTCTATCTGGGAGATAATTTGATAGAATTAAATTATTTCCTAAAATTTTTAGAAAAAGAATTAAAGCAACAAATTAGCCATTTTATCTCAGATTCTTTATCAGCATAATAGATGGGGATCATGGAAGGAGCATTAGTCTATATCATTCAATAATTGTTTGACTAATAGTAATCGTGAAGTCCCAAAATCAAAAGCTTTGCAAGAAAAAGTATTCAATTATGAAATCCTCAATATTGAAAAAGGACAAATGCTTAGCCAAATATATTATAAAATATGAATGATTAACAATTCCTCAAAAATCAAAATTAATTATGCAACTATTAAAATCATAATATTTTTTCAAAACAATTTGTCTATTAATGGAGAAAATGCTGAGAAAATTACAAATTATGAAACAACATTCAACTGCAATGAATAAGAAGTCTGTGAAGAGACAAAAATATATTTTGTCACTTTGCTAAGACACAGTCAGCAAATCACAAGTGCATTTATTGCATAAAGGATAAAGAAAAAAAATGTGACATCACCAGAGGATCCATCTCTAGCAATGAGTTAGATGACATCATGGTTGAATTAGCATAAGTAATACATATAATCCTGTTGTCACCAAAATAACACAACTATTATTAGCTTAAAGAATCATTGTCAATAAAACAGTACAACTGTTATTAGCTTAAAGAGTAAGGCTAGGTGGAATAACATTCTGTTGCCATTAAATATTATTTAATATAATTTTCTCTTTTGTAAAAGTATCATTAGATCTATAAAAATGGAACTTAGTCTTAAGAAATATATATAGCTTTCTGAGCAATATCCATGCTCTATCTATCTTTTATAATCTAGTCTTCTATGAGTAACTAAGAAAACTTCTTTAAGGTTTCTAGTTCTTTTAGGTTGTAAAATATTTGTATTATGAATAAAAGTTCAGTTTGAAATTTAAATCTCTAGTTACTCTAACTTCATAAACTTAAGTACAAATCTCAGCAGATTAGTAGGATCAAAAGATCTAAGAGCTTTAATTTAAAGTGAGGCTTAAGATTTGAAGAACAAGAAAGAGACAACATAAAGCGAAAGATCGAGGTGGACCCATATTTATACACATGTTAGTTTACATCCTTGAATAACTAGCATAACCTTGAATATCATCAAATTTGTTTAGCCACCATATTTTTAAATTTGAAAATATGATTAAATGATATACATCTCATAGATGCTATTTATCTAAAGGTAGTAATTCAAACATTTAATAAACCAATACATGAATTTATGTATTAGAAATTACAATAAAATTGAAAACTAGAGTCATAAGAGTTTAGCTCCATTTTGATATCAAATTCATTATTACTATGATGTTTTTAGCATATATAGAAACAAACATAAACAAAATTATATTATCATAAAAATAAATAGATAAATTAAAAGGGATTTTAAAAGAAACAAAAAATACGAAAACATAGAAAAATTTATTAAAAAAGTTTCAATTTTAGCTACTTTAGAAAAATTAAAAGAAATTATTTAAAATGAAACTCAAACAATTAAAAAATGGTATAAGAAATGAAAGGAAAAATTATTTTAATTTATATAAACCTTACAAATTTACAAATTTACTAAACAAGAAAGACACAAGCGAGGATATTTTTGAAAAAACCATATTTGATGTTTAATCCAAACTCATCGTTTTTGTCAAAATTGTTTTATTTAGGTAAAATTGTGTCCTTTTTCTCATTTCGGCCTATATAGGTCATAAACAGGAACGTTTGATCCAAAAAGAGACACCCATTAGTGGCTTCAATTTTCGTTGGGCTTTATAACAAATAGCCCTGAATCTTGCACAATATGAACTTGAGATGATCCCAAGAGTACTTGATACTAGTAAATGTGTGGTCTTCACATGAATTTTGTGAGTTGCAAAAATATAATAATTATTTTCTCAATGTTAGGAATGAAATAGACAACATGAGAAATTACTTCGAATGACAGCTTATTTATGAAAAAAAAAATAATAAACTAATAATATTTAACAAATCTAGCCAGTAGATTTTCAACATTAAAATGGTCAAATTAATGTAGTTTAACTTGCGTTTAATATAAAATGCTTCCACTGAGTTTTCAATATCTAATAAAAATACATGAACTCAAAATAAAAGATGTTACTTTGTAGTGACTAATTTAAAGTAGTGTTATAAATAAATAAAAATATTAAAAATAAAGTATCTGCCAAATAAATATATATTTTTCCAACAAAAAATCGTGTGGAATTTTTTATGGTTCTACACGAGACACCTCTCTCAGCTCGGGTACGGTTATGAATTATCTCCTCAAAATCTATAAATTTCCATCACTAAAAAGAAAATTCTCTAAATTTAAAATTACTACAGTAAAAAAGAATTTTCTTAATATAGAATATTAAAAGTGATAATTTAGTATTAAAATATACTTTATATTTTTTTTAATGCACATATTAATTAAATATTAGATATTAAATTATTGATGTAAGATAATAAAATGATCGAAATTAAAAGATGTTATTTAAATTGTATCGATAAATAAGTTTTTCTTTTTGCTTATCAAAATTTAATATTGTTTTGCTGGCACGCAATTAATATTATCTTACCTACGTTTAGACTTTAACAGAAAAAGAAAAACAACAAATGGTAAAAGACCAAAAGATTATAGAAGAAAGGCAGGAACAATTACAAGTTGGAATAATGTAGAAAGAGGGAAAATAAGAGAAGAAATCCATAAAGAAACAGCTGGAGTATATCACGAGTAGGCAAAGCAGACAGAAGAGAAAGAGTGGGGTCCAATGAGATCCTTAGTTAGATACGAAGACGTTAACATCTCTTCGACCCCAATTTTCAACATTTAATTTCTAATTTGTCTCCTACCAATTTTGTCTTAATGAGTTATGACCCTCTTGTACCCCTACACAAAGTGTAATTCAAATTTATTTTTTTCGGTCGAAAAAAAAATATTCATGGGATGAGGAGGTAATATATCTTACGATAAGTTGAAAGAATTTTATGAATTTTAATCTTATTTATTTATTATAATTGTACGTAAAGTTATGATAAAAATATTATTATTTATTACATGCATGAATTAAATTTAAATTGCTTGAACTTATACTCTTATTTTTATTAGTTCAGCTGTTGTAGCAGCAACTAAGCTTACCCAAGTCCACAGAAGTGTATTTCTAGTTGGTCATTTTTTAGAAGGTTATATTATATATGTCATTCAAAGTGAAAAAAAATAATAATAATAATGAATTCTTGTTGCATAAAAAATTAATTTTTGATCATATATTTATAAATTACTAACGAAAACTTAAAAATAAAATTACAACACTCTTATCGTCATTTCACCTTCTTTGGTCAGATAGACATGTCATACTAAGGTGGCAATTTCTGTAGGCTATATTACTTTAAGTAATCCGAATTAGCATATTCTAAATTAAATCAATCTAATTTAAATTAAATTTAATTAAAATTAATAAAAATAAATTTAAATTTAAACAAATATAAATAAGTTAGTTCAAATTAACCTAAATTGTTAATAAATTCTACATAAATATTTATAAAAAATGAAGATTTTAGGTAATTTAAAATACTACACTAGAATACGTACTTTGATTATTACTTCATATATGATTCTTAGGACAATAAATTAATTGAAAATAGAATAGCACAACATAGATTAATAAAATATTTGACATTTTACTACAAAAGTTAATACTTAATTAGTTTAAAAATAAAAATTTTATAATATTAATTATAATTAAAGATGAGTATAATTTTTTTTGGTTTAAAAAGATGGGTAGATATGAATTCTAAAAGCATTAACATCAAATAATGTAACATAATAATGTGACAAATGTATAAATTACAACTATTTATTATTTATTAGCTTATTTTTTTTAAAGAAAAAGAGAAAAAAAAAATAACTAATATATCATAAAAGAGAAAGACTAAAAGAGATATAATATTAATTTTTTATTTTAACATAACATTTTCTCTTCTTTAATTTTTTTTTATTTAAATTTAATTTTATTACGAGCTAATAGCCTAGTCTTAACATAACCCAAATTTTTTCTTGTTATTTGGGATGATTTGAAATTAGCACAAATTTAATTTAATTATTATTCAATCAATTAAGCTACGATACACATTGTAATACCCATATCCAGCTGATACAACCACATCCACTCTTCATTTATTTTCTTCTTCAGAACACGTGCAAATTAATAAAAATATAACAAAATTAATTAATATCAAAATTCTAGAAAATAATACTTTGAAAGGTTTCAATTATTAAGGAGCATGCAATTTGGAAACAAATATATATATGTATATATAATTCCTAAAGAAATGTACGTAAGACATTTAATGAAGTTATATTTAAGGTTACTAGTGAGCACCAATATGAAGACAAATATTTTGTTGGGAGAGTAACGAGGGTTTCAGTGTTAGCATGCATGAGCTACAGTACTGAAACACTTCCAAAACTTTGCAAACAAGAGAAAAAACAATTAAGACTTGCAACAAACAAATATGAAATATGAAATATGATTTTATTTATTTATTATAATGCCCAAATCTCACCATATTTAATTGCTAAGGTCCTCTCTCTGAAGCTACCGTACATTAATGTGTTCTTTATTGGGACCCTTAATTTGCAAAAAAATGAATATGAAATATTATGGCTCTTGTCTCATTTGTTTCTTTCTTTGGCCCTTCTTGCCTTTTCCAATTACATTTTCTTAGTTTACCAACATTTTTTCTTCACTTTAACTGCCCTTGTCTGAAAAGGAATCATGGTAATTCACTGTATAGAAGTAAAAAAAGATAAACAGGAAATTATATCATAAATGGAATTAAATTGATGAGGTCAATAGAATGTGTTGTGGTCGACATATTCCTAGCGACGTTTTTTACTAGGAGAATAATTTCGGAACATTTAGAAAGAAGGAAAAACACAAAGTAAATTCAAGTACGAGCATACAGTATACTATATTAAATATGTTAAATATAATTATATTTAATTAAATTATATAAAATTATATTATAATTATTTTATACAATATTTAGTAACAAAATTTATAATATATTTAAATAAAATTAATTATAAATATTTTAATAAAATAGTTTTATTATTATAAAATAATTTACATTTTAAAGCCTGCAATGATTATGGCCTCCTAGGTACTAACAATCTAACATTATATTTAATAATACGTACTTTCAAGTCTTTACAAGTGCTATTAGATTAAAAAAAAAAAAAACATACGTACTCAGGTTTTATTTATATGGATTTGAGTTGATTAATACCCATCAAATACAATTCGAAAAAGCTAAAAGACAAAATCATTTAAAAAAACATATTAAAAAAATACAAGCCCAATAGCAATAATATAAATCCTCTATTTTATATAATTTCTCACTCAACCTATTTTAAAAATAATCCCTACTCTTACTTTATTTTTTTTTTTAATAAATAACATATATATATATTTTAATAAATAACATATATATATTTTTTAATAAATAACATATATACACTTTTTTGATAAATAACACGTATATTTTTTTTTCTATTATACATCTTATTTTTTCTTGATATAAATATATGTCTTTTTTTAAAGACAGTTTTTACTTTTCATTAAATAAAAATGATTGAATTATATAAAAAAAAATTAATTTATTCAATTATGTATAAAAATATATATATTTAATTAAACATAAATAAATACATCAACATATATTACAAAAATATATTTAAAAGAAAAACTATATTTCATGTGTATTAAATTTTAACTTAAAAAAAATTATACTGACAAGAATAAAATAAAAGAGAAAGAAAAGGGGGGGAAAAAAACGCCAACAACAACTTGTAGGAGTGGGTATTTATGGAACTCGTTAGGAGGATGGAGGTTATATTGCGCACTTAAAGCTATCATAAATTAGATGCCTTCAATTATCTTATAATTAAATTGAATAGAAAAGTATCCGATATTTTGTAACCTATTTGTAAAATAATACTGAGAAAACTATAAATGCTACCATATATATATATATTACTAATTATTTTAATTTTGCTTGAATAAATTTTTTATTTATTTTATGACATAATACTGAAAAATTATTTTAAATTTTTTTCTTTTTATTCTGTGAAATATTAGAAATTTATATAAATTTTGATTAAGTTAAATTTAGAATTTAGATAAAGAAATTTGGCCCCCCAAATATTTCACTATGGGTCCAGAAAATTAGGTACGACGCAACAACAATACAAGCGGTATCGCTCAATTGATCGAGTGTGTACGCATATATACAATGATTCATGTCAATAACGTGAGGGTCTGAATTGTGGGAATTTTTTCTGGGGAAGGTGTTGGAGTTTGTTTATACAATAATGCAATTGGGCCAAAGATGCGAAGAATGGACAAAATTTGAATTTAGAAAATTACAAATAAAGAGAGGTGGTGGTCCAAATACTGTAGAAATTGTGGAGGAAAATAAAATGAGAATAGTTGTACGTCTCCTGAAAAGAAACAGGACTCCTATGAGGGAGCATATATTGATAATTTAGCGTCATTTTCAAACCAAGTAAAAAAAAAAAAAAAAAAAACTAGCAAATAGCAACAACATGTATACCTCCAACACAAATTTAAATGGTCCTTACTTCAAATTGGGACTCTTTATATTTGGACAATTACAACACCTGATCAGATGGGGGCATGCATTATTGTAGACTACATGTGACTATGTATTATCATGTTAGTACTCCTCACTATTAATAGAAACATTTATGTTATGGGAACAATATTTTATCCTTCTATTCATATGATACATAATTTGTAATTTGTTTTATAATAAAAATAACTATGGCTCGAGCGATTTTAACCTAGTAGCACTAAAGTCTTTATGTGAAGCATGTAAATGTAAGGTTGGAGGTTCAAATCTTTGGGTGTGTAAGTTGTGTTATATTATTTAAAAGGGAGCAGTGCTACAAAAGTTCCTTAAATTATGTCATTTATGTTATTTGATCTCTGAGATTATAAGTTGTGTCATTTGGTTCTTTAGTTTAAAAAAAATAGCAAATTAAAGATAAAATACAAGATTTTAATAATTTTTTAAATTAATATTTTAATATAAAAAATATTAAAATAATATAATTTATTCTTAATTGATATCTTAATAAATAAATTTTAATTAAAAAATATTAAGATTATGTGTTTTGTTCTTAATTGATCAATTTTTCTAAAATTAAGAGAACAAATGACACCATCTATCAAAAAAGAAAATTTAAGAAATTAAATAACATAAATAATTTAATCTGATGAACCTTTATAACACTTTTTTTATTTAAAAATATAAGATAAAAAAAGAAAAAAGAAAAAAGACATGCCAAACCAATTAGCTTTTGGTGTTATGCGGAATTTAATTAACATGGTACATGACTATATGTATAATTTCACACATATATTCTTAAACATTAAAATAAAATAATTTAGTTATTAAGTTTTTTAAATCTTACGCATAAATTTATAAATTTTTAAATCATATAATTAAGTATCAAACTTTTAAAACTTCATCTAAAAATTTTATAGCTTAACAACCAAAATACATATTTGTTATTTAAAATATTTTTATACGACCAAATTATACTTAAATAATTTTACTTTTAACTACCCAAAAAAATGTGTTTTAGGTTATAAAAAAAATGTGCCACACATTTTTTAATATATATATATATATATAGATACATACATACATTGAATGGGGAGTTAAAATTAAAATTTTATATATAAATGTGTTATACTATTAAATTTTTAAATTTTAAAATACTTGTACAATTTTAAAAATTTAAAAATTAAATTATATGATATGAAAAATTTGAGAATTCAATCATATTATTTAAAAATATTTAAATTTAGAAATATACATGTAAAGTCTAGCAATATTGAGCAATAAATCATAGTTGTTCTATTCAAAGGTTTTGGGAACTTTTCATCATACGTTGATCGTGGTTTCATGCATCAACGGGCTCTACATCCAGCTCGTGCACAACTAAGATGAAACCGTGATAAATAATCTACAATTAATCACTGAGTGTCAATATCTTGTGATAAGCCAATTTGTATTTTCCACTATCCAACCTGTAATCAACAAAATTAGTAATCATAGACGTTGACTAAACTCAAACATGTTTAAACAAAAGTAATTTCCGTAAAGCGTGTGATACTTGCTCTTTGTTTTAAGAGTTAATTAGCACTTCTGTATGCTTTGCCACCTTTTTATCCTCTTTTTGACCATCCATTCTCGTCACTTCTTCCCTTACATGCTTAAAAAAATTAAAATTATAAATATTTTAATAAAATAATTTATATTTTAAATATTTTTTTTTATAAAATTTAGTTAAATTAAAATTTAATTCATTTATTTTTATTTTTATTACATTTTAAAAATAAAAAAATTATATTTTTTAATTTAAGATGAAATAAAAAATTAAGACACATAATTTTGTAATTAAAAATTTAGATACACTAAGTTAAGTGTTCAGTACAGTGTAGACTCACACCACTTAATCGTACAAAATTTATACGTAATCGTACTATTTTTATATTATATATGAATTGATTTTATAACCAAATGCATGATTATATAAAAATTATATAATTAAAATATTTAATATTATATAATAAACATGTGGTAAGAGTATATATACTGTTTACTAATCATGCTTATTAGCAAAGGTAAAACTTGGGTGTCAATTGTATTGTCTTTTGTACAAATTATGTGTGTTCATATTCGTATTTTCTTCCTAAATTCACGTACTGTTAATAATAACAAAAGTGAATATATTTACTATAAAAAAAATAATTAGCAATTAACTATAGCTAAAAAATAATTTGTTTTAAATTGTGTTGCTATTTATTTGTTTTAATACAAATTCCCACCCGTATTGAAACTTGGAGGAATATCTTTTTCAATTTTTTTATATCCTAGCTAGCATAATATTTTTTTTTAGAGTTTGGATCTTCTGTACCAAATTGTTAGTCCCTTCAATAAAAAATTGTCATGTACATTATTTTTTTTTTTAACGTCAAACAAATTTATTTCTTACCCATTAACCTCAACATTTATTGGTAGAAAGGAAAATTATTTATATGAAAAAAAAAATCAAAATTAGTTCATTTTCTTTCTTTTAAGTTTGAATTTTTTCTCATAATTTTTTTTTGCCTTCTAATTAATAGATGTCAACATTAATGAGATGGTATTTTTTTTTTTTAATAATTAAACGATTGGATACTGATAGTATAAAGAGTTTACGGGGTACAAAGCATAGCTGTTTAACATTTAAAAAAAGAGAGCAATATCTGTAACAACCTTTGATTAAAATGACACAGAGAAGACACGAAATCAAAAGCTCTCTCCCCTTTAATATACTTTAACATAACTAGTTAAAAATATGTATTATATACGTAAATTATTATTTTTATTTTTATTTTTTTAATTAATTTTTATAATATATTTAAAATAAATATAAAATTAATTTTCTTATATTTCTAAATATATTATAAAAATAAAATAATATCTAGAATCATTATTAAATGTAGTAATGATCATATAATTAAAGTCATTATTTGTTTGAATGTGATATTAAAATTATTATTGATATAGTAATTATTATATGAATAGAGTCATTATTAAAATTTATTTTTATTTTATTATTATGTTTAAATATTTTATTAATATAATAATAAATATTAAAATAATAATAGTTTAAAATATAAAAATAATTTTATAAAAAAAAATATATTAAGCATAAAGTAATAACTAAATATGTTAATTTTCATCATCACCATTATAAATAAATATGTACTTATCAGATAAAGTGGTCAAACATATATCATAAGATAATTCAAAAGCTTCATTTACTATATCTCTTTCCAGCTTTTCCGGCATCATTTCCTCATTGTGTACCTTCTTTATAAGCGATGGTCAAGATTGTAATATCACTCACACGTGCATGACAAACACTACATTGATTCTATTTGGAAAATTAATGCAAACCATGACATGTAATAGCTTTTACATTTATGGATTACAAGTGGAATCACAAAAGCTAAAGAGATTTTGAAACCATAATCCACTTTATCAAAAAATGGTAGACAAAGCTCTAACTAATTATGACAATATTTATTAAAAAAATATATATACATTTATCTAAAGCGTTTGATTTGTGAATCACTTCTTTATCTTTTTAGAATAATGGAAGAGAATGTTTGTGGCCTTTGAGAAAAGATGAGATAAGAAAGAGAGGATTTAAATGATGGTGTTATGCAGATCGAGGAACATATTGATATGAGATGATGTAGTCAACTGTCCAACCAATGGTGCATTATTGGGGGAAACATTTGAGCGGGATGAGAATCGTATTTTGTTAATTGTGTTTGTATCGTATTTATTTTATATTATTTGTGTTAGTATTAAATTTATTTTTTATTATTTGTGTTAAATTTTTATGTTAATTAACATATGAAAAAATTTACTCAAATTTTTTTTCGTATAATTTATTTAAAATAGTAAGAAATAACAAAATTTTTAAGAGCATAAAAAAAATTATTAATTAATTCTTATTAAAAAAATTTATATCACATTATATTTAATTTATATTATCGAATCATGTCAAAAAATACCACATCATGTTTGAGTTTTTTTTTGGTTACATAACAGGGTCAAAAAAGATGATTTTAAAGATAATAAAATGTTATTATACGTCAAATTATTAAATAAATCAAAAGATATATTATTATTGAATTATATGTTTAATTAATAACGTAAAATATTGAAATAATTATAATAAATATACCATATTGTAAGCGAGTATTAAAGTTGCGAACGAAAAAAAAAAAAAGAATCCATTTTTTCTTTAAAGAGAGATTCAATAATGCAAACGAGTCTAATTTTCATATTGTCCTCATCATTGAGCACCATTTAACAACTTCCCTCCATTTTTGCATAACCAAAAAGTTTGGTTTGAAAATAGATGATTGTCCCCCACTAATCACTAATAATTAAACTACTTTTAGCAAGATAATCAAAATACAACTTCAACTATTCTTCCCCTAACATCACCAATTTCTTCTACCTAGTTAATTTCTTTGTTGTACATGCAAATTAAGCTTTTACATGTTTGAACAAACATGAAAACATAATTTCTTTAAGCATCATTCCAAGCAGCAAAAACAGGGAAGTGAGCCATGGAGATAGCTGCAGCAGACCAAGAACTAGCACCAGCAGTTGGATTGACAAGCTTTGAAGCCAATGGAGGTCTTCCAAAATGGGTCACCGTACCGGACTTATCCGGGCTAGGTTCCCTTGAGCTACTTAAACTCGTTACCAAAGACGAGGGGTTGGAGAAATGAGCTCCAATCTTGGTTGATGAATCAACCAAGGACTGGCTACTAGAATTCATTGCCTCGATGCCTATAAGATCTTGGATTGCCATTGAGAATGATGTGTTTCGATAATTTCCTGAGCTAATTGGTTTCGGATCAACTACCGACTGAAGAAAATTGTTAGGTTGGGAAGAAGAAACCATCTTCCATTCAGAACCAATCCCACTGTTATTTTGAGGCTGCAAGTTGGTTTCTCTATCAAGAGCTTCATTGCTGATTTCAACGTCCTTGTTTCGCCTAGCAAGCTCACCGGCGAGTAAAGTATTGCTGGCCATGATCTTCTCAACGTCATATCTAGTTATGTCAAAGTTGGTAACAGCATTAGCTCCACGGAATTTTATAGCAGCAATATCATAAGCCTCTGCTGCTTCCTCTTGAGTACCTGCAAAAATTTATTGTATTATTAAAGAGAAAATCAATATCTAATTACAACATTCAATTAAACCGTGCAACAAAGAATAAAACAAAAGGTAGCTGCTTTCAAACATGAGTGTTAGGGTTCCTTTAATCAAGCATTTTAGGCTTTTAGATGGATGAATACTTTATTTCCACTTTTATCATACTGTCCAAAATAACAGCCTTAAAAAAAGCTTATTCTTACAGTAACAAAGAAGACAAAACCAGCCTTGTAAAAGAATCCATGACCAGTGAAAACATGGGATCAGAGTTGTCCTAAGAGCACCTTTAAAAGTTTAGTATGAACATTCACACAACATATTTGACTTTAGCTACAAATGGATAGAAACTAAAAGTTAAAGAAATGAATCAAATACGAACAATAAAAAGCTAGTATTGAGGAAAAAAGAACAAGGCAGAGCTCGTTTTGTAACGTGTTTTTTTTTTTTCTATTCAAACTCAAGTATTGTTATTTGGTAAATTTTTCTGTTTGTAGTTTTCATTTCAATTGGAAATGTGTTCCACTCTTTAGTTTAGTTTTAAGAACATGAAAAAAAGAAAAAAAAAAATTAGTTTTCATTTTAAATTTTCAATTTTCAATTCTTACTCAAACAACTATTCTTCGCATAGACCACAATCCCACATTTTTTTTTTCTAAAGAAAAAAAAAGTTGAAATTTTGAGTATATATAAAAAGCAAAAATGAGTACTAAATAAAAGGAAAAAAAAAAAAAACACATTACATGAAGTAGAAAACAAAAACTAGTTCCCTTTTATTTTCAATATATGATTGAACTTACTGAAGGTCCCTAGATACAGGTCTTTGTTTCCTGCTACTCTCCCAATCCGAGCTTGCCATCTTCCATGTTGATGATGTCTGAGAAAAAAAAAAAATTAATAATAGTAACAAAAAAGAAAAAAAATATATATATATATATTAGATTTTTTTTTTTGCTAATAAAAAAAATATATATAAGATTTAGTTTCAAATGTTGCATTATGCTCTCATAATTTGATGTTCCTTGGAAGCTTAAAATCCAAAGAACAAAAAAGAAGACCTTGTTACTCCTCTGTACATTGAAGCTCCTCTTGAAAATCCACTGCTTTTTCTGAAAAGCAAAAGACAAAGTAAGATTTTCCACTGAAACACTTTCAATGCTTAAATAAAACAATCAGATCATAAATCATATTATTTTTACCTTCTCAAGTGGGCCACATATTCTTGGCGGGTCATGTTCTTCATTAATTCAACTTCAGCTGAATAATTTTCCAACTGTAAGAAAAAATGGAATTTTAGAGACTACAATAGTGAACAAAAACAATAAACAAAATGACATAAAAAATAATGAAATCATACTGAAAAGTTAATATGTGTAGAAGGTCCCCAATATTTAAGGGCAGCAAGATCATAAGCTCTTGCAGCTTTCTCTTCCATGTCATATCCTCCTGATAATCAAATGTTAAATTAGTAATTAACTGAAAAACATAATAATAAAATAAAAAGTGGATTTAGTTTAAAAACTCATGTATAGTTTAGAAATTAGTTGCTTACCCAAATAAACTGAAGATGCACATAATTTGAATTGAATGGTATCCACAAATGGCATGAACATGACAAGCAAGAAAATTAATGACAAAAGTCAGATAATCAGAAGGTAGGGACCAAAGATTTACAGTCAAATTAATACTTCCAAATATATGCAAATGGGTTTTTGTTATCCTCACTAACCTTGCCTTCCTTTCCTTGTTTGCCCTTCTTTCTTACAACTGTTGTCCCATAGATGAGCTTCATATCTACCAGTCCATCTATGTCTGATGCAACCAAATTCAAGAAACGGTCACCAAGAATCAATCACTCAAGCAACTTTTTTATATTTTCATAATAACAAATAAGGAACAGACTACATTGTCAAATGCAAACTCAACTAAATACACAAAACAGAAAAATGAAAATGTGGAAAAAGAACTAAACGTCTTGTTTGCTTCTGCTTCAGTAAAAGCAGCTTCTGATGGCAAAAAAAGGCTTATATAGCACATTGTGAAAAATGCTTCAGTCTGAAACCATTTTTAACTAGAGAAGGGGAGGAAAAACACTCAAACATACCTTGTAACACCTCTATACTGTGATGTTCTCTGCCCAAATGTGTCAATGGACTTTCTATGCACTGGTTGTTTTTGTCCCACTTTTGCAGGACCTCTCTTCTTGGAGTCCATAACCACACATTCAGTTCCAGTAGGTGAGAATTGTCTTGGAGCAGTAACACAGCTAGACTGAGACCCTGGACTCATTGAAAGGCTAAGAGACTGTAAATCCCCACAATTCATAGTACCAACTGACCCAGAACCTCCACTTTCATCAACAATGTTGCCACTTGCTTGTTGCTCCATAGAATTTTGAGTTGAATATTGCCTTGCCACCCAGTTTTTCAGACAATAAATGGCTTGTTCTGGCATTTGAGGCATTTGGGGTTCACAATTTGAAATGTGGGTTTCTTTAGATACAACCTCTAATGGTGTTTGGTAGATTCCATGAAAGGGGATTCCAGAATAAAATGTGTGTGCTTGAATTGGAATCTGTTGTTCTTGGGTCCTAAAGGGTGGCTGTTGAAGAAGATCTAGAGAATGTTCTCTGTTATTTTCTTGTTCTGCATTTTGATTATAGTAAATGCTGTCTAAGCTTAGAGCCATTGCTTCTCTTTCATGACTACCATATTGATGGCTTGTACCTCCCAGAAAGTTCTCCAACTTTGGAGAGGAATTTGGCACCAAAGCTATAAAATTATCATAAACATAACGAAAAGGCATTTCCTTTTAAGCATTAAGCATTAAGCAGAACAAAAACATTAAATGAAAAGAAGAGTAAAGCAAAGCAAACCTTCTGTCTGTGACCTGCTAAGAGCTTCCATGATACAAAGAGAACCATCAGACTTAAGTGGCATAACAGACAAGGGTGAACTAAAGCCACCATTATCTCCAACTCCATAACACATTGCAGAGCTGTTGATTTGAGAAGGGGGCATATAGAAGCTAGTTGGATCAATATTTGAAGAAGAAGTTGAAGAAGACTGAACTTGATGGTACTGATGATGAGGATCAGAAGGAGCCTCCATTTTCATGTGGGTTGAAAGAGAGAACCCCAACCAGTTACAGTTACCATCATTACTATGATCATTCATAGACTTCATCTTCACAGACTCTTGCTTTTTCTCTTCTCTCTCTATCTCTGTACTCTTTTTTATAAGTTAGAAAGTTTCTCACCGAGTAGTATATCACAGGCTATAAGGCAACTCAATCATTAGGTGCAAATAAACTAATCATATCAAAATCCTCTTAAGTTGATTCTTTTGTTGTCTAGCTATAGAGAAAGGGAAACTCACTTTGCAAGAAACTAAAAAAAATAAAAAATACCCAACTAGCCAAAGAGGCAAGTCTCCGTTCTTAAAAACTCAAGATTTAAAAAAATTCAATGTTTGTCTCTCTAACGACAACAAAACCTGTGGTCTGTTTAACTCATAACAAAAGGAATGAATACAAGCAAGTTAAGGAAGAGAGCAACCCAAGCATTTCATAGGGATCTGTGTTTTTGAGAAAGACTAAGACTTTTGCTTTTGCTCCTCAACTCTTTCACTTTCATTCATATCTTCAAACACCTAATGGGCATATAAATACCAAAACAAATCCTGATTACCAATAATTTCTTTTTGTTAAAAAAGATAACCCAGAAATTAATATCAACATTTTCTGCCTCTCTGTCTCTTTCTCTCTCTTTTCAATGAGATAATTAAGTCGGCTGAATCTAGTGGGTTTGGCAATAACCAATGAGATGAAGTGGGAAGGGTCAAAATATCCAAAACAAGCAATGCTTTAATTTACAAGTCCACAGGGATTTATATGGATTTGACGAGCAGAACACAGCCCATCCAGTCACTTCATACAGCGGAGCCTTCTGAGCTAATTATATGCATAGGTCACTGTGTTACACGTCTTTTTTTTTTTGGTTATAATAACACGGCGTGTTATAAATTTTTGAAAGAATAATAAAATTAACATTTTTTTTTTTTTAATAATAAAATTAATATTTTTTTATGTGTTAATTTATATTTTTTTAATTAAAAAAATAATTAATATATTATTTTTTTAACATCTATCTAATTAAAATTGAACGACGATAATTTAGACTCGTTTAATATTGAACGTTCAATATTTTACGTTCAAATTGAATATTGAACATTTAATATTATTGGAGTGTTAGTTTTGTTACTATAAATTTTAGGAATGCTATTTTTGGTAATTTTTCTAAATTTTTTAGAATAAAATATTAATATTTTTATATGTCCTAATTCATCGTTAATCAACCATAAAATTTAAAAAAATTATAAAAAAATAATAACATTTTTTTAATAATTAAAAAATATAATTTAAATCTAAAAAAATATTACTTTTATTATTACAAATTTTAATATCTATGTTTTGTGATTTTTCTATAAATTTTACCTATATGAAATGTTTAAGCACCTATACATATTAATGCCATGATGTTTTGATTAGGAATGTCGAAGAATTGAATCAAATTAAATTAAATTAAATTGAAAAATTAGATCTGATTAATTTGAATCGTACAATTATGTGAGTGAAAAAATTTAGTCTAGTTTATATATTTTTAAACAATTTTTAAAAGATTTGGTTTGATTTTATAAATTTTTTAATCATCTAAATAGGACATTACCGTTATATATTATATATAATTTTTTTTAAAATATAATATATTTGTATTTATTTTAAAAAATAAAGAATATTTTATATTATTATTAAAAATTAAATATTATATTTAAATTTTTTTTTCAGTTTCAACTCTTTAACATACAATTTATAGTTTTCAGTTGTATGTATATTATGATAATTTTATCTTTTATAAATTTTATTAACTTAATTATTAGTTTATATGAGATATTATATGATTTATATTTGTAACATATTTAAAATAATTTAGTTAAATTTAAAGTTTTTTTTCATGTTAGTTTCAACAACATGATTTCGAAGAAAAAATTTAAAAATAAAAAATAATAATAAATCGTTAATTAAATTGGACTGGATCGTCCAATTTCAATAATTTTATGAGTAAAACGGTTCGATTTGGTTAAACTCATATAAATTGTCTAATTTAATTAATTTTTTTTGCTAAAAATTAAATTGGATGGGATCGGACCATGAACAACCATAATTTTGACTACTACTACATAAAAAAAAAAATTAATAAAAAAAATTAAAGAATTTCATATGGATAATATTAGGTACAAAGTGTTATCTTAGGAGTCGATAGCCAAGAGCTACATGAGACTGTACACGGTTTATTTCTTGATTGTCACATCTCCCAACAAATTATAAACAAGATGAAACTGCTAACTCCCAATTGATATCTCCTAATATATTCTGATAATCTAAGTATGAATGGTGGGTTTTTATTTCAAAAAAAAGAAAGAAAGTGTTACCTTGGGCAATAGTTTGTTATTATTATTATTATTATTTTTTTATGTCTGTCTTATTAACCAATTTCATTTTAATATTCAAATTCAACAATTTTTTATTTTTAATCTCTTTTGAATATTATTTTATGCTTTTAGTCATTTAGTGATGGATACCATTAAAATTTTAACAAAATGATCGATGTAATCACAAAAAATATAAAAAAGTACTTTTTTTTAATTGATACCTCCATTGGAGTTTGTGATTGCTCCACTATCCCAACGTAAAAAAAACAGTAATATAGGATGTTGATTATTTTACTTTACAAATTAAATATAATAGTTAATTTTTTTTTAAATAATTACATATTAATCAATTAATTATTATAATAAAAAAATTACTTGTATTTATTAATGAAAAAATTTAAATTAAATCGAATTAAACCTTACTAATAAAGATGTTAGATGTTTGAATTTTTTAATTGCGTTTTAATTACTTGGTACAAAATAATAATATTTAAATAATATAATTTCCCTTTAAATAGCTTCTTTTTCTATAGGTAATGAAATAATTTATATTATTTCTAATTTTAGGAATTAAACGACATAAATAACTTAATTTAAGAGCACTCTGCTATATATAAAAAATTCAATAGTATACAGTAACAATACCCTTGACCTTAATGTATCTTAAAAAATGTCCATTATTTATAGCAGACGTTAATAAATTTGTTATTTGTATTATATTTGCATATAAATTAATATTTTTTTTATTATAATATAAATTAATAACTAAACTAATTAAAACAAAATAAAATAAAATAAATTCTCTCTTCATCCTCCATCTTCCTCGGACTGAACAACCAAAATCTCATCAAAAATGATTTTGAGCTTATTCCCCTTCTCGTCGATGATAAATTAGAAGTCAAAATGTCAAGAAGTACAATGAATTGAACATTGATTTTTCATTATAGACTAGACAAACCAAATGATGCATATTAAAGAAAAAAAGAGGGGTTGTGCAAGTGAGGAAAATTCATCAGACGAACATTGCCAGTGAGAAAGTAAAATGAATGCTGGCATTATAGTGTCAATGCGTTGACGAGGCTAGAGTACATGATAATATATAGGAACCCTTCATTAACAAATATCATCAGAAATTTTAACTCCTTTGGTTATCTCCGTTTCCTCACTATATCGACATTTTTGTCACTATCGGCTACCTATCTCGAAGAAAAAAGGACTGTCAATGGTGATTTGAGGTTTGATTAGACTGATAGGTGGTTTCATGTACGTTTATCAGAACTCATGTGGTAGAGTCATGGGTTTCTTCCCCAATGATGATGAGGTAGCTTGTTATAAGAAATGAAATTAAAGTTATTTTCACACTTTTTTCTATTTATTCTCTGAATATTTCCTAGATGGATTATGTTTTTGTTATAATAAACATAATGTTATTATGGAATTTCGTGTTTGTCTTTTTCTCTGAATTGGTATATGAAGTTGAATTTATGTAAATGACATATGTTAGTAGATGAAAACAACAGAAAAATGGTGCTGTAATTTTGTGGTGGCTTGCGACCATTAGGTGGCTAGGCGAGCATCAACTGACGACATAGATTGGATTTGACAGTTAGAGTAGGGCTAGTAGTGGTTACTATGCTCGATGTGGAGAGGCAACTAAAGACTGGGAGAGCAATAGGTGGTTGGTAATGGCGAAAAGAATATAGGAGAAGATGAGTGATGCACAATGACTTGATAGTTAAATTTTGTATTTGTAATAAGCTCGCAAGTACACGAATCACTTGTAATAAGTGATAAATCTACTTCCAAGATCGTCTATTAAGGAATTGCGGTGGTTTTAAAATGTTATTTATTTTCTTATTTAGTTAAACAAACTATCCAAAACACTCTAACAATTGTCGGTTGTTAGAAAAGATTGTAAATTCTATAACTAAAATAAAATGCAAATAAAAATAATCACAACCAAGGTGGGATGATGGATGTATATAAGAATCTTAGTTCGCTATTCACTCATGGAAAGAATAAATTAAGCAATTCAATTTAAAGTCAAATTTAATAATTTTACGGCTAAACCTAGAAAATCTCAAATCAATGGCAATTTTCACTACAATCAATTAATTAACGTCTTTAATCTCGATCGTTAACTAATCAATTAGAATTAACTCAAGAAAATATTATAATCACCTAATCTAACACAAATCAATGCAATCAAATTAGGTACTTGTTCATAATGCACAATCAAGCAAAGATGGTGTTTCTGATGCCTAAATCCTAACACATTCTCTCTAACTACAAATCAAGATTTAGCTTATCATTAATTTATAATCAGAAATATTAAAAACATGAACAAGAAATAAATCCAAAACTCAAATATCATTAAATTACAAAATTGTTATTCCAATTATTGGAAGCAATACTAATATCCCAAATACATAAATTAGCCAACCATAACTAAATTAGTATCAATCAATTTATTCATGAGAGGCAAATATAAAATCAAAGAGAAGAAAAAGACATTAAAATACTCCAATGAATCCTCTAGCTGTAAAACCTTGAAGTTGGTTGGTCCCCTTTCTCAATTTCTTAGAGTAGCTTCAACAATGGAGGGTTTTTCTTAGTTTTGGGTGGAAATCCTTGCTGCCACAGCAACTAAGGGTGTAGGAAAAATGGCTATGAAAACTTGTATTTAGGAAAGGTATAGTGTGGTATTTATAGGAGGAATGAAGAGACACACACGTGTTAGGATTTTTAGGCATTTTTGGTACGCGGGTTGTGGTACACAAAATTACTTGCCCCGGAGCGTGTTGAATCTTGGAGGTGGGCCACGGCACACATTTTATCTTGCCACAATGTGGAGTGAAAATCTAAGCTGAAAATGAAACCTAAGAGGATGTTGCCGCCGCACATATTTTTCTTCGCAACGGCGCACCTTGTTATGCTAGCCTTGTATATAACCCTTACATAATTGTTGACTCTCAATGTAAGGCTTACATTCTTTGACTCTTGTTACTTCATTTTCACTCTTTTTGAGTCATTTTAATCAAATATTCTTGTAAGAGCCCAACAACCTACAAAACACATAAATACCTTACAAAACATGAAAATAATAAAATAAAACATAAAAATAATGCTTAAAAATATTTAAAAAAAAATATAGGTCAAAATAGTGTTAATTACATACCCCTAAATCTACATTTTGCTAGTCCTCTAGCAAAACTAAAATTAAACTACACATATATTCAGCAAAGTATTTAAAAGGAACAAATATAAAATTAACTAAACTAGCAGAAAAAGAAAAATATTACTTAAAATAGAGGGTTGCCTCCTACCAAGAGTCTTCTTTAACGTCTTAGCAAGACATTGCTAATCAATTTCTATCCACTATCATCAAAGATTTTGAAGTGTATGATATCAATTTTTTGAGCTAGTATGTCATCAAGCATGTCCTCCCATCTCGGTAGTTGTTTCTTATGAAGCACAATACACACTTTTCCTAGAATTGGTATGGAAAAGGATTTAGGGATGTGCAAGTCTTACGTGCCTTGTGCAGCATGGGAGGTGAAGATGACTTCTCCTTATTCTCCGTGGAAGGTTGTAGAATTTGATTTTTCTTAGCTTGACCTTCTTTGAGAATTGCTTGTTTCCCATCTGTGTTTTCTACATAAAGTGGTAAATTATCAAAAATTTCAGAAAAATAAATATTTTCAAAATTTTTACCACTTTGAAGGATTGTGTCATCCTTTACTTGTTCAGTTTGATTGGGCAACTCTTCTTGTGCTAGAAGTTGTTCCGCTAGTTGCTCAACTTGCATTTCTATCCTTATCAAAGAATCCTCTAAAGAATCCAACCTTTGATTATTTCTCTTTTGGTTCTTTATACTAACTTGAATAAAAGTATTTAAGTTATCTTCTAAGGTTGTTTCTTAAGTTGAATGGGTAGGTCATAAGGATTGAAATTTAAGCTTTGTATTGGGTATGAGGCATAAGGTTGGTTAGTGTTTGCTTCCCAAGAAAAATTATGGTGATTTCCTAACTCAGGAATATAGGTATAGGGGTCATTCCAAGGTGGGTGACATCCTTCATTAAGATTCAAAATCATGGTTAGTAGATGTATGGTAATCACTTGTAAAGCACAAATATTAACATCATGTCCATATAAACCACATATGCCACATACCTCTATATTTGCCAGCTTTTGGATATCAGTATTCAGCCTAATTAAGTGCTCTTTTGAATATGTTGATGTAATCTATGAACGGTGAAAGCATTTCATATACTAACAAAAATAACAAAGAAATCAAAGTACCATAATATATATCACATAAAAAGTAAATAAATAACAAAAGAAATAAAAATAAAACAATCAACTAAAAAAAAGAACTCTAAAACAAATAAAAATATGTAAGAAACTAAAAATAACAAATCAAAACAAAAATCACAAAATAATAAATAAAAAGAAAATCAAAAATCCCAATGCAAGGCTTACATTCTTGACTCTTGTTACTCCATTTTCACTCTTTTTGAGTTATTTTAATCTAATATTCTTCTAAGAGCCCAACTACCTACAAAACACATAAATACCTTCCAAAATGTGAAAATAATAAAATAAAATAATGCTTAAAAATATAGGTCAAAATAGTGTTCATCAATGAGACCTATAGTTTTTATTTTTCTCTTTGTAGAGAGAAGATAAACAGACGATGAAAATTGATCTTTTTCCTAAATAAAAATTGATTTTTAGATTTTTTTAATAAACTTACTTATGAAATTACACTTTTGTCCCTTAGATTTAATGTTTTCCTAACATCTTTAAAAGGTGATGGCATTTGTGATATTTTTTGTTGAAGTCGATTTCTGTTCAGTCGCATTCCTTGACACATCGACCCTGCACGTAACAAGAAAACTACATCACAAGGTATGGCACCGTGAGGTCACAATGTCGTATCTCCTTCAATGTTTAAGTCAATTTCTAAGAACTATGATTAGATGAGAGGGGGATTTGAAAGGTTTTGAGTATGAGCTTACTCATATATTTTCAGGTTATGAGGACCTATTTATTGGATTTTATTGAATGAAATTTTAGTAAATAATTCATATTAATTAATATTTATATTATTTAATAATAATATAAATATATGTGCAATTATAGGAATTATTTAATAAAGGTTTACCTAACTATGTGCTGATTGTATCATTTAAATTTTAGCTGATGACATCAACCAATCAAATGGCACCACACATAATTGGCTCAATTACTACCCAACACAAGCCCCTAAGTTGCCTAGGCCGCTTTGATAAGGTAGGTGGTTTAGTTTTTCTCTTGAGGTACGATGGCTCAGAGATAGTTGGCTTTGGAATGTCTTGATTGAGATGGTAGCTGGTATCCCAAGTTTCTTCATTCCATATTGTTATCATGGTCATAAGATTTTCAATTCCTATTTCGTGTTTCAATTTGAGTTCCGGTTGGAAAGTTTTGGCAGATCAAAGTTTGAAAAAAAAATCAACTATGGGCTCGTGGATTTAACTTCCCAAAAGTGATATATTTTTAGCATGATTCTCAAAAATCTTTTCCTTATTTGGTTCCTTGGATCCTTATCTAATGAGGGGTTGAGATTGATCCTGCCAGTCTATATAAAGACCTAGTCATTCACAGCCACTTCACTTCAGAATCCAAAGTCAAGGCATTGGGGAAAAGAGTTTAGGAACAACCTTTGCCTCCACTCAAGCTTGGTAAGTGGATGATAAGTGTCTAAAATACGCAAATATTCTATGATTATTTATAATTTAAATTAGGATTTAGGACCTAATTATGTTCATTTTTGTTAGATTTTTGCATAATTATTTTTTGCAAAGTCACGAGGTATACTTTGAAGCATTTCAAGTATTTTGAGTGAAAATAACACACACACTTAGCAAACGACATGAAAAAGGTGCAAACAGCAAGAAAATTGGCACACAAGGATGCACACTTTGGCCTAAAATAATTAGATTTGTTGTGATGGAAATGTTGAGTTGCAACCTGCATAGAGTCTGTGCAATTCCTGGAGCATATTTTCAGCATCCCATATATAACTCTATTCTATTGTGCTTAAGTTTTGTGTGTGCTTATAAATACGTAGTTAGAGTCCCAAACCTAGATGTAGGATTTTAGAGATACATTCAGTATTTTTCATAGAATTAGATTAGTTGCATTTAACCTTCAAGAGACAAATTTTCAGCTGAGAGTATTGAGAGAATCAAGAGCAAGATAAGAATACAAGTAAAGAAGGCAAAACTTTTGGAGAAAATTCAAGTGAAGAATTGGTTGTAATCTTTCTTCTCCTTTTCTTTCTTCAATTGTAATGTTTTTTTCATTAATATTCTGGATTAGGTTAATGCAATGAGTAGCCAATTTTCACTATTTTAGGGATTTTATGAACCCAATTTTTAACATGTGATGATCTAAATTATTCCCCCTTTGTAATTGCAATTTCTATTATATTATTTGATATGATTTTATTTATTAATTAATTGATTAATCATCAATTAATCCATATAGGCATATATGCAGCTTTGAGAGAAGTATTTATATGTTTGTCTTGATCAAATAACATGCATAGTTTTTAGGCCGAGAGGTACGATTCGTATATGTGTGATCTATAATTGACGTTCTTCATAAGTATTGATTTAATTTGATTAGCTTGAGAGTGTGATTAGGTTAGGTTATTATATTGTATGTAGCTTACTTGATAGAGGATTACATGCATAGCTTAGGGTCAATTGATCATATAATGTGTTGATAGTAATTTGGGGAGAAATTTAGATATTCACATGCTTAAGAGATTACATGCATAGCTTAGGGTCAATTGATCATATAATGTGTTGCTAGCAATTTGGAGAGAAATTTAGAGATTCACATGCTTAAGAGATTAGGAGATTATTGACTTCCAAGTTTATCACTCTCATTCATATCTCTTGGCTACAATTTGTGTTATTGAAGCTTAGCTTTTAGTTATTTAGTTTTAGTCACTATCACTTGTTGTTCAAATAGTAGTCTTAATATTCATCTTAATAGTTATACTTTTCCTCGTGGGTTCAACACTTATTTCTAAAAATACTTATCACTTCTACAAGTCTCGTATACTTGCAGTTTAGGGTAGTCAATTTTTTGGCACCATTGTCGGAGAAATTTATAACTAATAACAGATATCAAACTAAAGTATTAGCATTACTAATTTGGATGTTTTATTTTTTTTTTAGTGTTTTTGTTATGTCTAGGTTGACAGGTGAAAACTTAGTTTCTTTAGATCCAAAAATTAAAAGAATTGTACATTGCTTGAGAAGGGAATAGTTGACACACCGATCTAGGGCTATGGCAGACCACGGGGATCAACAAGCTTTGGTTGTTCCCAAATCTCTAAGGGATTTTGCAGTCTTCGAAGTAAATGAAGCCTAATCATCAATTGTTACATGGGGCATCAAAGCTAGCAACTTTGAGCTTAAACTAGATGTTATTCAAATGGTGCAAGAAAATCAATTTGGATGGTTGGTTAGTGATGATCCTAATTTACATCTCACTTCATTCTTGGAAATCTGTGACACCTTTAAGATGAACGGTTTCTCTGACGATGCAATCCACCTTCGCCTATTTTCTTTCTCATTAAGGGACAAAGCAAAAGCATGATTTCAATCACTACTAACTGAGTCAATCACTACATAGGATCAATTGGCTCAAAGATTCTTGTCTAAATATTTTGCACCTTCAAAGATTGTCAAACTCAGAAACAATATTACATCATTTCAACAGTTTGAAGGTGAACCATTTTATGAAGCTTGGGAACGCTTCAAGGATCTTTTAAGGAAATTTCCTCATTGTGGTCTTCCTACTTGGCTGCAATTACAAACATTTTACAATGGATTAATGGGACAACCAAGGACTATCATACATGCTGTAGTAGGAGGGGCTTTAATGAGAAAAATTGAAGAAGAAACATTTGCTTTATTCGATGAGATGACATCAAACAATTGCCAATGGCCGGTTGAGGGGCTAAACCCTAAAAAGGTACCTGGAGTGATAGATGTGGAATCCATAGCAGCAATGCAAGCTCAAACTAATGCTTTGCTGTTGAGCTTAACTAAGAAAATGGATGGTGGAGCAGTTGGGGCAAACTGTGTAGTGTGTGATTTTTGTAGTGGGCTTCATTCTATTGAAACATGTGGGGACCTTTTGAAGTTGTGAACTTTGTCAATAGTCAAAAATGCCAAGGGAAGGCCTACTCAAATACTTACAACCCAGAGTGGAAGAACTACCCAAACTTTTCTTGGAACAACAACAGTGGAAATCAATTTACGAGCCAAACATTCCCACATGGTTTCCAACATCCACAACCACCTCTGCAAGTTCAAGTCAAGAAGCCACCAACTGATGACACCACAAATGCTTTAATGGGTATGATGAAAAATCTTGTGCAATAAGTGCATACAAAAATAGGGCAGTTAGAATCCAATTATGAGGGTTATGGCCGCAACTTGGAAAGTAAAATGGGCCAAAAGGACCCAATAAAAGGCAATGCAATGCACTAACACTAAAGAATGGACCTTTAAATAAGGATTTGGAGGAACTTGAGAAGGAGAAAAACTGTGAAAACATAGAGCTAGCAGTGGAGTTTAAGGAAGTTATGTTGGAAAAGGAAGAAGTGACTAAGAAGTCAAGCAAGAGGTATG
Source organism: Elaeagnus macrophylla (assembly GCA_029378325.1). Lineage (NCBI taxonomy): Eukaryota > Viridiplantae > Streptophyta > Magnoliopsida > Rosales > Elaeagnaceae > Elaeagnus > Elaeagnus macrophylla. The sequence continues at coordinate 5,351,970 of CM055653.1, forward strand.
AAATCCATGATCCAATCATCCATTTCCTTCAATAACTTGCTAAACATAAGGTAGATGCTCAAATATCTACAAATCTAGATAAATTTGAAGAGCTAAATAGTAATGAATCACTCATAAACACCAAAAAGAAAGGAACCACATACATGAAGTTCCTAGAAGAAATATTTGCTAGAAAGAGGAAAATAGATGGACACAACAAACCATCACAAAAAGAGAAGTGTTGAAAGTCAAATGCCTTTTAAACAAAAGGATCTAGGAAGCTTTATCATCCCATGCACCGTTGGGGGTTTACACTTTAAGAATGCACTTTGTGACTTAGGAGCAAGTGTGAATCTCATATCCTTATTACTGTTTAGAAAACTTGGGTTAGGAGAGACTAAAACCACTTCTATGCTATAAATGGCAGATGGTACAATAAAGAAATCGGTGGATGTGGTGGAAAACATCTTAGTCAAAGTAAAGAAGTTCAATATTCCAACTAATTTTGTGATCATTGATATGGACAATAAAGAAATTTATAAGTCCTGTAGATCCCTTTGTGTCCTTGTTGGCATTCTTGAATGTAAAACACAAAGTTTTTTTTTTTTTTTTATTTTACTTAGTATTTTGTCTACCTCTATGTGCGATACTTTGCTTGTGATCATTATCACACATACTCACATAGATCTTAACATTATTGTATACTTGTATGATACACACATCATTGGGTGGTTTGAAGCATATAAATTGTATGTTAAAATATGTTTTTACTTGTATTTGTTTTCCTGAGTTAGTTGGTGCTTATGGCTTTTTCTTTAGTGAAGTTTTACCTTGAAAAAAAATTATTTTTAGTGGCTCACTGGGGCCTTGCGAAGGTCTTGCAGGTGGCTTGTCGAGGTGGTCGGCGAAGGGTCTGCGAGTGTGCACAAAGTGGAACTGTGATTCATTGGACCTCACTGAGATCTAGCAGGGGGTTCACTAGGATGGTCAGTGAAGCCTCGTGAGGGTGAGCAACGAGGTTGCAGCTAGGGCTCGACAAGGGTCCTAGAAGCTGAAAAATTAGCTAAAAATACCACATCGTCTCACTTACTATTTAAACCTTTCACACTTCTTTAATCCCCATTTCTCATACTTGTTTGACCTTATTTTTGGTGTTGTATAAAACTTATTTTTGTGTAAAATATTTTTTTCTAAATTTTTTTTTGTATCACTAATACGTTGAGTGTTGTTCCATATTAGTGATTCAGAGGTGGTTATTCACTTGAAGATTTTTGTGAATTAATTTCAAAAGGAGATTCCATATTCTCAATACATCTAGTGTTGTTTCTGTATTAAGATATGATATGGTGGTGGAGTTTGTTAGAAATAATTTATCAAAAAGAGTTTCTGTAATAGTAATACATAAAGTGTATTTTTATATTGTTATTATGAGGTAGGGTTTCCATATGAACATACGTTAAGTGTATTTTCGTATTGTTAATATGAGGTTTTTTACTCTAAAATCATATTTTGGGTAAACTGCATATTATTTGTACACATATACTGATTGCAAGTATTTGTACAACACTACATAGTAGTATGGCTCTGGAGATAAGTCGAATTCATTGAGGATCAAAGTAGTTGTGGTGACAGTAGCCAAGGTAGTTAGGACAGGTGGTCCCTAACTGATAGAGGTATTTGGCATTTTATCTTTATTGAGTTTGTAATAACTGTTTTATTTCATTTAATGAATTTGGCTGCTGACTGGTTGCCTTAAGCAACTCGTGGATGTTACCACTTAGGATTGGAACCTAAGTGGGTTTACCACATTATATTGTTGTATTTGCTTGATCTATTGCATGAGTTAGTACAATCTAAGTATCCACGGTATATGTGACAATATATATAGTATATATTAAGATTGGAAAACATTTACTACTTTTACTTCTTTATTTGATCTTTGCCTTATTTATTTACCTACAATTACTTGTTATCTATAAATTGATTTCCACTTCTTGTACGAGAGGGGAGAGTTCTTAAGTGTCCGTATCACCTAGACTTAGTTGTTCACCGAGTTGAGACTTCTCTCAAAATTCCATTTTTTCTTGGTAGACTCTTTCTAGCCATTGGAATATCATTAATCAAAGTAATTTAAGGATCCACAATAAGGAAATCATATTCAAAATTAGCAACAAGGTTCCTCCCACACTTGTAAAGAAGAGGTGAATGTCGTCACTACTCAAGAGTTTAGAGAAAAAGAGTTTGTTGAAAAACAGAAGAAAAGTGGTGGAAAACATAAAAAGAGAAAGATCAAGCAAATTTGGGTACCTAAACAACACAACTTAGATAACAAGAAGGAGACCATGGACATTAGATAATAAGAAGGAGACCATGGATGTGAAGGAAAATATCAATTTGTTCAACAAAAATGCAAGTGGAATCAAGCCTACCAAAACCAAAAAGGGGACCTTCTATTAGGAGAAGATCAAGGATCATAATGTATGATCCCTTATATAGCCACTTGCAGGTTTGTCTAGCCAAAGACGTAAAATGTGGTGCTTGTTGGGAGGCAACTTAAAGAATTTTTACTTGCTTTTCTTTCTTTTAATTTATGCATATCTAACATAATTTAAGTTTTTGTTTGAGTTTTTTTTGCCATTATTAACAAAGGATTTTGTTTTATAGGTTGGGCCGCGACGCTCACTATGTCAAGCCGTGGCGCCATGCTCATGGGTTAGATTTGGAAATTACAAAAAACTATGCGAGCTTTAGCGCCCACAATGTTAGGCCGCTGCAAGGGGCTCTCGGGTTACAAATTGGAAATTACACACAGGCTTGAGCTGTGATGTGAAATTATTTGAGCCACAGTTCGGATGCATTAACACTCCAAACCAGGCTTTAGTTTTAAATTTGCACACTATATCTAATGATGTTGTTGGTAAGTGGTAGACAATGATAGATGCACATAAGCTCCAACAAATAGGACATATCATGCATTATGGCAAGGAGTAATTGTAAAACATGAAGTACATAACACCACTTCACCATTAAAAAGCAGGATAACAGTTCTTTTCCCTTTGCTTTTCTTTATGCATGGCATATCACATTGGGAACAATGTGCATCTTAGGTTGGGGTTGAGAAAAGTGCATTTTTTAATTTTTGTATGTGCAATTTTGTTTTAATTTGTTTGTCTTAGGATGATTACCCATAACTAATTCAAACATGAATCAATGAAATTGTGATTAAAACCAACATTTAGAGTGTTGCTTAGGTTGAAGTATGGATTGAGATATGCATTAAACCTAGTGTAAGACTCTTAAAGTTTGTGGTTTGAAAGTATATTAATTTAAGTATTTGGGCCCCATTATGCATAAACTTTTGTGAACAAGTCTAAAATTTAAACAAACTCTAAAACCTAGAACCTATTTGAAATTCACTCAAGGCGAAATCATAGAGTATACTTTACTTAGGAAATGATTTATGCCATTTTTTGAATGTTTGAGCATTTCAAACCAATAAAAAAGTTTAATGTTATTAGTAGCCTTTTGAGCCTTAATGAATATTTATGTAGCCCTTATTCTATGTCTATAAACCATATAGCCTAACCTTTATAAACTATGTATTTTTTAACATGATTCCACCTTTTAAACTTTTAAGGAGAACTTACCATGTGCACACATAGTTTAGAAAATAAAAGTGGTGACACAACCCTTAATGATAATATAAAACATGATTGGTTAGGGGTTGTAAGTATTTATTTTATATTGGTGAAAAATGAGAAAGTTATAATAGGTTATATTCATCTTGCTACATAGATTTTCTAAATAATAATAATAATAATAATAAAGGCAAAAGCTACAGTGATATGTGTTGTAAAGACAATTTTAGGTTGGCCAAAATCCTTAAAAGGGATAAATGAAGTAAATAGGTGATTTATACTTGAAGTGACTTTGGTGCTTAAGAGAAATATATTTGTGTGGAACACTTGAGAAATCTCTTGTTTTGTAATGTTCCTTCCCATTGTTTCATAACCCAATACCTTAGTCTTACATTACAAATTTTTTAAAGACCTTTTGATCTTAGGCAAAGTGACTACCTTATATTGGTGAAGAATGAATTGAACAATAGGCATATGAGGTTTATGAATAGTTGCACTCTCATTCATAAATGTTGCATTTATTTGATTACCTAAAAATCATACAAAATTACTAAAATGTCCTTTAGGACTAACAAGTAAATATACTGGAGCTCTTACAACTCTGCCAGCAAACTAACTTGACTCCGTTAGTGACATCACCGGAGGTCCGAGGACCTCGTCGGATAGGTATGTAATATGTTACATACAACAATAGAGGTGTATGTAACTTGTTACATAGAACGACAGAAGTGTATGTAATGTGTTATATATAACAAGAGGAATATATGTAACATGTTACATACAACGACAGATATGTATGTAACATGTTACGTACAAATGATAGAGGTTTATGTAACAGGTTAAATAAAAAAATGCACAAATTTGGATGATTAGACATTCATGCATGAGAGTCAACTTTGCTAGGATTCTATCATTTTAGGTCCAACAAAATCGATTCCATGATTATCAAGTTATCCAATTAAGGCATTTACCTAAGCAATTGATAAAAAAAAATTGGATGTTTAGATATAAATCAATGAGAGCGATTGATGAAAATAGATACGAGAAAGAATACAAAGGTACCTCAGTATATTGGAGTTTGACGGCATCTCAGTTTCAGTCGCCATCACTAAATCACTACCTCACTTGCAACTCAAAAAGATGGATACAAAAAATGAAAGAAGAGAGCTAACATGCTTATCCAGGAGAGAGAAGCCCTAATGAGCTCCGTAGAGAACACGCAGAGAACTCCCTTGAAGAAACAAAAGAACATAGAAGTCATTGCCTTAAAGAAAATGGCATAGGAAAAATAGAGGATAAGAGTAATGGTGTAGATGGAAACAAAGACCAAGATCGCCCAAACCCCAAGTTGTTCCAACCAATTTCCAAGCATCGTCTATGCCAAATCCTAGTTCCATTAGTATTGCTTGCTCAATTATCTAACTAGGCCGATCAAACCAACTATTACTCTAATTTTCCACCATCCATCGTCTTCTCCTTGGCGATGGATTCAACATTGTCACTCGAATCAAGACCACCCTTGAGCTTGAGTGTCTTGCTCTAATATCCTTCCATCCTCTACCCGAGACCTCATCATTATTGTCATGTGGTTGAAGAAGAAGATATTTGCAAGGGTCAAAATTGTAAATACTTAACCCAAAGACGAAGACGTAGAGCAAGAATAGAAAAATATGTCATTGATACTAAAATCATGCTAATACAAGGCAATAAGTCAAGAAATTTAGATAGATTGGGATGGTAAGTGTATTATGGTCTGACTAAAAAAATAAAAATAAATAAAAACCTCTGACCTAGATAGCTTAACTAGATTTTTTTTTTGCTACACTTAATGATATCTCTTAAAATAATTAAAAATATTATGAAAAAATAATAAAAATACATACTTAAAAATTGTAATCAAATAATAGTACAATTTATGTCTAACTCATATATTTTTACCATTAAAAAAATTCAAGCATATTATTTCACATTGAATATCATTCAATTAGATACCGATCAAGTTGAACTACAACCATTTAAAACTGTTCAATATTGAACTTCATCTAATTAGACCACGTTTAATATTATTAAGTACTATATTTATTATTATAAATTTTAGAGGTGTTATTTGAGGTAACTTTTCAAATATTATCTGTGAATAAAGTGAATAAGAATGTTATAAATGATGATAGATGAAAATACCCTTGAAAATAGGTGAATTAATATTAATTAATTAAAAAAGTTATTTTTATTTTAAATCTAGCTCAAATTGAATATATGTTTATTTTTTAACATATTTTTCATTTATTGTTTTCATATATTCTCATAGTGAATTCATTTTCTTTAAATAAATAAAGAAGAACAAAATTGAATAGAATAAGAATGTTAATATTTAATTGAAATTCATTACTTTAATATTTTGTTGAATTGTGTTAGGTGTTATTATAATAATAAGAAATGTTAAGAATACATAAATTTGTATTAATTTTTGTACTTACATCAATTAGATTGTGACATATAGCAAAATTATTTTAAAAAAAATGGAGAAATGATTTATTTTCTAAAAAATTTTGTCATATTTCAAGATATGATTGATTTTGGTGCAAAAATGGATACAAATTTATGTGAGTATAACATTTCTCTTATAATAGTTGAAATTCCTCATTTTGGGTGTATAAATAGGAATAATATCAATAATACCCCTAAGGTTAGATGTAATGTTACAAATACTCATCAAGTTTCAAAAATATCACAAATATCTCTCAAATTTAATCGAAGTGAATAGTAATTTATATACATATCCAAAAAATGACATAAATAATAAAAAATTAAGAAATAATGAAAATAAAAATACATGACATTTCAGGATGTTTTTCACAATAAATAATATTTATTCAAATTTTTTTGTAGAAATTCAAAAATTCAAAAATTAAAACTAAATCTTAAAGAAATATAGATTCAAAGAATCATCATTCTCAAAATTCATGAAAATATTTTCAAGAAAAGATATAATATATTATGAAATAAGTAATAAATAAATGAGTATTACTATTGTAGATGAAAAAAGAAAATTTAATATATCATTAATTGATAAAGAAACTAGTATGAAAAAACTATCAAAAAATTTTCAGAAAGATAAAGAAAAAATTAGTACATTCATTTAAGAAGAATACAAATTTTAATAAAAGTATATTTGAGTTAAGGAATTGATATACCAATAAAACTAGCATTATTAGACAACATAATAATAAACATAGAAGATACCATATTAGGAATGATCCTTAGGATTTAATAAATTAAATTTTACAACATATCCTATGTTTGCTATTAATATTAATGGTAAACATTTGAACCAAGTATTAAGTCTAACTAATGATTTTGAAAGATGAGATTTAATGAAAGATAAAAATCATGTATTTTAAATACATTATATAGTAGGATATTCACTAACTAACAATTCAATATATGGACAAAATGAACTCATAAAAATAGATAAAATATTCTAAGAAATAAGACAAATAATAAAGCTAAAAATATTAAAAAAATTTGAAATACCTGATGAATGAGATTTAGACATTAAAAAAAATCTCTTATACTAATAACAAAAAAGTAATGTACAAAGAATTAAGTTTATAAACACCCAGTTATAAATCCGTAAAAGAGAATGAGAAATAATATAACTAAAAGAAAAAATTGAGGAAGTAAAGGAATAAGTTCATGAAACAATAGGATAATGATATCACATTATAACTTCTTTTAAGAATGTTAAAAAGATAAATTACAAGAAATAAAATTAAAAAGAAATAATAGTCTAACAAGTATATGCAATAACCAAATATTTAGAATGAAAGCTTTAATTATTTTAGCAGAAAAATTATATACCACATATAAATTAAATATTAAAGCTTTACAAAAAATAATTGAAACTCAAAACGAACTTTTTAAAGAAATAAAAGAATACAATTGTACCAAGAAATTATAATTAGATATACATAAGAAATTTATGAAATTAAGAAACGATATTCGCAACATACCAATAGGTAATGGAACTCTAGGTTATAAGCTTGTTCCATTAAAATGATTAAAAGAAGAACTTGTATGACATCAAATGCATTAATACCTAAGAGTGAGAAAAAAATGATGAAGAAAAATAAAAAAAAATAAAGCAATAATACTAGTTGAATGGAATATAGAAGAGAATTAGAGAAACAATTTATGAATCATAAAAATAAAGATGCAGAAAAATTAGTCAATCTATTTACTTTAACAAATAAAGAATTAGGAAACTACTATGAGGAAAAACTTTGCACAAATAAAGAAGAAAATGATATGATAATAATTAGTAAAATTAACTTTGAACCAGAAAATATAATCCAAAAAATTCATATAGAATCCACTACATGACCAATCCTATATCAAGAACGAACTTCTGACCCACATAGAGAGTAAAAAAATAGACAAAGACCTGAGGAATTTGTACTTTTCTATAGAAGAAGATATCAATCTAAAATTAAAGAAGGCTTACATTAGAAAACTAGAAGTAATATTTCACCAGAATTGAAACAACATAAAAACTATAAATTTGATCTATTAGATTTAGATTGTATAATAGATAGGAAAAATACTTTAGATGAATGGTCTAGTGAATAAGTGTAATCGTACAAATTTCTTCAACTATAAAATCATACCCTTAAGTTAAAAGCGTATTAGTAGCACACAAAATGATAGAAAATGTAAAAATTTAGTTTATAAATTTTACATAACAACAACATTTATAAATGCAAGGAAATGCAGCTATGGGCAGAAAATACATAAATATTGTAGTAAATGAGATATATAAGAAATTTATCAAAGAAAATATAAGTAGACATATAATTGAATCTAATAAATATGGAATTGAGGAAGTCAAATAACATTTAACAAATGTGGAAATGTATAACTTGTGTTATATAGATTCTTTTATATGTGAATATGAGATGTATTACTAAAGATTACCACCTTCTATGCAAGAGACTCATAAGAAAATTTTCTTTCAAAAATTATCTAGAACATTATATAAAATTATGATAGAAGGATGAAATAATAAAAAATAGAGAAATTGATACTCTAGAAGGATAAGAACTCTTAAGAATTGGATAATCATTATGTGCCAAGAAAAAGAAGAATATAAATGAATAAGAGGATATGATAAAATCTGTTGTTATACAAGAGATTTTATGATGCTAGAAAACTATAAATGTAATATAAAAACTTATAAGAAAAAATATAAAAAATTCAAGAAATTCAAAAGATATAAATTTAAAAAACAAAACTTTCAAAAATATTAAAAAAATATAACTAAGAACCTTATAAGAAAATGTATTTCAAGAGAAGAAGGTATAGGCTACTAGAAAAGAAAAGTTGTTGTTTATCAAGAAAAAATAAATGCATATGTTGGATTTACAATGAAAAATGACATTAAGTTAATGAATGTCCTAATCGACTTCAGCACAAAAAATAATTTAAAAATGAATTTCTACAGAAAGCAATAATTTAAAAAAAGCTTTTAGAATAGAATTCGAACCAATAGAGAAATCAGATATAGATAATACTTGTAGTATTTATATATTAGAGGAAATTAAATAAAAAACTACCAACTCAAAATATGATTACTCTTTATCAGATGATGAATGATTTGTATAGCATTACTAATCTAAATAGTACATATATAAATATACAGCTAAAGTTTAAAGGTTACACAAGTTACCATTTACATGCATGCATAAACACAGGAGCTAGTATGTCGCTTTACTTATTGCATGCTACGTAAACAAATTTATGACAATTTTAGAAGTTTTAGACTTTTAATGCCCTTTTTAATAGTTATTAGATGTTTAGTACTCCATCCAAACGTGAGTGAACTTTTGTATACTTTGGTCATAGTTAAAGAAATTATGATACTCTTTTTCTCAATAAATATGTGAGGCATAGATGAAAAATATCTATGTTTAGTATTTAAAAAAAATTAAGAAAGGTGGCATTTATTTCTATAACTCAAAATTATATTATCGTATGCATTATTTGACTTAATTATTTCATTAATTTTTAAACTTTGATTACATTCATACATATATTCTTAAATTTTTTAAATCATACAATTTAGTTCTCAAACTTTTAAAATTCTATAATATGACCATAAATTTTTAAATTTTATAATTTAGTCTCCAAACTTTTAAGAATTCATAAGTAGGTCCTAAATTGGCTACCAAAATACATATTTTTGAATCAAAGTTTTATGACTTATGTATAAAATTTAAAATTTTTAGATACCTATGCGTCAATTTTAAAAATTTGATGACCAAATCATACGTCTTAAAATTTTGAAAATTTATGTGTGAAATTAATTAAAATTTAAAAACTAATGATATAATTTAGCGTATAGTTTATACTAGATTCGTAATTGCCATCCCAATCTATAAGCATACGTTCTTCCGATCAATGCATAAAAGAAGGCTTACAAATTCTACATATGCTCTAAACATAAAATATTAACCTCAAATTTAGACTAAATTAGTGCTACATTTCCAATATTTGAATTGAAAATCTAAGTGCCTGTCAAAAACAAGAAACAACATAGTCCAATTATTATTATTATTATTTTTCCCATTTAAACATGTTCATTGAAAGCAATTGGGTGAATGCCAGAGAAGGTGGCAATTGCTCAAACAAGGAAATTTTATTGAAAATGGGATCTTGTGGGAACAAATTACCTTTCTTCACAACCTAAAATGTTGAATTTATTACAAAACAACAAAGAGGGAGACCAAAATAGCAGTCATTAATCATGAGAAAGAAAGTTAGTGAAAGCTGTCCAATAAAAAAGCAAAAGAAAATTCTTGCATAAAATGATCAAAGAGTTTTCTGTACCTAATTTTAAAATCTTCTACTTGAGAAATTTTTATGCTGTTCTTTATAAATATAAATAAGCTTTGAAAATTACCTTAAGTGACAAGGGAAACGAACGGTCAACATTTAAATCACAAACATATATTATTAATGTCAACAAACATATTTAGATATTTAAAATGAATGGGATTCAATTTGGGTGAATGGTACTTATTTCAATATGTATACCGGACAATTATCTTAATAATAAAATAATTTAAATTAATGATATGCATGTTATTAAATTTTTAAATTTAAATTTAATGAACAATTCCTAAAATTAAGGAAAAATTGGAATCAAACAAAAAGACATATTTACTGTTGGATAAACTTGAATCAATAGTTAAAAATGATTTGTTAAAAATATATGTTAAAATCATTTGTATCAAAAAAGGTCATATATATGATTAATACTATATATTATAATAAATATATTAGAATTACAGCTAACATAATAATTTTTTATTTATTATAATTATATGGTCTAACTATAATATTAATAATATTGTGACGCATGACTTATTTCAAATTTTAAATATATAGAGTATTTTTTCATCATTTATAATTATATACATTTTAGTAATTTAATTTCCAAACTTTAAGCAATTATACACATAAGTCAATAAATTTTTTAAATTATAATTTAATTTTTAAATTTTTAAAAATTTATGATCATTAATATGTATTTTAATAATCAAATTACGATATATTTGTAAATATTTAAAAATTTAAAAACTTAAATATATTATTTATAAATTTAAAAAATTGTATATAAAATTTTAAAAATTAATATATAAATTATACGTTTTTAAAATTTGTTATTTATTATATAAATTTAATTAAAATTTAAATCTTAAGTTTTCGTTTTAATTGCCAATTAAATCTCAGTTATTAAAATGTGGGCCATTTAACAACTTTCTGTTTTGTGTATCCGATTAATAAACTTTTGACAATCAATCAGGATAATATTGTGGTAGATTAGTAAATATCTATCATCTTTTAAAGAATAATGCTTTATAATATATAAATTATTAATTAAATATAAAAATAATAATATGATTATAAAACTACTAATATTTTTTAAATTGATTTAGGGCCTGGTTATTACTTATTAGTCAACACTCAGCACCTGCTTTCAGACAAAAAGTGGGATGTGGGTCTGTCACAAACTTGACAATATTCCAGATAATAATGATAAAAGTAACAACTCGGTCCCCTCTCCACACATACAAAGACGATCTTTCTATGGAATTTTTCTTTTCTTATCACATATAGGTTAGGTGGCAAACTTGTGGCAAAATAAAAAATACAAATGGATAACCAACAGAATTAATTTAGATCGGCTTAAATAATTCAAAATAATAATAATTATAATTGAGTTTAGGTTAACCTATTCCTCCATGATAAAATTATGCAAAAGGGATCGAAAAAATATAAGTTATATTTGTTATGTAGATTATCTTTAAGTTATTTTTCTAATCTTAGTCAAAAAAAAAAAAACTTACGAAGTCAAATTAAATAATATTTTTAATATTATAGTTCTTTATATTTAGTTAGTTTTTTTTTTTTTAAGAAAATCTTTTAATTTATTTAAATTATTTCAATCATAAACTAATATCCATGTCTACTATCCCTTGAAAGTAGTTAGGATACTTAAATATATATATATTTTTAAAGCAAATGGGAGACTGAAATCAGTAGGAGCACCAAGGCGTCCTATCAGAATGAAAAACAATCTTTAACACTCTTTATTTTCCAACCACCCACAAATATTATTAAATAAATAAAAAGTAATGAGTACAGAACAAAGCATCAACAGAACCTATAAGAAGGTTTGCCGACCATATCAAAAATAGTAAACTGATGTGCGAAAGATTGTACATCCTACCACCAAGTCGTTGAACAAAAATTAGGAGATCTAGAAGCCAAGCCATCAGCAGCAGAATTACCCTCTCGGTAAATATGAGAACAGTGGAAGTCCATGCGTGCAATTCGAGCCAAACAATCTGTCTAGGATGAGAGTCATCGCCATGGCACCATATGAGATCTAGTGTGGAATAAAGTCACCACATATACAGAGTCAGACTCCAACCAAATCTTCTTCCAACCAAACCTGTCTGCATATTTTATTGCATGAATAGCCCCTACTAGCTCAGCCTTAAAGGCATAGGAAATCCCTAAAGGAGCATAGAAACAACCCTTGACAAAAGATTTTGAGGTTCGAAAAATTCCCGCACAACTAGAAAGACCAGGTGCCCCAAAAGCAGCCCCATTCGTGTTTACCTTTAATCAACCTGGAGGAGGAGGATGCCAGTTAACTTCAATCACCCTTGGAGCTTGAGATGGTATACCACGAACTCGTAAACGACTAAGTATCTGCAAGTCATTCAAAGTGCTTCGCATTGCACCAGTTTGGATTAAGCCTGCTTCTATAATAAAACGCCAAACAGTAGTAAGAGAGGAACGTAAAGGAATCTCAATTCCATCATAGCAACAATTATTCTTAGTTGGCCAAATAACAGAGACAATGCGTACTTTCCATAAATTACGAACTTGAGGTCCAAAATCTCTACCTATAGCATCCCTCCATAACTCCAAAAGTGACATGTTTGTGTGGGGGCACAAACCAAAAAAAGAGGCAATGAGGTCCCAAAGAGCCCCAGTAAAAGGACACATTAAGTAAAGATGAGAGATCGTATCCTCTGATCTACCACAAATAAAGTAACGTGAAGGAAAGGAAAAACCCCACTTCTTGACAACACAATCAGTGGAAAACTTTCCTTGAATGACTCTCCAAAAAAGCATAGTGCAGGATGGAGGAATAAATTGAGACCAGACTTTTTTACCCTAATTTTTAACTTGCCCCATTGATCTCAAAAAATCATAAGCATCACGTGTGGAAACATCTCCTCTAACTGAACAGGACTAGACCCGAGTATCTTTCATACTTGTTAATATCCATGGCTACATCCGGATGAGAGTCAACAAAATTTTGCAGCAATCGCCAACCATCTTCCTTCTAAAATTAACCAACCAAAGCATTCAAAGGCATATCAACTGGAAGCTCAAGAACTCTCTCTATTAAAGGCAAACCCAGCCAATTGTCCGTCCATAAATGAACCAATGAATTCGTACCTATCAACCAACGGGAGTCGGAAATCAAAGCATGGAAATGGGTCCACAAGCCAGGCCAAATAGATGAGCAAATATGATACCCTCTAGGAGTATCATTCCTATAAAGAAATCACCTTCGTAAATACATCAAGGTGCGAGAGGTTCCTTTAATTAACCTCCAAGAAAATCATCGCAACATGACTTCATTTAGAGTTTTCAAATCTCTCAGACCAAGACCCCCCTCAGCAAGAGGATGATAACAATCTCTCTAGGCGACCTGAACTAATTTCAATTTGTCCATATGGCCAGTCTAGAAATTTTTTTGGATGACTTTAGTAAGCTCATCAAGAATCGCATTTGGCCATCTATAAATTTGAAAAGAATGCAGGAACGTACTTTGGATAATCGATGCAATCAAGCAGTGACGACTTGCTAGAGAAAGTAATAATCCCTTCCAAGAATCTAAATGAACTTTAACCCGATCTGCACCCTGGAACCAGCATTAATGTGGGGCACCCCAAAAAAGAGTCACCCCTAAATAACTCATAGAATCACCACCCAAACGCATACCCGAAAGCTCTTGAATAGATTGAATTCCACTTCTCGAAACCCTCTTATCGAAATAGATGCTTGATTTTTCAAAGTTAACCAACTATCCCAATAAAACACCATAAAGCTGAAAAGCTTTAGAGATATTCTGGATATTTTGAGAACTAGCCCTTACAAAGGTGATCAAATCATCTGCCTAAAGAAAATGGGTAGGAGCTGTAATACCATGAGGAGAAGAGATATGGGTAAGCCGACCATCTACAGCCATGATAGAGAGATACCTGCTAAGAAAATCACTTGCAATGCAAAAAAGCAGTGGAGATAAAGGATCACCTTGTTGCACCCCTCTAGAGCAAGGGAAATAACCTTTAGGAGAGCCATTCATGAGAATAGAGATTCTTGTAGAGGTAAAAAGACCATATATCCAACCAAGAAAAACCTCATCAAAGTCAAAACACCTCATTACCTCAGTAACAAAGTCCCATCTTATCGTATCGAAAGCCTTCCAAATATCGATTTTAAGAGCAAGATTTTCATAACGACTACGAATATCCAAAGCATTGAAACACTCAGATGCCCCTGCCATGCAATCCTCAATACTGCATTCCGAAATAAAACCAAATTGATTTGAAGAGTGAATATGAGAGTAGATAATCCCAAGACGAGTAGCTATTATTCTCGTGATAATCTTGAACATGAAATTTTCAAGTGCAATAGGTCTGTATTGGTCAACCTAGCTGGCATGATCAACCTTAGGTATCAAGATGGCAAAACTAGAATTGAGCCTGGGATGCATCCTCCCTGTACGAAAAAATCTTGTATTGCCCTAACAACATCAGAACTTACATTGTCCCAACAATGTTGGAAGAAACGACCAGTATAGCCATTTGGGCCAAGACCACTCAAAGGATCCATATAAAACACCATGGCTTTTATATCCACTATAGGAGGAATTTTCCTCAAGGAAACGTTATCCTCCTGAGAAACCAACTTTGGAACCACTGAATCAATGGTAGAAAAATCTGGAGGATTCCCCTTTATTGGCTCTAAAAACATCCTCTTATAATATCCCACAATATGACTTACAATAGCATCCGAATCATGGCAAATATCACCATCAATCTCCAAATGGGATAGAGGCGTTTGAGCCCTTAAACGACGAAACATAGAGTGATAGAAAGGAGTATTCCTGACTCCGTCCTTAAGCCAATTTAATCTAACCTTCTCTTTAGAAGTAAACTTAAATATAGTTACAAACATTTCATTAGAAGTAAACTTCACCCAATTGACTAAACAATGAGCTATCAGCACTCCTAGGACAAAAGCGAACCATGCACACAAGAAGGTGACTTGGTTAAATACCAACTTACATCTTGGGAAATCAGACCCACTTTAGAACTATCACTGGTACCCATTTGAACTTTTTGAGTAGCCACAAGAGAATCACTTTCAATATGACACTTACAAGACCTCTCTTAATCACCAATTCCTTAAAGCCATAAGTTCGACAGTCAAAAGCTGAAATAAAAGATACTTTTAAAGGTTTTTATATTTAGTTCTTTATTATAAGTTTTTAGTGTTGCCTACAGATTTGGTTTTGAATATATAAATGCTGAAACATATCATTTTTTTATAATCTTTAATTGTTATTTATTTTAAATAATACACTTGATGTAAATAGCTTTATAAGAGCTTGACAAAATGTAATGCTTGTTGATTGAACTTTAATAATATTAAGTAGATTTTTTGATTTATAAAAAAGGACCAATTAGCTAAAAAAATGTAATCAATAATTTGATTCAGTTTGAACTAGCTCGTTCTAATTTGGTTTGTGTTCAACCTCACCTTTGGGATATACTGACTTGAAATAGCATATTTTTTCGCCCAATGTCATTTTTCCCTTTATCACTCAATGATGACGTTTTCACTCGTCTATTTCTTCCCTATCATAGAGTTTACTGAGCTCCTTTACTGCTCACTCTCATTCCAGCAACGATTTAGGTGGTAATTACTTTTTGTAGCCCAAGATTTTTTTCTTTTGGTTACTGTAATCATCACATTGTTTTAGACCATCCCATATGGTCTAGTAAAGAAGAAGTTTCAGTTGCTCTTTTGTCTCTGATTCTAGATTCTCTACTGCTATTTGTGCAATGACAAGTAAGAGTTATGTTTATGGAATTTATGATTAAGGGATAATACAACAAATGCATTGAATTCTATAGTTTATGGTTTTGTTTGATTGGTTCCTTTCCATCTGCTATTTCTCTTTAAATTTCATGATAATTTTTTTTTAAAATCTTGTTTGATCTTCTATGCAGGATTTGTTCAAAATGGATAAGGATCAATGTTCTAGGCTTGATATGATAATTGTTGATATAAGTGATAACATCTAGCCTCCTTTATAACATGTTACATTCATTTTTATTTTTTGTATGTAAGATGTTATATTCACCTTTACCATTATATGTAATAAGTTACATTTACCTATGTCGTTGTATGTAACATGTTATATTGATCTTTGTCATTGTATGTAACAAGTTACATCTACCTCTACCATTATTGTAATAAGTTACATCCATCTCTGCTGTTATATGTAATATATTACATATTTCTCTGTTGAATGTTACATACACATTTGTCGTTGTATGTAACCTCTGCTGAATATTACATACACATTTATCCTCTATCATTGTATGTAATATGTTACGTACCTATCCAACGAGATCACCAGAGCTCTGGTGATGTCACTAGCGAAGTCCCTAGAGCTCCAGTTAGTTTATCACAGAGTTGTTGGAGCTCTGGTGTATTTGTTTGTTATCCCTAAAGGACATTTTAGTAATTTGTATAATTTTTATGTAATCAAAACTTATATTTTTGGACATATTTTTGCTAGTTTTGAAAAATGTTAGTTTACAATCTAAATGTAAACTATTTAAGCCCAAAGCTTCGCTTTTAGTCTCTTGAATTAAATTCTATTTGAGTTAGAGTTAAACCAATTCTAACTAGACTAATTCGTGCCAACTCAAATTGGCACGACATGTATGAATGGAGATAGATTAATAATTGTTTGCTTTTTTATTAGAATTTGTTAATTATCAAAAGGTTTAAATCATTGCGATAGATTACCACATTTGTTATTCATGTTAGCACTCATTTATTTTGTTATAGGACAAAATTGTATTATTGATTATTTTATACAACATTTTTGGCAATCCATAAAATATAATAAGATAAAATTGATAATGAATATTTTAATAAATAATTTATATTTAAAATAGTGTGTAATTTATTTTATATAGTTTTGGGACATATCAAGACAATTTCATTATAAATTTTTTATTTAAATTAATATTTATTTATTTTTATATTTTTATTAGGATAAAGTGTAGCCCTAGTCCAGTATCTTTAACAAAAGTATACTTTAGACCCGTATCTATTGAGTGGGGTAGTACAAGTCAGATAACTATATAAAAAGGATCGCAGAAGTGCATTTAAAAAAAAATCAATCAAACAAGCATTTTACACGCGTTAAGTGATTCATTTATAGGGGTAGATGCTGAAAATTAACACCCTCCCTCCAACCACCCATCTCCTGTCCCTTTTGCTATCATTAACAATTTTTTTAATGCTTTTAATAACTTTAAAATAAAGCAGCAAAAGATCGAAGAACAACTCTTACTGTTGCTAAACTGAGATAGATTAGAGAAAGGAAGAGTAAGAGTCGTTCTTCAATCTTTTGCTGCTCTACTTTT
Organism: Elaeagnus macrophylla; assembly: GCA_029378325.1. NCBI lineage: Eukaryota > Viridiplantae > Streptophyta > Magnoliopsida > Rosales > Elaeagnaceae > Elaeagnus > Elaeagnus macrophylla. The sequence goes on from CM055653.1 coordinate 5,369,905, forward strand.
AAAGCTGTTAAAAGCTTTAAAAAATTGTTAATGATAGAAAAAGGTTTAGGAGATGGGTGGTTGACGTGAGGCTGTTAAGTTCCAGTATATACCCCTGTAAATGAATCACTTAATGCATGTAAAATGCGTGTTTGACTGATGTTTTAAAAAGGGACTTTTGCGACCCTTTTTATATTTTTAACAGACTTATACTGCCTTACTCAATAGATACAGGTCTAAAGTATACTTTTGTTAAAGATACCGGACTTGGGCTACACTTTATCCTTTTTATTAGATTTAAAAACAAAAAAAAACATTAATTTTAATTTAGTTGAAAGAAAAAGAGAAAACAATAATTTTATAATTAAAAATTAAAACAGACTAAGTTAAGTGCATAATACTGTTTAAATCCAAGGCGAAACCCCTGGTGGGAATAAATTTTTATATAACCGTATAATTTTTATTTTATACAATGTGATCTAACTTAACAATTGATCTCATAATTTTGCATAAATTATGCACTTAGAATATTTAGTGTGGTGTAACAAATATGTCATTAGAGGTTGTAAGGGTTTGAAGAAAGGACCTATCCCTTAACTATCTTGTTATACTGTTTTATCTTTTAAGATAAACTTGATTCACCAACAACATAACATTTGCTTTCTTTCTAGACCAACGCTAGAACAAACAACAAATAAATAAAAAGTATAGCCTCGTTTAAATTTTGACTTTGGTTGGTAAAGTGGTTTTTGAAGAAAAATAACCCCTATGTTTAATAAATATAACTAGAAAGCATACCTTCAAAATCCATTTGTTTTGTTTGGACAACACCTATAGTCTCGTAACTTTTATCAATTCTATAATTTGGTTTTCTAATTTTTTTTTCTGTAGAAGTGGCTCCCTAACATTTTAATTTCACAAATTTGGCCTAAATGATGTTGAAATTTCAGTATTATAATAAGCTTTAACACATTAAGATTATTTTTCTTATGATTTAGTTTCTTAATATTTCAAATTTAACACATTTAGTCTTTTAGATCAAATTTGTGAGAATTTAAAGTTAGATGATCAAATCCAATAAACGAAACAACTAGGAAATCAAAGTGTAGAATAAGTATCAAGTCATTTAACTTTTTGTTTTTGATCTATTATTTCCCATTGTAATTTCATTATGTTAAAATAATTTGGTTAATAGATTTTTTTTACCATCGAACGGTGGTGGTTAGTGCAAAAGTACCACTAAACCTTGGATTGTTATATAAGTACCATTGCTATTAGATTATTAATAAAATTAATAGAACCATTTTAATGGTGAACGTACATATGTAACGCTTTTTGTTAGTTTTCTTGACAAATTCTAACAAAAATTGTACGTATGTAACAATATCTAAAGTCCGGTGGTAGCTTTTTGACAATTTAAAACTTAGTGATACTTTTTTAACAATCATCATCGTTCGGTAATAAAAAAATCTATTTACCCAAATAATTTATATCCTTTTCCTTCTTGTAAGTCATTTAATTCCTCTGTATCTGTGTTTGTATTCTCATGTGAAAAACATGGAGTCTGTTATTTTACATACTCTTTTTTCTTCCTCTATGTAAGGTCAATTACTAACGATTCAGTATTGCATACATTCACATAGAACTTAATACTTTGTATGTTTGTATGATACATATACTACATCATAGTTGAGGGCATGGAGTTCACATGCTAAGTTATGTTTTTCTCTGAATTTGTTTTTCATTGTTAAAGGGTATTTGTGAAAAATTACTTATTCTTTTGTATGTGTCTGTTTCGTGTGTGTAGAATTTCGATGTAGACTTGCAGCTTGAAGCTTAGTTGGAGTTGTAGTTAGTATGAAGATGGATGTGTTGATTCATGAAGATGGATGGAGCATTAGAAGATGAACATACTCGGAGTGTAGGTGTGTTGGGGGTGTTTTATTTGTCGGAGTTTATTCAAAGGAATGAACACTTGTATGAATATATTATGTTTGATGCTTGCCTTGTATAGGTTGTGTAGTATTTTTCTATTGAAAGCCAGATTGTAAGTCCTTTGTATCATTGTTGGCATTTTTGTGTGCAAAATATGAAATTTATTTTATTTTATTTTGTATTTTTGTCTACCTCTATGTACGGTACTTTACTGCGATCATTGTTGCACACACTTAAATAGAATTGAACACTTTTATACTTGTATGTTACACACACCATAGGGTGGTTGAGAGTATGTAGTTTGCATGTTTAGGTGTGTTTTTACTTGCATTTATTTTTCACTAATATGGGTATTTGTGGAAATTTTATTTACTAAGTTTTTATTTGAAAAAACTATTTTTCTTTAGTTCACCGAGGTGCTCGTCAAGGCCTTCGCAGTGTGCTCCCTGTGGTTGGTCGGCAAGAGGTCAGCAAAAATGTTTTGTTTGTTTTTCCACTCATTGGACCTCGCTGAGGTCTCCTTGTTAGCTTGCAAATATAGGTTGATGAGGGTTTCAATTTTGGAAATTTTTTCTATAAATACCCATTCATTTCTTTAGTTTTTCTTAAGAAATTTGTGAGCAAAAACTCTGATATTTTCATATCTCATTTTGTGCTTCTAAAAATCATATGATAGCTCAAATCATTACTACGTTGATTGTTTTTTTTTCCGTATTAGTGATTTGATGTTTTGATTTTGAAAAAAATATGATTTCGTAGTTACAATATATTGAGTGTTATTATGTATTGTAATACGAGGAGATTTTATGAAAAACACAGTTTGTGTTTTTGTGTGAACAATATATTGAGTGTGATTCTGTATTATTGATTAATAGTTTTTATAAATATTATTTACGGGTGAGTGTTATCTTGTGTAGACTTCACGTATACTGATTGCAAGTATTTGTACCATACTATGTGGTGGTTTGGTGCTAAAAATGAGCCAAATTCATTGTGGATCAAAGCTGTTAAGACAATTGGTGAGAGCATCATAGGTATTTAGGACGGGTGGTCCCAAATGAAAGAGGTATAGGCATTATACCTTATCAAGTTGTACAATTTATTTTCTTTTAGTAAATTTGGCTATTGAGTATTTTCCTTAAGTAACTCGTAGATATTACCACTTAGGATTGGAGCTTAAGTGAGTTTACCATGTTATATTGCTGTGATCAATGATCTGTTGCATGTGTGAGTACAATTGGTGACTTATTATAATATTTGCCAACATTGGCACATATAAGAATCACTCAATAATTGAAAGGTTTTTTTGTTTACTGTATTTCCTGCTTGCTTTACTATTACTGTTAGTCTTTGCTTTGTGTAATAGAAGAATGATTCTTAAGCTGTCCTTATCACCTTATCTTGGTTGTTAGAAGGGTTCAAACTCTTTCAATTGCTATTAGAGCTGGTACACTCTTTTTGGGTTAAATCGCTCAAGTGTTTCTTTCCTCTCCCTCGTATGTGCTTTTCTCCCCTGTTTTTGATGACTTTGATATAAAAGAATTGGTTTCTAGACTACCTCTATTTGAGGGCATGAGCTTTGCCTATAGAAGATCTTAAATGTATTCATATCTGAGATCCTTTGATGATGTGGTTTTGGTCCTTCATTAAAAATGGATGGAAGATTCCTTTTCAAACATTAGATGATGGCATTATTGTTCCCAAACTTTTTGATCTTTGGATCAAAGAAAAACTTCATTTAAGTGATAAGAACCATCTTGGACTTTACATTCTTATTGTAGTTGTTCATGCTTGTGATGAAGTTCATCTGTCAAACTTCAGAAGCTCAAAAGAAGCTTGGGATTACTTGGAGAATACCTATGGTGATGATTTTTGTGTTGTTAACAAAAAGATGATTTTATCAAGGATGGAATTTCAAATTATAATGCTTTAATGGCATCTCATGATAAAGAAAAGTCTACTCCATCCTCAAGCTGGATAGATGCTAAAAAAGGGTTTCTTTACAAGAAGTCTAGATGATTTGGTGTATGAACACCTTATGATGAAGAAGATTATGTGAGATATTGATCATAGTATTAAGAAAAAAGACAAGTATCATTTGGAGATTACTAGTCAGCTGTTAGATGTTTCTCTTAATAGTGAGAAAAATCTTGAATCTTTAAAGCTCAGACTGGATAATCATATGAAGCCTATTCAGATATTGTTGTGTGACAATGAAAAGTGCTTATCTCGCATGGTGACCTTGAGCAAGCTATTCATCAGGAAGAACTTAAAAGATCTTCTATTACAGTTGTACTTAACACTTCTTCAAATAGTTTTAAAGACAGTACTCAATTTGAGCATGAGATTTTCATTTTGGAAAATGAAAAAGGTTTGTTTTGAATCTATTTTGGATGATAGAGAGACAAAGATTGATCATCTTAAGAAACAATTTGAGGTAGATTCAAACTCAATTAAACTTCTTGAATCTTATTTATTGGATAAATCCAAGATGGTTGGTTCTTTCTCATATGCTCAGCTTGTTCTGGAAAAGAAAAACTCTAATACTAGAAATACTATTCAAAAATTATCCCGTAGAGCCCAACGACTTGATTGAATGTTGAAAATTGGAAAATTTCATAGTGATATGAGAGACCTTGGTTACATTGATGAATTGATTGTCCCTTCTCTCTCTCTTCCCCTGTATGTTCAAGCCAGCACCTATTTATGAGTCTTCTTCTCTGATTTCTAAAGTTGATTCTTGTGACTTTGTCTTTTTCCCTTACACCTAGTATTTCCTCTTAGTTTGATGTTAACTTGTTGAAACACTCTCTTTCTCTACCTTTTGAAGCCATCTCTATCCAAAGTGAAGCTATTTCTTACCTAGAAGAACTTAGATTGTCTTAAGTTAACCTTAATTCCTCACATGATCATCTTTGCGACATTGTTCACACTACTCTTAAGGCTCAAGTTTCTAATCTCTAGTATTTCAACAATGGTTGCTCAAGACATATGACAGGAAATAGGTCCTTCTTTACTTTTCTTGAAAAGGTGGATGAAGGGACAATTACCTTTGGTGATGGTAGTAAAGTTATAATTAACGAAAAAAGGTATCATCTATGCTTTGGGAATTCTAGAATTTCAAAACGTCCTCTTTGTCAATGGACTTTAAGCTAACCTTATCAACATTAGTAAAATATCTTATGAAAATTGTTTTGTTAAGTTCTCTAATAGAGAATGTACGGTGTATAATGGCTTAAGGAGTGTCATTGTTAAGGGCATCAAATCTAGTGATAACTGTTACTGTGTTAGTTCGTCTCCTCCTCCTCTCTTTTGCAATAGGACCAGCTTGAGTATTGAAGAATTGTGGCGTCAACTTCTTGGGCATGTCAAGTATAAGATGCCGAAGAAATTGTCTAAGTTTGAAAATGTTAAAGGACTTTCAAAAATTTATTCTTAACTAGATCATTTGTGTGGACCTTGTCAATTAGACAAGCAAAGTAAATGTCAACACAAGAAAAATTTGCAATTGTAAACTTCGTGACCCTAAGTGTTGCTCCATTTGGATTTGATGGGATCAATGCGTATTGCTAGCATTGGAGGTAAAAAGTATATCATGATCGTTGTTGATAACTTTTCAAGGCACACTTGGGAATTAATTCTTTGAGAGAAGTCAAAAGCTTTTATCAACTTTAAAGCTCTCTGTACAAAGATTTAGACTGAGAAAAGCAAATCTATTGGAAATATCTTAAGAATAAGAGTGACCATGGAATAGAATTTGAGAATTCCCAGAGTTTCAAACTTTCTGTGATGATCTTGGTATTCAATATGAGTTCTCTACACCAAAGACCCCTTAGAAAAATGGGATTATTAAAAGACAAAACAAAGTTATTAAGGAAATGGCCCGTGTAATGTTAGCCAGTAATAATTTTGCAAGACATTTTTGGGGTGAAACAATTAACATGGCTTGTTACACTTTAAACCAATGCTTCTTAAGACGTAGTACTAGACAAATTTCATATGAACTTTTTAATAAAAAAAGACTCAAGATCAAGCCTCAACATCAAGCATCTCAGAGTATTTGGAAGTACTTGTTACATTCTTAGAGACAAAGAGAATTTGGATAAATTCAAAGGTAAGTGTGATCTTGGTATTTTCTTGGGCTATTCTCTAAAGAGTCATGCTTACAAACTTTTCAATCTAAGAACTTCTGTTTTTATGAAATCAATCGATATGGTAATTGATGATTCCAGGTCTACTTAGATGGTTGAGATTGATGATGGCAATCTGTTTGAAAACTAGGGTCTTATTGAAGTTACTACGGTTGATGAAGATCTGCCTATCATTATTGTTCTATTCCTCCCACTACTTTTGCTTCTACTTCTACTTCTACTTCTGATGTTATGGTCAAGCTAAATCTTAAGTGCACGGGTCAGTTAACAAATAATAAGTATTTTCAAGAACAAGGGTTGTCTTATCGATGAGGATTGAATTAATAGGTATTTGAGTACCAAACTACAATTACACTAAACTATTTAGGCTAAGATAAATATAGGTAAAATAATAATAAAACCAAATGAACAAGTTAAGCATAAAAGAGTCATAGGAATCGACCATCCCAAGCAATTGCCAAACCAATTATATTATCAATTGACTCTACCTTATGCATACATTCCTCTCTCAAGTAAACTGTAAACAGTATAATAATATAACCTAATCACAATCTTATGTCAATTAGATTAAACTACTACACATTAAGAACATCAACTATAGATCACATACATAAGAATCATACCTCTTAGTCTAGAAACCATGTATGTTGTTCAATCAAGACAAACAAATAGATACTTCTGACAAAGCTACCTAATTGCCTCTATTTATAATTTTTAATTAGACAATTAATTGCAACTAGATCAGATTGAATAATATAACTAAATTTGGAATCACAATAGAATAGAAGAACAAACTAAATTATTATATTAAAAGATCGAGTTCAAGAAGATCTTAATAACAAATTTAATTTCATAAAATAATCAATAAAACCTAAAAAATATTGAGTTAAAATAGAAGAAAACAAATTAACACAAAAGGGTAGAGAAAGATAAAACCAATCTCCGTTGTCACTCAAAAAATCAATATCTAACTGTCACTTTGGTGGAACTAAACTCTAACACCTTCAATGATGAATACTCCTTTTGCTATGCCTCATACTCTAAATTGTTGCCTCTTTTCTCTAAATTACGTAAGTTAGTTGTGGAATGTGTGAATCAATTTGCTTAGAGTTTTATTTATAGGCTAAGAGTTGTAAGTCATATGCAATTGTAGTCCAAGTAGGAGTCATAATGCAAATAGGAGACTTGTCCAAATAAGAATATTGAAAATTTGGCACTTCACGTATAGAAAATAGCGTGTGTTATGGCCTGAAATAGTGAGCATCGCGGCTTAAGGCTCTTAGATAACCAGTGGAAATAAGCGCACTGCAACCCCACTTTTTCAGAGTCTTGGATTACTAGTGTAAAAATGTGCGTCGTGGCTCAAATAATTCTCTACCTCGGCGCCAAGCTCCCTATGCTAATTTGAGTTTCGTTTTGCTCATTTTTCCTTTGTTTTCTACCTACATTAAAACAACTGAACAAATATTAATACAAATAGTGAGGTTAAAAGTAGTTAAATAACTCTACTTTTATAGAGTTATCATACTCTCAAACTTAACTCTTTGCTTGTCCTCAAGCAAAGCCAAAGCTAAATAATAAAGAACAAATCACTAGTCAACATGGGTAGAATATTTACTAACAAATTTAGTCTAATAAACGTATATTTAATTGAAATTATTCCCCTCAAAGGTTGTGTAATCATATTATATGGAGGTTTACATGTCATTAATCAACTTTCCATAAATACAAGTGTATACAAGATTTTTGATGAAATGACACGATGTCATTAAATGCATTTATGAAATTAACTTGATACGAACCAGATCGCGCCACCAACAAGGCCCGACACGTATCATGGACCCGGCTGAAGAGGGGGTGAAATATTGGCGTAGAAAGGCGCACCACAACACGAGCAAGGGCACCAACATGCGAAACATGGGAGTGCCGAGCTAATTGTGGAGTTGCTGAGTTTTGGAGCTGCGCCGCGGCATGACATTCCCCCGCCGCGGCGAACAACTTTCTGTTTTGTTGGGATTTTTGGCCAGAGGTGCCCGCCGCGGCATGAAATATGTGCGCCGCGGCGCGAGTGTTTCTGTTTGAACAAGAGGGCTCGGCAGATGTGCGCGCAGGACGAGCAGACGCGCGCGCAGCATTGGGCAGGTGTGCGCGCAGAGGATCAAGGACGTGCGCGCCGCGGCATGGCTTTTGGGCGCCGCGGCACAAACCTCTCGGGTTGGATGCTTTTGTTCCTCGCCGCGGCATGGAGTTTACTCCGCCGCAGCCCACCTACTTTAACTTTTGTAATCCGAGCCTCCTCGCCCCGGCATGAATATTTGCCCGCCGCGGCGCAAATGTAAAATGTGTAATATTGACCATTGGATCAAATCCAATGGCCCAGATCTTGTCTTTTCTTTTAGGTTTCATTTGTACACTATAAATAGGACCATATGTGCAGCCCAAATGTAATCTTTGATCATTTTATGAGAAATTTGTTTGAAAACAAATTGAGAGCCCAAGTTGCTCCTTGCTTCAATACAAACCAAGAACTTATCAAAGGATTTGCATCCCTTTGTGGTGTTCGCCCTCTTCTCCGTGCATGGTGCGTAATATCCATGTGTTGAGGTGAGTTTCCTGCTATCAAAATCTGTGGGTTTGTGCTTAGAATCCCTATCAATTTGTTGTTGGGTCTTGAACTGTCCCCTTTTGGTTCTCTAGCCTCGTAGCTAGTTGGGTCGATAGGAATCGTGTTGCGGGGTTCGCATCATAACTTGTATGAGCATGTCAATAAATTATGGTTTAGCACAAGTTTCATAGGTCTATTTGTCACATCCCTGTCCACTAATGTAAATAATGCATTTAACTAAAGATCAAAAGGACTTGCATGCTTATAATATTAGGCTTTGGTAAGGGTAGGCAAATGGTGACATTCAATCTCATTCAACACCTTAGCTTGGTTTTTTAGTCATCATACAACATGTAAGACACAATTGAGTTTTCTTTTGATGTTCTAGTGCACCCTATTTTTTATTTTTCATTATTTTTTTTCACATTTTTTTAGCAACATCATAACACCCCTAAACTTATTTTTTTTGAATTAATTCTTTTTATTCAAGAGGATATTGGTGTTGTGAATTTTTTTTGTATATTTTTTATAGGGTACATCACACTTCACGTTACTCTATAGTACAATACATGATTATATTTTCATATAAGCTAAGAGTGCAAGGGTAATAGTTGTACACATTTTCGATAGGCTCACATGTATTTTAAGGACATGAAATATATTTTTATAGGCTCAAAATTGGTGACTAATGACATATATCATGGTTAGCTTGAAAGGCTTAATTGATTCAAAATAAAGGCCTAAATTACTTATAAAGCTAAGTACTATTTATAATTTTGCCTCAAAGGGAGATCAAATAAATTCTAAAACATGGAAGACCTAATCACATGACATAACTCACACCAAATTTTCTTCTAATAAGAACACCAAAATCAATCATGGCATGTACATAAAAATCAATCAATCCAATAAAAAACTAGCAAGCATACATAAGATTCATGTAGGTATTTCAATAAACATGCTAAATTTCATGTCCTAGTCATGACAACCAATTCTATCATTGGTTTATCGATTTTATATCAAGCATACATGCATTTAGTTCCATATGTTTATCAATTTCTATCACTTATTATTAAAAACAACCTAATTTTTTTTTTAAAAATGGTGACTAATCACAAAAGAAAAGAATGAAATTTCCTCCCCACACTTGAATTGCATATTGTTCTCAATGTGCAAAACATAAAGTGAAACAAAGATAATAGAATAAAAGGGTAAAGAAAAACTCCCTTAATGATACTATGTTCTTTTCAACTTGATATGTCCATGTAAGCACCATTTCCACCCTCTCTTGCTTTATTCACATAAAACAACAAAGAATACTAAAATAAATAAAAATAAAATGTAAAATATGAAGGTAAAATTTTAATCACTTGGGTTACCTCCCAAGAAGCATCACATTTTAGGTCATTGATTAGACCATCCTTATCCAACATGGCAGATAATACACATAGTATTCCATAAATAGCCAATTGAAGGTTTTATAGTTGTTGGGTCAAGATCATCATTATTTCCCATTGGGTTCCAAACCAACTTTTTCTTAGTTAAGGCATCAAGACCCACTTGTAGAATTTTGAAGCTTTCAACACCAAATGCTTTTCCAAAGGCTAGGTCAAATAAAACAGTTGGAGCTTCATTGTTGAGCTTGCATTCCTCAAGCTCATTACTAAAGTCTAACTCATAGGTCATACTGGCACCAAAGGAGATTTCCATGGTTCTTATGATCTTGAAAGTTATTAACTCATTTGGATTCCTCATAGTGAGCTCCCTTTTTTCTACATTGAATTTAAGTACCTCGGTTGCTTTGAGTTATATCTCTCTTCCTTAGGAGTCTCTTTTTTCTCCTCTTGAGCTACTACATGCTCCTCAATTGTGTCATTTGGTTTGTCTTCTACCACATACTTAGGATCCTCTATGTCTTCCACTATCTCATATACTTCACCCAAATTAAATGTTTCCTCATGGTTGGGCTTTTTGTCTTTTATTGGTATGTTCATGTTGTTGTCACCAAACAAAATGCCTTAGATTTGGGTGAGGTTGTAAGATAAAGATTGAGATTAATGAGAGTAGTCCATTACATATGTTGGCCATGTAGAAGGTGTTCTCTCTTGATTGTGGCTCAAAGTGTTGTAAGATTGACTCTCATAATCTGAATTTTGATAGTATGAGTGTGATGGGTTCGAATTAGTATATAAATTGTTGTACGCGTGGTCTTCTTCATTCCATGTGTATGTATGCATTGTATGTTGTATGCGTTGAGTTTATATGTAGGACCTCAACTTGAAAAGATCAGAATGTTCTTGTATGGAGAGCTTCCCCATAGTACTAGCCCGTTCAATGCATGCTATGAGATTGGTTGCCTCCTCAATTATCATCCTTCCATCACCTAGCTATCAATACAAAACTAAAAGAAAAAATATTGTACATCAAAAGATAAATAAAATAACTAATAAAATTAAATTAAAAAAATGTCATGTCAGTAAAAAGAAAAAGTTAATAAAATAGTATGAAAAATAAAATAAAATAAAATAAATTTATTTTTGATTTTTTTGATTTTATTTTTGCCTAAATTAGTTTTGGTAACTCTAGTATCGATATCAAATCACAAATTAATGCCAATCCTTGGACAACAATGGAAAAAACTTGGTCATGTTAAACTGCAAGTGAACGGATAAGTGTAAAAGTAATAAGTATTTTTAAGAACAATAAATATTGTACCCACAAGGATTGAATTAATAGGTATTTGAGTACCAAACTACAATTATACTAAATTATTTAGGCTAAGATAACTATAGATAAAATAATAATAATATTATAATATTTACCTTAATGGATCCAACCCAACAACACTAATACGTTAAGCACAAAACAGTAATAGAAATCAACCATCCCAAGAATTGCCAAATAAATTATATGATTAATTGACTCTACATTATGCATGCGTTCCGCTCTTAAGTAAAGTACACCTAATATAATAATCTAACATAATCACACTCTCAGGCCAATTAGATTAAACTACTACTCATTAAAAATGTCAACTATAAATCACATACACAAGAATTATACCTCTCAGTTTAGAAACCATGTATACTATTAAATCAAGGCAAACAAATAATACTTCTTTCAAAGCTACCTAGGTGCCACTATGCATAATTGTTAATTAGATAATTAATTGCAAGTATATCATATTGAATAATATTATTAAATATCAAATCACAATATAATAGAAGATCAAACTAAATTATTATATAAAAAGATCGAGTTCAAAGAATCTTAACAAGAAGTTTAGCTTCATGAAGTATTCAATAAAACCTCAAAAACATGGAGTTAACATAGAAGAAAATAGATTAACACAAAAGGATAGAGAAAGATAAAATCAATTTTCGTTGTCACTCCATAAATCAATATACTCCAACTGTCACTTTGGTGAAACTAAACTCTAACACCTTTAATGTTGAATTCTCCTCTTGTTATGCCTCATACTGTAAACTGCTGCCTCTTTTCTTTAAATTATGTAGGTTAGTTGTGAAATGTGTGAATCCCTTTGTTTGGTTGCTTAAGAGTTTTATTTGTAAGCTAAGAGTTGTAGGTCATAAGCAATTGTAGTTCAAGTAGGAGTCATAATGCAAATAGGAGACTTGTCCAAATAGGAATGCTAAAAATTTGGTACTTCATGTATGATGTGTTAAAATGTGTACTCGCAAGTGTACGAATCACTCGTAGGAAAGTGATAAGCAACTTCCAAGGTCGGTCTCTCAAGGAATTGCAGTGGTTGTAAATAACTAACTTTTAAACTAAAAAGAGTTCTAATGAAAACAAAGCTCTAATTAAATAGAGTTCTAGTGAAACTAAAACTCTAAGTAACTAGAATCCTAACGCTAATAAAACTGTAAAAAGGTTGGTTGATTTCGGTAACGAGAACAATCATACGACAATTAAACTAAAACAATATCGCAATCAAACAATCAATTCAATTAAATCAAATATCAATAGAGGATGTATGGACGTTTAGCTTGGTTGGCCATGCTTGCATCGAAAAGGTATGGTGATATAACATTAACGTCCTATAAGAACAAAACTACCGGCTTTCCTTTTAATTACGAAACTCCTTTTGGCGGGGGTAGGTCTCTTTGTTGATTAACTAATTAACTGCCTTTGGCGGGGGTAAATTAAATAGCAATCAAATTATGCGCAAGGAAAACATGCCAATCAAATTAATGCTATGACTAAGTCACTAACTTGAATCTTTGATTAAGTGTTTCGGAATAGAGTTAAGGTGACGTTCCTCTAACTAAATTCTTAGGTTTTTCAATCTAACTACGAACATCAAATGGGCCCATGATTATTCATAATCAAACATTTAAACATGCTCTTAATCAAAAAGTATTTTATTCATAAGTCAAAAAGATACACCATACACAATTCTAGCAAACATGGCAACACAAACTAAACATCCATAATTAAATTAGCCAGACATGTTCATATTATTATTCATAGACAAATAAAATATGATCATACACTTTAACAAATAAAGAAGATGAATTAATTCTATAACAACAAGGAAAACCTAAATCTAAATACCGCTTATGGATTGGTTGACGTACTTCTCCGTAAGCTTTATCTTCGATTGTCGTTAGCTTCCTTGAATCCTTAGAATATTGTCTCTCGCTTCGTTATAGTGTGGCAACGCTCTCAAAACTGATTGAATGTCGTGTTTGGGTCGCAAAATTGAGAAGAGGAAGAGTTGTGTATGAATTGGTCAAGTTATTTCGAGTTGTATGTAAGGGGGACTCTAAGGGGGTATTTATAGATGTAAGGGTTTACACGAATCCTATGTGCCATAGGAATAGGCGCGCCGCGGCATGCATTTTCCCCGCCGCGGCGCAACACAAATTCTGAAAAATATGCAAAAACTCGAGAGCTCCCCGCCGCGGCATGCAATTCCCTCGCCGCGGCGCGCAATGCTTCTATGTTTTCAGGATCAAACCCGAGAGCCTCACGCCGCGGCATGCAATTCTCTCGCCGCGGCGCGCAATGCTTTCCTTCTTTTCACGTCCCCCCTTACATATGTGATGGCACTATATGTAAGGCTTACATATTCGTCTTGATTAGTCCGTAACTCGTGATCCGAGCGCCGTAGGTGTTCCGTCTTCGCGTGTTTTCATCATTTGAATCATTTGACGCTAAAAACACCTGAAATGCACTAAAATATACCCGTGACTCCGAATGGATAGATTTATGAAAATAATCGAAATAATAGTCATAATAAATCTATATATCAATCAATCAAGCATAATTAATCACGAAATATTAGTGCTTTTCGAGCACTCATCACAACCCCCAACCAGCTTCTTGCTAGTCTCTAGCAAGTGAAGCGACCTAAAATAAAATTAAAAACAAATGAAATAAACTAACCTAACCTAAATCACTTCCGTAGATTGTCACGGTTGCATTTAGCGTATGCAACAAGCCTTTAAACCCCTAGGTGGCCCTAGTGGACGAGTTATAGTCTCGTGAGGGTTTCCAGTGATGATACCCGCAAACATCGTATGACTCTCAAAAATAAATAAAAGACTCTAAACATACTTGAATCAATCCATGCATACATCTCAAAAATTGTTAACAACGATTGGCACATAAAATAGTCAAACATCACCTAAGCTCAAAAACAGTCCAAACATCAAACTCATCATGGTAATCGAATTTTGAACAACCAATCAAACCACAAACCCGTTAGTTATACTATCTGACCGTGTCATGCATGATATTCATAGATTACATTTCAATATCTCATAAATGTGCAAGTAAAATATGAATGTGAATTTTTGCACTTACAAATTCCATATGCTCATTTTTCAAACTCATCTCCACTAATATAGAAACTAAACTACCTAGAATCAATAGGACTCCATTAAGCTTGTAAAGTTGTGGCTAGGTATGTGATAATGAAAGTACAAAAATGATGTTTTCATATGATAAGAGTACTTTTTATTTCACAAGCATATTTTCAACTTTTTCTACCAAGTGTTCTTTTCATCCTCCCTTAACTTCAAATGTCCTTTGGATCTTTTGCTTGATTTTCTTCTTTATTCTTGCTTATTATTTCGATCATCATCAATATTTTTTTTTTTTTTTGATCGAAAAGCAAGATTTACATTTACACAACATAATTGCTCATGAAAATCAAATATTACACTAAGTACTCTTATCACTAAGGGTAGTTTAATGTATGTCAATGTTGAGTCCAAAGGTGTGCTATTGATAAAATATTTCGGGAAAGCATGAAAAGTTCAAACGGTCCAAAGATGGCCTAAATCATTTTCTAAGTGGCATTTGTTTCTATTATTTCGCTTCAACGTGTTTTCAAATGAGTTCTAGAGATTGTTGAGACTTAAAACATATCATGAACATGCATACATTCCACAAATCAGAATAGTTAAACTAACCATGCAAACTACCACAAGTACCACAAAATTCTCAAATTAGATGAATCCAACATTTATGTGCTTCGTTGCTTAGGTAAAAATCTAACATCTCTCATATGTCATCGTCATTACAATCATGTTAATATCATAGATTTCCGGATTGAATCAAGTAGACACGACACTAACTAAAAACAATTCAAGTGACAAAGTTAAAAATTTAAAATTGGTCATATTTCATGCTCATGGAATATTCTTCCCACCCCCAACCTATTTTCTGCATTGTCCTCAATGTAAAAAGAAGAACAAAAGAAATTAAGAAAAAGTGTAAGAAGTTACCCCCCTTTCGTATGAAATTGTGTCGTTACTCGCTATGCTCCGGTTCACTGTTCCTCGCTTCTCTCATGAAGAATGTATGAACATATATTGAACCTCAAAATGTATGCACACAATTCACATTCAAACCCAATTTTTAATTATAACTAAGGCAATTGAAGACACAAAAACATCAAACAAAGTTAAACAATCCAAAATAAATAAAATAAAAATAAAGGAAAATAAAAGAAAATAAATGAAAAAGAAATAAAAGAAATAAAGACAACGAAAGAGATACGATACCGAATGGGTGCCTCCCATTAAGGGCTTAGTTTAACGTCTTAGCAAGACGTGACTGATCTCGTGTCTATTCCTCGAGGAGATTTATTAAATCAATGCTGTTTAAATTGTGATCTCCTTCCAAATAAGGCTTGACACGATGCCCGTTAACCTTAAATGGTTCTTGTGTTTTCGGGTTGAGCAACTCGATGACTCCATGTGGAAGTACGTTTGCAATTGTATAAGGTCCGCTCCACCTAGAATGTAATTTCCCTGGAAACAAACGCAAACGTGAATTATATAATAGAACTTTCATTCCGGGAACGAAATACTTACCGAGAAGCCCTTTGTCGTGATAGCGCTTAGTGCGCTCTTTGTAGATTTTGGCGTTTTCGTAAGCTTCGTCTCGAATTTCCTCAAGTTCGCTCAATTGAAGTAATCGTTTTTCTCCAGCTTGTTCCATGTCCATGTTGAGCTTCTTAATAGCCCAATAAGCTCTATGTTCTAACACAACCGATAGATGACATGCTTTACCAAAGATCAGCCGGTAGGGACTCATACCAATTGGAGTTTTGTACGCTGTACGATATGCCCACAAGGCATCATTTAGTTTGACTGACCAATCTCTCCTTGAGGGGCGCACTGTGTGTTCCAATATCCCTTTGATTTGTCGGTTGCTCACTTCCACTTGCCCCGAAGTTTGGGGATGGTATGGGGTAGCCACTCTATGAGAAATGTTGTACTTCTTCAAAAGTCCATTGAAGAGTCTATTGCAAAAGTGGCTGCCTCCATCACTAATGATCGCCCTCGGTGTGCCAAATCTGCTAAAAATGTTATCCTTCAAAAATTTAACAACCACATTAACGTCATTAGTTCTAGTGGGTATCGCTTCTACCCACTTTGAAACATAGTCAACAGCGACTAGTATGTAAATGTAGCCAAAAGATGGGGGGAAAGGACCCATGAAGTCAATCCCCCACACGTCAAATAATTCCACTACAAGGTTAGATGTCAAAGGCATTTCGTTACGCTTACCAATGTTACCGGTCCTTTGGCATCTATCACATCTCAAACAAAACATGTTAGCATCTTTAAATAATGTAGGCCAATAAAAACCAGATTGTAATACCTTGAAGGCCGTTTTCTTACCACCAAAATGGCCTCCGCAATGTAGCTCATGGCAAAATGTTAAGATGCTTTCATGTTCTTCTTCGGGAACACACCTCCGGATGACTTGATCTTGACATAACTTGAACAAATACGGGTCATCCCAAAAGTATTGCCTGCAAACACCGAAAAACCTTTTCTTTTCCTGAAAAGTAATGTTAGGTCTCAAAATACCACTTGCTAGATAATTAACAATGTCAGCATACCATGGATTTGGACCTATTGTAAACAATTGTTCATCAGGGAAGGTTTCAATGATTGTGTCCTTACTTTCACCTTCAACATGTTCATATTCAGTAATCAACCTAGACAGATGATCAGCTACCACATTTTCAGTTCCTTTTTTGTCTTTGATCTCTAGGTCAAATTCTTGTAAAAGCAGGATCCACCTAATGAGTCTAGGCTTAGCATTCGGTTTAGTCAATAGATATCTCAAAGCGGCTTGATCCGAATGCACAATGACTTTAGTTCCTACCAAGTAAGACCTAAATTTATCAAGTGAGAATACCACAGCCAATAACTCTTTTTCAGTGGTGGTGTAGTTAATTTGGGCGTCATTGAGTGTCTTACTCGCATAGTATATAACATGTAATCTCTTATCCACTCTTTGCCCCAAAACAGCTCCTATAGCATAATCAGACGCATCACACATGATTTCAAATGGTAAAGACCAATTAGGAGCAACAATTATAGGTGCAGAAGTAAGCTTATCCTTTAAAGCATTAAAAGCAACAAGGCATGCATCATCAAAATCAAACAAAATGTCTTTGGACAATAGATTACATAATGGACGACTAATTTTGGAAAAATCCTTAATAAACCGTCTATAGAAACCCGCATGTCCTAGGAAACTTCGTATACCCTTAACAGATGTAGGTGGAGGCAATTTTGCAATTAAATCTACCTTAGCCTTGTCAACTTCAATTCCTTTGCTAGATATGACATGTCCTAGCACTATCCCTTGTTGGACCATAAAATGACTTTTTTCCCAACTAAGCGTCAAATTGCATTCAATGCATCGTTCTAATACTAAAGTTAATTTATGCAAGCAATCATCGAAGGAATTACCGAAAACTGAAAAGTCATCCATAAATACCTCAATAAATTTCTCCACCATGTCCGAAAAAATTGACATCATACATCTTTGAAAAGTGGCGGGTGCATTGCATAGTCCAAATGGCATTCTCCTAAAAGCGAAAGTTCCGAATGGGCATGTGAATGTAGTCTTCTCTTGATCCTCCGGAGCGATGGGTACCTGATAATAACCTGAAAGGCCATCCAAAAAGCAATAGAATTCGTGCCCAGCTAGTCTTTCTAACATTTGATCAATGAAGGGGAGGGGGAAGTGATCCTTTTTGGTGTACAAATTCAGTTTTCTAAAATCGATACACATCCTCCAACCCGTAATTATCCTAGTGGGCACTAATTCATCTTTCTCATTCTTAACCACGGTTATTCCAGATTTCTTAGGTACCACATGAACGGGACTAACCCACTTACTATCAGCAATTGGATAAATTACCCCTACTGCTAGGAGTTTTAGAACCTCTTTCTTAACTACCTCTTGCATGATCGGGTTAAGTCTCCTTTGTGCGTCTTTAACAGGTTTGACATTGTCCTCCAAATTTATCTTATGCATGCACATTGCCGGACTAATGCCTCTAATGTCCCCTATACTCCAACCTATAGCCTTTTTATACTTCCTAAGCTCTCCAATCAATTTATCCTCTTGGTTTTGGGTGAGTGTAGATGATATAATAACAGGGTATGTTTCATTCTCTCCCAAAAACACATATTTTAGATGCTTAGGTAGTTCCTTAAGTTCCAATTCAGGTGGAGCAATCTCATCATTGTGTGGGACATCCAATAAATCTAGGGGTGTACTAGTGTCATCTAGTGATATGGCATTGTCTAACAATTCACTGTACTCCCTAGTCTCATAGTCTAAGATGTCATCAACCTCTCCAATCGTAAGTGCTACTTCCAATTTATCATCTAATCTAGCATGCTCAAAAGTATCATGAATTATTGGATCTAAACATTCCACAAAAGAACATTCATCAATAGCAGAAATGGAAGGGTAAGGAGATGAATCAAAAACTTTAAAATGAACAGTCTCTCCTAAGACTGTCATTGTCAACTTTCCACTTTGGACGTCAATGATGGTTTGGGTAGTGGCCATGAATGGTCTACCCAAAAGAATGGTGTGCTCCTTGTCCAAAGATGGATTATCCTGCATGTCTAAAACCACAAAGTCAACAGGTATGATTAGGTTATCTACCTGTACAAGTAAGTCCTCAACCATGCCCTTCGGATATTTAACAGATCTGTCCGCAAGTTGAAGGGACATGGTTGTTGGTTTTAGCTCTCCCAACCCTAGCTGCAAGAAAATCGAGTAAGGCATCAAATTGATACTAGCGCCTAAATCAAGCATTGCCTTAGCTACTTTCCTATCTCCCATAGTAATATCAATTATGAAACTACCTGGATCTTTTAACTTAGGAGGTAGGTTACGTTGAAGCACCGCACTAGCAATTTCAGATACAATCACTCTCTCATTAAGCTCATACTTTCATTTCTTAGTGTTTAGTTCCTTGAAAAATTTAGCATACGAAGGTACGTTCCTAATTACGTCTAACAATGGCAAATTGATATTAACTTTAGATAACATGTTAAACAAATCAAAAAACTGCTTATCTTGCTTACTGTCCTTTAAACGGTGTGGGAATGGTATCGGTGGTCGGTATGGCTCCGATGACTTATGTAGTGTAGGTGGATTAGATGACTCTCCAATTGTTGCCTTTGAAGGCTCTTCATGCTGGTCACCTCTTTCCTCCAATTCCTTAGAAGCATCGTTGTCATCTTCCATGTTACCTGCACTATAAGGTAAATCATTAGAAAGTTCAGGTAAAATTTTATTAACGACCTTACTACTCCGAAGAATTGTGACAGCTCTGGCTTGTTCGGGTTGACTGGGCAGCTTTCCCGTCTCTTGCTTGTGCATTTGTTCCGCTAGCTGCCCCACTTGCATTTCCACTCTTTTCACTGAAGCTTCCATAGAGTTCATCCTTCCATTACAAGATTGTATGAAATTATTTAGGGTTTCCTCTATGGTCGGTTTATTTTGGGGAAATTGTCGGTTTATGTTTTGGCCTTGTGTTTGGTTTTGGACAAATGGTTGACTATTGTTTTGTTTCCATCCAAAATTAGGGTGATTCCTCCATCCAGGGTTGTAGGTATTTGAATAAGGGTCGTTCCTAGGTCTAGGTTGGTACCCTTGCATTAAATTCGCCTCTTCAGTAGTACCTGTGTAAGGATCACCTGTAAAAGAACAAACATTAGCTCCGTGTCCATATGAACCACAAACTCCACATACCTCGTGTTTTGGCATTTGATTAACATTGGAAGTTGTGAGAAGTTGCACTTGTTTTGTCAATTCAGCAAGTTGCATGGCCATTTCATTGTTGGATCCCAATTCGTGGACTCCAGCTCGTCTTCCTCTAGCGCTCTTTTGTTGGGAATTAGCTCCCAACATCTCGAATAGTTCGTAGGTTTCATCCGCTGTTTTCTCACCCATAGCTCCTCCTGCAGCATTGTCAACTGTGAATTGACATTGTAGCGTCAATCCGTCATAGAAAAACTGATTCTGTAGCTGCAATGGGAAGTGGTGGTGTGGACATTGTATCAACAGCAATTTGAATCTGTCCCAAGCCTCGTGGAAGGGTTCTCCGTCCATCTGCGAAAAAGTAGCAATTTTTGTTCTTAGATCAGATGTCTTTTGATGGGAATAGAACTTACCCATAAATTTATTGTAAACATCGTCCCATGTGACCAAAGAACCGGGTGCCAACGTCATTAGCCAAGACTTAGCTCTATCCTTGAGAGTGTATGGAAAACATCTCATGCGTAGTTGATCCTCACTAAGTCCCTGCAATGGAAAGGTTTGCACAGTAGCATACAGTTCACGCATAAAATTTAAAGGATCTTCATTAGGGATACCGTAAAAGGAGGGAAGCATGGAATAATGAATATTTTTCAATTCATAATTCCTAGCCGCCTCTGTAAGTCGAATGCACGATGTGGCGGTCCCAATGATAGGTCTTGCAAACTCTTTGTTCATCATTTGCCTAGCTACGTTGTCACCCATTGTTGCTTGCAATTGTTGTTGGACTTCTTCCTCTTGAAATTGAATATCCAGTTTCTTTGATCGGTGTTTGACTCTATGTATGTTGTCAATGAAAGGAGAGAGTTCCTTGTTAAGTGATCTCCTACCCTGCATGCACAAATAAAAAGCAAACAAAGATCAAGGTAGCAGTGAAATTTGAAATTAAGCACTATTTTTTGATTTTTTTATTTTCTGATTTTTTTTGGATTTTTTTTTTTCGAATAAAAATAAATAAATAAAATAAAGAAATAAATAAAATAAATAAACAAATAAAAATAAATCAGAAACTCTAAAAAATTAAAAAGAAAATTATTTAAAACGCCAATTCCCCGGCAACGGCGCCAAAAACTTGATGTGTTAAAATGTGTTCTCGCAAGTGTACGAATCACTCGTAGGAAAGTGATAAGCAACTTCCAAGGTCGGTCTCTCAAGGAATTGCAGTGGTTGTAAATAACTAACTTTTAAACTAAAAAGAGTTCTAATGAAAACAAAGCTCTAATTAAATAGAGTTCTAGTGAAACTAAAACTCTAAGTAACTAGAATCCTAACGCTAATAAAACTGTAAAAAGGTTTGGTTGATTTCGGTAACGAGAACAATCATACGACAATTAAACTAAAACAATATCGCAATCAAACAATCAATTCAATTAAATCAAATATCAATAGAGGATGTATGGACGTTTAGCTTGGTTGGCCATGCTTGCATCGAAAAGGTATGGTGATATAACATTAACGTCCTATAAGAACAAAACTACCGGCTTTCCTTTTAATTACGAAACTCCTTTTGGCGGGGGTAGGTCTCTTTGTTGATTAACTAATTAACTGCCTTTGGCGGGGGTAAATTAAATAGCAATCAAATTATGCGCAAGGAAAACATGCCAATCAAATTAATGCTATGACTAAGTCACTAACTTGAATCTTTGATTAAGTGTTTCGGAATAGAGTTAAGGTGACGTTCCTCTAACTAAATTCTTAGGTTTTTCAATCTAACTACGAACATCAAATGGGCCCATGATTATTCATAATCAAACATTTAAACATGCTCTTAATCAAAAAGTATTTTATTCATAAGTCAAAAAGATACACCATACACAATTCTAGCAAACATGGCAACACAAACTAAACATCCATAATTAAATTAGCCAGACATGTTCATATTATTATTCATAGACAAATAAAATATGATCATACACTTTAACAAATAAAGAAGATGAATTAATTCTATAACAACAAGGAAAACCTAAATCTAAATACCGCTTATGGATTGGTTGACGTACTTCTCCGTAAGCTTTATCTTCGATTGTCGTTAGCTTCCTTGAATCCTTAGAATATTGTCTCTCGCTTCGTTATAGTGTGGCAACGCTCTCAAAACTGATTGAATGTCGTGTTTGGGTCGCAAAATTGAGAAGAGGAAGAGTTGTGTATGAATTGGTCAAGTTATTTCGAGTTGTATGTAAGGGGGACTCTAAGGGGGTATTTATAGATGTAAGGGTTTACACGAATCCTATGTGCCATAGGAATAGGCGCGCCGCGGCATGCATTTTCCCCGCCGCGGCGCAACACAAATTCTGAAAAATATGCAAAAACTCGAGAGCTCCCCGCCGCGGCATGCAATTCCCTCGCCGCGGCGTGCAATGCTTCTATGTTTTCAGGATCAAACCCGAGAGCCTCACGCCGCGGCATGCAATTCTCTCGCCGCGGCGCGCAATGCTTTCCTTCTTTTCACGTCCCCCCTTACATATGTGATGGCACTATATGTAAGGCTTACATATTCGTCTTGATTAGTCCGTAACTCGTGATCCGAGCGCCGTAGGTGTTCCGTCTTCGCGTGTTTTCATCATTTGAATCATTTGACGCTAAAAACACCTGAAATGCACTAAAATATACCCGTGACTCCGAATGGATAGATTTATGAAAATAATCGAAATAATAGTCATAATAAATCTATATATCAATCAATCAAGCATAATTAATCACGAAATATTAGTGCTTTTCGAGCACTCATCAATGTACATAAAATAGGGCCCACTGTAGCCTAAAATAGTGAGCACAACGGCTCAAGGCTCTTGGATGACTAGTGGAAATGAGCGAGCCACGGAGCCACTTTTTCACCTCCTAGGCACTAGGGTCTCAAATTACTAGTGTAAAATGTGTGCCGCGATGTAAATAATTCTCTGCCTAGGTGCAAGGCTTTGCCGTTGCCCAAATAATTCTTTGCCATGGCGCCAAGCTCCTTGTACTAATTTGAGTTTCTTTTTGCTCATTTTTCCTCTATTTTCTATCATTTTACTTACGTTAATATAATTGAGCAATTATTAAGCCATTTTAACTATTTTAATTACAAAAAAAGGCAAATAGTGAGCTTAGAAATGGACAAATAACTCTACTTTTGTAGAGTTATCATGTTGTTGGTTCCTCCAAAGTTTTTGATGAAAAAAAAATAAACTTTTCCTAGATGGGCAAAATGTTCTCATTCATCTGACAACATTATTGGAAATGTTGAAGGAGGTGTTAAAACTAGAAGACAACTTCAACATTCACTCAACTACATATGTTACAATTTTACCATCCTTCCTAAGATATTAAGGAAGCCTTACTGGATGTACAATTGGTTAACTCTATGCAAGAAGAATTACTCAAATTTTAAAGAAATGATGTACAATATTTTGTTCCTAAACTAGAAGAAAACATGTTATTTGTACAAGATGGTTGTACAAGAACAAAGAAAATGAAAATGGAGTCATTTCTAGAAATAGATCAAGACTTGTTGCTCAAGGCTAGACATAGATTGAAGGAATTGAATTTGAAGAATCTTTTTCCCCCATTGCTCATCTTAAATCTGTCAGACTTTGATAACATAGAGTTATTTAGCAACTTCAAGGCTTGTTATTTGTCTTGTTTTAGACTTAAAATGGTTAAAATGACTTAAATTATGCTTAGTTTTGTCAATGTAGGTGAAACGGAAGTGACCAGGGAAAAAATGAGCAAAACTGGGTACAATTAGCACAACAAGCCTTACACCGCAACGGGAACTACTTGAGTAGCGACACGTCTGGATAACAAAGAATTCTCTAGAGCTATATGCCGCGATGGGCACAATTTTGTGTTGCGGTGTACATAGATTGACAAAACCTCTGTGTGACTTGTGCAGCGGTGCTCATTATTTCAGGCCACGATGTGTGTTATTTTCTGTACTTGAAATGCAAAATTTCCAAGTTTCCTACTTGTACAAGTCTCCTATTTGGATTACAAGTGCTTATGACCTACAACATTGAGTCTATAAATACAAACTCATAAGTAACCAAGCAAATTCATTCACCACATTCCACCACCTAAATATTAAGATAAAAAGGTAACATTTTAAAGTATGGGGCAAATCAAGAGAAGGATTCGATAGAAAGTATTGGAGTTTAGTTCCACCAAAGTGAAAGTTGGCTGAGATTGATTTAGGAAGTGACAAGCATATATTGATTTTATCTTTCATTACCCTTTTGTGTTTAATCTATTATCTTGTATTTACTCATTATTTTGAGATTTTATTGAATATTTTATGAAGCTGAACTTGTTGTTAGAATCCTCTTGAACTCAGTCTTTTTATATAATAATTTAGTTTGTTATTCTTTTCTATTATGATTGCTTTTTCAATTCTATTTCAATCTAATTTGTATGTCATTAATTGTCTAATCAATAGTTATTCCATCGAGGCAATTAAGTAGTTTTGAGAGAAGTATCTAGTTGCTTGTCTTGATTGAATAACATGCATGTACAATTCTTATGTATGTGATATATAATTGATGTTCTTATAAAGTAGTAGTTTAATCTAATTAGCATGAGAGTGTGATTAGGTTATGTTATGATATTGAGTGTAGTTTACTTGAGAGAGGAATGCAAACATATATTAGAGTCAATTAATCATATAATTTGTTTGATAATAACTTGAGATTTCTATTACTCTTTTGTGCTTAATTTGTTAGTGTGGTTGCGTTGGATCCAGTAGTGTAAATATTAGATTTTTATTATTTTTGTTATTTTTATTGTTTTTACCTTTCTTTTTCGTTAACCTAAATAGTTTAATATAACTATAGTTTATACTCAAATACTTATTAATACAATCCTCATGTGTACGATAACTCTCAATTTTAAAAATACTTATCACTTATACACTAATATGTGTACTTACGGTTGAGCATGAGCAAGTTTTTGGCACCTTTGCCAGGAATTGACATTAGTTTGTGATTTGATATCATTACTAGGGTTATCAAACTAATTTAGGCATATAAAAAATTACAAAACTATTTTTTATTTGTTCTTATTTTATTTATTTCATTTTGTACTATTTAATTAACTTTTTCTTTTTAATATAACTTTTTTTATATTTTTATTTTAATAGTTATTTTATTTATCTTTTGTTGTATAATATTTCTCTTTTAGTTTTGTATTTATAGCTAGGTGATGGACTCTTTCATGACATACATTGAATGAGGTAGTATTATGAGAAAGCTCTTTATACAATAAAATTTTGATATCTTTAAATAGTACAAAATGATATCTACACCGATTCGAACCTTTTACGCTCATACTACCAACATTTGGATTGGGGGAGTCAATCTTACAAATCTTGGAGCTACAACCAAGAGGAAAAATCCTTCTACATGGCCAACACATGAAATGGATTACTATTATCCACAACCACCCCCACAAGAGGAAGAGTTAATTAATGATCCCAAATCTTGTATGGAATTGGTGTAAAAGTCTCATAAATAAAATAAAAGTTGAAGAATAACAAGTGAAAAGGCTTGATCATGACATAGGGGAGTAACCAAAGGAATTATTTTACAAAATCACCCAACACAAGGCTTTTTGTTTGGTAACTGAAATATCAATCTAACCATAGTGGAAAGCATGGTGGAACCTAAGCATGTGATAGAAGGTAAACCCAAGAAATTGTTTAAAGAGAATGTGTAGTTAAAGAGGAGGAAAGAAAAGCTCCTATTATTTTGGACATACAATTAATAATTATCGGAGCGACTCAATTTGATTTACACAAAAAAGAGATCATCTTGGGCGTCAAGAATGAAAGATTTACTTTTAAGATATATATAGACAAGGACCTTCCTAGAGAAGTTGGTGAAGACTATTGGTGGGATTTTAAGGGTGAGCTTGAGGAGTACAAGCTTAATAAGGAAACTCCGACTATTTTGTTTGACTTAGCTTTTGGGCAAGAATTTGGTGTTGGAAGTTTTCAAAATTTGAAATTGGGTCTAGATGCCTCAACTAAGAGGAAGAGGGTTTGGAACCCAAGAGAAAATACTGATGACCTTGGTCCAGCAACCATAAAAACCTCCGAGTGGTTTTTATGAAATACTATGTGTATTATCTACCTTGATGGATAATATTGGTCTAGTGAATAACATTAAATGTGACGCTTTTTGAGAGGCAACCAAAGGATTAAAATTTTATGTTTATGTTTCAGATTTTATTAGTTTTCTTTGTTTTATGTTTTAAGTGAATAAAGCAAGAGAGGGAGACAAATGTGCTTGTATGGACAATCAAGTGTGAAGACTATGACATCATTGAGGGAGTTTTTCTTTACCGTATTCCTTTATATGTGTTTCTTTGTGTGGTTTGGCACATTGAGGACAATGTGAAATTCTAGTGTGGGAGAGGAAACTCCATTCTTTTCTTTTGTTATTAGTCACAATTCTTTATTTTTTAGGATAGTTTAATAATAATTGGGTAAAAATTAACAAACATATGGAATCCAAATGCATGATATGAAATATATGGGTCTAATGATGTTGTAAGTTTCTTTTTTAGGGCACTTCACCTTCCTCTATAACACAATACATTATTATATTTACACACAAGTCAAGAATGCAAGGGTAAAGGTAATACACATTTTCATTTAGGCTCAAAATTTGATTTAACAAAACGAATGGTATTTCATTAGGCTCCAATGGGTGACTAAGGATATAAATCATGGTTAGCTTGAAAGGCTTAATCGATTCAAACAAAGACCTAAATCCTTTCTAAAGTTAAATACTATTTAGGATTTCGCCTCAAGGAATGATCAAAAAAATTCTAAAACATAGAAGACCTAAGCATTTAGCATAACTCATAGCAAATCTTTTGCTAATAAGAACATCAAAATCAATCATAAGCATGCCCATAAAAATGAGTCAATCTAATAAAATAGGCAAGCATACACCAAATTAATCTAGGTATTTCAATAAAAATGCTACATTTATTATCCTAGTCATGACAATCAATTATATCATTAGGGTCATAGATTTCATGTCAAGCATACATGCATTGATTTTTATGTGTTCATCAATTTCTACCTAAATCATGATTAAAATTTTTAAAAATAGCACCAAAAACTAAAGTGAAGAATGTAGTTTCCCTCCACACTTGAATTGCACATTGTCCATAATGTGCAAACATGAATGTAAAACTAGTAAGGAAAAGAAAAAAATCCCTTTACAATGGCACCCCAATCTTCAAAACTGTCCAAATTTTGTTGCATCATTGCTCTTCACATTTATTCACCAACAAAATAAATAAAAGAATAAGTAGTAAAAACGTTGGGTTGCTCTCAACAACCATTATATTTTTACCTCTTTGGCTAAACAATTATGCTTATTCTTGAGGTACATCTATGAAGGTTATCACAACTATTTCATTTGGTAAATGCCCTCCATGATAGTGCTTCACTCTATGCCCATTGGCCATGAATTGTCCCTTATTGTGGTTTTCTAACTCAACAGCTCCATGGTTGGTTACTTTAGTGATTATGAAAGGACCTAACCACTAGCTCTTTCCTGCTCTTTAGTTTGTCTAGGTAAAATCTTAGTCTTGAGTTGTAAAGTAGCACATGTTGTCTCAATTCAATACTGTGTTGTACAATCCTTTGTCATTCCATCTTTTGTTTTCTCTTTGTTCAGCTTGGCATTTTTATATGCGTTCCATCTCAACTCTTCTCATTTATTTGCAGTACCCTTTTCTCACTAGCTACTTCCATGTCCACAATTAACTATTTTAATGCCCAATATGATTTATGCTCCAACTCCACTGGTAATTGGCTTGCCATCCCAAACACAAGTCTATATAGGGTGGTTCCAATGGCCATTTTGTATGTTGTTTTGTAGGCCCACAAGGCACCATCTTGCTTTAGCTACTCAATCCTTTTTGGAAATGTTTACTGTCTTTTCCAAGATTCTTTTGACTTCCCTATTTGATACTTTCACTTGCCCACTTGTTTGGAGATGATAGGCGGTAGATACCTTATTCTTAATCTCGTACTTTGATAATAAGGAATTTAAGGCTCTATTGCAAAAGTAACTATCTCCATCACAAATAATGAACCTTGGAGAGCTGAATCTAGTGAAAATATTCTTCTTCAATAATTTCAAAATAGGTTATGCATCACAGTTTGGACTAGCTATTGCCTCTACCCACTTGGATACATAGTTCAAGCCTACTAAGATGTATTAATTCCCGAAAAAATGTGAGAATGGTTCCATAAAGTAAATGCCCCAAACATCAATCAACTATGCTTCAAGGATTGTGTTCAATGGCATCTCATTCCTCTTTGAGATGTTACCAATTTTTTGGCATCTATCACATGTCTAGACATATATGTAAGCATCTTTAAATATTGTAGGCCAAAAATAACCAGAGTGTAGTACCTTAGATGTTGTTGTTGAGTTTCCAAAATGGCCTCCATAGGCTAAGCTATGAAAATGGTTAAGAATAATTTCAACTTCTTCATAGGGGACACACCTTCTCAATATTCCATCATTACATTCTTTTTAGAGGCAGGGATCATCCCAAAAATACTCTTTTATATCTTGGAAAAATTTCTTCTTCTGTTGCCATTTGAGGACTTGAGGGAGAATGTTGTTAGCTAGTAAATTTGGAATATCTGCATACCATGGGACTTTAACTTGATTTACTAAAAGTATTTGCTCATTTGGAAACGACTCTCTAATTACTATATTGTCATTTGTGTTACTTCTCTTTCCAACCTAGATAGATGATCTGCCACTTGGTTTTCTATGCCTTTTTTATCATGAATTTCTATGTCAAATTCTTGTAGAAGCAATACCGATCTAATCAACCTTGGATTGGCGTCCTAATTTGTCATTAGGTATTTAATTGTAGAATGATCTGTGTAGACAATTACTTTGGTTCCTACTAAATAAGCTCCAAATTTTTCAAAAACATATATAATGGCTAAAAGCTCTTTTTCTGTAGTGACATAGCTCAGTTGGGCATCACTAAGTATCTTGCTTGCATAGTATATGGCATGAAACATTTTACCTCTTTGCTACCCAAAAACTGTCTTGGTAGTGTAGTCACTTGCATCATCATTAATTCAAAGGACTTGCTCCAATCTAGGGCTACGTGTTAACCCTAGTTTCTCTTTGAGCACAAGGAATACCTCTAAGCATTTAACATCAAATTTGAAGTTTGTATCCTTCTCCAATAAATTACAAAGAGGTTTGGACAACTTATAAAAATCTTTGATAAACCTTCGGTAGAAGCTGACATGCCCAAGGAAGCTTCTTACCCCTTTTGTCACATATTGGGGGTGATATCTTGTCAATGACTTGTATTTTGGCTCTATCAACATCAATACCCTTGGATGACACTTTGTGACCCAAGATTATGCCTTCTTGTACCATAAAGTGGCACTTATCCCAATTGAAAACCAAATTGGTTTACTCACACCTTTGTATCACTAGGGAGAAATGGTGCAAGCATTCTTCAAAGTCATCCTCAAAGACTGAAAATTCATCCATAAAGATATCTACATGCTTCTCCACTATGTTTGAAAATATAGCCATCATGTAATGTTGAAATGTGGTTGGTGCATTGCATAGCTCAAATGGCATTCTCTTAAAAGCAAATGTTCCCTAGGGGCAAGTGAAAGTGGTCTTTTCTTGGCCTCCGAGTGCCACTGCAATTTGGTTGTAGCCAGAGTATCCTTATGAAACGCAAAATCCACAAGTGCACGGGACGGTGTATAAGTAATAAGTATTTTTAAAAACAAGGGTTGTCGTACCCATGAGGATTGGATTAATAGGTATTTGAATACTAAACTACAATTACACTAAACTATTTAGGCTAAGGAAAACATAGGTAAAAATAATAGTAAAAACCAAATATTTACAGTAATGGATCCCACACAACCACACTAACAAATTAAGCAATTAAGCATAAATAGTAACAGGAATCTACCATCCCAAATTAATTGTCAAAAAAATTATATGATCAATTGACTCTAACCTATGCATGCATTCTTCTCTCAAGTAAACTACACACAATATAATAACCTAACCTAATCACACTATCATGCTAATTAGATTAAACTATTATTTATTAAGAACATCAATTATTGATCACATACACAAGAATTGTACCTCTCAGCCTAGAAATTATGTATGTAATTCAATCAAGATAAGCAGTTAAGTACTTCTCTTAAAGCTACCTAATTACCTCTTTTGTATAATTATTAATTAGACAATTAATGGCATGAACTTCAAATTAAATAATATAATTAAATTTGCAATCACAATAGAATGAGAAAAATAAGCTAATTTATTGTATAAAAAGTTGAGTTCAAGAGAATCCTAACAACAAATTTAGCTAATCATAATCATGTCAAAACTAGAAATTACAAGAGAGAAAATAAAATATAAAGGAGAAGAGAAAAGTTACATCTAATATCTTGGCAAATACCAATTCCAAAACCTTCAATCTTGAATCATTCTCTTGAATTAACTTTCTAAATTTGCTGCCTCTTTCTCCAAATATTTAGGTTAATGGTGGCATGTGTGAATCACCTTGCTTGGTTGCTTAAGAGTTGTATTTATAGACTAAGAGTTGTAGGTCATAAGCAATTGTAGTCCAAATAGGAGTTATGGTGCCGATAAAAACTAGTCCAAATAGGAATGCTGGAAATTTTGGCACTTTGTCAAGCACAATTCTACGTACACCACGTCCCAAATAAGTGAATGATGCGGCCCAATTGCTCAAAAAATTCTGGATAACTACGTGCGCCGTGGCTAGGGTAAATCATTGCCGCAATCAAAGGCTCTTGGGTTGCATTTACACTTAGGCACATCGAGACCCTAATATTCCATCACCATGGCCCCATGCTCTCGTGTTGGACTCTAAAAATATGTACACTGTGGTTCAAAATGTCCATTGTTGTAGCTCAAGGCTGACTACGCTGATTGTGTCTCTTTTTGCCTCTTTTTACTCATTTTCATGCCGTTGGCTACCGTTCACCTACATTGATATAATTAAACAAATATTAAGCCACTTTAACTACTTTAATTGCAAGACAATGCAAATAGTTGGCCTAAAGTGGACAAATGACTCTACTTTTGTAGAGTTATCATCTTCTAGTAGAAACAAGAATGAGTGCCCTGCCAGTTTATCAAGCATTTGATCCAAGAAGGGGAGAGGATCGAAAATGATATTTCCTTATAGCTTTATTGACTTTCCTAAAGTCCATGCATACTATCCATCCTGTGACTGTCCTTGTTTGTATAAACTCATTAGATTCATTTTCTACTACAATTATCCCTCCTTTCTTGGTTACACACTTGATTGGGCTTACCTACTCACTATGCAATGTTGGGTAGATGATTCCCATGTCAAGCCATTTAACCACTTCCTTCTTTACCACATCTTTTATAATAGGATTGAAATGGTGTTGTGCATCTCTAATGGGTTTAGCTTCTTCTAGGAAGATTTTATGCATGCATATGGATGGGCTTATGACATTGATTTCGACAATGGACCAACCATAGCTCTCTTAAAATTCTTAATCACCTTAAGTAGTGCCTCCTCTTGCTCACTACTTAGGCTAGCAAAATTTATAATAGAGAGTGTCTCTTTCTCACCCAAGAATGCATAGCATAGTAGTCAGTAAGGGTTTAAGATCTAGTTTTGGCAGCTCCTTAATAATTGGTTTGATTTTAGATCCTATCTAAGACACTCCAAACCGTATTAAAGACACACATCGGAGGTCTAGCTCCTAAAAAGGTCACACAATTAAAAGTGTCAACTTGCATAACAGATTCTACCGTTTTAGAATTAAAGCATGTTGAATTGTTTGCCTGTGCACCCATCTCATTTGTCATAATATTATGTAAGGCAGTGTCAAGAGTGTGCATTTGAGTAAATTCCAAGACTTTACTTCATGATTATAGGTGTCCAAGTAAGTGTCATGGCATTAAAAAGTATTCATCTTCACAAAATTTGCTAGCACATATTCTAACACATCACTAGGGCACAAGTTATACGATGCATTAGGAGTCAGTTTGTCAGTATAATTATGAATCTTAGGAAATTTAATTTCTTTAGAAACATTAAATGTTACCTTTTCATCTTGCACTCTTATGATATGCTCACCTTTTTGTACATTAATGAGTGCTCTTCCAGTTGCTAAGAATGAACGACCAAGTGTGATAGGTTTGTCATGGTCCTTCGCCATATCAAGCACAATGAAAACTGATGGAAAGTTGAATTTGTCTACCCTCACCAATACATCTTCATTTACACCACGGGGTTGCTTCATTGATCTATCTGCCATTTGCAAAGTCACCTAAGTGGGTTGGTGAAGTATCTTGAAGATAGTCAATAGCATAAGGTTTATAATTGCACCTAAGTCACAAAGTGCTTTCACAAAGTGTATATCTCCAATAGTGCAAAGGATGCCAAAGCTACCTGGATCTTTCTATTTTTGTGGTAGCT
Organism: Elaeagnus macrophylla; assembly: GCA_029378325.1. Taxonomy (NCBI): domain Eukaryota; kingdom Viridiplantae; phylum Streptophyta; class Magnoliopsida; order Rosales; family Elaeagnaceae; genus Elaeagnus; species Elaeagnus macrophylla. The sequence goes on from CM055653.1 coordinate 5,402,689, forward strand.
TTGTACTAGGATTGCATTGCAACCTTTAGTCAGGAGTGTTGTCTCATAATTACCAAGTTTCCTCTTCCTAGAGAGTTTCATGAGCTTCGCGTAAGAGGGTATTTTCTCAAGTGCATCTGAGAATGGTATGTTGATGTGCGACTGTTTGAAGATATCCAAGAACTTTGTAAACTGCTTATCTTGCTTTTGTTTTTGCAGTCTTTGAGGAAAAGGTATAGTGGTTTGAACCACCTCTTCTTCTTTATTCTTTTCCTCCACTTTTTTAACCTCTTTTTCTATCTCTAAATCTATATATTTTGGTGCCTCCTTTTTGTCCTCCAATATCGTACCACTTTTCAAAGCTATAGCCTTGCAATGCTCCTTACCCTCTCTTTTGGGCTTTGCTTCAATGTCATTTTCATGGTTGTCTATAGGTGCTTCACTAATTTCTTGGGTAAGTTTTCCTATTTGAATCTCCAAATTATGAATTGAAGCCCCATGTGTAGATTCAATGTGGTCCACTTTAGTATTCAGAGATTGGATGAAGTCATTCATTACACCTATTAAAACATTAGTATTATCCTATACTAGTGGCTTCTTCTCTTGAACTTGTGGAGGTGGTTGTGGTTGTTGTTGAAAACTTAATGGTGGGAATTGTTGGCAGTTAAATTGAGCACCACCTTGGTTGTTATTCCATATGAAATTTGGGTCGTTCCTCCACCTTGAATTGTAGGTTTTTGAATAAGGATTTCCTTGGCGATTCTTATTATTCACAAATTGATAGTTTTTCAAAGGTTCCCCATATGCCTCAATGTAGTAAGGCCCACTACAATAATCACACGCTATAAAAGAGGCTTGTACCATACTCACCCCAACTGCTCCACCTTCTAACTTCTTTATTAACCTTAAGGGTCATTAAGGCTCTACCTTTTGTGACATCAATGATGGTCCTTGGCTGTCCCATTTATCTAATGTAGAAAGTTTATAGTTGTAGCCAAGTTGGAAGACCATGGTGAGGGCATTTCCTCAGTAGCTCCTTAAAGCATTCCTATGCTTCATAAAATGTCTTCCATTCAAACTATTGGGAAGATGTAATATCATTTCTGAACTTGGCAGTCTTTGAGGTGGAAAGTACTTGGCAAGAAACCTTTAAGCTAATTGGTCCCATGTGGTGATTGATCCAGCTGGCAGCGATTGGAACCAAGCCTTTTCCTTATCCTTTAGTGAGAAAGTTTGGGTCATCATCAACCAATCCTCTAAAATGGTTAACTTGCACTATCTTAATGACACCTAGCTTGAGTTTGAAGTTGTTGGCATTGATTTCTAGTCTAGTAATTGAGGATTGGACCCCATCTACTTGTGAAATTGCAAAATCCCCTAATGCCTTGGGGATAACAATAGTGTGCTGATCCTCTTGTTCTGCCATATTCTCTTGTTGATTAACTATTAACTTAGGCATGCGATAGAAACACTAAACAGAAAATCAAATATCCAAACTAGTACAGTAATACCCTAGTTTGATATCCATTACAGGTTATAAATTTTTTCTGCAAATGGCGCCAAAAACTTGTTTGCGCTAAACCACAAGTGCGTAGATTATTGTACAAGTGATAAGTATTTAAAGATAAAGTTTTCATACCCCCAAGGAAAAATATAACTTATAATTGAGTACCAAATGAATACTACTATTACTATTTGAATGGCACAAAGGTAATGAGAAAAAAAAAAACCAAAATGCTGAAACTTAGAATCACAAAATCACAATGAATAAATATATGAGTGAGTAAAATAGGAATCATTAATCCCTCAATTTTCTAACATGTGAATCACTAAAAATTTCCAAAGCAATTACTAACCAATTATATGATAAATTGACACTAAGCTATGCATGCATTCCTTTTTCAAGTAAGCTACATACAATATAATAACCTAACCTAACCACACTCTCATGTCAATTAGATTAAATTATTATTTATGAAGAACGTCAATTATAGACCACACACATACTAATCGTACCTCTTGGTCTAAAAACTATACATGCTATTTGATTAAGATAAATACATAGATACTTATCTCAAAGCTACCTATATGCCTTTATGGTATAATTATTGGCCAAACAACTAATAGCATTCAGATCGGATCAAATAATATAATTCAATAAGCAATCACAAATTGGTAATTAAAAGATCATCACATGTAGAAAATTTGGTTCATAAAATCCCCAGATTAATAAAATTTAGCTACTTATGTCAATAATAACAAAATCTAAAATATTTATGGTAGAAAACATCATATTGATAAAGAGAAAAGAAGGAAAAGAGTTACAAACAATCCCTTGTATTATGACACCAATTCTCTCTTGAATCTTAACAATCTTTAATCCCTTCCACTTGGATTCTTGAACTTATTGCTTTATTCTCTCAATATTTGCTACTAGAGGTTTTGGTTATTCTAAGAGTTCTAGTTGAGTGAATGAATGATGATAATTTCATTTAGGACTCTTCTTATCTATATATATACCAGATAATTTAAGAAACAAAGGATTTGGTTCCCAATAGGATTCTAAAAAATCTAGCACATAAAAAGCACACGCGCCTTAGCCTACATAACCCAGTTCTACGGCTCAGCCTGCTGGTCAATTCTGGTATTTATGCTCATTGTGGTTTAGACAACTCACAGCTGCAGCCCAATGCTCTTGGTTTTGATTTTCACATTGGTGTGCCATAACTTATCTCAGATTATTTTTTTTGCCCAGTTATGCCGCGATTGAAATGATTCGCTGTCGCGACCTATAGGTCTCTAGTAATCTTTGTCCTTTAGGCGCACCATGACCTAAATTGCCTAATATTTGGCTGAGCTCTCCCTATTTCTGACCATATTTCCAGCCTTGTGTGCACTGCAGCTCAAATAACCTAACGCCATGACTTAGCATGTTTTTCTTCCCTTTTACCTACATTGACATATTTAGGCATAAATTAGGCATTTTTATGATATTAAGTATGAAACAAGGAAAACAATTAGGTTAGAAGTGACCAAATAAATCTACTTTGTTGGTTGCCCAAATTTATATTGATGACATCATCTTTGATTCTACAAAAGATGATCTAGCTTAAAAGTTTACACTCACTTTGCAAAGTGAGTTTGAGGTAAGTCTTATTAGTGAATTAAAGTTCTTTCTAGGATTTCAAGTAAAACAATCCAGAGACAATATTTTTCTATCTCAAGCCAAGTATGCTAAAGAACTTGTTAAGAAGTTTGGTTTGGAGTCAAGCCAAACTTGCTTGTACTCTTATGAGTACTTTCGTTAAACTACATCAAGGTCTCTCAAATAAAGAGGTTGAGAAAACCTTGTACAAAAGTTTTATTGGAAGCCTTCTTTATCTGGTAGCTAGTCATCTAGATATCTCCTACAATCTTAGAGTTTGTGTACGATTTTGGGCATGACCTAAAGAATTTCATATTGTTGTAGTCAAAAGGATCATCAAGTACGTTAGTGGTACTTTTGAGTATGGTTTGGTATCCAAGGGATACCACTATAGAGTTGGTTGGGTATTCAGATGCTGATTTCGGATGCAATGACAGCTAAAAATGTATGTCAATAGGTTATTTCTATTTGGATAATTCTTTAATCTTCTAGCATAGTAAGAAGTAAATTTCAGTGTCATTTTCTACAGCTGAGACATAGTATATTGCAGTAGGGTTGTGTTGTCCTCAACTTTTCTGGATGAAACAGATGTTGAAAGGCATCTTATTCTTCTTTATGACAACACTAGTGCTATCTTTATTCAAAAAATCTCATTCAACATTCAAGGACCAAACATGTTGATATCAGACACCTCTTTATTAGAGATTTACTAGAGTTAAACACTCTTTTTTTCCAACATATCAGTATTGATCAACAATTAGTTGATTTGTTCATGAAAATCTTAAACTCTCTCAAATTTGAAACTCTAAGAAAGGCTATTGGCATCTGCCTCTCACCTTGACTTTCTAGAGTTTGCCCTATTGTACGGGCAGTTTTCGTGTCTATTGCCTTTGTTTCTTTGTTGTGTGCTTACTTCAATTTCTTTACTAATGCTTTATTTCCTTTTTGTATGTGTTGCATGAGTGTATAAGATTTTTACAAACTATATGCCTTCTCTCCCTCATATAGAGGTGTTCCTTTCACTTTTTATATGAAAAGAAGAAGTTTGTCTGTTACACAACTTGTTTACATCTATTTGTTGCATTAATTTTTGATGTCAGTATAGGTTTGCATTACATCATGCTTTCTGACTTGTATACATTCAAGGGGAGTGTTGTATGAAGTTAGGGAGAGTTTGTTTGTTTACTTGTGCTTAGTCTATCGTTGTGTATCTGTGTAGGGATAACATGATAGTATTTAGTTAGATTACACATAGTTCTGCATGATATGCTCATGAGTATGTGTTTGTAGGATACTAATGTAGACATGGACCTTGAAGCTTAGTTGGAGCTAGAGTTAGCATGAAGATAAATGTGTCGATTCATGAAGATGGACGGAGCACTACAAGATGGAAGCACTTAAAGTGTAAGTGTGTTAAGAATGTCTTATTTGTGTAAGAGTTTATTCACCGGAATGAACTTCTTTAGGTCATCTTGCATGAATATATTATTTTTGATGGTTGCCTTGAAGAGGTTGTGTAGTGTTTTGCCACAGAAAGCCAAAGGGGGAGATTGCAAGTCCTATAAGCCCTTTGTGTCATTGTTGGCATTATCGTGTGCAAAACACAAAATCTATTTTATTTAACTTAGTATTTTTGTCTACTCTATGTACTATACTTTGTTGCGATCAGTATTGTACACACTCACATAGAATTGAACACTTCATATGCTTGTATGTTATACACACCATGAGGTGGTATAGAGCATGTAGTTTACATATTTAAGTGTATTTTTACCTGTATTTGTTTTTCACAAAGTATGGGTATTTGTGGAATTTTTATTTAAGTTTTCACTTTAAAAAACTATTTTTCTTTGGCTCGCCAGGGTCCTTTCTGAGGCCATGGCAGTGTGTTCGCCGTGGTTGGTTGACGAGGGGTTAGTGAGGAATTTTTGTTTGTCACCCATTGGACCTCGCTGGAAGGTCTTTGATATGGGTTAACGAGGGTCCTAGAGCTTGAAAAATTCTCTATAAATACCCATTCTTTTCTTAAGAAATTTGTGAGCAAAAACTTTGGTATTTACCAATCTCATTCTGTGCTTCAAAAAATATTTGACTTTTCAAATCATTAATACGTTGATTGTTCTTTTTCGTATTAGTGATTTGATAGTAATTACAATATAGTGGGCGTTGTTTTGTATTACAATACTATGAGATTTTGTGAAAAATACAATTTGTGTTACTTTGTGTTTCTATGTCAACAATATGTCGAGTGTGGTTCTATATTGTTGATTCTAAGAGTTTTTATAAAAATCATTTTTTGGGTGAGTGATATCTTAAGTAGAATTCACGTATACTGATTGCAGGTATTTGTACCACACTACGTGGTTGTTTGGCTCTAGAGATGAGCCAGATCCATTGTTGATCATAGTAGGTATGAAGACAACTGGCAAGAACAGCACTGGCAGTTAGGATGGGTGGTCCCAATTGATAGAGGTATTGGTATTTTACCTATTGAGACTTCATGACTAGAAAAGACAACTTGAAAACTTTAAAATATGAGTAAAAGTAACTCAAGTGAAGTCCAACTTGGCCCATCAAGGTACTTACATAAGGGAGGTGAACCGTATAAGTTCCTAAGTATCAACCTCTCGTCGCTTCGCAGGAGATAGACTAAAGAGAGACTCTATGAAATCTTGCCTCTCGTCAAAAAAATGTGACCTTCTTTCAGCGAATTGTACAAGAAAAAAGCACAAGTGTTAGCAAAAATAACAAAGAAAATGTTGTTCACAGGAAACTACGTCAGACACATGCAAATGGCTGACCATTGGGAACAAACGGAATAGGTGTTAGACCAAGTTGAAGTCAAGCTACATCATAAGCCCTAACAGTAATGAATCAAATTATCTGCCAACCCTTATTAAACTTTGGCAAATCTAGTTTGAGCATGCAACTACCAAAGGTTTTAAGACTTAGCCAACCCCCACTCACAGACTGTGCATAGTAAAGAGATCAAAAGTTTGCCAGACTTATCTCTCTATCATGCTATCTCCATAATACATAACAGGATAGCAAGATCTTCCAAAGGATTGAGAAGGCACCCCTATCCTACAAAGAAACTACCACACCAAAGGCAAAAATAAAAGTCTAAGAAACAATTGATCTACAAAGATGTCGATGGTCTGCTAGGATTAATACCATTGCTAGGAGGAATAATCCCGATGTTGTTAGGGATCTATAACATCTCCCTTAGTTTGTCCATTACGGGGTTTGTGGTATATGCCACTATGGAATCTACATCATATCCAAAAATGAGCATAGGTTCAAAATTTAGAACACTCTCAAGAATGTCTTCATAGAAATGGAACCAAAATCTTTGACAAAAACATAACTGTTGCAATAAGGAGAAAAATCTAACAAAGGTCTAAATTCAGCACTAGAGTCATCGCCACCATCAAAAGTGGAATCGTCGGTTGAACTCGGCATTGACTTGCTTGGTCGGCTAGGTGGCTTGTCCGTCAATCGGATGGCTCCTACCCATTGGTGCGTTACTTAGCTCTCGACAGGTCATCCTTCCTGTCCAGCCTTGGTTTGCCTGTGGGACCCTCTCGCCTTGTCCTTCCTGCTAAGTCTTGCTTTCGCCTGGGTTCCCACTCCCCTCTTTTGAAGTTCTTTGCATCCCAATAAGCCATTTTGAGTCCTCTCTTGTAATGGTGTTTGTGATAGTGTGTATGTGCTCTCCTACCAAACACAAAATTTCCTAGTTCTAAAAAATAAAATTTACAAACTCTTTAGACAATTTCCTAGCATATCAATCTAGAACTACACAGAAGGACATGAAAAATCTAGAGTACGTGTGTTCTACTAGCTTCTAAGGTTCATGCGAAAATTAAAGGCAGGTTGAAGGAAAAAGTAAAAAAGCAAAGACTTTGATCCACTTACTAAGGGTTTTGATAACTATATGAAAGTAGAGTTATTTAGCCATTTTTAGCTTGTTATTTGTATTTTTCACTTAAAATGATTAAAATGGCTTAATTTATGCTTAATTGTGTTAATGTAGGTAAAATGGTAACAAATGGAATTAAAACGAGCCAAAATGGAGGAAACACATGTTGAGTGGCCATTTTGAACCCAATGCCACTGGATACCAAAAATCACCTGAGAGCCTCAGGCCGCGGTGCGCATTCACCTGTGCTACGGCGTGTGTAGTTGTCCAAAATTATTCGAGAAGTTGAGCCACGGTGCGCACTATCTTAGACCATTGTACAAGTTGATGTGTTCTTGCAATAAGCCAAAATGCCAATTTCCTACTTGGACAAGTTCTTATTTGCACCATGATTCCTACTCGGACCATAATTACTTATGACTTACAACTCTTAGACTATAAGTACAAATCATAAGTAGCTAGGCAAATGGATTCACCATATTTCACCACTAACCTAAATATTTAGAGAAAGAGGCAACAGTTTAGTGTATGAGGTAAATCAAAAGAAAGATTTAAGATTGAAGGAGTTGGAATTTAGGTCCACCAAAGTGGCAGTTGGCAGAGATTGATTTATGGACTGACAAGTGGAGATTGATTTTATCTTTCTGTACCCTTTTGTATTTAATCTATTCTCTTGTATTAACTCAATATTTTTGAGACTTTATTGAATATATTTTATGATTAACTAAACTTATTGTTAGGATTCTCTTGAAGTCAAGCTTTTTATATAATCATTTAGTTTGTTCTTCCATTCTATCGTGATTACAAATTAAATTATATTTTCAATCTAGATTATTTGTAATTAATTGTCTAATTAACAATTATTTCATAGAGAAAATTAGGTAGCTTTGAGATAAGTATTTAATTGATTATCTTGATTAAATAGCAAACATGGTTTCTAGGCTGAGATGTACCATTCTTGTGTATCTGATCCATAATTGACATTCTTAATAAATAGTGATTTAATCTAATTGGCATGAGAGTGTGAATAGGTTAGATTATTATCTTGTGTGTAGTTTACTTAAAAGAGGAAACCATGCATAGGTTAAAGCCAATTGATCATATAATTTGTTTGACAGTTGCTTGGGATGGTGGATTTCTATTACTTTTTTGTGCTTAATTTATTAGTGTAGTTGTTTTGAATTTAGTAGTGTAAATATTAAGATTTTGTTATTTTTATTATTTTCTCTATCCATTTTTGTTAGCCTAAATAGGTTAGCGTAATTGTAGTCTAATACTCAAATACTTATTAATATAATTCTCGTGAGTATGACAACTCAATCTTTAAATATTTATTACTTGTATATTGACCTGTACACTTGCGGTTTAGTGTGAATAGGTTGATTGAAGTTGAAAACTATTCCTAGGTTCTTTTTCTTAAAAGCTCTGACCTTGGCTTCAGAATAAAGTATTTGATGAAGTTGAGGTGACCAGGTCTATATATATATGTTTGTGTGTGTGTATGTATGTATGTATTTATATTAGCATGTTCAATATCAATCTCCCATTAGATAGTGATCCAAGGACACAAATAAGGATAAAATCATGCTCAAAAAATATCAATTTTTGGAAGTCAAATTTGGGAGCCCCCAGTTGCAACATGAAAACAACCGTGGAAAGGTCATGACCCTGAGATCACAGTGGCATAAAGATAATTGGGATACTAGATGTACAACTTAGTTAAGACGTCCCAAAGCCAACTAACGCTAAGCCACTATACCCCAAGCAAAAAACTAGAGCACCTACCTCACCAAGGCAGCCTAAGGGGCTTGTGTTGGGTAGTAAAATAACTAGGTATGCGTAGTACTATTAGATTAGTCTACATCAACTTTAGAAATTCAAACGGTACAGTCAGCGTACAATACAATTTATGTCATTTTTGTAAATTTTCTTCAAATATTCATCAATAATACCATCAATATTTTACTAAAAATGAAACCTCCATATTTTCATCGATATTAATATTTCCGTCAATATTTAAGTTCATGATCAATACACATAATGAGTAGGGCTATTATGGATGTGTTTAGTCTATTATATCTGGTAGGTAAGTATATTTATATTGGAATAAATTGTATCTAATTATATTATAATTTGTGTATACAATAATTAGTGACAATTTGTGCAATATAGTTAGAAAAGACTAATAATAAATAATTTATATTTAAAATAGTATATACTATATTTTATGTAGTTTTCTTATGTATCTAAATAATTTAATTATAATAATTTATTTAAATTATTTTTTACAATTTTTTTACATTTTACTAATAAAAAATATTATTTTAATTGAAGAGAAGGAAAAGTTAAAAATATAATTTTAGAATTAAAAATTTAAATAAATTAAATTAAGTATTTAATACAATTTAAATTCATATATATATATATATATATATATATATATTTTGATAGAACATAAATTTTACATAATGTATAACACAATCTGTTTTTATATACAAATACATTAATTTTTTAATAGCATGTAATAACATGCCGCAAAAGGTAATCTTCATGCATAGCTTTAGCATTTAGGGATAATAACAAAGCTAACATCCTTCAAAATTTCTAATAACAAAACTAGCATCATTTTTGTTCAAATTTATATTTTCACAACTAAAAAAATGACTAATATATCATTTTTCTTTAAACATCCATTCAATTAGAATTGAACGACAATAATTTAAACTCGTTTAATATTGAACGTTCAATATTTTACGTTTGAATTAAATATTAAACGTTTAATATTATTTAAATGTTAATTTTATTAGTATAAATTTTAGGGGTGCTATGTTTAATAATTTTCCTAGCGTTGATTTCATTATATTACATGCCGTAAAAGGTAATCTTTATGCATAGCTGTAGCGTTTATTATGGATATTCATTAATGATTAGCATATAATTAAAAGTCTCTCTCTATGACTAGCTCTATTCAAGCCTAAGCACACACACAATCACACATTCTTTCGAATATATCATTCCTTAGTACTTTCTCTCTCAGACCGATAATCTAGTCTTTCTTTGAAAAGTATTCAAACCAAAATCATTTCGCTTTGAAAATCTGTCTCCATATGATTATGAAAACTAAACTCCATGCATTTAACGCATTATTCATACTTTACTTTTCAATCGCCAAAAAAAAAAAATTGCTTTAGGTATCAAGAAAAAGAATATGCAATCATTAATTAAGATGTGAAATAATTGAGGTGGTTAAGAACTGTTTCCTCCTTTTTTTTAAAAAAAAACTCCATGAATCATCCAAATCTCAACAGCCTGTTTTTAACGTATCTGAATAGGATTTAAAAATATCTAAACGATAAAACAATTAATTGAATCAGCATATCAAACTTTTCGAATTAAACTTGAAATTTATATAGAGATCATTGTTATAAATAATAACACACGATACATACGATATCTTAATTTTAATTTAATATATTTTTAGCAAAATTTATTATATATAATCATACCTAAGAAAATAGCAAGAATAAGAAATATGTTTTGAGACATACTAAATTGAAATTTAAAATTTATATTTTATTTTTTATTGTTTAAATTAAAATAATAACTTAATATGATGCGGTACATATAATATTTATATATAATATAGTATAAGATAAAATACAGGTTTTTTATAATTTTAATAACAATTTAATTCTACTTGAATTACTGTAAATTATAAAATTTGTTAATAAAATATAAAAAGATTGTTTAACCATAACTTCGAAACTGATTTGATCTCATATCAAATTTATTGATTAAGAAAGATTGATCAAATGATTATTTTTTGTTGAAAAAGAAATTATTTCTATTATAATCAAATAGTACAACAATCATGGTATATCAGATTCTAACATATAAATACAAAAAATGCAGCAAATGCATAGGCTGATTGGCATGCTACTAACAAGCTGGTTAGCCAGCCTCCTATTCTGATGTATTTGCACACTTCTAAAAGTGGCTAACAATTGCCTACAATGTTCAATTAGTACTAAAATATCCTATGAAATTGAAGCTATCAGTGAGGAAATTTCTTTGACTCTAACAGCTAAATCTAATTGAATTTGTCTTGTTAAATGCCCCACAAGTATGCCCTTTTTTTTTACCTAAATAACATCATTTTGGATAAATTGATCTATTTTCCAAACTAGCAATAATTTATCTCTAATATTACAATTTTATATCAAATTATTCAATAAAAGACTAAAATACCTTCATTTTATGTTGAAGCCGTTTTTTGTTCAATCATGTTCCTTTGATATGTCAACTAGTAAGTCATTAAAAAACCACGCAAAAGAAACATTTTAGGGTGTCGTATCCATTTCAATGCTTAAGTTATGAGAGAATAGTTAAGATCACAAGGAGTTTGACAGAACCTTTCAAGTTATGGAGAACTATTTATAAATTTTTGGCTGTTGGTATTTTTGTAATAACTTATATTAATTAATATCTAAAAGATTTATTAAAAGTTTTACCTTTAAAATTTGGAGGTATTTTATAAAATTTTGGTAAATACTAAAGCAACCAATAATACTCTTTTTTTTTTATTGAAAAAAAGGCTCCCCTTGGTTTATGGATGATAAGACTATTGCCACACACCACCAAGGATCATCGCCATTTTTGTTTTGATACCGATCAGGGGCAGGTCAGAGGAAGCTGGGAAACTGGAGCTTGACGATAGAGCGCCGGAGGCACCTGTGTCCGAGTGCCCTTTAAGAGCAACTCTAGCACACTGAAAGTTCAAACCCACGCCCTGCCTTACAAGGACAAGGACCCAATGCCTTAACCCTGATGCCCAAACCACTGGGCTACCTCTTGATCGATAGCAACTAATAATAGTCTAATTAAATTAGTTTTATCATTTAAATTTTATATTTATATAATATATAACAAACATTGTTATAACCGTGATGAAACATAGGCTGATACTTTATTTAATAAATATAAATACAAAACAACCCAAAACAAAGATAAAAATAAAGGGAAGAGAAATAATTACATAAAATTACATGCACTATAAATATATACAAGTACTTAATACAAATAACTTTATATGGGTTTCTTAATTCATCAAATTATGGAAACAACAACATTAACATATATATATAGACAATAAAACACTAAGAATTGTTATATAGTATAATTTGGATCACTAACAATAGTATTGCTCACAGATTAAAAAGTAATGGTAAAGCTAGCTACAAGATTTTATAAAACAAAAAGTGCTATATTATTATTCAATTATAAATTTATGTTATAAATAATAAATCATGTATACTTTTTTTATAAAAAAATATATAAAATTGTCAAAAAATCCCGTTAATATTACCAATATATCTAATATTTTCACCGATATTTGAAAAATAAAATACAGTTTGAACCAAAATCAACAAAATTGATATTTTTCAATAGGCTAAACTATATCATTTGTCCTTAAATTTTAACTAAATTTAGTCACATGTACCCAAACTATACACATAAGTTCTTAAACTTTTAAATTATACGATTTAGTCCCCAAATTTTTAAAACTTATACATAGGTCCTAAAATTTCAATTTTGGCCTAAATAGCATCATTATTGATAAATTGATCAATTTTTCTAACTAGCAATAATCCATCGCAAAACTCACAGTTTCATATTAGATTACTTAACAAATAGACTAAAAATACTCTCATTTTATAACTTGAATATAATGGGATCATTATGAGACCTACCACATCTTAGGCAACCTCAACGAAGCTTCTGCCACTTCAATGACGATCTTACCAAAGTTCAAATAGCCTTGCCGGTTATTTCGTCGGAGGTAGATGTAACATGTTACATTCAAAGGTAGAGTTGGATGTAACATGTTACATCTTTACTAAAGTTTCGGTGACCTTGTTAGTGATAAATGTAACATATTACATCCAAAGATAAAGGTAGATGTAACACGTTATATACAAATGTAGAGTTAGATTTATAAATTGAAGAGTGAAGCTAAATTGACAAACTTGTAGAGTTGGATGTAATAGGGTACAAAAATACAAGTAGAATAACATGTTATATACAAAGATACAGATTGATAGAATAGGTTACATCCAATAAGTAGCCAGTAAATATCGTCGAAACTCTAGTGGTAGACGACGATATTATGAGATCTAATCTTATTTTTATTTTAATTAAATTTATGTAGAAGGGCATTTTGGTATTTATATGTATGAAACTATGAGTTTTGGGTTAAGTTTTTGCTAGTTTGGAAACAAATGCTATTAGAATGAAAAATATGCTCTATGAAGGGAATATTCTCCAAAAATTTTGATTCACAAATATGTATTTTGATAGTCAAGCTAAGAACTATATATAAATTTCAAAAAGTTTGGGATTTAATTGTAGAATTTAAACTTTTAAGGAATTATGTATTAAATTTTATAAGTTTTGGGACTAATTTGTAAGATTTAAAAATTTATGGACCTATATGTAAATTTGCTTAAAGTTTAACGACTAATAGAATAATTAAGCTTTTTCTATATTTCCACCTATATTTTTCGATACTTCTTGGAAAAAAAAATCTTTAACCCAATTTTAATATTGATATTTTGGTTTTAAAGATGTTTACACCAAAATATTAGAAAATATACAAATTTTTATCTACGTGTGTATCTTTAATTTGATAAAATTAAATATAAAAAAAAAACCCTATAAATTGATATTTCACGATATATTTATATCAATATTATTGATATTTTCAAAATTTTCATTAAAGATTTTGAAAATTACGAAACAACATACAAAACTATTGAAAACTTTTGACATTTTCCTATACATACATGAAACAAATTGATATTTCACGTTAAGGAATATAGTTTGAATACAACATGTTTCATATTGGTATGTTATACTATGGAATTGTGACTATATTTTTTTTATGTTGTATGATATACTCATATTCAAACAAAACTACAATGAATTTTCTTCTTTTTAATTATTGACTATTTAAATAGGTTTTTATTTCAATTTTCTAAATCAAGTAGCACATTGATGAATAATGATACATACAATTGCAACATCTCTTATATATTGGGGTTCCAATCTTAATCTTGTATAATACAAATGCGAATTTATCTATTAAGGCAACCCATATGTTCATCTTTCAAATATGTATTAATTCATGTAAAAGTCTTTCAATTCATATTTATTTTTTATATCCAATGAATATTGCAAATGTTGTTAGAAAGGTATCCAAATTTTGTATTTTGTGATACATTGACGCATATATAAATAGTTATTGACTACCAAAATAAATAATTATCTAAATTTGTAAGTCCTGTTGTCCTTTGTGTCTTTGTTGGCATTTTCGTGTGCAAAATACTAAGTCTATTTTATTTTACTTAGTGTTTTGTCTATCTCTTTGTACGGTACTTTGCTGGTAATCAGTATCGCACATACTCACGTAGATTCTAACACGTATATTTGTATGCTACGTACACCATAAGGTGGTTGAGGGAAGTAGCCCCTATTTATTACTTAATTTTTTATATCATCATTTCTTGATGGCTGAGATTTAAAAAAAGATAGGAGAGAGAAAATATGAGACTTCTATTATCCTAAATCTCAACCCGTAAACACTAATAGTGTAAAAACTTGCTCTATAAATTGTCTCCTGATCTTATTATATGTATATATATAAGTTAATTAATTGATTTGCTATAATCGATAAGATTTTTGGACAAATTTAATGTAATAAGTATTAAAATATTTGGCGAATTCAATAATGACAGCTCATAACTCATGGTGTTAAAATTATCTAACTATTAAAAGTTAGGGTAATTTTGTAATCTCTTGTTCAAAATGAAACTCACTACAACAAAAAAACCAAAATAGGACTGACCATCCTATTTGTCTTACATGACAGTCAGTGTGACTGTCATATGATTATCTGTCCTATATATCTTATAAGATGTCAATAAATTTTTTATTATCCTATTTGTTTTTCACTCTAAAAAAGAGGTCGTTCTATATTGTCCTATTTCTTGCAGCGACTCCTTTCTATAGTATAAATAAAGTTCAACAAGTTCTCAATTTTGATAAATAGCTGTTATATATGTTCACCATTTTCACTTAGTAGGTCGTAGAGTTGAAGTAGCACCAATTTTCTCATAATTTATATAAAGAAGAAATCAAGACAAACTAAGAGATGCTGGTGTAATAGACCAATTTCCCCATCTTTTTTTTTTTTGTGAATAATTATATTAATTCAAAGGACTATAATGTCCATTTATTTGCATTTTTAATTATGTGTTTTTTTAATTAAATATAATATTTTTTTTCTTCATAACACCATTATCTCTATAAACAAAAGTAAATAAAAAAAATATATAAAAAAATATATTTAAAAAACGTTAGGGGTTCTTGTGAAGTAGCTAAAAGACATGTGGAACAAGAGATTAAAAAAAGAGTAAGATAGGGTGCACTAAGATATTAAATAACAATTCAATTATGTAGCAAATATTGCATGATGAATAAAAAGTAAGCTAAAGTGTGAAAAAAGCCTAAATATCACCACCTATTTATCCCACCTAAGCCTTACATTATAAGCAAAATCCTACTAATCTTTAGATAAATGCATAATTTATATTAGTGGAGAGGGATGTGAAAAGTAGACCTATGAAACTTGTTCTAAGACTTAGTCCATTGGCATGCTTATATAAATTGATTGCATGAGAACAATGGATGACATCATGTGCAACACACACGAATCACTTAATCAAAAACCTTACATACCTTGTATCAATGGAGTGTCGATTAATGGCCTTGTGAACCTCTTTGTTATAGAATTGTACAATCTTTTAGGAGAATAATTTTTATTAAATATGCATGCAGTGGAAGATATGTGTTTATGAATTTGATGTCTATATCATGTTAGTATTTTGTTCATTAATATTCAATTTTGACTTTTCTTTGGGACAAGCAAAAAGTTAAGATTGAGGGTAATAATAACTCTATAAAAATAGAGTTAATTAACCACTTTAAGCTAGCTATTTGTCTTCTTTTGGACTTAATATTATTAAAAAGGCTTATTTTATGTTTAATTTGACTAATTATGTGGAACGATAGCAAACGGAATTAAAATGAGAAAAATAGGACAAATTAACATCATATTGTGACGACAAAATTTATTATGCTGCAGTGCACAACAAGCAAGTGAACACACACAAAAATCCGAGAGCAGTATGCTACAATGGGCATTATTCATGCCTTGGCAGGCATAATCTTTAAGAAATTCTAAACACTGCATGCCACAATGGGGACATTTATGTGCCGCTGCCCACTTTGTTTCATTGGGTGATGTGAAAATTTTAATACCGCAAGTGTACGAATTACTTGTAGCAAACAATAAAGTAAACTTTTGATATCGATCTCTCAATGAATTGTAGTGGTTTTAAATAAACTTTTCAGCTTTTTAAAAATCCTAAAAGCTAACAAAAAATAGTAAATAAAATCAAGATCAAGAACAAAATGATGATTACAAAGAACAAGTCACAAAATATTGTTTCAACTTAAAACTAACTTAAATAGGTTTTAAATAATCAATGGAGGATTTATGGACATTTATCTTAGTTAATCATGCTTGCCTATAAATATTTATGGTGAATTAACATGAACGATTTAATAAATCAAAATTATTGACTTTCCTTTTATTTAAAAAATTCATACGAATTGGGTAATTTTTTTTTTTGTTATTAAATAACCAATATCTCATGGATAAATATATCAATTAACAATCAAATTATGCACAATAAAAAATATGTCAATCAACCCAATGCCATGACTAGGTCATCAAATTGAATATTTGATTAAGTTTTTTCAAATTAGATCAAGATGGAATTTCTAAAACCTAATTCCCAAATTTTCCAACTTCTTTATGAACATTAAATTGGCCAATGACACTCACAAATAAATCTCTAAAGAAAATCTTAATCAAAAAACAATCTTTGTTTAATCTTACAAATAAAACATTTACCAAAATAAATCTAAGCAAACACATGGTAACAAAAGCTAAACATCTATAGTTAAATTCGGCCACTCATGCTAAGATTAATATTCATAGACAAATATAATCTAACTTGCATCCTAAGGAGAGAAGAAGAACAACAAATCTCTAATTACACAAAGAACATAGGAGTTCTAAATACTCGCAAGTTGAATTGAATAACGTTTCCTTCACCAAAAGCTTGTAGCTCTACCTTCTATTATGTCTAATGTCCTTAGAATTGCCTCTCTTGTCTTCTTGGAATTGAAAAAGTTTCAAAAACTTGATTAGGTTTCATAATAAGTCGACTCAAAATTGTGTCTCTAATGCTGGAAACGTAAGGATTTTTTATAAATGTAAGGATTGTACAAAATTATGAGTCTCCAAAAATACCTAAGCTCTGCAGCACAACTTTTAATCAACCGCGGCACATGTGATAAGTGCTTGAAAAGCACTAACATTTCGTGATTTATTGTGCTTAATTGTTATATTTGTTTATATGATTATTTTTATAAATCTATCAATTCAGAATCACAGGTATGTTTTAGTGTATTTCAGGTATTTTTAGCGTCAAATGAGTTGAATAATGCAAACATGCTAATACGGAACGCTTACAGCGTGCGGATCACAAATTATGAGAAACACGAGTCAAATTATGTAAGCCTTACATAACGAGCCATCACATATGTAAGGGGTACATGTGAAGAAACTAAAGACAACACGCACCACGGCAAGAAAAATGTGCACCGCGGTGAGCACCTCTCGGGTTTTGACCATTGTTTCCAATTTATTGTTGTGCCGTGGCGGGAAAATTTGTATGCCACAGCGCACCTATTCCTAAATCAATTAGGAATTATGTAACCCTTACATCTATAAATACCACCTTAAGAGTCCCACTTTTACACACTTAAATTTTGCGAACCAACAAGGACTCAATCAGTTTTTAGGAGCTTTTTCACACTCAAAGAAGCAAGGGAATTAATTCTAAGGATCCAAGAAACCATTGAAGTTTGACGATCAAGTTTTTGGAGAAGAACGTCATCTAATCCAATTGTGGTATTTAGATCTAGGTTTCTTTTTGTTATAAAATTTACTTTTCTTCTTGTTACTTCTTTGAGTGTATGTTCAGATTATATTTGTCTATGAATTTTAATATGAACATGAGTGGCTAATTTTATTATGGATGTTTAGTTTGTGTTGCCATGTTTGCTAATACTGTTGTAGTGAATGTTTTTATTGTTTTGAAATAAATAAAATTACCTTTTGATTAAGAGCATGCTTAGATATTTAATTGCGAATTTTCATGGGCCAATTTGAGATTCATAGTTAGGTTGAAAAATATTAGAGTTTGGTTTTAGGAACGTCATCTTAACTTAACTTTGAAAAACTTAATCAAAGCTTCAATTTGATGACCTAGTCATGGCATTGGTTTGATTGAAATATTTTTCTTGTGCATAATTTGGTTGCTAATTGATACACCCGATCGTAGGATATTGTTTAGTTAATCAACAAAGAGAATTAACCCATTGTAGGAATTTTCGTAATTAAAAGGAAAGTCGGTAATAGTTGTTTATTAGGACGTTCATGTTAATTCACCATAACTTTTCAATGCAAGCATGACCAACCAAACTAAACGTCCATACATCCTCCATTAATATTTGAAATCTTTTTGAGTTAATTCAGAATTTGCATGATTGTTTGTTCGACACCATTGATCTTGCTCACAAATCCACTTTGTTTATAGTTTAATTAGGTTTAGGATTCTAGTTATTTAGAGTTTTAGCGTTACTAAAATTTTATTTAATTAGTGTTTTAGTTGCTTTAGCATTCTAATTAGATTAAGAAAAAGATTGTTTAAAACCATTGCAATTCCTTGAGAGATCGACCTCGGAGGTTTGCTTATCACTTTCTACGAGTGATTTGTACACTTGCGAGTACTATAAATACACATCAACATGCTTTAAATTTTCCCATACAAAAATTTGAGACCAGTTTGTCGTGACGCATAAAAATATTCGCCGCAGCAAAAGCTGATTTTATTGTCTGAGTACATAACCTTTACAAACTGGTTAGTTTCTGATGTAAGGCTTACACACCTTAGTTCTTTTTGCATCTAGGTTGCTATTTGAGTGCTCAAAGTGTCTTGTCTTTAAGTATTTACATTATTGTGCTACTTTGAAGTTAAAAACACTTAAATACACAAAAATATACTCGTGACTCCAAAATCATAGATTTATGCAAATAATTAGATAAAAGTATTGTAGTAAAATCTATTTGATACAATTAAGCACATTAAATTACGAAATATTAGTATTTTTCAATCACTCATCATTGGGCATCCGAGGACTCCATGTCTTGGCAAACATTTTCTTGTGCCGCAAAGTGCATTGTTTTCCTAGACAAAAATTGCCACATTAGATCCATTTTTATTGCCATGTGCCTATTTTCAGCCATTGAATCTTGTGGGAACTGATCCAAGGGTCCAAATTAGGTCGTCCCTAACCTAAATGACATTATTTTTGAAGAGCCCAATAATTATTCACTCATTCAATAGTAGCCAAATATAGAGAAAAGAGAGAAAAGAGGCCAAGAACAAGATCGAAGAAGACACAAATCCGAAGGAGATTGAAGAGTAGATTGCTATAAAGTCAAGAGATTGATTGTATTCTTTCTTCCCCTTATTCTTCTATCAATGTTTATGTATTTTTCCATTTTCTTGAACCTTATGAACATGATGAGTGATAACTCTAATTTATTAGAGTAAGCCTTAGCTCTTATTTCTTGAAACTTGCTTAGTTATGTAAAAATAGTTGCACATTGTGCTCATTTATATACTATTTGTGCAATTTGTGAACATGAGTGAATTCTTTGATATTAAATCTGAATTTATCTTGCATTTTATTAAAAATACTTATATTTTGAAGTTCACTATTAGGACTTTCATGTGTTCTTTCGCAGAGAACAAATAGAACAACAAATAAGCTTTAATCAAGTTTGCTTCAGCTTTGCTGCAGCAAAATGTACTAGAAAATAAATAGTCTAAAATATGAATTTTGGCAGTTGGGCTTGGGCTTTTAATAAAAGGACGATAATAGGCATTTAATAACTCACCTCTTTAAGGGCAAACTTAGAAGTTAACACAAGAATATTACCTCATGTCAATTAAACCTAGGAGGAACATATAAAAGAAGAGAAGAGAACGTGAAAGAGTGAAGCAGATTTGTAACGCAGAACGGCAGAATAGAGGCAATGCATATCAGAGAATAGAGACTCAAGGACTGTTTCATATTAATAATCATTGAAGAAAGTAAGAGAGAGTTAGTGATTTGTAACTCAATTAAATGAAATTTAATTAAAGAGAATTTTAGTGATTTATTCCTTCTTTTATTATTCTCTAATTGTTTTTCAATTTCTACAACTCAATGGATATGATTTTAAAAATTTATGAATTTATATTTGATTCTATGAATATGATTGGCTAATTTTCCTCCAATTAGGATTGTGGGTGTGCAAATAAATGTAGTTTCTGTTCTACAATTTTAAAAATCTGTGTTTTGCTTTGGCAAGTGGTTGTTAGTTATACAATGCTTGTTTTATTGATTAAATCTTATTGATTGCTTGATGACCAATTGATAGGAAAATAAACTTAGATTAATACTAGAAAGATTAGTTGATGTTGGATGAAGCATGAATAATGTGTGTTTAATTTGAATCTATGGATAAGAATTAAATTTGCAATTCATGTATGAATATATAATTGTCTCACATAGCCCAAAAGAATTGATGCATTAAATATTGTTCTTAGACTCATTTGTGCATAAGAATGTGTTTCATTAAGCCTAGAAAATTATAAACATTGCATATTCGGAAGAATCTATGGTAACTTTCGAATTTTGGTTACTAGTACACTTTACCACAACACCGCTGCAGCAATTGTAGTTTGATTGCATTATGTGTTACATTTACAATCCTAATTAATTTATCTACTTGAGATTCTTGTTATCCTTGTTATTGAGCATTGTTTCAATATTCTTACCTTTGTCATCTTGTGCTTATTAATTAATTTTATTTATTTTTTTTACACAAAACAACCAATATTGATTTTATTAGTTAATTTTTATAATACTTTTAATATTTCAATCTCTGTAGAAACGATCTTTTTTATCATTATGTTACTTGTTTGTGACATGTGCACTTGCGTAATATTTTACACACTTTTAGGGCAACAATGAGTAACTAATTTATTAATCTAAGGATTTTATGAACCCAATTTTCTAGTATGAGTTAATTATATTATTTTTCCATTGTGATTGTGATTTAGTTATATTTTTTGATCAATTTTTTTATGTCATTCGTTGATTGGCCATCAAATAATTTATATAGGCAATTAGGTATATTTGAGAGAATTATTCAATTGTTTGTCTTGATTAAACAACATGGATAGTTTCTAGACAGATATATATGATTTTTATATGTGTGATTCATAATTGAGGGCTTAATGAATAGTATGCAACTTAATTAACATGAGAATGTAATTAGGTTTATTACTATATGGTACGTAGTTTACTTAAGAGAGAAATGCGTATTAGGTTAGATGCAATTGATCATATAATTGGCATAACAATTACTTGGGAGAATTTTAGTGATTAACAAGCTTATAAAATTGGGGCATTGAGGTACCTAAATCTCTATCTCATATATTTTCACTTGAGTCGAATTAACAATTTTAATTATTAGTTTAGTATTTACTTGCAATTTCTTATTTTCCATTATCCATATAGTATTAGTAATAATCACATTGGTACTTATTTACAAGTGATCAACTCCTATTGGGATCGATATGCATACTTATTTATACTTTATTACTTGCATGACTCATACACTTACGATTAGCCTATCATTGGGCTTCTTTGGCTAGGTAAGTGGTCTAGTTTTTCTCCTAAGATATGGTGGCTCAACGAAAATTGGCTCTAGAAAGTTTTGACTGAGATGGGAAGTTGGTATCCCAAGTATCTCCATGCCATAATTGTCTCATGATCATAAGCTTTCCAAGGCTTATTTTCGTGTCTCAATCTGAGTCATGGTTGGAAAGTTATAACAAGTTAAAATTTGGAAAAAAAAAAAAGAAAAAAAAGTCAACTGCAAGTTTACAGGTTTGACTTCCCAAAATTAATATTTTGATGGCCTAACTCTACCAAATGTCCTCCCTATATGCACCCTTGGACTGCTGGGTAAATGGGAGGTTGAGATTGAGCCTGCCATTCTATGTGTAGATTTGTTCACTTTCAACTTTGCCCATCTTATTCTTTCAAACAAAGGTCAGAGCTTTGTGGTGGAGAAGTCTAGCAACAACATTCTGCTTCAGTGAGGGAATGGTATGAATTTTTGGATGACTATGGTCTTATTAGATGACCAGAATCTGGTTGACTGACTAGGGTCTCTGAATGTGAAAGTGTGAAACCTCTAAGTAGTCAGACATCTATTGGTAGAACTCTAGTGGAACCAAACGACCTTGTTGAATCACTTATGCTATCCCAGTGGAACCGGAGAACCAAGTGAAACTATTGGCACAACCTTGATATAACCAAAAGACTAGGAAGTGGCATGGTTATCTTGCATGCCGTCTAGGGTGACACTTAATGTAAGGTCTATGAGTGTTGAAAATTTTCATGAACAAAATATTTGATGTAATATAGTTTCTAGTCTTATTATCAAGTCTCTCAAGCAAAGTCGAAGAAACACCTGTGCTTCAGATTGTTGTACTTCAGGTATCTATTTTATAACCATCGCACA
This sequence comes from Elaeagnus macrophylla, assembly GCA_029378325.1. Classification (NCBI taxonomy): domain Eukaryota; kingdom Viridiplantae; phylum Streptophyta; class Magnoliopsida; order Rosales; family Elaeagnaceae; genus Elaeagnus; species Elaeagnus macrophylla. Next base: position 5,425,573 of record CM055653.1, read on the forward strand.
TAGCATTGCATCATCCATTCACTAGCACATGTTCATAATACTTGACTTATTTATTGGTGCTAAACTTATTATTAATCGATCAAGCTAGATATTTTTGGTTTTAAAATATTTAATTAAAATCGGGCCAATTTGTAAAATTACCACTTATACTTTTTTTAATGAGCTTCAATATCTTTAAGAGGTGTTTCATAAATGTCTTTTTATTTTATTAAAATTAATGCTTAATGAACTTTAAATAATTAAGCTCAAATTAGAAGCAACCCTATTTTGTCATATTATCACAACCATATACACATATCAGTTTGGGGGTTAGTTCCTGCCGCCCAAAAAAAAAGAAAGAATAACAAAACTAACACCCCTCAAAACTTTTAATAACAAAACTAGCACCCCTTGTGTTCAAATTTATATTTTCACAATTGAAAAAATGACTAATACATCATTTTTCTTTGAACATCAATCCAATTAGAATTGAACGACGATAATTTAGACTCGTTTAATATTGAACGTTCAATATTTTACGTTCAAATTGAATATTAAACGTTTAATATTATTAAGGTGTTAGTTTTATTACTATAAATTTTAAGGGTGCTATTTTTGATAATTTTCTAAAAAAAAAAAAAAAAAAAAAAAGAACAACAAAAAAGGAAAACCATTGTCGCCACTGTTATTGCTTCGCTCCTAATAAAGCCACTAGCTTGTTTTAGGTTTTGACAATTGTCACCATCAGATTCCCTTTTTCCCATGCCTTGCTCTTCATGTGAAGAATAACACTGTTGAGTTATCGCCAGTTCTACAGATTACGTGGTCAATGAAAATTATTAAAAAAAAACATACTTGAGAGTTTTAACAGATATCATACCTATAATAATTCATCTTATCAATCTGTGGTCAACCATAATAAAAGAAGACAAGGGGCTGTTCGGCAAATTAATTTGTGATCTGATTTATTTTATTAATATCACATTTTTAGTTAATCAGTTGCATAATTTTTTTTTATATTCATGTAGCTTCTTCTTGTATTATTTTATTGCTGCATTAATTAAATATTTATGTGTTTATAAGTTATTAATTTAATTGTGAAATTTTAATATGTTATTTTTATTGAACCATTGCTTATTATTTTTGTTCTAGAATTACTAGCAGATTTGAGTTTAATTCATAATATTTTTTGAATCTCCTAGTTGAGGATTGTTCATTATTAAAACTATCTAAACCACACATGGACACTTGTATTTTTATGTTAATCTTTTTGCATGCTATTCTATGGACAAGTTCAGTAAATTGTGTGACTCAAATTTACTGGAACGTGGTTCAGATCCATTCGCATTAAACTTGTGAAGATTGTGAATATAGAGCAAGGGCGAATAATTAAAATAAATTGGGGCTTTATTTATGTAGGGTAGTCTTAAGACCTAGTTTTATACTTGATCATTGAATTGTAATAGTAGATAGGTTAGGTGGTTCGGTAAACAGGTGGTTTTTCTCTTTAGGTCATTGTTGCCTAGATTATTTTCACCTAAAAATTTCGTGTGCTATTCTTTATTTTTGCACTTTATTTTTACACACGATTACATGTCTAGCCATTGTGTTTAGGTTACACATTTAAAATTTGATAAAATTAGAAATTACCTATTTACCCTCCTTTAGGTATATTTGGTCTGTAACTTATAACTCTCATTTTGGATCCAACTCGATAGTCTAGTTTTAACTTAGTGCTTAGGTAGACTAAAAGGTACTTGTGCACTTTTTGCCTTTTGTAGCACTTTCCTTTCAGAATCTCTTTATTGGTTCTTTAGACTTGGTGAATTAGTGAAGACTTGCAATTTTCTTTGGTGTCACAACATGCTTCACACTTGCAAAATTTTGGTGATGCTTGAACAATGACTTGAAATTTTTTCATCCAATCATGTGACTTCCTAGAAAAGCTCAGTTGCTAATGCATTCCAATTTGTGTCTTGACACTTGATTAGTAGAAGGAGACTAGAACAATTGGTGACTTCTTGGTAACTTAGAAGAGAAGTTTGGGAAACTTAGAGCAGCTATTGAGGAAGCTTAAGAGACCTTAACTTGTCTTCAACCTTTGGAGTCCACTACCCATGCAGCAATAGAGACGATTGTTGGACTAGGCCCTTCGAGTTAAACAATGAGTTGTAGTTTCTCTGGAGAGAGTTAGCTTGCTTCAAGAGGCTGTTGAGATTGCCAAGAAAGAGCTTTAGGAAGACTCGACTCAAATGGAGTTAGAGAATGAGAAGCAAGGAGCTGGGAACTAGAGATTGTCTGCTCAACTTGAAGAAGTGGTTGAAAGGAGTATGATCAGGAGGCATTGATGGGGAGTGAGATCTTGGCCAGAACAGCGACCCAAAATCCTGTTGGATTTGGGGGAGTGAGATAGACCCAAGATGTAGTCAAGACTAAGAAAATAGTGTGGATAGAACCCATGTCAATCAAGCTAACGAGGATCTGTTTGACATTGCACTTACTCCTGGAGATTGGAATGGGAGTGCACTCTTAGCGCTTTTGCAACCTTGGGAGATCACCTATAGTATCTTCACAACTTTAGGTGATATCACTTAGGGCCTCAATGATCTCGGGACTCTTGATACGCTTCTAAAATACCCAATTATTCCATGACTATTTGAGATAAAAATTAGGATTTAAGACTTATTTATGTTTATTTTACTGAATTATCACACAAATATTATTTTTAGAAATACCGGGTATGTTTTGATGTATTTCAAGTATTTTGGGTTTAAACGAAAAGTATGCATGTCACACGACACGACATGTGTGGTGCAAGATAGGTAAATTGGCAAACCAACACTCGCGCCCCAGCCTAAGCCTATTGGGGCCGCGGCCTAACCCTCTTGGATCAAATTTTTCATTTTTGAAGATCAATGAGTGCCACAATAGTGAATATGTTGAGCCACAGCAATGACCTCTTAGGTTGCAATTGTGTTTCCAAATTTCAACTTGCACTGCGACAATGATTGTTTTAAGCCACAGCTAACGTAGAAATGGTGAGAATTCTGGACCTATTTTCTAGCATCCTAATTGTAAGCAAATCCTATTGTGCCTAAGTTTTGTGTGTGCATATAAATATATTATTAGAATCCTAAATGAATGAGTAGAAAAATAGAGAGAGATTAGTGTAGAAAAATATATAGAATTGTAGAGAGAAAATTACATAGATTTTGAGAATTAGATCATTTTTCATAGACCACAAGTCTAGCAGAGATTGTAGTGCAAATTTTGAAGAACAAGATCAAGAGTGAAAGCATAGAAGTTAGAGTAATATTCATCAAGAGATTGAGTGTGTTATTTCTTTTAGTAATTTTAATGTTTTCTTCAATTATAAATCTAGATTCAATGAACATCATGAGTAGCTAATTCTTCTATTAATCTAAGGGTCTTATGAACCCAATTTTTTAACATGTGTTGATCTAAATTATCTCTTCTCTTTTAATTGCAATTTTCAATTATATTATTTGACCTAAATTTAATTGTTTAATAAATGTTTGACTGTCAATTATTCTATAGAGGCATATAGGTAGCTATGAGAGAAGTATTTATAAGTTTGTCTTGATCAAATAACATACATAGTTTATAAGCTGAAATGTATGATTCATATGTATGTGATCCATAATTGATGTACTTCATGAGTAATGATTTAAACTAATTGGCATGAGAGTGTAATTAGATTAGGTTATTATATTGTGTGTAGTTTACAAGAGAGAGGAATGTATGCATAGTTTAGAATAAATTGATCATATAATTTGTTGCTAATTAATTGGGGAGAAATTTAAGAATTCATATACTTAAGAGATTAGGGGATTAATGACTGCCTAGGTTATATTTCTCATATATATTCTTTCGTTGTGTTAGTTTAATTTCATAATTTTAGCATTTTTTATTGTTCAAATAGTGATAGTAGTATCTATATTGATACTTTGTTATTAATTATACTTTTTTTGTGGATTCGACACTCTATCTTTAAAACTTATCACTTATACACGTTCTGTATACTTGTGGTTTTGTGTGGTCAAGTTTTTTGCTCTATTGCGGGAAAATTTATGATTGGTAACGAATATTAAATTAGCACAACAAACTAGGGATATGGAAGAACAGGGGGATCAATGAGCTTTGGCTACATCTCTAAGGGATTTTGAAATCCTCCAAGTAAATGAAGCCTAACCATCGATTGCTAGAATGGGCTTCAATGCTAACAACTTTGAACTTAAATCATAAGTCATTAAATAGTGCAAACCATTCAATTGGAGGGTTAGCTCATGATGATCCAAATTCACATTTGGTCTCATTTTTGAATTCTATTTGATACCTTTAAGATGAATGATGTTTCAGACAATGTAATCCTCCTTCGCTTATTCCCATTCTCACTAAGAGAAAAAGCTAAGGCTTTGCTATAATTACTACTATTTTGTTCTATCACTATATGGGATCAACTAGCTCAAAAGTTTTTATGTAAGTTCTTCCCACCATCAAAGACTACTAAACTTAGAAACGACATTACATCTTTTCAACAACTTGATGGAGAATTGTTTTATGAAACTTGGGAACACTTCAAAGAGTTGCTTAGAAGATACCCACATTATGGCCTACCTACTTGGTTTCAAGTTTAAACATTCTACAATGGGTTAATGGGCCAACAAAGGACAATTATAGATGCAGCTGTAGGTGGGGCCTTAGTAAGATTGAGGATGAAGCCTTTGCTTTATTGGATAAGATGGCATCAAACAATTGACAATGCCCAATTGATAGATTAAACCATAAGAGGGTAGCTGGAGTGACAGATGTAGATACCCTAAAAGCCATGCAAGCTCAAACAAATGCCTTGCTACTCACCTTAACCAAAAAGCTAGATGGAGGTATGGTAGGAGTTAAGATGGTGCAAACTCCATTTGTGATATGTGATATTTGTAATGGACCTCACTTTACTGAGGCATGTGGGAATTCTTTAGAAGCAATCAACTATGTGAAAAATCAAAACTGCCAAAGAAACCCATACTTAAACACATACTACCCCAGATGGAGGAATCACCTCTATTTCTCATGGAGCAACAATCAAGGGTGCAATCAAAACAACCACCTAATTTTTTACCCGAATTTTATCAACCACCACCTCATCAACGGCCACCAACTTTGGATAAAAAGCCCACCAATGAGAATAGCACAAATTCTTTGATGGTAGTGATGAATTATTTTACACAAAATATGAACACTAAGGTGAATCATATAGAAACGACTCATGAAGCTTCTATTTGTAATTTGGAGGTATAAATAGGGTAACTTGCCCAAGCTCTAAGCTAATGAACTCAAGTAGCCCTTCCTAGTAATACATAAGTGAACCCTAAAGGATCCAACAAGGAGTAATGAAACGCACTTACAAAAATGAGTAAACCTTTATTGAAAGATGAATCTAGGAGTAGTTGAGGAACCAATCAAGAGGAGTGAAGTCTACACTTGAAACATTCATTTCCCTCGACAACTCTATAAACACAATTTGAGTGACCAAATACTCAACAGTTTGGATGTATTTGAGGAGTTAAATATCAATGATCCAATTGTAGAAGCAGTGAAAATGCCCTCCTACATTAAATTCTTAAGAGGAAGTGATTGAAAGGAAGAAGAAATTGGAATTCAAAAAAGCTTGTGCAATTAAAGAATGCCAAATGTCTCTTAAACAAATAGATCTAGGAAGCTTCATCATTTCATGCACAAATGGAGCTCTACATTTCAAAAATGCACATTGTGATCTAAGAGCTATTATAAACCTCATGCCATTATCCATATTCAATAAACTTAGGATAGGAGAACCAAAGGCCACATCAATAATCTTGCAAATGGCTGATGGAACTATCAAGAAACCATTAGGAATGGTGAAAAACATCATGGTAAAGGTGAGAAAATTTATATTCCCTACTAATTTTGTTGTTCTTGACATGGACAACAAAGAAATTTCTCTATTTCTTGGGAGACCTTTCTTAGCAACCAGAAGGACATTGGTAGACGAAGAAAAAGGTGAGCTAATTATGGGGGTCTAAGATGAAGAACTCACATTCAAGGCATTGCAACCATCAAATAATTCCTATGCCTCTAATGGGAAAGTGAATGTCATCATAACCCAAGAAAAGAAGCCACCTAAGATTGTAGAAGCAAAGAGAATTGGTGGAAAGCCCCAGAAGAGAAACAAAAAGGAAGTCAAGTAAGTGTGGGTACCTAAACATCCCCACTCAAGTGGCAAAGAAAGAAAAACTACAAATGGATCCAAACCCAAGTGTATGGGTGCCAAAACAACTCCACTTAGGAACCAAGGAAACGACCATGGTAATCAAAGAAAATAAAAAATTAGTCAACAAACATGCAAATTGGACCATGAGTAGCAAAGACAAAAAGAGGGTCTATTTTTGGAAGAAAATCAAAGACAACAACATTCCAACCCCCAAATAACCCATTTGTAGGTTTGTCTAGCCAAGTACGTAAAACATAGCACTAGTTGGGAGGCAATCCAATGAATTTTTATCTCTTTATTTTATTTTATTTTCAATTCTTAATTTTTATTCTAGTTAATTTTTTATAATACTGACATATTTAACCCTTTGTTTTTTATTTTATAGGATTTATTTTTTACACAAACAATAATTTTACAGGTAGAGCCGCAACGCACAAAAGTTTTAGCCACGACACCATGCTCTTGGGATGGATATGGAAAACACAAAAACTACGTGAGCTGTGGCGCCCACAATGTTAGGTCACGGTGAGGCGCTCTTAGGTTGCAAACTAGGAAATACACATAGGCATGTACAACGGCGTGAAATTACCTGAGTTTTGGCCTGCATGCATAAACACCCCAAACCCCGAGCATTGGTCTGAAATTTTGGCTTTTAGTTGCACATTGTGTTTAATTTTATTTTTGGTGAGTTACATTTATTGAGAGGTGTACATAAGCTCTAACAACAAAAAAGACATCATGCATAATGGCAAGAAGCAATTGTGACCATGGAGTACATAAATAAACTTCACCGTTAACAAAAATGAGGGTAACTTTTTTCTTTTTTTGTATTTATGGTATAGAACATTGGGGACAATGTGCATCTTAGGTTAGGGGTGGGGAAAATTGTCGTTTATTATTTTTGCATCTGTAAATTTTTTTTGTTTGTTTGTTTTTGCTTTTGTTTTCCTTATGAGAATTAGTCATAGTCAATTCAAATATGAATCAATGAAATGATAGTTAAACCCAAAATTTAGAGAAATTTAAACATGCTTTAGTTGAAAAAAAAGTTGATCTAGATATGCATTGAAATTTTTATGAAACTCTTATGATTTTTGGTATGAAAGCATGTTAATTTCAGTATTTAGACAACCCTATTATGCATGAATTTTTATGAATATGTCATTGTTAACAACTCTAGAACTTATTCTAAATGAACTCAAAGGGAAATCATAGGGTATACTTTGCTTACGAAGTGATCTAGACCATTCTTGGAACGTTTGAGTCTTTCAAGCCAAGCAAAGAGATTATATCATTAGTTAGCATTTTGAGCCTTAATAAATGTAGCCAAAATTTCATATTATATCCACTATAATCAATCCCGTGCGCCATGTATTTTATTTTTATTAACCACCTTTTAATGTTTCCATGAGACCTTGTAGTGCACACTCATAGTTGAAAAATGTAAAAGGCATGATAACCTAAAATGATTATATATAACAAGATAAGTTGGGATTGTATAAAAATTCTTACATTTGTGGAAAAAGAGAAGGTTATAATGAGCTATGTTCTTATTGCTAAAAAAAAAAAAAAAAAAACAAGAGCTGCAATGATAAAAGTTATAAAAAGAACTTACAAAGGGACGAATGAAGTGAGGATTAAATTGTATGTGAAGAGGTTAAATGTCTTGATGTTTTTAAGAAACATATGTTTTTGTGCTCACAATAAAATCACTTGTTTTAATCTTCCTTTTCTTCCCTTCATCATCGGTCACCTTAGCCTTACATTACAATCCTGTTAAAGACCTATTGATCTTAGGTAAAGTGGTTACCCTATATTAGTGGAGAGTGAATTAAAAAATAAGCATATTAAGTATGTAATTGGGTGCTCTCTCACTTATATATATTGCATCTATTAATGGAACTATTTCATGAATGTCATGCATGAGAATGTCCAAATGTCCAATACAAAAATTAAAGTTAGTGGATTGAATGGTTGTTTAAGAGTTGAGCACAGCGTGATATGAATGCCTACATCATGCTTAACTAAAAGTGATGTTTAAACTATTTATGTGTTGGAATTTAATTGTACTTTCTAAGATAAATTGAGAGAATTGATGTTTGGGTAGTTAAAGTTTAATCAAGTCTTTCTTTTCTTTTAGTTGGGTTAGATGTTTGTGGGTATCATCACTAGAAACCCTCATGAAACTACAACTTGTCCTCTAGGGCCACCTAAGGGTTTAAATGCTTGTTGCATACACTAAATGCAACCTTAACTATCTACAAAAATGATCTTTCTTTAGTTTAGGTTTTATTTTACTACATGATCTCTAACTTATTCTTATCGCTTTTCTAGCTAGAGACTAGCCAAAAACTTGTTGGAGGTTGTGATACATGTCTAAAATACGAGATTATTCCATGATTATTTGATATTAAAATCAGGATTTAGGACCTATTTATGTTCATTTTATTGAATTATCTTACAAATATTATTTTTCGAGTTACCGTGTATGTTTTGATTTATTTCAGGTATTTTGGGTTTAAACGAAAAGTACACACTTCATGCGACATAACATGTGTGGTGCAAGATAGGAAAATTGTCACACCAACACTCGCTCCCTAGCCCAAGCCTATTGGCACCACTGCCTGACCTTTTCAGATCAAATTGGACATTTTTGAAGATCAACAAGCGTCACAGGGGTAGATATGTCGAGCCGCAACGAAGACCTCTCGGGTTGCAATTGTGTTGCCAAATTTCAGGTTGAGCCGCGGTGGTGATTGTTTTAAGCCAAGACCAGCATAGAAATGGTACAAATTCTAAACCTATTTTCCAGCATCCCAATTGTAACCAAATCCTGTTATACTTAGGTTTTGTGTAGGCTTATAAATACATTATTAGATTCCTAAATGAATTAGTAGAAAAATAGAGAGAGATTTGTGTAAAAAATATCGAGAATTGTAGAGAGAAAAATGCACAGATTTTGAGAACTAGATCAACCTTTATAGACCACAAGTCCAGCAGAGATTGTAATGCAAAAGTATAAAGAATAAAATCAAGAGTGGAAGCATAGAAGTTAGAGTAATATTCATTAAAAGATTGAATGTGTTATTTATTTTCTTTTTTCTTATAGTAATTTTAATGTTTTCTTCAATTGTAAATTTAGATTTAATGAACATCATGAGTTGTTGATTCTTCTATTAATCTAGAGGTCTTATGAATCCAATTTTCTAACATATGTTGATCTAAATTATCTCCCCTCTTTTAATTGCAATTTTTAATTATATTATTTTATCTGAATTTAATTGTTTAATAATTGTTTAAGAGAGACATATAGGTAGCTTTGAGAGAAGTACTTATAAGTTTGTCTTGATCAACTAGCATACATAGTTTTTAGGTTGAGAGGTAGGATTCGTATATATGTGATCCATAATTAATATGCTTTATGAGTAATGATTTAAGTTAATTGGTATAAGAGTGTAATTAGGTTAGGTTATTTATTGTGTGTAGTTTACTTGAAAGAGGAATGCATGCATAATTTAGAATCAATTAATCATATAATTTGTTGCTAATTAATTGGGGAGGAATTTATGAATTCACATGCTTAGGAGATTCAGGAATTAATTAATGACTTCCTTGATTATATTTCTCATGTATATTCTTTCGTTGTGTTAGTTTAATTTCGTAATTTAAGCGTTTGTCTTTTATTGTTCAAATAGTGATAGTAGTATCCATATTGGTACTTTGTAATTAATTATAATTTTTCCTATGGGTGCCCAAAGTTTTTATGGTGCACGAACAGCTCCACATTGATTCCATTTTTACTCCAACTTTCTACCTCAACTCTTAGATCTTTGAAGATATGATCAAAAGGTCCAAATTAGGGCATTTTTCAATAACTTAAACCTAGGTTGAGCATTAAGGGAGATAGAGAGCAGTTGGAGGAGAACATTTTAGAGAGATAGTTTTCTCCATTTTTGAGGAAGAAGAGAAAGCTTTGAAGGATTTGGAGGGACACACAAGGATTTCACCATTCATCTATTCTAAGTGTAATTTTCATGTTGCTTATAAGTTTTCTTCTTGTTTTTATTGATTTTAAGATAAATATTATGGAGTAGAACTTTTGTTCTAGGAATTTTATGGAACCCATTCTATGAACATAATTAATTTGATGTATATTTAATATAAATTTAGTTTTAGATTATCTGATTTGATGTGCTTAATGCTCCTTTATAAATTGATCACTTATTTAGGTCTTTTGTTAATTTTATACGTAATTGAAAGATTGGTATAAAATTGTGAACATGTATTAAATTGGCACATGTGTAATAAGGAAGAAATTTACATTCTTATGTGTGTAATCACTTTTAAACTCTAGATGCTTAATGACCCATGTATGCTTAGATGATCATAGACATATGGGCTAGGTTTATATAGATTAGGATTAACATGATTATAGACATGTAGGTGATAATTACTTGAGTAGAGTTTGATTAATAATCCATACATTTTAGTTTACTATTAATGAGACATGAAAAATAATTGGAGTAAAATATAGGAAGTTGAATTTTAGACCTCTTAACTGTGTTAAAACTTCTTTCATTTAACTTCATTTAGCTAATTTGGCATTTAAATTCGACTTTGAAAATTTGATCGTTCAAATAGAGTTAGAAAGCATAAAAACTCGATAGCTAGTCTTAATATACAAAATTATCTCAAGTCGCGAAGGTTCGACTCATGCTTATGCACACCTTACTACTTTTGCACTTATCGTATACCTGTGGGAATTACCAACACCTTCCTACCCCAGTGCATGTGAGAGTCTGTTGCATAGCTCTAGGGAAGGAGTGGTCTTTCTAATCCATACTCTACATGGCCTTGGAGAAGGAGTGGCCTTCATGTTCCATACTTGCGTGGCCCTGGGAAAGAGTGGTTTTTCTCTTCCATATAGTACTGAGTTGGTTGCAGTCACTATTGGCTCTAAGTTTTAAGCCCTAGGTGTTCTTAGGTGTGAAGGAGGCGTGGCTCTATTCACACTACAAGTTTTTCCCAAGTCCAAACCTAAACTCTAGGTAGGAAGCTTCCTAAGTCCTAGCTTTGGCTAGGTATGGCTACAAGGTTTGGCGGAGGGCAAGTGCTCGCTCCTAAGAATAGGCAGCATCCAGTAGCTAGGATTGTTTCAATGAGTAACTAAGGCCAATTATAGGTTATAGCGCCTGGATCTTAGCTAAGGCGAAATCTGACTACTAGGTTTGATGGAAGGCAAGTGCTCGCTCCTAGTACACAAAATTGAACAAAGGCACAAAGCTATAATTGGCTTAGTCTAGTGATGATTGTAGTATTGAGCTTTCCCATCATCTTGATCTAAGATCATTATCATTGTGGGTGCTGATGGGGTTTTGTGCCCCTTTCCTTTTCCTAAAAAAAAGCGATCCAGAGACAATAGGGGCCACTATCTTGATCCTGGATCAGAATCGTTGTGGGTGCCGAAAAGCTGTGGTCCCGCTTCCTTTCCCAAATAGGACGCAATGCATTGAGACAATGGTGAGATAAGAGAAGTGGATGTTGGGAATCCTGACCTAAGAGTTGTGAGCTCTAGGCTCCTAGGTGGATGTTGCAAATCTTGGCCTAAGAGTTGAGATGCAACAGATGATTACGAAGTTAAGTTACAAGTGTTGATATGTATTCACGGAACATCACCTAACACTTTATTGAAAAATAAAATACAAATAAAGAGAAGCAATCTTCACTTTGATGCCTGTTGATGGAATCTCTGAGTGTAGAACTAGTAGGCCAATATGGCTTTTACAAGTTTCATAAGTGTGGACCTTGGGTGGACTTTCTGAGTATGCTCATGGTGTACCTTTTGGGTAATGAGGCTAAAATCTGAACATTGACTTTTTAGGTGTGCATGAGTTAGAGTGAAAGTTTTCGTAGATCTTGATCACTTGTAGTTGAGTTGGCTCCCAACCCCCTAGGGTGGGAGGAAGTAGCCTGGAAGGAAACAATCTCAAGTTGATGTGCATGCATTCAATTTTCTTGAGATTTGTTTTCCAAATGTTTTGTAGGTAATGAGGTACTAGGTCACCCCACATTAAGGATGTCTGAAATCAATTATGCAATGACGACTTGTTTTTGGATTCCATTTTTGTTGTAGAAGTCTTTTCTAATTGCTTAAAAGTATGAGGCTCTACCCTGCTTGAGGCACGTACTTGGATGAGTTTAAGAATATTCTGGTTCTCAGGAACTTTGGATGCTAAATCATCAATATATTTTTCTCTGGAGGTAATGTCTGATCACATATCTTGCTTCTTCAAAGAAGTTTGTTCATAGCTTGAATGGTGGCGACCTAGACTTCTCATCTTGGGGTCTGGTAAGTCCAAATGTCACTACTTGGAAGGTAATATGTCTACCTCACTAATTATAGCCTGGATCTTTACCAAGTGATGTGCTCTGGATCCACTGTCATCATGTGTGATATGGATCTAGATTTTGGTTCTGCAGTTTGAAAGATGGTTTGCTAAGAGGTGAGACTTAGAGGGTAGCTTGTCTCAATAGCGGCGTCCTAAAAGGTAGCAATCCACTAGACAACGATATCACGTTTTGTTTCTTACAATCCAAGTCACCAAATTTTCTCCAACAAAAGTAAGGTATCCTGAAGTAGAATTCCTAACTATCTTGGATCTCACAAATTCAGAATCCTGAAGTAGAATTCCTATCTATCTTGGATCTCACAAATTCAGAATCAGTGTAACTCGTAATGTCTAGGTTTCCATGTTTTGAGAACAAAATACCCTTGCTTGGGGAGGACTTTAAATGGACCAAGATCCAATTCACAACTTCCATGTGCCTGTCACTTGGATTATACATGAGCCGACTTACCATATTAACAGCATAATTAGGTCGAGTATGAGTCAAGTAAATCAATTTTCTAACAAATCTTTGATATCTCTCCTTATTAGTTGGAATCTGATCAAGAAAGACAGTTAAACCATGATTCACCTCAATAGGCGTGTCTATAGGAGCACAAGCATAATTATCAATTTTAGTGAAGAGATCTAGTATATATTTTAGTTAAGTGAGAAAGAGTCCTTGCCTAGACCTAGAAACTTCAATACATAAGAAATATTTCCAATTTCCTAGATCCTTCATTTTAAATTCTTCTGCCAGGTAAGTGCGTAATCTTTCTATCTCATAGGCATTACTACTTGTAACATTCATACCATCAACATAAACTAGAAGTAAGTAATATCATCACCCATTCTTTTATAGAAAAGAGTGTTGTCTGCTTGGGATTGTTTAAAACCATATTCCTTCATTGATTGGCTCAATCTTCCAACCATGCCTTGGGTGACTGTTTCAAATTGTACAAAACTTTCTTCAACCTACACACCTTCTCATATTCAGTTGGAAACCCAGGAGGAGGATCTATATACACTTCCTCTGATAGATCTTCGTGAATAAATGCATTCTTTACATCGAGTTAAAATAATGGCTAATCTAGATTCATAGGAATAGAAAGTATAGCTCGAACAATACTCATTTTGGCCATTAAAGCAAATGTCTCATGATAGTCAATCATATAAGTTTGAGCATATCCCTTAGCCACTACTCTGGCCTCCTTTCCTATGTTCCATCAAAATGAAACTTGACAATGAACACCCACTTACAACCCATAGTCTTCTTCCCTTTAGGTAATTCAATCACCTCCCAAGTACAGTTCTTTTAGAGGGCATTCATTTCTTCTACCATAGCAGCTTTCCACTTAGGGTCTTCAAGAGCTTCCTGAAAATGACTAGGGATAAGTACACAAGAAATTTGAAAAGCAAAAGCAGAGTAAGTTTTAGAAAGACGATGATAAGAAACAAAGTCAGATATGGGATAAACAACATTAGATGAAGACTTAGAGAAGCCAAATCTATCAATTTGTTTACATGTTCTAAGAGAATACCTCCTACCTTGATCATTACTCAGTGGATCTAAGATAGTAGGTTTTGTCACTACAGGATCAGAAGGTATGTCAGAAGTAGAGATATCATTAGTATAAGATAAATGAGGAATATGCACCTCAAAATAACCTTGAAAGAGTCATTTGAAGGCATGGTAGTATCATTGAAAGAAGTACTTGAGTTAGAAGATGGGGCCATAGCAATAACGTCCTTATTCCTTCTACCAAACTGCAGGTAGAACATATGAAATGGCCTTAACTTCTTAGTTGGTTTCTCTTTTTTAGGTTCTAGTCCTCCTAAAGGATGTGATGAATCAAGAGAGTCATAACATTCTAAAGGAGAAGAGTCCTCCCCCTACAAGAAATCCACTACTATTTTTCCTCCAACCATAATTTTTCCTCTTTTCTACTATTAATCTCCCCCTGAAGAGGAGTGAAAGAGACATCTTCAAAGAAGTAAGACTCATGTTCATAGAACTGAACATCCATGGATACAAAGTATTTATTGGTAGGTGGGTGAAAACATTCATACCCTTTTTGTGTGTTAGAGTACCCCAAAAAGACACACTTAAGAGCACGTGGATTGAAATTTTTCTAATGAAGTGCATGGACATGAATATAACAAACATAACCAAACACCCTAAGACATATATTAAGTGTAGAGGACAACGTGTGAAAAAGAGAGAATTTTCTCAATGGAGTCTAATAGTCAAGAATACGAGTAGGCATTTAGTTTATAAGAAAGGCAACGGACATGACAACTTTAACCTAGAAATGCTTAGGAACACGCATGGTAAAGCATAGGGCACACCCTACCTCAAGAAGGTGACAATTCTTATGCTCTGCTATGCCATTTTGTTGTGGTGAATAAACACATGTTGTTTGATGAAGGATGCCATGAGTTTGAAAAAAATGAGTAAATGAATGATTCACGAACTCAGGACCAATATCAGAATGGAAAACCTTAACCGATACTTGAAACTATGTAATAATCATATTATAAAATTGAGGAATAACATTAGAAACATCATCCTTAGATTTCAACAAATATAGCAAAGTGACTCAAGTGCAGTCATTAATAAAGGAAACAAAGTATTTATGACCAGAGGTAGTATGAGTAGAGAAAGGACCCCACACATCAGTATAAACACAAGCAAGTGGAACAAAACTTTTATTAGAACTAATTTTAAAAGTTGCATGATTATTTTTTGCAAAGATACACTGTTTACAAAGTAAACTGGAATAAAAAAATATTAGAAAAAAGTTTAGGAAATAAACATTACAAAGAAGCAAACGATGAATGTCCTAGACGACAATGCCATAACATAATTCTTGCTTTATCACTTCTTCTATCCACTTGAAAGCCACAATTAGGATTGCCAATCCCCTACTCTAAGCAATAAATTCCTCTTCTCTCTCTACTAGTGCCAATCATCATCTTCATTTGATTGTCCTGAAATACACAGTGAGTAGAACAGAAGGTTATAGAACAATCAAGATTTTTAGGGAGTTGACTAATTGACAAAAGGTTATTATTAAGAGTGGGTGCAAATAAAACAAAGGAGATGGAAAATGCGGGTGATAGTAGGACATTGCCAGCTCCTAAAATTGATATTGGTGCTCCATTGGCAACTTGTACAGACTTAACATAATAAGGTGTTAAAGAATAAAAATAAGAGGGATTACTAGTCATATCATCAGTGGATCCTAAATCAATAATACAAGTGTTAGAAGGAGAAGAATACTAAATCAAAATTACCTTCTTGAGTAGTTACGGAAAAACCTAAGAGGCAGAAGCAACAACCTGAGAAGATTTCTTTTTTCGCTCAACTTGCTTAAGTTTGTACCACTCTAGATAGCCATGTTTTTTCCAACAAAGATCAACAGTGTGATTAGAATGATTGCAGTAGGTGCAAAAACGAGAACCAGAGCTTGCAGATGAAGGATCTAAATGTGGCCTATTCCTTTGGACAATGAGAGCTTATGGTTCAGGGTGCTCCTTAGTACCCATTGTGGCTTGCCTCTATACCTCACAAAGGCTAAAGAATATGCTTCTTCTAGACTTGGTAAAGGGGAAGTAGCCAAAACTCTACTGCTAACTTGATTTAAACTCCAATCTAAACTAGCTAGAAACATAAAAACCCGATCCTCGACAGTACATTTTTTGAATTTCTCAATATCAATGGCATTTGGCATATAATTAGGTTTGGGATTATCCAACTCCTTGAAGAGAGAATTCATTTCATTGTAATATTCAACAAGAGATCGACAACCTTGATGAAGTTGAAATGACTTCTTCATTAATTCATACACTTGTGAAGAGTCAGAAACATCTAGGTAGCTCTTTCTTATTGGATCCCATACTTCCTTTACAGTGCCACACTAAACAAAGTGAGACATCAACTTGTCTGTCATGGAGTTGATGAGCCATGATTTTACTAACGCATCTTCACCTTCCTATTTATCATAAGTTTGATCATCGTCTTTTGGGGTAACTTTTCTTCTTTTAATATAACCCTTTTTCCCTACCAGCAAAATGCATTTCCAAAATCTTTAACCAAATTCGATAATTAGCACCATCCAATTTAATATTAATAGATGATGAACTATCGTGTGATAGTGGTAGAAATAATTTTACAGTTGAATGGAGCATAAGTGTTTGATGGTGAGTCTATTTGATCCTTAGACATAATTGTGGGAGGAGTTTGGGTTACTTTTAAACTCCTTTTTTTTTTCTTTTTCTTATTTTACAATGATAACAAATAAATAAATAAATAATAAGGGATATGTAAGAAAAAAAAATCCAAAAAGAGGGAAAAATGAGAACTAGAAAATACTAATAAAAAAAAGGGATCTGAAGAGTAAAGATGTCCGTGAAAAATAGTACAAAAAATATGATAAATTAAATATGCAGGAAAAGGAAGACAGACCCATAAGCTAGTGAAAAATAAATTGGATCTATCGACCCTACCTCAGTTCAAGAACAGGCTCGTGTGTAGCAAGTCCAAGTGGCAATGGCGGCAATCGAGGCTGGATAAAGTAGCGACAATGGCAATTGGGTTGGGTAAGGCAGTGATGATAGGCGACAAACATGAAAGGCAACTATTCCAGTTGCAGAAGATGTGACGAGAGAATGGAGGTACGACGAAAAAAATATGAAAATAAGGATGGCAACCTGTTTTTCTTTTTTTTTTCTTGCTCTAATATCAAATTAACTTGTAAAAAAATGCTTGTATTTTCATTAGCCCTAATAGGGTATTTATATACACATAATAATCTTACTTAAGGAAAAACATTAAATACAAAATGTTTACAGAATAATGATAATAAGAAAAAATTTCTCGAATTAAATGTACATTTTAACTCATGGTCATCTACCTCAAGATCAGCTACATCGTCGGCATGGCTGTCATAATTTGATTGCACTAGTTTTAACTACCTTGGGGTGGTTTCCCAAGGCAAGCCATGTGAATCTAGTCCAGACTGCAAGTGCTGGCATAGATGGCAATCACTGGAATGGATGATAAAATTTGTTTGGAGCTTAGTGTCAGTGGATAAAGTTGTCAAATGAGTTGGGCTAGATCAACTTGCTCAAACTCAGCACATCTAATTTTTAAATGAGTTGCGCTCAACTCATTGATCAACTTGCTCAAACTCAGTTCATCTAATTTTTAAATGAGTTGCGCTTAACTCATTATATGTTAGCTGAGCTAGGTAGCTCATGAGCAGCTTATTTAAATTTTTTTATAAAACTAATTTAAATTATTTAAAATATTTAATTAATTATTAAAAAATAAAAAACATATCTTATATTTTAATAAACAAATACATTTTTTTTTAACATGATATGAGCTGTATATTAAAAAAAAAATTCAACTTTTTTGACAAATAAGAAGATTTTTTAAATAATATAACATGAGTTTTTTTATTAACCTAAGGTTTTTTTTTTAGTAACATAACATGTTTTTAAATATAAATAATCTCAAATAAAATGAGCATAATTTTATATGTAAAACTTAAAATCAAAAATTATATCAGAAAGAAGAAAAGCTTAAAATCATAAACTGTAAAATACAATAAGCATAACTTTTTATGCAAAACTTAAAATAATCAACTGTGAAATTTTCTAGAAACTTGACATATAGAGTTTTGTGATTGTATATGAAATTAATCATAATTTTTTTAAATTAGTACTAATTATATTTAAAAAATGAGTTAATGATAAAAATAATAATTTTTAATGGTATATGGAAGCATAACTTTCTATAAAAAACTCAAAATTATATATCTTAAAATTTTATAGAAACTAGACTTCTGAAACTTTCTAATGGTATATAAAATGATTCAAATTTTGTAAATTAGTATAGTTATATTTCAAAAATGTTATACTAAATTTGAAAAATATTCTAGTATAACTTTTTATAGAAAACTTAAAATCATAAACTATAAAATTTCTTAAAAATTACACTTCTGAAAATTTCTAATAGTATATGAAATGATTCATAATATTTTATTAATTAGATAGTTTGTAATTCAAAAATAATTAAAACAATATTCTACTGTATTTAAAAAATCATTAGTAAAACGAGCATAACGTTTTTTAGAAAATTTGGAATCATAAACCGTAAAATTTCTTATAAATTAGACTTTTGAAAATTTCAAATGGTATATGAAATCATTCATAATATTTTGTGAATTAATACAATCTATATAAATTGATTATATTCCATTAAATCTGAACAATTTTTAGTAAAATGAGCATAACCTTTTATAGAAAATTCAAAATCATAAACTGTAAAATTTCTTAGATACTAGACTTTTGAAAATTTCTAATAGTATATAAAATTATTCATAATATTTTGCAATTTAGTACATTTTATATTTCAAAAATATTCTACAAAATCTGAACGATGTTTAGTAAATTGAGTATAACTCTTTATAGAAAACTCGAAATCATAAACTGTAAATTTTTTTAGAAACTAGACTTCTAAAGATTTTTAATAATATATTAAATGAATTATAATATTTTGTGAACTAATACAATTTATATTTCAAAACTATTCAATAGAATTTGAACAATATTCGGTAAAATGAGTATAACTTTTCTAGAAAACACAAAATTTTAAAACGTAACAGTTTTTATAAAATAGACTCTTTAATATTTTTAATGATATATGGATTTAGTTATAAATTTATACAATTTATTTTTTAAAACTCTATCGATAATCATTTATTTAATCTCAATTATGTTGGTATATTTTTTAAGTTACCATTTATTTTAAAATTTTATATTTATTGGAACATTTTAATATAAATTCAATTTTATCTTCTTTTATTTTAAAAAAATGATTTTTAATTTTTCTATTTCTTATTTTGATTCATAATAGCATTTTTGTCAATTTTGTAGCAGTAATTAATAATTATATTTTGATAAATTCTTCATTTTTTTTATTTGTTAGTTTTTAATTAAATATTTCTTTGTCAAATGAGCTAGTGAGCTGCTCATAACTCAAGTGAGATAGTCATTTAAGTTTGTGAGTTGGGTGTTTTTAGCACGTAAACTCAATGAATTAACTTTAAATAAGCTAAGCTCATTTGACATCTTCACTAGTGGATGCATGGTAAATTAAGCTAGGCTAACTGGCTAGTGGTGTACAACAAATTCAAGTGTGGTTAATGTTCTCCTAAGATCATAAATTAAAATGTAACATTTTTTATAAAATAGACTCTTTAATACTTTTAATAATATATGAATTCAGTTATAAATTTATACCATTTAAATTTTAAAACTGCCAATAATCATCTCTTTAATCTCAATTATGTTAGAATATTTTTTAAGTTACCATTTATCTTGAAATTTTATATTTATTGAAACATTTTAATATAAATTCAATTTTATCTTCTTTTATTTTTAAAAAAAGTTTAATTTAATTTTTCTATTTCTTATTTTGATTAATAATAGTATTTTTGTCAATTTTGTAGTAGTAATTAATAATTATATATTTGTTAAATTCTTCATTTTTTTTTTCTTATTTGTTAGTTTTTTAATTAAGCATGTCTTTGTGCTGCTCATGACTTAAGTGAGATACTCATGACTCAAGTAAAATACTCATTTAAGCTCGTGAGTTGGGCCTTTTTAGCACTTGAACTCAATGAATTAACTTTAAATGAGCTCTGGTTGTCTCAACTAGCTTAGTAAGCAGGGCTTGACCCAACCTAGGGTCCATTTCCTGCTCAGGTGCTTCTAGGAGTTTCCTATCAGAAGCCTGTAGCCTAATTTGGGTATGAATTATTAGTGGTAGTGATCCAAAATCATGGCTACTAGGTTCCTTTTAGGCCTGTCCATTCTCTGTTAGCACGCTAAGGTTGGTGGTCCTCGGTGCCAGCTTGGTCATAGTCTTGTTGGGAAAGTAAAATATCATCAATAAAACATTGGGATCTCATCTTAATAATTTGACGGATCAAGTGTGCTTTGGGAGGAAAAGTGGACGAAGAACATGATTAATGTTCTTGAGTTTTCGTTAGCTCAAATGGTTGAACATCAAATTTCTTTCCTACAAACGGCACCAGATGTTGAAATCGATTTCTTTTCATCAAATTCCTTGTACACGTCAGCCCTGCAAGTTACTAGAAAATTATGTCAAAATGTACGACATTGTAGGATTTCATATTCTCGCCGTGGACAATTAATATAAATTATTTAATGAAAATTTACCTGATCATGCGCTGACTATATTATTTGACTTATTAACTACTAAAGTACACCAATCAAATAGCGCCATGCATACCTGATTATTTTTACTAACCAACAATAATTAATTAATTGGTTTAATATATGTTAGGAATTAATTAATAAAAGAAATATTTATTTTTATATAAAAATATTTTTTTATATAATACTCTAAATATTATTTTAATAAGAATAATTACGAATTAAGAATCATATTCAATAAGAACTCTAATAAGATGATAATTATCATATTTAATAAATATTTTAAATATTATTTTATTTTATAAATAGTTTAAAGATATAATAAATTAATTTTGAATTTATTTTAAATACTATATAAAAATAAATAAAAAAATTAAAATAAATAAATAAATTTATATATTTTAACTATAATATATAAAATTTAAATATCATCGAATAATCCAAACTTCAATATGAATTTGGGTAATAGACAGGTCTGATATATTTGAAATATAGCTGCTCCAACACAGAAAGGCCCAGCCCACAGAGTCTGAAATCTGACTCTCTGAGATAGACAGAGAGAGAGAGAGAGAGAGAGAGAGAGAGAGAGAATTAAATGAAAGAAGATAGTAGTAAGGAGTTAATTAAAGAAAAATCACGTGTGAAGTGAGAGAAGAAAACACAAAATCCAAACCAAATCTAAAGAAATATATATCAGTCTGTGATAACTAATAAGCCAATAAGCTGAGCCTGAGAGTGCCCAAATTGCAACAAAGTGGATTATTATGACTTACTCACTGCGATCACATCCCTTGACGATTACTTCTTTCGTATTTATCTCTATTTTATTTACCAAAAGTTAAGTTCACGCACCGCCGAGAATACTAAATTTTATTTTGTAAATTACTAAAAATAATATTATTAAAATTTATAATAAAAAATTTAACACTTTAGTATTATTAAATATTTTAATATTAAATAAATTTAAATTATTTTAATTTAATTTAAATAATATTTAATTAAAC
This sequence comes from Elaeagnus macrophylla, assembly GCA_029378325.1. Classification (NCBI taxonomy): domain Eukaryota; kingdom Viridiplantae; phylum Streptophyta; class Magnoliopsida; order Rosales; family Elaeagnaceae; genus Elaeagnus; species Elaeagnus macrophylla. Next base: position 5,447,460 of record CM055653.1, read on the forward strand.
AAACTGTTAATAAAAAATAATATAAAAATTATTTTATAATTATAAAAATATATAATTTAAATAAAAAAAAATACTATTTTATTTCTATAAATTTTGAGGGTATTATTTTTATTACATTCTTAATTTAAAAAAAAAAACTATTTAAGTATAGAAACTTTAATTAAAATTATATTAGAATTAGTTTATATTGTGTTCGGATAAAACTTAATCATAATATTTAATAAAATAATTTATTTATATAAATCTAAATTATACCCTTTTTTATATAGATAAAATTATTCATACATTTTAAAATAAATAACTACTATTACCTTTTAATTATTATATAATTTATTTAAAATTCTTATTTTTTATTAATTAAATAATAAATTTTAATAGTTAAAATATTATAAAAAAATAAAAATAATACAATTTAAAATGTATAATAATAAAATTAATATTCTTTATGTTCAAATCATATATTTTTACAATTAAAAATAATTTTTACATTATTTTTTTTGAACACCTGTCTAATTTAAGGTCATTTAAATTAAATTACTGTAATTTAAACTCATTAAATGTTGAACATTCAATATTGAACGTTTAATATTATTAGAGTTCTAATTTTATTATTATAAATTTTAAGGATATTATTTTTTATAATTTCTTAAATATTAATAATTATCTATTAAGACATTACAATTATTTATCTTAAGTAACATAATAAAAAATTATGTTGTTTTTATGGCTCATTATCTTAACAAAAAAAATATTTTTAATTTGATATAAATAAAAAAAATTAAAATACATAATTTATAAAATTGAAAATTTAAATAAATTAAGTTAAATATTTCATTTATACCAAACTATTGTGTGACTCAATGTTCCTACATCATCGTGCAAAAAACAATTTCTCATTGAAATTTGCAGCCAAAAACATGATTATTATACATAAATTATACTACTATAATATTTAATATTAGATATAAAATATTGTGCAAGAGTTGAAAATTTTGACGTTTAATATGTTTATTTTTCTAAATTTTCATTAAACTTAAACTAAATTAATGTATTTAAATGTTCACACACATACATCTCAATGTCATATTACTTAAACATATTAACTTAATAAAAGAGAGAGAGAGAGAGGGGTATAAAAAACAACGGGTGATTAGACAAGTCTATTAAAATTTTTTTAATAGATAACTTAAATTCAGTAGCTTTTTCTTATGATTCCTTAATGTACTAGCTTTAAAAAAGTAATATTATAGATTAAATATTTAATTTTTATATTTTTTTAATTTTATTTAAAAAAATATTTCAGTAGCTATTCATATTATTTATTTTAAATGCAATTAAAAACAAAAAATTTGACCCTTTGAATTTCATTTTTAAAAAATTTGTAGACTAACTGTTATATCACAAAAGAAAAAACTTTACTAGATTTAAGCACTATAACTACTATAACCTTTATTTAAAAAAAAAAAACTACAATAGCTAATAAATCTGTCAAAAATTCTTTAAACATAGAAGAAAAGTTTTTTTCCCCCCTTTCTATGAACACTTTTGTTCCTTTATGACGAACAAAATACACATCTCAGATCTCTCCATTAATTTCTCTCTGGCTTCTGCTTGGCATGCAAAATGCTCATCAACCATCCTTTACCCTGTTTTGATATCTCTCTCTGTGTCTCTCTTTCACTAGATATCTCTATTTCATGTCAAAATCTAAGCCTACTTGTCAAGTCACAATCACCTATTAGATTCTCTCTCTATTTGTTTGCTTTAAGCGCAGTACCTTTCCTTTTGAATGCGAAGATAGTGAAAAATATATATAAATATGAGAGACAGCTAGCGAAAATTGAGAAACAAAAACCCACAGCAGTAGGGTTCTTGGTTTTGTCACTTATCAAATATTTTTATATTTGTTAATGAAATGAAACTTAATTTATCTTATAAGAATTTTATGAGAAAACTTTTTAAGTACATAGAATATCATCTTACTGAAAAGAGTTACTTGTATATGCCTAGCACAGACGACCTACCTCCTCCCAAAATCAAGACGGGCTCCTCTTACCTCATTACCCCTTTTTTCTGTATGTTAGGATCAACATACAAGATTGATTGGGTGGCACAAAATGGACTGAAGTCTGAATCAGGAAAGGCTGGACCTCTCTTGAAGGCCTAGTTACGATGTCTAATCCCGAGCTCAGCGTGTAAAAAATGTCAAACATTTTACTTTAATCAAGGCTTTTTCTTTCTTTTTTTTTCGATAAAAAAAAATCACACCATGAGAGCGGCAACCAATATATTTCATCCTAAATCATAGAAATTTTATATAATTATTAATAACATATTAATTTAATAAAATTTAATATTAAATAGATGCAAATAAGCGTATTTTAACTTGAATGATAATCAATAAAATAATAAATTTATTCTTTTTTTAATAGTAAAATATATAAAAAATATTATTTTTGTAATTGTAAAATTTTAAGAGTATTTTTTTTCCTCTTTAATTCAAAATTATTACTCAATAATGAATATTCAAAGAATGAGTTTAGATCCTATAATATATACTGATTAAATTAATATAAAAAATATTACATTAGTTGTACTTTATATAATATAATCTCATTTGTACGTTTATGCATATCAGTTAGCTAAAAATAGCTATATCCTTGTATAGCTCTATCTAGCTGCGTGGTTCCCAAACGTGTGAAAAGCTAATAAAAGCATATAGTTGAAAGATAAATTGAAAGCAAAAGAAATTAATAATATTGATGAACCATTTATTTCATGCCCTTTTGAGTTTTGTCACTATTATAATAATAATAATAATAATGTTATGATGTTGAATGAGTCAATATCCAAATGCCTTTCTTTATAGTTGTTAATGGAAGGAGAAGGCTCTGAAAGTTGTTGTGGTATGCTTTATATAGTAATATTGGTTTTTAGGAGCAAACATGTTCTCTGTCTTTGCCAGGAATGTGTTGAAAAAGAAAGCAATTCATTCTCCCTTCACGTGATGCCCTATAAAGCCCTAATGGCATCAAATCAAATCGACATTACTTGTGTTTAGTTTAAGTTTAACGAGACAAATTAAATTCTATTTCTATAGAATTTTAAATTATTGATATAAATTTCATAAATGAACTCTACTTAATTAGCAATTTAAAGCTCACCTGGGATCCCGATAATAAAATAAAACACTCTAATTGCGTTCACATACCATTTCTTTCAAAAATATAGGTTATTAAATTATTATTTTTTGAATAATTTAATTTTTAAATTTATTAAAATAAGATATTTAAGTTCTAAAAATTTAGATTAAAACATACATTTTTTCTAAAATATGAACTAAATATATAAGGATTAAAGTGAATTTTAAGATTAAAAATCTTGGGTTCAACTCAAATCTATCAAAAAATCTAATTGTATAAATATCTTGGATGATATTTGTTTGGATTTTTTTATCCATTCTTACAAATTTTCCAAAGAATAAATCATTATTATAATGATTATAGTCAAATCGGCTGAGAAAGTTTTAAATGTTTAAATTATACTGTAATTTATAAAATATATGTAATTTTTCTGGTTATCTTTTTTTTTTTTTTTTTATACAGGGGACTATATTGCTGCAGAGATTTACCATCTTGGAGACTTAACCTCTCAGTCTCTTTTTTGCAGATGAAAACACTTAAAAACGTAAGAAAAATAGTCTATATGAAGTTATTATACACAATAAATAATATATTAATTATTTATTAAACGTAAAGTCGATAATATTAGATTATAAAATAATTATAAGATTATTTATTAAAAATAATGTCAATTAATTAAATAATAATAAAAAATATTTTTGAATATATATGAATGTTATAATGATGAGTTTATGATGTGCAATACATAAAGATTAGATACTAATTACATTGTAAGAGGAGAAATAGGTAAGATGAGATTATAAATGGATCGTACATGACACAAGTCAGCTAAGTACAAACACTAGAACTGGCCATGGTCTGAGAATTAGGCTGAAAGAGAGTCAAACAGAGCACAAGCAATGTGATTTGAGGCATATTTCTGTGGTGATTAGACAGCTTAGGCTGCCATACTATCCACCTCTTATCAATTCAAGACGGCTATACGCAGCCTACACTATTCTATTTTTTTTCTTTTATAAATAATCTAATTATTTAACTTATTTTATTTCTAACATTTTAATAAAAAAATATATATATTTAATTTTTTTTAACACTAAAAAATATATATTTATTTATATTATATAAAAAATAAATATAAATTATTTTTTATAAAAAAATTAAAAATAAAATTTTACATATAAATAAAAATTATGCCATATAATTTATTTTTCTTTTCCCTGCACCACTGTTATGTTACAAAAACACTTTTTATGACTTATAGAATACACTTAATACAATTACATTAACTCTTATTAATTAATAAAAAAAAATTATAATTATTTTTTATTCTAATATTTATAATTTTAAATTCAATCAATAAATAATACATTATTTATTATATATTATAATTTAATATATATAACACTATTTTATAATATATTATGTTAAACATTTTACCAAAAAAAAATAATAATAATAATTTTATGCTACATATTTAAAACATAAAATATCTTAAAGTGGATTGTGTTATGAATTATTTAACAATAACATTACAACATATTATTTTAAATTTAATGTATAGAATTTTTTTATTTTTTTAAGAAAAAAAGCATCCAAGGTTTTAATGTGATGTCGACATAAATATTGAGATTTAAATTTGCAAAAATATCAAATATATTGTCATTATTGCAAAATTTTAGAAAATTCATAAAAATTATTGAAAATTTATGAAAATGGTAATATTTCATGAAACTTCGTAAAATAACAAGCAATCAATTGTGTATAGTTTAAACACTTTTTATTTTTATTATTATTAATATGTAGCTTGATTTCACATGATACTAATGAAGAAAATTGAGAGTCTACTTAGTTTGTACAATGCAAAGGATAGTTATAATTTTCTCTCATATTATTTGGTAATTTTACATTTAGATTGCTGTTACTCTATTACCATTAGTCTATTAGCATGTACACTGTATAAAAACACAAATTATAGGTAAGATTGACAATATGAATGTGATAATGAGATATGAATAAAAAAAAATGAAAACAAATACTTATTATTGTTTCAAACTTGAATAAACAATTTCTTAATTCAAAATACAAACACCAAAAATAAATAATTTAATAGTAAATTACGTAAAAAAAAAAAAAAACAATACAGAATAAATAAATTAATAAAAAATGTATTTTAGCCATATTTTATCAACAATGTCATAACAATATTCATAACTTTCGTGACATTTTGTCCAAAAAATGACAATTTTTCCACAATAAAGTTTATCCCAATCTTGTGACATGATTGACAATTTTTCCAAAAGAGACAAATATTACTATCGGTGTTGAGATGTCCAAAATTTCAAGAATGTTAATATTGTCGAACATTTTTATTCCTTGTATATATTTGGGTGTAGGACCACTCACTTTTATATAAACTTTTATAAGTATTGAGTACCCACATATATCTATATTGATCACTTGAACATAAGTACTTTAAAGAGTTTATACAAAGCTTATAAACCTTTCCATCTAAAATTTAGCATTAGTATCAAAGAGATATGTGGCAAATACAACATATTTAAAATAAGTACTCTCTCTCTCTCTCTTAGAAAACCGTTTCAAATTCTCTTATCTCTTTAGCTAGCAGCAAGGGTCTACCTGGTGACGACTATGCCATCTGGTCGTCCTTGTCGTTTGGCTATTGCTTCCCATGCACAATGGTGGTGGTTTGGTGCTTGGTTGCTGCTTGTCCCTACCGTCTAGTTGTTGCTTCCCGTGCACAATGGTGGTGGTTTGGTGCTTTGTTGTTGCTTGTTTGGGTGTTGCGCTACTCATCTAGTGCGAGTAGTTGTCGTCATTTGGTTTCGTGCCAATTTAGTTGCTGGTTCTGTTCATCATCGTTGGCTTTTGGTTTTGGTTGCTGCTCGTTCATGGTGTCGTGCGTCGCCTGATGCCATGCATTAGAGCCGTCCTTTATATCTGGCACTTTTCTAGGGGTCGCATCTAGTGTGCTTCCTCTACCGTCTACACTAGTGGTGATTTTCCATCCACCAAACGGTGGTGCTCTGCCACCAATTTTTAGATAATATTTTATACAATATTTTCTCTGGTTGATTTTAAGATCATCATTAAATTGTGTTTATTTTTCCAATTTTGGAAGTGTGCCTATGCATATTGCACCCTAGTGCAATTGTTTGCCATTGTGCATTCGTTTTTGCTCGATAACTCACCTTCAAGATTTCCTAGTTCATTTGGGCATGTTTGTAAGATGAGACCATTATTCTTATAGATAATCTCAAAAGGATTTAACTATAAATCTTGGATGTGCAATAATTTTATTGCATTTTTATACGCTAATTTTAATATGTTAACTTTTAACCCTTGAAGTTGTAATTTATTGGTACCTTTTATTTTATTACATCTTTAAATGAAGTGCAGCTTAACTTTTTTTTTCCCCCATAAAAGGATAAATATAACAAACTTACAATATAATTCAAATGATGTGTCATAGTGTATTTTGGATATTACATTTGTATCCTACAGTTATGTCCAATAATATTAGGCTATGTTACCAATTACTTGTACAATTATTATGCTCCTTACGGGCACTAGGAGTGCGTGGATTTGAATCTCACCATTATTCATTTCTATGCAAGCATTTTTAACACTTTTTTTTTTTGGCTATTAAATAAAGTACAATTAAATAACATTAGCTTCTCTCTCCTCCTTTATATTGGTAAATAAAATAGGAGGAAGATCAGCCGGTGAAAAGGAACCTATATGATTAGTATCTCTAGCCTTTTGCACTATATTATGGGCTATAATATTACATTCTCTAGGGATCCAATTAATATCAACTGCTACAAAAGAATTAAGAAAATTTTGGGTTCTTGCAACCTGGTGTTGCTGTTCAGCCGAAAAGCAATTATTGAATCCCCTTGATGCCTGAGATTATACAACAATTATCATTTTCCATAATGATTTTATCAAAACCTGCACCACTAATAATTTGTATTTTCGAAGAAACTGCTGCTAGCTCTACTTCTTCAACTGAATTTGTATGTCCAACATTACACCATATTCCCACGACATTGCAATAAAAATCCTTTCCAATTATAGCAATATAAGCCTTACCTCTCAGCCAAGAAACATCAGTATTGAATTTAATATCTCCCATGTAAGGCTTGTTCCATTGTTTACCTCTACTTGAATGAATCAATTTCTCCTCAAAATATGCCTGCTCAATATTTAAAGATAAAGCATAATCCCAACGAGTCTAAATAGAACGATCTGCAAAGTGCTTTTTCAAAAGCTGTAGTAAATGATCAATTTGCAATGCCTGGCTTTCAAAAACCCAACTATTTTGAGCTTGCCATACCCAATACCATATTAAAACAACAGCCAGTGTGAAACTCTCTTTTGTAAATCTCCCATGTAACAAATGAAATGGGGGATCCAGAACTAATTCAAGAAATACTTCAAAATTTATATTCCTCAAATTATTTAACCAAAATCCTTCCTGCCATCTTTTCCCACACCGCTAATATAAAATCACACTTTTGAAAGCAATGTGAGTTAGATTCATTTTGGCAACCACATAGAGGACATGAAATATCCTCCAGCTTCATAATACGTCCTAATCTCTCCTTTGTAGGAAGACAATCAGACAAACCTCTCCATAAGAAATTTTTTAATCTCTTATGGAGTTTTGATTTCCATAGTAACTTCCAAAGCTTTTGATTGTCCACATATTCTTTATTCTTAATTATAATCAAATAAGCATTCTTCACAGAAAACTTATTATGAGAGTCTCTAAACTAGCCCCATCTGTCTTCCAATGAATGAGCTGATAGATCAATATTCAATATATCTCTTACAATACCATGCTCAAACAGGTTAAGCAACATTTCTACATTCAAGCCCCCACTTGTTTTTCAAATCAGCAACACATAATGATAAGTTTCTCACACTTCTTACCTTTGTTCTTGGCTTGAAGCCCTTTATTGTGGAATCCTAGGATCTAACCAGACATTTATATTATTTCCATTGCCAATTATTTTACAAGCAAATTGTTTCAAAATTTCTTTTCAGCCACATATACCCCTCCCTCCAAATGAAAGAGTCATCCCTCTTTAGCATTTAGATGCCAAAAACTAGCACCAGAGCAATATTTACATAATTACATTTCAAAATCCGGGTCCAAAGTTCATCTTGATTTGATAATAGTAACCATCCCAATTTAGATATCATAGCTTTGTTGATATCTTCAAACTTCCTAAAGCCCAATCCTCCTGCCTCTCTTGGTAGACATATTGCATCCCATTTTTTTATTGCACAACCATGCTTCTCTGACGAACCTCCCTACCAAAATGATCGTGCAAGTCCCTCTGCTTTTCTACACCTTATTTGGAAGAACAAAGCTACTCATCTGATAAGTTGGAATAGATTGGATTACTGAACGAATTAAAGTATCCTTTCCTGCCTTAGACAAGCATTTTGATTTCCATCCTTTCATTTTTTTCGCAATATTATCTAGAATCTGAGAAAAAAATTCTGATCTTCTTTTTAAAAATAGAGGGGTACCCAGATCTCTTACATCACCTGTAGCTCTCATTATACCACGTTGATTTTCATTAAGGCACTTAAAAGTGTTCTGATGCATTCTGAGAAAAAAATAAGCAAGATTTTCCTGGATTTGCAGTTTGCCCTGACCACTTTGTATAATTGTTAAGAATATTCAGCATATTTTTTTACCTCCAATTGATTAGCACGGTAAAATAACAACTCAGCATATAACAGATGGTTTATAGCCACATAGTTTCTTGAAACTTTTATTCCATGAATTATTATTTTTTTGCTCCTCTCCTCTTAGCAATAACCTTGAAAGAACTTAAGCCCGTACAATAAATAAATAAGGTGACATTGTGTCACCTTATCTCAGACCTCGTGAAGGTATAATTTTACCAAAAGGAGAGCCATTTAACAATATGGAATATGAAACTGAGCTTAAGCACCTACGAACCAGGTTACAAAAATTCTCTACATATCCCACCAGTTTCATCACCTTTATAATAAGTTCCTAGCTCATTTTGTCATATGCTTTGGCCATGTCAATTTTAATACCAAGAAGAGCATCATTACCTTTCTTCTTCTTCATGGTATGAACTATTTCGTGTGCTAAAATGACATTCTCTTTTATCCACCTTCCTGGGACAAAAGCTTTCTAAAAGAGTGAAATAAATCGGCACAAAAAAGGCTTGATTCAATCTGCCAAATTTTTTGCAATAACCATGTAGCTTACATTACATAAGCTAATTGGTATGAATCCATTTTCTCATGTAGGATTAGGTCCTTTAGGCAACCAAAAAAAAAATGTTTTATTGATTTCTGCTGGAAACAAACCTATAGCAAATAATTATTGCACCATAGCAATTAGATCAGAGCCCATAATGTCCCAAAATTTCTTATAAAAAACAACAGGCACACCATTTTTACCAGTGGCCTTCAAATTGTGCATCTTCCATAGAGTATTTCTAATTTTCACCTCATCGGGAATTCGAGTTAACTGTATCTGTTCTTCATTTGTGATGCCCCGCTGAAACAAATTTTCTAAATCCTCTGAGGTTATTGATTGGGAATCTTTTTGATATATTTGATTAAAATATTGCACAAGATGATCCCCTCTTTTGGTTTCTCTCCATAACCAACTGTTATCGTCATCTTGTATTGACACAATCATGTTTCTTTTTCTTCTGTGGAGTGTTGATAGATGAAAAAACTCTAGTGTTTCCATCCCCATGTTTTAACCATAATTCTCTTGATTTCTACTCCAGATGAGTCTTAAACGAATTTGTATTTTTTCCAATTGTTGTTTCAGCAAATTTTTCATTCATTCTATCCTCAATTGAATCACCAGCTTGTGCTTTTAAAATTTGCTCCTCAATTTCTCTAATTCTCTTCTCACATTTGCCAAAGACTTGACTTGACGGTTCCAAAATGTTAATGTTAATTCCTTAGCCGTTAAACCAATCCTTCTGCAAAACCTTGCTAAATGATCATCACCATTATATTTAGACCAAGCAGATTGCACATCTTGTCTACATGAATGATCTATCTATACACCATGCTTCAAAAAATCGAAATGGTCTCTTCAATTTTTCCTTTCCAAACCATAAGTCCAATATAATAGGACCGTGATCACTTCTAATTGCTGGAAAAAATTTCACAATAGCTTTAGGAAAATTCATGAACCAACCATTACTACAAATTGCTCTATCCAGATGTTGACAGATTCTCTTGGTTATACCCCCATTTTTGAACCAAGTATATTTTGGACCAATAAAATTTATATCCATTCCCCCAAGGATATCAATAAAAGACTTAAATCTGCTATTATGAGCAAAAGGGCAGCCCCCATTTTTATCTTCCTTTGAAATTATGTCATTCCAATCTTCTACACATAGTCATTCTCCATCATATAAGGAAATAACACCAGACAAATAGTATCATAAATCATCATTCTCATTAAATAAGGAGGTCCATAATAGCCATTTCTGAATCACAATACCAGGCCATAATAATTCTAAGACTATAAGATTCTCATTAACTTCTAATACACTAATACTTGTATCTATTTTCCAAAATAAAGTAAAACCTCCAACTTTTCCTTTAGAAGGAAAGATTACAGCTTGATGATAATTCAAAAAGTTTCGTAAGTTGATCATATGCTGCTCATTTTCTTTAGTCTCCATAAGCCAAAACAAGTCGGGATTAAAATTCATAACCAAGCTACACATTAAACAACATTTTGCCGAGGTTTTATCAGCTCCTCGACAATTCCAAGATAATATTCTCATTTTCATTTAGATTGTGGATTATAGTCCACAAAGTTATGAATTTTATCGTGACAAAACCCATCACCTGCTTGAGTAGCATCCTTAATTATCTTAACCACCTGAGTTGAGTTGAAAACATATGACTTTCCTTGCAAAGCCCCACCCTCAGTTGTTGTCGAATGAGTTAACCCAAGCAGACCTTTATTCTTCATCACTTGAATTTTATCTTTCATCCATTCTTGATTCTTAGCTTGCATAGGAGACAAGTTGAAAGTAATATTTGAAGATGAGATGCTTAGTTGACTAACTGCCATTTTTTTCTTCCAAGGTTCATCTTCAATGTTTGCCTACCTTTGGTTTGGTTTACTCAGCTCAGTACTTTCAACAATTTTGTTAGATGGGGATCTTGAACATCTACCAATAGGAATATGTAGGGGATTTGAGGGATTAACATCAGATTTTTGGACCACATCCTTAGCAACAAGTGTCTTCTCATTCAAAATAGGCTCAATCGGGGGTAAAATGTGAGGGAGAGAAGACACTAATGTAGCTTCCTGAGAAACAAAGCGGGTAGAAACATGGGAAAAAGTATCCGAACAACGAGAGGTAGACATAAACTTTTGAGAAAAAACAGGTTTCACTGTCCGCTGTTTTCTTGGCTTAAGATTGTTTGTAAGGGCTGGCTATAACCTTCCGAGTTGGAAATTCAGAAGTCTTTAGAACATGACAGTTAGGAACTGTGTGTACTATAGGTTGATCAATAACAAAAGCCAATACAGATTGAAAGCTTAGAGGAGTAGGGTTGAAAATAAGATTTCCAATAGAACTCCAATCAACATTATTATCCGTAGACTGGAAAATATTCCTTTCAAGGTGAAAATCTGCTGGCACAAAATTTTGTCAACATCAATTTTAAAGGAATCATTGGAAATGGACTGCATTTTATCAGCTATTCCTTCATATCTCAGTTGTTAATATGACGAGCCCTCCATATTACCAACCAAAATCTCATTTTTTGATTCACCTTTTTGGCTCTTTAATACTTCAATCATTGCACAGGTACATGACGTTGCCTTAAAAGCCTCAGAAACCTCAGTATTTGTTAGCAAGCCTACACCTTGTATAAGATTTCCTTCCAATTTCATAGCAGATTCATTCACTGAAACTTCTATTGATGCCTCATCAGAATTTGAGCTGACTATCTTCAAAGATTGAAGTTTTGCGACATTGCTTATAACATTTTAAGATACCTCCATCTTTGAGCCACCAATTTTAAAAACATCACTAATAATTATACTCCAATGTCTAGATTCCCTTATGGAAGCCACAACTAGTGCCTCAATCTTATATTTGGCTTGCACCCAATCTCCATATAATAAGAATTTCGAACCATCATTAAGAAAATTAAGCACTGGTTAAGTTTCTCTGCATTCACTAGTCATGTGATCCATAAACCCACAGTGACAACAATAAGAAGAGAGTCGTTCATATCTCAATTGAATCCAATTGTCCTCCTTCAAGTCTTCTTCTATGTGAAGAAAACCCACAACTAGAGGTTTCTTCAGGTCAATCTCCACTTGAATTCGAATGAACTTGTAATAGTTTTTAAATTTATCAGGATTATAGTCCACCTGTATAGTTTTTCCAAGTCTATGACCAATACTTCTTCCATTTTCTTCTAATAAGTACCCCTCTTGAAGACCATGGATCTGAATCCAGAATAAAGTTGTGCTGAAATCTATATTCTCTAGGTTCATATTAGGAAAACACTCCCACAAAACCAATAATTGGCCAGCAATATTCCAAACTTCATCTTTGTCCTCCTTTGTTTTAAACTTGAAAACAAACATATTGAATCCCTCCTTTGAAACAATCAAAGAACCTTTGGTTCGCAATGCTCTATCAAATATATCAGTCACATAATACCTTTTAAATTCTTTATCAAACCATATATTTCCAAACAAAGAGCATTCTGCATTCAAAATGGCATTGAAGGATCATGTCTCAAAGTGATATCAAACATTTGCCACTTTTCTTTGTTGTAAAGTCGATTACTCTTTAGTTGTGTTTGTTTGGTTGGTTGTAATAAAATAGAGAATATAGTTGATTCTGCATATTACAATGTTTGGTTATGTTAAAGAGATGTAATGTAATGTAATCAATTACAAAAGAATTAGTAATGGGGATTACATAAGGGGGAATAAGGAAACGCGTTTCCTTTAAGTATCCTTTTCCAACTTTTCCTCTCTGCCTTTCGTGAGCTCTTCGTGCGTCGTTTGAAATTCGAAGTCGCAGCTCTCCTCCGGCGCCATTTGGAGCTCATCTTGGCGTTGTCGCACTCCTCTCGCTGCCGTCCAGGTCTCTTCTCGCCGTCCAGGTCACCAAGTCTCCCCTCGCGCAATATCAGGTACATAATTCTAGTTGTTAGAAATTTCTGGTTGTGAATGTAAGTTTTCTAGAATACCAGAGGAGCTGAACCTTGATTTGTGCTGCCTTTGGAAAAATAGAGCTTACCCCTTTGGAAAAATAGACCTTACCAATGGGTAAGCTAGGATGTTACGTTGCTTGTAGTACGGTTTGGGTCTGATTGGGTTATCATGTCATCTTGACATTAACATAGAATTTCAAAGGTCGTTCTCCATTAGAGAGCATGATCAATGATCCGCTTCCATGGCCTCTAACAAATGACATAAACATTTGATTGACGGTTGTGATGGCCCCAATTTCACCCCTCTGTGTCTCTTTGTCTATAGCCACCTCCTTCTCAAAATAAATAAATATATATTTTCCTCATTTCAATGCTTCACCATATCTTATTATAATTCAGTTTTGGTGTCTGTATTAACTTGTAGGATTTTTTAGTGCTAATGCATAAAATTTGCTGTTGCAGTCATGTTTGCTGTGAATGGTCTGGAGGGCGAAATACGAGGATTTGGCACCAGTCAGTACCCTTCTTTCCATTTCAGTACTGTTCTATGAATAATTTATGAGCTTTTGCTTTAGTCAGTAGAGAAAATAGGAGTTCTTGCTATTATGAAGCAACAGAACAGCTTTTCCACTTGCTGGATTCCCCATTTATTGTATTTGAATGTCATATAATGTGCATAATATGATCTTTTCTGATTTCATGCCTTGTCGTTCTTTTCTACTTCATAAAGATTGTTGATCACTTGATTCACATCATAAAACATTTTCTTGCCTGACTGCCTCAATAATCTGTTTAATATCTTGATTTGGTTTCTATATAAAAAATATTCTAATTCATTTTTTTATTGTTATTATGGAAATATCATACCATTTGATTTGCTTTAAATCATCCATAATCAAATTGAATTTGTTTACAGATGCTGTTGTGATTGTTGCAATCATAATCTTGGTGACCTTGTTTAGCATACAGCGTTTTGGGACTAGCAAAGCGGGTTTCTTGTTTGCACCCATAATTGCTTTATGGTTGTCCTCTCTAGGATCTATTGGAATTTACAATCTAGTGAAGAATGATATTACAGTCTTGAGGGCCTTTAATCCAGCTTATATTTATTATTTCTTCAAAAAGAACAGTAAAGATGCTTGGTCTGCACTTGGTGGGTGTGTTTTGTGTATTACAGGTATATCTTACAGTTAAACCTTGAGATCTATACATGTAATGGTATATTTTTAGTTTTCTCGATTAACATATATTTAAAATCCTTCATATCCTTCATCAAATTCTTATGTACCTTATTTAAAGGATGAAATTCAGACATTCTAAAGCTATGTTATTAAGCATGATATTTGCAATTGGCAATTTTCTATCTACGCAAAATATTAGGATAACCTGTTGGCATGATATCCTAAGAGCCTTACCTAGTAGGTTGATTTACCATTGGTTCAGCATTCTACTTTGTAGTTATTTATTTGCTTATCTTCACTGTTTTTTGCTGCTTACTACTGAGTCTTAGCATAGTTTGTTGGTTGTCAAAAGTTGGGATGCGTATATCCTTTATTTAAGTTTTCATGTGTACTTCTGAAAGAAAAAAAAAGACCTACTGGCTTAAATGTCTTGTTTAAATATTTGACTTGCAGGAGCTAAAGCAATGTTTGCTAATCTAGGACATTTCTCTATGCGAGCCATTCAGGTTCCTTGCCCGCATATATCAATTTTATCTCTTCTTTTAATTAATAATGTCAGATTTTTAATAGATATTACCTATCATTTAAACTTCATTATCAGATTGCTTTCACTTTTGTGGTCTTCCCTTGTCTACTCTTGGCTTACATGGGCCAGGCTGCATATCTGATGAGATATCCTGATTCTGCTGGAAGAATATTCTACAATTCTATACCAAGTTATACCTACTATTTACCTCCAATTTTCTCTTTGAATGCTCCAAAAAAAAAAAAAAATACTAGACGGATAGCTTTTTTATTGTCGCCTTAGCTGGTCACTTTTGCTTCCCAAATCTTGTGAACAATTAGTCTCTTCTGGCCAGTCCTTTTGTTAGCCACTCTTGTTGCCATGATAGCAAGCCAGGCGATGATATCTGCTACATTTTCATGTGTTAAGCAATCTATGGCTCTCGGCTGCTTCCCAAGGCTGAAGATAATCCACACTTCCAAGAAACTAATGGACCAAATTTATATTCCTATCATCAATTGGTTTCTAATGATAATATGCATAATTGTAGTTTTCATATTCTAGAGCACCACAGATATTGCAAATACTTATGGTTAAGTATCTTGTATCTCGCTCCCTCTTTATGTAAACTCCCATTTTGTTACGCACTCAATAATAATGTATAGATTTTAGTGGAAGTTTTATTTGTAATGTTATTTCACATATCTCCATATATTTTGCAAGTTATTTCTCACAAAAGGTCCATAACTGAGTGAAGTTTTGTAATGTAGGTAGTGTCCAATGGTATCTAAGCTGTGGGTTGTTAATATGCTAACGACCAAGAATAGTAACATCTATACATGCCTCATGAATCATTATTATAAGTCGTTTCAATGGCAAGAGTAGCATTTAGCTGAAATTAATGTTCAAAATTCATTTTGATATTAATATGTTGTTGTTGATCTGTGTTACTATAGAAAAATTGTGTTTTGATATTAATAAGTTGCTGATCTGTGTTGTTATGAAAAAATTATGTTTTGATATTAATATGGGGGTATTAATTTAATATTACTGTGTGATTTTCATTCCATTACAGTTGTAAAACCAAACACTGTAATACTGATTCCTTTTTTTATTATAGTGGCTAAACCGAGCACTGTTAATAGTAATATTATTTCCTTTATATTACATTCCATTACGATTATGATTCAGTGAACCAAACGTGACCTTAAAAAGACGATTCATTTTTCTTGCTTTTAAGGTTAAAAGCAAAATGTAATTTGGTTATGATAAGATGATAAATAAACTCAGAGAGATGATGAAAACTGAGTCTGAATTTATGATATATAAGGATGACTTGAGGTAATGATTGATACATTCTAATGATTGTTATTTATAGTCACTTCAACAAATCTGCTTAGATAGAAGGAATGCATGTATTAAGACAACCTCTAGCTCTTCATTAAATGACTCTAAAAATAAAGCAAAACATTAAATGATAAAACAATCACGCTTTAAAAATAAAACCATCATTTCGGGGACTATAGAATTAGGAAATGATAACACCCTTTGCAATTCCTTCATCCAACAAAAGATCACGAAAAAAGATATTGTATGAAAGGATGAAGAAAAGTTGAAACGAAATTATATTAAATGAAGCTTTAAGTGGCAATCATATTGCTTAGTGAGAGATGTTCCAACTTGATGAACAACCAAGTCTAGGTGATAAGGATATCTAAGGATTAATTCCTCTCGTACAAACAGCTAAAAATAAATAATTAACAAGTAATTTGCAGAATACACAAATAAGATAGATAACAAACAATAAGGTAAAAGCAGTAAATGCTTTCCAATCTTAGTATAAATTATATATGTTATCACATATACCGTAAATACTTTAGATTGTATTAACTCATGTAGCAGATTAAGCAAACACAATAATATAAGTAGTAAACCTACTTAGGCTCCAATCCTAAGTGGTAACATCCACAAGTTGTTTAAGAAAACCACTCAACAGTCAAATTCACTAAATGTAATAAACAGTTAATACAGACTCAATAAGGAAAGACTCTGAATACCTCTATCAGAGACCATCTGTCTTAACTGTCTAGGCTGCTATCACCAGCTGTCTCCACAACTACTTAAATCATAACTGGATCCGATTCATCTCTAAAACCACACCATCACATAGTGTGATGCAAATATCTATGATCATTATGTGTACAACAATATAGTCAAGTAACGTTACACTTTTCATTAACTACATAATCTCTTCTTATTTAGTTCTTAAGTACCTATCAATACTTGATTAAAATGAAGCGAAGCTTTTCATTGGTCAGACGTAGAGTTACTCTACATTAGTGCATTGGAATATTCAATTGAAAATTTTTATAATATTTTAAAATTGAGGTGTATTGAATAATGGAAGAGGGGTATAAATGGTCTTACTTTTTTTTTAAAAAATTGACATAAACGTTTCATAATTATTGAATCTAATACAAATATTCCTATTATTATGAAAAATGAGTAAATTTAGTCCTAGAACTATTACAAATAAGCACTTAAAGTCACGTAATTATTCAAAATAATGCACTTTAATTCCAAGCCACACTCCCACACCTAACCAACTAGCCTCCAACCTCACGGCAGCATCCACATTCACTTTTATCTTTCCCTCCGGTGGCAATTCCCACTACCTAGTATTGACATCCAAAAGTGGCAAGTTTTGCACGACACTGGTAAAAAATTTTGCCTGTTGCACCGCACAAGCTAGAGTCTGCTCCTCCCCCCAACTTCGCCCCTCAAAAATCGTGGCACACCTCCTCCTCCACAACCAATAAGCTATGTTCACCATTAATTTCAACTCTACATCACCCAATACCTTAAGCGCCAACCACACACTCACCAAATGACAACAACTTGTGTTGTCTAAAGAACCCTACCACCCTCGAGCCTTTCTACACTTGGCTAGCTGGAACACATGCCTAAAGTGCATGGGTAATGGTTTTATCGCCCCTACCACACACCACAATTAGGTTCCACCGCCACTTGCCGACATTTCAACGCCACATTACATGGGATTGCATTTTTGAGGACTCGCCAAGTGAACAACTTAATGTTACTTATAACAATAAGTCCCCGTAAGCGATTCCACAACTTCTTAATATGCCAACTTGACGACGAAGATACACCCTTGTCACAGTTTCACGCTTCTCATATGCCAACCTATATCCATTCTTTCACCGTATATATCCCATGATGATTATAGTGTCACATTAAGCAATCAAGACGTGGCTTAGGAGCTAGAGAAATGCTAAGAATGGCTTTGGCATTGAACTCATCAAAAACCTCATTAACTAACAAAAAATTCTAAATCCCGTTAGCGGCCAACTATTCAACCCCTACCACGTCATCACCTAGCCACCCCTTTGAGCGAACTCGAAACCCAGTTGCACTAGCATGCAGTCAAAGGTCTCTATAAATCTGTATAGAATGTCCAAATCCCACCCTCCACCTAACCTACCACCCAACAATTCGCGATCCCAACACAAGCTACGCCACACAAAGCTTGCTCTAGAATTACAAGGAGCTGTCCATAGGCTATCACCAGAAGCATATTTAGCAATTATCCCAAAACAAGCTAAAGCTTGTGGGCTTTTAACTAGTTGCCATACCTGCTTAGCCAACATGGCTTGGTTAAAATCAATTAAACTCCAAAATCCCAGCCCACCTTTGGACTTAGGTTTGCATAAGTTACTCCAGGAAACCCAATGAATATCCATACTATCCTTATTGGACCACTAATAATGTGCAGCGGGCATCTCAATGTCTGATGTCAAGCTAACTGGAAGTTTAAATAAATTCATAGGATAAATGGGGATGGCCTGGTATACCGACTTAATCAAAATTTCTTTTCCCTCCCTCGACAACACTAACGCTTTCCACCCACTCAGACGTCTCAAACATCTTTCTCGAATTACTTGGAATGCACTTCTCTTATTACGCTTAATCTCCGTCGAAACACCTACGTATTTCTAGTGACATGGGACTTCTATAACACCTAAATCCATGAGAATGTCCATCCTAGTACTCTGAATTGTGTTTGGACCGAAAGAGATGGCAAATTTCTCAAAGTTGACCTGCTGCCCAGTAGTTCGCTTATACACCCTTAATATTCTTTTGAACTCCTCACACTACCTCAAATAAGTATCCATGAAAACCAACGAGTCATCAGCAAAAAAAAAAAATGGGAAGTACTTGGCCCGAACCTCAAAGCCTTGGCCCCTTTTATTATTCTAGACCCCTCTGCATACTGGATTAGTGATGACAACCCTTCTCTACAGAGAGAATAAATATGAGATTAATGGATCCCCTTATCTCAGACGTTGTATAGGTCGAATATTACCTGCAATTGAACCATTAACATTCACATAGTAGGTATAGTAGAGATGCACAGATGAATCAAAGATAGCTACCTGTTCGAAAAACCCATCTTCTGTAGGCATTGAATTATATAGTCCCATTCTACTCGGTCGTAGACCTTACTCATGTCCAACTTTAAAACAACCTACCTCAACTTACGTTTTAATCTTCTTATAGAATGAATTATCTCGTAGGAAAGAATAGCATTATCAATAATTTGGCAACTTAGCACAAATGCACTTTGAGTTTCATCAATTAAGCCTTAAGGACCTATTTAAGTCGGTTGGCTATCACCTTTGAAATAATTTATAGAGAAAAATGCACAAGTTCATTGGCCAAAACTCAAAAACCTTTTGAGGGGAGTTCACTTTCGGGATGAGAGAAGCTATTGTTTTGTTAATATTACCAATATTAGCATGACCATTAAGAAAATAAGACAAGGAATAATAACATCATCACCCACAATATCCCAATAGTGCTGGTAAAAGAAAACAGTCATACCGTCAAAGCTCGAAGCCTTATTTGGATGCATGGAAAAAATAGCTACCCTAACCTCTTCAGCGGAGAAAGGGACAAACAAGTTGTTTCGTTGTTGTTGGGAGAGACTAGAACACAGAACACCAACTACAGGTTCAGTTTCCATCTACCCTAAAGTGGAGAATAAATTATGGAAAAAATCACAGAAACCTGTTTCAATACCATACTGTGAGCTTGTAATTACACATGGAAGAAGAAATGTATTAACATCACCATATTTTATTCAATTTACTTTTGAACATTGTGCCCACATTTTCTCCTTCATATCTAACAATTACTTAACCTTTTGAGCAAACCCAACTTCACACTATCATCTAATGACCCAGTTGCAACATCTTTGAGGCACTACTAATGTTCCCTTATCTATCACCTTACACCCCCCACACTATTGTAACTCCACCGAGACAACCCATGAGATGCAAAATTAATTTTTTCTATCAAGTAGTCCAACGGTCCACCATGAACCCAAGCAACCCGTACCATAGCCACCATATCACGACACCCTCACTCGTTTGACAAAAATGTTCAAACCAAAAAACTTTGTATTTCTTCATTGTGTTCTCATTACTAGTGTTTTGGCCCTTATCCATACACACCATAAGTATACATGATCCGAGTGTAAGGTTACAGGTGCTCAACCACACAATTTAGTAAAAGGCCCCTCCACAACCCATTTGCAACACCTCTATCAAGCCGAGACCTAGACCCTGACATTCCACCTTTCTCCAGAGTATAGGGAAATCCCACAAAACCCAAGTCCTAAAGTACACAATCTTCTAAGGAGTCCCTAAAGTTTCTCATTAAATAGTGCACCCTCGATGGCCCACCAATCTTCTCATTATTGTCAAGAATCTCATTAAAATCACCGCAAATGATCCAAGGCATTGTAGGTTGGGGCCATAACCTTCGAAGTAAATCCCAAGAGAAGATTCGTTGCCTAGTTTTCAGATTGCCATAAAATCTTAAAAGCTTCTACCAAACATTACCCTTATCATCAACCCAAGCATCCACATGCCCCTTATTACCCGAAAGCACAGTCACCACAACATGCTCATGCCACAATAGTATTAGCCCACCACTACCACCCGTAGAACCATTCTTCACAACATAACTTGGAAAACTTAAATTAACATGCAAACCTTCAGCTTGCTTTTTCTTCATCCTACTTTCAAAAAGAAAAATAATTGTTGGATTAAAATCAGACATTAGGCTCTGCAAATCCATAACGCTTGGTTATTATTGAGCCCACGAGCGTTCTAGCAAAGTACATTACTCATTGCTTGTGAGGGGCCTACTCTTCAGACCCGTCATGTGTAGAAAAGAACATGCAACCAAACTTGCTACATCATCCATTGAATCACCAAAATCATCACCATGCCGTCATGTGTAGAAAAGAACATGTAACCAAACTTGCTACATCATCCATTGAATCATCAAAATCGCCACCATCAATTGCCTCATCATCATGTGCAACAACCTACCTAAGTGCACCTCTACTATCACATGCTCCACCTCACTCAAATCTACGTGATTTTCGTGCACAACCCTTCTAATCTCACCAACCTCACCAGCCGCAGTTCGTTTGTTCGCCGTCGCCACCTCCCCATCATTTCCCCCACCAGACCCACCAATTGCCGAACACACAGCCCCACCAAGCATCGCCACATAATTTTCCTTATCATGATCCTTATTAGACCTCACCAATTTATTTTTATTCTTAGCAAAAACCCAATCCCCAACCAAGTTAGCAACCTCAGTTTCACCCATCCTTGTAGGAACAGCTACACCTGCATGAAAAAGAGGGTTTGTAGCCAACACGATTTGACCATCCTCTTCCACTCGTGGGTGTACTCACTATGAACCCACACTACCACTGCTAACTTCACCACTAGATTTACACCCTTCAAACATTGTTTTAATCTCCGTTGGTGTTGGATCAAACCGATCAGCCTCAACCAGGTGCCAAACAAGTCCCTCACCTCCCTATCCAATTCAACCTTCTTTTTCACATCACATTAGCGCCCATGGTGGCCAATGTAGCCACAATGAAAACAAAAAATGGGAGCTTTTCATATCGAAAATCCATCCAAGCAGGATCATGCTTTGCCCTCTAGAACCACCATTCCAGCAAGAGATGATTAGTTAATGTGAGCACCACATGCACATGCACATGCACATAACTTCTTATAATTAAGTGACACCGCTACCACTGGTCCCAACATACTAGCAATGGCTTTGTTTTTCCAATCCGCCATCCAACTATGAGACGTCAAACAACAGAACCCATATCGATAAATCTTCAAACACCACCTCTCTAATACTCACCCCTCGTGAAGCATATTGCAGGCACCAATAGTTGGCCATTCACAGTCCACGGTTGCCTCCCAAAGACCAAGTCAACCTTTGCTTTATCATCAAAATGAAAACGTATACATTCCTTGAGGATTCTTTCACCTTTGAAGGAGCAGTTAATGCCCAAGGATGCTTCATGGCTTATTTTACACTCGCACTAGATAGTTTCCAGCCGACGAGCAGTTTACCAACAACCATCTCTTCATCACTTGAATCATCCAAATCCTCAACCTCAATACCCTTCAACCGATTGCAAATATCTTTCATCTCTACTCACTTGCACAATACCGAACCACCACATGCAGAGAAGAACCACCACGAAATAATCACCAAAACAAATTAAAACCAATCTAAAACTAGCGATAGCCTTGAAGCCAAATTAATAGATACCCTAGCACTTACACCTAAAAAGAGAAAAATCTGTTGGTTACTATTTGGTGCAAAAATTTGTCATTTTTTATATTCTATTTAAATGTTTAAATATCTTATACAGATTCCAATTTATTTGGAAGGTTATGGTGGAATTTTAGTGGTGATGGCAGTGTTGAAAAATATAAGAAATTTTATAAACATTCATATTTTACGTACACTTTTTTTTTTTACAGGAATTTTATGTGCACTTTTTTATTTAGTATTAGATCTAAGAAATGACTTTTTCTTTCTCAACGAAAATATATATTAAATCTCTTGACAAAAATTGGCAATTTTGCTTGCGTTCCTGTAGATACACCTATTGAGGTGAATCATGGTTTAACCATCTACCTTGATCAGATTCCAATGAATAAGGAGAGATATCAAAGATTAGTAGAAAAATTGATTTACTTGACTCATACCCGACCTGATTTATCTTATGCTGTTAGTGTAGTAAGTCAGTTCATGCATAATTCAAGTGATAGGCACATGGAAGCTGTGAACCGGATCTTGGCCTATTTGAAGTCCTCCCCAAGCAAGGGTATTTTGTTCTCAAAACATAGACACCTAGACATTATGGGTTACATTGATTCTGATTTTGCAGGATCCAAGATGGATAAGAAATCTACTTTAGGGTACCTTACCTTTATTGGAGGAAATTTGATGAGTTGAAGATGTAAGAAACAGAACGTGGTATTATTATCCAGTGCAGAGACCGAGTATCGTGCTCTTCACCATGGTATTACGGAGCGTTAAAGATTTTGTCAAGTGAGCTTGATTTTGGCCTTAAAAAGTCTATGACTTTATTTTGTGATAATACTGCAGCAATTGAGATTGCAAATAATCCAGTACAACTTAACCGAACCAAGCATATAAAACTTGGTAGAAATTATATCAAAGACAACTTGGATGCTGGCATTATTAGAGTCCCATACATCAAGAGTGTTAATCAGTTAGCTGACATTATAACTCATGCTGTTGCAGGAAGCTCTTTTCATACATCACTATCCAAGTTAGGCATGTGTGATATCTATATAACTTGAAGGGAGAATTGAAATATACATTTATTTTATGAGTGTTAGATATATATATATTAATTGTGATTAGCTGTATATTATGTATATATAACTAATTAGCTTAATTATAGGGATCCTATTTAATAACTTTCCTAAGTTAGAATCCTAGCTTTGTGTATATATATGTGTATTATCTTTCAATGAAATCAAGTGAAATAATCCTATTCAATCTTGAATAACATGGTATCAGAGCATTAGGGTTACAAAGTTGAAATTTTTTCGTCCAAATTAGGGTTTGATTTTGGGTAAACACAAATTAGGTGTTAGTACATTTTTGGGTCCCAACTTGGAACACCCTTTTCGAGTCAACATTTACTCTCACCGCCGGCACATGGAGGAAGCCCAGCCTCCGATCGGCAAAACCCCAAAGTCCGGTGACCAGATGAGCCGCAAGTGGTCCCCACGCGCCACCGCGAGTTTCTGCGTTCTTCCCACGCGTCGGCGAGTGACGACGGGTCTCTACCTGAAATCTTCTCCAGTCGACCTCGTGCTGCTCGCCGGCGTTCCCCTGTGTCGTCTGTGGTGGTTCGGCACTTATTGGTTCAGGTTTGGGTTCTTCCAATTCGAATTTTGGCCAATTTTGTGTTTTTGTTCGCTGCCTTTGTTGGATTTCGCTTGTTCGCTGTCTTGTTGTTTGTAAGAGTTATGACTGAAAAGAAATCTAGTGTTGTGACGGATATGGTGCCTGTAATGTCTAAAATCAATAAATCACGGACCATAAGCTCAATAGCTCGAATTATTTGGATTGAAGCTAAACCATTCGACTTTATTTGAGAAGTATTGATAAAGATACTCATTTGACTGACGATCCTCCTGACGATGATTCAAAGCAGACATAGCTTCGAGAAAACGCTCGTTTATTTCTGCAGATTCGAAACTCTATTGAGAGCAAGGTAATTGGCTTGATCAATCATTGTGAGTTTGTTAAGGAATTGATAGATTATTTGAATTTCTTATATTCTGGTAAAGGAAACCTTTCTCGCATGTATGAGGTATGCAAGGCATTTTACCGTGCAGACAAGCAAGATCAGTCTCTCACGAGTTATTTTATGGAATTTAAGAAGACTTATGAGGAGCTCAATAGTTTGATGCATTTTAGTCTTGATGTGAAGGTTCAACAACGCCAACGGGAGCAAATGGTTGTCATGAGTTTTCTTGCTGGTCTTCCCTCTGACTTTGAGATTGCTAAGTCATAGGTTCTTTCTGGTTCTGAGATCTCCTCTTTACAAGAAGTATTTATTCAAGTACTTCGTACAAAAGGCACTCCACCTGCTCAATTAAATGGTGCTTTGGTCAGCCGAAATAATAATTATGAGCCTGGAAGGTCAACCTATATGAGTGGAAACAAAGGAGGCAGCTCGCAAGGGTTTGAAACTCGACCACAGGATCCGGGAGGAATTGTGTGTTACTATTGTCGCAAACCAGGACATACAAAACATGACTGTAGAAAGCTTCAGTACAAGAATCAAAAAGGTCACTCGGCCCATATTGCATCCACTTATGATACCTCTGAAAAATCGGTTCTTATCTCTGCAGATGAATTTATCAAATTCTCACAGTATCAAAAATCACTAAAGTCTTCATCACCTTCTGTCATTGCTATTGCTGATTCAGGTAAACCAAATGCGTGTCTTCTTTCTTCATCTTCCAAATGGGTTATTGATTCTGGTGCCACAGATCATATGACAAGTAATTCTAGTCTCTTTTCTACTCTTCAGTCACACACTTCCACCTCTACTGTTACCTTAGCCGATGGGTCACCATCTCATGTTCTTGGATCTGGCACAATCACTCCTACTCCTTTGCTTCCTTTGTCATCTGACTTACATTTACCTAACTTATCCTTTAATTTGATTTCTGTAAGTCAGCTTACTCGCAATTTTAACTGTTGCATCTCATTCTTTTCTAATCATTGCTTATTTCAGGATCTTATGACGAAGACTATTGGTAAAGGACATGAATTTGGAGGCCTCTACATTCTTGACACACTAATACCGAAACTTTGTCCTCAGTTTAGTAAGGTGTCTTCATTAGATTGTGAGTCTTGTCAGTTTGCAAAACATCGTCTTAGTTCGAGTCCAAGAGTTAATAAACGTGCTAGTATTCCTTTTGAATTAGTTCATTCTGATGTTTGGGGTTCTTGTCCTATTTTGTCTAAACCTGGATTTAAGTATTTTGTTACTTTTGTGGATGATTATTCTCGTGTAACCTGGTTATATTTAATAAAGAGTCACTCTGAGTTATTTTCTATTTTCTGTGCATTTTGTGCTGAGATTAAAACTCAATTTAATGTTTCAATTCGTACTTTGCGAAGTGATAATGCTAAAGAATATACATCCACTTTGTTTCAATCTTATATGGTTCAAAATGGCATGCTTCATGAAACTTCTTGTGCTGATACTCCATCTCAAAATGGAGTGGTAGAACGTAAGAACAGACATCTTCTTGAAACTGCACGTGCCTTATTATTTCAAATGAATGTTTCTAAACCTTTTTGGGCCGATGCAGTTTCAACAGCATGTTTTCTTATTAATCGCATGCCCTCATCTGTTCTTCATAGTGAGATTCCTTACAACATCCTGTTTCCTAATAAGTCACTATTTTCAGTTGACCCTAAGATATTTGGTAGCACTTGTTTTGTTCGGGATGTTCGTCCGCATGTTACTAAATTAGATCCCAAGTCTTTGAAGTGTATCTTCCTTGGTTATTCTCGTCTTCAGAAAGGTTATAGATGTTATTGTCCTAGTCTTAACAAATATCTTGTCTCAATTGATGTTATCTTCATGTAAGACACTCTATTTTTCGTCTTCTTCGCCTCCCGCACGTCAGGGGGAGGATGATGATTTGTTAGTCTATTCTATCACTTCATTTGAACCTGTCTCGGATCCAGCTCCTGTCAAGCCTCCTATTATTCACGTCTACTCCAGACATAGACCTTTTGATTCATGTCCTGCACCTGCTCCTTCGACTTCAGATCCAGTTATGAGCGATGATCATCCTATTGTATTACGCAAAGGTAAACGTCAATGTACTTATCCTATTTCTTCTTTTGTTTCTTATAACTGCTTGTCATCTTCCTCTTGCTCTTTTATTGCCTCTCTTGATTCTATTTCTATCCCTAAAACTATTCACGAAGCTATATCTCATCCTGGTTAGCATTATGCAATGATAAAGGAAATGAATGCTTTAGATGACAATGGTACTTGGGACTTGGTTGATTTACCTTCGAGGAAACGAGCTATAGGATGCAAATGGGTGTTCACAGTTAAGGTTAATCCGGATGGGTCAGTTGCTCGATTAAAGGCCCGTCTTACTGCTAAGGGATATGCTCAAACCTATGGAGTGGACTATTCTGACACTTTCTCTCCTGTGGCTAAATTGACCTCTGTTCGGTTGTTTATTTCTATGGCAGCTACTCATAATTGGCCTTTGCATCAACTAGATATCAAGAACGCTTTTCTTCATGGCGATCTTCAAGAGGAGGTGTATATGGAGCAACCTCCTAGTTTTGTTGCTCAAGGGGAGTCTGGGGGAATCTGTCATCTCCGCAAATCTCTGTATGGTTTGAAACAGAGTCCTCGTGCTTGGTTTGGAAAATTTAGTCAAGCTATAGAAACGTTTGGTATGATGAAAAGCAAGTCTGATCATTCTGTGTTCTACAATCAGAAGCAGGTATCATTCTTTTAGTTGTGTATGTGGATGACATTGTTATTACTGGAAGTGATACTACGGGAATTTCATCTCTTAAGTCTTTCTTGCATACTCAATTTCACACGAAGGATTTGGAAATGCTAAAGTATTTCTTGGGTGTTGAAGTCACAAGGAGTAAAAAATGTATCTTTCTATCTCAGAAAAAATACATTCTTGACTTATTAACTGAGATAGGAAAATTAGGAGCAAAGCCTTGTAGTACTCCAATGAATCCGAACATCCACCTTACAGGAGATGGGAAACTATTTAAAGATGCTAAGAGATATCGAAAGTTGGTTGGAAAGCTGAATTACCTTACCGTGACTCGTCCAGACATTGCATATTCAGTCAGTATTAGTCAATTTATGTCATCCCTAACAGTTCACCATTGGGCAGCGTTAGAGCAAATTTTGTGTTATTTGAAAGGAGCAACTAGACGTGGTATCTTGTATGCAAATCATGGGCACACTCATATTGAATGTTTTTTAGATGCAGATTGGGCAGATTCCAAAGTGGATAGAAGATCCACATCAGGCTATTGTATTTTTGTTGGAGGAAATTTGGTCTTATGGAAGAGTAAGAAGTAGAATGTTGTGTCACGATCGAGTGCAGAGTCAAAATATAGGGCTATGACACAGTCTGCGTGTGAGATAATGTGGATATACCAGCTCTTGAATGAAGTAGGTCTTAAAACTTCAGTACCAGCAAAATTGTGGTGTGATAACCAAGCTGCTCTTAATGTTGCTTCTAATCCTGTGTTTCATGAGCGAACTAAATACATTGAAATTGATTGTCATTTCGTCTGCGAGAAAATTCAGCAAGGTTTGATTTCTACAGAATATGTGAAGATTGGAGAACAACTAGGAGATATCTTCACGAAAGCTTTAAATGGGGTTCGAGTTGATTATCTTGTAACAAGTTGGACATGATTAATATCTATGCTCCAACTTGAGGGAGAGTGTTAGATATATATATATTAATTGTGATTAGCTGTATATTAGGTATATATAACTAATTAGCTTAATTATAGGGATCCTATTTAATAACTTTCCTAAGTTAGAATCTTAACTTTGTGTATATATATGTGTATTATCTTTCAATGGAATCAAGTGAAATAATCCTATTCAATCTTGAATAACAATGAGAATTTTTTTCTTTTATTATTATTCAGTAAATATTTTGTATTTATTATCTTTCCTTAATCAAGATCAATACTTGTTTATAAATACCTATTAGGTTAATGAGAAAATAACACATATTTGATTTCCAAAGTTAATTGAGAATAATAATATAAGGATGTATGATGCATTAATCTTAAAATAAAGCCATGATCAAATCGAAAATCCACAAGAAAAAAAAACAAATACATCAAATAACATATCAATTAAGTTCCTCAATGAGGATTATAAACATCTTATATGACTGCCAATGTTCTAGGTTAGAAGCAACCTTTACATGAGCTAGGTTTATCGATGAGGTAGGAAACTTCTTCATTCATTATTTTACATAGATACATTTACTTGCTTAAAGAATTCTATTTTAACGTAAGTACTAATAATATCTTCGTGAAAGTATCAAGACATACCACATATGCATGCACTCGACTCATACAAATTTATTTCCTAGGTTAGAGGCCATACGTGTCTATATACCAATTTTCCAAAAGAAAGGTGCCAACCAAACCTGTATGTAAAGGTTAGGGATCATCCTTTGAGTTTGGACAGCATGCTTTAGTGCATTGTGATACTATTTATGTAATTTGGGTGTTTAAGGACGTTAAAAGTCAAGTACAATGTCCATATTCGTTCAATTTTTTTTTTTTTGGATAAACTTCTTCAAAATTAAAACGGAGCTTATCATATTATGAATTTGTTCATCAGAACTTTGCAGATTACTTGGAAAGTCAGGAACAAATTGGTTCACGAAAAGAAACTAATCAAGGTAGAGGTAGTAATTGGGCCAACGTACTTAGAACAAAGTTTCTAGAAAGCACGAGAGGTATTATGGATGGAAAGTGAGATTTCAAAACTGATTAATTACAAAAACATATTCAACGTAGTTTCTGACCTGTTATAATCAACGATGTTGCCATGTACAAGACTAACAGCTGAGAATATGGTTCAGAAAAATTACATCGTCAAAACACCGGGAACTAATCGTCATGATTCACGATCACCACCTTCGCACTAATGACATAAGCAGCTGCACCGATACAGTGTTCTGCATTAGTGACAATAATCAAATTGTCTCAAGGAAAAAGAATCATGTTCATGCATATACTGGTGAAATTAGATGTGACCTTAAACTGTTACTAATTTCAACTAATTAATTTCACTGATATTATAGTTAATTTGACAAGGTCAGGAAATGCGAAATTGCTATTATTAATATAAAGAGGTAAGAATTTAATCATATTTTTCAAAAGGCAAAATTTGCATCTATACCAGTTGATCATGGTTTCCATTTCAATGTTATTTGATGTCTCATGTACAAAATGTTGGACCAGTTGAAAAGAAAACCTACTTGAATTTTTCATGTCTAGATAATTTGGGATTTAGTATCTTTCTAATACTTATGTTATATCAAAGGTATCCCAAATTAATCATGTTTTTAAGCAGCTCGAGTTTAATACCATGTTTTCAAAATGGTTCTAGTTTAATCCTTTTTTAAAAGTAAATGCCAAAAACAAGGGTACTAAAATTTGATAACATATGCACTAAAGGGGTACCAAACTTTTTAAAGAACTTTT
Organism: Elaeagnus macrophylla; assembly: GCA_029378325.1. Classification (NCBI taxonomy): domain Eukaryota; kingdom Viridiplantae; phylum Streptophyta; class Magnoliopsida; order Rosales; family Elaeagnaceae; genus Elaeagnus; species Elaeagnus macrophylla. Next base: position 5,477,747 of record CM055653.1, read on the forward strand.
ATAACATGGGTATTAAACTAAAACCCTTTAATAACATGGTTAATTTGGGGTGTTTTCATTAAAATATGAGTATAAAAAAAAAAAAACCGAGCCTGATAATTTGCTTAATTAAAGTATTAGATTAAGCAAATTTTGCAAACATAAATGACCTTAAGGTTTACAAAGTCCTGCCTCGGAGATTCTCTATAGTAAAACACTTCTCTGAGGAAAGGAACCACTCCCTATAGTGGGGCTGTTTTCCAGTACAAAGGACCAACATTTTTAAGCATGAGGCAGCATCTGATAACATAAAGTCCAGCATTTTCAAAAGCTTGCACCAAAGACAAAGAAAAAGCTGCAGCTAAGTACAAAAATCTCTTACCTCAAATAGTTCAAATGGACTACCGCGGCGGTATATGTCACTCTTCTTGCTTTCATCACCAGGAAGAAGGCCGTAGAAAAGTGCACGCCATCCGATAAGCAACACACCAGTGCTTCCCATAGTAACTAATATGAAATTATATGGTGGCAAATGACTGCTTGTTGCTGCCCTTATAATCAACCCTAACTGCCATTAGTACAAAGAACATGAAAGTCCAAAACATACGTGTTATGACCATTAGATGGAAGAAAGAAAGGAAAACATATGAACTGAGTAATGAAACAAAGCAAAACATTAACAATGACAGGTGAAATTACAGTGTAAAGTCACAATTCATGACTTTAAATTAAAATGAAAAAAATTACATATAGAAAACATGGTGACAAACTGACAATGCAGATTAAAATACACACATACATAAGATTTCAGTTAACCTTAATATTATAACCTCATCTTCCATAAAGTTGTGAATAAACTTCTGTAGAGTTGAAAGAAATTGTTAAGCTGAACAAGGAGCATCCTGAAAAAATTATTTTTTTTTTCCATCCTTTGGAACAATCCATAGATCCTCTTGCATGAACTGTTGGCATTATTGAGTATAAAGAAACTGTTCAGTCCCTAGATATAATAAGCAGTCTATAAATAGCTCTAGTTCAGACTGTAATTCTTATTAATCATTGGTTGATCATAACTCTCTGCTTTCTTCAATAGCCCTATTGTTGACTTGTTCATCTTATTGTTAAAGTTTTGCATGGTATTAGAGCTTACCAAAGCCTCTTCAATGGCGAATGAGGAAAATCAAACTTACAAAGGGCAGTAACCAGTTCTCCCTCTCGTCAGTCCTCTACTGACCAATCTTTTGCCCACTGGTTATACCCCAATAACATGCAAATGAATTTTTAGGGTCAAATTGCCTGTTGATGGTTCTCTAGATTTATATAAATCCCGCTTGGCTGCAAGAATTTTGGATGGATTATACAAATACTATAAGTCAAAATGTCATGATTACTAGTATAAGAGTAGTGTTCATTTTTGCATTGTCCATAGGCTGGACAATTTAACAACACGATATTTATAATGCCTTTTTAAATGGAGATTTGCTAGAGTATGTGTATATGTCTCAACCCCAAGCTTATAGATATAGACAACTGGTGTGAAAATTGAAAAGGCTCTTTTTGGTCTATAACAGACACCATGTGCCTTTTTTACAAGTTATGTACATATCTTCTTGCTATGGGATTTGCAAACTGAAGAACTAAAAGTTCTCTATTATTGAAAGGCCCATCTGCCACCTTGTTGATTGTACTAGTCTACGTGGATGTCTGGATGATATATTAATTATAGGTGTTCAAACCTCTCTAGTTGATAAGTTTGTCATAGATCTCAATCTCAAGTTTGCCTTGAAAGATTAAGGCACCCTGCTTTATTTCTTAGGTGTTCAGGTTTCCTATGCTCGTCATGCTCTTCAACTATCTCAACGAAAATATATGAGCGATCTTTTGGAGGCCATTGGCTTGATGGATAATAAAACAGTTTTTGTTCCTGTTAAATATATATTAATTGTGATTAGTTATATATTAGGTATATATAACTAATTAGCTTAATTATAGGGATTCTAATTAAATAGCATCCTAAGATAGAATCCTAGCTTTGTGTATATATGTGTATTATTTTTCAATGAAATTAAGAGAAATAATTCTATTTAATCTTAAATAACATGATACTAGAGCATTAGGGTTACAAAGTTGGGATTTTTTCGTTCAAATTAGGATTTGGTTTTGGGTAAACACAAATTAGAGTTTAGTGCATTTTTGGGTTCCAATTTGGGACACCCTTTTAGAGTGAACATTTACTCTCACCGCCGGCACAAGGAGGAAGCCCAGCCGCCAATCGGAAAAACCCCAGATACTGGTGACCAGACGAGCCACGAGTGGTCCCCACGCGCCACCACGAGTTTCTGCAGTCTTCCCTCGGGTCGGCGCGTGACGACGCATCTCTTCCAGAAATCTTCTCCGGTCGTCCTTGTGTTGCTCACCAGCATTCCCCTGTGTCGTCTGTGGTGGTTCGGCACTCATTGGTTCGGGTTTGGGTTCTTCCAATTTGGGTTTTGGCCAATTTTGTGTTCCTGTTCGCTGTCTTTTTTTTTTTCACTGCCTTGTTGGATTTTTTTGTTCGCTTGTTCACTATCTTGTTGTTTGTAGGAGTTATGACTGAAAAGAAATCTAGTGTTGTGTTACTATTGTCGCAAACCAGGACATACGAAACGTGACTATAGAAAGCTTCAGTACAAGAATCAGAAAGGTCACTCGGCCCATATTGCATCCACTTATGATACTTTTGAAAAATAGGTTCTTATCTCTGCAGATGAATTTACCAAATTTTCACAGTATCAAGAATCACTGAAGTCTTCATCACCTTCTGTCACTGTTATTGCCGATTCAGGTAAACCAAATACATATCTTATTTCCTCATCTTCCAAATGGGTTATTGATTCTGGTACCATAGATCATATGACAGGTAATTCTAGTCCCTTTTCTACTCTTCAGTCACATACTTCCACCTCTACTATTACCTTAGCCGATGGGTCACCCGTCTCGTGTTCTTGGGTCTGGCACAATCACTCCTACTCTTTTGCTTTCTTTGTCGTCTGTCTTACATTTACCTAACTTATCCTTTAATTTGATTTCTGTAAGTCAGCTTACTTGCAATCTTAACTGTTATATCTCATTCTTTCTTGATCATTGCTTATTTCAAGATCATATGACGAAGAAGATTATTAGTAAAAGACATGAATCTGGAGGCCTCTACATTCTTAACACACCAATACCGAAATCTATTGCTGGCTCTGGTGTAACCTCTCCCTTTGAGGCACATTGTAGACTGGGTCATCCATCTCTTCCTTTACTCAAAAAACTTTTCCCTCAATTTAATAAGGTGTCTTCATTAGATTGTGAGTCTTATCAGTTTGCAAAACATTATCGTCTTAGTTCAAGTCCAAGAGTTAATAAACGTGCTAGTGTTCCTTTTGAATTAGTTCATTCTGATGTTTGGGGTCCTTGTCCTATTTTGTCTAAACCTGGATTTAAGTATTTTGTGGATGATTATTCTCGTGTCACTTGGTTATATTTAATGAAGAGTCGCTCTGAGTTGTTTTCTATTTTTTGTGCATTTTGTGTTGAGATTAAAACTCAATTTAATGTTTCAATTCGTACTTTGCGAAGTGATAATGCTAAAGAATATACATCCGCTTTGTTTCAATCTTATATGATTCAAAATGGCATGCTTCATGAAACTTCTTGTGTTGATACTCCATCTCAAAATGGAAGAACAGACATCTTGAAACTGCACGTGCCTTATTATTTCAAATGAATGTTTCTAAACCTTTTTGGGCCGATGTAGTTTCAACAACATGTTTTCTTATTAATCGCATGCCCTCATCTGTTCTTCATGGTGAGATTCCTTACAAAATCATGTTTCCTAATAAGTCATTATTTTCAGTTGACCCTAAGATATTTGGTAGCACTTGTTTTGTTCGGAATGTTCGTCTGCATGTTACTAAATTAGATTCCAAGTCTTTGAAGTGTATCTTCCTTAGTTATTCTCGTCTTCAGAAAGGTTATAGATGTTATTGTCCTAATCTTAACAAATATATTGTCTCAATTGATGTTACCTTCATGTAAGACACACCCTATTTTTCGTCTTCTCTGCCTGCCGCACGTCAAGGGGAGGATGATGATTTGTTAATCTATTCTATTATATCATTTGAACCTGTCTCGAATCCAGCTCCTGTCAAGCCTCCTATTATTCAAGTCCACTCCAAACATAGACCTTTTGATTCATGTCCTGCACCTGCTCCTTCGTCTTCAAATCCAATCATGAGCAATGATCTTCTTATTGCATTACGCAAAGGTAAACGTCAATATACTTATCCTATTTTTTCTTTTGTTTCTTATAACTGCTTCTCATTTTCCTCTTGCTCTTTTATTGCCTCTCTTAATTCTATTTCTATCCCTAAAATTGTTCACGAAGTCATATCTCATCCTAGTTGGCATCATGCAATGATAGAGGAAATTAATGCTTTAGATGACAATGGTACTTGGGACTTGGTTGATTTACCTTCGGGGAAACGAGCTATAGAATGTAAATGGATGTTCACAATTAAGGTTAATCTAGATGGGTCAGTTGCTCGACTAAAGGCCCGTCTTGTTGCTAAGGAATTAACTTTAAAAATCAAAATTGTGTGTTTTCTCATTAACCTAATAGGTTATATATATACACATATTAATCTCAATTAAGGAAAGATAATAAATACAATATATTTACAGAATAATGATAATAAGAAAATATTATAACTTATATTCTAACTCTCCCCCTCAAGTTGGAGCATAGATATCACACATGCCCAACTTGGATAGTGATGTATGAAAGGAACTTCCTGTAACTGCATGGGTCATAATGTCAGCTAATTGATCAGCACTCTTAATGTATGGGACTTGAATGATGCCAGCATCCAAATTGTCTTTGATATAATTTCTATCAAGTTCAATGTGTTTAGTTCGGTCATGTTGCACTGGATTATTTGCAATTTCAATTGCTGCAGTATTATCACAAAATAAAGTCAGAGACTTTTTAGGACCAAAACCAAGCTCACTCAACAAAATCTTTAACCAAGAAAGCTCTGTAATACCATGGTGAAGAGCGCGGTACTCGGCCTCTGCACTGGACAATGACACCACGTTCTGTTTCTTACATCTCCAAGACACTAAATTTCCTCCAATAAAGGTAAGATATCCTGAAGTAGACTTCCTATCCATCTTGGATCCTGCAAAGTCAGAATCTGTGTAACCAATAATGTCAAGATGTCCATATTTTGAGAACAAAATACCCTTGCCTGGAGAAGACTTCAAATAGGCCAAGATTCGGTTCACAGCTTCCATGTGCCTGTCACTCGGATTATGCATGAACTGACTAACCACACTAACAGCATAAGATAAATCAGGTCGAGTATGAGTCAAGTAAATCAATTTTCCTACTAATCTTTGATATCTCTCCTTATTAGTTGGAATCTGATCAGGATAAATGGCTAAACCATGATTTACCTCAATAGGTGTATCTACAGGAGCACACGCAGAGTTGCCAGTTTCAGTCAAGAGATCTAGTATGTATTTCCGTTGAGAGAGGAAAAGCCCTTGCTTAGACCTAGAAACTTCAATACCCAAGAAGTATTTCAGATTTCCTAAATCCTTCATTTCAAATTCTTCTGCTAAGTAACCACGTAATTTTTTTATCTCATCAGAATTACTACCTGTAACAATCATATCATCAACATAAACCAGAAGTAAGGTGATATCATTACCCACCTTTTTATAGAAAAGAGTGTGATCTGCTTGGGCTTGTTTAAAACCATATTCCTTCATTGATCGGCTCAATCTGCCAAACCATGCCCTAGGTGACTGTTTCAACCCGTACAAGGCTTTTTTCAACCTGCATACCTTCCCATCTTTTGTTTGAAAACCAGGAGGATCCATATATACTTCCTCTGACAGATCTCCATGAAGAAATGCATTTTTTACATCGAGTTGAAGTAATGGCCAGTCTAGATTCACGGGCATAGAAAGTATAACTCGAACAGTGCTCATCTTAGCTACCGGTGCAAATGTCTCTTGGTAGTCAATTCCATAAGTTTGAGCATAGCCCTTAGCCACTACTCTGGCCTTATTCCTCTCCCATGTTCCATCGGAACGAAACTTAACTGTAAACACCCACTTACAACCTACTGTCTTCTTTCCCTTAGGTAATTCGACTAACTCCCAAGTACAGTTCTTTTGGAGAGCATTCATTTCTTCTATCATAGCAACTTTCAACTTAGGATCATCAAGAGCCTCTTGAAAATGACTAGGGATAAGTACAGAAGATATCTGAAGAGCAAACGCTAAATGAGCTTGAGACAGACGGTGATAAGAAACAAAGTCAAATATGGGATAAACAATATTAGATGATGACTTAGAGAAGCCTAATCTATCAGGCTGTTTACGACTTCTAAGAGGATATCTCCTATCTTGAGCATTACTCAGTGGATCTAAAATTGTAGGTTCTGTTACTACATGATCAGATGGTACGTCAGAAACAAGAATATCATTAGTAGAAGATAAAGGAGAAACATGTACCTCAGGGTCAACTTCGGAAGAGTCATTTGAAGTCATGGTAGTATCATCAAGAGGAGTCTCCACATTAGAAGATGGGGTCATAGCAATAACATCCTTGTTTTTTCTACCAAATTGCAGATGGAACATATGAGGTGGCCTCAACTCCTTAGTTGATTCCTCTTTTCCAAGTTCGGGTCCTCTCAAAGGATTTGAGTCATTACATTCTAAAGAAGGAGAGTCCTCCCCCTTACCAGAAATCCACAACTTCTTTTCTTCTAACCATAATGTTTCCTCTTCCTTACTATGAATCTCCCCCGGAAGAGGAATCAAGGAGACATCATCAGAGAAATAAGACTCATGTTCACAAAATTGAACATCCATAGACACAAAGTATTTATTTGTAGGTGGGTGAAAGCATTTATACCCTTTTTGTGTATTAGAATATCCCAAAAAAGCACACTTAAGAGAACGTGGATCAAATTTGTCCCTATGAAGGGCATGGACATGAACATAACAGACACAACCAAACACTTTAGGACATATATTAAGTACAGAAGATAACGGGTGAAAAAGAGATAATTTTCTCAATGGAGTATGATAGTCTAGAATACGAGCAGGCATGCGGTTTATAAGAAAGGCAGCAGTCATGACAGCCTCAGCCCAAAACTGTTTAGTAACGCGCATAGTAAAGCATAGGACACGCGCCACCTCAAGAAGGTGTCGGTTCTTACGCTCTGCTATGCCATTCTGTTGAGGTGTATAAACACATGTCGTCTGGTGAATGATGCCATGAGTTTTAAAAAAATGAGTAAGTGATTGATTTACGAACTCACGACCATTATCAGAATGAAAAACCTTGACAGATACCTGAAACTGTATGACAATCATATTATAAAATTGAGGAATAACATGAGAAACGTCACCCTTAGATTTCAACAAATAGAGCCAAGTATCTCGAGTGCAATCATCAATAAAAAAAACAAAATATCTATGTCCAGAGGCAATAGGGGTAGAAAAAGGACCCCACACATCAGTATAAACACAAGCAAAAGGAACAAGACTTTTATTAGAACTAATTTTGAAAGTAGCACGATTATTTTTTGCAAAAATGCACTGTTCACAAATTAAACTTGAAACAGAAATATTCGAAAAAAGTTTAGGAAACAAACGTTCCAAATAAACAAACGATGGATGCCCTAAACGACAGTACCATAACATAATTTTTTCTTTATCACTTCCTCTATCCACTTGAAAACCACAACTAGTATTGCCAGACCCCTTCTCTAAATAATAAAGACCTCCTCTTTCTCTACCAGTGCCAATCATCATCTTCGTTTGATTGTCCTGAAATACACAATGAGTAGAATAGAAAGTTATAGAACAATCAAGATTCTTAGTGAGTTGACTAATTGACAGAAGATTATTCTTAAGAGTAGGTGCAAATAAAACAGACATGGAAAATGTGGGTGATAAGAAGACATTGCCAGCTCCGAAAATTGACATTGGTGCCCCATTAGCAACCTGTACAGACTTAACATAAGAGGGTGTTAAAGAATCAAAGAGAGAGGAATTACTAGTCATATGATCAGTGGCTCCTGAATCAATAAGCCAAGTGTTAGAAGAAGAAATAAAAACAGAATCAAAATTACCTCCTTGAGGAGTTATGCGAGAAACCTGAGAGGCAGAAGCAGCAGTCTGACTAGATTTCTTTTTTCGTTCAGCTTGCTTAAGTTTGTACCACTCTGGATAGCCATGTTTCTTCCAACAAACATCAACAGTGTGATTGGAATTATTGCAGTAGGTACAGAAGCGAGAACCAGAATTTGCAGATGGAGTATCCAAACGTGGTCTACTTCGTTGAACAATGAGAGCTGATGGTTCAGGATGGTCCTCAGTACCCATTGTAGCCTGCCTTTGTACTTCACGACAGACTAAAGAATATGCTTCTTCTAGACTTGGTAAAGGAGAAGTAGCCAAAACCCGACTGCTCACTTGATCCAAACTTCGATCTAAACCAGCTAAAAACATGTAGACTCGATCTTCAGCAGTACGAGTTCTCAGTTTCTCAATATCAATAGCACATGTCATATCATTAGGTCAGCGATAATCCAATTCCATGTAAATAGAATTCATTTCATTGTAATATTCAGCAAGAGAGCGACCATTCTGACGAAGCTGAAATGACCTCTTCATTAACTCATACACTTGTGACGAGTCAGAAACATCTAAATAACTTCGTCTTACTGCATCCCAAACTTCCTTGGCAGTGCCACATTGAACAAAGTGAGACATCAACTGATCTGTCATAGAGTTGATGAGCCAAGATTTTACCATGGCATCTTCAGCTTCTCATTTATCATAAGTTGGATCATCTTCTTTAGGGGCAACTTTTCTTCCTGTGATATAACCTTTCTTTTCCCTACCCGCAATATGCATTTCCAAAACCTTGGACCAAATACGGTAATTGGTGACGTCCAATTTAATATTAACAGAGGATGAACTGTCTTGTATGGTGGTAGAAATAATTTTACTGGGAATTTGAGGTTGAGTGTGGAAGATTGATTCCATTGGATCCTTAGACATAGTGGTAATGGGTTACTATTTTTTGTTTTTTTTTTTTTTTTTTTTAAAGAAAAGTGGATCGAAAAAGGAAAAAATGGATATATATAGGAACAGTACTGTTTGGATCTGAAACAGTACAAGAGGAAAAAACAGATCTGGAAAATAGGAAAACAGATACAGATCTGGAAAACAGGAAAACAGATCTGAAAACAGATCTGGAAAGGCAAAACAGATCTGTGTAGGCCGGCAATGGGTAGCGGCGACTGCAGGAACTGGCCAGTGACAGAACACGACGACGGCCGAGAAGCGCAGAGAAGGATGGCAGCTTCTTTTTTTCGACGGCACAAGGACGGCGGCGGCGAGGCAGCGACAGTGGATAGGCAGCGGAAATATTTTTTTTCTTTTTCTCAAAGCTCTGATACCAAATTAACTTTAAAAATCAAAATTGTGTGTTTTCTCATTAACCTAATAGGTTATATATATACACATATTAATCTCAATTAAGGAAAGATAATAAATACAATATATTTACAGAATAATGATAATAAGGAAATATTATAATTTATATTCTAACTTAAGGGATATGCTCAAACCTATGAAGTGGACTATTCTGACACTTTCTCTCCTATTCTCCTATTGCTAAATTGACCTCTGTTCGGTTGTTTATTTCTATGGCAGTTACTCATAATTGGCCTTTGCATCAACTCGATATCAAGAATGTTTTTCTTCATGGCGATCTTCAAGAGGAGGTGTATATGGAACAACCTCCTGGTTTTGTTGCTCAGGGGGAGTCTGGATGAGTTTGTCGTCTCCGCAAATCTCTGTATGGTTTGAAACAGAGTCCTCGTGCTTGGTTTGAAAAATTTAGTCAAGCTATAGAAAGGTTTGGTATGATGAAAAACAAGTCTAACCATTCTGTGTTCTACAAACAATCAGAAGCTGGTATTATTCTTTTAGTTGTCTATGTGGATGACATTGTTATTATTGGAAGTGATACTACGGGAGTTTCATCTCTTAAGTCTTTCCTGCATACTCAATTTCACACAAAGGATTTGGAGATGCTAAAGTATTTCTTGGGTGTTGAAGTCACAAGGAGTAAAAAATGTATCTTTTTATCTCAGAGGAAATATGTTCTTGACTTATTAACTGAGACAGGAAAATTAGGAGCAAAGCCTTGTAGCACTCCAATGAATCCGAACATCCACCTTACAGGAGATGGGAAACTATTTAAAGATGCTAAGAGATATCGAAAGTTGTTGGAAAGCTGAATTACCTTACCGTGACTCATCCAGACATTGCATATTCGGTCAGTGTTGTTAGTCAATTTATGTTATCCCCAACAGTTCACCATTGGGCAGCGTTGGAGCAAATTTTGTGTTACTTGAAAGGAACACCTGGACGTGGTATCTTGTATGCAAATCATGGGCACTCATATTGAATGTTTTTCAGATGCAGATTGGGTAGGTTCTAAAGTGGATAGAAGATCCATATTAGGCTATTGTATTTTTGTTGGAAGAAATTTGGTCTCATGGAAGAGTAAGAAGTAGAATGTTGTGTCACGACCGAGTGCAAAGTCAGAATATAGGGCTATGGCACAGTCTGCGTGTGAGATAATGTGGATATATCAGCTCTTGAATGAAGTAGGTCTTAAAACTTCAATACCAGCAAAATTGTAGTGTGATAACCAAGCTACTCTTCATATTGCTTCTAATCCTGTGTTTCATGAGCGAACTAAACACATTGAAATTGATTGTCATTTCGTCCGCAAGAAAATTCAGCAAGGTTTGATTTCTACAGGATATGTGAAGACTGGAGAACAACTAGGAGATATCTTCACGAAAGCTTTAAATGGGATTTGGGTTGATTATCTTTGTAACAAGTTGGGCATTATTAATATCTATGCTCCAACTTGAAGGGGAGTTTTAGATATATATTAATTGTGATTAGCTGTATAATAGATATATATAACTAATTAGCTTAATTATAGAGATCCTAATTAAATAGTTTCCTAAGATAGAATCCTAACTTTGTGTATATATATGTGTATTATTTTTTAATGGAATTAAGAGAAACAATTCTATTCAATCTTGAATAAGAGTTCCTCTGCATTCTAGAAATGTTTTAAGCAAGTTGGATGGACAACTTCTCTCTCTTTATCCCACAAAATATAGAAAATTGGTTGGTCCTTTGCAATATATTACACTTACATGACCTGACATATCTTTTAGGGTCCGTTTGGTTGGGTGTAATAACACCCGTAATGTAATGCCCATTACGATTACATTGTTTGCTTTTCAAAAAAATGGTTCAGTAATGTAATGGCATTACATCTCCATCAGTAAAAGTGATTACACACTCAAAGGGATGGAATTACAATTACATGTCTTTCGGTAATGAACAGTGCCGCGTCCTCAGCTCGCGTCCCAGCCCGCGTCCCCGTGCAGCTCGCGTCGCCCCGGCGTCGTCCCGGCCAGCAGCTCGCGTCGCCCCCGCGTCGTCCACCTCGCGTTGTCCAGCCGTCGTCGTCCGGCACAGAATCGCCCAGCCCAGCCCAGCCCAGCCCTCGCGAATCGCACACCCCAGTCGTCGCGCCTCGCGACGCCCACCCAGGCCACCCAGCCCTCGCGACCCCCACCCCACGCCCACCCAGCCCTCGCGACACCCACCCCAGCCCACCCCAGCCCTCGCGACGCCCACCCCAGCCCTGCGCGACGCCCACCCGAGCCCCGCGACGCCTCCGTGCGATTAATTATTTGTTTTTTTTTTAACAGAAATTGTATTATTTTTTTTAAATTGTATTTTTTATTAATTATTGTTAAAAAAATTGTATTTTTTCTGAATGTAATAACACATTAATGTAATTTTTTTTAAATTGCATTTTTTATTAATTGTATTTTTTTTTCTAAAATTGTATTTTTTTTATTAATTGTTGTTATGAAATTGTATTATTTCTGAAATTTTATTTTTTAAAATTGTATTTTTAAAATATTTTATATAATTTTTTTTTTATTCCATTACATTACAGTTGTCAAACCAAACACTGTAATACTGATTCCTCTTTTTATTACAGTGACTAAACCAAACACTGTAATCGTAATACTGATTCCTTTACATTACATTCCATTACGATTACGATTACGATTACGATTACATTCCAGCGAACCAAACGCCCCCTTAGGGTTAACAAACTCTGTCAATTCATGGCTTCTCCTAGTGACATCCACTAGCTTGCAGCCAAACATTTGTTTGAAGTGTACTTCTCACTATGGCCTCACATTGTGTAAGTCTTTCATACTTGATCTTATGTGTTATTATGTTGTTGACTAGGCTTGGGTGCCCAGATGATCGAATGAGCACCAATGGCTATTGTATCTATTTGATAACCAAGCATCCTCAAAACAGAAAATTGTCTCAAAAGGTAGTACCAAAAGTGAATGATAATTCTAATTTATTAGAGTATTATTAGCTCTTATTCATAAATAATTGTTTATTCTTTTGAGAATGTTTATACATTATATTCATTTATACAATATTTGTAGACTTTGTGATTTAAGTAAATTCTTTAATAATAAATTCAAAATAATTATGAAATCTGTTAAAAAGAATTATATTTTGATGTGCACTCACTAGATTTTCATTGTCCTTGCAGGAGATAAAGAAAACAACAAAAAAAATGCAAGAATCCAGCTTTACTACAGCAAAATTACATCAGGAAAACAAATTACAAAACAGATTGCGCATCATAAAATTAAAATTCAGCATAGTAATCACATAAATTCCATCAATACCAGAGTTCAACAGTAGACAAATCAGACAGTAAGCAACAATTTCCCTCCCCCAAACTCAAAATAAGCACTGTCTTCAGTGCGCTCCATCAAACAAACCAGACAGCAACCAAAAGCAAAAAGAAAAGAAAGAAAAAAAGAAATAAAAAAAGTGAAGAAATGGCCCTATTGCTGTAGCAAAGTGAAAAGTGTGCCGGTCAATTGAATTTGGAGGCACTCCGCAGCATTCTCCTATGAGCAATGAGTGCCCTGGCGAGACTAGAGAGTTTCCCTTTCCCTTTTCTGTTGGATGATTCAAGTGGTTCCACAATTTGTACCTCATCCTCAGATTCAGAACTTTCTTGCTGTGTTGTCATGGGAGGATTGGATTGTGCAGGGGATGATTCCTGTGGAGCAGCACAATCCTCTTGCTCGTCCTCAAATATTTGGGTCGAAAACTGCGGGAATGAGAACTTGTTGGAGTTAGACCGCAGGTTCTTTTGAAGAGCAATATCTCTCTCGTATGAATATTTACAAAACTGTCTCTGTTGCTCCATAAACTCATATTGTTGAACCTCTAGATTAAAAAGGCATTTTTCCATGAGGTTCTCTGCAGCGAAGGAGGAGGTGTAAGGTTCAGTAGTGGGTTCCTCAGTACCTATAGTAGGAGGGGCATCAACTCTTTCTTGCAATATACGGGCAATGGTGTGCTTCGTAATAGTACCCTTTTTCTTTTAGTTTGTCCTCCTCTTCAGCAATAGGGACATCAAAAGCCCTGCATAATGTAGTAATCAACGAGGGGAACATTAAACTGCCCTTCTTTTTCGTGGCACACATTCTAATTTGTTCTGCAATTATACCCCCACATTGATTGGTCTCCCAAATATGATAGCATCCAAGAGGGCAAGGCATTCCCAACTCACGGTTTGTCCGTGTGTAGAGGGCATGAGTCTTGATTTGAGAAAATGGTACCAAATTTTTCCAACTGGAAGAAGGGATGCTCTTTGGACTATAAGAGCGCCCTGAGTGGAACGATCCCATTGTGTGCCCGGTTCACAAACCCGAAGAAGTAATTCATTCCACCCGTGTTCATCGATGAACCGAATGTAGCTGTGAAAATCAGATTGTAGGGATGGGAGTCCATAAATTCTGTTTATGTCGTCCTCGGAAAACGACACGTGCACCCCACGCACAAATGTCCAATCCTGATTGTTGATGTGGAAGTTGGAGTAGAACTCATGTACTATCGATATTACGGCTTCTTCCGGCTGTGCAGCGAAGTGTTTCCAACCAAAATTATCAATAACTGTTGCAACATAATTGGGAAATCTATAATTTTTGTATGAGCAGGGAACGGAAACAATGGCCATGAACTAGTGTGCCAAATCTGTCTCTTTTCTGTCCGCCCAAATCTGCTGCGTTCTTCTCTCTTTTCTGTGCTATTTCTGATCAGTTTTGGTGCCCAAATCTGATGTATATTTTCCTCCTCTCGTGTGCCCTAGCTGCTGCCGCAAATCTGCTCTTTTTATATATTTATTTGCTGCCCAGAATTGCCCAATTTTGCTGTTGCTAATCTGGTATAAATCAGCCCATGTTTTGCCTTTTAAACCCTGTTCGTGTCCCCCATTAAACGCACCTCCCCACAACTCACTCTATTACCCTACATATCAAAGCGCCCACACTCCTCCCTACCCGAGCGCCTCCAAGCACCACCCACTACGTCCCCAACCCGCACCTCCCAGAAATTTCCTTTCATTTCAGCGTCGTGCACACCACCACCAACAACCACTCGTTAAGGCACCGAACCCCAGAAAGGTTGAACCCAAGCGACCCGTCGGACTCCCCAAACACCACCACAAACCACCGCACAACTCTCGAGCCTCCATCTCGCCAACCGAACAACACCATGCGTTCCAACGTTCAACTGGGTAGGAAAACCATCTGGAAAACCCATCAGCCTCTGCTCTGTTTGACGCTAGGAAAACTCATCTAGCAATTGGTTTGGTAAGCACTTCCATCTTTGCCTGGGTTAATTGTTTGTTTCCAGTACACTATCTGCTTCTGCGACTGTGGAAATATTTCTTCAATTTGCTCTGCTCCTGCTTGGAATATATATACATTGTCAGTTATTAGACAGGATGGGTAAGAAAAGTATTGCTCGCAAAGCGTCCTCTGCACAAAAATTTGTTAACCTCAAGGCACAAGAAATTTATGAGGACATTATGAGCAAGAGAACCTTATGTGGTGAAAAGGGTTTTATCTTCACAACAAGGGAAAATTATGGATTTCCCACTTATGTTGTAGCAGTTACTGATAATTTTGGTTGGAAACACTTCGCTGCACAGCCGAAAGAAGCCGTAATACCGATAGTACATGAGTTCTACTCCAACTTCCACATCAACAATCAGGATTGGACATTTGTGCGTGGAGTGCATGTGTCGTTTTCCGATGACGACATAAACAGAATTTATGGACTCCCATCCCTACAATCTGATTTTCACAGCTACATTCAGTCCATCGATGAATACGGGTGGAATGAATTACTTCTTCGGGTTTGTGAACCGAGCACACAATAGGACCGATCCACTCAGGGCGCTCCTACAGTCCAAAGAGCATCCCTTCTTCCAGCTGGAAAATTTTGGTACCATTTTCTCAAATCAAGACTCATGCCCTCTACACACGGACAAACCGTGAGCTGAGAACGCCTTGCCCTCTTGGATGCTATCATATTTGGGAGACCAATCAATGTGTGGGGTATAATTGCAGAACAAATTAAAATGTGTGCCACGAAAAAGAAGGGCAGTTTAATGTTCCCCTCGCTGATTACTACATTATGCAGGGCTTTTGATGTCCCTATTGCTGAAGAGGAGGACAAACTAAAGGAAAAGGGTACTATCACGAAGCACGCCATTGCCTGTATATTGCAAGAAAGAGTTGATGCCCCTCCTACTACAGGCACTGAGGAACCCACTACTGAACCTTACACCTCCTCCTCCGCTGCAGAGAACCTCATGGAAAAATGCCTCTCTGATCTAGAGGTTCAACAATATGAGTTTATGGAGCAACAGAGACAGTTTTGGAAATATTCATACGAGAGAGATATTGCTCTTCAAAAGAACCTGCGGTCCAACTCCAACAAGTTCTCATTCACGCAGTTTCCGACCCAAATATTTGAGGACGAGCAAGAGGATTGTGCTGCTCCACAGGAATCATCCCCTGCACAATCCAATCCTCCCATGACAACACAGCATGAAAGTTCTGAATCTGAGGATGAGGTACAAATTGTGGAACCACCTGAATCATCCAACAGAAAAGGGAAGGGGAAACTCTCTAGTCTCGCCAGGGCACTCACTGCTCAGAGGAGAATGCTGCGAAGTGCCTCCAAATTCAACTGACCGGCACACTTTTTACTTTGCTGCAGCAATGCTACAGCAACAGGGCCATTTCTTCACTTTTTTATTTCTTTTTAATTCTTCCTTTTTATTTTCTTTTCTTTTTATTTCTTTTTGCTTTTGGCTGCTGTCTGTTTTGTTTGATGGAGCGCACTGAAGACAGTGCTTATTTTGAGTTTGGGGGAAGGAAATTGTTGCTTACTGTCTAATTTGTCTACTGTTGAACTCTAGCATTGATGGAATTTATGTGATTACTATGCTGAATTTTAATTTTATAATGCGCAATCTGCTGTGTCTTTATGATGAATTGCAAAATTTCATGTTGTCATCTTTGCTTTAAAAAAGAAACTAATTTGTCAATTTATTAGAAAAGATATCTTACTTTATGAGAAGAATTAATTTGATTAAGTGTTAGTGAAAAATGTTGAAAACTTATTTTGTGATATATACCCACAACTCATATGCACTATCAACTTGTTTGTTTGTTTGATATAAACTTTGAATAAAGGTAGTTTATGGGAGAGTTTGAGCCTCTAGAATTAGTTTAGAGAATTTCTCAAAGCGAAATTCTAGAAAGTTCATTACTCAATGAAATAATTTAGGCCTTCTTTAGATTCGATTGTGCTTTTCATGCTAACCTTTATTAAAAATATATTTCATTTGCACACCTAATTTGAGCCATGAATGATCAAAATCCTTTTTGTTAACACCCACATAAAACTTAGCCTTTCCTTATTTGCATATCCTAAATTATGGTGTTGAAAATGGTTTTCATTATGATAAAAACCACTCTTATTTGATTGTATTGAAATCAATCTTCATTGAAAAAAAAAATCTAGAAACAGCTTTGCTACAGCATTGCTGCAGTAAAACAGATTCATTTCAAAAAAAAAAAAATGAAGACAAGTTTGGGGGTGGTATCAAATTAAATAAAGAGTCCAAGAATATTCTTGAATAGTGTTTGTGCTTGTGGGATATGAAACTTAAATATGACTTTCACCTTATCTTTACCCTAGTCTTGCATTTCAAGCTTTATTAAGTCCTTTTGATCACTGATTAATGAATATCTACATTAGTGGAGAGGGATTCAAAAGACCAACATATGGAGGCATGATCTTAAGCTTAAGGAACATAAATTACCTAAGTTTGGGGGAAATATCAAATTACGAATTATGAGACATCACACACACACATGGGGTTATTGTGGAATGAGTTTGAGATATTGAAACTAACATTTGAGAAAAATCAATTTGGATCATGAATTTGAGATTTCTTCTTTCTAATTTTGAAACAAGTTTAGTTTATTTATTAGTTGACAACTATGTTTTTAGCGTGAGTTGAAGCCTTTGTTTTCAATTGCCACTTGTCAATCATCATATAATTTATTGCTTGAGGACAAGCAAGATGCTAAGTTTGGGGGAGTTGATAACTCTAATTTATTAGAGTATTATTAGCTCTTATTCATAAATAATTGTTTGTTCTTTTGAAAATGTTTGCACATTATATTCATTTATACAATATTTGTGGACTTTGTGATTTAAGTAAATTCTTTTAATAATAAATTCAAAATAATTATGAAATCTGTTAAAAAGAATTATATTTTGATGTGCACTCACTAGATTTTCATTGCCCTTGCAGGAGATAAAGAAAACAACAAAGAAAATGCAAGAATCCAGCTTTGCTGTAGCTTTGCTGCAGCAAAATTACATTAGGAAAACAGATTACAAAACAGAGGCTGATCTGGAAATAAAAATTCAAGAGCTGATTTGGACTCTCAACAAAAGGACTATTTTGGGCTTTTATTAACTCACCTTTTTAGGGATAATATTGAAAATTAACACACCAAAAATTGTCTCCAATTAAACCTAAAGTTAAATGACAAAAATAGGGGCTGATATATAATGAAACTGGCGGCAGAAAATAGGTCATCTCTGAACATAAATTTTGGGCAGCAAGAGGCGACAACAGAGGAGGAAAATATACATGAGATCTGGGCATAAAAACTGAGAAAAAACTATCGGCAGCAGAGGAGAAAAATATAGCAGACAGCAGCCCAAATTCTGGACAGATTTGGTGCAGCGAAAGGAGAAGCAGATCTGGGCATCAAGCGGAATCTGGAAGGAAACTACTTGTAGAACTGATTTGCAAGGATTTTCATTGAAAAGAAAGCAAGAACAAGACAAATAATCATAATTCAATTGGTTTGGGGTTGATTTAAGGGATTTATTTATTTATTTCATTAATTCATTATTATTTGATTCTTCTAAATTCTCCAAACTATATGGATCTGGTTTTGAACATATATAAATTGATGTTTAATTTTATAAATATGCTTGGCTAAACTTTCATTCAATTAGGGTTGTGAATATGCAAGTGTATGTAGACTTTGTGCTTTAATTTTATAAATTTATGCTTTACTTGACAAAGGGTGCTAGTTATTCTATGCTTGATTGATTGATTTATTCTTATTGATTGCTTGATCAACAATTGATAGGATATTAGACTGAAATTGAATCTGGAAAGGTTAATTTAAGTTGGATAAAGCTAGAATAGTGTGAAGAAATTAATATAAATATATAATTATCTCACATAACTCAAAAGAATTTGTGCATGAACGTTGTTCTTAGATTCAGTTTTGCATAAGAATATGTTTCATTGAGTCATAGAATATATAAACATTGCAGATTCGGAAGAATCCTTTGTGAATTTTTGCAATTCTAGTTACTGGTACACTTTGCTACAGCAACGCAGTTTGTCTACATCACTTGTCACATTCGCAATCCTAACTGATTTATCTACTTGCGATTCTTGATATCCTTCTTGTTGAACGTTATTTCAGTATTTTCACTCTTGTCCTCTTGTTCTATTTATTTTATTTTATTAATTTTATTTTAATAAACAAAAACACAAAATATTGATTTTAATAGTTAATTTTTACGATATTTTCTAGTATTCCAATCTCCATAGGAAAGATTTTTCTTATCATTATATTACTTGTTTACGACACGTGCATTTGCGTAATTTCTTATACACCATTATGAGCAACAGTGAATACTGAGCAATGACCCTTGCTGCTGCCGAAATAGTGTGATACAGTCTTTACTTCATCATCAGCAAATTGATCTTTCAAATTTGTCTGACAATTCCATCTTTCATGTTCGAACAAAGCATATTAAGGTAGATCACTACTTTTTGCGTCATCAAGTGCTTAGAGCCTTAGAGACTCTCTTACAGTTCATTATATGCCTTCAACTGAATAGCTTCGCATTAACAAAGGGCTTACCAGCCCCTCTATTTGTTTGAGGGAGTGTTCGTATTATTGAGTATTACTAGTTTTGGAGGGACGTGTGAGACAAAAAAATTAAAAAAAAAAAAAAAAAGTACAACACTAAAAAGTAGGGGCATTTTGGTCCTCACATGCTTAAAAACAACCACAAAACTTTAAGGTTTTTATATATAAAGATAAAGTTTAAAGGAACTATTAGTATGATACTTAGAGTCTATTCAATAATAATTGTTCAAGTGTAAATATCTTGTCATAAACCATAAACACTAGATTGTACAACTAAGATTGTAATTCGTAAAACCAACACTTGTGTAAGAGTGAAAGATGTATAAAATTAATATTGACCATTCTTCCAAGAACTAAAGCTTTTGAGAGATTTAATTTTCCAACAACTTTTAATATAATATCAGAGCTAAAGGTCTTATGTTTAAGACTCAATAATTCTAATTATTAAATAGTAAATGTTTAGCTTACATGGTGCATAGAGCTAATACTTATAAAGAAGTGATAGATATATAAAAACAATGTTGACCCTCACATAGAACCAACACTAATGGAAGAGTGATAGATGTATAAAAACAATATTGACATTTTTTCAACAACTTAGGCTTTTTGAGACAGTCCCAACAACTTCTAAAGATTCATTTTAATCATTGATTGATCAATAACAACTAGCTCTACTGCTAACTTGTTCATCTTATTGTTAAAGTTTCACATGAAGGGGGAAAAACATTGAACAGAGCTCTCAGCCTATCAAACATCATATTCAACATCTAAGGCAAGATTATATTCTTCACAGTTATTAAAGTATCAAACTAAGAACCCAATCATCATGAAGATTTTATTTAAACATAAGTATAATACATGTTAGGGTGAGGTTCCACAAAAGTCACTTAGATTAACTCATTTGTGTAGTTTAGTTCCTTAGATTAAAAAATGTGTTATTTAGTTCCTTAGCTTTGTAAAAATGGCCAATTAAAGACAAAATATATTATTTTAATGATTTACCTATTAAAATATTATTGTTTTTGTCAAGTGGCTAAAATGCGAGTATTTAATAAGGATAAAAGTATCATTTAATATGAAATTATTTTTAAAAAAACCAACAATAATAAAATTCAAACAAAAACTTATTTAAATATAAATATTAAATTTTAATAAAATAAAAAATTAATAAAACATTAAAATAAAATAATAGAAATTAAAAACAAATATTCTATGAATTTTTTTCATATTAATTGTGACTTTATCATTGTTAAAGATTCGTATTTTAATCATGTTTAATCACTTAACAAAAAAAAAATATTTTATTAGAAAAAATATTAAAATAATATAATTTGTCTTTAATTGGTATTTTTTATAAAACTAAAGGACTAATTGACATCATTTCAAATCTAAGAGACTAAATGATACAAATGACCTAATTTAAAGGACTTATGTGACATTTTTCTCTATATGCTACATTCACTTCTAAAATTCACAATTGAGGTAGGAAAACTTGTATAAAACATTAATAAATTCAATTAAGTGTTTGACTTACAGGAATGCCGAGGGCCCAAGATTTAGCTGATGCAGTAACAGCCTTTGAGAAACCGTTCATCCCACGTCCATTTTCATCATAACCCCCAAGGAAATAAGCACTCAAAAACCACCCTGTTAAACCAAAATTCATAACTACTCAAGACTATAAAAAACACAGTTCCTTAAATAACATACATAATCAAATTAACCTAAAATAGTATATTAGTATCAATTATACCTAGCATGTATACTATGCAGTGCCGGATCAAGAATTTTAATTCAAAAAGGGCACAATATAACAAAAAAGAAATAGTATTAGATGTTTTTCATTTACTACTTACTTTTTAATTTAAAATAGAAGTTATGAGTATCTCATTTAAGTATAAATATGTGCAAATTATAAAGTTTGTAATGTATTTTTGAGTATTAAAAATACAAAAATGAAGATCTAGAGGGACACAAATTAATTTTATGCTTGAAATTTGTATACATTTTCATAAATATTACACCTACAATTTTCGCTATCATGAAGTGAGAGGGACAGTGCCCCTAGCCCCACATAGATCTGCCAGTGTATACACATATTATATATCTACATTTATAGAGTGTACATAAATGCTATGTATGTATAAGTACATAGTAACATGCTATTTAAAAAGCAATACTTACAATCATTTATGAAGCTTTACCAAATTCAAATAATTACAAACAAAAAAGCTTACCAGCAATAAAAGGATCAGCTGTTCGCAACGTCTCAGTATCAAGAACAGAGAACCCATGACTGAACCTCCCAATTGCCGCAAAAATAAGCAAAGCCATAACATCCCCACCCGCAAGTAGAGCCACCCGACTAAAAATTAAACAGACAAAAACCAAAAATTCAAAAAAATAACTAACATAGATAATACATATAAATTATTATATATATATAAATTATTGTTATATATAACAATTACATATAACAATAATATAGATAATATATATAACAATAATATAGATAATAATATATATCTATATATATAGACTACAAGTTTCAAAAATTCACAAACCTAGAAAAGAAATTGGACAAATTCATGAAAATGGGAAATTAAATGTGAAGAAATTAAACTACCCCCATTTCTGGAGACGAGCAGACGAACTGGGTTTGTCAAACTGAATTACACCCTCCAAAGGAACATTATCATCGCCCACACACACAGTTTGGTCATTTTCAAAAGGAGGAGGAGTCGAGGAGGTAGCAATAGATTGATTGGTGGCGGAAGCCGAATCAACACCTCGTTCAGCATTAGCGAGAGTGATAGTAGGGAGTTTTCTGGAGTTAAAATTGGGGGCCAGATTTGATCTACGACGAGAGAAAAGAGGCCGGTTTGGAGCTGTGAATGTGAGAGGAGCTCTAACAGAACACCCTCTGGCCGATAAAGCTTCTCTGAGCAACAGCATATTCGCTCCCACCTGTGTTAGTTTTGTTATTTTCCCTATATCTTTCGATATGATTTTATGCCACGTGCTTATTATTCGTAAAATGGTGCTTCTATATCAGCTTATCAACATAATTTTTTTCTAAGTTGGCACACCATGTAAAGGCTAAATCGTCAAATTTTAATTACATCCACGCTCAAAACAAATAAATGTATCAAACTTCTAAAATTTTACGTAATAACTTTTAAAATTTTAATTAATTCATTTATTACTCAAAATTTTAAAATTTTAAGTACTATTAAGTCTAGTACTAAGATAACTTGTATCAGTCTTCCCAAGTACCTCAGGTCACCAAAAGGTTTAATAATTGTTGCCATAATTTTATTTTGAAAAAAATGTCTTTGAAATTCTTTAAAATAGGATAATAGTATCATTTAGTCTATTTGCTTGTAACTAGAGTTGTTTAGTCTTTAAATTTTATAAAAGATTCTAATTAAGGACATTAATTGTTATTTTAATATATTAAGTCAAAAAATATTATTATTTTAGAATTAAGGTGATTTGGTAGGGTAAACTTGGAATTAACATATATTGGGAAAAATAGATCTATTTGGGTTGCTCTTTATTTGCTATAGAGATAATAAAAAATGATAAAAAATAACCCCATTAAATTAATATTAAAATATTACA
Organism: Elaeagnus macrophylla; assembly: GCA_029378325.1. Taxonomy (NCBI): domain Eukaryota; kingdom Viridiplantae; phylum Streptophyta; class Magnoliopsida; order Rosales; family Elaeagnaceae; genus Elaeagnus; species Elaeagnus macrophylla. Next base: position 5,500,888 of record CM055653.1, read on the forward strand.
TCAATAATAGTCTTTATCCTCATTTGGCACCTTTTGAAAAAACAAAGGTATTAACAATAACCCATTATAAAATAAAACTAGATTTTTTTTTCTTTAGTTTTCTCATAAATCTTGTTTCTAAATTCTTCTTTTGTTTCATTTCATATGAGTAATGGAAAAACTTTGCTATAGTTTTGAAGCCTGTAAATCATAAGCAATTAAAATCAATTTCATTCTATTTTAATCAGGGTTAATTTGTTTGATCTCATCTATGTTTTTAATCTTTTCGAGAGTTGATTTAATTTGGATTATAACTCTGCTCTTGTGTGCACATATTTTCTACATCTTTCTAGACTAGATCTTATGCGAATAAAGGTTTGAGGATTTGATCCTAATGGAGGGATCAAATAACCGCTCGATTCCTAGCAGTTGTTGCCTGGAGTTGGTTGGGTTTTTAGAAGGCCTTTGTAAAGGTTTTTGTTTATGCAGCTTTATACTTTGTTGATTTTTTATTCGCCTTGTGCTATTGATATTGAGTGAGGTTGTTTGCTGGCCTTGTATGGTGCTAATTTGCTATGATTTGTGCTATTTAGTCTTTTATTTTGATGTTGTTAGTATTGTTAGAGTCTGTTGAATTTAGTTGTGTCTATGAATTTAGTTATCATAGTTTTGTTTACTTTGTGGTAATGTCCTTTTAGTTAGTGTTAGTTTCTCTTTAGCTCATCTCTTTTCATTTCCTACCATGTTCGATTGATGCTAGTGGAGAGGATGGCAAGTTCTCTTTAAAGGTTTAAAAGTTCGATCACATAAAGCTATTGAATTGGATAAAGTTTGGCTCCTTATGTTGCTCATTTGTAAGTGAAATTGGGGCTAACTTGTTGATTTCTTTGTTTTGTTTAGGAATCACTACAGGAATCAATTTTTTTTTTGCAATTAAAATATTCATTGCTGTTTACTTAAATTTCATAACGAATAAGTTATTTACAATAAAAGCGCTTGTTGCAAATATGTAGCGTTATGCTTGTCGTGAATGACTTATTAGTGATAAAATTTTTATTTAATATAGATATTACAAATTAGCGATGAAATGGTTCTCGCAAAAGAGATCCACATATAAGGAGATATGTGTTCTTCAGCTACAAAATTTTTCATTGCTAAGGTTGTAATTATACTTTGCTTTTAATGAATTGTTTCTCTTTATGCCTAAAAAAATCTATTATATAAGTGTTAATAGATAATTCAAGTTTGAGAGAGAAAGTAGAGATATTTTTAGGAAAGCAATAAATGAGACGATAAATGATGATAGTTCAAGGCCTTTTATTGCGTATATATAGGGGTTTAATACACGTGTCATATTGTTAAATAACAATAATAAAAATAAAAACTAAATGTTTTGCCGGTTTTGAGGTCGACACAAAAGCTAAGCTTAACCTCGAGCATACAAGTGGTCGACATGGGAAACGAGCAGTCAAATCTAGAACATAGATAGGCCTTAACCCAAGACACTTGATAGGTTGATGTTCAAACATCAAGCTCCCAATTCTTTTAGTTCAAGCATGCAAGTAGTGAAAAAGTGTTATTCGAAGTCAAGAGCGCATTTGTAAGATTTGACCTTTCTCATTCTGGTTACCACGCATCGTATATCTGTTATCAATTTTTCAAAATTCTAAAGTTTTGGCGAGATATTTCCCCAATAAAAAGAGTGAGATCCATGGAGACCTTTTACTTTTACAAACTTCCATCAACTCAATCTAGTGCAAACACTTTGTCACCTTAGTTCGTCACTTTTCTATTTCTCGCTCGTGCTTATTTGGATTTCTGGTGGGTGGTAAGGAAGATCAAAGTTGTCTGTTTAAAGTTTGTTCGCGCTTTTCTCCAAAGCTTTGTTCTAATCCTCTTTGTCCTTCTTTTCATGTCGATTACACCTCCTTGCCAATTTTCACTTAAATATATAGGTATTGTTTTTAACTCTGTTATAATTTAATTTCATTTCCCTTTGTATTAGATCATATTATAGTGATTTTTAGAATGGCTAGCAAGAAATTAAGAAATCTCGTATAGAGTTTGTTTGGGTATATACAAATCTTAGAAAGTGAGGGGTCAGTTGGCTATTCTAACTCTAATTCATTAAACGACTTGGACTCCTCAACTGATTTGAAGGGAAGCTCATATGGCTTCCAAAATTTCATTGTCACTATTCTTCCCCCAATCTCAACATAGCTGACAACATCAAATGCTCCAATTCGTATAGTAGGGCCAAGCATTGTTGTTCCTCAAGTATGGAGGAAAAAATCCAAGGCAGGTAAAGGAGCTAGGAAACCTACTAATCAAACCAAAGGGTGGAGAGCTTAACCTAAGCCTTGCGAGTTTGGTCTAGAAGATGAGGCAAGACTGAGGGCAGCATATGATATATTAGGGGTTCATTCAAATTAGGATTCTAAATTTGAACGCCATTGACATTGATCCTCCTCTAGATGGCTGGACCATTTCTCATGAAAGCCTTTGTTCCTTGGCCTGTGTTTCCAGCTGTTTGAGTTTATTAGGGACTTTCTGAGGCATATAAATTTTTTGCCTAGTCAGATACTTCTAAATGGATGGAGGTATTTTCTTTGTATAATAGTTTTTTGTAAGGAGCTTGACATGTTAATAGGAACTCCCATGTTAAACGAAGGGTATGCACTAAAACTGAATCCTTCTAATGTATGAAGAGTAGACATGTCCTCCAAGTAGGATAGGGCAATAAATGTCATCATACCAGACAATGAGGGGGATTTGAAAAAAATTCTTTTTTTATGTTGCAGGACACTTTAAGTCCCCAGAAGGAAATCAACTAATTCAGTCGACTTGGGTTGATGTGAAGTCCATTTTAAAATGTTCGTGCTTTTTTCTCACCAAATTGAATTCTCAGGCAAAGGATCGGCTAGCTCAACTCCAAGGGTGTCTTCCAAAGACTACTCCATGGAAAGACATTTTGTTAAGGTCGGTTGCCTAAGGTCGGGGATCAACCACCAATTGCTAGAATTACAAGGGCAGCTCGACCTGCTGCCAAAATAAAATCATCCTAGGAAGAATTTGGTTCTAACTTTAAGTTGGTGACCATTGGTTGAGATTTAGCTCGATTGTAGTTTATTATGATTTGTTTGGTTTGTTTTCCTTTTCATTGAATTTGGTTCTAACTTTTTCTCCTCTTTCCTCCTTTCCTACCAGATATGGATTTCGGGGACATCGATATGGACGAGCTTTTCACTAGCTTTCAGGCCACCAGAGATGGGACCTCTATAGCTGCATCCTCCTCAAAACTTAAAAAGAAAAGGCTTGCTCCGAGGAAGCCCATATAGCTCTCTCAATCCCAAAGCACAATTTTGGAGGATGTGTTTGCCTCACAACCATTTCCCCTTTTTTGGGGTCTACTCTGTCAGCTTTGAGTAAGGGGAAAAGTATCCAATTTGTCAAAAAGACGAACTACTCTGGGAGCCCGTTATTGAAAACTCTATTAATTTGGAAATTCCTTTATTGGAAACCCCACAGCTTTGGACAGGGGAGAGGGACGAGGACCTCCTCAACGAGCTCTGCAAGGAGGTCAATACTCTCACTCTAGGCAACGAAATTTTTTTGGAGGTAACGACATTATAATATTCACATAATAATTTTCACGTTTTATTAACGTGTAGCTTAAAAATTGAATATAGGGTATGAATCTAGTATGGTTTCATAAGGTCCGAGAACTATAGAATTTGAAGAATGATCTGAAGAAGGAAAATCAAAACCAACAAGCACCCATCCCAAATTTCAAATCTCTACATGTCTTGAAAATCGACCTCACTAATGAGTGCTTGAATATGCAAATATTCTATGATAATTTGGGACTTAAATGAGGTTTTAGGGCTTAATTATGTTCAATTTTTATTATTCATTGCACAATTATTGTTTGCAAAGTCACGGGGTATATTTTGATGCATTTTAGGTATCTTGAGTGAAAACAATACACACGGGTGCCAAGTGACACAATAAGTGGGTGAACAACAAGCAAAGTGGCACACAAACATGTGCACCCCAGCCTATGATTATTGGTGCCTTGGCCAAATCCTCTCAGATCAAATTTTACATTTTTGAAGATCAACGCGTGTCGCAAAAATGGATTATTTGAGCTACGAATGTGACATCTCAAGTTACACTTGTGAAATGTTAAGCCGTAATTCCTAGTACATATTTTCAACATCTCACTTGTAAACAAATCCTATTGTGCTTAGGTTTTGTGTGTACTTATAAATACATAGTTAGAGTCCTAAACCAAAGAGCAGAAAATCAGGAGCAATTTAGTGCATAATTTACACATCATAGAATTAGTTCTTATAATTTTAATGAACATTCAAGGGACTAAAGTCCAGCAAAGAGTAGAGTGAAAATTCGAACAGCAATTTGAAGAACAAAATCAAGAGTTAGAAGCAAAGAAGATTATGTAATATTCATCAAGAGATTGAATGTGATATTTCTTTCTTTTTTTCTTCTAAGAATTTTAATGTATTCTTCAATTATAAATCTGGATTTAATGAATATCATATCTAGCTAATTTTTCTATTAATCAAGGGGTCTTATGAACCCAATTTTTTACCATGTGTCGATCTAATTTATTTTTCCTTATGATTACAATTTATGTTGTGTTATTTGATATTATCTTATTTGTTAATTAATTGGTTGATCATCGATTAATTTATAGAGGCATATATGTAGCTTTGAGAGATGTATTTATATGTTAGTTTTGATCAAATAGCATGCATAATTTCTAGGTTGAGAGGTATAATTTGTATGTATGTGATCCATAATTGACATGTTTCATGAGTAGTGATTTAATCTAATTGGCATGAGAGTGTGATTAGGTTAGGTTAGGTTATTATATTGTGTGTATTTTACTTGAGAGAGAAATACATGCATAGTTTAGAGTTAATTGATCATATAATTTGTTGATAATTATTTGGGTATGAATTTAGAGATTTACATGCTTAGGAGATTGAGGGATTAACGACTACCTAAATTATATTTCTCATATATAGTTCTTCGTTGCATTTTGAGTTATTGAAGTTTAGTTTAGTTATTTAGTTTTAGCTTTTATCTTTTTGTTATTAATTATACTTTTTCTATGGGTTCGACACTCATTCTTTAAATACTTATCACTTACATGTCTCATATACTTGCAGTTTAGCATGGTCAAGTTTTTGGCACAGTTGCCGAAAAAATTTATAATTGATAACATATATCAAATTAGGATATTAGTATTACTAATTTGGACTTTTAATTTTCTGTTTATGGCAAGGTTGACAAGTGAAACTTACTCTCTTTAGATCCTGAAATTGAAAGAACCATACGTTGTTTGAGGAGGGAACAGTTGGCTCACCAATTTAGGGCTATGTCAGAGCACGGGGATCAACAAGTTTTGGTTGTTCCCAAACTACAAGGGATTTTGCAGTCCCCTAATAAATGAAGCCTAATCATTAATTTCTAGACGAATAACAATGCTAACAACTTTGAGCTTAAACCAAGTGTTATTCAAATGGTACAGTAAATCAATTCAGAGGGTTGGTTAGTGATAATCCCAATTTAGATCTTGCTTCATTCTTGAAAATCTATGAAACCTTTAAAATGAATGGTCTCTCAGACGATGCAATTCGCCTTCACCTATTTCCATCCTCATTAAGAGACAAAGCTAAGGCATGGCTACAATCACTTCCAATTGGGTCAATCACTACATGGGATCAATTGGCTCAAAGGTTATTGTCTAAATATTTTCCACCTTCGAAGATTGCCAAGCTTAGAAATGATATTACATCATTCCAATAGTTTGAAGGTAAACCATTTTATGAAGCTTGGGAATGATTCAAGGAGCTTTTAAGGAAATGCCCTTTCCATGGTCTTTTCACTTGGTTGTAGTTGTAAACATTTTACAATGGATTAATGGGACAACTAAGGACTATTAGTGATGCTGTAGCGGGGAGTGCTTTAATGAGCAAAACTAAAGATGAGGCTTTTGCTTTACTAGATGAGATAGCATCAAACAATTGCCAATGGCCTATTGAGAGATTAAACCCCAAGAAAGAAGCTGGAGTAGTAGATGTGGAAACTATAGTAGCAATGCAAGTTCAAACTAATGCTTTGCTATTAGGCTTAACCCAGAAGTTAGAAGGTGGAGTAGTTGGGGCAAATATGGTGCAAACACCTTGTGTAGTGTGTTATTTTTGCAATGGACCTCATTCTACTGAATTATGTGGGGATCTTCTGAAAGCTGTGAACTTTGTCAACAATCAAAACCGCCAAGGAAACACCTACTCAAATACCTACAACCTAGAGTGGAAAAACCACAAAAACTTTTCTTGGAATAACAACAGTGGAAATCAATTTAATTGCCAAACATTCCCACTTGGTTTCCAACATCCACAACCACTTCCATAAGTTCAAAACATGAAGCCAGCAGCAGACAACCCCACCAATGCTTTAATAGGTATGATGAAAAATCTCATGCAATTAGTGCATACAAAAATAGGGTGATAGAATCCAATTCTGAGAATTCTATTAACAACTTGGAAAGTAAAATAGGCAATCCTCCTTAAGGAATCCTCCTTAGTAACAAACATACTAAGGAGAAACACAATGCAATCACAAAAAAGAGTGGACCTTTGATGAATGATTTGGAAGACCTTGAGATGAAAAAAATAGTGGAGAAATAGAGCTAGACATGGAGTCTAAGGAAGTTATATTGGAGGAGTAAAAACTGACTAGGAAGTCAAGGAAGAAAAGTGAAATCTACACTCCATCTATTCCTTTTTCCCAACATCTCGTTAAACGTAATATGGGATACTCAACTTTCTAAAAAGTTGGATGAGTTCAAGGAACTTAATATTAAGGACCCACTAATAAAAACTGTAAGGAAAACACATTCTTACATGAAGATCCTAGAGGAACTACTTGCTAGAAAGAAAGAGTTGGGGAAACATTATAGTTCCAATGACAGAAGAATATTGTGCAATCAATGTAAAAAAAATACCTCTCAAACAAAACGATCCTAGTAGCTTCATTATCCTAGTATCGTTGGGAATTTACACTTTAAGAATGCACTTTGTGACTTAGGAGCAAGTGTGAATCTCATGCCCTTATCGCTGTTCAAAAAAAGTTGGGTTAGGGGAACCAAGGGTCACTTCTATGGTCTTGCAAATGGAAGATGGCACAGTGAAGGAACTAGTGGGTGTAGTAAAGAACATTCTAGTCAAGGTGAAAAACTAACATTCCAACAGACATTATCATCCTTGACATGGACAACAAAGAGATTCCACTTTTTCTTAGGAGACTCTTTCTTTCCCCTAGAAAGACACTAATAGATGTGGAGAAAGGCAAGCTAATCTTGAGAGTTCATAACGAAGAAATCATGTTCAAAGTCTCTAAGCATTTGGACACTCCTTATGCGTTTAGGAAAATGAAGAAGTGAACTTTGTCACTACCTAAGTGCAAGAAAGGAAAACTGATGTTCAGAAGACAAAGAAAAAGAGAAAAAGAAAAAGAAATATAAAAAAATGTGGACACCTAAAAGCCATAACAAAGAAGAGGTCATGATCCTTCAAGAACACACATGGTTAGTCAACAAAAGTTCAAATGGAGTCCAGCCAAACAAAGCCAAAAATGGGACTTTTTATTGGAAAAAGATTAAAGATTATAACATTTCAAACCCAAATAACCCACTTGCAAGTTGAGCCGTGGCGCATGCTATTTCAAGCCTCGGTGCCATGATCTAGGATTGATAATCAAAAATGTGAAAATTGAGTCAAGTTGAGGCGATAACAATTTTGGGCCTTGACGTGAGATTGAAAAATATAAAAACTATGCAAGCTGTGGCACAGACAATATTAGGCCATACCAAGGGGCTTTCGATTTGCAAACTAGAAAATCCACACAAGCACAAGCCAAAATGTGAAATAACTTGAGTCGCGGCCCACATGCATAAACACCCCAAACTTGAGCATTAGTTTTAAATTTTTGCTTTTTAATTGCACATTGTATTTAATTTCATTTTTGGTGAGTGACATTTATTGAAAGGTGCACATAAGCTCCAACAAAAAAAGGCGTATCATGCAAAATGGCAAAGAACAATTGTGAACCATGGCATATATAGCAACACTTCACCATTAACAAAGAAGGTGACTTTTTCTTTTCCATTTATTTTTTTATAGTCATAGCATAGCATATTGAGGATAATGTGCATCTTAAGTGGGGGTGGAGAAAATTACCTTTTCAAATTTTTTTATATGTGCAATTTGTTTTTAGTTTGTTTTATTTTGATTATTTTAGAATGATTACACATAGCCAATTCAAACATGAATCAAGGAAAATGTTATTAAAATCAACATTTAGAGAAACTTAAGTTTGCTTAGGTTGAAATATTTATCTATATATGCGTTAAACTTTGTGTGAAATTCTTATGGTTTGTGGTATAAAAACATGTTAATTTGAGTATTTGGACCCTATTATGCAAGAATTTTTATGAGTTTGTCAATTTCAACAAACTCTAGAATCTATTTTAAATGAAATCAAAGCAAAATCATAGGATATACTTTGCTTAGAAAGTGATTTAGGTCATTCTTGGAACGTTTGAGTCTTTCAAGCCTACCAAAGAAATTATATTATTAGTTAGTCTTTTAAGCCTTAAAAAATATAGCCTAATTTTTTTGGGCCATATCTACTATAATCAACCTCATAAGCTATGTCTTTTATTTTTATTAACAACTTTTAATATTTTTAAGAGACTTTACCATGTTCACACACATAGCTTGAAAAAGATAAAAGGTGATACAATCCAAAATGACAATATATAATATGATAGGTTGGGGGTTGTACAATAAATTCTTAGATTTGTGGAACAGGAGAAGGTTATAGTGATCTATGTTCTCATTGCTATAAAAAAAATTGTACCAAGAGCTGCATTGATAAAATTTATAAAGTTGACAAAACAAAGTACTTATAAATGGGTGAATGAAGTAAATGATTAAATTGTATGTGAAGAGGCTTGATGTCTTGATGTTTTTAAGGAATGTATTTTTGTGCTCACAAGTAAGAAAGTCTCTTATTTTGATTTCTTTCCATTTGTTCATGACCCCATACCTTATCCTTACAAAAACCTTTTGAATATTCTAGGTAAAGTGGCTACCCTATATTAGTAGAAAGTGAATTAAAAAATAGGTATATTAAGTTTGTAATTAGGTTCATGTTCATTGCATTTTTATAATCTCGAAATAATGATACTATTTTATGAATGTTATACATGAGAATGTCCAATATAAAAATTAAAGTTACTTGATTGAAGGGATGTTTAAGAGTTAAGCATAAGGTGATATGAATGTTTAAATCACACTTGACTAAAAGTGATGTTTAAATTATCTCTGTGTTAGGATTTAATTGTACTTTTTGAGATAAATTGGGAGAATTGATGTATGGGTAATTAAAGTTTAGTTAAGTCATTCTCTTATTTTAGTTGAGTAAGATGTTTGTGGGTATCTTAACATAACTACAACTCATCCACTAGGGCTATGTATGGGTTTAAAGGCTTGTTGCATACGCTAAATGCAATTGTGACTAGCTACAAAAACGAACCATCTTTAATTTAGGTTTTATTTTGTTATGTGATCTCTGACTTATTCTTATCTCTTTTTTGGCTAGAGACTAGCTAGAAGCTAGTTGGGGGGTGTGAAGAGTGCTTGAAATACGCAAATATTCTATGATTCTTTGAGACTTAAATGAGTTTTCAGGACCTAATTATGTTCAATTTTTATTATTTAATGCACAATTATTGTTTGGGGAATCAAGGGGTATACTTTGATGCATTTTAGGTATCATGAGTGAAAACGATACACATGCATGCCAAGCGACAAGGCAAGTGAGTGAACCCCAAGCAAAGTGGCACACAAACATGTGTGTCCTGGTCTAAGCTTATTGGCACCGTGGTCTAATCTTCTCAGATCAAATAATACATTTTTGAATATAAACGAGCATCCCGATAGTGGATTATTTGTGCAACGATGGTGATCTCTAGGGTGGGGAGTCCAAATCAGCTCTTGATTTTTTTATTTCTAGATCAGATATGATTTTTCACGCTATTTTCCTGGTGTGATTTTGTTGCAGCAATGCTGGAGCAAAGTTGGATTCTTGCATTTTGCTGTTGTTTTCTTTATCTCCTACAAAGGGCAATGAAAATCTAATGAGTGCACATCAAAATATAATTCTTTTTAACAGATTTCATGATTATTTTGGATTTATTATCAAAGAATTTACTTAAATCACAAAGTCCACAAATATTGTATAAATGATTATAATGTGCAAACATTCTCAAATAAACAAGCAAGTATTTATGAATAAGAGCTAAAAATACTCTAATAAATTAAAGTTATCAGGTATCATGAGTGAAAACGATACACTTGCATGCCAAGCGACAAGGCAAGTGGGTGAACCCCAAGCAAAGTGGCACACAAACATGTGCGTCCTGGCCTAAGCTTATTGGCACCGTGGTCTAATCTTCTCAGATCAAATAATACGTTTTTGAATATAAACGAGGGTCCCGATAGTGGATTATTTGTGCAACGGCGGTGATCTCTAGGGTTAAAATTATGTTCTTATACTTCAACTTGGGTTGCAGCGGTGGAAATATTGAGCTGCGGCCCGGGCAGAGTCCTTGCAATTCCTGGGGCATATTTTCAGCATCTCACTTGTAACCAAACCCTATTGTACTTAGGTTTTATGTGTGCTTATAAATACATAGTTAGAGTCCTAAACCAAAGGGCATAAAATTAGGAGCAATTTAGTGCAAAATTTACACATCATAGAATTAGTTCTTAGAATTTTAATCAATCTTCAAGAGACCAAAGTCCATCAGAGATTGTAGAGAGAAAATCTAAAGAGCAATTTGAAGAACAAAATCAAGAGTTGGAAACATAGAAGATTGGATAATATTTATCATGAGGTTGAATGTGTTATTGCTTTCTTCGTTCTTCTAGAAATTTTAATGTCTTTTTCAATTATAAATCTGATTTAATGAACATCATGTCTATCTAATTCTTCTATTAATCTAGGGTTCTTATGAACCCAATTTTTTAACATGTGTTGATCTAATTTATTCCCTCTTGTGATTGCAATTTATGTTTTATTATTTGATCTGATCTTATTTGTTAATTAATTGATTGATCATCAATTAATCAATAGAGGCATATAAGTAGCTTTGAGAGAAGTATATATATGTTTGTCATGATCAAATAACACGCATAGTTTCTAGGCCGACAGGTACGATTCGTATATATGTGATCCATAATTGACGTGCTTCATGAGTAGTGTTTAATCTATTTGGCATATGAGTGTAATTAGGTTAGGTTGTTATATTGTGTATAGTTTACTTGAGAGATGAATGCATGTATAGTTTAAAGTCAATTGATCATATAATTTATTGCTAATTATTTAGGGAGAAATTTAGGGATTCACATGCTTAGAGATTAGGGGATTCACGACTACCTAGATTATATCTCTCGTATATAATTCTTCGTTGTATTTTCAGTTATTGAAGTTTAGTTTAATTATTTAATTTTAGTTTTTATCTCTTGTTGTCCAAATAGTAGTGTTAATGTTCAAATTGGTACTTTTTATTAATTATACTTTTTTTTATGAGTTCGACATTCATTCTTTAAATATTTATCATTTGTACACGTCCTGTGTTATTATGGTTTAGCTTTGTCACTCGCTTAGAGGGAAAAGGTCACTCTTAAAGATCATGAGGAGTTGAAAACTAAAGTTCGAGCTTTAATGGATGAGCTGGCGCGTGAAAAAGAAGCCAGGGAAAAAGCCTATCAAGACCTTAAAACATCTAAATCAAAGAACAAAGACTTCTCTTAGGCCAGCTATAACAAAGCTATGGAGACCTTTAAAGTGAAGACTATGGCTAAGGGGAAAGTCGACGAATATTATAGCATTCTTGACCTAAACCCAACACCCTCTGGATCTCTTCAAACGCAAGTAGATGACAAGGAGGGCACCAAGGATGGCGTGGAAGAGGTTGATGATTTGCCAACATACACCTTAGAGGCTCGTCATTGTTGGATTTTCCTTGTAATCTCAGTAGTTTATATATGTTTTTACTTTGGAATGTAATTAAAATAAATGTTATGGGTGAAAATTACATCGCTATTTTGAAATGTTATTAAACATATTCTTAGGATTTTTCTTTTTATAAACTTCTTTTGTGGCCGACAAACTAGTTCAATTTTTATGGTAATCTACTTTTTGTCTTTCATTGTTTACTAAAACTACTATTTTTTTAATTCATGCCCAAGTTTTTGTTCGTGTTATTAATTTGTTTAATTTTCAAACACTCGAACGATCATCATAGAAGTTTCCAGCCTTGTTTAAGGCATATAGTACTTTGAGAGTAAATATAGGCAATATTCAATATGACCAGATCCTTGGGAATATATTTCATATCGTATTAGACATATGACATGTGGACCTGCCTTGTGTAGAAAAAAAGAATGTAATATTTGGTTCTGAATATTTCACTGAATTGTATTACTTTGCACAGATTACATGAATTTATAATAGAAATAAGACAACATAAAAGGATAATAATTAAGTACAATGATCTCTACCATATTGGGAATGATCTCTGCCATATTAGAAATAATCTCTACCATATTAATATCTTATTTACTTTCCTATTTTAAAATGAATCTCAACACTCCCCTTCAAGTTGGTGCATACATGTCCCACATGCCCAACTTGTCTAAAAACTTTAAGAACACTCGATTTGAAAAATGCTTTGGTGAGAATTGCTTTGTTGATAGCCAAATTCTCTCTCTCTTAACACCATAACCAATCGTTTGTCAAGTCTCCAGTGTTTGTAGTAGTTACCAATGTTGATGATTTAGGAGTTGCTTGGTTTTCCTATGTTTGAGCAACTGCTGTAGTGGATGGCTGGTTTGATAAGTTTGGTTTGGGTGGTGGTGATTGTCTGTGGTGTTTGTGGGATCTGTTTTGGCGGATCTGTTTTGGTCTGTGGTTTGCGGTGGTTTGTGGGATCTGTTTTGGCGGATCTGTTTTGGTCTGTGGTCTGTGGGATCTGTTTTGGTGGTGGTTTGCGGTGGTCTGTGGGATCTGTTTTGGTGGAGGTCCGCGGTGGTCTGTGGGATCTGTTTTGGTTGTGGTCCGCGATGGTCTGTGGGATCTGTTTTGGTGTTTGGTGGTGGATTTTGGGTGGTGGACGGTGTTTGAGTAGCGGTTTTGGGTGGACAAATCAGTTTGGTGTTTGGTGGTGGACAGTGTTTAAGTGGCATGTTTTTTTTTTTTTTTTTTGGCAGTTTGGTTTATAATTTTTTTTTCTTTTTGATTCATAGAATCCTAATCGGCTTTGATACCATGTAGAAAAGAAGAATGTAATATTTGGTTCTGAATATTTCACTGAATTGTATTACTTTGCATAGATTACATGAATTTATAATAGAAATAAGACGACATAAAAGGATAATAATTAAGTACAATGATCTCTACCATATTGGGAATGATCTCTACCATATTAGAAATAATCTCTACCATATTAATATTTTATTTACTTTCCTATTTTAAAATGAATCTCAACACCTTGTTCACTATCATTTATTGTTTTGACCTATGACACATGAACTCATTTTGACCCTCTCACGCAGGTGTGAAAATGACATGCACATGGTATAAAAATAAAGAATGGGATAATGATAATCCACACATATTATTGTTTGGTATCACAAGATTCCCGACATAAATGACTAGTGATCATGCGTCCAGAGTCAAAGCACCTTCTTCGAAGCATGATAGCTAGAAACTAATGAAAGAGGTCGAATGTTTGAAGTGTAAGGTCGTACAACTTCAAGAGAATTTCACCAGCCAGTTTATTCAGCATCAAAATCACTTCATAAAATGGCTCGACAATTTGAGGAAGAAATCTCATAGGAGAACACATATTTGAAATGTGACGAGGACGTATTTCTTGAGGTGATGAAGACTACTCAAAACCTTGAGGACATCCTAGAGAATGAAGAATTTCACCCTTATGAAATCATCAAACATTTGCATCATTACATCAATTATATTTAGGCAAAAACAATTCCATTAGTTCCCCCTGAGATGGCTGACAGGAACATACTTCGAGAGGCCAAGCGTCTGAAGGGTATTTAAAGCTCGATTCCACGTAATTTCTAGTTCTACATAAGACGTGTAACCTTTTAACTTTTTGTAATATTTGAGCGGCTTTAATAAATGAAAGTCGTTATTTCTTAAACATCATGTGCCATTTTATTTTTAAACCAGACACGATAACAACAAATATACGGGTCTTAAGAGTGATAAAGTGTATCTAAGTACAGAGGTCGATCCTACAAGGAGTTAATTAACTTGTAATTGAGTACTAAATAAGATATTACGATCAAATACTATTTGGATAATGGAAAGATAATAAAAATAGTGAAATAAATGACAACTAATTATACAATTCACAAAAATCACAATAGTGAAGATATATGATAGATGAGATCTACGAATCTTTATTCCCCCAATTTTCTAACATATGAATTATTAAAATTCTCCCGAGTAATTACCAACCAATTAACTCTAACTTAGCATGCATTTATTTCTCAAGTAAACTACACACTATATAGTATACTAACCTAATTACACTCTCATGCATATTAGATTCCATACTACTTATTAAGTTCATCAATTATAGATCACATACACAAGAAGCATACATCTTTGCCTATAAACCATACTATTTAATCAAGATAAGCAATTAAACACTTCTTTCAAAGCTATCTAATAGCCTCTTTAGTATAATTTTTGGCCAAATAATTAATAACATGAAAATCAAATTAAATAATATAATTAAGATTGCAACCATAATGGGATAATCAAAGGGTCATCTCATATAGAAAATTGGGTTTATAAGACTCCGAGATTGAGAAAGTTAGCTACTCATATTCATGTTCATAAAATCTAGAAAATTCATGGAGAAATACATAAAAAACTAATAAGCGAAACAAAAGGAAGAAGAACACAATTAATCTATTGATCCTATTACAATCTACTCTTCAATCTTGATTAGAGTAGTGTCTCCTTCAATGGAGTTCTTAAACCTATTCTTCCTCTTATGTCTAAGTCATGGCTACTGAAAAATTGTGTTTCAAATGCTAATTGTATTTGACTCTGGGAAAATTAGGTTTAATAAGGTGGGAAATGACCTAATATGGATCATTGGATCAAACCATAAAAGATCTAAGGACTGAGGTTGAAATCTGGAGTAAAAATGGATTTGATGTGGCATTTTACAACCAAAAAAATAATGCATGCCGTAGCCTAAAAAAGTGAGTGTCACTGCACAAGCTCCTCGTGATATATGATGAAATGTGCACAATGCAGCATGAAAACATGCGGTCCGAGGCCAGAGGCTCTTGGGTTTAGTTTAGAACATTTTACGACGCGATATAGATAAAGGTCTGCCATGGCCTAAAGGTCTTCGGTTTCCTCACTCTTCCAGGCACGCTGCGGCACTCAGCTCCCAATTTCTAATGTGCCTAGTCATTGTATGTCGCAGCCCAAAAAAAGCACACTGCGACATGACATGGATTTTTCAAATTTTGACTCGTTTTTACTCCATTTGCCATCATTCCAACTACATTGAAAAAATTAAACACAAATCATGCAGTTTTTGAAATTAAGCATGAAACAAAACATATAGTTGTATTATAAGTGACCAAATAACTTTACTTTCGTAGAGTTATAAAAACCTTTTGAGCATTGATGTGCAAATTATAGTACTCGCAAGTGTACGAACCACTTGTAGCAAGTGATAAGCAAGCCTCCAAGGTCAATCTGTCAAGGAATTACAATGGTTTTAAACAACATTTTTCTTAATTTAATTAGAGTCCTAAAGCAACTAAAACACTAATTAAATAGAATCCTAGTAGCACTAAAACTCTAGATAATTAGAATCCTAAATCTAATAAAACTGTAAATGAAGTTTGATTTGTGAGCAAGTTCAATGGTGTTGAACAAACAATTATGAAAATTTTGAATTAACTCAAAAAGGTTTTCAAATATCAATGGAGGATGTATGAAAGTTTAGTTTGGTTGACCATGCTTGCATCGAAAAAGTATGGTGAATTAACATGAATGTTCTAATAAACAAATATTACCGGCTTTCCTTTTAATTACGAAAATTCCTACGATCGGGTAATTCTCTTTGTTAATTAACTAAACAATATCCTACGAACAGGTATATCAAATAGCAACCAAATTATGCACAAGGAAAAATATGCTAATCAAACCAATGCCATGACTAGGTCATTAATTTGAAGGTTTGATTAAGTTTTTCAAAGTAAAGTTAAGGTGACGTTCCTAAAACCAAATTCTAAAATTTTTCAACCTAACTATGAATCTCAAATTGGCCCATGAAAATTCACAATTAAACATCTAAACATGCTCTTAATCAAAAGGTAATTTATTTATCTTAATGCAATAAAAATATTCACCACAATAATTTTAACAAACATGGCAACACAAACTAAACACTCATAATAAAATTAGCCACGCATGTTCATATTAATATTCATAGATAAATTTAATTTGAAGATACACTCAAAGAAGCAAGAAGAAGAAAAGGAAATTATATAACAAAAAGAAACTTTAGATATAAATGCCACAATTGGATTGGATGAAATTCTTTTCCAAAAGCTTGATCTTCGATCTTCAATGGCTTCTTGGATCCTTAGAATTAATTCCCTTGCTTCTTTGAGTGTGAAAAAACTTCTAAAATCTGATTGAGTCTCTTGTTGGTTCGTAAAATTAAAGTGTATGTAAAAGGGACTCTTAAGGAGGTATTTACAGGTGTAAGGGTTATATAGAATCCTGATTATCCTAGGAATAGGAGTGCCGCGGCACAACTATTTTCCCACCGCAGCACAACAATAAATCTAAAAACAATGACCAAACCCAAGATGTGCTCACCGCAGCACACATTTTTCTTACCACAACGCGCGTTGTATTCTGACTCTTCGCATGTACCTTTTACATATGTGTTAGCTCATTATGTACGGCTTACATAATTTGACTCGTGTTGCCCTTAAATTGTGATCCGAGCGCCGTAAGTGTTTCGTCTTTGCGTGTTTGCATTATTCAACTCATTGGATGCTAAAAACACCTGAAATACACTAAAACATACATATGATTCCGAATTGATTGATTTATGAAAATAATCATATAAACGAGATATAATAAATCTATTTTTAACAATTAAGCACAATAAATCACGAAATATCACAACCTCTAGCCAGCTTCTTGCTAGTCTCTAGCAAGTGGAGCGATCTAAAAACTAAAATAAAAACAAATGAAATAAACTATACTAACTTAAATCACTTCCGTAGATTATCACGGTTGCATTTAGCATATGCAATAAGCCTTCAAACCCCTAGGTGGCCTTAGTGGACGAGTTATAGTCTCGTGAGGGTTTCCAGTGATGATACCCACAAATATCGTACGACTCTTAAAACTAATAGACTCTAAACATACTCAAATCAATCCATGCATATGTCTAAAAAATTGTTAATGATGAATGGTATACGAAATACTTAAAATCACTTAAGCTTAAAAATAGTCCAAATATCAAATCTATTTTTGTAATCGGCTTTTGAACAAACAATCAAACCACAATCCCATTAGTAATACTATTGGATTATGCCATGCATAATATTCATAGATTACATTTTAGATCTCAAAATTGTGCAAGTAAAATATGACTGAAAATTGCACTTACAAACTCCATAGGTTTACTTTTCAAATCCATCTCCACTAATATAGAAATCAAAACTATCTCAAATCAATAGAACTTTATTAAGCTTGTAAAAGTTGTGTTAAGGTATGTGGTTACGAAAGTACGAAAAAATTCTTCTCAATAAGATAAAAGTACTTTTTATTTTAGTTTACAAACTTACTCAACTTTTCTACCCAAATATTTTTTTTCAGCTTCCTATTTTATAAATTCCATATGTCCCTTAGATTTTTGCTTGATTTTCTTTCTTTACTTTTCTTGCTCTTTATTATCATTCAAATTTTTTTTTTTCAAAGCAAGACATATATAATTTCAATTCAAATGTTCATGAAAACCAAGTATTATATTTAGTACTCTTATCACTAAGAGTAATACAATGTATATATGTATATTGAGTTCATTGGTGTCACTATGGATAAACAGTATTGGGAGGCTTGAAAAGTTCAAACAGTCCAAAGATGGCCTAAATCACATTCTAAGTGGTATGTGATTCTATTATTTCACCTTTATGGGTTTTCAAGAAAGTTCTAGAATTTGTTGAGACTTAAAATATATCACGAACATGCATAAATTACACGAACAAAAATAGTGATACTAACCAAACAAACTACCACATATATCACAAAATCCTCAAACTAGATGAACCTAACATTTTTGTGCCTCTACACTTAAGTAAAAATTAATTTCTTTCACATGTCACCGTCATTACAATCACATTAATATCATAGACTTTCGGATTGACTCAAGTGGACTCGATACTATCTTAACAAAATTCAAATGAAAAATCTGTAAAAAGTTAAAATTTAAAATTTAGTCTAAATTCATGCTCATGGAATATTTTTTTCACCCCCAACCTAATTTCTACATTGTCCTCAATGTCTCAAAGAAAAAAAAAAAGAAATCAAGTAAAAAAAAGTTGAGAGAAGTTACCCCCCTTTCGTATGAGATTGTCCTTTCGTATGAGATTATGTACATTACACTTAGGCTCCGATTCACTATTCCTCGCCCTTCTCATCATGTAGCATTTAGTTTGTAAGAAATATGCATGAAACCTCTAAATGTGTGCATCACAACTCAAAGCCAAATTTAAAGATTAACTAAATTCAAATGAAAGCAAAAACCATTAAACAATGTTAATTAAAACTCTTAACCAATCCAACATAAAATAAAAAAAATAAATGAAATAAAAAGAAAATTAAACTAGAAAAGAAAATAAAAATTAAAGAAAGAAAATACAATTGGGAGGCTTAGTCCTCCATATCATCAAGCTACTCATTGTCGTCCTCGGTTAGTTCGCTGGTGGTCTAAAAACAAAGTCGTGGCCCAGATACTGCAGAATTGGGCCAAATTGGGTGAGGTCTACTCTGCTTTGTGTCAACTGAAAATTCATCATTTTGTGGAGTAGAGCTTGGTAGTCGTGTGAATATCTCATTTGGTCGCTGAACCAAGCTTGTTGTTGAGTTTGGTATTCTTGTATTTTATTTACCTTTGCTTCCAAGTTCACCAACCTATCTTTGGTGGTAGCATTCTTGGAAGAGGTCTCATAACCCTTCCTACTACCTTGTCCTGCCTTGGTACCACTGGTTAGGTGTTGCATGTAAGCGAAGGTCAATGTTTCACCCAGTTGCAATAGTACCTTGCCCGTGTTATATTGGACTTCGTGTTTGACACACAGGGCAGTGATCAGCTGGGAAAAGAAGTAACTTAGGTTGTGATGCTCAGGTGAGTATACAACTTGTTGTTGGATAACCATCCCTACATCAATTGATCGCTCGGTCTCTATGGCATATTGCAAGATTGCCCTCTCTCGATCAACAATACTGTAATGACGGGTTGGCATTAATCTAGAACACAAAAAATACTGCCAGATACGGGATTGGGTTCTAAGGTGCTTAGCCTGAAAAGTATTGATCATGTCTCCTTTATATTCCCACTCCGCATAACCATCGGTAAGGGTGTTTATAATCTCATCGTAATGCACCTATTTTAAGTAGGTTTCATACACGCAATCCTAAATGTCCCTCCACCTATAGTATGCATTTATAATAGTCCTATGAAAGGGGACCTTAACACCCCTTACCCAAACCATTCCGTCCTGAGCTTCCGAGACATTAGATTAGAATTCTCGGACCAATGAACTCACACTGGCTTCCAATACATGTATAAATTTCCTCCACTCTAACGCCTCAAGCTTATCGAAAATTCCCATTAATCCCACTTGTCCAAAATCTAACCCCCTTTCATTAACAAACCCTTTATTCCTTTTAGTGGCACCTTCATACCGCTCTTGTGCCTCCCGACTAACAAACCTAGAGGCATCAAAGTTTTGTTCCTCAACCACTTTACCTTTTCCTTTGGAACGACTTCCCTCTCTGGCTATTCTCTTTGGAGCCATAGATTTTTCTACTCAAATATTTTCACAATAAATTCCAAAAAATTCAGAAAATCCCCAA
This sequence comes from Elaeagnus macrophylla, assembly GCA_029378325.1. Classification (NCBI taxonomy): domain Eukaryota; kingdom Viridiplantae; phylum Streptophyta; class Magnoliopsida; order Rosales; family Elaeagnaceae; genus Elaeagnus; species Elaeagnus macrophylla. Next base: position 5,521,186 of record CM055653.1, read on the forward strand.
AAAATCCCCTCTTATCCAATTCAAATAACTTAAATAAAAAAAATTCGAACACAATTCACAATTCTTAGATAATTAATATCAAATTAAGTTAGAATTGTGAAGAAATTTACCTCTTTCGAGTTCGATTGAAACCTCGAAGAGAAAGCCCCAATTTTTTCGAAATCCTAGGTTTTGTTGAAGAAGATGAAGAGGCTTCTTGATTTTTTTTGAGCAAATCTATCAAAATTGAGAGAGGAATACTTGATAGCAATGTTAGATTGAAGAAATTATGGAGTAAAGTTTTGATTTTGGTGAGAAATTGAGAAGAAATTGGAGAGAAAGTGAGAGAGTGTTAGGGAGAAAATGAGGAAAAGTGAGGAAAAATTTTGTGTGAATGATTTTTAAATTCATGAGCTTCCCCTTTTCTAGAAAAATTTGAAGGCGCGCCACGGCACAAGTTTTTCCTTGCCGCAGCATGGATGAAATTTGGGTTATATGAATGAAACAGAACCATACTCGTCGAGGCACAAATATTTTCCTGCCATGGCACGCATAAAATTTTTAAAATTTGTCCCAAAACAGGAACTATCACGCCTCGGCACACACAAAATTTCATAAATGTGTCACAAAATAGAATTAAGCTCGTCGAGGCACAAATTTTCCCTACTATGGCGTGCATAATTTTTTTAAAATTCATTCTAAAATAGAAACTTCCTCACCACGGCACAAGTTTTTCCTACCGCAGCACACACAAAATTTTAAAATTTTTGATTTCTCTGGGATTTTTGAAAATGGGCAACGCATTCACCCCCAACCAAGATTGGGGTAATGTCGTCATAGCCATGAAAAACTTTTAAAAACAAAAATAAAAGAAAAGAACGAAAGAAAAATGAACAAAGAAAGTAACAAATATAATACTAAATGGGTGCCTCCCATTAAGGGCTTAGTTTTACGTCTTAGCAAGATGTGGCTGCTCTTGTGTCTAAGAATCTTGGAGATGTATGGTTTCTATGCTTTTCAAGTTGGTATCTCCTTCCAAGTATGGCTTGACACGATGCCAGTTCACTTTGAACTGTTCTTGTGTTTTGGAATTTAGCAACTCGACCACTCCATGCGAAAATACATTAGCAATTATATACAGTCCACTCCACCTAGAATGTAGTTTTCCTGAAAACAAACACAAACATGAATTATATAAAAGTACTTTCATTCCAGGAACTAAAGACTTATTGATGAACCCTTTGTCGTGATAGCGCTTAGTACGCTCCTTGTAGATCTTGGCATTCTCGTAAGCTTCATCCCAAATTTCTTCAAGTTTTCTTAGTTGGAGTAGTCGTTTTTCTCCATGTTGAGCTCTTTAATCGCCCAATAAGCTCTATGCTCTAGCTCAACGGATAAGTGACATGATTTTTCAAATATTAATCGGTAGGGGCTCATACCAATGGGGTCTTGTACGTTGTGTGATATGCCCACAAGGCATCATTCAATTTAACTGACCAATCCTTCCTTAAGGGGCACATTGTGCGTTCTAATATTCCCTTGATTTGTTTGTTGCTCACTTCCACTTACCCCAAATTTTGGGGATGGTATGGGGTAGCCACTCTATCAGAGATGTTGTACTTTTTCAAAAGCCCATCAAAGAACTTATTGCAAAAGTGGCTGCCTTCATCACTAATGATCTCTCTCAGTGTTCCAAACCTGCTAAAAATCATATCCTTCAAGAATTTAACAACAATGTTAGCGTCATTAGTTCTAGTGGGTATCGCTTCTACCCACTTTGATACATAGTCGACTACGACTAAAATATAAGTAAAATCAAAAGATGGGGGAAACGGACCCATGAAGTCAATTCTCCACATGTCGATTAATTTGAATACAAGATTCGATGTCAAAGGCATTTCATTATGTTTGCCTATATTATTGGTCCTTTGACATCTATCACATCTCATACAAAACATGTTAGTATCCTTAAATAAAGTAGGCCAATAAAATCCAGATTGTAATACCTTTAGGGCCATTTTCTTATCACCAAAATGGCCCCTACAGTGTAGCTCATGGCAAAAAGTTAGGATGCTCTCATGTTCCTCTTCGGGCACATACCTCCCGATGACTTGATCTTGACATAACTTGAACAAATAGGGGTCATCCCAAAAGTATTGCCTGCAAATACTGAAAAACGTTTTCTTTTCCTAAACAGTGATGTTAGGTCTCAAAATTCCACTAGTAAGATAATTAACAATGTCAGCATACCATGGATTTGGACCTATTGTAAACAGTTGTTCATCAGGGAAGGTTTCTATGATTGTGTCCTTACTTTCACCCTCAACATTTTCATACTCAGAAATTAACCTAGATAGATGATCAACTACTACATTTTCAGTACCTTTTTTGTCTTTGATCTCTAGGTCAAATTCTTGTAAAAGTAGGATCCACCTAATGAGTCTAGGCTTAACATTCGGTTTAGTCAATAGATATCTCAAAGCAGCATGATCCGAATGAACAATAACTTTAGTTCCTACCAATTAAGACCTAAATTTATCAAGTGAGAACACAATAGCCAATAACTCTTTCTCAGTGGTGGAATAATTAATTTGGGCATCGTTGAGTGTTTTTTTAGCATAGTATATAACATGTAAACATTTATCCACTCTTTGCCCCAAAACAACTCCTATGGCACAATCAGATGCTTAGGTAGTTCTTTAAGTTCTAATTTAGATGGAGAAATCTCTTTGTCATGTGGGACATCTAATAAGTCTATGGTGTACTAGCTTTGATGTGTTAAAATGTGTACTCGCAAGTGTACGAATCACTCATAGTAAAGTGATAAGCAACTTCCAAGGTCGGTCTCTCAAGGAATTGCAGTGGTTTAAAATAGCTAACTTTTTAATCTAAATCGAGTTCTAAAGAAAATAAAAGACTAATTAAATAGAGTTCTAGTGAAACTAAAACTCTAAGTAACTAAAATTCTAAAGCAAGTAAAACTGTAAAAAGGTTGTTTGTTTTTGTGACGAGAACAATCATACGACAATCAAACGAAAACAAGATCGCAAGTAAACAATCAATTCAATTAAATCAAATATCAATGGAGAATGTATGGACGTTTAGCTTGGTTGACCATGCTTGCATCGAAAAGGTATGGTGAGATAACATGAACGTCCTATATAAACAAAACTACCGACTTTCCTTTTATTTACGAGACTGCCTTTGGCAGGGGTAAATCTCTTTATTGATTAACTAATTAACTGCCTTTGGCGGGGGTAAATCAAATAGCAATCAAATTATGCGCAAGGAAAACATGCCAATCAAATTAATGCTATGACTAAGTCACTAAATTGAAGCTTTGATTAAGTGTTTCGGAACATCAAATTTTCAGATTTTTCAACCTAACTACGAACATCAAATGGGCCCATGATAATTCATAATCAAATATCTAAACATGCTCTTAATCAAAAAGTAATTCGTTTATTCCAAATAAAATACACCATACACAATTCTAGCAAACATGGCAACACAAACTAAACATCCATAATTAAACTAGCCGCTCATGTTCATATTAATATTCATAGACAAATAAAATATGATCATACACTTTAACAAAAAGAGAAGAAGAATTAATTCTATAACAACAAGAAAATCCTAGATCTAAATACCGCTTATGGATTGGATAGCGTTCTTCTCCGTAAGCTTTATCTTCGATCGTCGTTGGCTTCCTTGAATCCTTAGAATAGTGTCTCTCGCTTCGTTAGAGTGTGGCAACGCTCTCAAAACTGATTGAATGTAGTGTTTGGTCGCAAAATTGTGAAATTTAAGAGTTGTGTATGAATTGGTCGAGTTGTGTGTAAGGGGGACTCTAAGGGGGTATTTATAGATGTAAGGGTTTACATGAATCCTGATTGACATAGGAATAGGCGCGCCGCGGCATGCATTTTTCACGCCGCGGCGCAACACAAATTCTGGAAATTATGTAAAAACCCGAGAGCTCCCCGCCACGGCATAACTTTTCCTCGCCGTGGCGCGCAATGTTTTTGGATTCCTAGCATGTAACCCGAGAGCCTCTCGCCGCGGCATATGATTTCTTCGCCGCGGCGCGCCTTGCATGTAACAGTGTACATGGAATGTACATGACTTTACATGCATTGTTGAGACCCTCGCCGCGGCGCATGATTTCTTCGCCGCAGTGCGCATTGCTTTCCTTCTCTTCATGCTTACCCCCTTACATGTGTAATGGTACAATATGTAAGGCTTACATATTTGTCTTGTTTAGCCCGTAACTCGTGATCCGAGCGCCGTAGGTGTCCCGTCTTTGCGTGTTTTCATCATTTGACTCATTTGACGCTAAAAACACCTGAAATGCACTAAAATATACCCGTGACTCCGAATGGATAGATTTATGAAATTAATTGAATAAACAATAATAATAAATCTATATATCAAACAATTAAGCACAATTAATCACGAAATATTAGTGCTTTTCGAGCACTCATCAAGCTTCCTCTATGGGTATGACATTGTCTAAAAGATCATTGTACTCCCTAGTCTCATAGTCTAAGATATCATCCACCTCTCCAACTGTAAGTGCTACTTCTAATTTATCTTCTAATCTATCATACACAAAAGTGTCATGAATAATAGGATGTAAACATTTAACAAATGAGCATTCATCAATAGGAGATATAGAAGGTAAGGAGATGAATCAGAAACCTTAAAATGCACAGTCTCTCCCAAGACTGTCATTGTCAACTTCCCACTTTGGACATCAATGATAGCTTGGGTGGTGGCCATAAATGGTCTACCCAAAAGCATTGTATGCTCCTTGTCCAAAGATGGGTTATCCTGCATATCTAAAATCACAAAATCAACAGGTATGATTAGCTTATATAACTGTACAAGTAAGTCCTTAACCATGCCCTTCGGATATTTAACAGACCTATTCGCAAGTTGAAAGGAATGGTTATTGGTTTTAGCTCTCCCAAACCTAGCTGCAAGAAAATAGAGTAAGGCATCAAATTTATACTAGCACCTAGATCAAGCATAGCCTTAGCTACTTTCCTATCCCCCATAGTAATACTAATGATAAAACTACCTGGATCTTTTAACTTAGGGGGTAAGTTTCGTTGAAGCACTGCACTAGCAATTTCAGACACTATGACTCTTTCATTAAGCTCATACCTTCTCTTCTTAGTGTTTAGTTCTTTGAAATTTTTTGCATAAGAGGGTACATTTCTAATTACATCTAACAGAGGCAAATTAATATTCACTTTTGAAAGCATGTTAAACAAATCAGAAAATTGCTTATCTTTCTTACTGTCCTTTAAACGGTGTGGGAACGGTACAGGTGGTTGGTATGGCCCTGATGACTTGTGTAACTTAGGGGAGCTAGATGACTCTCCAATTGTTGCCTTTAAAGGCTTTTCATGTTTGTCACATTTTCCCCCCAATTCCTTTGAAATTATGTTGTCATCTTCCATGTTACCTGCACTATAAGGTAAATCATTAGAAATTTTAGGTAAAACTTTTGTAACGACCTTACCACTCTGAAGAACCGTGACAACTTTTGCTTATTCAGGTTGACTATGTAGCTTTTCTGTCTCTTATTTGTGAATTTGTTCAGCTAGTTACCTCACTTGTATTTCCACTATTTTCATTGGTGCTTCCATAGAGTCCATCCTTCTACTACAGGATTGCATGAAAGTATTCAAGGTTTCCTCTACGGTCAGTTTATTTTGTGGAAATTGTTGGTTAATGTTTTGGCCTTGTGTTTGATTTTGGACAAATGGTTGACTATTATTTTGTTTCCAAGCAAAGTTGGGGTGATTTCTCCATCCAGGGTTTAGGTATTAGAATAAGGGTCGTTCCTAGGTCTAGGTTGGTACCCTTGCAATAAATTTGCCTCTTCATTAGCACCTGCATAAGGATTACCTACAAAAGAACAAACGTTAGCCCCATGTCCATAAGAACCACAAACTCCATATACCTCATGTTTTGGCATTTGATTCATATTGAAGGTAGTTAGAAGTTGCACTTGTTTGGTCAACTTAGCAAGGTGCATGGCCATTTCATTGTTGGAGCCTAATTCATGGACTCCAGCTCTTTTTCTTCTAGCACTCTTTTTTTGGGAGTTGGCTCCTAACATCTCAAAAAGTTTGTAAGTTTCATCCGCTGTTTTCTCACCTATAGCTCCTCTTGTAGCATTGTCAATTGTGAATTGACATTGTACTGTCAATCCATCACAGAAAAATTGATTTTGTAACTGCAACGAAAAGTGGTAATGTGGACACTGTATCAAGAGCAATTTGAACCTGTCCCAAGCCTCATGAAAGGGTTCTCCTTTCATCTGCGAAAAAGTAGCAATTTTGGTTCTTAGGTTAGAGTTTTTTGATGGGAATAGAACTTACCCATAAACTTGTTATAAATAGCGTCCCAAGTGGCCAAAGAACCAGGTGCCAATGTCATGAGCCAAGACTTAGCTCTATCTTTGAGAGTGTAAGGAAAACACCTCATCCTTAATTGATCTTCACTAAGTCCCTGCAATGGAAAAGTTTGCACAGTTGCATAAAGTTCACGCATAAAATTTAAAGGATCCTCATTAGGAATTGCCATGGTTTTAAACAACCTTTTTCTTAATCTAATTAGAGTCCTAAAGTAACTAAAACACTAACTAAATAGAATCCTAGTAGCACTAAAACTCTAGATAATTAGAATCCTAAATCTAATAAAATGTAAATGAAGTTTGATTTGTGAGCAAGGTCAATGATGTTGAACAAACAATTATGCAAATTCTGAATTAACTCAAAAAGGTTTTCAAATATCAATGGAGGATGTATGGACGTTTAGTTTGGTTGACCATGCTTGCATCGAAAAGTTATGGTGAACTAACATGAACGTTCTAAGAAACAAATATTACTTGCTTTCTTTTTAGTTACGAAAATTCCTACGATCGGGTAATTCTCTTTGTTGATTAACTAAACAATATCCTACGATTGGGTATATCAAATAGCAACAAATTATGCATAAGGAAAAATATGCCCATAAAAAGAATGTCTTCAAAGTAAAGTTAAGGTGACGTTCCTAAAACCAAACTCTAAAATTTTTCAACCTAACTATGAATATCAAATTGGCCCAAGAAAATTCACAATTAAACATCTAAACATGCTCTTAATCAAAACATAATTTATTTATCTTAAAGTAATAAAAACATTCACCACAACAGTTTTAGCAAACATGGCAACACAAACTAAACACCCATAATAAAATTAGCCACTCATGTTCATATTAATTTTCATAGACAAATTTAATCTGAACATACACTTAAAGAAGAAAGAAGAAGAAAAAGAAATTCTATAACAAAAAGAAACCCTAGATCTAAATACCACAATTGGATTGGATGATGTTCTTCTCTAAAAGCTTGATCTTCGATCTTCAATCTTCAATGGCTTCTTGGATCCTTAGAATTAATTTCCTTGCTTCTTTGAGTGTTGAAAAACTCCTAAAATCTAATTGAGTCTCTTGTTGGTTCGCAAAATTGAAGTATATGTAAAAGGGACTCTTAAGGGGGTATTTACAGGTGTAAGGGTTATATAGAATCCTGATTGTCCCAAGAATAGGTGTGCCGCGATACAACAATAAATCTGAAAACAATGGCCAAACCCGAGAGGTGTTTGCCGCAGCACACAGTTTTCTTGCCACGGCGCGCGTTGTATTCTTACTCTTCACATGTACCCCTTATATATGTGTTGGCTCGTTATGTACAACTTACATAATTTGACTCGTGTTGCCCCTAAATTGTGATCTGAGTGCCGTAAGTGTTCCATCTTTGCGTGTTTGCATTATTTAACTCATTTGACGTTAAAAACACCTAAAATACACTAAAATATATCTGTGATTCTGAATTGATAGATTTATGAAAATAATCATATAAACGAGATATAACAATTCCATTTTTAACAATTAAGCACAATAAATCACGAAATGTTAGTGCTTTTCGAGCACTTATCAAGCATGTAGACTTTGTAGCAGAAATCACGTCGTGCAACGTTTATTTGTTTTGGGCTCAAGCGATCTACCTGGCATGCCCTGTCCAGGCGATCAACTTGTGTGGCCTTCGTTAAAATTCTCTTGTCTCATAGAGCTAGGGAAAGCTAGCCTTTCAAGGCTCCCATGGATAGGCTTGAGCGCACTGCTTGACATGTCTTATAGAGGCAATCAGCTCGTGTGGCTTTTCTTTTTTGTCCCGATTGGTGTACCTTACATGTCCTACCCAGGCAATCAACTTGTGTGACCTTTGTCAAAATTTTCTTGTTGGCTTCGTGCTAGGCAAACAGCCTCTCGGGGCCCCCAAGGATGGTCCCGAGCACTCTGCCTAACATTTCTTTCCCTGACGATCATGTCTACAACCTTTATTTTCTTTGGGCCTGAGCGCTCTACCTGTCATGTCTTACCCAGACAATTAGCTCGTGCGACATTTTTTCAAAATTTTCTTCTCGACCTAGTGATTGGTAAAGCCAGCCTCTTAAGGCTTAAGGATGGACCAGAGCACTCTACTTGACATGTATTGCCTAGGCAATTAGCTCATACCACCTTTATTTATTTTGGGCCCGAGTTCTTAGCCTGACATGTTTTCCATAGGCAATCGGCTTGTGCAACCTTTATTAAAATTCTCTTGTTGGTTAGGTGTTGGCCAAAGCTAGCCTCTAAAGGCTCCCAAGGATGGGCTTGAGTGCTCTACATGGCATGTCTTGCCTAGGAGATTAGTTCGTGAGTCATTTATTTATTTTGGGCTCGAGCACTCTTCTTGGCATGTCCTACCAAGAAATTAGCTCATGCAACTTTGGTCAAAATTTTCTTGTCGGCCCAGTACTGGACAAAGACAACCTCTTAAGGCTCCCAAGGATGGGCCTGAGCGCTCTAGTCGGCATGTCTAGACCAGGCAATCAACTCGAGAAGCCTTTATATAACCGAGTAATGGTTTGAATATTAAATCATATCCAAAAGTAGTATTACTTTGATTAAATTAGCTTACAGTGCTTTTACATAATTGTTTCAATCATCAAAAGTGGTATTTCTTTAAATGCGTGAGATTCCAACTCTTCTTCTCTTCCTTTCAATGTATATCTTTTAGGACATAAGTGATGTGATAAATTTAGTACTCGCAAGTGTACGAATCACTCGTAGTAAAGTGATAAACAACTTCCAAGGTCGGTCTCTCAAGGAATTGCAGTGGTCTTAAATAACTATCTTCTTAATCTAAATAGAGTTCCAATAAAAATAAAACACTAATTAAATAGAGTTCTAGTGAAACTAAAACTCTAAGTAACTAGAATCCTAAAGCTAATAAAACTGTAAAAAGGTGTTTGATTTGTAACGGGAACAAAGTACGAGCAATTAAACAAAAACAAAATTGCAATTAAACAATCAATTCAGATATATTTGAAGATCAATGGAGGATGTATGGACGTTTAGCTTGGTTGACCATGCTTGCATCGAAAAGGTATGGTGAAATAACATGAACGTTCTATATAAACAAAATTACCGGCTTTCCTTTTAATTACGAGACTGCCTGCGGTCGGGGTAAATCTCTTTGTTGATTAACTAATTAACTGCCTTCGGTCGGGGTAAATCAAATAGTAATCAAATTATGCGCAAGGAAAAACATGCCAATCAAATCAATGCTATGACTAAGTCACTAAATTGAAGCTTTGCTTAAGTGTTTTGGAATAAAGTTAAGGTGACGTTCCTATAACTAAATTCTAAGATCTTTCAACCTAACTACGAATCTCAAATGGGCCCATGATAATTCATAATTAAATATCTAAACATGCTCTTAATCAAAAAGTAATTTGTTTATATTAAATCAATAAAACATACACCATACACAGTTCTAGCAAACATGGCAACACAAACTAAACATCCATAATAAAACTAGCCAGACATGTTCATATTAATATTCATAGACAAATAAAATATGAACATACACTCCAACGAAAGAAGAAGAAAAATAGAATTCTACAACACCAAAGAAAACCTAGATCTAAATACCGCTTATGGATGGGATAGCGTTCTTCTCCGAAAGCTTTATCTTCGATTGTCAACGGCTTCTTTGGATCCTTAGAATGGTTTCTCTTGCTTCGTTTTTGTGTAGCAAAACTCCCAAAGTTGATTGAATGTAGTGTTTGGTCGCAAAAATTGTAATGTGTAAAGTTATGTACAAGTTCGAGTTCTGTTGTAAGGGGGGCTCTAAGGGGGTATTTATAGATGTAAGGGTTTACACAAATCCTGATTGACATAGGAATAGGCGCGCCGCGGCATGCATTTTCCCAGCCGCGGCGCAACACAAATTCTGAAAATAATGTAAAAATTCGAGAGCTCCCCGCCGCGGCATGACTTTTCCTCGCCGCGGCGTGCGTTGTCTCCAGTTTCTTCACATGTACCCCCTTACATATGTGATGGCTCGTTATGTAAGGCTTACATATTTGTCTCGTTTAGCCCGTAACTCGTGATCCGAGCGCCGTAAGTGTTCCGTCTTTGCATGTTTTCATTATTTGACTCATTTGACGCTAAAAACACCTGAAATACACTAAAACACACCCGTGATTCCGAATTGATAGATTTATGAAAATAATCAAATAAACAATCATAACAAATCTATATTTAAAACAATTAAGCATAATTAATCACGAAATATTAGTGCTTTTTGAGCACTCATCAATAAGCTCTAGCTGGGGCAATTTCTTCAATTTGATAAGGACCTTCCCAATTTGCTCTTAGCTTACCAGCCATCCCTTCATTTTTGCTTGGCAACATTTTTCTCAGAACCCAATCTCCTATTGAAAATGCTTTAAAATCGACCATTTTATCATAATATTCAGTAACTTTTATCTTTTGTTCCTTTGTCCAATTTTAATGCTTTATTTTGTCATTATTTAGTTAAGAGGAGGTTAAGGGACCATTCTGAGTTATTGTCGGCTTCCCTTATGTTTGTTTGTGTAGTTGAGTGACTACTTTTGTAGCAATGACTACTTCGGTTCCATATACTAGGAAAAAAGGAGTTTTGTTGGTAGATCCTTGAGGACTAGTTTGTATGGCCCATAAAACACTAGGCAATTCCTCAACCCACTTCCCTTTTGACAACTCCAGCTTCTTTTTTAAAAGAGTGAGGATTAGTTTGTTTGAAGATTATGCTTAATCGTTGGCTTATGGATAGTAAGGAGTAAAATGACCAAGCTTAGAGCAAACTCTTTTGCTTTACTACTAGTGACCTGCTTTTCATTGTTAGTGATCAGCTTCTTAGGAAGGTTGGAACAAAAAATTATATTTTTCCATAAAAAATTGAGGACCTTATCCTTGCAATTCTACTCAAGGCCTCAGCCTCTATCCATTTTGTAAAATAATCAGTGGCAACTAAAATGAACTTCTTCTATCAAATCCTTTGAGGCCAAACACCCACAATAAATAACCCCCATTTATAAAATGGCCATGGACTGATCACCCCAGTCATTGAAACCATTGGAACATGAGTAAGCAGTCTGAATCTCTGGCATTTATCACATTCTTGAGAATGCTTGATGCTATCAGCCAACATTGTTGGCCAATAATATCCTTATCCCAAGATTCTCTTAGCTAATTTCCTTCCTCCTGAGTGGGATCTGCACTCACACTTATGTGTTTCTTTGAGACGATTCCTAGTCGATGTATCCATGATGCAAAGGAGGTCAGGTCTCATGGGGGTTCTTTTGTATAACGTATTTTCTTGTAGGAAATAATTTCTTGACTTGGATTCAATAAGTCTTGCCTTTTTCTTGTTGTCTGGAAGTATATTTTCACTCAAATACTTGATGAATGGTTCAAACTAAGAATCAGGGAGATCTTTGACTTGATTGACAATCTCTTTGGCTTCAACTAGACTTGCCTTAAACAAAATGGTCATTGTAATGACTCTAATGTGTGAAGTGTTATGGACTAATGCCAATGTAGCTAATGCGTTGGCATGACTGTTGCTATTTCTTAATATTTGCTCTATCCAAACATTGTCGGGTAGAGAACACTCCTTTTTTAACCTTTCCAAGTACCTCTTCATCTTGTTATCGTTGGCTGAAATGAACCCATGTACTAGTTCACTACCAACCTTGATTCACTATACACAGTTAACCTTATCGTGTCCAACTTCCAGGGAATCATGATTCCATAGATAGCTACTTCGTATTCAACCAAGTTGTTTGTCACATGAAAAGTAATACAGACTAAATATTCATGTATATTATCGTCGAGTCGATGATCAAAATACCAATTCCAACTCCTTCGAAATTATTCGCTTCATTTACGAAGGCTTGCCAAACTTTGGTTGACCTGAGTTTTGTTTTACAAATGCTTCCATAGATAGCTACCTCGTATTCAACCATGTTGTTTGTCACATGAAAAGCAATACAGACTAAATATTGTTGTATATTATTGTCGAGGTCAATGATCAAAATACCAATTCCAACTCCTTTAAAATTATTCGCTTCATTTACGAAGGCCTACCAAACTATGGTTGACTTGAGTTTTTTAGTACAAATGCTTGAACCAAAATTTGGATTGTGATCAATATTCGAGCACTCAGTAAATTCTTGCATGAAGTCAGCCTCAAATTAAACTTTTATTAACATTCAAGATTGAAATTTGATATTGAACTCTCCCAACTCGATGGATATTGATGAACACTATTTTGAACCTATTATTTGTTAGTTTTTAAGTATTTATTTCATGATTAATTTCGGTATTACTTTGATTTGGAGGGTATTTTCATGTTTTATAGGTTTAACCAATGTGAGATGAAAAGTGGAGTTAAGTGTTCAAAAAGAGCTGTAAAATGTAACTCTTACATTATATTTCATTTACTATGTAAGGGGGGATAAATTAGAGCAAAACTATGAAAGGATTAGGTAGGAATCAACAACTATGTAAGGACACTTTCATGGAATTACAACATTGCGCGCTACAGTAGGAGAAAGTGTGTGGCACGGCATGAAGCTCTCGGGTTGCATTATGGGAAATTAGAAAAACATTGCACGCTGTGGCAGGAAAAATTGCGCGTCGTGGCGAGGGGGTCCCTGGTTTGGTGCATAGCCCAGAAATTTAAAGCGCACTACCGCATAAGAAAATGCGCGTTGCGGCCTGCTCATCAGTTTTTCATTTAAACCCTTTCCAGCCCACACACACTTTAAACCTGACCTACAAATACATCACAAAAACCCCTCCTCTAAACACAGCATGAATAGTGCCATTTTCCACCATTCACTACCATCTTCTTCAACTTTCTAGAGAAAGGAACCACCATTAATGCTCCATTGAAGCTTATTCAAGACCCAACTTGGAAGAGGTGACCATCCAACTCCAATAATGATATTACAAGAGTGGAAATAGGGGTATCTCATTACTTGTAATTTCTTTTCCCTTTTAGATTTTTAAGAATGTTATTTATAATAGAAAATATTGATTTAGATTCTATTATGAGTAGCTATACTGATTGTGTGGGATTTAGTGATGCTCTTATGAGTGAATAAATATTTTTATGATTTAATTTGAATTAAAGTGGTTTATGTCTTGTTCATTATCTTTGTTCATGGTTAATCTTGATCATGTTAATTTATGAACATTAGAGAATAAATAAGAATTAAGTTTTAGAATTATTATCTTTGCTTAATTTGGAAATCTTGAACAAGAACATAATTGTAGTTCATTGATTTATCTTAGACTATGTGGCTAATTTTATTTCCTACGTGATTATTCTAATTGATTGATTAACGTTCTGGACCAAAGAGGTTAATTAATGAATTAAGAGGAATTCCCTATTAATTTGAAAATTTTTAGGGTTTGTTAGGAAAAGTCGATAAATCTAATTTTTCGTGCTTAAATGTAAAACTCTCGTAAAATATTCTATCTGTGATTGGGTAGCTAGCTATTTTTCCAAGCTTTTCCATCTTATCACTTCGGCCTATCTTTTCGCTCATTTATTTTAATTCACGTGAAACTTTTACAATTTTAACTTGCATTCAATCAACAAACTTCGTTAGAGTGTTTAGGATTTATTTTTGCAATTAATTTTTAGGAAACAATTAAAACGTTTTGAAAACCACCGTAATTCCTTAAGAGACCACCTCAGAGTGGCTTATCACTTGCTACGAGTGATTTGTACACTTGTGAGTATCTATAATTTACACATCAAGTTTTTGGCACCGCTGCAGGGGAGTTGGTGTTTTTAAAATTTGTTTATTTGTTTTCTTTTTAGTTTACGTTCTTAGTTTGTTAATTTTCGTGATTTTCTTCATTTTTGTGTTTTTGTTACTTGTTGGAGTCATATAGTGTCTAGTGCTTTGATTTTGTGTTATTTTTTATTGTGCATGCAAGGTAGGAGATCTCTTGGAAATCCACTAGTACCGTTCATAGACAACGTCAACATGAGGTGAGCACATTTGAAACAATTTGACACCAATATTCTAGAGGAAGAGCAACCACCAATAATGGGAGATTCTCTACCTCCACCTAGAGAGATGATGACGAAGGAGTATGCAAGGCCAATCATTGGCACTCTAACTTCTTGCATCCAATTGGGGGAAGTAGCTAGAAATTATGAGCTTAAAAATATTCACTATAATATGTTACCTTCTTTTTATGGGATTCCTAGTGAGGATGAGATGTTTCCCATACACACTCAAGGACAAGGCAAAGTCATGGCTTATGACTCTTCCACCCGGTTCTCTTTCAACTTGGGACGCAGTGTTCAACGAATTCATAGGAAAGTTCTATTCCCATCAAAAGACTGCTGACCTAAGGACAAAAATTGCAACATTTTCTCAAATGGATGGAGAACCATTTCATGAGGCGTGGGATTGCTTCAAGTTGCTTCTGATTCTGTGCCCACACCATCATTTTCCATTAAAACTCCAGAACTAATTTTTCTATGACGGGTTGACACAACAATGTCAATTCACTATGAACAATGCCGCTGGAGGAGCTATGGGAGAAAAGACCGCGATTGAGATATACGACTTGTATGAGATGTTGGGTGCTAATTTCCAACAAAAGAATTCTAGAGGAAGGAGAGTTGGAGTTAATGAGGTAGCTCCAAGTAATGAGATAATGATGCAAATTACAGAGTTAACTAAACAAATTGCACTCCTTACTTCCAATAATACACCAACTCAAGAGGTATACAATATTTGTAGTACATATGGACATGGTGCTAATATTTGTCCATTTGTTTGTGATTCTAGAGTAGGTACAAGCTATGAGCATGCTAATGCAATGGAAGGATACCAATTGAGACCAATGAACGATCCTTATTCAAATACATACAATCTGGGTTGGGGAAATCATCTAAATTTCTCTTGGAAGGGAAACAACAATCCCGCTTATGCTCAGAATCATGTTTTGAACAATCCTCCCAACAATAACAACTTGCAACTTAATCTTCCAAACAAGCCAAGCTTGGAGGATAACTTGAATGCATTCATTCAAGTTAGTCGGGACAACCAAATGAAAAGTACTCAAAGGTTGGACTCGTTGGAGGCTTCCATGAAACAGGCTGAAGCCAAGTTTGCCAATTAGCAGAGCATATCCAACGGCAAGAGAAAGGAAAATTTCCTAGTCAACCCAAGCAAGTGAAGGTAGTTACGGTCTTTCGAAGTGGTAAGGTAGTGAATAAAAATTTACCTAAAATTTCTAATGATTTACCACTTAATGCAGGAAACATGAAAGGAGATAGTGCAATACCCAAAAGGAGTGATGAATCCAATTCCAAGAATGATGAGCCTTCCAAGGAAGCAATTGGAGAGTCATCTACCACCCTTCAATTGTACAAAACATCAGAGCCTTACCGACCACCCATGCCTTTTCCACACCGTCTCAAGGACGATAAATAAGATAAGTAATTTTTGATCTTTTTAATATGCTTTCCAAAGTTCAAATAAATCTGCCTTTACTGGATGTTATTAGAAATGTGCCTTTCAATGCAAAATTTTTCAAAGATTTAAATAATAGGAAGAGAAAGTATGGATTGAATGAGAGAATTGTTGTTTTTGAAATCTTTAGTTCAATCCTTCAACAATGTTTACCATCAAAACTTAAGGATCCTGAAAGTTTTAACATTAACATCACTTTAGGAAATAAGAAAGTGGTAAGTGCCATGCTAGATTTAGGTGCAAGTATAAATTTAATGTCATATTTGATTTATTTGCAACTAGGTTTAGGGGAATTGAAACCTACAACCATGTCCCTTTAATTAGCTGATAGATTTGTGAAATATCCAAAGAGAATGGTTGAAGATTTGCTTGTACATGTTGTTAAATTGATTATACCTGTTGATTTTGTTGTGTTGGATATGCAGGAAAATCCATCTTTGGACAAAGAACATACTATTCTTCTTGGTAGACCATTTATGGCCACTACCAAGACAATTATAGATTTACATAGTGAAAGCTTGACTATGACGGTTTTGGGAGAAATTGTTAATTTTAGAGTGTTTGATTCCTCCCTTTTACCTTCTAAATCCTCTATCGATGAATATTCTTACATTGACCATATTGATACTCTTGTTTATGATACATTTTTACAAGATGAGATTGAAGACGAACTTGAGTATGATTTAACAGTTGATAGGGTAGAGGAGGATTTGGATGATGAAACTAAGGGATACATTGAGTTGTTAGATAATGCCGAACCTTTAGAAGAACCTAGTATGCCCTTAGAGTTACCTAAGACCCCATCAAGGGAAGACAACACTCCACATAAGCTTGAATTGAAAGAATTACCCAAACATCTTAAGTATGTGTTTTTGGGGAAAGGGGATACCTATCCGGTCATTATCTCATCTACTTTGATCCAAACCCAAGAAAGAGAGCTAGTAAAGGTACTTAAGAAGTATAGGAAAGCTATAAGTTAGAGTATTGGTGACATTAGAGGTATTACTCCTACTATATGTATGCATAAGATTATTTTAGAGAACAATACCAAACCTGTGAGAGAAGCCCAAAAGAGACTTAATCCTATTATGCAAGAGGTGGTAAAAACTGAAATTTTGAAACTCTTAGAAGTGGGGGTTATTTATCCTACTTCATATGATAAATGGGTTAGTCCGGTACATGTGGTACCAAAGAAATCTGGGATCACCGTGGTTAAAAATGATAAAAATGAGTTAGTGCCCACTATAATGATTACAAGATGGAGGATGTGCATCGATTTTCGTAAACTGAATTTGTACACAAAGAAATATCATTTTCCTCTTCTTTTTATTGATCAAATGCTTGAACTCTTAGCAGTGCATAACTTTTACTATTTTCTAGATGGTCTTTTAGGTTATTACTAAGTGTCCATTGCTCTGAAAGGTCAAGAGAAGACCACATTCACATGCCTATTTGGGACATTTGCCTTCAAGAGGATGCCATTCAGCCTTTCCAATGCCCTCGCCACATTCCAACGACGTATGATGTCAATATTCTCAGATATAGTGGAGAAATGTATTGAGGTATTTATGGATGATTTTTCAGTTTTTGGAAATTTATTTGATGATTGTCTGAATAATTTGACTCTTGTGCTTGAACGTTGAAATGAAAGTAACTTGACCCTTAGTTGGTAGAAGAGTCATTTTATGGTTAAACAAGGCATTGTATTAGGACATGTCATTTCTAGTAGAGGCATTGAGATAAAGCAAAAATTGATTTAATAGCTAAATTGCCACCTCCTATTAATGTTAAGGGAATTAAGAGTTTTCTTGACCATATGGGTTTCTAGAGGAAATTTATTAAGGATTTTTCTAAGATAAGTCATCCTTTATGTAATCTGTTAGCTAAAGATGTTTCTTTTGTCTTTGATGATGATTGCCTGACTGCTTTTACTATTTTAAAAGAGAAATTAACTTCTACGCCTATTATCATAGCACCTGATTGGTCACTACCCTTTTAAATTATTGATAAGTGCTCGAAAAGCACTAACATTTCGTGATTTACTGCGCTTAATTGTTTAAAAATAGATTTGTTATATATTATTTATTCGATTATTTTCATAAATCTATCAATTCGGAATCACGGGTATGTTTTAGTGTATTTCAGGTGTTTTTAGCATCAAATGAGTTGAATGGTGTAAACACGCAAAGACAGAACACTTACGGAACTCGGATCACAATTTACGGGCAAAACGAGTCAAAATATGTAAGCCGTACATGACGAGCCAGCACATATGTAAGGGGGTACATGTGAAGAAAGGAAAGGCAACGCGCGTCGCGGCGAGGAAATGTATGCCACGGCGAGCACCTCTTAGGTTTTGACATTATTTCCAAATTTTGTATTGCACTGCGGCAGAAAATATTGTATGCCGCAGCGCGCCTATTCCTATTGCAATCAGGAATTGTGTAACCCTTTACATCTATAAATACCCCCTTTAGAGTCCATTGTAAACACAACTTTTATACACTTCAATTTTGCGAACAAACAAGAGATTCAATCAGATTTTGGGAGCTTTTCCACACTCAACAAAGCAAGGGAATCAATTCTAAGAATCCAAGAAACCATTGACGATCGAAGATCAAGCTTTTGGAGAAGAATGCCATCCAATCCAATAGCGGTATTTAGATATAGGGTTTTCTTCTTATTATAGAATTTTACTTTTCTTCTTACTTCTATGAGTGTATGTTTAGATTATATTTGTCTATGAATTTTAATATGAACATGACTGGCTAATTTCATTATGGATGTTTAGTTTGTGTTGTCATGTTTGCTAGAACTGTTGTGGTGAATGTTTTATTGTTTTGAAATAAATAAATTTACCTTTTGATTAAGAGCATGTTTAGATATTTAATTGTGAATTTTCATGGGCCAATTTGAGATTCATAGTTAGGTTGAAAAATCTGAGAATTTAGTTTTAGGAACGTCACCTTAACTATATTTTGAAAAACTTAATCGAAGCTTCAAATTAATGACTTAGTCGTAGCATTAGTTTGATTGACATATTTTCCTTGTGCATAATTGGTTGCTAATTGATATACCTGATCGTAGGATATTGTTTAGTTAATCAACAAAGAAAGTTACCCAATCGTAGGAATTTTCGTAATTAAAAGGAAAGCTAGTAAAAATTGCTTATTAGTACGTTCATGTTAATTCACCATAACTTTTTGATGCAAGCATGGCCAACCAAACTAAACGTCCATACATCCTCCATTGATACTTAAAATCTAGTTGAGTTAATTCTAAATTTGCGTAATTATTTTCATTAATTATTCGTTACCATTGATCTTGCTACAAATCACACTCCGTTTATAGTTTTGCTAGGTTTAGGATTCTAGTTATTTAGAGTTTTAGTGTTATTAGAACTCTATTTAATTAGTGTTTTAGTTGAGTTAGAACTTTATTTAGATTAAGAAAAAGGTTATTTAGAACCATTGCAATTCCTTGAGAGATCGACCTCAGAGGTTTGCTTATCACTTTCTACGAGTGATTCGTACACTTGTGAGTACTATAATTTGCACATCAAGTTTTTGGCACTGTTATCGAGGAATTGGCATTTTAAATAATTTTCTTTTTAACTTTTTAGAGTTTTTAAATTAGATTTATTTGTTTATTTATTTTATTATTTTATTTGTTATCTTTTATTCAAAAACACAAAAAATAAAAAAAATAAAAAAAATAGTACTTTTATTGCAATTTCTCTGCTACCTTGATCTTTGTTTGCTTTTTATTTGTGCATGCAGGGTAGGAGGTTACTTAACAAGGAACTCACTCCTTTCATTGACAACATTTATAGGATCAAACACCATCAAAGAAACTCGATAACCCAATTCAAGAGGAAGAAGACCAACAACAATTGCAAGAAGTAATGGGTGACAACGTGGGTAGGTAGATGATGAACAAAGAGTTTGCAAGACCTATCATTGGGACCGTGATTCACAAAAACTTGATAACCAAATTTTGTAATTTATAAAAGCTCGCAAGTGCACGAGTCACTTGTAGTAAGCGACAAGTATACTCCCAAGATCGTCTCTCAAAGGAATTGCTGTGGTTTTTTAAATAGTAAAATGTAATCTAAAACGTAACAATAAAATAAATCCTAAACACTCTAATCAAAGTTTGGGTTGTAAATTGTTTCTAAAATCATAAAAATACTAAAACAATAAAAGTAAGTGCGTGAAAGTTTTGTTGAAACGATGAGATGAATGAGTGTGGGAAATTGGTTAGTAAACTAATCATGGATGACTTGATTTATGTGGTTTTGACAATTAAGCACGAAAAAGTAGAATTTAATGATTATTTTCTCTAACTCTAGAAAATCCCAAATCAATGGTGATTTTTCCTTAATTAACTAATTAGCTTCTTTGATCCAGTCCGTTAATTAGTTAATTAGCCTTAAATCCAGAAAAATAGTTTAATCACCTAATTCAAGACAAATCAATGCACTTAAACTAGGTTCATGCTCAAGAGTGCATAATTGAATTCAGATGGCGTTTTTAAAACTCAACCCTAAGATGTTTCATACATTCACAAATCAAATTGATCAGAAATAATTGATGAACATACGTATTAAGAACAATGACCATGAATCAAATTACTTAATCATAAAATTATCCACACAATCAATCATCCAATCATAGTTACATTACCAAAATCCCACACATAGAGAGTTTAGCTACTCATAATGAAATCCAAATCAATATTTTTCATTACAAATAACATTCTATGAATTCTTAAAGAGAAAAGAGATTACAAATAATAAATTACCCCACTTCCACTTTTCAAACAAGCCCTTGATGTTGGATGATCACCTTCTTCAAGATTGTTGATGGAGCTTCAATGGAGGAGCTTTAATGGAGTAATTTTCTCTCTAAAGAATGTGGAGGAGAAGAAGAAAAACACTGTTCACGAGTTGGTGGAGGCTGAATTCTATATTTTTTTGTTGGAGGCTGAATGATGTATATATAGAGGCTGGGAAAATCATGTGTCCCCTTTAGGTTTTCCTTTTCTGTAAAGGTTTCCATAAAGAATTCGTGCGTGTGTGGCTGGGGGAATTGCAATCTGCACGCGCGCGCCGCAGCGTGCCTTTTTTCATGCCGCGGCGCAGCATGTGATTCTGATTTACGAATAAAAACAGAAACCTCCCCGCCGCGGCGCACATTTTTCATGCCGCGGCGCACAATGTTTTCATGATTTTCATGTTTCAACCCGAGAGCCTCTCGCCGCGGCGCGCCTTGCATGTAACAGTGTACATGGTATGTACATGTATGTACATGCGTTGTACATACTCTGCTGATTATTGATGTAAGGCTTACACAATGAATGGCACCTAATGTAAGGCTTACATATTTAGACATTTTTACTTCATTTTTGCTCTCTTTTTCCACATTTCTTTCCAAACCTACTTTGACCTGCAAAACAATAGAATACCCTCCAAAACAAGATTATATCGAGATTAATTGCAAAATAAACACTTAAAAACTTAACAAATAGTAGATCAAAATAGTGTTCATCAAATACCCCCAAACCTACATTTTGCTAGTCCTCAAGCAAAACTAAAATTAAAAAGCCAAATAACAAAACTAAAATTGAAGTTAACAAAACTTGTCATGCTTCAGTTTCTTTCCAATTCATAACAAACCATTTATGCACCAATTTATCCAACATTTTAACACATCAAGGTTCACCATTTAGATCAATTTTGCTTCACAAGTCTAAATCCCAATACTAAAAGTGTATCAACATTGATTCCCCCAAACCTAGTGTCAAGAATGTGAATTCGGTTCAACTCTAATCCTCACGAGAATTACTCTCTAAATCACACCGATCCTATGGGTTCAAGCACTCATCAAAATATATGCGAATAGAAGTTATGTAAAGAAACGAGCTAATAGGTTTGCATATGATTAAACAAGAAAGGCTCAAAAGTGCATAACATTGATCTCATGAAAGGAATCAAATGATAGGATTTACGAAGAAATCACATTACTAATCTCATGCTTCAATTAAAATCCTTAAGCAAAAACTTCAAGTGTGCCATAGAATGAAAATGCTTTGACTTTAAGGGAACTTATTTCCTATTTCTCTCTTTTTTGTTTTTTTTTTTTTTTTTTTGTATTAACCATTCATACTTGAAGAACTTAGGGTCATAATAAACTTATTATCTCTTCTTCTTTTTTTAGACCTACATACATATGTAATTTGTGAATGGCTACCTTTTTTTATTTGCTATAGGAATTCCCTTTTATTATATTTTTTTTAAAGTCAAACACGAATGAAATAGGCAAACACTTCAAACTTTACTTAAGTCATTTAATCTAAGCAATTCAATTAAGCACATGATCCCTCATTACATGTTTAAAATCCTAACATTCAATGCAAAAACCTATAGAGATCATCTAACAATTTGAAATGATATGAAATGTGTTTAAAAGAGTAGAAGAATATTTATCTCTCCGAATAAAACGTTAAGGGCTCAACAATATTCTCACAAGGTAGTCTCTACTATTCAATTCCTATACACAAGATTTGGGTTCATCTCAGTTTCAACATCAAAAGCATGAAACACAGATTGCAAATTAAAACCGATCCTTACAACAAACCTTAAACATTTTTAAAAAAATCAGATAAACAATGCATAAAGACTAGTTATTCATCAAAAATTGACCAAAGCATGAAAGTGTTGTTACCAACCAAAAATACAAAATGCACCCTAGGAATTATGAATTGAAAAATATTCATTATTCCATGCTTCCTTCCTTTTACAGTATCCCTAATGAAGATCCTTTAAATTTTATGCGTGAATTATATGCAACTGTGCAAACCTTTCCACTGGAGGGACTTAGTGAAGATCAACTACGGATGAGGTGTTTTCCTTACACTCTTAAAGATAGAGCTAAGTCTTGGCTCATGACATTGGCACCTGGTTCTTTGGCCATTTGGCACGATGTTTACAACAAATTTATGGGTAAGTTCTATTCCCATCAAAAAATGTCTGACCTAAGAACAAAAATTGCTACTTTTTTGCAAATGGAAGGAGAACCCTTTCACGAGGCTTGGGACCAGTTCAAATTGCTCTTGATACAGTGTCCACATCACCACTTCCCGTTGTAGTTACAAAATCAATTTTTCTATGACGGATTGACACTACAATGTCAATTCACAGTTGACAACGCTGCAAGAGGAGCTATGGGTGAGAAAACAGCGGATGAAACTTACGAATTGTTTGAGACGTTGGGAGAAAATTCCCAATAAAAGAGTGCTAGAGGAAAAAGAGCTAGAGTCCATGAATTAAGCTCCACTAATGAAATGGCCATGCACCTTGCTGAATTGACCGAACAAGTGCAACTTCTCACTACCTCCAACATGAATCAAATGCCAAAACACAAGGTATATGGAGTTTGTGGTTCTTATGGACACTGGGCTAACATTTGTTCTTTTGCATGTGATTCTTATACAGGTACTAATGAAGAGGCAAATTTAATGCAAGGGTACCAACCTAGACCTTGGAACGACCCTTATTGGAACACTTACCACCTTGGATGGAGAAATCACCCCAACTTTGCTCGGAAACAATATAATAACCCACCATTTGTCCAAAATCAACCATAAGGCCAGAACATTAATCGAAAATTTCCACAAAATAAACCAACTTTAGAGGAAACTCTAAATACTTTCATGTAATCCTGTAGCGGAAGAATGGACTCTATGGAAGCTTCAATGAAAAGAGTGGAAATACAAATGGGGCAACTAGCTGAATAAATGCACAAACAAGAGACAGGAAAGCTGCCCAGTCAACCCGAACAAGCGAAAGTTGTCACAGTTCTTCGGAGAGGTAAGGTTCTTACTAAAAATTTACTTGAACTTTTTAATGATTTATCTTATAGTGCAGGTAACATGGACGATGACAACACCATTTCTAAGGAATTTGGGGAAAGAGATGACAAGCATGAAGAGCCTTCAAAGGCAACAATTGGAGAGTCATCTAGCTCACCTAAGTTACACAAGTCATCAGAGCCATACCGACCACCAGTGCCATTCTCACACCGTTTAAAGGACAGTAAACAAGATAAGTAGTTTTCTGATTTATTTAACATGCTTTTGAAAGTTAATAAAAATTTGCCTTTGTTAAATGTAAATAGGAACGTGCCTTCTTATGCAAAAATTTTCAAAGAACTAAACACTAAGAAGCAAAGGTATGAGCTTAATAAAAGAGTCATAGTGTTTGAAATTGCTAGTACAGTGCTTCAATGTAACTTACCCCCTAAGTTAAAAGATCTAGGTAGTTTTATCATTGATATCACTATGGGGGATAGGAAAGTAGCTAAGGCTATGCTTGATTTAGGTGCTAGTATAAATTTGATGCCTTACTCTATTTTCTTGCAGCTAGGTTTGGGAGAGCTAAAACCAACAACCATGTCCCTTCAACTTGCGAACAGATTTGTTAAATACCTGAAGGGCATGGTTGAGGACTTACTTGTACAGGTAGATAAGCTAATCATACCTGTTGATTTTGTGGTTTTAGATATGCAGGATAACCCATCTTTGGAGCATACAATTCTTTTGGGTAGACCATTTATGGCCACTACCCAAACCATCATTGATGTCCAAAGTGGAAAGTTAACAATGACAGTCTTGGGAAAGACTGTACATTTTAAGGTTTTTGATTCATCTCCTTACCCTTCTATATCTGCTATTGATGAGATTGCTCCACCTGAGTTAGAACTTCAACAACTACCTAAGCATCTAAAATATGTATTTTTGGGAGAGAATGAGACTTATCCGGTTATTATTTCATCTACACTCACCCAAAAACAAGAGGAGAAACTAGTTAGAGAGCTTAGGAAGTATAAAAAGGCGATAGAGTGGAGTATAGGGGACATTAGAGGCAGTAGTCCAGCAATGTGTATGCATAAGATTAATTTGGAGGACGATGTCAAATCTGTTAAAGAAGAAGCACAAAGGAGACTAAACCCAATCATGCAAGAGGTTGTTAAGAAAGAAGTTTTGAAACTCCTAGTGGTAGGAGTAATTTATCCAATTGCTGATAGTAAGTGGGTTAGTCCAGTTCATGTGGTACCAAAGAAATCTGGAATAACCGTGGTTAAAAATGAGAAAGATGAATTAGTGCCCACTAGGATAATTACGGGTTGGAGGATGTGTATCGATTTTCTGAAATTGAATTTATACACCAAGAAGGATCATTTCCCCCTTCCTTTCATTGATCAAATATTAGAAAGACTAGTTGGACACGATTTCTACTGCTTTTTGGATGGTCTTTTAGGTTATTATCAGGTACCCATTGCTCTGGAGGATCAAGAGAAGACAACATTCACATGCCCATTCGGAACTTTCACTTTCAGGAGGATGCCATTTGGACTATGCAATGCACCCGCCACCTTTCAGAGATGTATGATGTCAATCTTTTCAGACATGGTGGAGAAATTCATCGAGATATTTATGGATGACTTTTCTGTTTTCGATAATTCCTTTGATGATTGCTTGCATAAATTGACTTTAGTGTTAGAATGATGCATTGAATGTAATTTGACACTTAGTTGGGAAAAAACGTCATTTTATGGTCTAACAGGGCATAGTGTTAGGACATGTCATATCTAGCAAAGGAATTGAAGTAGATAAGGCTAAGATAGATTTAATTGCAAAATTACCTCCCCCTACATCTGTTAAGAGAATACGGAGTTTCCTAGGACATGCAGGTTTCTATAGACAGTTTATTAAGGATTTTTCCAAAATAAGTCATCCATTATGTAATATACTTTCCAAAGATACTCCATTTGATTTTAATGATGTTTGCCTTGTTGCCTTCAATACTTTAAAGGATAGACTTACTTCTGCACCTGTTATTGTGGTTCCTGATTGGTCTTTACCATTTGAAATCATGTGTGATGCGTCTGATTATGCAATAGGAGCTATTTTGGGGCAAAGAGTGGATAAACGTTTACATGTTATATATTATGCTAGCAAAATACTGAATGATGCCCAAATTAACTACACCACCATTGAGAAAGAGTTATTAGCTGTTGTGTTTTCACTTGATAAATTTAGGTCTTACTTGGTAGGAACTAAAGTTATTGTTCATTCGGATCATGCTGCTTTGAGATATCTATTGACTAAACCGAATGCTAAGCCTAGACTCATTATGTGGATCCTACTTTTACAAGAATTTGACCTAGAGATCAAAGACAAAAAAGGTACTAAAAATGTAGTAGCTGATCATCTGTCTAGGTTAATTTCTGAGTATGAAAATGTTGAGGGTGAAAGTAAGGACACAATCATAGAAACCTTCCCTGATGAACAATTGTTTACAATAGGTCCAAATCCATGGTATGCTGACATTGTTAATTATCTTACTAGTGGCATTTTGAGACCTAACATCACTTTTTAGGAAAAGAAAAGATTTTTCAGTGTTTGCAGGCAATAGTTTTGGGATGACTCGTATTTGTTCAAGTTATGTCAAGATCAAGTCATCCAGAGGTGTGTGCTTGAAGAGGAACATGAGAGCATCTTAACCTTTTTCCATGAGCTACACTACATGGGCCATTTTGGTGGTAAGAAAATGGCCCTAAAGGTATTACAATCTAGATTTTATTGGCCTACTTTATTTAAGGATGCTAACATGTTTTGTTTGAGGTGTGATAGATGTCAAAGGATGGGTAATATAGGCAAACGTAATGAAATGCCTTTGACATCTAATCTTGTAGTGAAATTATTTGACGTGTGGGGAATTGACTTCATGGGTCTGTTTCCCCCATCTTTTGGCTACACTTATATTTTTGTCGCAGTTGACTATGTATCAAAGTGGGTAGAAGCGATACCCACTAGAACTAATGACGCTAACGTTGTTGTTAAATTTTTGAAGGATAACATTTTTAGCAGGTTTGGAACATCGAGAGCGATCATTAGTAATGGAAGCAACCACTTTTTCAATAGGCTTTTTAACGGGCTTTTAAAAAAATACAACATTTCTCATAGAGTGGCTACCCCATACCATCCCCAAACTTCGGGGCAAGTGGAAGTGAGCAACCAAAAAATCAGGGGAATATTAGAATGCACAGTGCGCCCCTCAAGGAAGGATTGGTCAGTTAAGTTGAATGATGCCTTGTGGGCATATCGTACGGAGTACAAAACACCCATTGGTATGTGCCCCTACCGGTTAATATTTGGTAAACCATGTCATTTACCCGTTGAGTTAGAGCATATAGCTTATTGGGCTATTAAAGAGCTCAACATGGACATGGCAAAAGCTGGGAAAAAATGACTACTCCAATTGAGTGAACTTGAGAAAATTCGAGACGAAGCTTACGAAAATTCCAAGATCTACAAGGAGCGTACTAAGTACTATCACGACAAAGGGCTCATCGATAAGTCTTTAGTTCCTGGAATGAAAGTTCTGTTATATAATTCATGTTTGCGTTTGTTTCTAGGAAAACGTCATTCTAGGTGGAGCGGACCATATACAATTACAAATGTACTTCCACACAGAGTAGTCAAGTTGCTCAATTCCAAAACGCAAGAACCGTTCAAAGTGAGCAGACATCGTGTCAAGCCATACTTGGAAGGAGACACCAATTTGAAAAGCATCAAAACAATACGTCTCCACTATTCATAGACACGAGAGTGGCCACGTCTTGCTAAGACATAAAACTAAGCCCTTAATGGGAGGCACCCACTCGGTATTGTATTTCTTTCATTTCTTTGTTCATTTTATTTCTTTCGTTCTTTTTTATCATATTTTTGTTTTTAAAAGTTTTTCATGGCAATGAGGACATTCCCAAGTCTTGGTTGGGGGTGAATGCGTTGTCCGTTTTAAAAAAAAAATCCAAAAATTCCAAAATTTTCAAAATTCATGTGTGCACCGCGGCGAGGTAAATTTGTGCCGTGGCGAGGAACGTTCTGTTTCATGCACAATTTTAAAAATTTTGTCCATGCCATGGCGGGGAAAAACTTGTGCCACGGGCCCCTTCAAAAAATTGCCAGAAAAGGGCAGCTCGTGGATTCAAAATCATTTCAAACAAAATTTTCCCTCACTTTCTCACATTTTCTCTCAAACACGCTCTGCTTTTCTCTCCAAATTCTTCCTAACTTCTGAACAAAATCAAAACTTTACTCAACCATTTTTTCATTCTAACATTGCAATCACTTTTTCCCCCATCAATTTCATCAAATTTGGGGCTTTTTCTTCAAGGGTTCAATTGCAATCCCAAGAGGTAAATTTTTTCACAATTATATCTCAATTTAGTAATAATTTTCTGGAATCTGTGAATTGTGTGTGAAATTTGGATTTAAGTGAAAAATTTGGATAAGAGGGGAATAATTTTCGGGGTTTTTCTGCGTTTTTTGAAATTGATTTGTGGGTGTGAAGTATTTTAGTATAAGAATTGATATGGCTCCAAAAAGAAAGGCCGATGAGGGTAGTCGTTCTAAGGGAAAAGGGAAAGTAGTAGAAGAGCGAAATTATGTCGCCTCTCGGTTTGTTAGTCGAGAGACACAAGAGTGGTACGAAGGTGCCGCCAAAAGAAATAAGGGATTTGTGAATGAGAGAGGTATGGATTTTGGTCAAGTGGGCATAATGGGAATATCTGATAAAATTGGGGCGTTAGGATGGAGG
Organism: Elaeagnus macrophylla; assembly: GCA_029378325.1. Lineage (NCBI taxonomy): Eukaryota > Viridiplantae > Streptophyta > Magnoliopsida > Rosales > Elaeagnaceae > Elaeagnus > Elaeagnus macrophylla. The sequence goes on from CM055653.1 coordinate 5,549,764, forward strand.
AAATTTGGGCACGCCTTGGAGGCGGGTGTAAGTTCGTTAGTCTGGGAATTCTACGCGAATGTCCCAGAAGCTAGAGATAGAATGGTATGGGTGAGGGGCGTTGAGGTTGTGATGAGTGCTCGAAAAGCACTAATATTTCGTGATTTATTGTGCTTAATTGTTTAAAAATAGATTTGTTATTATTGTTTATTTGACTATTTTTCATAAATCTATCAATTCGGAATCACGAGTATGTTTTAGTGTATTTCAGGTATTTTTAGCATCAAAATGAGTTGAATAATGCAAACACGCAAAGACGGAACACTTACGACGCTCGGATCACGAGTTACGGGCAAAACGAGACAAATATGTAAGCCTTACATAACGAGCTAGCACATATGTAAGGGGGTAAATATGAAGAAAGGAAGGCAACGCGCGCCGCGGTGAGGAAAATGTATGTCGCGACGAGGAGCTCCCGGGTTTCAAGCAATATTTCCAAATTTTGTGTTGCGCCGCAGCAGGAAAAATGTATGTCGCGGAGCGCCTATTCCTATTGCAATCAGGATTTGTGTAAACCCTTACATCTATAAATACCCCCATTAGAATCCTCTTTCAATACAACTTTGATACAACTTTTACACTCTACAATTTGGCGAACAAACAAGACATTTAATCAGTTTTAGGAGCTTTGTCACATTCAACGAAGCAAAAGAAACCATATGGTGAATGTTTTATTGATTTAATATAAACAAATTACCTTTTGATTAAGAGCATGTTTAGATATTTAATTATAAATTATCATGGGCCAATTTGAGATTCATAGTTAGGTTGAAAAATTTGAGAATCTAGTTTTAGGAACGTCACATTAACTTTTTTCCGAAACACTTAATTGAAGCTTCAAATTAGTGACTTAGTCATAGCATTAGTTTGATTGGCATTTATTTCCTTGCGCATAATTTGATTGCTATTTGATATACCCGATCGTAGGATGTTAATTAGTTGATCAACAAAGAGATTTACCCCGACCGTAGGCAGTCTCGTAATTAAAAGGAAAGCCGGTAAAATTGTTTATTAGAACATTAATGTTATTTCACCATTACTTTTCGATGCAAGCATGGTCAACCAAACTAAACATCCATACATCCTCCATTGATTATCAAATCTATTTGAATTGATTATTAATTTGCAATATTGTTTTCGTTAATTGTTCGTACCATTGATCTCGTTACAAAACAAAACACTTTTTACAGTTTTATTAGATTTAGGACTCTAGTTACTTAGAGTTTTAGTTTCACTAGAACTCTATTTAATTAGTATTTTACTTGCTTTAGAACTCTATTTAGATTAAGAAAAAGGTTGTTTAGAACCACTGCAATTCCTTGAGAGACCGACCTCGGAGGTTTGCTTGTCACTTTTCTACGAGTGATTCGTACACTTGCGAGTACTAAATTTATCACATCAGGTCCCCTTTAATAGAACAGTCATAAACTCCTACTATGGGTTGAGGGATATCCAAAATAGCGGGTATGAAACCTACTTAACACAAATTGATTACGATGAGGTCATAAATACCCTCACCGATGGTTACGCGGAGTGGGAGTATGAGGGAGATATGGTAAACATTTTTCAAGCCAAGCACCTTAGGACCCATTCCGGTATTTGGCAGTACTTTGTGTGTTCTCGGTTAATGCCAACCCGACATTATAGTACTGTCGATCAGGAGTGGGAAGTTCTGCAATTTGCCAAAGAGACCGACCGCTCAATAGATGTGGGAATGGTAATCCAACAAAGAGTTGTGTACTCAACTGAGCATCACAACATCAGTTATTTCTTTCCCCAACTGATCACCGCCCTATATGTCAAACATGGAGTCTGATACGACACGGGCGAGGTTTTATTGCAACCAAGTGAAACATTAACCTTTGTCTACATGCAACACCTGACAAGTAGTACAAAAGCGGGATAAGGTAGTAGGAAGGGTGAGGGTACCTCTTCCAAGAATGCTACTACAAAAGACAGGTTGGTAAATTTAGAAGCAAAGGTTAATAAAATACATGAGTACTAGACTCAACAACAAGCTTGGTTCAGAGATCAAATGAAGTATCAACACGAATACCAAGCTCTACTCCACCGAATGATAAGCTTCCAGTTGACACAGAGTGGAGTAGACCTCACCCAATTTGGCCCAACTCCACAGTATTCAGGACGTGATTTTGTTTTCAGACGACCGGAGGACCAACCCGAAGATGACAACGAACAACCTGAAGATATGGAGGACTGAGCCTCCCAATTGTATTTTCTTTCTTTTATTTTCATTTTCTAGTTTAATTTTCTTTTTCTTTCATTTATTTTATTTTATTTTATTTTTATTTTATTTTGGATTGTTTAAGAATTCTAATTAACTTTGTTTAATGTTTTTGGCTTTCACTTGCTTTAGTTATTATTTAAATTTGATTTGAGTTGTGATGCATATATTTAGAGATTTCATGCATGTTTCTTGCACACTAAATGCTACATGATGAGAAAAGCAAGGAAAAATGAACCAGAGCGTACGTGTAATGTACACAATCTCATACGAAATGGGGGTAACTTCTCTCACTTCTTTACTTAATTTCTTTTGTTTTTCTTTTTAACATTGAGGACAATATAGAGATTAGGTTAGGGGTGGGAAATGTACTCTATGAGCATGAATTTAGACCAAATTTTAAATTTTAACTTTTGTCACTTGAATTTTGTTAGGATAGTGCCGTGTCCACTTGAGTCATTCTAGAAGTCCATGATATTAATATGATTGTAATGACGGTGATATATGAAAGAAATTAAATTTTTACTTAAGTAAAGAGGCACATAAATGTTAGATTCATCTAGTTTGAGGATTTTTGTGGTATATGTGGTAGTTTGTATGGTTAGTATGACTGTTTTTGGTTTGTGTAATGTGTGCATGTTTGTATACACTTTAAGTCTCAACGAACTCTAGAACTCCTTTGAAAATCCATTAAAGCAAAATAATAGAATCAAATGCCACTTAGAAAGTGATTTAGGCCATCTTTGGACCGTTTAAACTTTTCAAGCCTCCCCGTGTTGTTTTATCCATAGTAACACCCGTGAACTCAACATTGATATATACATTGTACTACCCTTAGCGATAAGAGTACTCAATGTAATAATTGGTTTTCATGAGCAATTATATTGTATATGTCTTGCTTTGATATAAAAAATAAATTAATAATAAAAAAATTAAAAAAAAATTGAATAATGAGCAAGAAAAGTACAGAAAGAAAATCAAACAAAAATCCAAGGGATGTATGGAATTTATAAAATAAGAGGATGCAAAGGAACATTTGGGTAGAAAAAGTTGAATAAGTTTGTGAAAGAAAAAGTACTCTTATCCTATTGAGAATAACATTTTCGTACTTTCATAACCACACACCTAAACACAACTTGCAAGCTTAATGAAGTTCCATTGATTCTAGGTAGTTTGATTTCTTTATTAGTGGAGATGGATTTGAAAAGTGAGCTTATGGAGGTTGTAAGTGCAATTTTCACTCATATTTTACTTGCACGATTTTGAGATCTAAAATGTAATCTATGAATATCATGCAAAACACCATCAGATAGTGTAACTAACGGGCTTGCGGTTTGATTGGTTGTTCAAAAGCCAATTACTAAGATGGGTTTGATATTTGGACTGTTTTTGAGCTTAAATGATTTTTAACTATTTCGTATGCCATTCGTTATTGACAATTTTTGAGACATATGCATGGATTGATTCAAGTATGTTTAGAGTCTTTATTAGCTTTGAGAGTCGTATGATGTTTGTGGGTGTCATCACTGAAAACCCTCACGAGACTATAACTCGTCCACTAGGGCCACCTAGGGGTTTAAAGGCTTGTTGCATGTGCTAAATGCAACCGTGACAATCTACGGCAGTGATTTAGGTTAGTTTATTTTATTTGTTTTATTTTAATTTTTAGATCGCTCCACTTGCTAGAGACTAGCAAGAAGTTGGTTGGGGGTTGTGATAAGTACTCGAAAAGCACTAACATTTTGTGATTTATTGCGCTTAATTATTTAAAAATAGATTTTTTATATATTGTTTATTCGATTATTTTCATAAATCTATCAATTCGGAATCACAGGTATGTTTTAGTGTATTTCAGGTGTTTTTAGCATCAAATGAGTTGAATGGTGTAAACACGCAAAGACAGAACACTTACGGAACTCGGATCACAATTTACGGGCAAAACGAGTCAAAATATGTAAGCCGTACATGACGAGCCAGCACATATGTAAGGGGGTACATGTGAAGAAAGGAAAAGCAACGCGCGCCGCGGCGAGGAAAATGTATGCCACGGCGAGCACCTCTTGGGTTTTGACATTATTTCCAAATTTTGTATTGCACTGCGGCGGAAAATATTGTATGCCGCAGCGCGCCTATTCCTATTGCAATCAGGAATTGTGTAACCCTTTACATCTATAAATACCCCTTTTAGAGTCCATTGTAAACACAACTTTTATACACTTCAATTTTGCGAACAAACAAGAGATTCAATCAGATTTTGGGAGCTTTTCCATACTCAACAAAGCAAGGGAATCAATTCTAAGAATCTAAGAAACCATTGACGATCGAAGATCAAGCTTTTGGAGAAGAATGCCATCCAATCCAATAGCGGTATTTAGATATAGGGTTTTCTTCTTATTATAGAATTTTACTTTTCTTCTTACTTCTATGAGTGTATGTTTAGATTATATTTATCTATGAATTTTAATATGAACATGTTTCATTATGGATGTTTAGTTTGTGTTGCCATGTTTGCTAGAACTGTTGTGGTGAATGTTTTATTGTTTTGAAATAAATAAATTTACCTTTTGATTAAGAGCATGTTTAGATATTTAATTATGAATTTTCATGGGCCAATTTGAGATTCATAGTTAGGTTGAAAAATCTGAGAATTTAGTTTTAGGAACGTCACCTTAACTATATTTTGAAAAACTTAATCGAAGCTTCAAATTAATGACTTAGTCATAGCATTAGTTTGATTGACATATTTTCCTTGTGCATAGGTTGCTAATTGATATACCTGATCGTAGGATATTGTTTAGTTAATCAATAAAGAAAGTTACCCAATCGTAGGAATTTTCCTAAGTAAAAGGAAAGCCAGTAAAAAATATTTATTAGTACGTTCATGTTAATTCACCATAACTTTTTGATGCAAGCATGGCCAACCAAACTAAACGTCCATACATCCTCCATTGATACTTAAAATCTAGTTGAGTTAATTCTGAATTTGCATAATTGTTTTCGTTAATTGTTCGTTACCATTGATCTTGCTACAAATCACGCTCCATTTACAGTTTTACTAGGTTTAGAATTCTAGTTATTTAGAGTTTTAGTGTTACTAGAACTCTATTTAATTAGTGTTTTAGTTGAGTTAGGACTTTATTTAGATTAAGAAAAAGGTTGTTTAGAACCATTACAATTCCTTGAGAGACCGACCTCGGAGGTTTGTTTATCACTTTCTATGAGTGATTCATACACTTGCGAGTACTATAATTTGCACATCAATTATGTGTGATGCTTCTGATTTTGCAATAGGGGTTGTTTCAGGACAACGAGTAGATAAGCGTTTGCATGTCATTTACTATGCTAGTAAAACTCTTAATAATGCTCAACTTAACTACTCAACCACCGAAAAAGAATTATTAGCTGTTGTATTTTCTTTAGATAAAATTGGATCTTATTTGGTAGGATCTAAAGTAATTGTGCATTCGGACCATGCAACTTTGCGGTATTTGTTGAGTAAACCGAATGCTATGCCAAGATTAATTTGGTGGGTTTTACTTTTGTAAGAATTTGACTTAGAGATTAAGGATAAAAAAGGAACTAAAAATGTTGTAGCTGATCATTTATTTAGGTTAATTTCTGACTTTGACACTGTTGAGAGTGACAAAGAGATTGATATTGTTGAGACTTTTCCTAATAAACAGTTATTTTCTATAGGTTAAAACCCTTGATATGCAAACATAGTGAATTATCTTGCTAGTAGTTTGTTGAGGCCTAACATTTCTTTTTTCAGGAAAACAAAAGATTTCTTCATGTGTGCAGGCAATACTTTTGGAATGACCCGTATTTGTTCAAAATTTGCCAAGGCCAAGTCATCTAGAGGTGTGTTGGAAGAGGAGCATGCTAGCATTTTAACCTTCTGCCATGAGCTTCACTGTGGAGAACATTTTGGCTATAAGAAAATCGCCATTAAGGTACTCCAATCTAGTTTTTATTGGCCTACTCTGTTTAAAGATGCTTATGATTTTTGCATGCGTTGTGATAAATGCCAAAGGACTGGTAACATAGGTAGATGTAATGAAATGTCTCTGACATATAATCTAGTTTTTGAATTATTTGATGTATGGGGAATTGACTTCATGGGTCCTTTTCCCCCTCTTTAGGATTTAAATATATTTTGGTTGCAGTTGATTATGTGTCCAAGTGGGTAGAGGCTATACTCACTAAATCTAATGATGCGAACTCTATTGTGAAGTTTTTAAAGGAAATAATTTTTAGCAGATTTGGGACACCGAGGACAATAATCAAGGATGGGGGAAGCCACTTCTATAATAAGCATTTCAATGGATTGTTAAGCAAGTACACCATCACTCATAAAGTGGCCACTCCATATCATCCACAAACATTTGGACAAGTTGATGTTAGCAACCGACATATCAAGGGTATTTTGGAACTTACGGTGAGACCTTTAAGGAAGGATTGGGCTTCAAAGCTCAATGACGCATTATGGTCTTACCGTACGGCGTACAAGACACCTATTGAGATGAGCCCATACCGGTTGATTTATGGAAAGGCATGCCATTTGCCCATTGAGCTTGAGCACAAGGCCTATTGGGCAATCAAGCAACTAAACATGGACTATCAAAAAGAGGGAGAGAAACGTTTACTTCAAATTGATGAGCTTGAAGAGATTCGAAATGAGGCTCATAAGAATACTAAGATTTACAAAGAACGTACCAAGTGTTCCCATGAAAAAGGGCTCGTTAGTAAGTCTCTCTATCCTGGAATGAAAGTACTTCTATTTAACTCTCATTTTAAACTTTTTTCAAGAAAGCTTTGATCACGATGGAGTGGACCATACCAAATAGTTGAAGTATTCCCTCATGGAGTAGTTGAGTTGTTAAATTCAAAGACGCAAATAACTTTCAAAGTGAACGGACATCGTGTAAAGCATTACTTGGAGGGAGTCATTCCAATGGAGATGTGGAGTGCATTGAAGTGCATGCACCTTAGATCCAAACATCATCTTGCTAAGACGTTAAACTAGGCGCTTGGTGGGAGGCAACCCACTGTTTTAGGTAATGTCTTTCTTTTCTTTTAGATTAGTTTAGTTTTAGTTGAAAACCTTGATGACAATGTTTAGTTTAGGATTGGGAGTGCAAATTGGTTTGTAACAAAATTATCATGCTTTTGGTTAATTTTTGATGAATAATCAAGTCGTTATGCATTATTTGTCTGATTTTTAAAATTTTTGCAATCTTTGTTTCATGCTTTTGATCTTGAAATTAAGATGAACCTGAATCTTGTGTTTAGGATTTGAATAGTGGAGACTACTTTGGGAGATGATTATTGAGCCTTTAAATGCTTCATTCTGAGAGTTAATAATTTTTTTACTCCTTTAAACACCTTTCGTATCATTTCAAATTGTTAGAAGATCTCTATAGGTTTTTGCATTGAATGTTATGATTTTAAATATCTAATGAAGAATCATAGGTTTGATTGTATTACTTAGATTAAATGATTTGAGTAAAATTTTAAGTGTTTGCCTATTTCATTCATGCTTGACTTTAAAAAATATAAGGGAATTCCTATAGCTAACAAAAATGAACCAAAAGTTGCCTTTAAAAAATTACACAAGTATATGGGTCCTAAAAAAAAATATTATTATGACCCTTAAGTTCTTCAAGTGGTGAAATGGTTATTATAAAAGAAAAATAGGAAATCAATTCCCTTGAAGTCAATGGATTTTTTATTCATTCTATGGCATATACTTGAAATTTTTTGCTTGAGGGTTTTAATTGATGCATGAGATTAGTAATGTGATTTCTTCATAAATTCTATCATTTGATTTCTTTCATGAGATCAATGTTATGCACTTTTTGAGCCTTTCTTGTTTAATCGTATGCGAATCATTAGCTCATTTCTTTACATAACTTCTATTCGTATATACCTTGATAAGTGTTTGAACTCATAGGTCAGTGTGATTTAGAGAGTAATTATTGTGAGCATTAGAGTTGAAGTGAATTCATATTCTTAACACAAAGATTGGGGGAATCGATGTTGATATGTTTTTAGAATTGGGGTTTAGATTTGTGAAGCGAAACTGATCTACATGGTGAACTTTGATGTGTTAGAATGTTGGATAAACTTGTGCGTAACTCTTGTTTATAAATTGGAAAGAAACTGAAGCATAACAAGTTTTGTTAATTTCACTTTTTAGTTTTGTTATTTGTCTTTTTAATTCTAGTTTTACTGTAGGACTAGCAAAATGTAGGTTTGGGGGTATTTGATGAACACTAATTTGAACCTATTATTTGTTAGTTTTTAAGTATTTATTTCGTGATTAATTTTGATATTACTTTGATTTAGATGGTATTTTTATGCTTTGTAGGTTTAACCAATGTGAGATGAAAAGTGGAGTTAAGTGTTCAAAAAGAGCTACAAAATGTAACCCTTACATTGTATTTCATTTACTATGTAAGGGAGGAATAAATTAGAGCAGAACTACGTAAGGCTTACGTAGGAATCAACAACTATGTAAGGACCCTTACATGACATTACAACATTGTCTGCCTCGTAGGAGAAAGTGTGTGGCGCAACATGGAGCTCTCGGGTTGCATTATGAGAAATTAGAAAAACATCACACGCCTCGGCAGGGAAAATTACGCGCTGTGGCAAGGGGGTTGATGAGTGCTCGAAAAGCACTAATATTTCGTGATTAATTGTGCTTAATTGTTTGATATATAGATTTATTATTATTGTTTATTCAATTAATTTCATAAATCTATCCATTCGGAGTCACGAGTATATTTTAGTGCATTTCAGGTGTTTTTAGCGTCAAATGAGTCAAATGATGAAAACACGCAAAGACGGGACACCTACGGCGCTCAGATCACGAGTTAAGGGCTAAACAAGACAAATATGTAAGCCTTACATATTGTACCATTACACATGTAAGGGGGTAAGCATGAAGAGAAGGAAAGCAATGCGCACCGCGGCGAAGAAATCATGCGCCGCAGCGAGGGTCTCAACAATGCATGTAAAGTCATGTACATTCCATGTACACTGTTACATGCAAGGCGCGCCGCGGCAAAGAAATCATATGCCGCGGCGAGAGGCTCTCGGGTTACATGCTAGGAATCCAAAAACATTGCGCGCCGCGGCGAGGAAAAGTTATGCCGCGGTGGGGAGCTCTCGGGTTTTTACATAATTTCCAGAATTTGTGTTGCGCCGCGGCGGGGAAAATGCATGCCGCGGCGCGCCTATTCCTATGTCAATCAGGATTCGTGTAAACCCTTACATCTATAAATACCCCCTTAGAGTCCCCCTTACACACAACTCGACCAATTCGTACACAACTCTTAAATTTCACAATTTTGTCACCAAACACTACATTCAATCAGTTTTGAGAGCGTTGCCACACTCTAACGAAGCGAGAGACACTATTCTAAGGATTCAAGGAAGCCAACGACGATCGAAGATAAAGCTTACGGAGAAGAACGTTATCCAATCCATAAGCGGTATTTAGATCTAGGATTTTCTTGTTGTTATAGAATTAATTCTTCTTCTCTTTTTGTTAAATATGATCATATTTTAATTGTCTATGAATATTAATATGAACATGAGCGGCTAGTTTAATTATGGATGTTTAGTTTGTGTTGCCATGTTTGCTAGAATTGTGTATGGTGTATTTTATTTGGAATAAACGAATTACTTTTTGATTAAGAGCATGTTTAGATATTTGATTATGAATTATCATGGGCCCATTTGATGTTCGTAGTTAGGTTGAAAAATCTGAGAATTTAGTTATAGGAACGTCACCTTAACTTTATTCCGAAACACTTAATCAAAGCTTCATTGTAGTGACTTAGTCATAGCATTAATTTGATTGGCATGTTTTCCTTGCGCATAATTTGATTGCTACTTGATTTACCCCCGCCAAAGGCAGTTAATTAGTTAATCAATAAAGAGATTTACCCCCGCCAAAGGCAATCTCGTAAATAAAAGGAAAGTCGGTAGTTTTGTTTATATAGGACGTTCATGTTATCTCACCATACCTTTTCGATGCAAGCATGGTCAACCAAGCTAAACGTCCATACATTCTCCATTGATATTTGTTTTAATTGAATTGATTGTTTACTTGCGATCTTGTTTTCGTTTGATTATCGTATGATTGTTCTCGTCACAAAAACAAACAACCTTTTTACAGTTTTACTTGCTTTAGAATTCTAGTTACTTAGAGTTTTAGTTTCACTAGAACTCTATTTAATTAGTCTTTTATTTTCATTAGAACTCGATTTAGATTAAAAAGTTAGCTATTTAAAACCACTGCAATTCCTTGAGAGACCGACCTTGGAAGTTGCTTATCACTTTACCACGAGTGATTCGTACACTTGCGAGTGCACATTTTAACACATCAGGGGTCCCTATTTTGGTGGGTAGCGCAGACATTTAAAGCGCACCGCGACCCGTGCATCAATTTTGCACTTAAAGCCTCTCCAGCTCACACACTAGCACACATTTCAGACCTAACCTAGAAATATATCACAAAAACCCCTCCTCTAAACACAGCGTGAATGTGCCATTTTTCCACCATCCACCACCATCTTCTTCAACTTTCTAGAGAGAGAAACCACCATTGATGCTCCATTGAAGCTTATTCAAGACCCAACTTAGAAGAGGTGACCATCCAACTCCAAGAAGGATATTACAATAGTGGAAATAGGGGTATCTCATTACTTTTAATTTCTTTTCCCTCTTAGATTTTTAAGAATGTTATTTTTAATAGAAAATATTGATTTAGATTCTATTATGAGTAGCTAAACTGATTGTGTGGAATTTAGTGATGCTCCCATGAGTAGGTGAATATTTTTATGATTTAATTTGAATTAAAGTGGTTTATGTCTTGTTCATTGTAGATTAATATCTGTGTTCATGGTTATTTTTTATCATGTTAATTTATGAACATTAGAGAATAAATTAGAATTATAGTCTTTGCTTAATTTAAAAATCTTGAATAAGAACCTAATCAAAGTACATTGATTTGTCTTAGACTAGGTGGCTAATTTGATTTCCTACGTGCTTATTCTAATTGATTGATTAACTGTCCGGACCAAAGAGGTTAATTAATAAATTAAGAGAAATTCTCCATTGCTTTGAGAATTTTTAGGGTTTGTTATGAAAAGTCGATAAATCCAACTTTCATGCTTAAATGTAAAACTCTCGTAAAATATTCTATTTGTGATTGGGTAGCTAGCTATTTTTTCACGCTTTTTCGTCTTTTCACTTCAACCTATCTTTTTGCTCATTTATTTTAATTATCATGAAACTTTTACAATTTTAATTTTCGTTCAATCAACAAACTTTGTTAGAGTATTTAGGATTTATTTTTGTAATTAATGTTTAAGAAACAATTAAAATGTTTTGAAAACCACCACAATTCCTTAAGAGACCGACCTCGGAGTTGCTTATCACTTGCTACGAGTGATTCATACACTTGCGAGTATCTATAATTTGCACATTAGATATTTGAGCCAACTTTTCAACAACTTCAGGTCGAGCAAGAAAATTTTTTAGGGGACTAAATTTGAGAAAAATGATGGTGTGCGATTTGAAGTAGTGTCTGAGTTTTCGTTCAGTTACTTTGAGAGGAAATGCCAACTTTTCCAAGGCAGGGGATTTTCTTCGTGAGTTTGTCAAGATCTAGCTAACATAATATATGGGATGTTGAACTCTTTCCACCAATAGGACCACACTAACAGTCCATAATGTCACTACTAAGTAAAAGTACAAAGTTTCATTCGAAAAAGGGGCTCATTAAAATCGTAGCCTGCCCTAGGTACTCTTCAATTGTTTTGAAAAGCTTGCTTGCATTCTTCATTTCAAAACACAGATGTATTTTTTCGTAACAGTTGAAAGTAGGGAAAACTTTTGTCAATACATCTAGAAATAAACTTGTTGAGGACGATGATACTTTCGTTCAACTATTGTATTCCTTTCAGATCTGAGGGTGACTTCATATTGATTAGAGCCTTAATTTTGTAAGGGTTGGCCTCAATTCCTTGACCTGAGACTAGATACCCTAAGAACTTCCCTGAGGTGACACTGAATATGCATTTTTAAGGATTCAACCTCATTTCATAATTCCTTATTACCCCAAACACCACTTTTAAGTCCTTGACATGATCAACATGATGTTCAATTTTTACCATTATGTCATCTATAAAGGCCTCCATATTTCTACCAAGCAGATCGTTGAACATACTGTTGACTAGCCTTCGATAGGTTGCCCCCTCATTCTTTAGACTAAATGCATTTTCGTGTAGCAGAAAGTGATAAAAAATTTAAAGTGCACGAGTTAGTGTACAAGTGATAAGTATTTAAAGAAAGATTTTTTCGTACCCACGAGGCTTAGATTATTAAGGATTTGAGTACTGAACTATGATTACACTAAATTATGTAGGCCAATAAAAATTGATAGCTAAAAATAATAAAAATAACAAAAATATAATATTTACAAGATTTGATGCAACATATTCACTCTAACTAATTAAGTGTAAAAGAGTCATAGGAATCTACTTTCCCTTAATTTCTTACACATGAATTAATTTATTATCCTAAATAATTCAAGATATGGTATTTGATATATTGTTCTACACAAGCATGCATTTCTCTTTCAAGTAAACTACAAACAATATAATAATTAATCTACTCACACATGTTACCTATCACGCTAATTAGATTGCATATTACTCATTACGACTGCATTTATGGACCACATACATACGAATTGTACATCTTTGCCCAGAAACTATGCACATTATTTAATCAAGACATATAATTAAATACTTATCTCAAAGCAACATAATTGCCTCTATGTATAATTTCCAACTAGATAATTACTAACATACAAATTAGATTAAATAAAGTATCCAATGTTATTTAATCATAACTAATAATTAGATGGTCTCTCAACATTCATCACCTAATTATCTCAATAGATTGAAAGTAGTAAAAACATATTATTGAAATATTACAAATTACAAAGGAATAAACTAATTCATTGCATAAAGAAATTGAGTTCAACAAGACCCTAACAACATCTTTAGCTATTCATAATCATATAATAATAAATCTCAAAATTGATAAAACATACAAGAGAGAAAATAAAATATAGAGGTAGAGAAAGGATAAACCCAATCTCTTGGCGAATATCAACCCCAATATCTTGAATCTTCAATCATTCCCTTGAATTGCTTATCTCTAAACCTACTGTCTCTTTTTCTAAAGATTTAGCTTAGTGGTGAAATATGTTTCTTTGGTTGCTAAGAGGTATATTTATATTCTAAGTATTTTCGGAAACAAAAAATTGTAACCTAAATAGGATACAAGAAATTTGGCATGTTTCATGCACAAGAAGAACAATGCATGCCATAGCTTGAATAAGTGCGCTCTATGGCCTAACATTCTCGAACTCTTTAGCAACTATAGGCACTACGGCCTGAGAAAATTTGCACCACAGACCAATGCTCTCGAAAATGTTCCTCCACATAGCACGTCGCAGCTTAGATAAAGTTGCCTCTCTATAGCCAGTGTGTGTCCAACAACTTGTGTGTTGCAATCCATATAAATACCCCATCACGGCATGATATAATTTTTCCCATTTTGGCTCATTTTTACTCTATTTTCCATCCTTCCACCTAACATTGACATAGTTGAACATAAGTTAAGCCATTTTAACCATATTGAGTCCAAAATAAGACATATGGCTAGCTTGAAAGTAGCTAAATAACTCTACTTACGTAGATTATCGCACCCCTAAACTTGATTATTTGCTTATTCTCAATCAAATCTAAAGGTAGCATTAAAGAACAAGACATAGACCAAATCTGGGTAGCATATTCATAAACACATATCCTCTAATACATTCATATTTAATTAAAATTATCTCGTTCAAAGATTGTATAATCCTATTATAAAAAGGTTCACATTTCATCAATCAACATTCTATTACTACAAAGGTATGCAAGATTTTTGATGAAGTGATTTGTGTGTGTGAATTGCACATGATGTCATTCAATGCACTCATGAAATAACTTATATGAGCAAGCCAATGGACTAAGTCTTAAACACATTTCATATGTCCACTTTTCTCACACCTCTCGACTAATGTAAATTATGCATTTTGCTAAACATTAAAAGGACCTTGCATGCTTGTAATGTAAGGCTTAGGTGGGGTAGATAAATAGTGACATTTGGGCTCTTTCCACACCTTAGCTTGCTTTTAATTTATCATGTAATATTTACTATGTAATTGAGCTTTCATTAAACCTTTTAGTGCACCCTATCTTATTATAACATTTTACTTGTTCTCAATCAAAACTAAAATGAAAAATAAATCCCGAATAACTTATGTAAAATATAGACGAATGAATAATGAATATATGACAATCATACAAACATGAATAGTAACTATTTCGGCCCCTCAATAGTCACACAAGGTAAGACTCCACATAATTGTTGATCAACCAAACATTTAATCAAAGTTTAGGCATAGTTTCTAAAGGAATGTTTCATGTGTATTTGTAATATCATTTCGAGTAATCTCATCACGCTATTAGATAAGCTCATGTGAATAAGCAATGAATTTAAAGTTTGGTAATGATAACAAACTTTATAAGTTCACTTTTAGCACCTTTCTCAAACCGACCAATTAATAATAAATTAATTAAAGGAAATAAATTATGGGTAATTAAATCATTCAATTACATTAAATCAATTAAAAAATTGTTAAAATTCAATCATGCATAAATGAGTTTAACATAATCCCTAAAATAATGGGTCCAGCTCATAAAATGCATATTCAACTAAATCAACATCCAAGAGTAATTATAGGAAATTATAAGACATAATACAGAAAGAAAATATACTAATGGCTCCTTGGTGGCCCTTAGAACTTCAATCATCCAACTTCATCTCTTTCTTGAGCTCTCTTGTTTCCTCTTTTCCTAGACCAAAAATCGAATCTCTAATTTCTCAATTGGGATTATTTAAATAATACTAATTAAACTAGAATTAAAATGATATTTGATGGTTAAAATGGTGAATGAAGTGATGGAATGGATGAGGGATGGAAATGGAGGTGTGTGGAGGTAGAAGAGGATGAACAATAGTGAATGGCCCACAAAATTTTGTGCAAAAGGGGATAAAATAGGTTTAAAATGCTCAGATCAATTTATGGCTATTGGATCATCTAGAAATCAAGGGTTGAGATGAAAAGAGTGAAAACAAGCTTTAAAATAGAGTTGGCCAATAGAAAAATAACATATGGCAAGTGAAATTGGTGGAGCGAATGCAAAGTTGACACATGGCAACACGAAGGGAACTGGTCAACAAATAGGCTAAGCTGGCGCCTCACGATGCTCTACAATTTGCTAGTTACACTTGCTAGCACCGTAGTGAAAGAATTTTTCCAATAACTATGTGACACTTGGCAACGAGTAAGCAAGCAGATAGAAGACGAAATGAACATGGAGTTGACACCTAGCGCCCTCGGTTGAGCTAGCTAGCATTGACACATGGCACTTTGTAATTCGATCGTATGGATTGTGTGTCGTCCAGCTATCTTCCACATGGATTGATATCTCTAAGAGCATTCCAAACACTTCTATATGCATCCATCTATTTAAAAAATTCATAAAAGATTCCCTAAAAATTCTAGAAAATTTCCAAAAAATATGTTTTTTTTTTATTGTGTTTTTACCATTTGACATAGAAAGGTCATATTTAAATATTAAGTTAAAAAACACCATTTATTTATTTAAGAAGTTAATGTAAAGCATGAAAATAATATAACAACTATGTTTTCATAAAGACATCATACCCCTAAATTTAATATTTTGCTTGTCCTCAAGCAAAACTAAATCGAAACTAAATATTCTAAATAGGACATAGATTAATTATTAATGAACACATGACAATATATACAAGCATGCATAACAAACCTTTCAGTCTCTCAAGTGTTGCGCATATCACACAATAAGGAATTTTATATAACAATTGAACAACAAATGCATTCATTCAAATGTTTCTTTAGTTTTTAATGAAATGCATTGCGTGTGTGTGTGACATGTAATTCCATGTAGTCTTTTCATGCCCTAGATAGGCTCATGTAAACATGCAATGAAGATTAATTTTAAATCCAAGATAACAAGCTTTATAGGTTTATGTTTCGTTCCTCTCTCCACTAATGTAGATGAATATTAAGACAAAGATCAATAAGACTTCATTAGGCTTGTAATGTAAGATTTAGGTAAGGGTAGGAAAATGGAAATATTTGGGCTCAAAATTATATCTTAGCTCACAAATGCACCCCCAAACTTGTTTCTTTCTTTTTCTTTTTCCTTTTTTTTTTTTTTTTTTTGGTGTAGCACTCTTTTTTCAATTTTTTTTTAGAAATGCACCAAACCTTCCAAAATCAAACCAAGCATGCAAAACATAAATAAAGAAGCACATATGCTAAAGGTGTGAAGGGTAAGTAGGACATATTATTTTGGGTAGGCTATCAATGTGAGTAAAAGGTAAACATTTAGCTCAAATAGGGTGACTATTGATGCATAAATACAAAGTAGGCTCTAAAAGACTCAATGGTCCAAAAATGGCCTAAATCATTTTCCTAGCAAGATATTATCTAGGATTTTGTCTTTAGAGGTGAAAAAGCAAATTCTAAAGCTTGGAGACTATAAGCATTCATCACACTACGCACACAAGCTTTCTCTAGTCAACACTTCAAATTATACTATCCTAACATTTGTGCACAAAATGAAACATCTTAATTAAAACTAAAATGATACAATCTAGATAAATACATGTATCTCAACGATCATATTTCATTCCACATCATGCTCAAGGCAACTACTATTATCATTTGGTCCATACTTAATTCACCATTCACCACAAATGCATGAATATATCATTAAAATGTTCAAAAATAACCATTTATATGTCACACACAAAAATAGCCTAAAAATAGCAAGAGAATTGAAACAAAGAAGCAGTGTTTTCTCCACCAAACTTAAATCTCACATTACCCTCAATGTGAACAACAAAAAGAAACACAATAAAAATAAGCGTTAAGAGAATTTCCTATAGAGGTATTCAATCTCAACAAATTTGATTTATCCATATGAAGCATCATGGTTGCCTCCCTCTTGCTTTATTCATCTACAAAAGTAAAACATAATAGATAATAAACCAATGGGTTGCCTCCCACCAATCATCACATTTAAAGTCATCGACTAGACTATCCAATAAGCTCATCATGGTGGATATAACTTGTGGTAGTTCAAGCATGTACCCCAACTGGCTTTTCAACATTGTTCAAGATATTTTGGGCCACTTTATAAACTTATCATTCACTCATCTAACCAACCTTGACTTTAGTCATTAAAGACCCGATACTCTATAAAAAAAAATTCTTCTACCAGACCACCATACTTTTTCCTCTTTAGCTTCTACCAAAGCCAATACTTCTCTCACCCAAAATTCATTTTCCTTCTTGGTTTTACTTGTCAAGTCAACTTCCTTTATCTTCCTCCCCAAGCAAATTTGGGGGCTCTAATGAGTTAAATATTTTAAAAATTACTTCTTCATCTTCAATTCTCATTATATGCTCCCCTTTTTTCACATCAACTAGAGTATGACCCATGGCTAAGAATGGCCTACCAAGGATGATTGGCATTTTTTGATCATCTTCCATATTGAAAACAACAAAGGCTGCCAAAAGTATTAAAGTATCCACCTTTACAAGTACATCTTCCACAATCCCCAAAGACTTCCTTTAGGATCCATCTTCCATTTAAAAAGTGATACTGGTGGGTTTTGCCTTCTTTTTCTTCAAGCCAAGTTTCATGAAAATCGACTTAGGCATGATATTCACACTAGCTCCCAAATCACATATTGCTCTATCAAAATCTCTTGTACTAATACTACATGGGATAGTGAAACTACCTAAATCTTTAAGCTTAGAAGATGATCTCCTTTCAAGTATAGCACAACACTCCTCTATAAGCACTATTGTTCCATCACCATCCACTTTCCTCTTCTTAGTCAATATTTATTTCATGAATTTCACATATAATGGTGATTACTCCAATAAACTCACTAAAGGAATATTAATATGAAGCGTCTTAAAAATTTCCAAAAATTTAGCAAATTCATTATCAAGCTTCTCTTTCTTTTAAAAATGTGCAGGAAATGATAAAGGAGAAGTGTAAGGAATGTTATACAATTGAGGTGTGAGAGGTAGTTGGGTGAGCTTTTTCTCCATTTGCATTTTCTTCTTGGCCACTTCTTTCTCTCCAACCTTCTTTTGTTTCATAGATATGACCTCCACAATTTTCTCTATGATTGTCAACCTCTAACCCCAATTTTCTTCCACTTCGAAAAGCTATGACTTGAAAATTTTCTTCTTTTATTATTGGATTATTTCTTATTTTACTTGGAAGCATTTCTTGAGGGCTTCTACTCAAATTCCTTGCAAGTTGCCCAAATTGTACCTCAAGGTTTCTTTGACTTGCTCTCATTTCTTCCATGATTGATTGTAAACTTTGAACTGTTGACTTTATTCCAAGTGTTGATGATGTCAAAGGCTCTATCTCATTACCCAACTTTTCAACTTTTGTAATGTTCTTTTCAAATCTTGCACCATAAATTTGTATAAGTTGACCCATCATGTTTTCAAGTGAAGGTTTTACCTCTTGTATTTGTTAGAATTTTTTTTAAGTGGTTTTCCATTAGTTGACAAAGCAACACTTTGGTTGGTGCTTTGGTTGTTATTTCTCACATATTTCACCTCTTCGTATTTGTTAGAACCAACATCTTTTTGATAGCTTCCTTTACATACATCACAAACATTGAAGGGCTTTTGCATCATATTTTCTCTCACTAGTACAATGTTCTTGACTATCCTTTCCAATAAAGCGATTTGACTAGACATTTGATCGAATAAGGCCAAATTAGCATTTACCTCATTGGTTTCCATGGTTTTTCTTGGTGGTGAACAATCATAATGATTTTGAATCATTTTTCCAAGATGTTGATTGCTTCATCTTTCGTTTTGCTCATTAATGTCCCACAGACGGCGGCATCAAAAATTGTGTGATTGGAACCCAACAAACTATTGTAAAAAATTTGAAGTTAAAACCATGTTGGAATACCATGGTATGGTGATCATCTCATCAATTCCTTGAATCTTTCCCATGCCTCGTACCTTGATTCACCATCAAGTTGTGTAAATGAGATGATGTCCTTTGCAAATTTGTTGTCATAGAGAATGAAAAATATTGGGATAAGAACCTTTGGGCAAGGTCCTCCCAATTTGTAATTGAACCCGCCAGTAGAGAGTATAGACAACTTTTTGCAATGTCCCGTAAGGAGAATGGGAATAACTTTAACCTTTTTGCATCTTCAAATAATCCATCTTGCTTAAAGGTGTCATAGGCTTCAACAACGTTGGCCAAATGAACATAGGGATCTTCACCATGAATGCCACCAAATTGAATGGACACTTTAATAAATTGTATGATGGTGGAATTTATGTCAAAAGGAGCAAGTTGTTAAATCTCAACCTAGTCATTTTATTTATAAAACTAAAAACAAATAAAAAGAAATTAAAAGTAAAAAGGTCCAAAGTAATGCTAACTGTGACTAGTATTGATATCATCTAACACAATAATTGACAATCTCTGGCAATGGTGCCAAAACTTAACATGAAAATTGCAAGTGCACAGGTCTTATAAAAATGATAAGTATTTCGAAATATGATTGACGTTCACCCGAGGATTGAATTATTGTACAAATGAGTACCAAAATTGTGTCATGCTACCATTATTTGAATTATGAAAATTGGATTATAAATAAATGAAAACAAATCTAATAAAAATATGCAATTGAATTGAATTAATTAAAACTATCCACAATTGAGTAATTTATGAAATAAGTGAGTTCTAGATCAAAGGCACATTAAATATGCATGTAAATATATTGCATATAAGTAGTCATTTTGCCCTCCCCTAATTACATGTTAATTATCCATAGACTAATTAATCACCAATCCACTCTTTCAAGCTAGGTAAATTATCCTCAAAATAATCAATTAATAATAAATTAATTGAAGGCATTAAATTATGAGTAATTAAATTATTCAATCATGTTAAATCAATTAGAAATTGTGAAGATTCAATCATACGTAAATGAGTTCAACAAAAACCCTAGAACGATGTCTAGCTCATAAAATACATATTAAACCAAATCAATATTCAAGAGTAATTATAAGAAATTACAAAACATAATAAAGAAAGAAAATAACCTAATAGCTCCTTGATGGCCCTTGGAACTTCAAACATCCATCTTCATCTCTTTCTTGAGCACCCTTGTTTCCTCTTTTGCTAGACTCAAAATCGAATCTCTAATTTTCCAATTGGGATTATTTAAATAAAACTTATTAAACTAGAAGTAAAATCGTATTTGTTGTTCAAAATAGTCAATAAAGTGATGGAATAGAAAAGGGATGGATATGGAGGTGAGTAGAGGTAGAAGAGGGCGAAAAATGATAAATGGCCCTCAAAATTTTGTGCCAAAGGGAATGAAAAAGGTTTAAAATGCTCAGATCAATTTTTGGCTATTAAATCATCTAGAAATCAAGGGCTGAGATGAAAGGAATGAAAATAAGCTTTAAAATAGCACTGGACAGTAGAAAACAACACAAGATAGTTGAAAAAGACTGAGTGAATGCAAAGTCAACACATGGCAACGTGGAGGAACTGGTCAACAAAAGGACTGAGCTTGCGCCACACAATGCTATACGATTTGCTGGTTACACTTGAATGGCACCGTAGTGACATGATTTGTCGAATAATTGTGTAAGATGTGGAAATGTGTAAGGTAGTGGACAGAAGATAGAATAAATGTGGAGTTGACACCTGGAGCCCTCAGTTGAGTTGGCTTGCCTTGACTCACAGTGGGCTATAATTTGATCATATGGATTGCATGTCATCCAATTATCTTCCATGTGGATTGATCTCTGTAAGAGAATCCCAAACACTTTTATATGCATTCGCCTATTTAAAAATTTCATAAACAAGTCCCTAAAAATTCCATAAAATTTTCAAAAAATATGTTTTCATCCCTTTTTACCATTTGACCAAAAAATGTCATATTTAAATATTTTAAGTTCAAAAACACAATTTATTTATTTAAACAAGTTAATATTAAGCATGAAAATGATGTAATAATAATATTTTCATAGAGTTATCAATTTCTTCTTTCACATTGCACGCCTCAACCTAGATAAAGTTGCACATATGTCCACCAACTTGTGCACCATGGCCCATATAAATGCCCCACTATGACATGATATAATCTTTCCTCTTTTGGCTCATTTTTACTCTGTTTGCCATCATTCCACTTACATTGACACAATTGAACATAAGTTAAGACATTTTAACTATATTGAGTCTAAAATAAGACAAATAGCTAGCTTGAATGTCGCTAAATAGCTCTACTTTTGTAGAGTTATAAGATAGTTCCTTCTTCAGTGATGAAGGCAGATTTCTCTTCATCTTTCGAATTCGTATGGATTTGATGATAGCTAGATTATGCATCAAGAAAAATCATTAGACTATAACCAACTGTTGCATCCACGAGATGCTCTATGCTTGGAAAAGGACAAAAATCTTTGGACATGCATCACTCACATTGGTGAAAGCAGCACACATTCTAGGCATTCCACAAGCTTTCTTGACCAATCTACATTTGATAACTAGGTCGGGTAACTAACTTCCCTGATGACTCTCATATCCTTCAGAGTCCTTACCTATGCTCATGTCACTTCGTTCTACACTCTAGGAAATCTTATTTTCTTCTGTTGTACTAGCTTCTTGCCAAGGTTGACATTTAACTTATGGGTAATGAATTCTCACTTTATCCAGAGCATGCCCTTGGGTTTCTAGAAAAATACATCAACATTATTTTTAAGAAAAAGAATGAATTTTTTTTTACATCCTCTATGAGATTCATATTCACTTTCAGTGCTCGGTTATTCCCCTCGTCTATCTGCACGAGCTCCACTTCATCAGTATTAATATTTCCAACAAAACCCCCCCTTTTCTTTGCTTTAGCTCAACAGACCTATACTATAGTTGCTATTTTGCCCCAACTTCTTTCATTGTTGCATAGTTACAACCCCGCACTTTTTTCTAATCTCCATGAACTTCCAAGATTCCTTTATCCATTGGATATTTTACAGCTTGATGATAGGTTGAAGGAATGACCCTCATCTTGTGAATTCATGGTCTCACCATAATTTAATTATAATGTTCAGGCAAATTGATGATCAAAACATTTGTCATCACCGTTAACCCCATGCCATAATGGGCAATTTGATTGTCCCTGCATATGTTGTGCTACTATTGAATCCAACTAGCGACATATCTTTTTCACAATATCTTTCCATCCAAACCTTAATGCATGTAACATTGAAAGGAACAACAGGTATACCAAACTACCGATGTCAACTAAAATACTTCAAACGTCGCATCAGCTTCCTCTCAATGTAATCACCAATGGATCCTCATGCGACCTAGCTACCTCGTCTTCTCCTTTGAACCTTATTATCTCTAATTCTAGAATTCCTCGTAGATGGTAGACACTGACTCCCTCTGTTCCTCTAGCTTCTCTTGAGCATCTTTTGCACACTATTAGATTCAATGTTAAATCCCAACCTCGATGAATAGAATGGATAACCTTGACATTCCTATCATTTTGTTGCCCAGTGCCCTAAGAATTAGCCTCTTCTGTTAGGGGTACTGGAAATAGGGGCACATTCCTTACCTGTTGAGGACCACCAGCTCTACTTTCATCATTCACCAAATCCCTCAAATACCCATTTGACAATAACTCCTCAATCTCATTCTTAAGATGTCTACAATCTTAAGTATCATGATTAATATCTTTATAAAAAGAGCACCACCTGATTGTGTCTCTGTGTGTTGCTCTCATCTGTTAAGGCCATTTAACATTTTGCTCATTTCTCATTCGAAGTACATCACTTACCCTTAATAGTGGTCCTCGGTGAGGCAATAATGACCTTCCCCATGATTCGGAGTTTCTATTCCACATGTTTCTACCCTTGAATAAAGGCCTTACAAATTGCTTACTCCTCGAGCTATTACTAACACCTATTTTATTTGGGCTTATCTCCCAATGTTCCTTCCCTTAAAATGACACCCAAGAATTAACATTTTCTCTTTTCACCAGGCTCAACTCCCTTTCTAGTTTGACAAACTTTCGAGCCTCATCTTGTGCTTCTTCTATAGTTTGAGGCATCATTTTTGTGAGTTCTGCAAACAAGCCAGAATTCTTGAGAACTCCTTTACAAAATGCTTATATTGCTAAAGAGTCCGGGAAATCAAAGATTTCAATCTTTTCCTCATTGAACCTCTTCATGTACGTCTTCATGGATTCATCCATGCCTTAAGTGATCAAAAATGTATGGTGGCGCTCTTTCCTCATGGGTTTATCGCTAGCATAATTCGTGACGAACATTATAACAAGCTTAGCAAATGACTTTACCCTACCTGGCTCCAAATCACAAAAACACTTTTGTGAATCATGTAGAGTATTTGCGAACAATATACACAACATCACCACTCTTTTCCAATGAGGCAAACTATTGGGGGCCATGCTCATTTGAAGAGCAGAACGTGGACAATAGAATCTTTAGTTCCCTTATAGCTCGAGCATTTCGATGATACAAACTTCTATTGGGGTTCACTCAATTAAATTTCTTTTGAGAATAGGGAGCCGATCAATTTCTTACAAACCCTATCCAAATCGAACTGAGCGTTGCCAGTACTTTGCTTTTTAATCTGCTCCCCTAGTAATAAAACCTTGCTCTACTACATTAACTTTTCTTCAAGAGCAACATCAGCCTATCCCCCAAGCATTTGGACTTTGGGCTCTCTACCAACATTTTTTCTTAACTCAAGATATACTCGATTTCGAGCTATTTCATTATATGATTTCCTTTCTCTTTCATTCTTGGCTATTATTTGCACTACCTTCTCATATTCTTCATCTTCTCATGTTTCAGCAATTTGGGCAATATCAACCTCTGGTGGTTGGAGCCATTCACTAGTTAACACTTCCACTTTTCGCCTATTTGTTTTCCCTTCTCATTTCCACCATAGATCTTTTCATCTCCGTAAGCTGAGGTAATAGTTCTTAATAGGGTCTCTTACTTCATAAGTTCTGACTGCAAAATTTCCCTCTACTCTGATGTTTACCTTGGGCACATTTTTCACAGCTCCTTCTCCTTGACCATAAGTCCATTTTGTTTCATGGCTCTAGTCTCCACCATATTGTTGGTACGATTTGAAGGAATGACGTCAGAATATTCTTTTCTATGATCACTATTCTCATACTCAAATCTAGTATTAGCAAGTGAATGGACCAAATCAAATTGTTGTGTCTTTGAATCATGTGGGCCCCAAAATGTTGGGAGATGGTTTTTGAGAGAGAAAGTAGAGAGATTTTTGGGAAAGCAATAAATGAGACAATAAAAGATGATGGCTCAAGGCTTTTTATTGGGTATATATAGGGATTCCATACACATGTCATATCTTATTGAGGTACATTTGTAATTAACACACCAAAATAACAATAATAAAAATAAAAACTAAATGTTTTATCGACCTTGAGGCCGACACAAAAGCAAACCTTGACCTCGAGCATACAAGTGGTCGTCACTGGAAACGACCTGTCAAATCTGGAGTGTAGTAAAGCAAGAAATTGTAAACAATGACGACCTGTAGACCATAACATAGATAGGGCTTAACCCCGAACACTTCATAGGTCAATGTGCAAACAATAAGAATTGGACTAAATGACACGACACGGACCTCCACCTCCCAATATTGTTAGGAATAGTTATTAACCATACTAAAAACATTTTCAAAAATTTTTGCCAACAAGTGTCCCATAGGACCTCTTTTGCTATGTTTAGATGATTTTTCTCAATTTAAGAACCAATCCAAAAATATTTCTTGTTGTAGTAGAAATTAAGTTTAAGTTTGAACTTCTTTTATTCTCTGCTTTTTAAAGTTTCACCAAATTAATAATTTTATGTAAAAACAAAAAATAATTACAACAACTAATAATATTCAAGGTCTTCCTTATATGTGCATAGGTAGACAATTGGTCACAGATTTATCAGTGTAGAGGAGGAACAACCACTTATTGCAATTCAAATGCTCAAAACTTGAGAAAGCAACAATAATCAAATAAGATTGGTCAAGGTGGTTATATTTAAGTATTTAAGGTGTTAAATGAATATATATATATATATATATATATTGGATATGATCAATAGCTCTAATTATTAATTTAATTTTTACATCACCATTTTTTTACAGTTGAGATTTAAAAAGAATAGAGAGAGAAAATAGGATAAATCTCAATCCTTAAAAACTTATAGTGTAAAAACTAAAGTCATAAATTGTGTCTTCTAATCCTATCCCTATATATAAATGTTGCTGCAAAAAATAACAAGGAATGAAGTTACCAAAACAATTATTTGGGTTGAGTCGCATACTAGATCGCTCTCTTTAAGACATTTCGTGACTCAGCTCAAGATGTGCAAGCATACTCAATCCCTTTGTCCCAAGGATAAAATAGTCTAGAAAATCACATCTATTTCAAACATTCACTACACTGTTAAAGATCGGAATGATAAAGCTGAAAATTAAAAAGTTGCTAAAAAAATAACGAAAAAATAAAATGTTTTCGTTGTTTTAGCTGCTGCTGCTATTGTTGTAAAAAATATTGAGCAATGAACCTTTATTTATTAGAAAAAAACTGGTAACGGTCATAAAAATAAGTGTAATGAGCATTTTGTTTAACTGAGTCTTATCTGATGAAATTAAAAAAATAATTAAATAAAATAAAGTATCACCACACTCGGCCAGACGGACATTGGCAATGCGCATGAGAGGTAGACTAACAATTGCTTAATTCCTCTCCCCTTCATGAAAGTGGGTACCCCTTAGAACCCAACCTCAAGTCTAATTTCAATATCTTACAAACACCTCCAAAGAGATGTAAAAAAGCGATGTAGGATAATATGGAGGGGATAAACTCACATAAACACTTTTCTATTTTTTTTTTTAAAATCATATTTTTCCAACAATATTTATATAATAATTTCCCCCTTCTCTAACTCTCTAACTCATCTTTATTAACATTTGGACAAGTTGAATTTGTTGCCCTCAAATGCTTATTTGTAGGTGGAAGCCGAAAATGATTTTAATAAAGAAGTCTATAATGAGTTGGATTAGTCGAAAAAATACAGAAACTGATATATCAGTATTTGATGGCATTAAATATACTACATAACTGGAAAAAAACTAATAATAATTTTCAAAATATAAATAATAAATTCTTGACATTTGAAAAAATTACTAATACTTTAACGATCAGTACTAAAATATTTTATATATAGTAGTGTTGGACCCATGCTTATATATGATTTGGTCATTTAAACTTGATAAATATATATTAGTGTTAACATTGAAGAATAATCATTTTAAAGATTAAAAGAAAAAAATAATGTCTTTAAATATAATTTTTTAGGTTGCTTTTATTATAACAATGTGAAAATTCAATATAAATTTTTTTTTTAGAATTGTTTAGAGAAATAACCTTAAAACAAATAGTTAATTAATTTATTACTTTACTTAATTATATAAATAATAATCACTATTTTATGAGCAATAGCTAAGGAAGACACTAAGACTTAAGTCAAAATTTTAAATAAAATAAAAGTTAATTGTCTTAACATTTACTTTTTTGTCAATACTTAAACAGCATGAATTCGAGTACGTCAATGACAAGTATATGCATGAACATATGAGTGTGCAAACATTTATTTAAAAACAAAAAAACAAATATAAATTATACATTAAAGAATTCAAGTTTTATTTATATAATACTCAATAGTCGCTTATTATAAACTAACATGTAATTCAATATGACACAAAAAGTGACCAAAAAATAGTTAAATAACTTACGAGCTTTGTTAATGTTATGCTAATCACTTGTGTTTGTCTCTTATCGTGCAACAACAGGCTACCCCTTTTCAAATATTTATATATCAAGAGATGTTGCCAAAAAGACTATTGGCTTGTACTTCAATAATATATGCTCTAAGTGACTACTAAGAAGACCTGAGTTCAAATCTTGTTCAAAAGATTGTGTGCATGTAATATGCTATTTAAAAAAAGTTTATGTATAACATGTTATTTAAAATGAAAGAATAAAATAAAATAAAAATAAGTTTCCAAAAGAGTTGGGGCCATTTTTGTAATATCAATATAAGATAATAACAAAGTACTTCTCTTTTTAGAATAACAAACAACTCCTCTTTTTACACTTTTTAAATTGAGAAAAAGAAATAAGTTTACAAAAAAGTTGTCACACATAAACTACATGATTTATTATAATTAAGGTGAAGGATTAAATTGTAAAAATGTTTGTGTAATTAAAATAATTATCAAATGATAATAATGTAAGTACAATATACAGTAAGATTATCAAATCTAACTATGCAAGAAATTATGATATATTAATAAATGGGCATATTTGTATTTAGTATTGTAAAAAAATAATAATTAATAATTTAAAGACAATATACAATAAAACTATTAAATATAACTATGCATAAAAATATGGTATATTAGTATAGAGAATGGCTCATGCAAATGTGAAAGTGATGGCACCAATTCTCAAGCTCATTAAAGAGAGACCTATGCAATCTAGCATGCCATCCGTGGCTATGGTTGAAGTGAGGGGTTTAGGCTTGATTGATTTGGAGCTTCCTACTATGACCCCATCAAGGTCATAGTTCGTTCCAGACTCATCGAAGCTTAAGGTGTTTGTATAGGTTGATGCTCGTACACTAATTTCACATGCGGAGCAATATACCAAGGATTGAGATATGTGATGAGTACCCAAGTTGGGCTAGAATTATGCTTGGAGTTCGTGCAGGCAGACTTATGTGAGGCATTATGATCTCGAGATAAGAATTCAAGACTTTTAAGAGTGCGCTAAATGCTGCTTCTATAGTGTGGGTCATAATTGTGTCGGCGCAAGAGTTGGCCAAGAAGTAAGTGGCAAGGATGGAGGATGTTTTAGCCAAGGAGAGTGAGGATGCTTTGGCCAAGGAGATTGAGGGTGATAAAGGTCCATCTTAAGGTACATGGGAGAGTGGAGGTGCACAATTCTGTTATGTTCTATTTCGACCTCCTTTTGATGTACATTTTCACCAACTTTTTAGGACTTGATGAACTTTTCCTTTCGTTTAGTGGACCTTAGCTTTGTACTGACCTTTTGTGAACAATTTATAAATTTTCTTTTAATTTAATTTCTACTTAGGGTATATACTACATCTTTTTATTTTTATATGGAATGTTCTTTTCATTTCTGTTTGGAAGTATCATTGCATTTTTGTTTCTGTCTTGCATTAGGATTTTCATTACAAAAGAGCATGAGTGTTCAATGTACTTTCTCCTCATTACAAAAGGAGAGAGAGTGTGATCGTAGAGAGGTGTTGGTTTGGGATGGAGCGTACGTGGCTATTCAAAAAATGGGACCTGTCTAGTAGGATCCAACCCAGACAGCAACTTATGTGGTCCGCCATATTTGGCCTTACTTGTGAGGTTATCCTGTCCAGCTAGCCTCTAAAGTCAAACTCATATTAGGGCAGCTGCTGTTAGGCCAGCCTTTTTTCAACTAGCCCCCAATTTGGCCAAGACCTATTCGGATGCTCATACGCACTTTTCAAGTTAGGTGATTGCTTTAGTTCACGTCTTATAGTGCAATTGTTTGCTATGATGCAGCTTTGTGGCAAAAAAAATTAAGTCTAGATGACTTCTTGGTGTACCCGTACTGTTTGCCCCCTTTTTGGGGTGCTTGCAATAGTCAAGTAGTTCAAGCATAAAATTTTTAACTTAGAAAATTTCTAAGATTTGGAAATGGCAATTATCTTTCTGGAAGGAGCTTATGCATTATCGCTTATGTTGCGGTGTCTCTTCATCATCTTGGCTAGGACCTATGGTCCTTTAGTTGCGTCATACTTTTTACTTGCGTGTGGTGGGAACAAGAACTTGGAACGATTCCTTGACCCTGGGCTGGAAAACGATGCCAGTTTCGTAAGTTAGTCGATGCTGATGACAAGTATATAGAGCTTGTAAAGCTATGTTTGGCAAAAAGCCATATGCGGGGCAAAAAGACTATCACTAGGGTGCGGTCCATCTATGGCTCGCTAGCTTTTGCTATTGCCGTTCTACATATGGGAGAGGTTCAAACTTAGAGATGTAAAATTGTACTAGTTGAAAGCCGTCTGTGGGGTACAAAGCCTATCACTAGGGTGTTGTTCATTTGTGGGGCACTAACTTAGCCGCGCTTCCATCCACATGTGATCCAATGGTAAGTAAAGCTATCTTGGTGCATGCCAGCTACGAGATGCAAAGCCTATTGTAAGGGTGTCTCCCTTTAGTGGCACACTAGCTTGGCTACCCCCTTGCTCACAAGTAGGGGGATAACAGTACGAAGATTTTCTGCTCTTCGTCCTCTATGGGACAAAGTCACAACTCCTTTATTGTAAGGTGTCATGCCTAGCAAACTTTTTGAAGTCTGGGCTACCCTTTGGGGTTGCAATTTCCACTTTAGAAACGGGCGAAAAACTTAAGTAGATAATGATACATAAGGAGGCTGTCATAGCCTAAGTTCTTCATTTATTTCTCCAATAAATAAGATAACATAGAAAAAAAATTTGGCCAACTAAGGCTCATATTTTACAAAGAAAATATGACAACTAAAAAATTGAAATTCTATTTTGATGTGGGAACACTTTTTCTTCTTCCATTACTTTGGACTTTATTTCTATCCCATGTAGACCCACATGGCTTAGCACTCTTGATAACTCTATGAAAATGGAGTTATTGATATCCTTTTAAATTTATATTTACATATTTTTATTCAATAAATAGGATATTTTGTGTTAAAAAAGCTAATTTTAACTTTTACAGGTTAAAAAAATAATAGGATTTTTTAGATTTTTTAAAAAATTTTAAATGCATATGGATGTACTTAGCAACTTGGTTGGTTATAGTTCAAAACTTCAAGTAGCCACTTGTTGGCCAATTCTGCACCACACTAGCCTGCCAAAACCAATCACTATGCACCACGTCATCAAAAATGCCACGTTTCTCCAAACTGTTCTCCATGTGTCAATTAGGCATTGATTTCAAAAAATCATTGTGCAGTGCTAGCCCTACGCCATGGAAGCTACACCTGCCAATTATCGCTCGCCATGTGTCCATCTAACACCACAGCTTGACATATAGGACTCGCTACCTCAGTTCATCCATCGCCCAATCTCATGATGCCACATCATTCGAGTGCCACGTGTTGCCTGTGTCAGGTCTGCCCTTTTCAACACCACATGTCACAATTTGATGCATCCACTCCATTTACTCTAACAGTCATGATTTGATCTAGATTTTTACACGAAGGTTTGCACTTAAAACCAAACAACAACCCCAGTTTTTGATATTGGGGGCTAGATATAGAGAGAAACTCTCTATCAATTTTAGGAGCTTTTAGAGAGAGAAAAAGCATAAAGAGCTATCTTGGATAGAGATGGTAGTGGCTCGGATTTAACCTGATCCAGTCAAGATATAATTCGATCCAAAATGTAAAAGATCCACCCTAAATGCTCCAGATCATGAGTTTGATCCACGGATCATGGATACCCATGATCTGATCTACTAACTCTTTTTTTTTTCTTTTCAAAATAGACCTTTTTTTTTTTTTTTTAAGTGTAAGTATAATGCAAAGAAGTATCAAATACACAAAGATGCAATATTGATAGTATTACTATGGATCTACTCAACTGTTTGTTTGTTTACATTTTAGAAATTATATTGCTTAAAAGATGCACTATTGATAGTGTTACCAAATATGCCTCAAATTTGAACAAAATAAAAGTATCAAATGCACAAATTACTCCAAATAACTCGGCCAGTTCTTTTTGTTTATCTAACAGCTTATACCTTTAATATAAAGCACCAAGTATTCAATAACATAAAGCTTAAAAGTCAATCTTCTAATCCAATGCAAAAGCAACTACCACATATTTGTATAAAATCTACTTAATTGCTTCACCTTCCTCATTCTACAAAACACCAAAATTTATACCCCTTATCGTTCTCATCGGTCACTTAATAGTACTACATCTTGTCAAATAAGCAAGCACGATAATTATTAATTTTAAATTTTAGTTTCAATTCACTTTTAGCAATAAAGATTGTACCCCATCTTCTCCATTTTTCTCGTCCATATCTTCAGCTTCATGTTTGGGAAATTTGTAAGCAGTTTTATCTGAAAGAATTCAAATGAATGTTTCGAAAAATAAATGTTTGGAAAAAAAATACTTAAACAAAAAAGGTAAAATGTAAAATGGAAGTAAAATATAAGATTTATCATACCATCCATCTCTGCCCATAACCAATCTTGAGCACACATTAGAGCTTCTATTGTGTCAGGGTGAAGTTTACTATGATGCTTTGACACAACTCTCCCACCAGCACTGAAAGCTGATTCTGAGGCTATAGTAGACACAAGTATCACTAAAATATCTCTAGCTAGTCTTTGTCAAATAGGATATTTGACCCTATTCATCTTCCACCAAGCTAGGATATCAAAATCACAAGAGCTTCTAATGCTAGAGTGAACTAGGTTTCTAGGTAGAATTGGTTCCTCTAGGTAAATGTCCAATTCAGACTTAACTTGATCATAACATGTTCTTGATACATACAAGTCATAGTCTGACAAAGCATAAACATAATCCATAGGAGCAATATGTCTTGAAAGTGACGAGGCCTCTACATGTCGATTAGGTTCCTCTCTCCTAGCTTGATCCACTTGTTGATATTCAATAAACAAGTTATAAAACATGTCACATAGTCTAGTAACATGCTCCCAAATGCAATCCTATAAATCTTGGGAAAATAATACTCAATCAATCTCATCTTGTACCTTGGGTCTAAAATGGTTGCCACACCCATAAAACCATTTAAGACATCCAAATATTTTTCAAATTTAGTACTTATACTTGATGCCATAGTTATGGTATTTCACATGTTCTGATGTTTTCCAACTTAATAAAAATAACCTAACGTCACAAATCTTTGGAAACACTAAGTTGGCAGTAGGATATTTAGTAATGTAGAACATCTCAGTCACATTGTAGAATGACTTCGTCCTTTTGCAAACCTCATCAGCTAACACCAAATTAGTATCAAAAGGCAAGGTTTTATACCAAGTATTGATGTACAAATTATAGTACTCGCAAGTGTACGAATCACTCGTAGAAAGTGATAAGCAAACCTCCGAGGTCGATCTCTCAAGGAATTGCAATGGTTCTAAACAACCTTTTTTTTAATCTAATTAGAGTCCTAACTCAACTAAAACACTAATTAAATAGAGTTTTAGTAACACTAAAACTCTAAATAACTAGAATCATAAACCTAGTAAAACTGTAAATAAAGTGGGATTGTGAGCAAGATCAATGTTGTAGAACAATT
This sequence comes from Elaeagnus macrophylla, assembly GCA_029378325.1. Classification (NCBI taxonomy): domain Eukaryota; kingdom Viridiplantae; phylum Streptophyta; class Magnoliopsida; order Rosales; family Elaeagnaceae; genus Elaeagnus; species Elaeagnus macrophylla. The sequence goes on from CM055653.1 coordinate 5,582,728, forward strand.
AACGAAAACAATTACGCAAATTCAGAATTGACTCAAATAGATTTCAAATATCAATGGAGGATATATGGACGTTTAGTTCGGTTGGCCATGCTTGCATCAAAAAGTTATGGTGAATTAACATAAACGTGCTAATAAACAATTTTTACTGGCTTTCCTTTTAATTACGAAAATTCCTATGATTAGGTAATTCTCTTTGTTGATTAACCAAACAATATCCTACGATCGGGTATATCAATTAGCAACCAAATTATGCACAAGAAAAATATGCCAATCAAACTAATGCTATGGTTAAGTCATTAATTTGAAGCTTTGATTAAGTTTTTCAAAATATAGTTAAGGTGACGTTCCTAAAACTAAATTCTCAGATTTTTCAACCTAACTATGGATCTCAAATTGGCCCATGAAAATTCACAATTAAATATCTAAACATGCTCTTAATCAAAAGGTAAATTTATTTATCTCAAAATAATAAAACATTCACCACAACAGTTCTAGCAAACATGGCAACACAAACTAAACATCCATAATAAAATTAGCCACTCATGTTCATATTAAAATTCATAGACAAATATAATCTAGACATACACTCAAAGAAGTAAGAAGAAAAGTAAAATTCTATAACAAGAAGAAACCCTAGATCTAAATACTGCTAATGGATTGGATGGCTTCTTCTCCAAAAACTTGATCTTCGATCGTCAATGGTATCTTGGATTCTTAGAATTGATTCCCTTTCTTCTTTGAGTGTGGAAAAACTCCCAAAATCTGGTTGAATCTCTTGTTTGTTCGCAAAATTGAAGTGCATAAAAGTTGTGTTTACAATGGACTCTAAAGGGGGTATTTATAGATGTAAAGGGTTACACAATTCTTGATTGAAATAGGAATAGGCGCGCCACAGCATACAATATTTCCCGCCGCGACGCAACACAAATTTGGAAATAATGGTCAAAACCGGAGAGTTGCTCGCCGCGGCATACATTTTCCTCCCCGCGGTGCGTGTTGACTTTAGTTTCTTCACATGTACCCCCTTACATATGTGCTGGCTCGTTATGTACGGCTTACATAATTTGACTCATGTTGTCGGTAAATTGTGATCCGAGCGCTGTAAGTGTTCAGTCTTTATGTATTTGCATTATTCAACTCATTTGACGCTAAAAAAACCTATAATACACTAAAACATACCCATGATTTTGAATTGATAGATTTATGAAAATAATCAAATAAACAATATATAACAAATCTATTTTTAAACAATTAAGCACAAGAAATTACGAAATGTTAGTACTTTTCGAGCACTTATCAACTATTAAGTTGCTTCATATGAGGTAAGACATTACTATAAGCTAAAGCAATCGATAACATGACATAGGTTGAATTCTACCATATTTTGCAATCAAGAGCTAACTTCTTTCTACAAGGGGAATCTAATCGCTAAGGTTATTCTTCAAAATTTTGTTTTCATTTTGGAGTAAGTGAACAATAGGCTACACTACCATGGATTCTATCAAGCCCATGCCCAATGACTTCTAGTCCATCTTTCACAATTAAATTCAATACAAGTGAAAAATATCGCATATGCAATATAGATCCACCTAAAAAAGGTGAATTGCATGGAAGATTTTCTTTAATAATATCAATGAGAGAGTCGTTAGTAGAATAATTATCTAAAACTGAACTTTGTTAGCTTGTGATAATTTTCCACTACTCTAAAGAGTCCATCAACACATCTCTAATGGTTTCAGCATCATGCAGACATGGCACATACATAAACCTCATAATGAGCAGTTATAGCCATATAACCCTTCTTTTGGTTAAAAGCAATCCATATATCGATAGTAATAGCCAGTCTGCTGGAGTTAGTCTCTAGAAACTCTATAATCTTCTCTCTTTTTTACCTCATAAATCTTTAGAATGTCATTTCAAATTATGTTTCTTGAAACAACCTCAAATAAGGGTTGAAGTGAATGCAAGTACCTTTTAAATCCCTCATGATCAATCATTGATAATGGGTACTTATGAAGAATAATCATGTTTTCCAACCCAACCCTTACAACATCTAGATCAAAGTGCATAGCTTGTAGTTGAAGACTATCTAAAGTAGTTCTACTCGCATTTAAAGTTGCTTGCAATGCCTCATTCCTCTCTTTTCTTATAGAGCATCTTTATGGTTTCTGATGTGCAAATTATAGTACTCATAAGTGTACGAATCACTTGTAGTAAGTGATAAGCAAACCTCTGAGGTCGATCTCTCAAGGAATTGCAATGGTTTTAAACAATCTTTTTCTTAATCTAATTAGAGTCCTAAAGCACCTAAAACACAAACTAAACAGAATTCTAGAACTACTAAAACTCTAAATAATTAGAATCTTAAGACTAATAAAACTATAAATAAAGTTGGATTTGAGAGCAAGATCAATGATGGTGAACAAATAAAGAAAACAATAATGCAAACTCGAATTAACTCAAAAAGGTTTTAAATATCAATGGAGGATGTATGGACGTTTAGTTTGGTTGACCATGCTTGCATCGAAATGTTATGGTGAATTAACATGAATGCTCTAATAAATAAATAATATCGGCTTTCATTTTATTTACGAAAATTCCTACGATCGAGTAATTCTCTTTGTTGATTAACTAATCAATATCCTACGATCGGGTATATCAAATAGCAATCAAATTATGCACAAGGAAAAATATGCCCATCAAACCAATGCCATGACTAGGTCATCAATTTGATGTTTTGATTAAGTTTTTCAAAGTAAAGTTAAGGTGACATTCCTAAAATCAAACTCTAATATTTTTCAACCTAATCATGAATTTCAAATTGGCCCATGAAAAATCACAATTAAACATCTAAACATACTCTTAATCAAAAAGCAATTTTATTTATCTTTAAGCAATAAAAATAATCACCATAACAATTCTAATAAACATGGTAACACAAACTAAACACCCATAATAAAATTAATCACTCATGTTCGAATTAATATTCATTAATAAATATAATTCAACATACATCTCAAAGAAGTAACAAGAAGGGAAATTCTATAACAAAAAGAAACCTAGATCTAAATACCATAATTGGATTGGATGACGTTTCCTTCCCCAAAAGCTTGATCGTCGATCTTCAAAGGCTTCTTGAATCCTTAGAATTAATTCTCTTGCTTCTTTGAGTGTAAAAAAGTTCCAAAATTTTGATTAAGTTTCTTGTTCATTCGCAAAATTCAGTTGTTTGTAAAAGGGAGACTTAATAGGGTATTTACAAATGTAAGAGTTACATAAAATTCAGGCTGTTCAAATAATAGGCACGCTACGGCACACATATTTTCTCGCCGTGGCACAAAAATAATTCGAAAAATAATGGCCAAACCAGAGAGGCTCCTGCCACAGCACAACTTTTCCTCTTACATACTGGTTGACTTGTTATGTAAGGTTTACATAATTTGACTCTTGTTGCTCCTAAATTGTAATTCAAGTGTCATAAGTGTTCCGTCTTTGCATGTTTGCATTATTTAAACTCATTTGACGCTAAAAACACCTGAAATACACTATAACATACCCGTGATTTCGAAATGATAGATTTATGTAAGTAATCAAATAAACGAGTTATAACAAATCTATTTTTAACAATTAAGCATAACAAATCACGAAATATTAGTGCTTATCACAACTCCCAACCAACTTCTTGCTAATCTCTAGCAAGTGAAGAGATCTAAAACTAAAAGAAAAACAAATAAAATAAACTACACTAACTTAAATCACTTCCATAAATTGTCACGGTTGCATTTAGCATATGCAATAAGCCTTTAAACCCCTAAGTGGCCCTAGTGCATAAGTTATAATCTCGTGAGGGTTTCTAGTGATGATACCCACAAACAACGTACGACTCTTAAAACTATTAAATACTCGATACATACTCAAATCAATCCATGCATATGTCACAAAAATTGTTAATGACAAATGGTATATGAAATAGTTAAAAATTACGTAAGCTTAAAAACAGTTCAAATATCAAATCCATTTTCGTAATTGACTTTTGAACAAACAATCAAACCACAAGCCCGTTAGTTACACAATCGGATTGTGCCTTGTATGATATTCATAGATTGCATTTTAGATCTCAATATTGTGCAAGTAAAATATGAATGAGAATTGCACTTACAAACTCCATAGGCTCACTTTTCAAATCCATCTCCACTAATATAGAAATCAAAACTACCTACAATCAATAGGACTTTATTAAGCTTGTAAAGTTGTGTTAAGGTTTGTGGTTACAAAAGTACAAAAAGGTTATTCTCAATAGGATAAGAGTACTTTGCATTTTACTTCACAAACTTACTCAACTTTTCTACCCAAATGTTCTTTTCCTTCCTCCTACTTATAAACTCCATATGTCCCTTAAATCTTTGCTTTATTTGCTTTCTTTCTTTACTTCTCTTGCTCTTTATTATCATTACTATTTTTTATTTTGAAGCAAGATATATATAATTTTTTTTATTATTTTTTTTCAATTCAAAAGCTCATAAAAATCAAGTATTACATTGAGTACTCTTATCACTAAAGGTAGTACAATGTATATATGTATATTGAGTTCACGGGTGTCACTATGGATAAAACAGTACGGGGAGGCTTGAAAAGTTCAAACGGTCCAAAGATGGCCTAAATCACTTTCTAAGTAGTATGTAATTCTATTATTTTGCCTTAATAGGTTTTCAAGGAAGTTCTAGAATTCGTTGAGACTTAAAATATATCACAAATATGCATACACTACACAAACCAAAAATAGTGATGCTAACCAAACAAACTACCACATATACCACAAAATCCTCAAACTAGATGAATCTAACATTTTTGTGCCTTTTCACTTAGATGAAAATCAATTTTTTTCACATGTTACCATCATTACAATCATATTAATATCACAGACTTTCGAATTGATTCAAGTGGACTCGATACTATCCTAACAAAATTCAAATGAAAAAGCTACAAAGAGTTAAAATTTAAAATTCGGTCTAAATTCATGCTTATGAAATATTTTTCCTACCCCTAACCTAATTGCTACATTGTCCTCAATGTCTCAAAGAGAAACAAAAGAAATTAAGTAAAAGAGTGAAGAAGTTACCCCCCCCCCCCCCCCCCCCCTTTTGTATGTAAATGTGTACATTACAGTAATGCTCTGGTTCACCAATCCTTGCCCTTCTCATCATGTGGCATTTAGTTCGCAAGGAATTATGAATAAAACCTCTAAATGTGTGCATCACAACTCAAAGCCAAATTAAAAAAAAAAATAACTAACAGCAAATGAAAACAAAAACCACTGACAAACGTTAATTGTTTCAGTTCATAACATAAAAAAATAAAGGAAAGAATGAAAGAAAAATAAAATTAAAACTAAACAAAATTAAGTCAATAAATAAAATAAATTAATGAAATGATAAAATACAATAGGGAGGCTTAGTCCTCCATGTCATCATGTTGCTCGTTTTCGACTTTGGGTTGGTTCTCCGGTAGTCTGTAGACGAAATCATGGCCCGAATACTGCAAAACTGTGCCGAATTGGGTGAGGTCCACTCCGCTCTATGACAATTGAAAAATCATCGTCCTGTGGAGTAGAGCTTGGTAATCATGTGAGTACTTCATTTGGTCACTGAACCAAGCTTGTTGTTGACATTGGTATTCTTGTATTTTATTCACTTTTTCCTCCAAGTTCACCAACCTATCTTTTTTGGTAGCTTTCTTGGAAGAAGACTCATCACCCTTCCTACTACCTCACACGTGGTTAAGCGAAAGTTAATGTTTCGGTAGGTTGCAAAAGTACCTCATACGTGTCATATTGCACTCCGTGTTTAACACATAGGGTGGTGATCAACTAGAGAAAAAAGTAGCTAAGGTTGTCGTGCTCAATTGAGTATAGAACCCTCTATTGGATCATCATCCCAACATCAACTGATCTCTCAATTTCTATTGCATATTACAAAATTGTCCTTTCTCGATCAACAGTACTATAATGCCAGGTTGGCATCAACCTTGAGCACACAAAATATTGCCAAATACGGGATTAGGTTCTAAGATGTTTTGCCTGAAAGGTGATTACTATGTCTCCCTTAAATTCCCACTCTGCATAACCAACAGTGAGGGTATTTATAATTTCCTCGTAATCCACCTCTTTTAAATAGGTATCATACCCGCTCTCATGTATGTCCTTCAACCCATTGTATGCATTTATAACAGTCATGTTAAAGGGACTTCAACACCCCCCCACCCAAATCGGTCCATCCCAAGCCCGGGACATTCGCCTAGAATTCTCGGACCAACAAACTCACACCCGATATTGGTGTGTGCACAAACTTCCTCCATTCCAATGCCTCAACTTTATCAGAAATTCCCATAAATCCTACTTGTCCAAAATCCAACCCCCTTTCCATAACAAATCCTTTGCTTCTTTTGGCGACACCTTCATATCGCTCTTATGCCTCTCTACTAACAAACTTAGAGAAATCAAAATTACATTCCTCAACCATTTTTCCTTTTTCTTTGGAACGACTTCCCTCTCCAGCTTTTCTTTTTGGAGCCATATAATATGCCACCCAAATATTTTCACACAAAATAATAAATTCCAAAAAATCCCTAAAATAATCCCCTTTTATCCAACTTAAATCCAGAACATTTCAGACACAATCCACAATCTCAGATAATAAATACCAAATTAAGTTAAAATTGTGAAGAAAATTACCTATTGTGAGTTGGATTGAAGCCTTGAAGAAAAACCCACAATTTTTTCGAAACCCTAGCTTGTGTGGAGGAAGATGAAGAGATTTCTTGATTTATTGAGCAAATCTGTGAAAATTGAGAAGGGAATACTTGATAGCAAGGTTCGATGGAAGAAATTTTGGAGTAAAGTGTTAATTTGTTGAGAAAATGGGAGCAAAATGGAGAAAAAATGAGAGAGTGTCTGGGAGAAAGTGAGGAAAATTTGGGAGAAATTTTTTTGAAATGAGTGGGGTTTTCATGAGCTATCCCTTTTCTGGCAAAATTTAAATGCACACCGTTGCACAAATTTTTTCCCGCCGTGGTACAGATCAATTTTGGGCTATACACATGAAACATAACCACTCCTACCACGGCACGCACAAAATTTTAAAAATTAATCCCAAAATTGGAACTATCAAGCTGTGGCACAAATTATCCCTGCCACGGCACACAAAAAATTTTAAAATTGGTCCCAAAATTGGAACTATCACGCCATGACACAAATTTTTCCTGCCGTGCACATAAAAAAAAATTAAAATCCATTCCAAAACAGAAACTATCACGCTGTAGCACCGATTAATTTTTAAAAAATTTTGATTTTGTTTGATTTTTTTGAAATAGAAAATATGGACAACCTATTCACCCCCAACCTAGATTGGGGTAATGTCCTCATTGCCATGAAAAATTTTAAAAATTAAATTAAATTGAAACATAAAAGTAAAGAACGAAAGAAAGAAAGAAAAACGAAAAAATAAATTAATGAATACAATACTGAATGGGTGCCTCCCATTAAAAGCTTAGTTTTACGTCTTAGCAAGATGTGGCCGCTCCTATGCCTAAAAATCTTGGAGACGTATGGTTTCTATACTTTTCATGTTGTTATCTCCTTCCAAGTACAGCTTAACACGATGCCCGTTCACTTTAAATGTTTCTTGTGTTTTGGAAATTACCAACTCGACCACTCCATGTGAAAATACATTAGCAATGGTATACGGTCCACTCCACCTAAAATACAGTTTTCCTAGAAACAAACGCAAACGTGAATTATATAAAAGAACTTTCATTCCAGGAACTAAAGACTTACTGATGAGCCCTTTATCGTGATAGCGCTTAGTACACTCCTTGTAGATCTTGCCATTCTCGTAAGCCTCATCCCTAATTTCTTCAAGTTCGCTTAGTTGGAGTAGTCATTTTTCCCCAACTTTTGTCATGTCCATGTTGAGCTCCTTAATTTCCCAATAAGCTCTATGCTCTAGCTCAACGGGTAGTGACATGTTTTTCCAAATATCAACCGGTAGGGGCTCATACTAATGGGTGTCTTGTAAGCTGTGCGACATGCCCACAAAGCATCATTCAACTTTACTGACCAATCCTTCATTGTGGGGCACACTGTGCATTCTAATATTCCCTTGATTTGTCTGTTGCTCACTTCCACTTGACCAGAAATTTGGGGATGGTATGGGGTAGCTACTCTATGTGAGATGTTGTACTTTTTCAAAAGCCCATCAAAGACTTGTTGTAAAAATGGCTTCCTCCATCACTAATGCTAGCTTTCGGTGTCCCAAACCTTCTAAAAATCATATCCTTCAAGAATTTAATAACATTAGCATCGTTAGTTCTAGTGGGCATCGCTTCTACCCACTTTGAGACATAGTCAACTGCTACTAAAATATAAGTAAACCCAAAAGATGGGCGAAACGAACCTATGAAATCAATACCCCACACGTCAAACAATTCGACTACAAGATTCGACGTCAAAGGCATTTCATTACGTTTGCCTATATTATTGGTCCTTTGACATCTATCAAATCTCACACAAAACAAGTTAGCATCCCTTAATAAAACAGGCCAATAGAATCCAGATTGTAATACCTTTAGGGCCATTTTTTTAATACCAAAATGGCCCCTATAGTGTAGCTCATGACAGAAAGTTAGGATGCTCTCATGTTCCTCTTCCGACACACACTCCGGATGACTTGGTCTTAACATTTCTTAAACAAATAGGGGTCATCCATAAAGTATTGCCTGCAAATACTAAAAGACCTTTTCTTTTCCTAAAAAGTGATGTTAGGTCTCAAAATTCCACTAGCAAGATAATTAACAATGTCAGCATACCATGGATTTGGACAAATTGTAAACAGTTGTTCATCAAGGAAGGTTTTTATGATTGTTTCCTTACTTTCACCCTCAACAGTATCATACTCAGAAATCAACCTAGACAAATGATCAGCTACTACATTTTCAGTACCTTTTTTATCCTTGATCTCTAGGTCAAATTCTTGTAAAAGTAAGACCTACCTAATGAGTCTAGGCTTAGCATTCGATTTAGTCAATAAATATCTCAAAGCAGTATGATCCGAATGAACAATAACTTTAGTTCCTACCAAGTAAGACCTAAATTTATCAAGTGAGAAAACAACAACCAAAAACTCTTTTTCAGTGATGGAGTAATTAATTAGGGCATCATTGAGTGTTTTGCTAGCATAGTATATAACATGTAAACGTTTATCCACTCTTTGCTCTAAAACAACTCCTATGGCATAATCAGATGCATCACACATGATCTTAAATGGTAAAGACCAATCAGATGCCAAAATAATAGGTGCAAAAGTAAGTTTATCTTTCAAAGTATTGAAAGCAATAAGGCAATCATCAATAAAATCAAATGGAATATCTTTGGATAGTAGGTTACATAAAGGACGACTTATTTTGGAATAATCCTTAATAAACCGTCTATAGAAACCTACATGTCTTAAGAAACTCCTTATCCCTTTAATAGATGTAGAGGGAGGTAATTTTGCAATCAAATCTATCTTAGCCTTATATACCTCAATTCCCTTAACCGTTTATATGGAAGGAAGAGGTAAGAAGATTCCTAAGAATAAAAAGAGATGACATGTTTGGAATTCCTGACCATCTCAATATATTTAATTTTTTCTCTTCTAGTATGTGAATTCCTGACCAAATATGAATGTATAATTTGGTGCTATCATAGGCTCTGTTAAGCTTGACATGTTTGGAGATCATTGTAATGATAATACCACTTCGTTGCTATCATAGGATCTTTTGTATTTTTGGACAACAACATTGTTGGTGCTCCCTTTTATTCTCAAGTGTATTTTCAATCCAATGCATATATAATACCACTTCGTTGAAATAGGTCTCGTTCTCATATAATTGAAATAAATTTGTAAAATAAAATAAACAATTATGACGAATAAAGAATGTTATTGTATAATTGAATTATACTCCAAATGTGACCTGAACTATGAATTATGTAAGTTCAATAAATGAGTGTGTGAATTGTGTACATAATTATTATAAAAAGGGGGGGGCTACTCTATTTCTTATTAGTCGATTGTCATATGTGTGTGATTTCCAAATTAATTTTTCTAGGAGCCTTTGATCTCCAAATTAGTGCAAAAGGTTTGATGTGGAAACTTTCAAATTATATGCAATTTTGACATGTACATGGTTAGTCAATTTTAGCCCCCTACTTTTCTCCAATTCATAAGTACTTTTGAGTTGTTACGTTGGTCTTTTCTTTTTTACTTTTGATCAATATGTGAGAATTGATGTGATAATTATAGTACTCACAAGTGTACAAATCACTTGTAGCAAGCGATAAGTAAACCTCCGAGATCAATCTCTCAAGGAATTGTAATAGTTTTAAACAATCTTTTTCTTAATCTAAATAGAGTTCTAAAGCAACTAAAATGCTAACTAAATAGAATTCTATTAACACTAAAACTCTAAATAATTAGAATCCTAAATCTAATAAAATTGTAAACAAAGTTGGGTTTGTGAGCAAGATCAATGGTGTTGAACAATTAAAGAAAACAATTATGCAAATTTGAATTAACTCAAAAAAGTTTCAAATATCAATGGAGGATGTATGGACATTTAGTTTGGTTGACCATGTTTGCATCGAAAAGTTATGGTGAATTAACATGAACGTTCTAATAAATTAATATTACCGACTTTACTTTTAATTACGAAAATTTCTACAATTGGGTAATTCTCTTTGTTAATCAACTAATCAATATCCTACGATCAGGTATATTAAATAGCAATCAAATTATGCACAAGAAAAAATATGACAATCAAATCAATGCCATGACTAGGTCATCAATATGAATTTTTGTTTAAGTTTTTCAAAGTAAAGTCAAGGTGACGTTCCTTAAACCAAACTTTAATATCTTTCAACCTAATTATGAATCTCAAATTGGCCCATAAAAATTCACAATTAAACATATAAACATGCTCTTAATAAAAAGGTAATTTTATTTATCTTAAAGCAATAAAAATATTTACCACAACATTTCTAGCAAAAATGGCAACACAAACTAAACACACATAATAAAATTAGCCAACCATATTTGAATTAATATTCATTGACAAATTGAATTCAACATACAACTCAAAGAAGTAAGAAGCAAGGGAAAGATTTTATAACAATAAGAAACTTATATCCAAATACCACAATTGGACTGGATAACGTTTCCTTCCCCAAAATCTTGATCCTTGATCTTCAATCTTCAATGGCTTCTTGAATCCTTAGAATTGGCTTTCTTGCTTCTTTGAGTGTGGAAACGCTCCAAAATTCTGATCGAGTCTCATTTTGATTTGCAAATTGAAGTATTATAAAATGGAGACTTAAAGGGGTATTTATATGTGTAAGGGTTACATAAAATCCTGGTTGTCCAAGGAATAGGCACACAACGGCATACACATTTCCCATCCGTGGCATAGAAATAATTCTGAAAATAATGGCCAAACCTAAAAGGCCCTCACCGCGGCACAACTTTTCCTCGCTGCGGCTTGCGTTGTATTCTGAGTCTTCACAGGTACCCCTTACATATTAGTTGGCTCGTTATGTATGGCTTACATAATTTGACTCGTGTTGCTCCTAAATTGTGATCCAAGCACTGTACATGTTTCGTCTTTGGGTGTTTGCGTTATTCAACTCATTTGGTGATAAAAACACCTGAAATACACTAACATATACCCATGATTCCTAATTGATAGATTTAGGTAAATAATCAAATAAAAGAGTTATAACAAATCTATTTTTCACAATTAAGCACAATAAATCACAAAATATTAGTGTTTTTCAAGCACTTATCACAACTCTCAACCAGCTTCTTACTAGCCTCTAGCAAGTGAAGCGATTTAGAACTAAAATTAAACTAACCTAAACCATTTTCGTAGATTGTCATGGTTACATTTAGCATATGCAACAAGCCTTTAAACCCCCTAAGTGACCCTAGTGGACGAGTTATAGTCTCGTAAGGGTTTCCAATGATGATACAAACATCGTACGACTCTTAAAATTATTAAAGACTCTATACATACTCAAATCAATCCATGCATATGTCTCAAAAATTGTTAATGATGAATGACATACGAAATAGTTAAAAACCACTTAAGCTCAAAAACAGTCCAAATATCAAATCCATTGTCGTAATTAGCTTTTCAACAAACAATCAAACCACAAGCCTATTAGTTACACTACCAGATTGTACCATGCATAATATTCATAGATTGCATTTTAGATCCCAATATTGTGCAAGTAAAATATGAGTGAGAATTGCACTCTCAAATCCCATAGGCTCATTTTTCAAATCTATCTCCACTAATATAGAAATCAAAACTATTTCGAATCAATAGGACTTTATTAAGCTTGTAAAGTGATGTTAAGGTATGTGGTTACAAAAGTATGGAAAGGTTCTTCTTAAAAGGATAAGAGTACTTTGCATTTTTCTTCACAAATTTTAACATTTCTATCCAAATGTTCTTTTCCTTCCTCCTATTTTATAAACTCCATATGTCCCTTAGATTTTTGCTTGATTTTCTTTCTTTGCTCTTCTTGCTCTTTATTTTCATTTCATTTTTTTTTTTAATCAAAGCAAGACATATATAATTTCCTACAATTCAAATGCTCATGAAAATCAAGTATTACATTGAGTACTCTTATCACTAAGGGTAGTACAATGTATATATGTATATTGAGTTCACAGGTGTCACTATGGATAAAACAGTACGGGGAGGCTCGAAAAGTTCAAACAGTCCAAAGATGGCCTAAATCACTTTCTAAGTGGTATGTAACTCTATTATTTTGTCTTAATAGATGTTCAAGAAAGTCCTAGAATTTGTTGAGACTTAAAATATATCATGAACATGCATACATTACACAAATCAAAAATAGTGATACTAACCAAACAAACTACCACATACACCACAAAATCCTCAAACTAGATGAATCTAACATTTTTTTACCACTTCACTTAGATGAAAATCAATTTCTTTCACATGCCACCATCATTACAATCACATTAATATCATAGACTTCCAAATTGATTCAAGTGGATTCAATACTATCCTAATAAAATTCAAATGAAAAACCTACAAAAAGTTAAAATTCAAAATTTGGTCTAAACCATTCCTCGCCCTTCTCATCATGTAGCATTTAGTTCGCAAGAAATATGAATGAAACCTCTAAATGTGTGTATCACAACTCAAAGCCAAATTTAAAAATTAACTAAATACAAATGAAATCAAAAACCATTAAACAACGTTAATTAAAGTTCTTAACTAATCCTACATAAAATAAAAACAAAATACAAAATAAAAATAAAGGAAAAAATGAAAGAAAAAAGAAAATTAAACTAAGAAAAATAATAATAAAAAAAGAAAATAAAAATTAAATAAAGGATAAAATACAATGGGGAGGCTTAGTCCTCCATATCATCATGTTGCTCGTTGTAGTCCTCGGGTTGGTTCTCTAGTGGTCTGTAGACGAAATCGTGGCCCAAATACTGCAAAACTGTGCCAAATTGGGTGAGGTCTACTCCGCTTTGTGTCAACTTGAAGCTCATCATTCTGTGGAGTAGAGCTTGGTATTCATGTGAATATTTCATTTGTTCACTGAACTAAGCTTGTTGTTGACTTTGGTATTCCTATATTTTATTCACCTTTGCTTCTAAGTTCACCAACCTATCTCTGGTGGTAGCGTTCTCAGAAGAGGTCCCATCACCCTTCCTACTACCTTGTCCCACCTTAGTACCACTAGTTAGGTGCTGCATGTAAGCGAAAGTCAATGTTTCACCCGATTGCAAAAGTACTTCGCTCGTGTCATATTGTACACCATGTTTGACACATAGGGCAGTGATCAAGTGGAGAAAGAAGTAATTGAGGTTGTGATGCTCAGTTGAGTATATAACTCGTTGTTGGATCATCATCCCTACATCAACTGATCTCTCGGTCTCTATAGCATATTGCAAGATTTCCCTCTCTCGATCAACAGTATTGTAATGCCAGGTTGGCATTAATCTAGAGTACACAAAGTACTGCCAGATACAGGATTGGGTACTAAGATACTTTTCCTTAAAGGTATTTACCATATCCCCCTTATATTCCCACTCTGCATAACCATCGGTGAGGGCATTTAACTCAAAAAGGTTTTAAATATCAATGGAGGATGTATGGATATTTAATTTGGTTGAGTATGCTTGCATCGAAATGTTAGGGTAAATTAACATTAACATTCTAATAAATAAATATTACCGGCTTTCCTTTTATTTACGAAAATTCCTACAATCGGGTAATTCTCTTTGTTGATTAACTAATCAATATCCTACAATCGGGTACATCAAATAGCAATTAAATTATGCACAAGGAAAAATATGCCCATCAAACCAATGTCATAACTAGGTCATCAATTTGAAGTTTTGATTAAGTTTTTCAAAGTAAAGTCAAGGAGACATTCCTAAAACCAAACTCTAATATTTTTCAACCTAATCATGAATCTCAAATTGGCCCATAAAAATTTACAATTAAACATCTAAACATACTCTTAATCAAAAGGCAATTTTATTTATCTTTAAGCAATAAAATATCCACCATAACAATTCTAGCAAATATGGTAACATAAACTAAACACCCATAATAAAATTAGTCACTCATGTTCGAATTAATATTCATTGACAAATATAATTCAACATACATCTCAAAGAAGTAAGAAGAAGAAAGGGAAATTCTATAACAAAAAGAAACCTAGATCTAAATACCACAATTAGATTGGATGACGTTTCCTTCCCCAAAAGCTTGATCATCGATCTTCAATGGCTTCTTGAATCCTTAGAATTAATTCTCTTGCTTCTTTGAGTGTGGAAAAGCTCCAAAATTCTGATTAAGTCTCTTGTTGATTTGCAAAATTTAGTTGTTTGTAAAAGGGAGACTTAATGGGGTATTTATAAATATAAGGGTTACATTCGGGCTGTCCAAATAATAGGCGCACCGCGGCACACATATTTTCCCACCACGGCACATAAACAATTTGGAAAATAATGGCCAAACCTAAGAGGCTCTCGCCGCAGCGCACGTTGCATTTTGTGTCTTCACAGTACCCCTTGCATAATGGTTGGCTTGTTATGTAAGGCTTACATAATTTGACTCGTGTTGCTCCTAAATTGTAATTCGAGTGCTATAAGTGTTCTGTCTTTGTGTGTTTGCATTATTCGACTCATTTGATGCTAAAAATACCTAAAATATACTAAAACATACCCGTAATTTCGAATTGAAAGATTTATGTAAATAATCAAATAAATGAGTTATAACAAATCTATTTTTAACAATTAAACACAATAAATCACAAAATATTAGTGCTTTTCAAGCACTTATCAGTTTCTCAAGTGGGTAGTCCCTTTCCCAGTATCTCCTACCAAGTGCCAACTATAATACATACAAATGGCTTTCCACTCACCATTAATTAGCTCCCTTTTATAATAGTTTCAAGCAGCAAATTTCAATTTTTTCTTAGAATTCTCACTACTTCTATTCTCTTGTATAGGTACTCTCTAACTAGATTGTGTGTCCCTCAAATTAAATTGTGTTGGATTTTCTTGTGGTGGATAATCATCCAAAGGTATTGATGAATAATTAGAGAGATCATCCATGCCAAAACATAAAGCAAATAACATAATGAAAACACATACATTAGAAATATAAGTAGCAAAACATAATCTTCTTCTAACACACACACGATAAAATGATTATTCATTGTTGAGTCCTAATCCTATAATGCCAGTTCAAATAATTACTCACTGCTCACTCTTCAACTATGAATATATTATATTCTAGCATTATATGTTTGTACAAAAACTTTCTTGTAATTTATGTAATTTAAAAATTCCTTGTTTAAAATGCAGATATCTACTAGATGTTAATTACACAGTAAAACTTATGGTAATGATTTGTGAAAATGGATTCTATATCTCTTTTGAAAAATTAGTGCCTCAAAACCAAGTAGTAATACCATTAACTTTACCATCATACATCGAATTAGAACTAGTGTAAATGTGTATGTTTTGTATTGACATTTGTACCTTGTTGCACTTCCAAACCTGTGATCTTTATTTGTACTTGTCTTTCTACATCAATCTCTCACCCTCTGCTCTGGTTTCACCTTTACTTTAATAGGCACATTCGTTTAAATTTTTGTATATCTATCTATTTATCTATATTAGTGGGTGTAGTTGGGTTATAGAAACCCAATATTTAATTTGGTTTCTTTAGAGTTTCTTCTTCCACATGCAACCTCATTAATGGTTGCTCGTATAGGGAGTTTGGTGTTTTTTTGGGTTGTGGGATAATTTTAAAGAACACAAAGGTCCCTAAGAGGGAAAACCATTAAAAGCATGAGATAAGGTAATAGTTGTTGATTCAGGGCTTTCATTTTATGATCCATTTCATGTTTTCTTCTTAGAAGCTCTGGTTCCCAATATAGTGGGTAATAGCCATAACCGACCACTAAGCAAAATGTAACAATTATCTTAGCAAGAATACAAACAAATGCTTAACCCAAAAAAAAGAATACAGACAAATGAAGAACCAGATAAAAATAAGTTGTTAGACTATTCGGCTCTTGCCTTGACGAACAAAATAAAAAAGTTGTCGAACAATTAGGTATGAAGATTGAGAAGAAATTGCCTATTCAACTCTTGCTTTGATGAATGGAGATGATGACTAAAAAGCTATCGGGATCTCGAAGATGATGAGTTGATGTTTTGGAGAGTCGGAGTAAAGGCGTAGAGTTGAAGAAGTTTTTCTCAGACTTTAGGTTTTTGACTTTTTTTTTCAGATTTTGTTTTGATCCATGAATCCATAATGGATCGACCCAGGAAAAAATTGATCCGTTAAATTTCAGTTTGAATCATGACCCATTTTGTTTTCAATCCAAGTTAACCCGATCTGGAGCGGATTGCAAACTAGATAGATCCGCAAAGTTCCAATCCAATAAATTATTTTGCCATCCCTAATCTTGGGCATGGAAGCTTGAGAACTCACATTAGGCTTCTTCTTTCCTTTGTTATTTTGTATTTTATTTAGGCTAAACTATACTTTTCATTTACTAATTTTCTCACTTTTGACACATTGGTCTCTTAACTAAATTTTTGTAACTTTTTGTCTAATAACTTTTCATGTTTAACAAATTTTGTCCAAATTTAAAGATAATTGACTAAATATGTTAAACTTTAACAACTACTATCCTAAATATGTTAAAAAACTATTTTTATACGTTAATTCTAAACTAGAGTAGTTAGAATTAGTGAAGAAAAGTTGCAAAAACTTAGTTAATGGACCAAATTGTAAATGTGATAAAGCTAGTTGACCAAAAGTGTAGTTCAACCTATTATTTATGTATTTCTCTAGATTTTTCTTACTCTATGCATATTGACTCTAATTAATTGATCATTAATTAGGTTTATTGAATTTGAAAAATGATATGTGTTATGACCATAAGTAAAATGACATATTTGCATGAGGATGAAAACACTAATACTTAATGTGTAGTCTTAGTGATCTCTTGTGCTTAATGAATTCTGGGATCCTAATGGCCATAGACATTTGGGTTAGTATTATAGGAGTTAAATTGCAATGACCATAGACATTGGGTTGTAATTAAATTAGGGAGTTTGGCTAACAACCGTAGGTAGCAATTTTGGATATAGTTGTGATGTGAAAACTAATTACTATTCCATGTTACTTGTATTCAATTTTGCATTTAAATGTGTTAGAAAAATTAAGCATTCAAGTGAGTAAATTGAGAAAAATTATAATTCTAGGAACTCAATATCTTAGCTTTTCAATCATTTTAATTAGTGTAATTAATTAAATTAGATTTCATTTATTTTATATTATTTTGATCAATATTTTGTCAATCTAAATAATATTGTGTATAACCCAATTTCGGTAGTTAATCGCTAAGTAACCAATCCTCATGGGTTCGACTCTTGTTCTTAAAATATTTATCATTTGTACATGACTCGTGCAGTTATAGAATTCATGTGAACTCTCTTTCCAATTTTTGTTCTCCTAAGACCACTCTGGTTCCTAAATCTGTTGGGAATTTGAGGACAAGGTGGTAGGTCGAGGCTACGGCACATGTCACATGCATGAAAGGTCTTCGTAGGATTCTATTTTAGGCTGATAGGCAGTATTCCACTAGAAAGTCAACCATGATCATGAACGAGTTCACATCTTGCCCAATCATAACAAGTTGGGCAACAATGCCTTCTGGAACTAGGGAAAGCCAAGAAAAGCCTACCAAAGGAGTTGTTACCAATTTGAGCAGGTACAAGAGCTGCATTTCTTCCTAGGATTAGGAAAATAAGACAGCAATAGAGCTACCTGTATCTATAAAGATCCAATGCAGGTTCATACTGACTACCGGGAGGTTGACTACCAGGGCGTCAACATGTGGGTGAAGCAATATGCGGGCCTCTTTTTCTAAAAAAGTTATTTTTGAGCCTGCCAATTTTAGATTTTAGTTGGGACTGTTAATGCTCAAGATTTCCTTACTAGCGCATGCCTCCAGAGCATGTGCCTTTTAGGCATTGTTAGAGTCTCCTCTAGCAGGTCCTTCTATAATGACCCTAACCTCGCGAACTCCCTATCCTATAGCCCATGCTCTTTAGGTGGGGTGGCTCGATGTGGTTGTTATTGTTTCCTTACACTTTGCACAAACTCTCCCAAGTACCCTTCCTGATAAGCCTCTCAATCTCTTCTTTCATATGTGTTGCGTGTTGTCCCAAATATTTAAGTCATGGGCTTAATGAATAAAAGCCCATTAGGTTATTAATATATATATATATATGAACTCCAGCGAACAGCAAGATGCGAGTAGACATATATATTAATATAAGAAGCGGCAGATACAGTAAGGCAGCCGAAGAACTTCGCAACTCGAGCAGCAACTGCGCCAACAACACTCCAGCAACAGTTTTGAGGTAGCAAAGGCAATCAAGAGAAGATCCATTTAATAAACCCATTAAAGAATATTGTTCTCTCAATCTATTTGGTAACAGATTTATAGTTACTGTTTTTCTTTAATTTATCTGTTGTTGCTAAACTGGCAAGACAGATTTATTTATTTATTGTTTTGTGAGAGAGATTAATTTGGGTGTAATTGGGTATTTAGATATTTGAGTGATTTGGCCAATTAACTGTTAGCAAATCTTATTGTACTCCTTTTTGACAAGTATAGTGGAATATTTTCGGTGCCGGCCTCAGCAGTGGATTAGGTAGTCGCATTGACTACCGAACCACTTAAATCTTTGTGTTCTTTGTGTTGATTATTTTCTTTATATTTTTGTGGGTGCTCATTATTATTATTTTATCGCTTCCGCATTATTATCTGATCTTGGGTACAATAATATGAAAGCTGTTGTTTGTGGAGTGCCCCACCTCTTCATGACACTTGTAGTTTTTTTATCATTCTCGCCCAAGATTTTTCATTTTTCGTGGCCATTGAACTATATTCTCATTCTCCATCAGCATTAACACAACTTCCCATGGACTATTAACAGAGTGTAGGATTGGAAACCTTGCCTCAAAAGGTCGAAATCTCTATCCCTATTTTGGTAATTGTCCTCTGGTCCGTTCTAGGCTTTTTATTATCTTGGAACTTGGGCTTGTCTTTGTCCCTTCATTTTTGTTCTTCCCTTTTCCTCTCTAGTTGTTTGTTACTTTTTCTTTTATTGGGCATTTCCTTCACATTTAGGTAAGTGTTGATAGTTGTGGGGAAATCTTTGGCCATGTCAGGCCATAAGGTGCCCTGGCAAAAGGCCTTGTTGAGGGCGCTTACTGCAACAAAGTCTGAACTGTCCAAGACTTGTATTTTCTCTTAATTGAACCAATCTAAGAAGTCCTTCAAAGGCTCGTCCTTTCCTTGTTTCAAGGTCATTAGGTAGGAGATCGTCTTCAACCTTCTTCACTTCGCCGAGAAGTAGGAAAAAAATTTATTTTCAAATTCTACAAATGACCTTATGGTGGTGGGCCATACAATGTGATACCAGGTCCTGGTCTTATCTATCAAGGTGAGCTAGAAGACACGACATTTCATCGCATCACTATAGGTGTAAAATTCCATCCATCACTTTTAATTCTCTAAGTGTTCAAGGGGATCCTTTGCACCATCATAGGTACCCACGTGAAGCATTCTGAATTTGTTAGGCAAAAGGATTTCCATAACCTCATATGTGAAGGAAGATTTCGTAAAGGTAGCTAGATCTTAGAGTCTTCCTTTATTTAGCCTATGTTGTACATCTTGCTATTGTACAATAATCTTATCTATAGTCAACAGGGGACGACTGGTGGTTGTCCACAATGGCGATCTTTTGGTCAGTCGTTGGCTAGAGAAGTTGCTTGATTGATATCACTAGCCTGGAAGGTGTATTTGTGCCTATGGGCTTCTAGGTAACAACACTGATTGGCATAGAGAGGGTGTCTGAGTGTTATGGGCTTAGGTTCCGACGAGGTGGATCACGCTATTTGTTAGAACCCATTTGGCTATTAAAGCCCTAAGCATTAGAGGATTATATAGGTGTGCCACTCAAAAATGGATCTGGTTCTAGAGCTCGTGGTTCTAAGAGACGTTCTAAGATAGTATGGAGTGTGTTTTCTAGTACATCCAGGCGAGCTTGAGTTTGTGCTCTCCTCTAGCGAGCAAGTTAGGACTGACACTGGCAGACCCCAACAGGCACAAGATCTTCTTCATGGGTAGTCTATGGGAGAGCAGGTGGAGCATGTTGATTGCTTGATAGAGAAGTTGTTGGAGGATTCATCTTTCAATAGGAGAACAGACAACAAAATCCTCATGGGAGATTTTCGTCAGACGCTCGCTCAACTTTCATCAAGGTTCTTAGGCAAGTTGTTTTTCTTAGATATGATGGAGAACTTAACAATGTTTGATCCTACAATTCTCTTTTTTGATCGTCATCTAGTAGAACACACTTATTTTCCACAGACAATGCCAAATGTTGATGCCATTTTTTGTAAACATTAGAATGGGGTACACTTCTCCTTTCTGTGGTCCTGTAAATAGACAAACACATTCGACCTCAAACCACCATGAGGTGTGGTACCGTTGGGCCCTTTGATGCTTTAGTTAGTTTAGGTAATGACGATGGAAGAGGAGACTAAAGTCTCTCTCAGTTTTTTCAATGCGAAGAATTGGAGGCAGGGAGAATCTAGGTGTGTTGTGTTTATGAATATATGATTTAAGTTCTATGTGAATATGCAAAAGGTGTATATATATAAGGGAGAAAAGATATACTTAATGGCAATCACTTACTCGTACAGATACACTTAGTATAACATCGGAGCTATATTTCCATAATTATCTCTTATTGGATAATTAGGGGATATTTGTCATTCAATTATCTCTTTGGTTATTTATCTAATAAGTGAGCTTATTTGCTAAGTCAACACTTATTGGACTAGGCTACAATCCATACTACTAAGTATGACCAATAATATCGTGCCACATGACATGGGTTATTTTACACCAAACAAGTACTAAATAACACCTTTTGCCTAAACAAAATGGCACCCACAATAATTTTCCCTTAAAAATTGTAAACTAAAATTGAAGCTAAGAACAAAGCTAGTAGATATGAAAATGCGAAGGATTTTGGATGAAAGTCAAGTTTTACTCTACAATGGTCTCTCATTCTCCCTCCTCTTTCCTTTTCCTCCACCATAATCCTCTTATTTCCAATGATTTTCATCAATTTTTGTCTCCTTTCCTAATTTCATTAATCAATTTCTACTCTAAAAGCATAGTTTTAGGAATAGGTTAGGCTTCAATTGTCATAAAGCAAAGTAGATTGGAATTTTTCAATCTACTAGTGATGTTGGAATTTGAGCAATAAGGTGGTGTTATGATACCAGCCATAACAATTCTCATTCAATTTGTTTCATACCAATGCCAATTTGCTTTCACCATACCAATATGCTTTTGCATACACTAGTTTATCCCGCACACCATATGCTCATTACTAGTGATTGTGCTCATTACTGTTGATTGAGCTTTCTATCGATGCCTCTCTAAAAGTCTATTTCTCTTTGACTACACCTCAGGTCTTGGCCTATGTCTCTTTATATCTTTTCCACTCTAGACTTGGTCTATTAGTGTTGTAAGATATGTTAACTATAAGTGTATGAGTCGTGAGAGTAATCATATGTTCCTAAGTACGAATATTGATCACACATGGAGTTATATAACTTGTAATTGAGAAATAATATTACTATCACTATCTGGACAATGAAAAATAATAAATCGCAAACTAAATGACTACTAATCACTCCAATTAAATCACAAAAATTAAGAAGTGCAAGATATATAAGAAAAGACCTAAGAATCTTAATCCCTCAATCTCTTAAGTATTTAAATCACTAAATTCATCCTCAAGTAATTATCAAACAAATTATATGATTAATTGAATCTAACCTATTATACTTTCCTATCTCAAATAGACTACACACTATATAATTAATCTAATCACACTCTCGTGCCAATTAGATTGCATACTACTAGATAAGTTCATCAATTATAGATCATACACATAAGAATCATACATCTCTGCCTAGAAACTATGTACGTTATTTAATCAAAAGAAGCAAATAAATAATTCGTTCAAATCTATGTATTTGCCTGTATAGTATAATTAGTGTGATCAATCAACTAATGACATACAAATCAAATTAAACAATATAATTTAATTGTAATCACAATGAGGTAAAATATTATATCAACACATGATAGAAAATTAGGTTCATAAGACCCCTATATTAAAACGTTAGTTATACATGATGTTCATAAAACTTAGAATTTCAATTAAAGAATACAACAAATTAGAATGAAGAAAGAAGAAGATAATAGATACACTCAATCTCTCGATGAGTAAAAATACTAATCTTTGATCCCCTTCAACTGTTAAATCTACTCCAATATTGTTCTTGAGCTTTTTCTCTATTTTTCTCTCTCTTGGCTGCTGGAAATTGAGGTAAATTGAAGCTTAATTGGGTTTTGGTTCTTGAAAACTAGGTTTAACTAAGTTGAAAATGACTCCCTTGGATCAAATCTTAAAAGATCCAAGGGCAAAACAAGAGAAATGACTGACTTAAAAGTAGCTAAATAACTCTGCTTTTATAGATTTATCATCGTACCCTTACCTTTATGATGTTTTAGTTATGAAGGGTTTGTTATAAAGGCTATAGATACTAATAATGATGATGAATATATAGATGCAGATATGCTGATCAGATCATGTATAGAAGATGCAAACGGTAATGTAGGCCTCAAGTTCAAGTGTATGATATTACACATGGGAGTGTTTTTTGCGCTTTACTTATGGCTTATATTAAATTTTGCTTTTTTTTTTTTTTTTGCTTCAATTTTGGATTGTATTTTGTTATGTTTATTCTTACTTGTAGTTGGAGAGTTAGAATAGAGTATGCAATTGATCTGTATCATGATCGAATTTCCATTATTGCGTAGTCATCCTATTAGTATCGAAACTCTGCTCTCTTTTAAATAAATTATTTCTCTTGTGACAAAAAAAGTAGATATGAAAATACAGGCAGAGCCCCCAACCACTCAATCTTGTTGGTAATGGGAGTGTTGCACACTAAAGATGTCGTAGATTTGAGCCTTATGTAAGACATAATTTGTAATTTATCTCACTTTACCTCAAAATAATATGTTTAAGTGGTGATTCTAGAAATTTCCTTCCAAACTACCTAAATTAAATTAGGAGTAATTATGATAATAATAATAAAAAATAAAATAAAAAAAAACAAGTGCACCAAGTGTTGGGTATACGGAGCTCAGTCCTTAGAGTTCAGTACTTATAAGTGCCCCTATTCAACGAAAAGTATACATGTGAACTAATATTTTCAATGAACATTCTAGTAGTTCTTACATTTAATTTAGATACATTAGTGGTTCAAAATTTAGATTTAATTCAAAATTTCAGCTTGTGCTACACATATTGGCAAAGATGAAGGGCAAACTCGCCTTTAAAATAGTTAATTTAACCATTATTAACCCCAAAAAAATTCAGTCTAATCCTAAAACAAAATGGAATCATAAAATCTGAGAGAATGTCCTTTAAAACACCAAAAGAATCTAATCATGTTGAAGAAGATAGTTTTTGCGAGAAAACAAGAGGAGGATGGATGGCTTAGCAAGAAAAACTCAAGGCTTTTATCTCAAATCAACACCTAACAAAATTTATAACATCCTTAGTGCTCATAGAAATGTCGAGTTGAAGATTGAAAGGTGGTTCATTAGCAAGAAATAGTTTTAAACCGAGTTTTTCATTCATTTTTTGCCCATATACATAACACATGTTAAAATCTCAAACTAAATCTTAATTTTGTACCATTAGTATACCTAAAATTAAATTTAAGGACTATTAATATATTGTATGATAATATAAATCAACATACATACATTTTGTTGGATAAGAGTACTAATAAAATACCTAACCTCAATCCCAAGATCTTCCTCACATGGTGGATGGGTTGTAGGCTTCAAGCTCAATGCCTAAAGCATAAAAATAAAGAAAGCAAACTCCATTTCTATAATACACTAGTCTTGTGCGTGCGAATATTCGATAAATGAGTCAAAAGATTTGACTATATATAAATCATTAATCTAATCGATCTTCTCTTTTCCCATTTAGGGTTTTATTAAAGCTCCATTGCATGTGACATAAGCTATAGCTTTGAATAAATCATGTTAGAATAGAGATAAATCCTTCAAACTACGTGCCAACAAATCCATTAACAAATACACTTAGAATCATCTTGTAATATTTTAACCATTAAGGCTATATAATCACATGGAGTGCTCAAATTAGCGACATATGGATTAATATAATCAAAGTGATGATGTGAGAAGTTTTTATTTTTTATGAACTACATAAATGCTACCAAAACTTCCACCCTTCTAAATTTTGATTCTCTTACTTTTTTCCTTATAATTTGATTTTTTATTTTATAATTTTTCCATTGTATTTCACATACTTTTTCTTCAAATTTAGTCTATTTACTTTTAATTTTATGTTTTGGTCTCTTAGTTGAATTTGGGACTAAATATATAAAAATGAAAACGGAAATAGATTAAATCGTAAGAAAAATAAGAAGATTAATTGTGAAAAAAATAATAATAAAAAGGGTAAAAATACTGAATTATTAAAAGAAATAAGGAGACATGGTAAGTTTAATCATTCTTTTTTAATTATGTAAGATTAAATATTAGTTATGACCCTCATTGTGTTTTCAAATTCTAATCAATATGTTTGCAATTTACTTTAAATTTGTCATCTAGTGCTGCCGAGAAAAACATGATACATATAATACCCAAAGCTTTTTTGTTGTTAAAAAATAGAGTATATTTTTTTATTTATAAATATTAAGTAATAAAAACCCTCGGGTTTCCAAATTCTAATCGGTTAACAAATTGCTTTAGGAAAATATTTTTTTATTAGAATTTGAAGTGTATATTAATTTAAGGATTATAATAATTAGTTATTTAAATAAGTTGTGTAATTTAATAAGTGCATATTTTTAATGCTCATTTTGCTATATAACTCACATAAATATATAAAAATATTAACTCTTGAATTAATATATAAAATATTTTTTATCATAATTATTACTCTTTAAATTTGTCACCTTGTGTTGCATAAACAAAACATGATGCACATAATACCCAAAAGCTTGTTGTGGTTCACAAAAAGAGCGTTTGTTTTCTTTGGGGCTTGAGCCGTCAAAGCGACATAAGCCTTTTGCCAGTGGATGCCATGAGTGGAAACCCAAATTCCCATGAAACTTTATGTAATTAATTAAGTTTTAATTAAAATACATCATCAACTCGTTGAAGTTTGATCTATGGTCAGGGTTTGCCCTTACATTATCCTCTCTCTGATTCTGAGATCGAGGGAGGGCACTTAGTTTGTTTATGGCTTGCTCAGTTGCTCTGCTCTTGAAAATGTTAGTAGCTGCGTGGCTATCTTGATTTGAGCCATGTAGACTTCTCTTCTTTTATATATATATATATATATATATAGACGCGCACTAAGAGATAGAGGTAAATTAAAAATAAAATAAATAATTTTCATAATTTTTTAATTAAAATATTATTTTTTAAAATTAATATTTTAATATTAAAATATTAAAATAATATAATTTATTCTTAATTCATCTCTTCAAAATAATTTTTAATTAAAATTATATATTTTATTTTTAATTAACTTTTTTTTAAAATTAAAATATCAAATAATATTATTTATAATTTAAAAAATAAAATTTAAAGGATGTCTATGATATTTTTTCTCTTAAAGAAATACTATAGATTGTTATTATTGTTGTTAATATTATCGTAAAAGTGACGTTAGTATTATAATTTAAATTGCTATTATAATAATAATAATTTATTAAAAATAATTTTATTTAATAATAATAATATTAAAATATAATTAATAATAAGAATAAAATTTACATTTTATACATTTAATTGTAATTATGATAAAATAATTATAAAAATATCATGACCTTTATTATAAAAGTGGGGTAATAATATTATAACAAGAAGTCTTCATCTCAATTTAGTTTACGTATTAATTTATCTATTATAATATAATTAATTATTATTAGTAATTAATTTTATAATTATTTTAATATTTAATTTCATATTAATATATTATTTTAAGGACGGAGCCAGATTTCATAATGTTTTCGGGGTTAATAAAAAAGTCAAAATCTTAAATCAAATAAAATAAATTTTTAATAATTTATTGGTGTGGGGTGAATAATTAAATTAAATGAATTTAAATTTATTAATGACAAATAAGTGTGTAAACAAGTGAGTACAAAAGTTGAAATTTTTTTGTAATTTATATGGTAAGACTCATTTTCTTCCATTAGGAATTTAAATTTGAATCTCACCAGAGTGTGTAGTATATTTTTTCTTTATTAATAAAAAAAAATTTAGAGCACTTTTTTCTATAAATAAAAAAAAGTGATTGCAAAAATTTATCTAAATTATGAAACAAAAGTAAAGTAAATTCTTTTAAAAATTCAAGTTTTACAATTTTATATATATATATATATATATATATATATATATATATATATATATATATATATATATATATTTGAAATAATATAAAATATTAAAATAAAAAAAAATTTAAATTATGTGAATATAACTATAATAACAGTTAAAATATTGTGATAAATAAAGTTGTATTTTTTATAATATATGAATTTAAAATTTTATATATATTTAAATTTGTTATATGTAATTAAAAGTATAGTTAAAGGGACTAAAATATACCATAATTCTAGTTCCACTTAACTCGTTAAAATATACCATTTTTTTTTTGTTCGACAAAATCACCCAAATTTGACTAACGAAATTTTTACAGCCTAACACGGGCAATAGCATCAACCATCGGTGGCTCCTAAAAGATTACAATCAGTTTCTTTGATTTGACCAAAAAACGACAAATGATGATAAGACATGCCTTTGGGATTACACACACTTTGGACTTGTGAAGCCCTAGAAAAAAAAATATAATAAATAGGGTTTTGTTATTTTTATATTTTTATCTGATCTATACTGGTGGGTTATTATTGTTTTCTCAAAAATCAACGATTAAATAAAGCTTCATTTTTGTGAAAGACATTTGTGAATTGTGACACATTATACTCTGTGAAGGAAAAAAAGCTCTAACAAACTAACTCGACATTTTATTATCTGTCCTTCCCAATGCAATGTATTTCAATGTCTTGGAAACTCGCAGCAGTCTCACCCTCGAAAGCCACAAGTAGATGGAGGTGAGAGAGATCTAGATAACATGCATTTGAAGGTATCCAAATAATAAAGTACCCTTTTGTCCCTTCAATAATAATAATAAAAATAATAATAACAAGAAGGTTGAAAACTCTTACATATATTTTACATTATTTTAGTCATATATATTTTACATAATTTTATTCTTTTTGTTTAAAAAATAACATTATTAGTTTTTTTTTACTATACAAGATTTTACAAAAAAAAAATTATTTTTTATAACATTTATTAGTTCAATTATATATATTTTTTAATTATTAGATTCAATTTACATGTTTCATATTAATTCTTTTATTTTTTTTTTCTTATCTAGAGTATTAATTTTATTAATTATTTTTTATAATATTTTAGATAATTAATTTCTCTTGTTGCATTATGTTGGACAAATTTAATTTTAAAATTTATATAATTTTTTTACTGGCTCTGATACTAAAAAACTTTTGCAGCATTTTGATTTTAATAATTTATAATATTTAAGCATTCAAATTTTTCAGAATAATTTTTCATTTTAAATTATTATTGATATAAAATTTTTAATATGTACAAATAAACTTTTATAATTAATAGACGAAATCTAAATAAATTTTTAATCATTGATATTTTTTATTTTTTAAAAAAAATAAGACTTGTGATATCATTTTTCTATAAGAAGAGAATTTGTGCTGTCTTTTTATTTATATATAAGAAATGGGCTTAAGTGTTGTAAAAAATAGATTTAATGACCTAATATCGACGCACAACATTAAATTTATAACTTTTTATAAAAATTGATTCACGTCGTCGTTTCAACACTATTTTTTTACGCTTTTGACCTGCACTCCTACCATCGTTTGTGCGCTTTATTATTTTGCTCAAATGCCTCTCTTCCATCTTTATCTCTCTTTTCCATCTCTTGTTTGGGTCGATTTCGTTTGTCGTCGAAGACTTGTGCTAGAGATTGACCAATCCTACCCCATTATAACCACTGCTCTAGATTTAATGTCTCTCTCTCTATGTGTTTTACAATTCAACTATATATCGCATTTTAAGTCACTAGAGGTTATTGACAGTTGATGACCAGACATTGAACCACAGCATTAAAGCAACACTGAGAAGCTGGATGCTTGAACAGTGGAATATATGGATTAACGTTGGAATGTTCAGAAAAATTTTCCTCTCATCTCAACTCAAATTTTAGGTACAATCTGTTTTCCCTTACAATTTGCTTTTACCTACTTAAATAGATTGAAAGTTTTTAGTTACAAACCAAATATACCTAGGGGGGTGAATAGGTTATTTTTAATTTTATCCAATTTTAATTATTTAACCTAAATACAACGGCTAGACATGCAATCGTGTGTAAAAATAAAATGAGAAAATAAAGAATAACACACGAGATTTTTAGGTAGAAACAACCTAAGTTACAACAATGACCTAAGAGAAAAACCACCGGTCCACCGAACCACCTAACTATCCACTATGAAAATCAATGTTCAATTATAACCAAAGGTCTTAGACTACCCTTCACAGATATATTCCCTTTATGTAATTTACTTACGAGTCGTCGCTTCTTTCACAGCCTCCACAAGCTAGGTGTCTAGATCCGGACCAACGTTTCGATCTACTTGAGTCCTCCAAGATCAATCAAACCCGTCAACTTTGATAATTTTGAGTCACACGAAATACCGAACACTTCACCTCAGTACCTGAAACGTTAGCACAAATAACACAGGTGCAAAGTGTGTCCTAGAGCAAATTCAAATATGAAAAATCTTAACTAGCAGATTCAATAGCATATAACGTAAAAACCAAATCAACTAGCAAACTCTAGAACAATCATATAAAGCTCAATGTCATGAAAAGCAATTAGGCATATGAATTATTCAAACATAACCGCACAATATGTTTGAACAATTAAAATAAGAAAGTCCCTAAGATTGATAGATGAAGAGAAGAAGATTTTTCTTTAAAATAAAACTCAATCAGATGTAGAAAATATTATTTCGGTATAGTTGTTTTTGTCTCTAACAAAGGGTTGTTTATATAGAGTTCAATTTGACCTAAGAGAGAATTAATAATAGAGTACAACTCTACTCATATCAGGCTTTAGCTTTCACAACAATTCTACTCATACTAGGATTTTGTTTTCACAACAATTCTACTCAAATAAGAACTCTACTTTCACAACAATTCTACTCATATAAGGATTCTACTTTTAACATTAAATGGGGTCAAATTGATAAAAGTAACATATCGACCAAATTAAAAAAAGAGTTGTAGGAGAACTGAAAAGCAGGCTCGATCGATCTAGCTAAACCTCGATCGATCTAATCTCGATCGATCAAACCATGCATTTTCAAACCTGAGAGCAGTTAGATTGAAGTCGGTCTATACTCGATCGATTGAACTATCCACTCGATCAATGGACCAACATGTGCACAGTTTCTTTTCGTTACGATTCATACTAAGTGTAGTGCTCAATTGTGTGAGAATGTATGCATGAGAGAATATTTTACCTATCATATGGGCATTGTGAGCTTGGTGACTCCATCATCATGTATCATTTGATTAAACGGTGAACATTTATGCTAGATTACAATCAAACATTTTATCCACGAAAATTGTCAATACTCATAAACCTTACATAGATAATTCACAAAAGTAAAAAAAAGATCCTCATTTTTATTTCTTGCATTTTTAATTGAATATTTGCACATTTATATGGTTGAAAAACCATGAAGAGGTAGGTAATAACCATAATAGGTATTGAAATACATGTAATAGTGAATCAGTTTTAGTTATTTGTTTGACTATTCTAATACTGGTGGTTTAAACTAACTAGAACATTTATTCAATCTTTATGAATGAGTTTTATGGTTTTATTGATATATATATATATATATATATATAAAGGAAGTTGGTGTTTCAAGTAATTCTTTTACATACTGCCATATTTATTTACAAACTACAATAAGAGTATGCAAACTGAGATACTCTATTTTTGCTAGACAAAACAGAGCATATATACACATACTATGTAAACAGGTATGTAAACTGTGTTACATAATATGTAACACAGTTTACATTTCTACAAAGATAATATGACCCAACCATACTTGGTCATGTAAATAATTAAAGAATTAAAATTTAACAAAACTTTATCAAAAATAAAATTCAAAATTAACTTTTAAAGATTAAAAAGTTATAAATTGGTTAAAAAATGTTATTTTTATAATTTAGATGTCAAATTTTAAATATAATATTATATTTTTATAGTTACATTTATTTCAACTTTTATTTGAAGTTTCAAATGAATATTTATATTTATTGTATCAAAATTTGTATTTAATTATATATTTAATATTTATCATATATTAGATTTTGCAAATCTTATAAATGGAGCCTTTAGAAATGTATTATAAATATAACAATTAATGAGAATTATTTCTTCTATTTGTTTTCTTTTTACTTCTCTTCTTTTATTTTCTTTAGTTTTATAACACGTTGTCAGTACGACTTGTGATTTTATATATGTGAAATGACCTTAGTCATAATATGCTACAAACTTTTTGTAGTATAATGTCATATTACAAAATTCACAAATTCTGGAATTTTCTTATCCTTTATGATTAAACTCAAATCTTATTTTTCATTAAAAATTTCTAAGTTTTTTTTATTGCTTGATCTATTTAATTGAGTATCATAAATCAATAATAATTATGTTTTATTTTCTTTTTAAATTTGATAAGTTGTTTGGTTTATATATCAATATATATATGTGTGTGTTATTTCCAATAATTCTAGATATTGTATCATATTGGGAAGCCAACAAACTCTAAAAAGATATCACATCATGTTAAAAAACCAACAAATTCTGAAAGATCTCAAATCAAACTCTCTTATTTTATAGTAAACTACATATTTTATTATTTGTATATATATTTCCTATGAATAATTTATTATAACTAATGTATATATTTAATTTAATTTTTAAAAAGATAATGAATTTATTTCAAAAATAATGAGGCTTTGAGATACAAATTTTTTACTCATGTACGTATAAAAAGACTTTAAAATATGACTTGTAGTCACATATTATTAGTTTATATATAGTTATTGATATTAATAAATTAATAATAATTATTACTTGCAAAAATATTAAATTCAAATGGCATTTATTCCTATGATAATTCGTAGACATATATTATTAAAGCAATGTGAATTATTACATGAATTTCAATAGACATTTAATGTATTCACATTATAATATTTTTACATGTTTCATGACTTTATTATGGATACAAAGCATGTTGATTTATTTTATGTGCTCTTAAAATTATGACAAAAATAAGTAATTAATTTAAAGAGATATAAACTTGTATTGATTTACTTGTTATCAATAAAACATATGCACATTATATATATAGTAATTATTTGGTTGCATGATATGAAAATTATTGTCTCATATTATAATCAGTTATCACCATTTAATAAGATTATTCATACTTAATGTATTTATTGATATTGATGAATTATCATAGAATATACGAATGTTGAATTTTACAGAAAAATAAAATGACAAGTCTTATTACAAATTAGATATATGAATTATTATCATTACTGCAATATATTTTATAAGTACAAGATTTTTAATTAATTTTACAATGACTGACGAAACAAGTTACTTTGTAGAACATGAAGCTTTCAAGTTAGTATTTAAATGTAACATGTTATCGAAGTAAATATATTTGGCCTACGACTATGAAATATGAAAAAATTGTATTATTGTACTACATATGAAGTCAAGTAACAATCAAGCAAGCTCACTCACCATGAGTTATAACATGTACTGCAATATTTGAAAGATTGTCATATTAATGTTAAAATGTGCCAAGTAAAAGGACATCACATGTTGAACACTTGTCATCATCAGAAGAGCACATTTGTATACGCGTTGTACTCTTTTTCCTTTCCATGGCTTTGTCCTACTAGATTTTCCTAGAAATGTTCTAATGAGACAAGTTTAGCGTATTGTATGAAAATAATGTACTCTTCTTTTTGCTAGTTTTTAACAAGACATATCATTTAGGATGAGTGTTATAATTTAAATATCAAATCTTAAATATAATATTATATCTTTTATGGTTAGATTTACTTCAACTTTTATTTGAAGTTTTCAATCAATATTTATCTCTATTGTATCATAATTTATAATTAATTAGAGACTTAATATTTATCATATCTTAGTTTCAAAATTGACATAGTGTATCTGCAAACCTTTTACATAGGATCTTTAATAGTGTATTATAAATATAACGATTAATAAGAATTATTTCTTCTATTTGTTTTCGCTCTACTTTTTTTCTTATATTTTTAAATTTTATAACAGCAACATCTAATTTTTAGTTTCTAATTTTTAAAATTAAAATTAAAAATTAATTATCAAACAACCTTCTATTTTTTTCGAATTAAAATCTAATTACAAATTAAAAATTTTAAAATGGAAATGGTTGTAAATAATCCAAGAAAACAATCAAAGATAGCCATTTTCAAAGCAAATTTCCTATTTTTAGAAATACTTAAGTGATAAATTATTATCTAAGATGTTAAATTGCTTGGAAATTAATAATTTTTGTTCTTAAATTAGCAATTTTGGAATTAAATAAAAAGGAAAAATGTCCTTTGCCTTAATTTTTTTGACATTAGGTAAGGTAAGAAAAATAAAAGGTCCCTTCCTCAGTCACTGCCATACATCCTGATCAAGTAAATGATGTTAATTTTTCTCTATCTAAATTAATAAAATTTATAAAATAAAAAATATTTTTTATTTCAATTAAGATACAAATACAATCTAATAATTATAAAGATATTAGGCCTTCTACTTTTGATAGTCCCAATTATCTAATTTTGTCTCCAAAAGTCAAATTAATTAAGATACATATCTCAATTGTAATAAATAGCAATACTTTTATAACAAATGTATAGGAAAATAAATATAAAGAACAAAAGATTTATATACCTTTATTAAACAAATGTTTTTTACTTTTTTACCAAAAATAATAAACAAATGGTTAAAAACCTTTATGAATATTCATACAACGCAAATTCATAAGTCTTGTGAGAATTCAACAATTTCGTAAACAAAAATAAATTGTGTAAATCTAGTCCTAAGCATGGATAAAAGTGTCCGTATGGGTGAATATATTGGTCTTTAATTTTATAAAATATTTAATATATTATCTGATGGATATTTAAAGAAAAAATTACATAAATTATTGAAATTATTGTTTAAATTTTAGAAATATTTTATAAATTTTTAGTAAATATTAAAATAACAATAATATACTAATTAAGTCAATTTTTCATTTAAATAACATATATATGATATATATAACATACATAATATAGATATAACAATAACGAAATAGGAGTATAATTTTTATTTAATAAATAAAAAAATAAGATATAATACAAATTAAAATGAGAATTAAAAAAAAAAAAAAAAAGGGAGGGTATAAAATATATAATATTATATGCAATACAAACATATATAAATACTTAATTGTTTTTACTTTATTTAGATTTCTTATTTGTTTATTTTGCTTAAATATTATTACAATAGAAACTTTTATAAAATGAAAAATAAAAAATAATTATACAAATATTAACTTGGATATATTATGTATAATAATACATTTATATTCATTTAAAAAAATAAATTTTCTACCCAAAATTTCATCCAATATTTGTTACAAATATTCCTAACATATTTGATAGTTTTCCAGACTTTTGGAAAAATAAAGTAACATCTAAATTGAAATCGATATTATTAATATTTATATTGATATTTGTAAAGAAAATAATTCCTACTTTATTTTGATATTCAAACATTAATTTTATGAATATG
The DNA here is from genome assembly GCA_029378325.1 of Elaeagnus macrophylla. Classification (NCBI taxonomy): domain Eukaryota; kingdom Viridiplantae; phylum Streptophyta; class Magnoliopsida; order Rosales; family Elaeagnaceae; genus Elaeagnus; species Elaeagnus macrophylla. The sequence continues at coordinate 5,617,569 of CM055653.1, forward strand.
TCAACCGAAATATCATAAAATGTCTCGATTTTCCCATCTTCGGTCCTAAGACATTATTATTTATATTTAGTATTTATAGAAGGTAGAATCGCAAGGTTTTACACTTTATTAAAATTATTGTTATAAAATTATATTTTTTTTAAATGTATTTTTTTTTTAAATTGTATTTTTTTTCTGAAACTGAAATTGTATTTTTTTTTTCTGAAATTGTATTTTTTTTAAATTGTATTTTTTATTAATTTTTGTTATGAAATTGTTATAAAATTGTATTTTTTCTGAATGTATTTTTTTTTTAAATTGTATTTTTTTTCTGAAACTGAAATTGTATTTTTTTTAAATTGTATTTTTATTAATTTTTGTTATGAAATTGTATTATTCTGAATTTTTTTTTCTGAAATTGTATTTTTTAAAAATAATTATATAATTTTTTTTCTATTCCATTACATTACAGTAGTTAAACCAAACACTGTAATACTGATTTCTTTTTTTATTACAGTGACTAAACCAAACACTGTAATAGTAATACTGATTCTTTTACATTACATTCCATTACGATTACGATTACGATTACGATTACATTCAGCGAACCAAACGTGACCTAAACGTCAAACCTAGGTTGAAAAATTAAAATGACTGTCTATGGTATAACACTCTCTTGAACCACCAAACACAATTATACTGTAATAAAATGTCCATCTAAGATGCAAGTACTGCAAGGTGTTGGATAAAACAATAGTAAAAGGTAAAATTTAATATAAAATTATTTTAAAAGGTCAATAATAATAATATTTTAATACATAATTAATTAAGTGTAGGTTTTCAATTTTTTTAAAAGATGATAAATTAATAAAATATGGCAACCAATAATTATTAAAACAAATATTTTCTAAAAGGGTGCTGTGCTGTTTTAGTCTTTTTGCTTGTAAATATGTCATTTATTCCTTTAGTTATGAAAACGGGGTTACAAAAGAGCAAATGTTATTTAAGCACCACCAATATTTTAATATTTTTATAATTTCATTAGATTTTTAAATTTACAAAAGGGGTATCTTTGTTATTTTATGTGTTTTTCTCCAAACACAACAAACTAATCCCTCTCTATTTTTTTCCCACCATTTTCTAGAAAAGATATAAAAGACCTTTTCTACTCTCTCTCTCTCTCTTCCTCTCTCAATCCCTACTGCTGCTATTTTTTATAAAGGAAACAATGAGCGAAAAGAATAACGATTATAAGTGTAAATTTTTTATGTGAATTGATTTACCTATTCATCCAAGTAGTACTTTGGTTGTGACTGAAATATATATATTACATTCTTGAAGTATCGTTACAGTCCTGATCGCACTAAATCCTGGTCATGTTCGTGAATGGTTGTTAGTCAGAGGCCTTCGCAATTGGTCGATGGTTGGTGGTTGGTGGTTGCTAATCTAATAGGGTGGTGGCTAGTTTTAGGGCTATGGTGGGTTGAACAACTTGAATAGGGTGTATGGCATTGTAGAGAAACTAGGGTTGATTGAGTTTTAAAAAAAATTAATTTTGAATTTTCAAATTTAACATTTAAAAAGGCACATTTTTCTCACATAATTGATCTAAAGTTATATTTAATAATAAAATATTCTTATTTGTTTTTTATCGGCACCTTTTCAATGTCAAAAAGATTAAATGACACATTTTTAACAATCAATAGGACTAAATTATACCATTTCAAAGCAAATGTATTAAGTGATACATAAAGCTTAATCAAAATTACTATCATGACCTTTTACCCTTTCCAAAATTAATTCATATTCAGTATCATTTTACCTTGATTTAAAAACTCGTATTCTTACATTTTAATTACTTAATAGAAAAAATAATGTTTCACTAGTAAATCATTACATCAATGTAATTTGACCTTAATGAAATCATTTATTTTTAATCTAATGAAATTAATAATGTCAATTGTCCAATCTAAGGACCTATGTGATATTTTTTCCAACTTTGTAAACCACACTTTTTTTTTTATTGGGGAGTGACACTAATGTCCCTAAATTTATGTCTTTGGGACACTTTAATTTCTAAATTTTTAACTGAAATGCTTAGGTCCTACTTTAAAAAAAAAATACTCTTTATTCCAAATTTTAGGGACTAAAATGTCTCACTTATTAAAATTTATGGATTAATTTTTTAAAAAGTAATAGTTTAAAGACTTATTTTTGTACATTATATCTTAAACTGTTAAATTTTATGAATTAAAATGTATTGATTGAAAGTTTAAGAACCATAGAGGTACTTTCAGAGTCTTTATAATGTTCAAAAACATTATAAAAACCTACTTAACTTTCTCTCTCTCACACATCTAAGACGAATTCTAAGGTTTGAGAGTCCCGTCGATTTTCATTGTACATTCTCTTTTTTTTCTCTCCCTATGTACAATTTCAACCTTCCTTGACCGTTTTTGGGGGTCGTTTTCCTTCAGCTAGGTGATTGACAATGTTCTATTAAAGGCGCCATCGTTGGGTTCTATTCGACTTGGCATTGGTTTGCTAAACTCTAGTTGTTCCAGTGCTTAGCTAGTCGCTCTGGGTTTTTTTTTTTTTTTTTTCAAATTTTGTTTTTCTGGTTTCTCCAACTATTTTTTAGACCGCCACAAGAGGCTTTGTCGATGGTTGTTGCTCGATGTGCACATCTTAGGTGTGCCCTTTTTTGGTGTGGGGTTTAGCAGCTGTTTGGAGTTGGTCTGGCTAACTTGTGCTTTACTTTTCAGTGCCCTCCTCATTCATTTTTTTCCTTTCTGTTGATTGTTTTTCCATTGTTTGAGTTGATGTTTCTTTGATTCATGTGGTCTTCGGCTGGTCAAGGTGGCAATGATGTTTCTATTTCCTCCCACTAGGTTGTTGACTATCGATTTACCTAGTAGTGGTGATGGGGCTATTAAATGGAAACTTTTCTTTCTTGAGTTGGAATGTTTCTAATTAGGTGTATTGGTCTATACAATTTGATTTTTTTTATTGTATTTTTGTATTGCCTTCATATTTTTGTATATTTTGAAATTTCCAAGTGATGACTTGGGTGTGTTCATTTATATAGTTGGATTGCAATTTTTATTGCTATTAAGGTATCACTGGTTTAAGTCATTTGTCAAGCACTAACATAAGTTGTAATATATAATTACTGTTTAACACTAAAATATATTCGCTCATAATTTTTTTGAGACGTATGTGAATATTGACTTTGCCTTTAAATTTGTAATGTATTTAATAATATAGTTATTGTATAATATTATAATAGTGATCCATTTTAAATGAGTGTTAAAAAGGTATATATTTTTTTCATTAAAAAGAATATGCATGGAAATTTTCTCATCTAATTGTCCTTTACCAAACACAACAAAAGGAACAAGAACACTGTTATCCACTTTTGCTTCCCTTGATAAGATATGATATTATAATTTCTAAATAAAAAAAAAAGTATTTTTCTATGAATAAAATTTAATTTTAAAAAGAATTGACATATGTCAATCAGAAAATATGAAAGAGTAATATAAAATAACATAGAAAGTATTGGGAAATAGTTCGATAACGGTACAATTTAGTTCTTTAACTTTTAAATTTAGCATAACAAAAATGCTAAATAGTTTAAAGATATAATTTAGTCCTATAACTTTTTCAGCTTTTCGCACTCTTATTCAAACACAATACAATAGTACCATTAGAATCCTATGTTCTGATAATATGGGAGAATATATTAATCATATTTTTCAAGATTTTTTTCCAAATATATGAGATTGTTCACCAAACTACTTACCCACAAACACAATAACAAAATGGAGTGTCCGAAAGAAAAAAATATCACTTACTTGTTATGGCTCGTGAGCTCCTATTTAGTGCTCATATGCCAAAATATCTTTAGGGCGATGATATACAAGCTTCCGCTCATCTCATTAATTGTCTCTCATCTAGTGTCCTTCACGGACAAATCTCATTCGAGGTTCTCGCATCTCATGTATCATTGCCATCATTTCATAATCTTTCTGCCCATGTTTGGTTGTGTTGCTTTTGTACATGTACCTAAAAATTAGAGATCTAAGTTAGATGCCCGAACAATTAAGTGTGTGTTTGTTAGTTATGGAGGTTATCAGAAAGGGTACAAGTGCTGCAATCCACCTACCATAAAATTTTATGTTACTATGAATGTCACTTTCTATAAGGATATGAGCTATTTTTCCTCATCTGATACTGCTCTTAAGGGAGAAAATTCATATTTTGAATAGCTGTATCATGGTGAGGGAGAGGAATTGAAAGGAGCTGAGGAAGTAACGCAATCAAGAGATATTTCGATGGGTCCAATTGAGGTTCTTATCCCATTTAATCCAGTAGTGGAAAAAACAGATGTTTCAAGTATCCAAGTACTAGTTCCGATCACTAACAATCAAAATGAAGACAAAACTGTTCCCTCAAGCATCACTCCTATCTCTGATCAACAACTCCCTGGTACTGAAGATCACTCATCTGAAGTATGTACACCTATTGATACTAATAGCATTGAGTCTAGTGTTAGACAGTATATGTTACCAAATATGTTTACTCAGGGTTAACCAGCCAAAAGGTACGAACCAAATATTCGTGCAAAATCAAAATATCCAGTAGCCAACTATATGTTCACTAAAAGATTGTCTAAACCATATAAATCATTTGTAAATTAAATATCTATTGTATCAATACCTAACAAAGTGCAGAATGCGTTAGAAATTCAAAGTAGAGAAAGAAAATGGATGAAGAGATAGAGGCATTACAGAAGAACGATACTTGGCAACTTGTACCTCCACCACAAGGCAAGAAGGCAGTTAGTTGTCACTGGGTGTTTACTGTGAAACATAATGCTAATAGATCTGTGAATCGGTATAAAGCCCGCCTTGTAGCAAAAAGGTTCACTTAGACGTATAGTGTAGACTACGATTAGACTTTTGCTCCTGTTGCCAAAATGAATACTATTCGGATTCTACTTTCGCTTGTCGCTAGCATAAACTGGCCACTTCAGTAGTTTGATTTCAAAAATGAGTTTCTTCATAAAGAGTTAGTAGAAGAGGTGTACATGAGTCTTCCACCTGGATATGTAGCTGCTTCTCTTGATAACTATGTATGCAAATTGAGAAAGTCTCTGTATGGTCTGAAGCAGTCCCATCGTGCCTGGTTTGGAAGGTTTTCATAGTTCATGCAAAAGATTGATTACAAACAAAGTAGTTCAGACCATACGCTATTTCTCAAACATTAACAAGGGAAGGTAATAGCTCTGATTATTTATGTTAATGATATGGTAATTACTGGCAATGCTACTGTCGAGATGGATAAATTACAAAGACAATTAGCCTCTAAATTCGAGATGAAGGACTTGGGTGAACTGAAGTACTTCTTAGAAATTAAGGTAGCTAGAAGGAGAGAATGGATTTATCTGTGTTAGAGAAAATACATTCTTGACTTGCTAACTGAAATAGGTATGTTGGATTGCAAACCTATTAACACTCTTATTGAGAAAAACCATTATTTGGTAAAGTATTTAGATCAAGTACCAATTGATCGAGCTCGCTATCAGAGAGTGGTTGGACGCTTAGTTTATTTGACACATACTAGACCAAATGTTGCATATACAGTAAGTGTGGTAAGTCAATTCATGCATAACACGAGCGAGAGTCACATGGATGCTGTTGTGAGAATTTTAAGGTACTTGAAGACAGTTTCAGAAAGATGTATAATGTTTTCTAAACATAACACTCTTGAAGTTTGTAACTTCACAAACGCAAATCGAACTGAAAAAATTACAAATAGAAGGTCATCATCAGGTTACTTCACATTTGTAAGAGATAATTTGGTTACATGAAAAAGTAAGAAACAAAAAATTGTGGCTCAATCTGGTGTTGAGACTGAGTATAGAGATATAGCACATGGGGTATGTGAATTGATGTAAATAATAACTTTGCTATTTGATTTGATTTTCGAACTCAAAAGTACAATGCAATTGTATTGCAACAATAGAGCATCCATTGATATATCATAAAATTTAATACAGTATAATCGCACTAAGCATGTAAAAGTTGATCGTTACTTTATAAAAGAAAAGTTAGAATCCAAACTTGTTAGCTTCTCTTTTGTTTCTACTTAAAAGTAACTTACAGATATGCTCACTAAAAGAGTTTTCATAAAAGTATTTTATGACTCACTAATTAAGTTAGACATTGTCAATATATATGCTCCAACTTGAAAAAAAGTGTTAACTTGAGTCATATAATTAATGTGTGATATGTTATAATTAATACTTACCTATCCTATGGTTGATACTTATCTTTAATAGAGACCTAAATTATACGTTTTATACTTGTAATCTCCTATATATATTTCTACTATGAGATGTATAAATAATAAAACAATAATTTATTCTTATTATATTTAACTGATAAGAGATATTAAAATGAAAGCTTCAGAATTAAAATATGAAAGGAAAAAAATAGAGTAAAAATAACATAAAATATCAAACTCCCAAAACTAAACAGAGTTCAACAGTATAGAGAAAAAGATGTTGAAATTATTACAAAGCAGGCAAAGAAGAAAATAGAGTTGAACCAAGGAGGACATTGCACAAACTGGCTCCTTCAAGAGTTTTGCTGTTCTCTGCTCTTGGGCTACTTCCTGCACTACTATTAGAAACTGACCCAAATGAATTTTTCTGCAGGACCCCAGTTGGAGATGACCCTATTGAAGGACTATTGTCCCATCCTTCAGTCATAAGATTAAGCACTGAAGTGCTCTTGTTCTCTAATATGTTGTAGCTATTGCTATGATTTAGGACTTCACCAAGAGGACCTCCCACTGAATTTTGATCCCAAGATATTGGAATCCAATTTGTTTGCTTAATGTTTTGTTCATTACCCACTCCTAAACCCATTAGCTCTGGGTCTACTTCACGCGATAGCCTGAGTGGTGAGAGAGTAATTTTGTCTTTGTTTGCTGAGGAAGATGATGGAATGAAGTCTGAAGATGCCCCCATTCGGATTGAAATTGACAATTGGGCTTTGTCTGAAGATTGGGTTTTGTTTGGCCAGTCATCAATGAATTGGTGAAGTGAGCGTTGTGATTCTGTTTCTTGGCTAACTAGGTCCTGAGAAGAACCAAAGGTTCTACAGCTTATCAGGGAAGTACTTTTCTGTGAAGGGTTTAGTAAGGAGTCTGAAGTAACAAGCCCAAATTCTCTAGTGGGTTGATCCTCATATGGGTTTTGCTGCTTCTGAATCAAGAATGAGTTTTCTTTAGACAGCAAAATGTGACCTGGTGTGTTTTGTATTTTCTCAGCAGCATTATTATCTTTCAGAAACACCCTGCAAGAGAAATTCCCTTGCTGTCAAGAATTGTAAAAGGAATCAAAAGATAACATACTATAAGTTATCGTGTAGCCCAGTGTGGCATGTTCTAAAGTTAGATAGTTGTGAGGTATGGATTTCAAATACCAGTCGTGCTAAGTAGGGCTTATTTCAACAAAACTCTGCATATGGTACCAAACTCCCGCTAAATTTAGAAGCTAAGAATGAATCCCCAGTTAGTGAATTAATGCCTAAAATATATGCACAATGTGGGTGACCAAGAGCCTAATAATGAATGATAACCTGTTCATGTGAGTAGCACCAGCAGAAGAATTAGATGATCCAAGTTCCAGGGTTTGGAGCTGCTGATTCCCAAGGGCAGAAGGCAATGCCACCATGGACGAAGCAGAGGAAGACAAGGGTGTCGGTTTCATAGTCACGGTGGTGGTATTTCGGGTGGCAGCTTGGCCAGTTTGGCCTTCCACAGGCTTTCTTGAACGATGGCGGCCTCTATTCAAGTGCCTTTCACAGTACTTTTGATCAGCAACTGCATCTCTTGAGCACCGCCATTTCTTCCCATCAGTCCTTCTACACCTTCCTGGCTCAGGATCAGTGTTGTTGGAGAATCCCAGATGGAAAGAACCCCATCCCACTACATATAAGATCAAACAAAACAACATTCTTCAAACACATTCAAACCAAAAAATCAGAATTTTCAACCGCATAAGGAGAGAGATAAACTTCGATTCTAACACTGAATGGTCGAGTTATATGTTGGATTAGATGGATTGGATAATAAATTGAGAAGCAGATAGGTTGAACTAATAGTTAGACTACTTACTAACAAAAACACATGTAAACTATGCGCGCATCAAATTGTCATACAATGTATTTTCCAAAAGTAATTTTTCTTGGGAAAAAGAAACTTACATGTATTCGGTCTTAAAAACCCACCAGAAAAGGCAGAAAGTCCAGCAGAATCAAGTGCCCTTTGGATGGGGAGAAGTAGATTAGAAGGTATAGGCACATTGGAAGTAATATATTTGTAGATCAAAGTTTGATGTTCTAACTCCAGCCACTGAGAAGGAGTAAAAGGACCACTAGACCCTGTTATAGTCCCATTCCAGTTCAAACAGTTGTTGTACCCTGAAATGGAAAAACCACAAAAGGTACATTTTTTATGCTAAGATGTGAAAGAAAAAAAGAAAAAAAAAACCCCAAATTTGCAAATCATTTCATAGCTTACTGTAAATAAAAAGTTAGTTTTTGAATTTACAAGATAATGAAAAGAGATTCAAAAGGGGGTCCGGAATCATTCAATAACTCCAAAACAACCATAAATTTATGATTTTTGATACAAGTAAAAAAAGAAAGAAAATAAAAAGCAGCAAAGGAGAGAAAGGAGAAAAATAAACTAAACCATTCAAACAATGAATAATATTTTTGCTTTGGTTGTTCTAATTTCTCATTGACCCTGTCCTAAATTTTGCTTTTTTATCGCCCACCAAAGCCATATTCCCAAATTAGCAAGACAGATTTTGGGAAGAAAAATCCCTCTCTGTGCCTCTCTTGTTTGACAAGACTAAACACAAACACCATTGACAGACTTGTATGAAAAGACCCCTTCACCAGTACTTTGGAATCAAACCCATAACAGTTATATTGCATATATATTACCTGAGTTTCTGGTATAACTAGACAATGTGTTGTGAAGATAAGGCAAAGAAGCACTTTGACGGCTGCTGGCTAACAAAGACTCAGATTTTGGAGAAGAAAAGCTCAGCATTTGCTGATTTTTCTGCAGCAGTTGCTGTCCATTAATATTAGAGAAAATAGATCTTAATGAAAAATCATCAGTCTTTGACAGTTTTGAGCTCCTCAAGTTGTCATCAATAGAACCAGATCTCTCTTGCTTGTGGAACCCAGAGCCGTACAACTTCTGCTTTGTTTCAGGATCTGAAGCAAGACTAGCATAACCACTGTTGTCTGAACCCCCCAACCCATTCAAACCCATTACCCCAAAATCCATTTATAAGAAGAAATAAAGCCCCTTCCTAACTATTAAACTTATAAATCCTTTAGATTGCTTAAGAAATGAAGCATTGAGTTATGAGTTAAAGGGACCGAGTGTTGAGAGATTCGAAAGAGGCACATTTTTTAAGGGTTTGGAGCCTGAATGAATGGGTATTATATCTTAAATGGCTTAAGTTAAAGCTGAAAATGAAAACCAGACTAGCTTACAACTTGATTTTTGTGATGTGAGAGAGGTAAAATAATTGGGGAGAGAGAGTGAAGGAAGAAACTGACCGGACAAAGTTTGTACTAATACTCTGTAAATCTTGGACATATATATAATGATAAAGTCACCAAATTATATTTAAACAATTTTATTAAGAAAAACTTTAAATTACACATCCAACTCAAATCTCAACATGCTTCCTTATATATATTTCTTTTGCCATTCAAATTATAACTAAATTATAGTATATGGAAATATTGTTGTTGTACGGTTTTTTTTTTTTCAAAAAAATTATACAAAATTACATACAATCTATTAAAATACGTAAAATATATAATATTTGAGTTCAAATTCTTTATATATATATATATATATATATATATATATATATATAATATGTTAATTTAGACATATAAGAATTTAAAATTATAAATTTAAAATAATAAAATTGAGATACATTCGGATAAAATTTGAACTTGAATTTTTAGTAGAAAATTAAAAATTTTATCACCTAAACTACAAAAAATTTTTAAAAATTAACTTAATAATTATGTTATGCTATTGACTTAAAAATTTTACAATGGTTAAAATGAAAATTAATTGGACCAAAGTGTTTTAAACAATCTATTCAATGACGTATATAAGATGGAGAAATTATTTATCGATTAGGATAGATGATAAAAAAGAAAAAAATGATCCTACTTTTTCTTTTGGTTCGGTTGAGTTAAGAAAAAAAAAATATATATATATATATATATATTATAAATTGGACCCGATGTGATTGTAACTCAACCATCAAAAGTTTTAATTAGATTTTTGTTTCATCTTTTTGGCTTCTATACATAAAGTTACTTTCTTCTACAAGACAGTCTTATCAATTTATCATATGACTAGTTTTCTTTCTTATAATCGAATAAATCTTTTACTTGTATGGATTTTAGTTAGGTCTATCTTTGAGCCTTATTTATTAATGTCATTTTTTCCTTACTTGTCATTTAATTTCTGAAGTGTGTTATGAGGTAGGACATGGACAGTTAAAAGGAATTGCCTTGCAAAGTCCGCTAGCGGTTTCAAGGTTTCACACTTCACATTTATCTCAATTTATTTATTTTTTCTAGAAGAAAAGGGCAGACAAGTGGTGCGCTGCATGAACAAAGATGCACAGTCACGTGACACTCACGCTACTATTACTCTGTCTATGTTACGAATTAAGAACGGTATTCATTACAAATACAATAATTATAGAAAAAAGTATTATAGAAATATTTTTATTTCTATAAAAGGTAGTATTTAATTTTCTAAATTATAAAAAGTATCTTTAAATTTTTTTACTTATGAAAAACGTGTTTTTAAATCCCTCTACTTGTAAAAAATGTGTCAAGTAAGGACAAAGTTAATTTTTTTATCTAAGTTTTCATTAAATCTAACGGAATAATAGATATATCACATGCATATTTATATTTTTTAATATATATATACATACATACATAAAAAAAAATTAATATTGAATTAAAAAATTACTCAATTTTTTTAATTTTTAAAAAAATTTAAATAAAATTTTCAATATAATTTAAATAAAATTTTTATTGTATAATAATTAAATTCACAATTTAGATAATAAAAATTTTATTTAAGTTTAATCAAATTCAATAAAATTTAAATAAAATTTTTATTGTTTAACATTTAAAATCACAAATTATACAATGAAAATTTTATTTAAGTTTAATCAAAAGAAATTGTAAAAAATTAGAGTAATTTTTTAATTAAAATTTATTTAATTTGATATATCTATCGAAAAATATAAACATATATGTGATACATGTACTAATATTCTGTTAAATTTAACGGAATATTAGATAAAAAATTAATTTTGTCTTTATCTGATACATTTTTTAAAATTAAAGAATTAAATAATACTTATTATATAAATAAATAGACTTAAAAAATACTTTTTATAAATTAAATAATTAAATAATACTTATTATACAAATATAGTGATCATTTGTGTATTATTATTCTGTTAGATTTAACGAAATATTAGATGAAAAATTAATTTTATTTTTATCTAACATATTTTTTAAAAACAAAGAATTAAAAATACTTATTATATAAATAAATAAATTTAAATGATATTTTTTATAAATTAAAGAATTAAATAATATTTATTATATAAATAAAGTCATCATTTAGTTCTTCATCCATAATTATATGTGCAACTTTCTATTAAATTACACGGTGAGAAGTGAGAAGTGAGAAGTGAGAAGCGAGAAGTGAGAAGTGAGACGCTCTTTCTTGGTAACGTTTGATATCAGTCAATTCTATTTTCACCATTTTTTAATTAATTTTTGTAAAAACATATCGAAGGAGAAAAGAGGATAAATAAAGTGTGGAGTACAATAAACTAAAAACTTTTTAATATGCTCAAGGAAAAACTGAACCATCAATCCAAAAAAAAAGGACCAAGCTGAACAAGCATAAGATTTTTATTTGAGTTGGTTGCCAATGGTATGACGTTGGCGTTCTCATAATTTTGTAAACTGGGAAATTTTATATAGTATTATCATCAAAATTATTTATATGAATATATTTATAAAAGTTGATTAAATTTTATTAAAATATAAAATATTATTAAATTTATAGTATATAAATAATATTAAGTAATAATGTTATAAAGTGTTTTTCTAAAAATGAGTAATTATATATAGCCCTGCCACTAGTAATTGGATTACATTACAATATCAAGAATCATTAAATTTATGGTAATACAAATATAAATATAAATAAAAAAAAATTTAAAAAATAATTTAAAATAATATTTTTTTTAAATTTATAATAATAAAAATAACATTATTATTTTGAATTGAAAATATATGAATTAGTGCTGAGTTAATAATACTAAGGGTATTGTTTAAGAATGGTACCTTAGTTATATCTAAGTTAATCAATTGGCACTTCTTTTCATCCATGTTTTCAAAAAGTTTTAATTTAGTACCCAATTTTATTAATTGGTTCCAATGTTGCAAAATTGAAACAATAATCTCATTTAATTCAGAGATTTTAACATGTGTCATGTGCATGGCAAAAAATTTATGAAAAATTTTGATATTTAGTTTTTTCCTTTCCTTTTTTTCCTACCTCTTCTTATTCTTCTTCGTTCCTGCTCAATGTCACCATCAATGCTTGCTAAAAAAAGAAAACTTGCGCTGAAAAAACATGAAGAAGAAGAGAGGAAGGGGGGATGAAAAGAATAAAAAAAATGAAAAAAAAAAAAAAAAAAAACAAGAAGTAGAAGGAGGAAAGGAAGGAGAGGAGGAAAAAAGGGAGAAAAAAAACTGACTTCGAAAAAAATGAAGAGAAAAAGAGGAGGGGAGGGAAAAAATATAAATGCTAAAAAATTTTCAAAAATTTTTTTCCATTAAAATCCTAAATTAAATGAGATTATTATTTCAATTTTGTAATCTTATAACCAATTGATGAAGTGAGGTAATAAATTGGGGGTGTAGGCACATAAGGTCCCTTTATTTTTTAAATGTATACTTAAGTTTCTAATTTTTTAAATGATGTACTATAAGTTTATTATTTATTATAAATGTACACGTAAGTTTATTTTAGATTAATTATTTTAATTTAGTTACTATTAAAACATACCAAAATCATGTGACATAATAAATAAGGGTAAATTTATTAATAAAAAAATATTTATTTTTTCTCAAAAAATCAACAACTATTAATTATTTTCATTTAAAATAAATTTACTTATTATTTGTGATTTTTTTATTTTTTTATATTTAAATTGTAGCCAAATAAAAATAATTAATGTAAAATAAATTTATATACACTTTAAAAATAGGTAAGGGACTTACAGTACATCTTTTAAAAAATAAGATATTAAAATGCACCTTTTTAAAAGCTAAGGGACCTTAAGAGCTATTTTTCCCTAAATTGCAATATTTTGATCATATGGGTAAAAAGGAGTACCATTTACTTAATTTGGGTACCATTATGGTATTAATTCCTGTTATTTCTATTATTATAAGTTTTAAGTGGTATTATTTTGTTATTTTTTCAAAAATTTAATCATAATTGATCAATAATTTTTTCATATTTCTTAAATGTCTTATTTATTTTGTACTATTTTATATAGACAGTTCAAAAAAATTGAAATAAATTTTTCATGTATCAACCAACACTTAATACTACACGATTAATGTCAAAAAAAGACATTATAATACGATACGAATACGTTTGATTGATACAATTTGCCACCCCTACTATTAAGGATTAAAAAAATTATCATGATACATATATTAATTAACTCTTATTAATAAGTGGTATAATAATTATTTCATAATTCATTCATTAAAACAAAAATATGCTAAATCCTAAAATTCTCGTTAATATTTTAGTTTTTGCCAAATAATAATTGAGAGGAAGTTGTTGACCAAGAAAAAAATAATTGAGAGGAAGGGGACTTGGACGTCTACGACATTCGCTATTCTCTGAAAAAGTGCATAGCATTGTATCATTTACCATTCTACAGATGCATTCCCCGTAACTTTACTATTTAACAACAGTTGGTTCTCTTCCTCTTTAGTTATTGCTAACCTTTGAGTTTTGACCAAAATAATACAAAAAACTGAACATACATTTATCAAATAAAAGAACCCTAGATGAAATAAATTCTTAAATATAATGTATTATATGCAATATAGTAGTTTATTTCGTTCCATGTCTAAATACTTCTGTATTTTAATAAAAATAAAGGATTCATATGCACCCATTACATGTCAATACCATGTTAATGCAAGAATCTTCTAAATAATGTTTAATCACTACATGAAATAACTTTTAATAAAATTTTAAATTGTCTCATTCATAAAAATCACCTAGTGAGAATAATTAAGTTCACTTATTAAATGTGGCCAAATAGACTTTATCCAAGTCATTATTAAAACTATTTCATGCAATAATTGAATACGATCTTAAACATTTTTGTAATTGATAAATTTTAACTAAATTTTGATGATTTAGGATGTGACAATGTCCCTTAATCAACATGCCAATGTTGAAAAGAAAGAGGTCAAAAAGACTTCATCTACCATTTTTTGTGTTAATTTTAAAATGGAACTTTTAGCTATTTAATTGCCATCTGTTTTTTAGAGAATAAGTTTTGTTTGCAATTGTTGTGTTATATTAAGCTATAATTTCTTGAAAAATTATGCGTTTAAAGTTTATTTCATAGAGAACCATTAAATTTTATTAAGAAAATAATAAATTTTATTGATTTAAAATAAAAATACATTAATAACATCTAAATAAAAAAAAAAATCATGAGATTCCATAATAACATATCTGTGTTTTGAAAATATGATATTATAGTAAAACACTAAAGATTTTTGTTCTTATAAAATAATTAAAATTTTCATTAATTTATTGAAAATATAGTATGTTATATAATTTAATTATAAGACGAAAACAATGAAAATTGAAAAACAAATTAATGCAAAAACATCATTCTTCATCGTTATGATGATATCTATGTTTTTCTTTTCCTTGGCCGGGCTTCCATTTTTTTAAAATTGTTTTTAATGGTGCTTTAATGCTTTTAATCAATTTATTATATGGATTATAATATAGCAATAACTCAAATAAGAAAACTAACATATATAGGTTGAAAAACATAAGACTATTAGAAAAATCACACACATATATATATAATAAATCTAAAAAAATAAGGGGGGTGATGATATCAAACTTAAGAATTCTAAATATTGTTGCATGCAGCTAAAGAAAGAATAATGGTTATAATACCACAACGCATGTGTGAGATCAAAACGATACTGTATTGCTCAAGACAAAAAAATGAAGCTTTTGGCAACTTGACTTTTAAGAATTCCTTGATTAATCAATTGACCAACAAAATACTTTTTACCAACTGGTTTGTGGTCTAACAAATCAACCTTCGTTAATATTCTTAACAAAACTCAAATAACGATACGGAACATCATTTTAAAAACAGAAAAAAAAAAAAAAAAAAAAAATTGAACGAGTTGTTGTTAACAGCATGTAAATCATTTAGATATATAAAAGAGTGCATTACTTAGTATTTATTTAAAACAAAATGATTTTGATTGTTTTAATTCGTACTTGTAGTAGTTGGGTAAGATATGTAACCTAGAAAGATATATTATAAGAGATGCTAAGAAATCTTCAGCACATGGCTTCCATATTGTAAGATTGTAATTTTTTTTTTTTTCCTTTTCCCTGAACCACTTGGGAAATTAAGAGCATTATTATTTTTCCCTAAAGTCTCAACTTGTTCTAAACAATTTATTCTTTTTACCTCTAATTGGCTCTTTCTTCATTTATGGGTTTGCACATGCTTACTCAATGGTGAAGAAGAAAAGAAATGAATAAAGTGTTGGTTCTAATTTGTGCAAGTCATGTGTCCCTATCATTCACAAAAAAAAAAAAAAAATTGTTATGCTAATACTGCTCTAACTAATGTGATATTTAATTCATTAGTTTGTTTTTTATTATAATGAGTAATACATAATATATTGAATCTTTGATATCCACTGAGTGTCAAATAAATTGAGCTTATTTAATTTTTTAAGCGAATTATAATGCAATTTAGCTCATTTAACTAATTTTTAAATGAGTTAAGCAGCTTCTTTTTCATTTACGATTTACTTCTGTAGCTTCAATGATGACTTTTTCGTTCTGTTTGAATTTTTCAAAATATTTTCTTTTTGGTTGAGAAGAATGCTTTTCTTAAAATTCCCATAGATTCCAAATACACTACTCACGTTTTTCATGCTTAACTGGGTGTTGTACGGCTTAAGTCTTCACTATGAAGCTTGGTGACTAATTTTAGCTGATGATGCAGTATGATGTAGAACATGTTTTTTTAGGATTCATTTTCTTTGCAAACAATAGATCATTAATTTTTGTCAATCGGAGTACTGTTTGAGTATAGAGGTGTTACTGAGTAGAGAGTAGGCAAATGTATTTGGTTAATTTGGTTAAAAAAAAATTTAATTACTGTTGTCTTCATTATTATTATTGTTGTTACTTTTTATTTTGTGTTGTTTTCTGAAATTTGGTTTAGCATGTTTATTGATATGAAAAGATATTTATGTTGGATAATGATGTGTTGTATATATTGTGATTACTTAAATAAAGAAATTGATGGTTCAAAAAAAAAATTAGTTGTTAAGCAAAAAAAAAAAAAAAGGGTTCAGTTAAAAAAGTGCTCAACAAAAAAAAATGACGAGTAAAAAAATTAGAAAAATTATTTAATTTTTTAAAAAAAATTTATAATAATAAAAATAACATCATTATTTTTAATTAAAAAGTATATAAGTTAATATTAGATAATATTATTTTTATAATTATATATTTTAAATTTTTTTAATAATTAAATTATAACGGCTCTTAAGCTAAAAATAAGCTAAGTCTTCTCAACTTATGAAGTTATTGGACTAAATTTAATTAAGTTGAATTGGACGCTGAGCTAGGCAACTCACGTTAAGATTGGACTTAGATCCGCGAGACAAGTTTCTTGATTAATTTTAACCTTAAGTTTCTTGGCAGAACACCACACTAGTATTCTAAAATTAGATTTGGTATTTTATAATTTCCTTTTTTTTTTTTTTAAGTTATACACTTTAAGTGCTATAACTTTTTAAAAGATATTTAAGTTCAATTTTTTTAAAAAAAAAAAACTTCAATTTTTTGACACATGATTCTCATATGACTTTTAAAAAAATTTAGAATTTTAATTTTTTTTAAATAAAATTTAAGTAAATATTTTAAAAAGCTAAAAAACTTAAAATATATCACGTAAAAATGATTAAAATATACATTTTATAAAATTAAAAGATATGTAAAGTATCAAACTCTTTAAAATTCATCTAATTTTGGTGATCGCAAAAAAAATTGTCTAACAAAATATAATCGGAAGAAAAATAAAAATAAAGAAAGAATATGGAAGACGCACTGGATGAAGAGCGGAACAAGTTGAATTACTTATGAACTTTTGTATTTAATTTGATTAATCCCCTTCATTGTATTTATTTATAAAATAAAAGACGAAGAGTTATATTAGTACTTTTGTTTATATATATATATATTTTTTTAGTTTATTAGTTTAAAATTTTTTATTATTTAATCTTTTTATTTATAAAAAAAATGTTAAGAAATAACATTTGATATTTTTTTAACATTATTTTATTATTAAAATCTACATGTGATTAAGCAAAAGATGGTAGAATAGTCATTTTATTTAAATTAAAATTCCTACCTATTCGGAAGCTCCAAAAACATATTAAAATTCTTTTTTTTAACATCCTAATTCTTTAACATCATTCTCGTTCACATTCCTCTTTATCTGTAAAAATTTGTTGATCTCTATTTCCATATTTATTTCTAACTTACATGAAAATTCTACCTTTGTTATCTCCTTTCTCTCCATCTCTGATTTTTTTTTTTTTTTTGCAACAATGGAATAAAACATGGAAATGATTCCGTATTGCTTTTGTGAGATTAAGGTTGAAATGTGAATTTTATTAACTCTAAAAAATCCTAGGAGGCAATTTTTTAGTTGCTCAATGGTATGCAATATTTTTCTACAAACTATCATAGGTTGTTGGTTATGGATGAATAAATGTGAATCTCTTATTATTTTTGTATTTTTTAAGAGAAATTGATAATGGCGATGATTCAAATGTGATTAAACTGTTTATTTTGTCGGATTTTATCAAAAAATTATTCATTGAATGATATTAATTTTCTCTCCTATTCAGATAGTTAAACAAGTAATTTATTTCATATTTAATTACCTTGTTGTAATATATTTTTTTTTTTTTCAATATCCTCTTTGAGAGTCTTTGTCATCTTTTAAATATTCAATTTTCCTTACAAATACTAAATAAGTCTTTATTCCTTTTCTCTTTATTCGGTTATCTATTTCACTATTAGAAATGGGTGAAGGCAGACGAATGGTAGGTTAATAGGGTTTTGGAATTTTTGTTTAGGTTTAAGAAATGAATAGGTTAGTGAGTATTAGGGATATTAGGTTATCACGTATTGCAACTTTTAGTTTTTATTTTTTATTTTTTTTAATGTGCATGAAATAACAAATTTGTCTTCTTTAATATTTCAGCTTAAAATATTTTAATAATAAAATATTAATTATAATAAAAAAGTCTTTATTTAATTTTTTTTTATAAGCAAAAAGACTTATGAATATTTTTTTGTAAAATAGAAAACTAAACACTATTTTTTATAAAAATAAAAAGATTTACATATCTAAAATAAAATGTTTATTTATATAACTATTTAACATGCATGAGTAAAGGAGATGTAAGGCACATAGGATGCAAATTATAAGGGTGGGATACTTATAATTTTGAGTAGAGCAATTTTAGTATAGAAAACAAAAGACATCAAATTTCACTATGAAAGTCCACATTTAAAAATAAGGGTAATAAGAATTTTGATAATTGTCACATATTATGGATCATATATTTGTAGCAAAAAAAACAATTATGTATCATATATTATTACGATTAATGTTAATATTTCCGCCCAAAAATAAATTTGTAGAATATTATGACAATTAATTTGTTAAAAGTTATTACTAACTATTAAGTCCATTTTCAGGATTTTTTTTTTTTAGTTTCTTGGATATCAAATTAAAAAGTATATTTTTTATAATTTTTTTAAGTGCAACTTTTGCATTTTTTTTAGTGCAAAAATTACACTATCTTTTTTTTTTTCTTTTATATTCAAACCATTAAATTAAATATTAAACTAAAAAATATGCTTTTAAAAAAATTGAAAATGAAAGGAAAAAAAAATCAATGTTAATAGTATAGCGTTAAACATAGCGTGATATTATTCATCATATTATTTGAAACAAAGTTATATAATATATTGGGAGTAATTTTTAATCCAAAAATTATGCTAAAATACAAAGCTCATTGAAAATGCCCCAAGTGGTGCGTGGGTGACAAAACTGAGTGATTTGCCTAAATAGTTTATATTTTGATTAAAAGTTAAATATTTTAAAAGCAGCAATAATAGGACAGAAATTATGTGTTTTAGTTATATCAAAATTAGATAAATTATAGAAATGTCATTTCACTTTAATTCATACCTGTTACACTACATAATATGTAAATAGTTTACATAGTATGTAAATAGCTTACATATTATGTAAATATTTTATATATTATGTAATACAATTTATATAGTATGTAAATAATTTATATACCTATATGTAACACAGTTTACATACATGATCTTTGGTATGTAAATTGTGTCACATACTCATGTTTGCATAATATATAAACAGTTTACATATCTATATTATATAGTATGTAATACAGTTTACATAGTATATAAATAATTTATATACATGATATCTGGTATGTAAACTGTGTTACATACTCACCATAAATATGTAACACAGTTTACATACTCACCATAAGTAAATGTGCTTTTTCTTCAATATAAATAAGATATGATTAAAAGAAAAGGCAAACTACAATGACCCTAATCTTTCAAGCTTTTCTTCCTGACTATCATCTCCATGAATGGCTCCATTTGCTTCACCACCCCCAAGTACCACTCATCTAATGCTAAATCCTTGGCTTCAAAATATTTGAGAGAGAAAGATGTACAAAAAATTCTTACTAAATCCTTAGACGAGTAACAATTTGGTTATTGTTAATTGGTATAGTGAAAAAAATGAAAAATGTGGAAAAAAAGAATCCTAATAGATGAGAAAGTGGTTATTTTTCTTCATATATGCATTTATGGTGTGCGTGTGTGAGAGAAACTAAAGATTTGAACCATATGTGATGACATGTAAAGCATATAAAAAAAAGGGTGAGCTTTACTGTAAAAATTACTTCAACGCTGGTGTGAATTTCGATGTCATAAATGTAGTGAAAAAGAGAGGATAAAGAAGATATCGAGAAGTTAGGAAAAAAAAAAAAAAGCTTTGGAACACAGCAAAAGGAAGGGAGGAGAAAATCGTAAACTCACTTGTACAAAATGACGTCGTACAGCGATTTATGTTAAAATATAGAATCATGCAGTTATCTCTTTATACGAGGTCATTTATTCGACAAAACTTCATAGGAAAAAAATGCATTAACACAAAAAGGTAAACTCGCTACATTAATTGATCAAAGTCAAACTCCTACTATGAGCATTTTTTTTTTTTATCCTTTTAACCTTCTTTTAGAATAAATGGATTTTTTTACTATCAAATTTTTAAGATTGTTAAAAAATATTATAAAATTTTTATTTATTACTTTTATATTATTAAACTTTACCAATATTATAAAAATATCATCAATTTTTTTTTTATTATTTTCATACTATTAAACTTTACAAATGTTACAAAAATACATTTAAAATATGTGTAACTTACCATTCTTGTTAACTTATTGATGTTGATAGAAGTTTTGTAACATTTTACAAAATTTAATGGTATGAAAGTAATTAAAAAATATTTTATGATATTTTTGTAACATTTGTAAAGTTTCATGATATAAAAGTAACAAATCAAATTTCGATGATACTTTTTTAATAACTTCAAAAATTCAATGGTAGAAAAATCTATTTACTTTATTTTTATTTTTAACCTCCAAATAACTTATACTCAAAATTTTATACATATGCAAAAATAAAACTAAAAGTAGTATAAATAGACTAAAACTTTTTTTCAGAAACATAATTTGATTTGTTGGTACTTCAATGATTGTCTTTTGTTGGAGTTGTTGTAGCTCTAACAATCTTTATGCTTTTAAATGCACGTACAAAAAAAAAATTGAATATTTGTTCAAAAGTATTAATAGGTCAAAAATAAAAAAATTCATAAACCCATTAGAGTCTCGGGAGTAGCATCGTAATAGCGCTATTATTTTTTGATAATAATATTTTAGTCCCCTAATTTAACTTAGATCAATGTGTTTCAATAATTTTAAATAAAGTTAATCAATTCTAATTTTTTTAAAATAATATTTTTCAACGATACAATCGATTTTTTTTCAAAAGTAATATTTTTTATAATAGTACTAAAAATAACATTAAAATCTCAAAAAGAAAAAAAAATCATTCTTTTTATTCCCAAATAAAAAATATTTGTCTCTTCTATAAGTCTTGCAATCTTTCTCTTAAAAGTCTCTATATTTCTCTTCATTAAAAAAAATTATTTTTTCCTCTCTCTCTTAATTTATAAATTCAATCTCAACAGTTAAAACTAAAATTATAATACTTATGTGAATGAATTAGCAGTATACAAGTAGAATGCATGGATGAAAAATCTCAAAATTTTTCAAAAATATCAGAGAAACTATCAATATAAATATCAATAATATTGATTTCGATTTAAATGCTATGTTATTTTTTTAAATATCATAAAAATATATATAATATATCGGCAATATTGGTAACAAATATCGGTTAAAAAATTTACAAATTTTTAAATAAGTATAAATGTATTATTATTTGTAAAATATTCAAGTTAATATGTGGATAATAATTTTGTATATTTTATTTTATAAAAGCTTTTATTATAATAATATTTAAGTAAATAAAAAAAGATAAAATTTTATTAAAGTGAGAACAATTAAGCATATATAGATAATAATAATAATAATAATAATAATAATAATAAATTAAATTAGTAATAATTATTAAAAAAATTTATGGTAGTACATAGTGAAAAATTCTAGCCGTAGTTTTTCCATTTCTTTATTTTAAAAGTTTATTTTTTACTGAAAATAGCCCTTTATTGAAAGGAGATTTTTTTATTTTTATTGTTTTGAATAAAAACATATATTTGTGTTTCTTCACCTAGATAATTATTTTCATCTAGATATTAGTTTATAATAATTTTTATCATATTTATATTTATTTTGTTTGTATTTTCTTAAAAATTTAGATATTCTTTTAATATGTTCAAAATCTATATTAATATTTGCATTAAATATATTTGAACTAAATATATATATTTTTTAATAATAAAAACTAGTAATAATTATTAAAAAAATTTAGGGTTATATGCTGTCATGACCCCCTATTTATTAAAAATCTGATATGACCCCCTCCACTTGATTTTTTTACATATTATGACCAAAATGCCCTTAATAACCCCTCAGTTGGACGACTGTCCAACTCACCTCAACAGAGTTGGACATGTGTCCAACTGAAAACCAGAGGAGTATATTTTAGAGGACACATATGTCCACTCATCGGAGCTCAGTTGGACGACTGTCCAACTGATGAAATTTTGACCGGCCGGCGACCCCACTCGCCGGAGCCGAGTTGGACACATGTCCAACTAGACTACCCAGAATAACCCCTCAGTTGGACGTATGTCCAACTCACCTCAACAGAGTTGGACATGTGTCCAACTGAAAACCAGAGGAGTATATTTTAGAGGACACATATGTCCACTCGCCGGAGCTCAGTTGGACGACTGTCCAACTGATCAAATTTTGACCGGCCGGCGACCCCACTCGCCAGAGCCGAGTTGGACACATGTCCAACTAGACTGCCCAGAATAACCCCTCAGTTGGACGTATGTTCAACTTACCTCAACAGAGTTGGACATGTGTCCAACTGAACCCCTCAGTTGGACGTATGTCCAACTCGCCTCAACAGAGTTGGCCGGAGCTCAAGCACCGAACAGGCAGCTACCATTTATCTGCAGCAACAAAACATATATCTAGTGGGAAGGAAACTAGAATAGTACTACCCACCCGAACAGGCAGTTACCACCAGAACAGGAAAACAGCAACCAACAACCGTCCAACTCCAAACCAAGAGTGGGATGACTGATCAAACACCGAACAGAGGCAAACAACACCTCCAACAGCTGCGACCCCCTCCAAGCAAATGCAAGAAGAGAGAAACTTGGTGATGGACTAAGAGGCAACCGTAGAAAGGAAGAACATGGAAATAAAAAACGAGCAGCAACCTAAAACTAATCAAAAACACTAGCTCTGGCCAAAAACAGAGCCACAAGCCATCAAGACCGAGCCAAAACGAGCCCAACAATGGCGACATGCTAGTCTGAAATGACAAAACAAAATAAAATGAAACTGAAAAAAAATCTTCATCTTCAACAATACAATAAAGAGCAAAAGCAAGATGATAACGTTTTCACTTTCATCGAGCGTTTTGGCAAAGTCTCGACTCTGATCCGTATCCATACAAGCTTCCTCGCATATCCGAATAAATTCCGAGTACGATATAATACTCCTCTGGATCATTCTCAACTTCGATTTCACTGTCTCCAATTGTGCAACCCGAAAACGCCGGAAAACAGCTAAGGTGTCGCCGATTCTGATGGGACTGCCATGGCCTCCCAGTTGAGAACGAGATAGATAAGAAGATTCTTGAGGGTTTTGGAAATCGACATTATTCTATTTGGAGAAATGAGTTTGGGTGACCTTCACAAGCTATGGCAAATCAAATCCCTCAAAAAGCCTGGCGAAAACGAAGCCAAGAACATTCTGGAAAAGATAGCGAAACAAGTCCAACCCATTATGCGCAAACGCAAGTGGCGGGTAGCAATTGCAAGGGTAAAAATGAAATTATAAAATAAGAGTCCAATCTAGAATAAAAATAGTGATATGGGGTTATATCAGCCTATTTCCCAAAAATTTATGGTAGTATAGCAATTAGAAATCATCGTAATGAAAAATCTAATTATCGTGTTCTCGTTTCTTTTTTTTTAAAATTTATTTTTTAATGAAGATGATTTTTTTCTAATGTGTTTAAAATCTTAAATGTTATAAAATAATATATAAGTTCAATTATTTTTAAAGAATATTCAGTATATCAATTAAAATAATAAAATATTTAGTTTAATTTTTTAATAAATATTATTAATTTTAATTTATTAAATTTAATTAATAATATAAATTATAAATTATTTCTTTCATCTTTATTAAAAAAAAAAACTTTGATTCGCCGTATCCCCGCGACAGTCCATATTGGGCATTCAAAATTGAAAATTCAAATTAGAACTTAGGGTTTTCAGAGGGGTTTTGAGTCGATCATAGTCTGAGAGTTCTTACTTCTTAGCGTCTAATTAGAATTGGAGAATTCGGACGAAAAAAACGAAGAAGAAAGGAAGCTAATCTCCATTTCTCCAGTTCTGACGTGCTTGTTAGGGTCTTCAGTTGGTTTTTGGGTTTAATCAGAATCTTGGAATTTAGAATTGGTGATGGATCAAGTTAAGCTATACATTGGTGGCATCTCCCGAGACACGAGCAAAGATACGCTCAAAGATCACTTCGAATGCTATGGTTTCGTGTTGGATTCGATCGTTGTTAACTATATGAGTACCAAAAACCCTAGAGGGTTTGGATTCGTTTGGTTTGCTGACCAGTCCTCTGCCGACAAAGCGCTGAACGATGAGCATGTGATTCTGGGTAGAACGGTTAGTTTCGCTTTGATTCTTTTGCTCCATTACTTCTTAAGTTCTGTTTGGTTGCTGACAATATGGAGCTACAATATCGAAAGAGAGAATCTTGAATTTTGGTCTATTTCTTTTAGCTGATTGTTACCTTCTATAGGCTCGGGTTTGAATTCTTGCTTAATTTTTCTTGGATAAAATGCAAGATGATGGGCTTTTAGCTCAATTATTTTCCTTCCAATTATTCATTCTGGGGAGGGGAGGAGAGGGGAGTGATTTCAATGACTGGAGAAATTTCTCTTTTACTGTGTAAATTTAATTCAACTTTACTTTTTTATTTTATTTTATTTTCCTTTCTTGTACTTTCTGTACTTCAACCAGAACAGAGTTTTATGTGTATATGTAATTTTATGTATTTTTGATTTATAATAAGGGTCTTGCTTTCATAGGTAGAAGTGAAAAGGGCAAAACCCAGAAGTGAACCAAAACATCAAAAACAAAGTACTGGGTTAAATAAGAGGAACAATATTGGCGCTATTGACAATCAAACTAGGACAAAGAAGATTTTTGTAGGTGGTTTATCGGCAAATCTAACTGAAGAAGAACTTAAGAACTATTTTGAGCGATTCGGTATGATAACAGAAGTAGTTGTGATGCATAATAGTGTAACTCATAGGCCTAGGGGATTTGGTTTTCTTACCTTTGATTCAGAGGATTCTGTTGATAAAGTTTTGCAGAAAAGGTTTTATGAGTTGAATGGTAGGTGTGTTGAGGTAAAGAGGGCTGTGCCAAAGAAGGAGAATAATTGCAAAGGAAGTGGTTATTACACTATGAATGGTGTTGGGAGAGGGTCACATTACAACAATTATCATTCTTGTGATTATCCACCTAGTTACAATGCTCCTAGTTATGTACCTTATCCCAATTATCAGACATACGTTTTCGTTGACTGGTATCCTTTTGGTTATGAAATTGCTCCGATGACTCATTTCGGTCCTAGAGTTAGTCCTGCTCAGGGAGGATACCTATTACCTTATGGTTATGGTAATGGGACTATAGTTGGTATGCCTGTTGGTGGATATAACAGACCTGTTAGGCCAGGTGTTTATGGGGAACTGAATCAGAATGTTGGTTATGAATATACCCCATCTAATGTGGAATCACCGGAAATTGATGATGAAAAGCTGAATGTTGAATTGTTGAGTTTGAATGGATCGAGTGGCGCTACTTCTAGCAAGCAGAGTTAAAGCTTTGGATGGATTGTGTTAACAAAATTCTAGTTGCATCTCTTACAGGTTCGTCTGTTATTACTTCACCATGCAGAGCTATCTCTTCTTTTACCACATTCTTTACCCTCCCTTTATTTTTATCTGAGAGAGAGAGAGAGAGAGATTGTGTCATAGACAAGTTTCCAGTAATCATGTGCATTCTTTCTTTTATGAATTCATGAGCATTGGTTGAAGACACCTGTAATATACGTGAAGTAAGTTTTCCACTGCTCCTGATGTTTTGCTTGTTTGGTTCGAAATTTCTTTTCTTTTCTTGGTTTTGTTTTTTGATATTTTATTTTCGGTAAATGTTGAATTTTAATACTACTCCATATGCTGAAGCCCTGATAAATTTGATTCTCTCTCAACTAAGTGATTAAAATTAAATAGAAAAATTATTAAAAATAATACTCTTAAAATTTATAATAAACTTATAATAATAAAAATAGCATTTAATAATATTAAACGTTCAACATTAAACGGGTCTAAATTGACAGAATTTAATTTGAATGACGTTCAATTAGACAAATATTTAAAAAAAATGATGTAAATGTTATTTTTTTAATCGTAGAAATATATTATTTGAACATAAGAGGTATATTTTTGTTATTATAAATTTGAAGGGGTTTCTTGGACAATATACTTTTATAAAACAGAGTAAGCTATGTGCTAATTGGCACTGTTCTAAAATAATTTAGTACTGTTTAGCTCCGTGCTTATATTTCTTTGAAGTTATGAATGTATGAATTTTTCCAGATTTATTTCCTACGGGAATGGGTGATAGAAGTTTTTTAAATTATATTATTTGTATTATTTAATCTTTTATATTATAAATAATATTTATTGGTCTCTTAGTTTTAAAATATTATTTTTAAATTAATGTTTTAACATTAAAATTATTAAAATAATATAATTTGTTTTTATTTAGTTTCTTAAAAAAATAATATTTTAATTAAAAAATGATTAAAATTATGTATTTTATTTTTGATTGATATATATATTTTAAATTAAAGAAATAAATGATATAAATAATTTAATGATTTTTATAAGTTTTTTTTTCTTTTCAGATTAACGATCTTTATGAAAAAAACATGATGTGACAGTTGACGCTGTTTTACAAAGTCAACTGGCGATCTCTATGTTTTTGTCCGGTGAAAACATGTGATATTATTATTACGTTAATGGAAAAGAAAAAATAAAAAACCTATATTGTAGATTTGTAGTTTAGTTTTGTTAATACTGGTTTGATTTGGTTTTGAAAAGAAAAAAAAATGCATGAAGTTATTTTTGAATGATGAAAGCTAAACACCGTTCGTAAAAGTCAGGCAAGTGCATGGCCCTCGATTTAAGGTTATTACCAGTTATTTTAAGCACTTTTCACCCTTATGCAATTATAAGTTCAGACAAATGCACCAATTTACTTGTTTTATTACTTTTTTTACTAGTTTAATTTTTTTTATTATAAACGTGTGAAAACATAACGAAAAATAATTAAATTTTAAATTATTTTTATTTTATTTCTTATCAACTTTTTAGTAATTATTGTATATGTTAAAAATAATTTATGCAATTGCGATGGGATTTGGTACCTTTATAAAATGTAAATTTTAGTCTTTTTTGTTTTTAAGTCTTCTACTTTTTAACAATATATAGTTTTTTTTAAAGGGTATTGTGAATTTTTAGATTTAATGAAACAAATGAGATTGGAAAAAAAATGATTTTCTTAAAATTAGTAAAAAAAAAGAAGTACAATTTATGTCAAATTTATATTTTTTTTTATTAATTTTTTATCACATTATTGTGTATTAAACGTCATTCAATTAAAACACCGGTCAATTAAATTCGTTCATTGTTTAACTATATCTAATTAGATTATGTTTAATATTATTTAGTATTATTTTTTTTTAATAAATTTTAAGAATATTATTTTATGTAAAAAAAATTTAAAAAAATGTTAATTTTCTATATAAATTGCTTGGTAAGGGAAAAAAATAATTTTTGTTTGGTAAAGTGTATATTTTTGAAAGTTAAAAAGAGATTTAGAGCGTACCACTTAAAAATAAAAAAATTAAAGTATATATTTTATAAAAGTAAAGAGGTTACAATTTACAAACTACGAAACACATTGATGTGGGATTAATGGTTAAAAGAAAAAAATGTGTCATTGTTATTCTGTTATAATTTTTTTTAAAATAAAATGATTAAATTATAAAAAAATAAAAATAATAGAACAACTAAATTGCTCTTTTAGACGTAACTAAAGGACTTGTGTTATGACTTCCATTAAATGTAATTGTTTTTACAAAATTTAAAATATGAGAATAAAATAAATTTACTTTTTGAAGTATTGTTGAACAATTTTTCTTTTTGATTCGATGTACATTTTTTTTTTTTGACATCTTAATCAATTAGTATTTAAAAGTGAACATGTGAAGTTGATTTTAACAAATTTTCAACTATGGTTCAGAAAAATTTCTTGAAGCTGTCAGTTATCGAAGTAGTTACTGGTACTATAGTAACTTCTTTGCTTTTGAATTGTACAAAAAGAAATTATTACCAAATTAAAACATATCATCGTATGCTTGTACTAAAAGAGACAAAACACTTAATT
Organism: Elaeagnus macrophylla; assembly: GCA_029378325.1. Classification (NCBI taxonomy): domain Eukaryota; kingdom Viridiplantae; phylum Streptophyta; class Magnoliopsida; order Rosales; family Elaeagnaceae; genus Elaeagnus; species Elaeagnus macrophylla. The sequence goes on from CM055653.1 coordinate 5,646,460, forward strand.
ATTTATAGAAAATGAAAAATTTCATCCATGAAATAAGAGTACAACAAAAATTAATATCCAAATTTCTAAATATAACAAAATTTCCATCGTGAAATTAAGATTGGATATTGCAGTACTATTTTAACTATTAGATAATACTTTTGAGCCTTTTTTATACATTATGTATTTTTTTTTTGCCTTAGTAATTCACTGAATCAATTGACACAAATGTTATTTAGAAATCATGAAACTGTAATACTTGGTAGAACTCTCAAACATAACAAAAGTGAAAATTTTCATGTTCGACCAATTATTCATAATAAACATCATTTCTTTTCTATGTCCATTTAACATGATGTTATCAATTGTTAACAATATTGCTGGCATTAGTCATACATTAAGCTCAACTTGAAAGTAAACTAAAATGACTTCTCTAAAATTGGAAGAAAAATTACATACAAAAGGTTGAGTGATAAACTTGTGAAGGATGTGAAAAATGTTTAGAGCAAAATTTTTAAGATCAGACTATCTGAAAGCCTTCATGCAAGTAAGGATGAACATTTTAACTATAAATAATCAAAATTATGGTTATTTGTAAAAATTTGATGATTTTTTTTCAAAAATCAGCTCTTTTTCGTTTCATTCCCAACCATTGTTCCATTTCTAATTTATTCTTTTAATAATCCTTTCATATTTTATTAAATATTAACAAAGATGTTCACAGTTAATAATATATTTTTAACATTTTTAAATGTGTTTAAACTAACTATAATATTCAAAAAATTTAAAATAATATTAATTATTAAAAAAAAAAAGGGGTCCTTGAGAATAAATTAGGAAAAACAACAAAAATAACACCTCTCAAAACTTGTAATAACAAAAATAGCACTTCTTGTATTCAAATTTATATTTTCACAATTAAAAAAATGATTGATATATCATTTTTCTTTGAACACCCATTCAATTAGAATTGAAAGATGGTAATTTAGACCCGTTCAATATTGAACGTTCAATATTACACATTCAAATTGAACGTTTAATGTTATTAGGGTGCTAGTTTTATTATTATAAATTTTAGGGGTGTTATTTTTTGTAATTTTCCAATAAATTATAATTTTAAAATAGAATTGTAAGTGTAAGTAAACTTTTTAAATATAAAGTTGAAAGTATGTGTGATATATTGGACTCTTATTTAATTAAAAGATAATGATAACAATAATTATAAGTTCCTAATTAGATTAGATATATATACACATATAAACTCTTTATTAGACCGAAAGAGAAACAAAAGACCCTGTGTCTATTCTTCTCATATATGCTGCCTACAATAGTAGTCATAAGGGAATATAAATTTATGCAGTAAATTAAATAAGTTTGTTAATTACACTCCTTCATTTTATTGATTTTGATTTAAAAGTTTATGGTTAATGTTTGGTGGATATATAAGTGTTATTGAATTTTGAAATTTCTTGTAGAATATTAAGTGTTAGAAATATTAATTTGATATGGAGAAAGATTGAGAAATGTTATGGTTATTATGGATTACTTACTGTGTGTATATATGATAGTAAGTCCTAAGATGAAATATGATAGTGTCATATTTAGATTGCCTTCATCATTGTTAGATACTTAAATTCTAATGTTGTTGGTTCGATGTATTATTTGATTAATTACTTTAGTAATTAAGTAATGACATCAAAGAACAAATTCAGATATTTTTAGCTTAGGATGAAGTTTTAATAGCTAGTGTTCAAATTAGTTTGAATATACAATTAAGACAATGGTTAAAAGTGATTAGGAATATTTTCAAGGTAAGGAGGAAAGAAGAAGTAATTTAAGTTGGTTATGTATAAATAAGTGAAATTTAGTAAGATAAAGTAGAATAAAAGATTAACTCAAATTTTGTAATTAATGGTATTGAGTTAGGGCATCAAATTAAAGACTTTGATATATGACCATAACCTTTATTTCTTTGTGACCAATTATATGTGAAGGTTAATGCTAATTGTTTAAGGTCTTAATCTTTAGGGAATGAAATAAAATAGACTTAAGGTTTGAACAAGAATTGAACAATGCCTTATGAAGTATGAATTTTGAAATTTTGCTATTTTTAGTGATGTAAGACCTAGATGATTAAATTTGAATGTAATGTTATGAATTAAGGGGCCCAATCTTATTTGATTACTAGTTCTGTAAATAGTGTATATTTATTTTTGATTATTAGGTGATAAGAAAGTTATTTGTTATGACGGATATTTTAAAAGTATCAATAGCAAATGTTATTACCAAGGAGTTATCTGATATATTTGTTATCTTTACAATGAATGGAAAAAAAGGGGGTTGGCTTTATGGAACAAGGTTTATATGAATATCAATTTTACTTAGGAAATAGAGTAAAGAAGACTTCATGTACGAGAAATATTAAAAATTATTTTTGTAAGACGAATTTTGAAATATTGTTTTGTGATTGGTGTCTAGGAGATTAAATTTTTTACTATAATATGGTAAACGAGATTTTATCATATTAGGGTTATTAGCTGTCTAAATAGTACAGTAAAATTTGATGATTGATAAGAAGGTTAATGTTATGATAGATGTCTTGAGAGTATTGATTGTAAGGTGTATTTAAATTCACAACCTCATCAAGTTAATGAAGGATTTTGTGCTAGAGAATTGAGACACTTTCACCCATGTGAAATATATATATATATATGTGTGTGTGTGTGTTTTAACAAATATGATATTATCAAGTGATAAGGAGAATACATGTGGAGGCAATGAACTTGATTGATTTAATTGAAAATTATTGTTACTTTAGTACTAATACTTCATTTGTTCATTTTTAGAGGCATGACAATTACAGTTATAGAAAGGGGTTTAATTTTCCCTTGGTGGATCCTTGAGTATAAGTGTAATAAGTAATCACAATTAATTTCATCTCACAAGTACACTAAGTAACAGATCAAAATGTATAGATTCTAATATATAATATTTGGTTTATCAAATGAATATTTTAAAACTCATAAGGCTTGAGGGTAAGATATTCTTAAGTAGAAGCCAATTTATATATATCTTTGTTATAGGTAGAACAAGATATGGGTAGAACATAGTAAGTCTAGTGAAATTTAATAAATGTTTTTTTTTTGCTATAGTAAATAGACATGTTGTCGGAAGACAAATGTCTATGAAAGGAAGCTCTTTGAAATTAAGAGTGACTTGCTAGATCATAAGGTAGAAGAGAGAGATTGATGTCGCATACTCTGTTATTATTGTAAGCCCATTGGATTAAATTATGTGCTCTAAAGTTGAGTTCTCGTGGTATCCATCTGATTGAGATCATATTAAAACAGTGAAGTTGTTTGTTCATGTCCATTAGAATCTGTTTGGTTGTTGGAAGGATGTGAAGCCAATTTTCTTCAAGTAGAGCTTGAATGACGGTTTGATTATCTCCTTCTAAATAGACTGATTTATGAGAAAATTGTAGCAAGTAAAAGAAAGCTGCAGCAAAGGCTAAGGTTTCGGCTTCTTCACTACTATCAATTTGTCGATAGTCTACCCAAGCATGAATTGTTTAACCATAACTATCTGTGACTATGAACCCCAGACCAGCTTTCCCGTGTTGCCAAGCAGCATCAAAGTTTACTTTGATGGCATTGAGTGGGGGAGGTTGCCATTTAGAAGAAATGGCAAAAGTATCTCCATCTATAGATTCCCTGGTCCATGGTTTAGTTAGTAGAAACTTGAATTCCTCAATTCTGTTATGTAGCCTCGAAATAAGTTATTGTGGATTTAGAACTTTTGCTTTATGTAAACTTCATTTCTTAGCTACTAAATTTGCTTCATCATGATTGTTGAAACGAGTGTGAATTTTGTAGTGTGAATGTCATTGGGTAGCCACTTTTTTGAAGGATTTAGAATAAAGTTTATATAAGAGAAAATGTCAAGTTTCTTCAGGAAGACCCAATTGATGCTCCATTTCCAAGTTAACCACCAAGAATGGAGAATATCGCATCTGATAAAAAGATGAGTAGTCTTCTACTTCTTTTTGACAGAGTGGGCATAACGGATCATCAATATGCTTAAAAACTCCAATGTTCTTTTTTGTGCTAAGACAGTTGTTACAATTGTTCATAACAGAAGTTTATGTCTTTCATGTAGTTTGGCTTTCCAAATTTCCCCCCATATTTGGGAATGTGAGAGAGGGCAGAGTCTGGGAGAGATTTGAGTTCAATAAGCATCTTTAATTGAGTAAATTTACCTGTTCCATACCATTTGAATTCGTCAGGTATGTTAGAAGTAGGACTCATATTTGTAATAAAGGGAACAATGTTGGCTCCACAAAGGCTTTGTATTTTTCTTTGATCCCAAGTCCAAAAATTTTGCCAGTTACAAAGTTCAATTATGTGATTCAAGTGTTGTAGATTATGAGTAGCTTGATCTGGAAGCTTTTCTGTTGGTAATCCCGGAATTCAAGGTTCATTTTTGAAATTAAAACTATGATCATTGCCCAGTTGCTAGTAACTACTTGCCTTTATTATTTCTCGTGCCCAGAGAATACCCTTCCAAATATGAGAATCTCCTGTTCGTTGTTGTAAGTCCAAAAAAGGGTTAATTTGTAAGTATTTGGCTTTAAAAACTTGTTCCCAGAGTTTGTCAGGTTGGGTAGTCATTTTCCAGGTAGCTTTGGAAAGCATTGCCTTGTTGAAATCCTCCATTTTTCGAAATCCAAGCCCATCATAAACTTTTGGTAAGCATAGTTTATCCCAATTCAGAGGTGAATAATAATGTGTGGAATGAGTGTTGTTGGACCACCAAAATCTTCTAATGATGGAGTCTGCAGATAGGCAAATACTGGTTGAAATTTTAAAGGTACTCATGGAATAAATTGGTACGTTCTGCACAGTTGAAGTGATCAAAGTCATTTTTCCAGCCTTTGGGAGTAATTTAGCTTTCCAACTATTCAATTTGCTATTTAATTTTTTTATGATGCTGTTGAATTCCATAGTTTTTTTTCTACCAATGAGGAGAGAGTGTCCCAGATATTTAACGGTGTCGACCATATTTGTCACCGATAAAGTTTGGCAGATCAAGTTTTTTTGAGGGACTCCTATGTTTTTTGAGAAGAAGATTGCAGATTTTTGATGGTTGATTTGTTGTCTAGACCAAGAACAATAAGTATCCAGTATCGTCTTTGTTTGATGTGCTTCCTCAACATTACCCTTTAAAAAAATCAGTATATTATTTGCATAAAGTAAATGCGAAATAGAAGGAGCGGCTAGTGACACTTTGAGACCATGTAAGAAATGTTGATGTTCTGCTCTGAGCAACATTCTGGACAGACATTCTGTGACCATAATGAAAAGATAAGGGGAAAGAGGATCACCCTATCGGAGGCCTCTCTGAGGTTTAATGTTGTCATAGGGAGCACCATTTATCAGAATTGAGAATGACACTGTTGATATGCATTAATGGATGAGATTACAAACTTTTGGGGAGAACCCCATTAGATGCATGATGTGAAGCAAGAAGTTCCATTCTACCAGATCATAAGCTTTTTTCATATCCAGTTTTATGCCCATCAACCCTTCTTTTCCCCTTGTTTTCCTTTGAATTTTATTTGCCAACTCATGTGCCAATAAAATATTTTAAACAATCCATCCACCAGGAATGAAAGCTGCCTTGTAAGGAGAGATGTGTTCTGCAAGATAAGTTCTCAATCTCTTGACTAAAATTCTAGCAATGATTTTGTAATTAACATTACACAGGCTGATGGGACGATAGTCAGTGACTTGAATGGGATTCTGAACCTTTGAAATGAGGGTAGTATAGGTGTGATTCCAGTTGGGATTGAGATCCCCAGTAATAAAAAAATTCTAAATTTCTTTGATTAGATCAGCACCAATAGTATCCCAGCTTTGCTTGTAGAATATGACTGAAAAGCCATCAGGTCTCGGAGCTTTTAGAGCATGCATGTCCCATAGAGCTTCCTTTATTTCTTTAGGTGAAGGTATGCTAGCAATATGATTATTTTGATGTGTGTTGATAACAGTAGGAAACAAAGCATCAATATCATCACCAAGGATTGTTGAGTTAGTTGAAAAAAGAGTTTTGAAATATTAGGAGAAAGCTAGCTCAATTTTTGCTCTGTTCCAAGTAATTTCTCCACTGTCTAATTGTAAAAGCGGAATAAAATTTTTCTTCCTTCGAATGATAGTGGAGGTATGAAAAAACTTGGTATTTCTGTCGCCTTCTTTGAGCCAAAATTCTCTGGATTTTTTTTTTCCAGAATGAATCTTGTCGTTTTAATTGCTCATTCAATTGATCTTGAATCTTTTTCTCAAACTGTAACTGGTTTCCATCAAGAGAACACGATTGTAGGAATTTAAGTTGCTGTTCCAAGGCACTTACCTTCTGTTGCACAAAACCAAAATGATTTTTATTCCAAGTGGTTAATTTTGAAAAGAGCGATTGCAATTTGGTTGAGAGATCAGTATGTGCTTGAAAAGAGTCCCAAGTGTCTTGAATGACTGTTTTGCAATGTGAGTCTCTATACCACATGGCCATGAAACGAAAAGGTATGATTTTATAAGGTTCCCGAGTACCAAGGACATGTAGTATAATTGGATTATGATCTGAAGAGAACTTGGGTAAGTTGAAAACATGTGCAGTTGGAAACTTTAAAAGCCATTCCGGGGAGGTAAGTACTCTATCAAGTCTTTGTTGTATTCTGTCAGAGGAGTGTCTATTGTTGCACCAAGTAAACCGGGTTCCAGAGCTACCTATGTCAATTGCATTTATGGACATAATGAATTGCAGTAGTGGATTGTTGTGTTGTGGCTGGAAAATCATACCTCCCAACTTCTCAGATTGCTTTGTGATGTTGTTTAAATCACCAATTAAAGCCCATGGTTTATTTAAATTATTTAGAAAAGTAGTTAAATTGTACCAAGTTTGCTGTTTGAGAGAGCGATAAGGAGGAATGTACATGCAACATAAGCAGACTTTGTCATTAAGGTTAATCGGATGGTTGAATTCAAAACAAACATATCTATTGCCCAAAATAATTATCTTTATATGATAATTGTCATTCCAAAACAAAAGAAAACCACCCCTGTTACCTACAACTGGTATAACATGACTATGATTGAAACCAAGATAACGTTCCAAAAAATGAGAGTTGTCTGCACTGAGTTTAGACTCCATCAGCCATACCACATCAGGCCTGTTTCTGCGTAGAAGGTAGCGCAAAGCTCTTTTGGCTCGAGGTCTTCCCAAACCCCGGCCATTCTAATAGTACAATCATTTTCCAAATGGGGGCAAGAGACTGCCTCCCCGCCTTCATCAACATTTTTGTGTAAAGGAAATTCAAAAGAAAAATGTTCTTTTAGACACACCAGAGAAGTGGAGTTGGTTATTGTTTTGAGGTGGTGTTGATCACTTACAAAGAGCTTTTTTGAATCTTTTCTGAGCAAACATTGTGCCTTATGTTTGCTGAGTGCTTACCAGTGGCCTTTGTCTTTCAAAATTTCTTGCCTTTAGATACATGAGGGGGCTGATCAGTTGTGCTATTGGCAGATTGAGGTTCCTTCAGAGCAGTGGAAGGAGACCAAATTTCTGTTGGGAGTGGAAGGTTGTGACAAGGTGATTGTTGAGAAGGTGTTGAGGCCTGCATATGTTTGTGGAACTTCTTGTGGAACTGGAACAATCCGCAAAGTATGTGAGATGAGAAGTCAGAAGTAGTGAAGTATGTTTCATGGTGAACTTCATGAGGAATGTGAAATATTTGTGATGTCTGAAAATTAAACCAACTTTTGTCCATATTAAAGTCAATGTCCATGTCAATGGTTTGAGCAATCATTTTGAACCGTAGATTCATATCAATGGTGTCAGCACTTAAACGAAAATACCAATCATTGAAATAAGCAGCAAAGTTAACAAGATCAAGCACATGTATCATTTGAATGAGGTCCTGCACCTCTCCATGGATACGTTCAGCTTTGGTTGAAAATTTCTCTTTCATGTCAACTGATTCAGATACTGGAGCTGCAGAGTTGTCTTTGAAAGGTGCCCTTGGAATGGGATGGATACTAGCAGTTTTGGAAAGCAAAAGTTTGGAGTTATCTGCTCCAATAGAATATTATTGTCTGAGCCTAGTTTGTGTAGTTGTTGTGCTGGAAGAGGACTAGAAGAGTGACATTGGAGATAACAGCTCATAGTTGGCCTGCAGCCATTCTCCATACAAAGGAATTAGAGTGGAATTGTTTACTTTGTATTTCATTTCTAAACGGAGATTACATTTGTGTGTAGCATGATCCAAGAAACCATATTTGTAGTGATATGATGTGGTTTATATTCCGTGAGATTAAGATTGAGTTGCTTGTATAGACATGACACTAAGGAGACTTTTGTGCTTAAATTAATTATGTTTTAGGGAATAAGATTGATGAATTTCGAGGACGAAATTTTTTTAAGGGAGGGGAATTGTAATATCCAAAAAATTTAAAATAATATTAATTATTAAAAAAAAGAGGTCTTTGAGAATAAATTATAATTTTAAAATAGAATTGTAAGTGTAATTCTTTAAAGATAAAGCAAAAAATATGTGTGAATTTGATATACACGATATATTGGACTTTTATTTAATTAAAAGATAATGATAACAATAATTAGAAGCTCCTAATTAGATTAAGTTTATATACACATATAAACTCTTTATTAGACCAAAATATATAAACTCTTTATTAGACCAAAAGATAAATAAAAGACCCTACGTCTGTTCTTCTCATTTATGCCTCCCATAATAGCAGTTATAAGAGAATAAAAATTTATGAAGTAAATCAGATAAGCTTGTTAATTACTCTCATTCACTTTATTATTTATGATTTAAAAGTTTATGGTTAATGTTTGAAATTTTTATAAGAAATTTTATAAAACAATTGTTTGCAAAGTTTATACAGAATCGTGAAAATAAATTATTTTTGAATCTTTATACTGCCTAATAAAATTTTAAATTTATTTTTATATCAAACTAGACTTCTTGAAGAGTTCAACAAATATTTATTTGTTAAAAACTAATATATATTGAATTTATTATGAATTTTTGAAGTTTATGTTTTAAATTTGTCAGTTTTTGAATAACATGAATTTTAGGGTTATTTTTATATTTTAATTTGAAGATGAAATTTTTATGTTTGAAATTAGATAAAATAAGGAAAAGTTTGTATTTAAAATCATTATTATAAAACTCTGTGTATTAATTTTCTATGATTTTACAAATTCTAAATTTTTTGTTGAAAATAGGAAACTTGATAGATTAAAATAGAATTATGAAATTAATTGGTAGAGTTATAAATCTTAAAAATATGTAAAAAAAAAAAAAAAATTTACTATGCATTATCTGTATCTTATTTATGATTTTTTAAAAATTGATGATTTTTATAACAGATATACATATTTTACAAATTTTTAGTTTACAAGTGTTTACTATTGAAAAGTTTTCCGACAGATTTATATAACTAGTATCAAAACCCGTTTTACCCATGCAAACATATTCCAAAATATTTGAAAATTTTTTTATCTATAATTTTATTTAAGTTATAAAACTACTACAAAAATTTCAATTTAATACGATTTATCAATAATTTTCTAAAAATACTTAAGTCCAATAGTGTTGCTGATTTTCCTAATGCTGACAATTTAGAAAGTTAGTAAATAAAAGCCATTTTAGTAATTAATATGCATTTGGTTTTATTTTAAAATTTTAGTGGACATTTAAATATACCTCTATAAAAATTATGTTAAATTTCGTAATTTTATAACACTAATTAAGTTCAAAATAAATTATAAGTTTCTACTTATTGAGAAAATAATGAATAACCTTGTTAATAAAAATATGAAATTCTTAGGAAAAAGAGTTAGACCTAAGTATTAAAAGTAATACTTTAAAATCATTTTGATTAAGTTATATATATATATATATAAATGAGGTGACTTAACATGTTTTTAGAATCTAACAATTATATAATTATAATTTATTTAGGCTAAGTTTAGTTGAATTAGTTGGTGACTTTAGTTGTATTGATTGTTCATATTAGGTAAGTAAATTGACCATACTTGAAATATTAAGTATATATTAGATTTTTTGTCTGATTATCAGTTTATTTGTTGTTCTAAGAAAGTGTTTGTATTATATTATTGTTTGTTTTATATATGAATGTTTTCATAGTTGTTCTCGTATATATATTTTGTTTTGTTAACGTTATGGCTAAATAGATAGCCTACTCTCATTTTCTTATGTAAATATGCTTTGTGTCTACATAATTGGTTATTGGTTATCTAGTATTGGTATAAGCATGTTCATATGCATGACATTCAAAACTTTTTATGTTGAAACCTCATGATTTAAATTATGTTTTTGACTTTAAAATCAAAGAGATTTTTGAAAATGATTTTTGATAAAATTCTTTTGACCATCGTTATAATTGAACTTTGATTGAGATCATATTGTATTTATTTTAGGTCGTATAGGGGAGGTGTCCTTGGGTACCCGAGGCTATTTAGTTCTTTACTATATGGTTTAATGTATTTTTACATGTGAGAATTTGTTATAAAATTTTAGTTTTAACCTTTCAATTTTTATAACTCATTTGCACTTATCCTTTATGAATGCCAATCATCGACGGGCGATTTATTGGTTTGGTCACCGAAGCTTGGCGTTTTGTATTAGTTGCCAATAGGTGGCATTCTCTGTTGGCTCTACCATTCATACGATAAAGTTCATGGCATTCTATAAAATATAGTTTTAAAAAGTTTTATTATGAGTTGTGACATATTGAGATAAATTATTTTTAAACTTTTTACTATGAGTAACGACCTATTAAGAAAGATAAGTTTTTGTATGTTTTATTTCAAGTCACGACATTATTTGAAATATGGCATTCAAAGGTTATTGTTTAAGTATTGACCATGGATATCATCGACTTTTATGTTGAAAATATGAGCATTGGCATGTTATTTAGCTTAAATAAATTATTTGTTATATATGATTGCTTAATATTTCTTATATGGTAAGTTTACTTACTGAGTAGTATTATTTATCTAAATTTTATTTACCAATTTTAGGCAACTCCATGAGGAGAATTTGACAACATCATTAAAAGTTAGTTGGTCCTCTGAGCTGGTTTTGGCTTAGTTTGCTAGGTTTAAGAAATTTTGTTGCTAATTTGTATTATTATTAGGTTTTATAAATTAAACTTGATGATATTTTTATCAGTAGACTATTCAATTTTTTTTTTAACATTAATGACTCTCTTTGATTATTTTTGTATTGAATTTCTAAAAACTTTCAATGTCAAAATTAAAAAGAATTATAAAAATTAAATTGGTGAAGATATTGTAACAAATGATATTGTTATTCTAACAATTATTTTTTATTAATGATACTAAAATATAATTAATTATATAAATATAATATACAATTTATATAATTTTATTATGATAATAATAAAAATAATTATGTCAATATTTATTGGTTAAATATTATAATCATTTAAAAAGCACAGGCGAATGCTTTGTATGTGCTTCATATCTAGTATATTTATATATATACTTTTATATAAAAGTGGGAGTTGATGATATTATATTAATTTTTTTTTTTTTTTTATGATTGTTTTATTTTCTTTCATATTGTTACAAGAAACTAAAAGAAATTTTTTTTTTACTTTGTCATATTTTTTTTATAGACAAGTGTCAATTGCCAAAGGAGTTTTTCGTTTGATGTGTGTGTGTGTACTTCACTCAGACACTTTTATAACCTACTACTCATGAGACAAAAAAAAGTACGGGTGTCTTAGAAAAAAGAAAAAAAAAAAAAAAATTTCTTAACCTTTGATAAAAAGTTAGGAAATTTCATATTTCGTACTTTATCCCTTTCATCTTTGGATTCTTAATTTTACTTACTGTTAGACAGTTAATTAATTAAGTACGCATAAATTATTTAATTAATTTATATTAATAATTAAAAAGTTAAATAATATAAGACATAATAAGATAATTTTTTGTTAAATAATTTTTATTAATGGTGTAGATATTTAAATTATTATCTAATAATTTAAATATTAATTAATATAAATTATTTACTAAAGTATAATTCATCAAAAACTTATGTTATCAAAATTTGAAAATGTATGCATAAGCTTATACTTAAATCTTCTCAAACTCCCTCTAATTTTAATCTTTTTTCTTAGAAACACACTTAAATATTAGAGTGGATACGACATCTCACAGTATCGTTTTTTCTGATGTGGTTGTTTAATGATGTGCAAAATCGACTTGCTAAGGAATACAATTGAACATAAACCGACTTCAACATTTGGTGCTGTCTGTGTCGTAGAAATTTGGTGTTTAACGGATTGAGCTTAAGAAAATTCAAGAACTTTCATTATTTTCTTCACATTTTTCATCTTGTTTATCACATTCTTCATCCACTTTTCCTCTCAAAGCACGCTCGATCCACTAAACTCTTAAGATGAGCTCTCAATCAACTTCTCAAAACTCTCATCTTTCCTCACAGGATGATGAGCATATAGAGATCCAGGTGAGTAATCTATGACCCCCTAAGAAGACCAAGAAGAAAAAGAAAGCCTATAAGCTTAGGAAGCCAACCATGGATCAAAGGTTGAGCAAACTATAAAACATGATGGAATGAATCACACAATTCCAAACATGTTCTGAAGGGAAACTCAGTGCCTCAATGACTCCCTCCTACCACTGGACCCTTTAGAGCATGATGCCCTAAGAAAGCAACATCAGTCTTTTGGTAGGAGTAGAACCTACCCATGAACTTATTGTAAACTACTTTCTAGGTGGTCAAAGAACCAGGTGCTAATGACATGAGCAAAGACTTAGTTCTATCCTGCAGAGTGTAAGGAAAACACCTTATATTGACTTGATCTTCACGAAGTCCCTAAAATGGAAAGGTTTGCACAATGAAAGAAGGCAACATCGAATAACAAATATTTTTTCAATTCATAATTTCTCTAGTTGCCTCTAAAAATTGTATGCAAGATGTAGCAATGTCAATTATTGGCCTTGCGTATTCCTTCATCGCCATCTGCCAAGTTTTTATGTCACCCATTATCACTTGCCCTTGAGGTTGCTCTTCTTCCTTCTGAATGTGAGTATCAAGCTTCCTTGAAAGGTGCTTGATTCTTTAGATGTTGTCAATGAAGGGAGCGAGTTCCTTATTCAAAGTTCTTATACATTGCATACACCAATAAGAAAACAAACAAAGATTAAGGCAACATAGAAATTATAGCAAAATAGAGTATTGTCAGATTAGAAATTAAAAATTAAAATTAATTTTCTTTGTTTTAAAAAGAAAATAAAAATAAATACTAAACCTAATTTAGAATATATAAAAAGTTATAAAAAATTATTTAAAATGCTTATTCCCCAACAACAACGCAAAAAACTTAGTGCAAAATATAGTACTAGTAAGTGTACGAATCACCTACAATAAGCGATAAATAAACTTTTAAGGTCAATCTCTTAAAGAATTGTAGTGGTTCTAAAAAACTTTTTCAAGCTCTTAAAAATCCTAAAAACTAGCAAAAACATTAAATTAAATCAAGAACGATGATTGCTAAAGAATGGATGACAAAATTATGATTCAACTTAAAACTAACTTTAAAAGGTTGTAAAATATCAATGAAGGATTTATAGATATCTACCTTAGTTGATCATGCTTGGATCGAAATATTTAGGTTAATTAACATGAATGAACATATAAGATTGTTGATTAACATCGAAATATTAAGATTGTTGATTTTTCTTTTAATAGTGAACATTCCTACGGATCGCGTAATTTTATTTAATAATTAATTAATTAACATCTTACGATCGGGTATATAAATTAATCAATAAAGTTATGCTAAAGAAAAATAATACTATTAAAACCAATGCCATTACTAAGTCATCAATTTAAACATTTGATTTTAAGTTTATCCAAATTAAGTCAAGATGATGTTCTTAAAACCTAATTTTTAGATTTTTTAACCTATTCATGAAAATTAAATTAGCCCATAACATTCATAAAATAGATATTTAAACAAATTCTTAATCAAAAAGTAATTTTTATTTATTTTTGTAAATAAAATATTCACCTAAATAGATCTAAGCAAACAAGGTAACAAAAGTTAAACATCTATGGTAAAATTAGCCTGTCATGCTTAGATTGATATTCATAGATAAATTCAATCTAACATACACGCTAAAGAAAGAAGAAGATGAATCTAATAACAAGAGTCATAGAATTGCCTTTCTAGCCTCCTTGGATGCGAAAAATCTCTTAAAATATGATTAAGTTTCATAAAGAGTCGTGTATGTAGGCTGGAAACCTAAGGGATCTTTTATAGATGTAAGGATTGTATAGAATATGACTCTCTAAAATTGTACGTGGGCTGCGACACACCAAATTTTTTGCTGCGGCACAACCTCAAAATTGCCCAATACAAAAACCCGTGGCCTCTACTGCATCACTTAAAAAGCCCTGTCATGACACAAGCTTATTTTATGGTCCAATACAAAAGGTACGGAATCACCTACAGCGACACACATTTTCCTTTGTCGTGGCACGAATTGTTTTACATGTCTTCATACATACCTCTTATATATTTGTTGGTTTCTTATGTAAGACTTACATGCCTTAGTCCTTTTTGTTCCTAGGTTGCTATTTAAGTATTTCAAGTATTTCATTTTACGTGTTTGCATTATTTATCTCTATTGAAGCTAAAAATATCTAAAATACATCAAAATATATTCGTGATTTTGAATTGATAGATTTTATGCAAATAATTAAATAAAATCATTATAATTAAATCTATTTGTAACAAATAAGAGCATTAAATCTTGAAATATTAGTACTTTTTAAGCACTTATCACAACCCCTAACCAACATCTTGCTATTCTTTAGCAAGTGAAGCGATCTAAAAATATCAAAGAAAAATAAATAAATAAACTATAATAACCTAAATCACTTCCGTAGATTGTCACATTTACATTTAACATATGCAATAAACCTTTAAACTCCTAGGTGGCCCTAGTGGATGAATTGTAATCTCGTGAGGGCTTCTAGTGATGATACTCACAAACATCCTAACAAATTAAAACTAAAAATAACTCTAAACATGCTCAAATCAATTCATGCATTTGTTTAAAAAATTGCCTATGGCATATGGAATACAAAATAGTTGAAAACCACTATAGCTCAAAAATAGTCTAAACATCAAATTCATTTTTGTAATTGGCTTTTGAACAACCTATAAACTACAAACCCGTTAGTTGCAACTCCAAATTGTGTTATATTCATATATCACATTTTTTATCTCAAGATTGTGAAAATAAAGTATGAAAAAGAATTAAATCACATACTTCATAGGCCTATCTTTCAAAACTCCACTAATATAGAAACCATAATTTATTTTGAATCAATAGGATTTTATTAAACTTGTAATGTTAGGCTTAGGTGGGCTACGAAAGAACAAGAAGTTTATTCTCAAAAAGATAAGAGTACTTTATATTTTTAGAGTAACATAACTACTTTAAGTTCTTTAATAATTCACAAGTTCACCCAAATTTTTTCAACCAATTATAGATCTCATTTTTCCTTTTTTTACCTATGAATTCTGCTTTCTTTCTTCCTTTGTATTTCTCACTTATTAGTATTTTTTTGTGGGCTATGCATATAGTTATATATATATATCAATTTTTTTTTATAGAAAAGCAGGAGATACCTAATTCCCTTTACATTTAGATGCCCTTAACATGCTTATGTTACATTGAGTACTTTTATTACTAAGGGTAGGACAATGTTGACTTTTGACTCATAAAGGTCGGTTATGATAGGTTTAGGAAAGAAAATTTTTAAACTCAGAAAGGATGACTATGGATGAGAATGTATAGGAAGGCTCGAAAAGTTTAAACGGTCTAAAGATACCGTAAATTATTTTCTAAATAATGTATAGTTCTATTATTTTGGCTCAATGGATTTTCAAGTAAGTTCTAGAGCTTGTTGAGACTTCAAATATGTCACGAACATGCATATATTGCAACAATCCAAACTATTAACATTAACCAATCAAACTACCACAAACTACAAAAACCTCAAACTAGATGAACCTAACATTTGTATGTCATTTTACTTTAAGCAAAAAATAATATTTTTCACATGTCATTGCATTATAATCATGTTAGTATCATAGACTTCCAAATTGACTTGAGCAAACTAAATACTATCCTAACAAAAATTAAGTAAAAATGCTAAAAATAAATCAAAAAAGTTAAAAATTGGCCCTAATTCATACTTATGGAATAATTTTTTCACCTCTAACCAAATTCTTACATTGTCCTCAATGTATCATAGAAAAATAACATAAATCATGTAAAATAGTGAAGAAGTTACTTCCCCTTTTGTAGGTCATTATGTATGCACATTCAATTGAATTTTGTCCCTCCACTTGCTTGCCTTTTTTAAGTTGTTGCATTAGTTCCCACATAGTCACATGGTAAGTCAAGTGAACATTTAAAGCTTGCATTACATGTCAATGGTTGAATTAGAGCTCACACAAATACAAACTAAAACATTAAACAACTCACCAAACACAATGAAATTGTTTAAGTACAAACCAAACCAAAATTAAAATAAAGGAAACAAAAAATAAAGATAAGAGAAATGAAAACAAACATAAAATTCTATAAACCAAAATGAGGCTCAGTCCTCCATGTCATCATCCATTGGTGGCTCTTCGTTAGGTTGGTCTTCAAGTGGTTGATAGATAAATTCGTGCCCTGGGTAGTCTAGTCCCTTCAAAATTGGTTACAATCTACTGTAGCTTGTGTGAATTCCATGTCATCATCCATTGGTGGCTCTTCGTTAGGTTGGTCTTCAAGTCGCTGATAGATAAATTCGTGCCCTGGGTAGTCTAGTCACTTAAAAATTGGTTACAATCTACTCTAGCTTGTGTGAATTGGAATCTCAACATATGGTGGAATAATTGTTGGTACTCAGCTGAGTGCTTGATCTGTTCGCAAAAGCAAGCCTATTGTTAACACTTATATTGTTGAATTTGTAGCACATGTTCTTCCAAATTACCAAGTCTATCTTTTGTTGTGGTTCCTTCGGGAGAAGTAATAGCCTTTCTACTATCTTGACCTCCTTTATTACCACTAGTGAGGTGCTTCTGATGTGATAAATTTAGTACTCGCAAGTGTACGAATCACTTGTAGAAAAGTGACAAACAACTTTCAAGGTCGGTCTCTCAAGGAATTGCAGTGGTTCTAAATAACTGTCTTCCTAATCTAAATAAAGTTCTAATGCAAATAAAACACTAATTAAATAGAGTTCTAGTGAAACTAAAACTCTAAGTAACTAGAGTCCTAAACCTAGTAAAACTGTAAAAAGTGTTTGTTTTGTGACGAGATCAATGGTACGAACAATTAAACAAAAATAATATCGCAAGTTAACAATCAATTCAAATAGCTTAAAAATCAATGGAGGATGTATGGACGTTTAGTTTGGTTGGCCATGCTTGCATCGAAAAGTAATGGTAAAATAACATTAACGTTCTAATAAATAATTTTACTGGCTTTTCTTTTAATTACAAGACTACCTACGGTCGGGGTAAATCTCTTTGTTGATTAACTAATTAACATCCTACGATCGGGTATATCAAATAGCAATCAAATTATGCGCAAGGAAATAAATGCCAATCAAACTAATGCTATAACTAAGTCACTAATTTGAAGCTTTGATTAAGTGTTTCGGAATAAAGTTAAGGTGAGGTTCCTAAAACTATATCCTCAGATCTTTCAACCTAACTATGAATATCAAATTGGCCCATGAAAATTCATAATTAAATATCTAAACATGCTCTTAATCAAAAGGTAATTTATTTATATTAATTCAATAAAACATTCACCATACACAATTCTAGCAAACATGACAACACAAACTAAACATCCATAATGAAATTAGCCGCTCATGTTCATATTAAAATTTATAGACAAATATAATATGATCATACACTTCAACGAAAGAAGAAGAAAATATAATTCTATAACAACAAGGAAAACCTAGATCTAAATACCGCTTATGGATGGGATAGCGTTCTTCTCCAAAAGCTTGATCTTCGATCGTCAACGGCTTCCTTGGATCCTTAGAATGGTTTCTCTCGCTTCGTTTAGTGTGGAAAAACTCCTAAAACTGAATGAATCTTTTGTTTGGTCGCAAAATTATTGTGTGTAAAAGTTGTATTCGAGTTGTGTGTAAAGGGGAGTCTAGGGGGTATTTATAGATGTAAGGGTTTACACAAATCCTGATTGCAATAGGAATAGGTGCGCCACGGTATACATTTTTCCCGCCGCAGTGCAACACAAATTCTGGAAATAATGGTTAAAACTCGAGAGCTCCCCGCTGCGGCATGCCTTTTTCTCGCCGCGGCGCGTGTTGCCTTTCATTTCTTCATATTTACCCCCTTACTTATGTGATGGCTTGTTATGTAAGGCTTACATATTTAACTTGTTTTTCCCGTAACTCGTGATCCGAGCACCGTAAGTGTTTCGTCTTTGCATGCTTGCATTATTCAACTCATTTGATGCTAAAAATACTTGAAATGCACTAAAACATACCCGTGACTCCGAATTGATAGATTTATGAAATTAATCAAATAAACAACAAATAATAAATCTATTTTTAAACAATTAAGCGTAATAAATCACGAAATATTAGTGCTTTCCAAGCACTTATTAGCTTTATATAAGGATAGGTGAGGCGTTCTGCAGGCTATAATAATACCTCACTCGTATTGTATTGGACCCCATATTTGACACACAATGTAGTTAAGAGTTGGGGAAAGAAGTAGCTCATATTGTGGTGCTTAGTAAAGTGCACAACCCTCTAGTGTATTATCAACTTGACATCGATTGACTTTCCAATTTCAATGGCATATTGCAAGATGCCTCTCTCTATCCACAGAACTATAATGTCTGGTGGGCATCAACCTAGAGCATAAAAAATATTGCGAAATATGGGAGACGGGTCTTAAGTGCCTTGCCTAAAAAGTGTTTACCTTCCCTCTTGGCAACTACCATTCAACATGTCCATTTGTGAGGGTATTGTTTATCCCTTCAAGGTCTGTGTGCTCTAAGTATGCCTCATATTCATTATGTCGAATGTCCTTTAGTTTATAATATACATTTATGATCGACCTACTAAACGGGACGTCCATTCCTCTTACCCAAACCATGCTATCTTGGTCCTCCTGGACATTTGCATATAATTTCTATATTAAGAAACTAACACTCCCATCGGGTGCTTGAACAAATTTTTCCCACCCAATATGAGTTTTATCAGTAATCTCGTAGTAAGTGATCTCTTCAAACTCTAAATCTCTCTCCATTATATAGCCTTTATTTCTTTTAGTGGCACCCTTGTATCTCTATTGTGCCTCTTTACTCACAAATTTAGAGGCATCATAACTCTTATCTCAACAACTTTTCTTTTCCCTTTGGACTTACTACTTTCTCTTGTTTTTCTCTTAGGAGGCATTTTTGTCATTGATAAAAACTGATTCTCAAGGTGTGCTCACAAAAATTCCAAGAAAAATGACTTTTCCTAAATTTCCCTTCTCCAAATTTCACACTTAAGTCCAAAATTTTTACACACAATCACAATTTCCATATGTAATTCACTAAATAGAGTAAAGAGTGTATAGATTTTACTTTAATTGTAGTGAATTGAAGCCTTAGATGAAAAGCCCTAAATTTTTTGAAACCATAGCTTGCTTGGAAAAGATGAAGACCACTTGAGCTTTTCTTGCACTAATTTGAGAGAATATTGTGTAGTAAAGCTAGAGAAATGATTAGATTGAAAAAGTTAGGAAAAATGAGATGAAATAGTGTGATTTTGTGTGAGAAAATGTGAGGGTGAGGGGGGGGGGGGGGGGGCTCGTGTTCTGTGAGAGGAAATTTAATTTTTTTTATTTTATGTTTTGATCCTAATAACCCAGGAAAGCCCCTTTGTAGTTGTTAAAATCCACGTGGGTTAAGGCACCACTTTTATTATGCAACAATATAGACTAATTTTCAAGCCCCTAACCAAAAGCCCTTGTGGGTTAAAATGTTCCCAACCAAATTCTTGAGACTGACCTACCACAACGCCCAATTTTTTTCTATTGCAACACAAGAGGAAAATTTTTCTGGGCCAAAAACTAGAGGGTAGTCCACCGTAGCATACAAATTGTTGTGTCATGGCACAACACTTAGCCAAAAACTTTTTAACTTTCAGATTTTTAATTTTTTAACTAAAATTAATAGAAAATAAATGCTACCTAGAATATAAAAATGAACAAATCATAGGAATTTTTTGACCTCTATAGTAATGAGAAGATCCAAGTAGAAGACTATCCTAACTCCTTAGCAGTCAATGCCTTCCTTTGCTATATGGGTCCTTTTTGGAATAAGTTGATAGTAAGGTTCCTGGGTTATCATATAAGAATATGACAAGATGGTGGCAACGGTAATCACAGTCATGGACATGGATAGCCATTATAGAAATGAGACTAGGAATTCCTAAAAAGGAAAGCCTGAAGATGAGCCAAAGAGCTTGGAGGGCAAGAAATCAAAGTCGAGAGCCAGGAATGAAGAGGTTCTAAAGAAGACTAGTTGCCTTTAATCTGGGCCATATTTGAAGAAGCTTGTTCCCTTGAACACAACTCAAGAGCAGGTACTAATGCAAGTACAAAACTCTGGACTATCAAGGACTTCTAGAAAAATCAAGGGGTCCTTAACTAACTGATGAACACTATTTTAGACCTATTATTTGTTAGTTTTTAAGTATTTATTTCATGATTTATTTCGATATTACTTTGATTTGGATGGTATTTTCATGTTTTGTAGGTTCGAGTAAGTGTCAAATGAATTGTGAATTTAAGTGATCAAGGAGAGCTAAAATGAAAAAAAAAAAGAGTTGAAGGATATAAGCCATACATTAGGAATCAAAAATTCTGTAAGGAC
The DNA here is from genome assembly GCA_029378325.1 of Elaeagnus macrophylla. Lineage (NCBI taxonomy): Eukaryota > Viridiplantae > Streptophyta > Magnoliopsida > Rosales > Elaeagnaceae > Elaeagnus > Elaeagnus macrophylla. The sequence continues at coordinate 5,667,508 of CM055653.1, forward strand.
GCTTACAAGGCATTTACAACTAGTTGTGCTATAGTAGAAGAAAATGTGTACTGCGGCATGGAGCTCTTGAGTTGTATTATAGGAAACCAAAATTCAATGCGTGTCGTGGTGAGGAGGTTCCTGTTTTGCTGTGCAGCCCAAAATTTCAATGCACGCCACGGCCCGTGTATCCAGATTCCACTTACACCCCAACCAGCCCATACATTCACACACACTCCTAACCTAACCTATAAATACAACACAAAAATCTCTCATCCACACCATGCGTGAATAGTAGCCGCAACCCACCATCCACACTCCTCCATTTTCTAGAGAGAGAAATCTCCAATGATGCTTCATTGAAGCTCCTTCAAGAACCAAATTAGAAAAGATGACCATCCAACTCCAAGAAGGGCATTGCAAGAGTGAAAATAGGGGTATCTCCATTGTTTGTAATTTATTTTCTCTTTTGAATTTTAAGAATGCTATTTGTAATATAAAATATTGATTTAGATTTTATTATGAGTAGCTGATGCACAAAAACTTGATAGTCAAATTTTGTATTTTATATAAAGCTCGCAAGTGCACGAATCACTTATAGTAAGCGACAAGTATACTCCCAAGATCGTCTCTCAAGGAATTGCGGTGGTTCTAAAACGTTATTTATTTTCTTATTTAGTCGAACAAACAATCCTAAACATTCTAACAATTGTCGGTTGTAGAAAAGACTGTAAATTCGGAATCAAATGAAAGACTAAAATAAAATGGAAATAAAAGTAATCACAACCAAGGGAAAGATGATGGATGTAAATGGGAATATTAGTTTGCTATCCATTCATGGCAAAAACAAATTAAGCATTCAATTAGAAGTTGGATTTAATGATTTTTCCGCTAAACCTATAAAATCCCAAATCAATGGCAATTTTCACTACGATCAACTAATTAACGTCTTTGGCCCGGATCATTAACTAATCAATCGGAATTAGCTCAAGGAAATAAAACTAACCACCTAAACTAACACAAATCAATGCAATCAATTTAGGCTCTTGTTCATAATGCACAATTAAGCAAAGATGGCGTTTCTAATGCCTAATTCTAAAATATTCTTTCTAATCACAAACTAAAGTTTGGTCCACCATCAATTCACAATCAGAAAATAATAAGAACATGAACAAGAAATAAATCCAAATCATATATAATTAAATTACAAAATTGTTCTTCCAATCATTGGAAGCAATACTAACATCCCAATATACATATATTAGCCAACCATAACTAAATTGGTGTCAATCAATTTAGTCATGGAGGCAAACCACAAAATCAGAGAAGAAAAAGATATTACACTAAAAATACCCCAATGAATCTTCTAGCTCCAAATCCTTGAACTTGATTGATCCTCTTTCTCAAATCCTTGGAGTAGCTTCAACAATGGAGGGTCTCCTCTTGATTTTGGGTTGGTTTTTGGGTGGAAAACCCTTGCTGCAGTAGCAGCAGAGGTGGGAGAGAAATTGGCTGCAAAAACTTGTGTTTGGGAGAGGTATAATGTTGTATTTATAGGGGGAAAGAAGTGGAATACGCGTTTTAGGGTTTCTGGGCAATTTTGGCACCTCCCGCCGCGGCACAGGTTTTTCCCGCCGCTGCGCGTGTTGAATTTTGGCTCGTTGGTTCAAAACAGAAACCTCCCCGCCGCGGCACAGGTTTTGCACGCCGCGGCGCGCCTTGTTTTTCTTGATTTCCCAGGATGCAACCCGAGAGCCTCTCGCCGCGGCACACAATTTCCCCGCCGCGTCGCACGTTGTTTTAATGCGCTGTAAATGCCCTTACATAGTATGTTGATTCTCGATGTAAGGCTTACGTTGCTAAGCCTTTGTTTGTCCCCCTTACATAATGAATGACATCCAATGTAAGGCTTACATTTTTAAGCACTTTGCTTCACTTTTGCTCTCTTTTTCCACATTTCTTCCCAAACCAACTTCGACCTACAAAACAATGAAATACCTTCCAAAACACGAAAATAATAAAATAAAAGATAAAATTAATGCTTAAAAACATAACAAAATATAGGTCAAAAATGTGTTCATCAAATACCCCCAAACCCACATTTTGCTAGTCCTCTAGCAAAACTAAAATTAAACTATACTAACCTAAATCACTTCCGTAGATTGTCACGGTTGCATTTAGCATATGCAACAAGCCTTTAAACCCCTAGGTTGCCCTAGTGGACGAGTTAAAGTCTCGTGAGGGTTTTCAGTGATGATTCCCACAAACATCCAACTAAAAGAAAAACTAAAATGACAAATAACAAAACTAAAATTGAAGTTAACAAAACTTGTCATGCTTTAGTTTCTTTCCAATTCATAACCAAAACTTTATACACAAATTTATCCAACATTTTAACACATCAAGGTTCACCATTTAGATCAATCTTGCTTCACAAATCTAAATCTCAATACTAAAAGCGTATCAACATTGACTCCCCCAAACCTAGTGTCAAGAATGTGAATTCGTTTCAACTCTAATCCTCACCAGATTTACTCTCTAAATCACACCGATCCTATGGGTTCAAGCACTCATCAAAGTATATGCGAATAGAAGTTATGTAAAGAAACGAGCTAATATGTTCGCATATGATTAAACAAGAAAGGCTCAAAAGTGCATAACATCGATCTCATGAAAGGAATCAAATGATAGGATTTATGAAGAAATCACATTACTAATCTCATGCAGTAATTAAAATCCTCAAGCAAAAATATCAAGTGTGCCCTAGAATGAAAATGCTTTGACTTTAAGGGAACTTATTTCTTTTTTTTTTTTTTTTATATTTATGTATTAACCATTCATACTTGAAGAACTTAGGGTCATAAGAAACTTATTATCTTTTTTTTTTTTTTTTTTTTTTTTTTTTTTAATACAAAGACCCAAATACATATGTATTTTGTGAATGGATATAGTTTTTCCCTCATATCTTTTAAAGTCAAACATGGATGAGATAGGCAAACACTCCAAATTTTACTCAAATCATTTAATCTAAGCAATTCAATTAAGCACATGATCCTTCATTATATGTTTAAAATCCTATCATTCAATGCAAAAACCTATAGAGATCATCTAACAATTTGAAATGATATGAAAGGTGTTTAAAAGAGTAGAAGAATATTTATCTCTCAGAATAAAACGTTAAGGGCTCAATAATATACTCACAGGTAGTTTCCACTATTCAATTCCTAAACACAAGATTCGGGTTCATCTCAGTTCCAACATCAAAAGCATGAAACACAGATTGCAAATTAAAACTGATCCTTATAACGAACCTTAAACATTTCAAAAATCAGATAAACAATGCATAAAACTCGATTATTCATCAAAAATTGACCAAAAGCATGAAAATGTTGTTACCAACCAAAAATGCAAAATGCACCCCCAAACCTAAACTAAAAATTGTCCTCAAGGTTTTCAACTACACACATGTTCAGAAAAGCATTTAAAAGGAACAAATAGAAAATTAACTAAACTAAAAGAAAAAGAAAAATATTACCTAAAATAGTGGGTTGCCTCCCACCAAGCGCCTTCTTTAACGTCTTAGCAAGACGTTGCTAATCCACTCCTATCCACCATCATCAAAAATCTTGAAGTGTGTGATATTGATTTTCCGAGCTAGTATGTCATTTAGCCTATCCTTCCATCTCGGTAGTTGTTTCCCATGAAGCACAGTACACACTTTCTTGAGGTGGTGTGGATAAAGATTTGGGGACGTACAAGTCTTAGATAAAGGAGGTAAAGATGATTCCTCCTTATTCTCCTTGGAAGGTTGTAGAATGTGATGATCCTCAATGTGACCTTCTTGGAGAATTGCTTGCTCCCCATTTGAATTGTCTGCACAAAGTGGTAAATCATCAAAAAATTCAGGAAAATAAATATCATTAAAAACCTTACCACTTTGAAGGATTATGTCATCCTTTACTTGCTCATCTTGATTGGGCAACTCTTCTTGTGCTAAAAGTTGTTCTGCTAGTTGCCCAATTTGCATTTCAATCCTTATCATAGAGTCCTCTAAGAAATCCATCCTTTGATTACGTTTCTCTTGGTTTTCTATGCTAACTTGAATAAAAGTATTCAAGGTCTCCTCCAAGGTTGGTTTCTTAGGGTGAATGGGCAGGTCATAAGGATTGAAATATGGGTATGAGGCATAGGGTGTGTTAGTGTTTGCTTCCCAATAAAAATTTTGGTGATTTCCCAACTCGGGAATATAAGTGTAGGAATCATTCCAAGGTGGGTGATCATTCCAAGGTGGATGACATCCTTCATTAAGATCGATATCCCGGTTGGTAGAGGTATAGAAATCACCTGCAAAAGTGCAAACATTAGCATCATGTCCATGTAAACCGCAAATACCACATACCTCCATAATTGCTAGCTCTTGGATATTAGTATCCAGCCTGATTAAGTGCTCTTTTGAATATGTTGATGTAGTCTATGAACGGTACCTTTCATATACTAACAAAAACAATAAAGAAATCAAAGCACCACAATATATATCCAGAAAAAAGAAAATAAATAACAAAAGAAATAAAATAAAACAAACAACTAAAACAAATGACTCAAACAAATAAAAATAACTAACAAACTAAAAATAATAAAACAAAACACAAAAATTAACAAAATCACAAAAATAAAAAGAAATCACAAAAATAAAGAAATACGAAAAACAAACTAAACAAAAAAAAATAAATAAACACTTTAAAACGCCAATTCCCCGGCAACGGCACCAAAAACTTGATGCACAAAAACTTGATAGTCAAATTTTGTATTTTATATAAAGCTCGCAAGTGCACGAATCACTTATAGTAAGCGACAAGTATACTCCCAAGATCGTCTCTCAAGGAATTGCGGTGGTTCTAAAACGTTATTTATTTTCTTATTTAGTCGAACAAACAATCCTAAACATTCTAACAATTGTCGGTTGTAGAAAAGACTGTAAATTCGGAATCAAATGAAAGACTAAAATAAAATGGAAATAAAAGTAATCACAACCAAGGGGAAGATGATGGATGTAAATGGGAATATTAGTTTGCTATCCATTCATGGCAAAAACAAATTAAGCATTCAATTAAAAGTTGGATTTAATGATTTTTCCGCTAAACCTAGAAAATCCCAAATCAATGGCAATTTTTACTACGATCAACTAATTAACGTCTTTGGCCCGGATCATTAACTAATCAATCGGAATTAGCTCAAGGAAATAAAACTAACCACCTAAACTAACACAAATCAATGCAATCAATTTAGGCTCTTGTTCATAATGCACAATTAAGCAAAGATGGCGTTTCTAATGCCTAATTCTAAAATATTCTTTCTAATCACAAACTAAGGTTTGGTCCACCATCAATTCACAATCAGAAAATAATAAGAACATGAACAAGAAATAAATCCAAATCATATATAATTAAATTACAAAATTGTTCTTCCAATCATTGGAAGCAATACTAACATCCCAATATACATATATTAGCCAACCATAACTAAATTGGTGTCAATCAATTTAGTCATGGAGGCAAACCACAAAATCAGAGAAGAAAAAGATATTACACTAAAAATACCCCAATGAATCTTCTAGCTCCAAATCCTTGAACTTGATTGATCCTCTTTCTCAAATCCTTGGAGTAGCTTCAACAATGGAGGGTCTCCTCTTGATTTTGGGTTGGTTTTTGGGTGGAAAACCCTTGCTGCAGTAGCAGCAGAGGTGGGAGAGAAATTGGCTGCAAAAACTTGTGTTTGGGAGAGGTATAATGTTGTATTTATAGGGGGAAAGAAGTGGAATACACGTTTTAGGGTTTCTGGGCAATTTTGGCACCTCCCGCCGCGGCACAGGTTTTTCCCGCCGCGGCGCGTGTTGAATTTTGGCTCGTTGGTTCAAAACAGAAACCTCCCCGCCGCGGCACAGGTTTTGCCCGCCGCGGCGCGCCTTGTTTTTCTTGATTTCCCAGGATGCAACCCGAGAGCCTCTCGCCGCGGCACACAATTTCCCCGCCGCGTCGCACGTTGTTTTAATGCGCTGTAAATGCCCTTACATAGTATGTTGATTCTCGATGTAAGGCTTACATTGCTAAGCCTTTGTTTGTCCCCCTTACATAATGAATGACATCCAATGTAAGGCTTACATTTTTAAGCACTTTGCTTCACTTTTGCTCTCTTTTTCCACATTTCTTCCCAAACCGACTTCGACCTACAAAACAATGAAATACCTTCCAAAACACGAAAATAATAAAATAAAAGATAAAATTAATGCTTAAAAACATAACAAAATATAGGTCAAAAATGTGTTCATCAGTAGCTAAACTTATTGTGTAGGATTTAGTGATGCTTTTATGAGTGGATGAATATTTTTATGATTTAATTTAGAATAAAGTGATTTATGTCTTGTTCAATGTTGTTAATATCTTTATTCATGATTAATCTTGATCATGTTAATTTATGAACATTAGAGAATAAATTAGAATTAAGTATTAGAGTTATTATCTTTGCTTAATTTAAAAATCTTGGACAAGAACCTAATCGAAGTACATTGATTTGTCGTAGATTAGGTAGCTAATTTGATTTCTTAAGGGTTTATACTAATTGATTAATTAACGTTCTGGATCAAAGAAGTTGATTAATTAATTAAGAGAAATTCTCTATTGATATGGGAATTTCTAGGGTTTATTAGGAAAAGTCAATAAATCTAACTTTTTGTGTTTAATTGTGAAACTCTCGTAAAATATTATATCTACAATTGGTTAGCTAGCTAATTTTTCACGCTTTTCCATCATATCAATTTGGCTAACTTTTTTCATGTTTATTTTAATTCTTGTAAAAATTTTACAATTTTAACATTCGTTCCATCGACAACTTTGTAGAGTGTTTAGGATTTATTTTTAAAAACAATTTTTAAGAAACACTTGACACATTTTAAAAACTACCACAGTTCCTTGAGAGATCTACCTCAGAGTTGCTTATCACTTAGTACGAGTGATTCGTACACTTGCGAGTATTATAATTTGCACATCAAGTTTTTGGCGTCGTTGCCAAGGATTTGGTGTTTTTAAAATTGTTTATTTGTTTTTTTTAGTAATTTTCTTAATTTCTTAGTTTTTGTAATTTTCTTCATTTTAGTGTTTTTGTTATTTGTTTGGAGTCATATAGGGTCTGGTGCTTTGATTTTATTGTTGTTTTGTATTGTGTCTGCAAGTTAGGAGATCCTTTGGAAATCCACTATAGCACCTTTCATAAACTACTTTAACAGGAGGTGAGCACATTTGAGACAATTTGAAACCAACATTCTGGAGGAAGAAGAGTAACCACCAATTATGGGAGATCTTCTACCTCCACCTAGAGAATTGGTGATGAAGGAGTATGCAAGGCCAATCATTGGCACTGTGACTTCTTGCATCCAATTGGGAGAAGCGGCTAGAAATTTTGAGCTTAAAAATATTCATTATTCTATGTTGCCTTCTTTTTATGGGATTCTTAATAAAGATATACTAACATTTATTCGTGATTTTTATACTATTGTGTAGACTTTTACACTACAGGGGCTTAATGAAGATCAATTGAGGATGAGATATTTTTCATACACAGTTGATGAGTGGTCAAAAAATACTAATATTTCGTGGTTTATTGCACTTAATTTTTTAGAAATAGATTTATTATTTGTTGTTTATTCAATTAATTTCATAAATCTATCAATTCGGAATCACGGGTATGTTTTAGTGTATTTTAGGTGTTTTTAGCGTCAAAATGAGTTGAATAATGCAAGCACGCAAAGACGGAACACTTACGGCGCTCGGATCACGAGTTACGGGCAAAACGAGTCAAATATGTAAGCCGTACATGTTGAGCCAGCACATATGTAAGGGGGTACATGTGAAGAAACTGAAGACAACACGCACCGCGGCGGGGAGCTCTCGAGTTTTGACATTATTTCCAGAATTTGTGTTGCGCCACGGCGGGGAAAATGTATGCCACGGCGCGCCTATTCCTATTGCAATTAGGATTTGTGTAAACCCTTACATCTATAAATACCCTCTTAGACTCCCCCTTACATACAACTCGAACAACTCGAATACAACTTTACACTTTACAATTTTGCGACCAAACAAGAGATTCATTCAATTTTGGGAGCTTTGCTACACTCAACGAAGCGAGAGAAACCATTCTAAGGATCCAAGGAAGCCGTCGACATTCGAAGATAAAGCTTTTGGAGAAGAACGCTATCCCATCCATAAGCGGTATTTAGATCTAGGTTTTCCTTGCTGTTATAGAATTCTATTTTTCTTCTTCTTTCGTTGAAGTGTATGATCATATTTTATTTGTCTATGAATATTAATATGAACATGAGCGGCTAGTTTCATTATGGATGTTTAGTTTGTGTTGCCATGTTTGCTAGAATTGTGTATGGTGTATATTTTATTGATTTAATATAAATGAATTACCTTTTGATTAAGAGCATGTTTAGATATTTAATTATGAATTATCATGGGCCAATTTGAGATTCATAGTTAGGTTGAAAAATCCGAGAAGCTATTTATAGGAACGTCACCTTAACTTTATTCCGAAACACTTAATCAAAGCTTCAAATCAGTGACTTAGTCATAGCATTAGTTTGATTGGCATGTATTTCCTTGCGCATAATTTGATTGCTATTTGATTTACCCCGACCAAAGGCAGTCTCGTAATTAAAAGGAAAGCCGGTAATATTGTTTATTTAAGAACGTTCATGTTATTTCACCATACCTTTTCGATGCAAGCATGGCCAACCAAACTAAACGTCCATACATCCTCCATTGATTTTTAATCCATATTGAATTGATTGTTAAATTGCTATTTTGTTTGTGTTTAATTGTTCGTACCTTGTTCCCGTCACAAATCAAACACCTTTTTACAGTTTTACTAGGTTTAGGACTCTAGTTGCTTAAAGTTTTAGTTTCACTAAAATTCTATTTAATTAGTGTTTTATTTTTATTAGAACTCTATTTAGATTAAGAAGATAGTTATTTAGAACTACTGCTGAGGAATTGGTGTTTTAAATAATTTTCTTTTTAACTTTTTAGAGTTTCTTAATTATTTTTATTTGTTTATTTATTTTATTTGTTATCTTTTATTTGTTTATTTATTCTATTTTTATTTTTATTTTTTATTTTATTCAAAAAAAAAATCAAAAAATAGTGCTTAATTCCAATTTCACTGCTGCCTTGATCTTTGTTTGCTTTTTATTTGTGCATGCAGGGTAGGAGATCACTTAACAAGGAACTCTCTCCTTTCATTGACAACATACATAGAGTCAAACATCGATCAAAGAAACTGGATAATCAATTTCAAGAGGTAGAAGTCCAACAACAACTGCAAGCAGCAATGGGTGACAACGTAGTTAGGCAGATGATGAACAAAGAGTTTGCAAGACCTATCATTGGGACCGCCACATCGTGCATTCGACTTACAGAGACAGCTAGGAATTATGAGTTGAAAAATATTCATTATTCCATGCTTCCCTCCTTTTACGGTATCCCTAATGAAGATCCTTTAAATTTTATGCGTGAATTATATGCTACTGTCCAAACCTTTCCACTGCAGGGACTTAGTGAAGATCAACTACGCATGAGGTGTTTTCCATACACTCTCAAGGATAGAGCTAAGTCTTAGCTAATGACATTGGCACCCGGTTCTTTGGCCACTTGGGACGATGTTTACAACAAATTTATGGATAAGTTCTATTCTCATCAAAAGACATCTGACCTAAGAACAAAAATTGCTACTTTTTCGCAAATGGACGGAGAACCCTTCCACGAGGCTTGGGACAGATTCAAATTGCTATTGATACAATGTCCATATCATCACTTCCCGTTGCAACTACAGAATCAGTTTTTCTATGACGGATTGACACTACAATGTCAATTCACAGTTGATAACGCTGCAGGAGGAGTTATGGGTGAGAAAACAGCGAATGAAACCTACGAATTATTCGAGATGTTGGGAGCCAATTCCCAACAAAAGAGCATTAGAGGAAGAAGAGCTGGAGTCCACGAATTAGGCTCCAACAATGAAATGGCCATGCAACTTGCTGAATTAACGAAACAAGTGCAACTTCTCACAACCTCCAATGTTAATCAGATGCCAAAACACGAGGTATGTGGAGTTTGTGGTTCATATGGACATGGTGCTAATGTTTGTTCTTTTGCAGGTGATCCTTATACAAGTACTACTGAAGAGGCAAATTTAATGCAAGGGTACCAACCTAGACTTAGGAACGACCCCTATTCAAATACCTACAACCCTGGATGGATGAATCACCCTAACTTCGCTTGGAAACAAAACAATAGCCAACCATTCGTCCAAAACCAAACTCAAGGCCAAAATATAAACCAACAATTTCCACAAAATAAACCGACCGTAGAGGAAACCCTAAATAATTTCATACAATCTTGTAGTGGAAGGATGGACTCTATGGAAGCTTCAATGAAAATAGTGGAAATGCAATTTGAAAGTTTTTAGTTACGGATCAAATATACCTAGAGGGGGGTGAATAGGTTATTTTCAATTTTAACAAATATTAATTATGTAACTTAATCACAACGGCCAGAAATGCAATTGCGTGTAAAGGTAAAATGCGGAATAAAAAATAACACACGATATTTTTAGGTGGAAACAACCTAGGCCACTCTAATGACCTAAGAGGAAAACCACCGGTCCACCGGACCACCTAACTATCCACTATGAAAATCAATGTTCAATTACAACCATAGGTCCTAGAACTACCCTTCATAGATAGATCCCCCTTTCTGTAATTTACTTACGAGCCGCCGCTCCTTTCATAGCCTCCACAAGCTAGGTGTCTGGATCCGGACCAACGTTTCGATCTACTTGAGTCCCACAAGATCAATCGAACCCATCAACTTCGGTAATTTCGAGTCACACGAAATACCGAGCACGTCACCTGAAACGTTAGCATAAATAGTACAAGTGCAAAGTGTGTCCTAGAGCGGATTCAAACACTGAAAAATCCTAACTAGCATATTCAACAGCATATGATGTAAAAACAAATCAGCTAGTAAACTCTAGAACTATCATGCAATTCTAAATATCAAGAAAGACAATTAGGCACGTGAATTATTCAAACATAACCACACAGTATGTTTGAACAATTAAAATAAGAAAGTGCCTAAGCTTAAAGATGAAGAGAAAAAGATTTTTCTTTGAAAGCACAATTCAGATATAGAAAATATTAGTTTTGTGTGTAGTTAATATTTTGCACAAACAAGCGTTGCTTATATAGAGTCCAATTTGACTTGAAAGAGGATTAATAATAGAGTACAACTCTACTCATATCAAGATTTAGCTTTTACAACAATTATACTCATGTTAGGATTTTGCTTTCACAACAATTCTACTCAAACAAGGACTCTACTTTCACAACAATTCTACTCATATAAGGATTCTACTTTTACAACAATTCTATTCATACTAGGATTTTGCTTTCACAACAATTCTACTCATGTTAGGATTTTGCTTTCACAACAATTCTACTCATATAAGGATTCTACTTTCACAACAATTCTATTCATACTAAGTGTAGTGCTCAATTGTGTGAGGATGTATGCATGAGAGAATATTTTACATGTCATATGGGCATTGCAAGCTTGGTAACTCCATCATCATGTATCATCTGATTAAACGGTGGACGCTTATGCTGGATTACAATCAAACATTTTGTCCACGAAAATTGCCAATACTCATAAACCTTACACAAGTGGGGCAGCTAGCAGAACAAATGCACAAGCAAGAGACGGGAAAGCTGCCCAGTCAACCCAAACAAGCCAAAGCTGTCACGATTCTTCGGAGTGGTAAGGTCATTACTAAAAATTTACCTGAACTTTCTATTGATTTATCTTATAGTGCAGGTAACATGGAAGATGATAACAATGCTTCTAAAGAATTGGAGGAAATAGGTGACAAGCATGAAGAGCCTTCAAAGGCGAGAATTGGAGAGTCATCTAATCCACCTACTCTACACAAATCATCGGAGCCATACCGACCACCGGTACCATTCCCACACCGTTTAAAGGACAGTAAGTAAGATAAACAGTTTTCTGATTTATTTAACATGCTTTCTAAGGTTAATATTAATTTGCCATTGTTAGATGCAATTAGAAATGTGCCTTCATATGCTAAATTTTTCAAAGAATTAAACACTAAGAAAAGAAGGTATGAGCTTAATGAGAGAGTAATCGTATCTGAAATTGCTAGTGCGGTGCTTCAACGCAACTTACCCCCCAAGTTAAAAGATCCAAGTAGTTTCATAATTGATATTACTATGGGGGATAGGAAAGTAGCTAAGACTATGTTTGATTTAGGTGCTAGTATCAATTTGATGCCTTACTCGATTTTCTTGCAGTTAGGTTTGGGAAAGCTAAAACCAACAACCATGTCCCTTCAACTTGCGGACAGATCTATTAAATATCCGAAGGGGATGGTTGAAGACTTACTTGTACAGGTAGATAAGCTAATCATACCTGTCGACTTTGTGGTTTTAGACATGCAGGATAATCCATCTTTGGACAAAGAACACACCATTCTTTTGGGAAGACCATTTATGGCTACTACCCAAACCATCATTGACGTCCAAAGTGAAAAGTTGACAATGACGGTCTTGGGAGAGCCTGTTCATTTTAAGGTTTTTGATTCATCTCCTTACCCCTCTATATCTGCTATTGATGAATGTTCGTTTGTAGAATGTTTAGATCCAATAATTCATGATACTTTTGTGCATGCTAGATTAGATGATAAATTGGAGGTAGCACTTACAGTTGGAGAGGTAGATGACATCTTAGACTATGAGACTAGGGAGTACAGTGAACTGTTAGATAATGCCATATCATTAAATGACACTAGTACACCCTTAGATTTATTGGATGTCTCACATGATGATGAGATTGCTCCACCTGAATTGGAACTTAAGGAACTATCTAAGCATCTAAAATATGTCTTTTTGGGAGAGAATGAAACATACCTGTTATTATATCATCTACACTCACCCAAAACCAAGAGGAGAAATTGATTAAAGAGCTTAGGAAGTATAAAAAGACAATAGGATGGAGTATTGGGGACATTAGAGGCATTAGTCCGGCAATGTGTATGCATAAGATTGATTTAGAGGATGATGTCAGACCAGTTAAAGAAGCGCAAAGGAGACTAAACCCAATCATGCAAGAGGTAGTTAAGAAAGAAGTTTTGAAACTCCTAGCAGTAGGGGTAATTTATCCAATTGCTGATAGTAAGTGGGTTAGTCCCATTCATGTGGTACTAAAGAAATCTGGAATAACCGTGGTTAAAAATGAGAAAAATGAATTAGTGCCCACTAGGATAATTACGGGTTGGAGGATGTGTATTGATTTTCGTAAGCTGAATTTGTACACCAAAAAGGATCACTTCCTCCTCCCCTTCATTGATCAAATGCTAGAAAGACTAGCTGGGCATGATTTCTATTGCTTTTTAGATGGTCTTTCAGGTTATTATCAGGTACCCATTGCTCTGGAGGATCAAGAGAAATCGACATTCACATGGTATGGTCATGATCTAAGTCCTATATATTCACACATATTGATCAAAAGTAAAAAAGAAAAGACCAACCTATCAACTCAAAAGTACTTATGAATTGGAGAAAAGCAAGGGGCTAAAATTGACTAACCAAGCACATGTCAAAATTGCATATAATTTCAAAGTTTCCACTTCAAACCTTTTGCACTAATTTGAAGATCAAAGGCTCCTAAAAAAATTAATTTGGAAATCACACACACATGACAATTGACTAAAAAAGAAATAGAGTAGCCCCTCCCCTTTTTTATAATAATTATGTACACAATTCACACACTCATTTATTGAACTTACATAATTCATAATTCAGGTCACATTTGGAGTATAATTCAATTAGACAATAACATACTTTATTTGTCATAATTGTTTATTTTATTTTACAAATTTATTTCAATTATATGAGAACGAGACCTATATACGCATTGGATTAAAAATACACTTGAGAATAAAAGGGAGCACCAACAATGTTGCTGTCCAAAAATACGAAAGAGCCTATGATAGCAACGAAGTGGTATTATCATTAAAATGATCTCCAAACATGTCAAGCTTAACAGGGCCTATGATAGCACCAAATTATACATTCAAATTTGTCAGGAATTCACATACTACAAGAGAAAAAATTAAATATGTTAAGATGGTCAGGAACTCCAAACATGTCATCTCTTTTTATTCTTAGGAATCTTCTTACCTCTTCCTTCCATGGCTAGCGTGAGGAGCTGAAGGGATGGAGGCAATGGCGGCTAAAGAGAGGTAGCTAGCAATGATAGTGGCTGCTTTGCAGGAGGCAGGAGTTGAAGGGATAGCGGCTGGCTTGTGGGAGCTGGTAGGAGCTGACCGGCGTGCCAGCTTGCGGCTGGGGTTACGACTTGCGGTGAGGGTTGCAACTTGCAACTTGGGAAGCTAGGGTTGTGACTTATGGCAAGGACAAAAATAGAGAAACTAATTTGATTATGAAATAATATATATATATATATATATATATATATATATATTTAAATAATTTTAATAACGGTTCAGTTCGGTTTAGAAATTGAAAAAATTGGACCGAACCATTAGTGCAACGGTTTTTAAATAAAAAAACGAAACTAGGCAGTTTGATTTTTAAAATTATTCGGTCCGGTCTAGTTCGGTTAGGTTTATCGATTTTATTCGGTTTGGTCCGATTTTTGGGCACCCCTACCTACAATCATGTCCCTTCAATTAGCTGATAGATCTGTTAAATATCTAAAGGGGATTGTTGAGGATTTGCTTGTATAGGTAGATAAACTAATTATACCTGTTGATTTTGTTGTGTTGGATATGCCTAAAAATTCATTTATGGACAAGGATTATACTATTCTTTTTGGTAGGCCATTCATAGCTACTACCAAGATTATTATAGATGTCCATAGTGGAAGCTTGACTATAACAGTTTTGGGAGAAATTGTTCATTTTAAAGTATTTGATTCTTCTCCTTTACCTTCTATTTCTACTATTGATGAATGCTCTTACATGGATTATATTGATACTCTTGTTCATAATACCTTTTTGCAGGATAAGATTGAAGACAAACTTGAGTATGTTTTAACAGTTGATACAGTAGAGGAGGATTTGGATGAAGAGACTAAGAGATATCTTGAATTGTTAGATATTGCTGAACCTATAGTTGAGCCAAGTATATCCTTAGAGTTACATAAGACCCCATCTAGGGAAGAAACCTCTCCACCTAAGCTTGAATTGAAAGAGTTGCCTAAGCATTTGAAATATGTGTTCTTGGGAGAGGGAGATACCTATTCGGTTGTTAGTTCATCAACTTTGACCCAAACCCAAGAAAGAGAGCTAGTGAAGGTACTTAAGAAGTATAGGAAAGCTATAAGGTGGAGCATTAGAGACATTAGAGGTATTTGTCTCGCTATGTGTATGCATAAGATCATTCTAGAGGATAATACCAAACTAGTAAGGGAAGCCCAAAGGAGACTTAACCCTATTATGCAAGAGGTGGTGAAAATTAAAATTTTAAAACTCTTAGAAGTGAGGGTTATTTATCCTATATCAGATAGCAAATGAATTAGTCCGATACATATGGTACCTAAGAAATCTTGGATCACCGTGATTAAACATGATAAGAATGAGTTAGTGCCCACTAGGTGATTACGGGTTGGAGGATGTGCATTGATTTTCGTAAACTCAATTTGTACACAAAGAAAGATCATTTTCCTCTTCCTTTTGTTGATAAAATGCTAGAACATTTAGCCGGGCATGATTTCTATTTGGGACATTTGCCTTCAGGAGGATGCCATTCGATCTTTGTAATGCCCCCGCCACATTCCAACGACACATGATGTCGATACTCTCGGATATGGTGGAGAAATGTATTGAGGTATTTATGGATGATTTTTCAGTTTTTGGAAATTCATTGGATGATTGTTTGAATAATTTGACTCTTGTACTTCAACGTTGCATTGAAAGTAACTAGACCCTTAGTTGGAAAAAAAGTTATTTTATGGTCAAACAAAGCATTGTATTAGGACATGTCATTTCTAGTAGAGACATTAAGGTATATAAGCAAAAATTGATTTAATAGCTAAATTGCCAGTTCTCATTAATGTTAAGAAAATTAGAGTTTCTTTATAGATGTAGATAATTTTTATTAAATATTTAAATGATTTATAACTTGTACAGATTTACAAGCTTTTGGCTCATCAGCTAACCTAATTACTTTTGCAGAAGATGATGTTAAGGTATTATATTTTTGGTTAAGTATAAAATGTAAAATTCCTAGCTAGCTAAGCATGGTATTGTATTGAATATTTAAAGGTTTGAGAATTCATTTTTAATTTTGATATTGATCATTTCAGGATATTCGTGTTGTTGAAGATTGAAGGAAACATGATAGCTATTAAAGATTTGTTGCATAATTGCATTGTTATTTTTAAGCTTTAATTTCTTATTTTAAATTTGTGGTATTGAAGATTGTAGTTACATTTGAATACTTGTGGTATTTTTAAGTTTTATTGTGATTTGTGAATTTAGATTTATCAATTTTATGTTATAGATAATTATATTTTGATTTGCTTGATAAGAGACTTAATAATTGTATTCTGAGGAAGGAATCAGATTTTTTTTTACATCGGATATGGGACGTTTTTTTGTTGTACTCGTCCCCACCAATCCCCGTCCAGTTATAACCGTACCCAAATTAGAGCAATTTTTGGACAGTTTTGGTTACACAATTAATTGTTCAATTTCGGGAATAGATATGGCAAAAATCGTCCTTGCTCGTTCCCATGCCCATCCTTACATCCAATTCCAAGAAGGGCATTGCAATAGTGAAAATAGGAGTATCTCCATTTTTTGTAATTTCTTCTCTCTTGAATTTTAAGAATGTTATTTGTAATAGAAAATATTGATTTAGATTTTATTATGAGTAGCTAAACTTATTATGTGGGATTTAGTGATACTTCTATTAGTGGATAAATATTTTTATGATTTAATTTAAATTAAAGTGATTTATATCTTGTTCAATATTTTTATTATCTTTGTTCATGATTAATCTTGATCATGTTAATTTATGAACATTAGAGAATAAATTAGAATTAAGTATTAGAGTTATCATTTTTGCTTAATTTAGAAATCTTAGACAAAAACCTAATCGAAGTACATTGATTTGTCATAGATTATGTGACTAATTTGATTTCCTAAAGGTTTATGTTAATTGATTAATTAACATTTCAGATCAAAGAAGTTGATTAATTAATTAAGAGAAATTCTCCATTGATTTGGAAATATCTAAGGTTTATTAGGAAAAGTCAATAAATCTAACTTTTCGTGCTTAATTGTGAAACTCTCGTAAAATATTTTATGTACGATTAGTTATCTAGCTCATTTTCCATGTTTTTCCATCATATAAATTTGGCTAACTTTTTGGTTGTCTATTTTAATTCTTGTGAAAATTTTACAATTTTAACATTTGTTCCATCAATAACTTTGTAGGGTGTTTAGGATTTACTTTTGCAAACAATTTTTAGAAAATAATTGACATGTTTTAAAAACCAACGCAATTGCTTGAGAAAACGACCTCGAAGTTGCTTATCACTTGCTACGAGTGATTCTTATACTTGATGGTATTATAATTTGCACATCACTAACCAGAACCAAGATTTGTACTGCAAATTCCACTAGGACTTCTGCCGACACATAAAAGACAGTTGGAAATTGAAAAGGGGGATTGATTACTAAAACTATAAGGGTTACCTCAAGGATTATGTGTTAGCCAAGGGGAACACTCACTTCATCGGTCAATGAAACTAAATAGAGGTAGGAAAACCTTTAACCATGAATGAGGTTCACTCGATCCTTGGAGGACCAATTGGTGGGGATTCAAACCATGCTAGGAATAATATGCAGTTTATAATATGGAAACATACTCCACGTATGTTGATACGGAAACTTTACCCCGTAATAACTATACATAAATATACTCGAGGTATTGTTATTACAAAAACTCAATTTTATAAACGAGTTTAATGATCACCACCACCACTTCGTTGTTCAACATAAAAAAATACTCGATGTGTTAAAACTACGAAATTACCTTTTAAAAATATTAAAACTCTAAGTGAACAAAGCAACTCTGAATTATTAATACGGAAACACACTTAACGTAATAATAATACGAAAAATAAAATCTTTCCCAAATTCACCAAAAGATATTCTCACAAGTTTTAAAAATAAGCAACGCCAAATATGTAGTGTGAGAAATATATGTAAAAGGGGTAAGAGAGAGGATAAGAGATGTGTAGAAAGGTGTAATTAATAAGTGAGAGGAGGGGATATTTATAGCTAATTTTTTAGCTTTCAAGACCCATGCTAACCTTTCATTGCACCTCGCTTTGTACCTGATGAGTGCTCGAAAAGCACTAATATTTCGTGATTAATTATGCTTGATTAATTGATATATAGATTTATTATGACTATTATTTCGATTATTTTCATAAATCTATCCATTCGGAGTCACGGGTATATTTTAGTGCATTTCAGGTGTTTTTAGCGTCAAATGATTCAAATGATGAAAACACGCGAAGACGGAACACCTACGGCGCTCGGATCACGAGTTACGGACTAATCAAGACGAATATGTAAGCCTTACATATAGTGCCATCACATATGTAAGGGGGGACGTGAAAAGAAGGAAAGCATTGCGCGCCGCGGCGAGAGAATTGCATGCCGCGGCGTGAGGCTCTCGGGTTTGATCCTGAAAACATAGAAGCATTGCGCGCCGCGGCGAGGGAATTGCATGCCGCGGCGGGGAGCTCTCGGGTTTTTGCATATTTTTCAGAATTTGTGTTGCGCCGCGGCGGGGAAAATGCATGCCGCGGCGCGCCTATTCCTATGGCACATAGGATTCGTGTAAACCCTTACATCTATAAATACCCCCTTAGAGTCCCCCTTACAGACAACTCGAAATAACTTGACCAATTCATACACAACTCTTCCTCTTCTCAATTTTGCGACCCAAACACGACATTCAATCAGTTTTGAGAGCGTTGCCACATTATAACGAAGCGAGAAGACAATATTCTAAGGATTCAAGGAAGCTAACGACAATCGAAGATAAAGCTTACGGAGAAGTACGTCAACCAATCCATAAGCGGTATTTAGATTTAGGTTTTCCTTGTTGTTATAGAATTAATTCATCTTCTTTATTTGTTAAAGTGTATGATCATATTTTATTTGTCTATGAATAATAATATGAACATGTCTGGCTAATTTAATTATGGATGTTTAGTTTGAGTTGCCATGTTTGCTAGAATTGTGTATGGTGTATCTTTTTGACTTATGAATAAAATACTTTTTGATTAAGAGCATGTTTAAATGTTTGATTATGAATAATCATGGGCCCATTTGATGTTCGTAGTTAGATTGAAAAACCTAAGAATTTAGTTAGAGGAACGTCACCTTAACTCTATTCCGAAACACTTAATCAAAGATTCAAGTTAGTGACTTAGTCATAGCATTAATTTGATTGGCATGTTTTCCTTGCGCATAATTTGATTGCTATTTAATTTACCCCGCCAAAGGCAGTTAATTAGTTAATCAACAAAGAGACCTACCCCCGCCAAAAGGAGTTTCGTAATTAAAAGGAAAGCCGGTAGTTTTGTTCTTATAGGACGTTAATGTTATATCACCATACCTTTTCGATGCAAGCATGGCCAACCAAGCTAAACGTCCATACATCCTCTATTGATATTTGATTTAATTGAATTGATTGTTTGATTGCGATATTGTTTTAGTTTAATTGTCGTATGATTGTTCTCGTTACCGAAATCAACCAACCTTTTTACAGTTTTACTAGCTTTAGGATTCTAGTTACTTAGAGTTTTAGTTTCACTAGAACTCTATTTAATTAGAGCTTTGTTTTCATTAGAACTCTTTTTAGTTTAAAAGTTAGTTATTTAAGACCACTGCAATTCCTTGAGAGACCGACCTTGGAAGTTGCTTATCAGTACCCCCAACGATACATTGCTAACCACACTAGCGAACCCTTGCGAGATGTCAATGAGGTCCAACGAGTCATAGTTTCATCCTGTGCACACTAGCGGACCCTTCACCTACTATCTCGGCAAGCCACCAGCGAGACCTCCACGAGCTAATAAAAATAAGTTTTTTCACGATAAAACTTCACTAAATAAAAAGCCATAAATACCCACCAGCCATAAATGCAAGTAAAAATTATAGAAAAGAATAATTGAAAATATCGTATATTATTTTTGTATATGATCACAATGTTTCCTAATAAATTTATAGTAAAAATAAGACACTAAAATAGGAAAAAACGTTTCCTAATTAATACAAAATAAACTAAAATCAAATCTACCAGCTAATAAATACAAATTTTCTAATTACTTGCAAACTAAAATCCTTGAAATTTTTAGATTTTGACACTACCCCTCAAGTTAGATCATAAATATTGATCATATCCAACTTGAAAGTGAAATCATTGAAACTTTATCGAGAAAGGCCCTTAGTAAAGATATTTGCAATTTGTTCTTTCGTTTGAACATAAACCATGCAAATAGTTCCATTTTCAACCTTTTCTTTGATGAAGTGTTTATTGACTTCCACATATTTTGTCCTATCATGATGAACTAGATTGAGGGAGATGTTGATAGTAACTTTATTGTCATAGTAAAATTTAATTGGTGACTTAAGTGAAATTTGAAGTTTCATCAACAATTTTCTTAACCAAAATGCCTCACACATTCTTTATAAAACTGTCCTAAACTCAACTTCTGCACTACTTTTGGTGACAGCATTTTGTGTTTTAAATTTTCTAAAGACAAAGGTATAATCTCCAATATTTAAAATAAATTTCTTTAAGTATAGCTATTATCTCTTGTCTCTCTCTCTTTCATTAATCGTGTTGAAATCCACATAAATTAAAACTTTATCATCCAGAAAAGAATTTAGTCTACAACTGGTGAGCTACAAGCAATAATGAGAGGAGAAGAAAAGCAATCTCCACAATCTTGTAAAGCAACTCATTCCTAAAATCTACGAAATGATGGATGCGTGAGACGTTGTTATGGGGGGGGGGGGGGGGGGTGAGAAAAGGTTTGTGAACAAGATACCAAACGTATCAGGATAAAATTATACTATCTCATTACTTAAGACGTATAACAAATGTACCATAATGAGAGTATTAGTAGTGTCAGTGTGTCAAGAAACACGCGAGCTCAACACTAGAGCATATGACGTGTCTTAAAAGAACATAATAACTAGTATTCTAAATTGACATTGGTTTAACTTGAAAATTTTGTATAAGAAATTTATAAAAATTTGGTCAAAGTTTTCCCTAATTATTAAACTATATTCCCTGCAATAAATGACTACACTTCTAAAGGATAAATATTTCCACAATCCAACAAACTTCATATAATTTTACATATCTAGAAAGTGGCTTATGGCCAACAATACTACATACTGCCAGATACATACAACACAACACAAAAGACTTCCTACCATAGTCACTAGTCCAAAGCACAAATCTAGAAAAAATTGTACAAGATGGAAAGGAGATAAATGCAATAACCTAGAGAGCACAAAAAAAAAATGGATCCTAAGCCTCCAAACTGAAGTGATGTGGCCTCAAAACCTCTTACTTGGGGGAGAAAAATAAATATAAAGAGTGATCTTGAAAGCTCAGTGAGTGGATCAATTTTATAAAATAACATAGTACTCATGTAATAAAATTGATTTAAACTTAATTTGTTTGCAACTTAGCTTACATATATTTGACTGATTCTAATAATAAAAATAAGATATATTCTCACGGTGAACAACTTCTTGAAGCGGATTGAAACTAATATATATTTTTCCAACACTAATTAACATGAATACATTTTTCATAAATATGCAACTTGTACAAATTGAATTACTTGAACATAAATGCAATTCAAAACAATATTATCCATACTTTAGAAAATAATTGGATATCCACTCACTGTACTATGTCACAATTGGTTCTCTAAGTATACTGTAGGATCTCCTTGTTCAACTATTCCTAGATAATCATAATTGTGTTAGAACAAGAATAACAACATAGCTTGCTTAATTAATTAAAATTGAAAGGCACACAAACATTTATAAAACATGGTGTGTTAATAGTTGTTTGTCTATGATCATTGTACTTTAAATAGTTTTAGGGTACTCCTAAAGCTACCTTTGTATATTCACATATAACTTTTGGTAGAATGTCTAAAATTATTTCTGTAAAAATATACAAAAATAAGACATTTCAAACTTTAAAATCAAATATTACATACTTAAATATCATATATAAAACCCTTCCAAATCTAAAGAAAACCAATTATTTGAAAACAATTTTTCTCAACACAATTGCAACAGGACGTACCTTTAGTTAAGTTGCTATAAATTTGTCCAGAAAACTTGGAATAATACACTGTAAAATTCATATTAAACTAGACATCTTAAGCTTTAAAACAAGATATAAAACGTCCAATTCCAATCAATAAAACTATTTCAAATAACAAAAATTTTCCTAGTACTCCTTTCACTTGACATATCCTTGGTTAAACAAGCATAACTTTGTCTAGAAATATCAAAATAACAAATCGTACGATGTTTCAAAGAATAGATATGTCAATCTTTAAAACACGGTATAGTTTACTCAAATTCAAACTGTATAACTATTTCGAGTACCAAAAACCAAGGGTTCTTGCAACTGGACTTTTATAAAATAACCTTCATTTAAATAGATATAACTTTGCCTAGAAAACTCCAAATTACAAACTATAAATTTTTGATAAACTAGACATCCATAGCTTTTCAAAGATAAAATTTACAAACCTTAATTCATTATATAAGTTTCTTAATTTTCATTTCAATTTTTGGAAAAACAATTTTATAAGAAGTTCACAACATCACAAATATCTTGTTCTTGGATTATTTTTGTAAAATTCATACATGGCTAATCCTTTTGTACTTAAATGTGTTTTTCAGATCATAAATAGAATTTAATTAAAGGAAGTAAAGAGGAAGGAAGCTTGTACACATACCAAAATCACTTGAAGGAGTGTTTGGTTGCAAAAATTTAATTTAGAGAAGAAACCCCCTTTCAATTTCTAAATTTTTTCCTTAAAAAAATGTCAAGAAGAGAGAAGAAGAGACGAAAAATTAAGAGAAAAATGAGTCACACAGTTGGGAATTATCCTTTCAAAGGGTGAAGATAAGGAAATGCTAGGTAAGGACATGTGTCCCTTATTAGCTCATGCTCAGCCCAAACCTCACAAATGGCTGCTTTCTTAGTGAGGATATGCACAAACCAAGCTTATTTCATGGGAGGAAAAATGTCCTCAAGCAGTTGCTCAGCCTCATTTTTTTTAAAGACATATGTTACTAAGAGAAGAAAAGGAGAAAGTTATTGATGAGAATTCGTTTTTAAAGTGAAAAGACTAAAATACCTTTATCCCAAAACAAGAAAAGTTTTAAGAGTTAGGGACATTTTGGTAACTTTGCTTAAAATTTACAAAATTTAATTGGAACACTTTTTGATTATTAAATCATCTTCACTTCTTAATTTAAACTCATAAATTTTATTTTCTAAATATTGAACGTAAGATCATAACAATTTTGGAAATATAAGTTTGACTAAAATTTTAGTTCATGTAAGAAAGGGGTGTTACAATTCTCCCACCTTTAAAGAATTGTGACCCCAAAATTCACATATCTCTGTTAAATAAATTCGGGTATTGAGTGCACATTTGATCTTCAAGTTGCCTCTTCTACTGCATGGTTTCTTCATAATAACTTCACCAATGGAATAGTTTTGTTTCACAACACTAATTGTCTACGATCAAGTATTTCCACTGGTTTTTCTTCGTAAGTCAATTTTTTTTACTTAAATTGGTTGGGGTTCAATAATATGCGATGGGTCTGAAATATATCCACAAAGCATTGAAATATGAAATACATCATGGATCCTAGAGAGTTCCGATGGTAAAGTTAAACGGTATGCCACAGGACCAATTTTCTCTATAACCTTATATGGACCAATATAATGCGGGCTTAACTTGCCAAGTCTCCCAAACGAACAAAACCTTTCCATGGTGATAACTTTAAGAATACTTGATCCCCAACTTTATATTCACGCTTCTTAATATTGTTATCTGCATAACTTTTTTGTCGATCTTGTGCTATCTTCAATTTTTCTTTGACTTCTTGAATTTTATCAGTGAGCATTTCTCCATACTCTGGGCCTAAAATCCTTCTCTCACCTACCTCATCCCAACATATGGATGTTCTACATTTCCTACCATATATGCTTCATATAAGGCCATCTCAATGCTCAAATGGTAGCTATTGTTGTATGCAAACTCCATTAATGGTAAATAATCATCCTAATTACCCTTAAATTGAAAAACATAAGCCCATAACATTTGTTCAAGGGTTTGCATTGTTTGTTCCGACTGTCCATCTGTTTGAGGATAAAAAGCAATACTGAAGCATAACTTCGTTCCCATAGCATCTTGCAATTTAGACCAAAATTAAGAAGCAAATCTTGAATCTCTATCAGAAACAATAGATACTGGAGCTCTATGTATCTCACAATTTCATCCACATATAGTTTGGCAAGTTTTATTAATGGAAATATTTGTTTAACAGGCAAAAAGTGTGCAGATTTGGTTAAGCAATCCACAATTACCCATATCCCATCATGGCCATGTTGGGTACGAGTAAGACTGTAGAGATAATCCATTGTTATGTGTTCCCATTTCTATTTAGGAATAGGAAGTGGCTGAAGAGGTCCAACGGGTTTCTGGTGCTCAGATTTCACTTGTTAGCAAATTAAACACCTTGCTACAAATTCTACAGTTTCTCGTTTCATTCCACGCCACCAGTAATGTTCCTTTACAGTTCGGTACATCTTATTACTACTTGGATGCATAGCATAAGCTGAACTATATGCTTCTTCTAATATTTCTCTCTTAAGGCTTTCATAATTTGGTACACATAATCTATTATTAAAAATCATAGTTCCATCATCTCGAATTGAAAAATCTGTTTGGTGTCCACTCTCTATTTTGCCCTTCAATTTTATCAAAAGGGAGTCTTATGGTTGAGCTTCATGAATTATATCAATCAAAACAGGTCTTAGTCTTAAGCTTGCAAGTAAAACTACTAAATGATCTATTGATAGATCCACATTCAATTTTCCTAACTCCATAAGTAGTAAATGATGGACTGCTTGTAGGCTTGCTAATGAACTTGTTGATTTCCTACTGAGAGCATCTGTTACCACATTTGCTTTTCCTGGGTGATAGTCAATAATTCAATCATAATCTTTGATTGACTCCAACCATCTTATTAAAATAGTAAAACCATTCACATTTTTTAGCACTGTCAATTGTCTTTCTCGATGATAGGTCTTGAAAAACCTAATAAAAAGGAAAAAATAACATAGATGAGCAATTTAAGTCTTGTGTTAATTGACTAATAGATGTTAAATTTCAAGACAAGTTTGGGACATATTTGAGACATATAGAGTTAGAAATTTGAATACTCCCTTTACCAGTAATGGTTGAGAGGGATCCATTTGCTATTTTAACTTTTAGATTACCAGCCAAGGTGAGTAAGATGTAAATAAGTTATAGGTATTAGTCATATGATCAGACGCACCAGAATTAATGATCCAAGGATTTTTGAGTCGTGAGGTGGTGATTAAGGCACTTGAGTAATTATCTTTATAAGCCATTGAGGCTGAAAAGAATGACAAACCAAAATTATGCATATTGGAAAACATTCTGAAAAGTTGGTCTAACTGTTCTGAATTAAATGCTCCGCCCAAACTTGAGTTGTCTTGGGGTTTTTGTTGATCAGTCATTACCTGATAACTTCAAGTTCTATTTTGCCTTGGTTTCCTATGAATTTCCCAACATGTATCTTTTAAATATTCGGGCTTACAACAATGATGACAAAAAGGTCTTTTTCATTGTGGGCCATTTTCTGCCCAATTTCCATGTAGCCCATTAGAGAAGTTTGTTGAAGGTCCATTTTCAAAAAACTGCCTATTTTGTATATGTCCGTGGACTGCATTAGAGAGTTCATTTCAAACATCTTTCAGCCCACTAGATTTTTTAACATCTCTCAGCCTTCTAGGCCTAATTAGGCTATTGAAGTAATTCCCAGTGCCTTCGTTTGCTCCACCTCCTAGCGCCAAATGGAGTGGAAGATCGCGACTAGCGACTAAAGAAGAGATGTTGCTCAGCATCACTCATCGCTGGCTCTTCTCTCACCAGATCTCAAAGAACATCTCTCGGACAGAGGGTAAAGGGTATCAGTAACGTATTCTTCCACAGACATCATTTAACTCACAATTAAGCCCAGCCAGAAATTCAAAGGTTCTTTTGGCTTTGACTTTTTTTTCGGTAGCATATGCTATAGTCGACACACTACCATTCTCCTTGTTAACTCAAATTAAGCTCTTGCCATAGGGATTGCATCTCCATGTAGTAGTCGATAATATCATGCCCTCTTGTTTTAATTGCCACAATCTGGTCTTGATTTAAAGATGTGAGAAAAATCCTCGCCATCTAAATATGTATTTTTTACAGCCTCCCACACATCCTTTGTTATTGGTAAGAACAAATAGCTTTTTCCAATTACTGGTAGCATAGAGTTGACGAGCCACGCAGTCACCATTAAGTTCTCTGAACTCCACCGTTGTGTTACACCGGCATCAATTGAAGCAATTTTTTTGGTTTCTCTAATCAAGTAACCCATTTTTCCTTTCCTGTTAATAATTAGTCTGATTGACTGAGCTCATTCTCGATAATTACTTCCATTGAGTTTCTCTATAGTGATTTATAGAGATAAGGTATCTAGAGAATTGGTAAGGACTGTGGTGGTAGGAAGAGTGGTGGTTTTTAAGGTTTTTTCTGATGTTAAATCAGACATGGCTAGGTTCTAATTAAGAACCTGTTCTGATACCACATAGAAAAGAAAAATTGAAAAAATTGTATATTATTTTTGTATATGATCACAATGTTTACTACAAATTTATAGTAAAACTAAGACACTAACATAGGGAAAAAAATCTCCTAATTCATACAAAATAAAATAAAATCATATCTGCCAGCTAATAAATACAAATCACCTAAATTTCCTAATTAATTACAAACTAAAACCCCTGAAATTTCAGGATTCCAACAAAAACACATTACAATTTATATGCTCCAAATCACCCCGTGGTGTGTATATCATATAAATATACAATAGTATTAAGATCTACATGAGTGTTTGGGATACTGATCACAAGCAAAGTACCATACAAAGAGGTAAACAAAACACTAAGTAAAATAAACAGAACTTACAGGACTTACACACAACTTTCCACCTAACCAATGCGTGATGTTCCACAGGAAAAGACTTAAGGCCCCAAAAGCCCATTATCACACTTGGAATATTAGGACTACCTAAGAAAGGCCAAGTGTTAATGAAGTTTTATCTAGGAACTGGCACCAATACCTAATATCACCATTTTCTTAATAGAGCTAGTGTTGTACGAGATAAAATGGGCTCACAACCCCTTGTGCATCCGCAACACCCATGATCCAAGATCCAAAAAATGGCCAACTAATGTCTTAATGGATCAAACCTTGTGAGGAAACCGTATGCACTCGTTTGCACCTGTAGGGACTTTATCCAAGATTCAAACATTAGTTGTGTTTGGGTAGTTCACCATAGGAATGCTACTTGGGAACTCATTGTCCAGGCACTAAGAATGGCCCTTGGGACCATTAAGAGTCAACAAATATCTCCAAGAATAGAGGCCTGCATATTGCTTCCCCAAGAAGAGATGGACGCCATTTCTATAATAAATTGGACTCCATAGAATCGTTATTACTTGCCACACTTAAGAAGCCCACCAAGCAAGGGGTTGAAGGAACTATATTATCATAAATAAATTTTCCTAGGGCACTTAGGTAGAACATTAAACCCCGAGAATTGGGAAAGACCAAAAAATTCAAGAACTTGGGAATCATTCAAAGACTTGGATGAAATTGGAATCAAAATATTGGACTTAGGAAATTTCAACAACAAAAATTGGAAATTCAGGAATTTAGCAACACAGCAAGACACTTAGAAAAAAAGGCACCAACATAAAACTTGGAGTCCATAAAAAGTTACAAAAATTAGAGTTTGGGTAAGTTGCCTTAAGGAAGGTTGCAATGCCAACAAGATGAAATAGTTGGTCACCAGATTCCACCCCAGGGTTTGCGACTAGAAAGAAATCTTTTTCCTTGTCCACAGTAGACGTGATCCGATGGACCCACCTAAATGCTAACAAGCTAGGGAGCCAGGGCATCACCACTAACCAACCAACTTGTAGTTTGCCAACCAATCAACCGATAGTCCGCTAGTCACACCTTGTTTGCCTGCATTCCACCACGCTCATTTGTTTGTGCCTTTTGCTTGCCTTGCTCTACCCACTGTCTAGCCGACTAGCCAATCAACCGACCACCTAGCTAGCTCCTCGCCAATCACGTTGTGGCTTTTTTTTTATCTCATGTCATTACATTCACTCCCATTTTTGTCATTGTATGTCCCGCCGGTGCTCTCAAGAGCCTTTTTGAATCCATGCTAGAAGTGACACCATGTTCATCTTGGGTAATTGGGGTTCACCTACTTCTATCGCATCATCTTAACTTCCAAAGAATTCTTTAGAAGTGTAAGGTATTTCCTAACAAATCCCAAATTTACTTAGTGGAGGTGTGCTTTCCCAAGGTAACGTCATTGCCAATATACTCTTGTGGTCCAATTTCCAAAAGTACTATAAAATACATCCTTCCAGTCTGACTTCCAAAAGTGTTGCTAAGTATGCTCTCACTCCAAGTTTTGACAGCTATATTGAATGCACTCCTTAGTTCAAGTTTCGACAGTAGAGCTAAGCACATCTTCCAAAGTCTAAGTTTGATACAATGCAAAGTGTGATCTCCCAAGGTCACAAAATTCTAAGTATGATCTCCCAAAACCACTCAAGTCATGAATGTAGTCTCCCAAGGTCACTTAAGCGTAAAGCACTTTTTATCAAGATTGCAAAGCACTAAGGGTACGCTCCCATTCGAAGTTTAAAAGGAAATAAAAGAAATATAGGTCAATTGATGTGTTAAATTGTGTACTCGCAAGTGTACGAATCACTCGTAGGAAAGTGATAAGCAACTTCCAAGGTCGGTCTCTCAAGGAATTGCAGTGGTTCTAAATAACTAACTTTTTAATCTAAATAGAGTTCTAATGAAAATAAAACACTAATTAAATAGAGTTCTAGTGAAATTAAAACTCTAAGTAACTAGAATCCTAAAGCTAGTAAAACTGTAAAAAAGTGTTTGATTTGTAACAGGAACAATTATACGAACAATTAAACGAAAACAAAATCGCAAGTAACAATCAATTCAGATATATTTGAAGATCAATGGAGGATGTATGGACGTTTAGCTTGGTTGACCATGCTTGCATCGAAAAGGTATGGTGAAATAACATGAACGTTCTATATAAACAAAATTACCGGCTTTCCTTTTAATTACGAGACTGCCAGCAGTCGGGGTAAATCTCTTTGTTGATTAACTAATTAACTGCCTTCGGTCGGGGTAAATCAAATAGTAATCAAATTATTCGCAAGGAAAAACATGCCAATCAAATTAATGCTATGACTAAGTCACTAAATTGAAGCTTTGATTAAGTGTTTCGGAATAAAGTTAAGATGACGTTCCTATAACTAAATTCTAAGATCTTTCAACCTAACTACGAATCTCAAATGGGCCCATGATAATTCATAATTAAATATCTAAACATGCTCTTAATCAAAAAGTAATTTGTTTATATTAAATCAATAAAACATACACCATACACAGTTCTAGCAAACATGGCAACACAAACTAAACATCCATAATAAAACTAGTCAGACATATTCATATTAATATTCATAGACAAATAAAATATGAACATACACTCCAACGAAAGAAGAAGAAAAATAGAATTCTACAACACCAAAGAAAACCTAGATCTAAATACCGCTTATGGATGGGATAGCGTTCTTCTCCAAAAGCTTTATCTTCGATTGTCGACGGCTTCTTTGGATCCTTAGAATGGTGTCTCTTGCTTCGTTTTTGTGTAGCGAAACTCCCAAAGTTGATTGAATGTAGTGTTTGGTCGCAAAAATTGTAATGTGTAAAGTTATGTACAAGTTCGAGTTCTATTGTAAGGGGGTATTTATAGATATAAGGGTTCACACAAATCCTGATTGCCATAGGAATAGGCGCGCCGCGGCATGCATTTTTCCCGCCGCAGCGCAACACAAATTCTGGAAATAATGTAAAAACCCGAGAGCTCCCCGCCGCGGCATGACTTTTCCTCGCCGCGGCATGACTTTTCCTCGCCGCGGCATGACTTTTCCTCGCCGCGGCGCGCGTTGTCTTCAGTTTCTTCACATGTACCCCTTTACATATGTGATGGCTCGTTATGTAAGGCTTACATATTTGTCTCGTTTAGCCCGTAACTCGTGATCCGAGCGCCGTAAGTGTTACGTCTTTGCGTGTTTTCATTATTTGACTCATTTGATGCTAAAAACACCTGAAATGCACTAAAACATACCCGTGACTTCGAATGGATAGATTTATGAAAATAATCAAATAAATAATAATAACAAATCTATATTTTAAACAATTAAGCACAATTAATCACGAAATATTAGTGTTTTTCGAGCACTCATCATCAATTACAAATGACAAACACTGTTCCGCATCAACAAGCAAGATATAAAAAATTTGCAAAGTGAAATGTGGAGCACAAAAATGTCAAAATAAATGAAGATCTTCATTTATTAAATTCATGCTTTAAGAGCAACTACAAATAAAAGGCCAAGTTACTACACTCTCCAAGAAATTGCTACAAAGTAAATAACAAAAAAGTTATCAAAGTCTAAATCCTAAGCCTTGCACTAACTACTGGTGTCAGTATCCTTTGACAAGACCATAAAGACAGGTGTCACCTAAACCACCTTTTGAGTCCCAACTGCCTCATGGACCTATGTCACATCCTTTGCTCTAGTAGGATCTTGGACTGCCTCTTAAGTTGAGGATTCATTCCCTTTAGAGTCTAACTTACCATTGAGCTCACCATACTTAACTGCAGCCTTAATGTAGTTTGGAAGCTTGCGACGGGGTAGAGGTAAGTTTGGATAGACTATTATGAATCCTCTCTTAGCATACTCAAATACATGGGCATATGTAATCTCAATATCAGCCATTAAGTCCTCAGAATCCATATACTCGTCTGTAGCCTACTTACATGTAACTTCTGCCTGGGTAGCCATCCTTTGAATTAGTTTTAGGTAACCTCAACTTAGAGTCCTTCTGAGCCAAATCACTTAGAATTTGGGTTCTAAAAGCCTCAACAACAACAAAGGCTTGTTGACAACCTCTTGGCATTGGCTCTCTTTTTTTAGAGCACTAACAAGCTCTTGCTTCTCTTTTAGAGCTCGATTTAGTGAGGCCTAGGCTTGATCTTTCTCTAGCCTAGCTACTTTGAAGGCATCTGCTAAGGGATCCATAAAGGTTTGAGCCTCAAGGAGACATATCTCTATAGTAGCCCTAAGTGTCGCACTCTTCGTTGTCCATGCCCATCAACTCAGTCACTCTACCTATGAGGTTCTAGGAGTATCTACTGAGGGTGGGTCATGTGGAGCACTCACGTGTGGAGTCTCATCCTTCATCACAAAGTCCTCACCTAAAAAGGAACCCGAGTTATGTTGGGCACCTCAAGCTCTACAGTTGCTTCAATCTAGGGAGATGGTGCCCGACTGCTCTCTTTTTCTCGAGAATGCGCTTTCTTTATTCATGCTCTTATCCCCAGTTGATTGGATATGAACTAGAAGGCATTTGTGGATGAACCCTTATAAGAGGATACATGTTAGGACTTCATGAAGGCAAAGTACAACAAGATAAAAGTGAGTAAAGTCAATTCTAACTAAGTCCAAACTAAATTATCAAGGTACTCACATAAGGGTAGAGGATCTCTGAAACTCCTAGGAATGGATGAAGAAAGATGGAGTACCTAATGGATAACTCTCTTAGTTATGGTCAAGCTCGAGTTGTTACACCTCATAGAAGGCAAATCGAGCAAAGAATCAATAAAGTCATTCCTCTCTTTAGAGAATGCAACCTTTTTTCAATGGACTTCATAGGAGAATCAAATGAGTTACTGTAAAACAATAGAGAAAAAGTGTTTTCTAAAGAACAAGTCATACACATGCAAGTAGCTCACCACTGGGAACAAACTATGTGGATTTGGGCCAAGGTGAGGACAAGCCATATCGTAAGACCCAACAACAATGAACCAAAAGCTCCTTCAACCCTTGTTGACTTGGGTAAATTAAGTGTCAGCTTACGACTACCAAAGGGTCTAATACTAAATCAGTCCCAACTCACAAATTTGCATAATGGAGGGACTTGAAGTCTGTTAGACACATCTCTTTGCCCTGCTCCTTCCATAGAACATAGCATGATAGCAAGATCTTCCAAGAACTTAGAGGAAACTACATAGGAGACACCCCTATCCTACAAAGAAATTGTCGCACCAATGGGAAGAGTGAGAGTCTAAGTTCGAAAAACAGATGGTGAGCAAAGATGGAAATCCCTTTAAGAGGGGGTTTACAAGGAACAATCCCATTGTCTAGAAGGATGATTCCAAAGAGTGAATCTTAAGCATCTTCCTTAGCCTATCCACAAAAGATTGTGTAGTAAACGCCACTAAAGAGTCAACCTCGTAATAAAAATTGGGCACAGGATTAGAACTTTGATAAATGTCTTTGTTGAAAATGAAATTGGAAGTCTCGACAAAAATAACACGGTTAGGAAGGGGAGAAAAATCGAACAAGGGATCAAGTTCGACACTAGATCGACATCGTTGTTGGGAAAGGGGTTTAATAGCAGAACTTGCTGTCGGTCTGCATAATCGGCCAAGCAGTTGGGAGGCTTATCAGCCTGTCAGTTAGCTCCCTCTAGCTAGTGCTCTGAGTGCCTCTCAATTAGTCCTTTGTCCCATTCTGTTTTGATGTGCTTGTAGGACCCTCATATCCTGTCCTTCTTGCTATGTGCCATCCTCACTTGGGTTGTCATTCTTGCTTTCAATATATTTAGCATACCAATCAACTATGTTGGACCCATTTTTGTGTTGGTTTTTTGGTGTTTTTGTGCTCTTTTTCTAAACATGGAATTCTTGGATGGTAGTTTGTCAAAAGGACTTCATCAGGACATATAGCTACTGGATAAAAAAATTTACAAACCCTTCAAACAATTTCTTAACCTACCAGTTTGGATCTATACAAAGGAAAAGAAGTCTAAGGTCACATATGTTTTTCCAAGTTTATAAGTTCATGCAAAATTCAAGGCAAGCAGAAGGAAAAAGGTAAAAATAAAGGTTTTGATTCACTTATCAATTGTGGGTTTAAGCAAAAAATTGTTTCTAGGTTCTTTTCCCATAGCTTTGACCTTGGCTTCAGAAGTGAAGAAGTTGAGAATGATCAAGTCTATATGTAGATTGGCAGAATCAATCTCAACCTCTTATCAGATAGAAATCCAAGGAAAAAAATAAAGAAAATATTTTAGAGAATCATGTTAAAAAAATGTCAATTTTGAGAAGTCAAACCCACAAGCGTGCAGTTGATTTTTCCCCCAAACTTTGAACTTTGATAACTTTCCAACTCGCAATCCAATTGAGATATGAAAACAAGCGTTGAAAAGCTTATGACCATGAAATCACTATGGTATGAAGATGCTTGGGATACTAGTTGTCTATCTCAATTAAGACGTCCTAAAGTCAACTATCGTAGAGCCACCATTTCCTAGGAAAAAAATTAGACCACACACATAGC
This sequence comes from Elaeagnus macrophylla, assembly GCA_029378325.1. Lineage (NCBI taxonomy): Eukaryota > Viridiplantae > Streptophyta > Magnoliopsida > Rosales > Elaeagnaceae > Elaeagnus > Elaeagnus macrophylla. The sequence continues at coordinate 5,701,538 of CM055653.1, forward strand.
CAAAGAGACCTAGGCGGCCTAGAGGGCTTGTGTTGAGTAGTAAATTAACCAAGTACTTGGGTGCCATTTGATTGGTCCATGTTAACAATTAAAAAGTTAAATGGTACGATCAGCACACAGTCAGATAATTCTTTATCAAATATTTATATTGATTACGCATATATTTAAATTATTATCCAATAATTTAAATATTAATTAAGCTATTAACTAGAATATCATCTATCAAAAAACTATAAATAAGTTCTCATAATCTGAAAATGTATGCATAATCTCATATGTAAAACCTCTCAAACTCCATTTGATTTTAATCTTTTCTCTCATAAACTGACTTAAGCATTAGAGTAGATACGATACACCCACCATGTTGTTCCTTTTGATGTGGTTGTTTAGTGACGTACATGATTGATGTGTCAAAGAATGTGACTAAACAAAAATCGGTTTCAACACCTACTTTTTTTATGCCTTAGAGAAAAAGTGGTTCAACTTTAGAAGGCACCAATGAAAAAGACAATATTGAAAAACATCAATTTATATTCTCTATTTGGAAAGGCTAAAAAATCAAAAAAGAAAAGAGAAATTTGAGAGGGGAATAAAGAGCTTTAATAGTAGCATTATCTTAACTTTTGCAAAATTGTTCGGGGAAGTTATTAAGAACCTCTTCTCTCTAGAGTTTTGCTTGGTTCTCAAGTTTGCAAAGAGAATACACCAGATTTTGACTTGTGGATAGTAATTTATTAATTATTTTTTCTCTTTTTTATTTTTCTTTAATTTGTGATGTCATTTTCTTAACTAATTTTGTAGCAACAAAGCCTCTTTCTATAGGAGTCTAAATTTTATGTACCAATTTGTGTACTATCAATACATAATATATATGTAAGTAAGTGTTATTGAAGTAGGAAGTAAACTTGCTTAAAATGTAGAGATTTTTGTATATTTGTTAACTACTTATTAATGTTACATATACTACTAGTATACGAAAAATTGTACATGTGATATGAAGCCCTTTGGAGTCCAAATTTTATGTACCACTTTTAGTGTACTAGTTTGTGTATTATCAATACACAATATACATGTAGGCATGAGTTGCTAAAATGGGAAATAAATTTGCTTAAAATGTAAAATTTTTTGTATATTTATTTATTACTTATTAGTGACACATATACTAATATACAAATATGTACTACTCCAGATCACCTTGTTAGCGAAAAATATTGAAATGTTGATATAATCTTTTTATAATAAAAATAACTTAAAAATTTATATTTGTAAAAATATTTTTTATTTTATTTAATAAAATAAAAAGAATTTTAGATTAATAGTTATTACTCGACAATTAATTAAATAATAAATTTGTGCATCCCTATGAGTTTAAAAAACTAGTATATTTAAAAAGAGACTTATTTGTAGCCAATTTTTTATTATTTTGTTTTATTGTTTAACTTTTTTGTTTTTCTTTTCATATTTTTTTAATATCTTATTCACACATTTTCAATACCTACTAAAAGTATATATCATAAAACCACGATAAAATTGACAAATATTTTCATATTTTAGATATAACAATTTATGTTTTTATTATTTTATATCGTATAATTTTTTGTACACCAATTATAAATTAAAACATTGTTGAATTTGTAAAAAAAAGTTAAAAGTTATACATAATATAATAATAATAATAATAGTAACAACAATAATAGTAAATAAAATAATAAAAATATTTATATATTTAAATATTATTAGTTGTACATATAAAACAACATATTATAAGTGAGACACATGAATTTGATTCAAAATTTATTATTTTTTTAGATAAATAGATAGCAAAAATAAAAATTCAAAGGTTGTTAATTATTTATATAATGTATATCATTTTATTTTTGTGGTATATATCATTAAATACTAAATTTTTTAATTATTTTGATGTATACTTTTTTTTTTTTTTTTTTAAATTTATTATCTTTCAATTTATTAATTCATGTTTTTACTTTTTTTATTAAATACTAATTTTTAGCTAAATATTTATTGAGCTAAGTTAAGAACATAAATTACTAATCACTTATTTTTTTGTTAAGACTTACTATTTTTTATTTTAAATTACATGCTTAATATACACCAAATATGTTCAGTGAATTACTCAAATAGCACATATTTGAACAAAAAAGATTTTTGAACCCAAATAGCACTTTTTAGACTTAAACGGTGAGTTTCATTTATATAATATATATGATTTTTACCAAAATATCCATTTATCTGAGTATTCGTAAAAACTTCGCCATTTCCGTGTTTCCTTCGAATTCACATTTTGTATGTACAGGTTACATACAAAATAAATGTGTATGTAACCTGTACATTCACATTTTGTATGTACAGGTCATGTGAATGTACAGGTTACATACAAATTTATTTTGTATGTAACCTGTACATACAAATTTATTTTGTATGTAAATTTGTATGTAACCTGTACATACAAATTTGTATGTAACCTGTACATACAAATTTATATGTAACCTGTACATTCATAATTTTGTATGTAAGCTGTTCAAACAATAATAACATACAAACAATACAATGCATTTCATGTGAATGTATAGGTTACATACAAAATAAATTTGTATGTAACCTGTACATTCACATTTTGCAGGAAAAACAGTTCGTATGTACAGGTAACCTGTACATACAAAATGTGAATGTACAGGTTACATACAAAATAAATGTGTATGTAACCTGTACATACAAAATGTGAATGTACATAAGCTGTTCTTCTTCTTCTTCTTCTTCTTCTTCTTCTTCTTCTTCTTCCAGTGGGTAATTGCTCTATTACTCCCTCTCTCCTAAATCAAAATTCAAAAGAAGAAAAAATGACAGGCATAGTCGAACAGTTCGTATGTACAGGTAACCTGTACATACAAAATGTGAATGTACAAGTTACATACAAAATAAATATGTACGTAACCTGTACATACAAAATGTGAATGTACATAAGCTCTTCTTCTTCTTCTTCCAGTGGGTGATTGCTCTATTACTCTCTCTCTCCTAAATCAAAATTCAAAAGAAGAAAAAATGGCAGCAACAATTGCTCAATTTTCAATGCTCAACATTGAACATCAAGTTCACCTTCTTTTAAAGTTCTCGCTGTGGGCTTTTGTTGGTAGTATCGCCTTATTGAAAAGAGTAATAGTTTCATTGCCTTTCTCAGAACAACTAGTAGTTCTAGGATTCTAGTGTTCCACAACCAACGCCAAATCACTCAATAAATTTGAAAACCATGAATTTAGATTAGGACATTCGAAGAAGAAGAAGAAGAAGAAGCGAAGAAGAAAAAGAAGAAGCGAAGAAGAAAAAGAAGAAGCGAAGAAGCGAGTGATCTAGGCTCGCGTCTGCTTCTCTTTTAATTTCTGTGAAATTAAGGAGGATAAAAGCGTAAAATATGGCACTCAAAACAAAGTCGTAAAACTATTTTCGTTAAAATGAACGAAAATTACAATATACATACATTCTGAGTAATTAATACAAATATGTTCGATAAAAATGGCAATAAACCTAGTACTTGTTACAAGTCTGTTGACTGTAAGACATAAATGCAGTTAATCCAATTAATTTTGTACAACTCAATTACATTAAAAAAAAAAACAAATAATTCACGTAATATGCCGACTTTATGACAGATTGGCTCATGGGCTTACTTAACTCCAAAATATCCCCTAACATTAGGTTTAGACCTTTATAATGTGGCTTTTTATATAAGTGGAATCCTATATTTTGTTATGCAATATTAAATTTTTTAATTATATAATTTTTGTACATACAATTATTCAACTATGAAGTTAGACTATATTATATATAATAAAAATTATATAATTTTATAGAAATTTTTATTCAACAAAAAATGTGAGTATGAATTATACTGATATTTAATTATAAAATTATATGAAGTTACTTGCTTAAATTAGAGAAGTTCGGTACTAATTGAACATTTTCATTAATTATAAATTTCTCGAAGGTTTTTTTTTTACAAAAAAAAAAAACCTTACCACCACAGGCTAACAGACAAGGTAGCTTGACAGTTAGCATTGATATCATGTATCTATGTTGAATAAGAATAATAATAGGACTGAAATTTAATGGAAACAATATTATTATTAGGCTTAACTACTTATTTTGTCCCTAACGTTTTATGTTTGTAACATTTATGTCCCTAATGTTTTAAAAGTTACATTTATATCCTTAACGTTACTTAAAATGCAGCAAATGGAGTCAGCTAACAGAACTCTGAACATTTTCATCCACATAACAGATTTTAAAGGGTAAGATGGTAAAAAAACAAAAAGCAAAAAAAAAAAAAAAGTTCATATTTTTTGACGCCATAATTGATTTTCAGTTGATTAATAATATATCTAATGGCCAAAAAAAAAAAAAAAAGGGCAAATCAAAATCAAAGAAAAATATAAACTCTGGTCCTTTAGCTCTGGTTTTTTTTTTTTGGCCATTAGATATATTATTAATTAACTGAAAATCAATTATGGCGTCAAAAAATATAAAACTTTTTTTTTTTTTGCTTTTTATTTTTTTACCATCTTACCCTTTAAAATCTGTTATGTGGATGAAAATGTTCAGAGTTCTATTAGCTGACATAAATATGTAGTTAATAGGCCTCCATTTGCTGCATTTTAAATAACGTTAAGGATATAAATGTAACTTTTAAAACGTTAGGGACATAAATATTACAAGGACAAAACGTTAGGGATAAAATAAGTAATTAACCCTTATTATTATGTTTATTTGAGCAGTTAAATCAAAATAATGATGAATATTCAAATAACATTTATAAAATGTAAATAAAGCAAAATTAGAAAATAATTTTTTATTTTTATTTTTAAATAAAATAAAATGATAAAAAATAATAAATGATTATACAAATATGTGAAGAAAATAAAGCATTCTAACATATTATTGAGAGGTGTAGGAGGAATGAGTATTTTTGATACTATTGAAATACTTTACACTATATTCCATATTAATAGTTAAACCAAACACAAAAATAACTTAATCATTCTCATTATTATTCTTATTATTGTCAACCAAACATAACCTAAAATGTTAGCATCTTAAGAAAGTGAGTTGATTGCCTACAAGGACTCGAACTATTATCTTCTCTTCAAAGAGATCATCCATGTGTCTTGTGTGTAGCGAGTCTAATTTTTCAACTTAGATAAAGTATTTTTTTAATGAAAGATTGTAGTTAATAGGCCTCCATGAATATACCAAGACATCTAACTAAGTTTACATCTCTATAGAATCTTCTCAGACTTTAAATTACTAATATTTTAAAAGATAAGAAAATGAATATAAATTAATTTTTAATAAAACTTATAATTGAATTTATTATTAGCATAAAAAAAAATTGAAAAAACAAGCAAAGTCACTAAATTGCTTGAGAGTTGTGAGTAACCAAGTAAAATCGTAATATACGAATACGAAATAAAAAAGACCCGGCCCATAGCTCCATCCATTAGATTTCACTTGCCCTAATTTCATTATCTCCTTTCGCACCTTAACGCCGTTGGTGAAGATTCGTCCAGTATTGCAGTTCGCTAAGCTCGTTTGCCGCCGTTCACTAAGCAAATAGTCTCTCACAGTTTACTCTCCCACCCTTTTTCCCTTTATCTCCATCAGTGCATCTCCCTCTGCTACAATAGGTAAGATACCCCTCTTAGTTTGTGATTCTCGGATTTGGGTTATTAGCTGATCGTTTGGAATTAGCTCATCCTTGTTTTCTGAAGATACGTTTTATGATTCTTGCTAATCACAGAAATTCTCTATCAGTTTCATTTAGATTAAGGTTACGTTTGATTTCTCGGCTTGTTGTTTTCGATTTTCTGCTTGGTTGGCTTTAGTAATAAGCTATTTAACTGGGCTTCGTCGTATCATTAAGTTTTGATTTAGTGGTTTCAGTTTTCATTCTTTATGCATGTATTTTCCTACCTTGTATGTATCGGGATATTATCTATTTAGTGATATGATATTATGCTTTATGAATAATTCAAAGCTTTTAATATGAAATTTTCAGTGCGCTTCAAGTTTTTTTTTTTTCTGTCTCTGTATTTGTTGAATGCTTGAAATAATACCTAATGAATTTCGCACTTTAAAATTCCTCGTACTTTGCATTTATTTTTGTGAAAAATTTAATTGCCATTTACTTGAAATTAGAAGTTCAAAAAATTTTATTTAAATAACAACACAAACTCACAAAATAATTTAATTAGAAAATTGACGGTCTAAAAATTGCTCCAAATAATCATTCACTAAAATAGCGTGACTCTATTTTTTGGCATTTTTTTATGAATATAATTTTTAGTTTGATATTTATTGTAATGAGTTGGAGATGAAAAACAGAGCACTAAAGTTTTGCAAATGTTGCACTTAACCAAAAATAAAGAGAATATTCTAAAAATTATATTTTTTAGTGTGACATTTAGTGTGGTGGGTTGGAGATGAAAAAATGATAGTGCAATTTTTGCACAAAATAGTGCAAAAGTCGTACTAAAATAGTATTTTGGGTTGGAAATGGTCTAATTGATGGTTTCAAATTTTTATTTTTTGGCTCGCATCGAGTCTTGTATCAGTTAGCCTCTTCTGTCCCTCTAGATAAGGCTTAACCTCATACGGTTTTTTTTAGGCGTGACATTTTGTCAATTGAGGCCTGGGCAATGAGTAACGAGTCTCTGTAGGAAGTAAGCCTCAAATTTCTGTGGTTTGTTTTTTTCCACCATGTGTAGATCAAAAATCCTTGATGACAAAATACTTAAACCCACATTAGATTAAAAGGTAGTTTTCTTTGGACAAAAATTACCTGCACAAAATTACATGGTCAGCTGTCCCATTTCTATCTGTTTATCCTATTTCTGTGTCGTCATGGTTGGGACTTGGGATTGTTACTTTTTTTGTGTTTAGATATTGATTAGACCAACTTTATGCTTAAATTTTAATGTGGTTTAGTATCAATTAAATTTAATAATTAATATTAATTAATCAACGGCTCATTTTTTTAATTACGGCCCAGGGCTTCACAGTCTTGCACTGCCCATGCAACTAAATTAATTTCCTAATAGGCTGTCTAGGATATGGTGTTATTTTGTGGCTATGTAACTTATAGAAATTGATATATGATTGGCAATTCTGAGCAGGGGCGTCATTATTTGCTGAAATGGACAGCAATTCTCAGTCTGCTCAGGTATGATATATATATATATATATATATTTTTTTTTTGTAAATAAAGTTTATATAATTTTTTTTCTTTTGATGATTTTGTGTATTAGGCTTTAGAGTTTTAGTTTGAACATCTGATTTTTTGAGTGTTTAAATAATATTGGTGTTTTAGCAATCCCAAGTTAATTTATTAAATTGATGTTCCTCATATATTATATTATATAGTTATACTGAAGATGAATAAATCCTACTAATTTTGATAAAATATTCTATTTATAAGTTTTGCTTTTATGAATTTTTTTTTTTTGGATAAGAAACATCATAACATGTACGTGTGTGTACGTATATGGTTACACAAGTACAAAATGTGCACAAATAATCCACTCAAAAGAAAAATCTAATTACAAGATAGTCTATTCTTTTCAAATCCCATAACATATTCTTAAGATATGCAAGCTCCCCAATTATAGCTTATAAGAAACAGAGAATAATTTTTAAATTCTTTTAAAACTAAAGTCCACAATGAAGCCAAAAATAAAACTTTACCCCATAATTAATTATTATTCATTTATAGTTTTCACAAAAATTCTACTAATCCTCAATCTATAATGCCAAAGAAATTGCTACAATGTCACAGCTACTGTAGCCTTCTTAGCCTTCATAGGATTTCCTTGCAAGTTAAAAATTGTATAGCACAAATATTTGCAAGATCTTGGAATGGTCTATTGAACATCCATTTACTTTGTAGCTTAGACAAAAAATTATGTGTAACTAGACAATGTAGAAATATATGATCAAAATCTTATGATCTTCTCCTGCAAAGCACACATTAATTTGGTGAAAGACAAATCTTTGGAAACTGTGATTGTATTTTGATTCATTATGTTAAGATTTTACCAAGAACAATTATATAATTCTAACACCCTGACTTTACCTGGACTAGGATACTGCCATACTGAATTATATTTATCAAAAGAGTAAACTAACAAATATGCCATTTCGCAAAAGTTGCAAAAATACTGTCAAATTTTATTGAGTAACAAAAATAGCACTCTGATATAATTTGGGGTTGGTTTGAGTTTAGGCCAAAATTGGAACCAACCTAATATGATTTGTTATTTAAAAATTAGAACCAAATCTAACTAATAAATTTGAAAAACTAATTCAAGCCAAACTAATTTTTTTAGTTTGGGTTGGGTCAAGGAAATTTTTCCATTTTATAAAAAGCAGAACCTATTAAACATTATACATACTTTCTATTAAACATTATACATGCTCTCTATTAAAAATGAGAGAATAAAAAAATAAAATACGTAACCTATTTAACTTTATACATTATTACAATATACCTCCTATAAATATCAATTTGGAACAGTGGTCTGTTGGAAGTGGAATTGGAGTTTACATTGAGATGCCGGCAACTGGCAAGAGGGTGGGTTGTGGGGCTGGCTTGGCAACACACAAGAGAGGTTGGCAAGTGGTGACTGTGAGGCAGAGACGACTGGCGGGAGAGAACTGAGAGGAGAGGTTGACTGGTGAGTGAAATGAGAGAGAGGTAACTTGAGAGAACAAAAAATTTGGAGGTTTGATATTGTGGGGGTCTGATACCTGATGGAAAAGAAACCCTAATGAAAATTTAAATTTTTTTAAAAATAATTATATAATATATAAATATAAATATAATAATAAATATTAAATAGATCGGGTTTTAAGAAATGAAAACCAACCCACTCCAACCCAATGTTAATTGTTTTTTTAAAATAAAAAATAACTGAAATTAATACAATCTCAAAACTGAACATTTTGGGTTGGGTTGGGTTTGAGGATTTTTCAACACTCATAATTAGTGGTACAAATATATTACTATATTATATTTTAGTTATTTTCGGTTGTAGATTTGTATAACTAGAAGTTTGGTGGTAGATTTGTATCATTAATATAAGAGTTCGGTGGTAAATTTGTATTATTAATTATACTTGATTGCTAATTTTGTTGCTAAATATAGTTAGATGTTATGTTTCAACTTTCAAGTGTATTTGTTAGGTTTCTCTTATCAACATCTAGTATATTAAGATCATTTACAAGAAGCTCAAAGTAAAATTTACATGAAAAATTACATGATGACTCACTAATTCACATTCTTGTATCACTAGGATTAACTTTGATAATTACTCATTTTAAACTTGCCTTTTTCATCAATTTTCCAATTTTTTGTTACTTCTAAATCTGAGATTACAACCCTCTGCTTATTTGAGCATTTGTATCCAAACATATACTATACAATATTTGTTATCTTGTAAAAAGAGAACCACCATCTACTCAAGAATCTTCCTAAAATTGAATTTTTACTTCATTCTCCACCTTGTAACTCAAATTAGAAAAGAATAAATTAAATTCTTTACAAATTGCCTTTCAAGGACTACGTTCACGTCATTGTAAACGACCTACATACTGCCCATTATCATTAAACCTATAATTACTTATGATAATTCTATGCCAAATAGAGTTTTTCTCGAGCGCAAACTCTAAAGCCATGTGCTTTGCCATGCCTTGTTTCTTGTAGTGATATTTCCAATGCTTAACCTTCGTTTTGGTCTGGGTGCCATCTCCCAATTTGGCAAGCGACTTTTACTTCCTCCACCAACACTTTCCTAAAGAAAGTCCCTTATAGTTTCTCTAATCTAATTGTATTTCTCATTGGAATTTTGAAAATTGATAGGCAGTAAATCGAAATAGTTGACAATGTTGAATTTTTTAGAGTCAACAAGCTCTCTCTAGAGAAAAAAGGTTCTCTCTCAACTTGCTAGTATTTTTTCAAACCTTTGTATAACTCGTGCTCTTGGATTACCTCGAATAGGAAGGCCCAAATTTTTCAATGGCCATGTTTCAACTTCACACCCCAAATAGTTCAGTTGGCTAAGGAGGTCACTTTTGTCTTTGACATAAATTGATACCTAAAATGTAACTTTTGATAGATTTAATTGCAAAACCAAATACATAGCTGAACAATTCAATTATATTAACAAATGAGCAAACATTTCCTCATTGCTAGTGGAGAAGGAATAGTGTCATTCGTAAATTGGAGGTGACAAAGTTCAACATATTTGCCCTAATGCTTTGTTCTTCCACTAAATTAAATCTCTTTGCTCTTTCCATCAATCTACTCAGTCCATTAACTGCTAACACAAAAAGAAAAAGAGAAAGAACATCTCCTTGATTCAACTCTCTTAATGTCCTAAAAAGTCCACTAGATTTTCTATTAATAATCATTTAAAAATTCATGTAACTTAGACAACTTGTGATTCAAGCCCTCCATCGTTCCCCAAATCCTTCTTTTAATGCAAAATCTAGACAATTTCAATTAACATGTTCATAAGCTTTTTCAAAATCTATCTTGATATCTAGAGCTTCCTTGTTAGCCTTCCTGTACTCCTCAACGACCTCATTAGTAATTAGAACAAAATCCAAAATTTGTCTACCTCAGCAAGAGTTGCTTGCTCAAGAGAAGTAAAACCTTAGCAATTATCGTGTATAAGCTAGTAACCAAGCTTATTGGCCTAAAATCCTAACTTTCAAAGCATTATCTTTATTCAGAATTAGGCAAACAAAAGTACCATTGTTTTTTTGTTAACTGTTTCACCATTGTAGATCTCTTCAAAAACCTCCAACAAACTCTTCTTTAACCATCTCTCAGCTATTGTGAAAAGAAGAAGAAGCAAAGTTAAAACCATTTAAACCTGATGCCTTCTCTTTGGAGCACTTAAAAATGGCTTTCTTGATTTCATCTTCGTCAAAAGGCCGTCCCAATCATGTTGCCCTCCTTGAGTATGCATCCCCAATCTAACCATCAATTAGAGTATCTTTGTCTTTCTTTTCTTGAGTATAACTTTCCTTTCATGGTATATCAAAGCAAGTTCTGTCCAGTTTCCCAATAATTCTTTGCATCTTACATGTGTTATGTTTTAGTTATTTGTGAGATCAACTTGGACATGAGCTTGGTTATTACTTCTTCTTCTTCTGCTTCTTTTTTTTTGGTAACAATTAGTGGGTCTGATTGAGCATGTTTTAATATTCTTTCCAAATGGTTGCTTTTTGTGACGATAGCAACCTCTTTGTTCCTTGTATTGTTGTTCTGTAGCTTTTGATGCTCAATTCCTCTCCCACTCTTAATCACCTGTATTTGTGTTATCACTTGTTATACTTATATGTAATCACTGAAAATTGTACATGCTATTTTTCTACTAATTTTTTTTTTCTGTACTGGAACCACCTGTCTCATTTAGCCTCTTCGGCCTCCTGCAATTTCTTCCTTGGGACCACAAAGTTATGGGCCACCTCTGCCTATGCAAGTAATTTCTTAACCTTTCCCCTCTTCATTGGACATATTTTGCATAATGGTTTTTAATTTTGTGCTGATTGTGGAAATTTCTGATTGCAGTATCGGCCTATGGTTCCCAATCAGCAAGGGCAACCCTTTATGTCACCAGCTTCTCAACAATTCCAGCCTGTTGGGCAAGGTATGCCACCCCCAAATATTGGGATGCCTGCTGGTCAAAGTCAGCCACTGCAGTTTTCTCAACAAATGCAGCAGTACCCACCTAGGCCTGGTCAACCTGGTCAGCCCTTGCCTTCATCACAAGGTTTACCAGGGTCCTACATGCAAGCAAGACCCATTACATCTGTCCCACTGCAGTATCAGCAACCTGCTCCACCTTTCACCAATCAGATTCCTGGAGCACCTTCCTCTCAGTCGTACTCTGTAAGATTTTAACGATATCATAATTGCCATTGCATATTGTTTGATCTCATATAGTACTTGCTTGTACTTATACATGTTTTTTTTTTTGGGTAGTTTGCACAATCTTCTTTTGCTCAGCCACAAAATAGTGTCAATTCGCTGGGGCAGTACCAACCAATGTCTCAAGTGCAGGCATCTGTTGTACCTGTTGCAGGACAACCTTGGTTGTCATCTCATAGTGTTGCAGCCTCTACTCCTGTTCAGCAGGCTGGCCAACATCCTTCTCCTGCTCCTACAGATACTGTGAGTGCTTTCTTTACATTCTTTTTTGTTTACTGATATAGCTTCAAAGTACTTGAGCCTTTTCAAGTTCATGTATTTTCTTTAATTTACATTACTTTCTGTCTTAACGTTTGATGCATTGAAATTTATAATTTATTGTTGTACGACTATACTAGTTGTTAATTTATAACTGTCACCGTGCCTTCCAATTGCTTAAATTGATGTGAGATGAGCCATTTTTTTTTTAAATTACAAATTTTCTAACTTTGTGCTATAATCTTTTAAAATAATATTATCTAGCACTAACATTCACTTTCTTACTATTTAGGGTACAAATCTTCCTACTGTACTACAGTCCTCATCTGATTGGCAAGAACATACATCTGCTGATGGAAGGAGGTAAGATTTTAGCTCTTGTGGTCTCTTGTGAATGATTCTGAAAAGTGATAGGTCTTATGATAGTAATTCATGCTTAGAACTTGGAACTTATGTTAAGAGACCCTTGCATCCTTTTATGTTTCCCAACTGATGCGTTCTTATCTTTATCTTCCTCAGATATTATTACAACAAAAAAACAAAACAATCTAGTTGGGAGAAGCCTTTGGAGTTGATGACTCCTATTGAGGTGAGTATCCAGACAGACTAGTTGCCAGCTATTAATTCTATATGCGGTCTTGCAGTATATACCTGTAGCATAGTATGGATTTGAGATGTTATAGTAGTCACTAATTTTTCTGGCCTTCTATGGAGTTGATGACTGTAACCATGCTTAACTTGATGACAAAGGTTATACATGAATTTACCTTTTATGTGCACATTCTTCACTGGTTTGTAGATGTCATGGAAAATCTGGAGAAAATTTACGACTGCTCTATATGCTCACTTTGAAGACGGGGTTTCAGTTTCACAAGGCAGGCAATAATTGATATTTACATCTTATTTATCACGTAATTTGATGCTTTAATAAGTGGCTAGATGTTATGGAAGTCTCATCTCTTATTTTCTCCACAATGGAATTTTTAGAATGAGGCTATGTTTCTTTTGTCTACATGCCATGATTTGTGTCTTTTATTTATTGATATATTCATATGTTGTTTTCACATTGTTTTTCCCACAAGTATTTTTATATGTTTTCATATAAATGATCAAGATAATAATTACACACATTCAGGCACTGAATCTGGCATTATTAGACAAATAATTAACATGCTTAGAAGCAAATATACTTCATATCATGTGCTTTGGTATTTCTATTCTGTTGACTTTGTCTCATATTTATTTACATTATTTTTGCAAGCATTCATAACTTTTGAGCATGATTTCTTCAATTTCTATGTTAAAGGCTTCTACAGGTACAGTAATGCTATTGGGAGGTATGTGATGTTGTCCATGGTATTTGTTGTACCCATTACATAATTTGAGTTTTGGTATTTTGTCAATTCTATCCAAATTTCATTATTATAATAATATTTTTAACCATTATATAAATTCCAATATTTCGTTTCTAGTGAAGTTTAATGGTTATTTTTGAACATTATATTAATGATGATGGACCATAAATTTATTTCTTCTCTCTCTCTCTCTCTCTCGGAAAATAGTTTGGGCAGTTGAAAAATTGCTGTGAAAAATACAGGAAACCAGAATTTTTGAGCTATTAAAAATTGCAAATGTGCAGTAATCTCCAAACCACCCTTTTCCTGCTTTTGGAAATGCACTCCAATCGAGTTCACCTTTCCACTCAGTGAAAGAATTGGATTTTTTTGGCCTTAAACTTATTACTGTTATGATAGATTCCATAAAGTGCCTTGAATATTAGGAGTTTGTTGATGCAGCTAGATTTCTTGGGTTGGTCTACATATTCATTAACACCGTTTCGTGCACCTGCAATGTTTCTATACGCATTATTTGGTTTTATTAGCTGTAAAATGGCATAGGTATTCTTCATTCGTGTTAATGTTGGCTGTAATTGGTGGAATACAAATGCCTCTTACATTTCCTTTGAGGCTTTGACCTTAAATAGCTTGGTATGGTTAGTCCATGCAACCTTATTGGGATATTTTTGAACGTTTAAGCATACATTGTAAGGCTTTTGCATGTCACCTGAAAGCATTGAGTTTTTAATGGTTTGTTAAAAGATAAACTTAACCTTCTCAATATCATTAATTTGCCTCATGAGGATATTAGTTGGTAATATTTGATTTTTTGGAGATTGGACCACATTACATCTTTTTACGAGGCATACTTGGTCTCAGTATGGTTTGTTATTATGGCGGCAATGATTGTTTTTTAAAATATTGGGCGATAAGGAATCAAGTTGGGTCTTGTATAATATGCTAATCATGTAATTAATTTTATATGCTAATTTACTGGACAATGTGACCTCAAGAAAGTAAAAGAAAGGCTCAACTCTAGGGGTGGCAATCACACGACACAATAACACATAAACACGATACAACATGGATAAAAAATTTAGTCATAATTGGTCAATAATTTGTCATGTTCTTAAAGATCTTGTTATTTATTACTATTTTATATAGACAACTCAAAAGTTGAAGTAAAATTTTTCATGTGACAACTAACACGTTAACACGACACAAATACGGTTAATTAACACAATTTGCCACCTCTAAACTCATTTGGTATCATAATGCAGACTGTTTTTTGCCCATGGCTTCTCAATAGTAATCTAATGAATTAATATGTCCACTAACAGTTATTTTCATTGCAGAAAGCTGATGCGTCAACTGTGTGGAAGGAGTACACTTCTCCAGATGGAAGAAAGTGAGTTTCTCATTTTTTAATCTAAATTTCTATGAATGCATTTATGCCCTACGTGTGTGTGAGTAGCTATCCTATTATAGAATTCTTCCTCAAAGTATTTTATATGATACGACTGTTTTAACACTTTTTTGTTTTATAGGAAACGTACATAGAATCATTTCATAAAGATAGTAAAGGTACAGATGTGGAGGTCCAACCAGTAAGACTAGTACATAAGATGAGGATATAAAATAGAAATACAAGATGGGAGTAACAGAAATTTCAAAGCCCCTGAACAATATTCATTATCTTGTTTTTTGATAATATGAAATCTATAGACCCCCCTTTTCAAAGAATACTGAATTAGAAACCCACAAGATAGCCCAATGAATTCTTTTTCCACCATTTCCTTCTCTTCCTTTTAACCCCTTAAAATATTCAATGTCAATACTTTTCCCCAGTAAATAATGTTACTTTGTTAGATCTTCCAAGACTGCCAAAACCAATTGTGGATAGACTTGAGGCTGAACACAGTACTACCCAAACCACATTTTCAAGGGACAATAACCTTCTCCATAAGCCTTCGACACACTTATGTTTTAAAACAATTGAAATGATGCCTCCCTCTCTTTTTAGACATTATGTACCACTATGGAAATAAAGAGATTAGGTCTTTTTTGGATCATAGCACTAGTGTTTAGTTTCCCATGAGCCAAACACCACGCCAAGATTTTACTTTACAGGAACATCATAATTCCCAATGAAGGATCTGAACACAGTACTACCCAAACCACATTTTCAAGGGACAATAACCTTCTCCATAAGCCTTCTACAAACTTACCTTTTAAAACAATTGAAATGATGCGTCCCTCTCTTCTTACACAATATGCACAACTATGGAAATAAAGAGAGATTAGGTCTTTTTTGGATCATATCACGTGATTAGTTTCCCATGAGCCAAACACCATGCCAAAATTTTTACTTTACAGGAACAGCATAATTCCCAATGAAGGGTCTGAATCTCTCTGACAAGTTAGAAACTTGATTAATAGAACTTTTTTTGCATTGTACAAATGAAACAGAGAAGGGGAAGGATTGTATCAGTAGAGTATCATTCCACCAAGGATCTTCCCAAAATATTATTTTCTGACTATTTTCATAATTTTTATATTGCGCCTTTGTTATGGTGATTACTCTTTGATTCGGGAATGCTTTGCAGGTATTATTACAATAAAGTCACTAGGCAATCTAAGTGGACGATACCAGAGGAATTAAAGGTTATCCATCATGTCTTCTCTGTCACCTTACCATCTTTTCACTTGTGGGGCTTAATACTCTCTTAATTCATCTTTGTTCTATAAGTTCGCCTTATCTCACATTGTCTGTCTTTAGCTTGCTCGAGAACAAGCTCAAAAAGAAGCTGTCCAGGGATCGCAATCAGATTCAGGTTTTTCTTCTCACGTGCCACAGGCACCTGCTGTTACTTCTTCAGCTGAAACACCTACTACGTTGGGGAACTCTGGTGCTAATTCAGCACCAGTTGGTCCTGCAGTGAGCCCAGTTGCAGTTACACCTGTGGCTTCCTCGCCTAGCCTTCCCCCAACAGCTCCTTCTGGTTCACAATCTGCAGCAACACCGAGTACTTTTGGAGATCAACCTCCAACGGGAATTGTGACTAACTTACATCCTACTGCTTCAGGGACTAATGCAGTTGCACCCATTTCTGCAAATGCAAATACAACTATGTATGTATTTGTTATGTTCTCCTAGTTTGCACTTTTTGCTGAGTCTTCTATAATTAGACATTTATTGTTGTCTGAATTCTGCGTCTGCCATAAAACAAAAATTCATAAAACAAAAATTCAGGAGTACTTACGAGAATCGAGTACCCGGAGATATCTCAAACACACTAGATGGAGCTTCTTCACATGATATTGAGGTACTTTTGCCAGATAACCTAAAATCTTAAAGTGGTTTAATATATTTTAATGAAGATACAGATAGTGTCACATACTAGTTGCATTCTATTGGTGAAAATTCAGATTTATTTTGTAAGATTAACTTACCAAATGAATGCAACTTGCCTGCTGTTGCTCATGTAGATTTGTAACTACCATCACCAAGGAACTGATTATCTTTTTTAAATTGTTCTTTTTTTCGGCAGGAAGCAAAAAAGGGCATGGCAGTTGCTGGAAAAGTTAATGTATCTCCAGTAGAGGAGAAGTCAGCTGATGACGAGCCTTTAGTATACGCCAACAAGCAGGTACTTGTGTACTGCTGATGCATCTTCAGTTGCTTCAATTTCTGGCAATTTCAGATCACTAATTTCTTTTTCTTTTTGCAAGTATTTTCTTTTTCTGGAGGTACTTTTAATTCTATTGTGACCTTTTGTGAATAGTTATTAATATTATTTTAATGTTTAGGAGGCAAAAAATGCGTTCAAATCACTTCTGGAGTCTGTAAATGTGCACTCTGATTGGACCTGGGAGCAGGTGCCTGTCTACAAATTTCATATTTCATTTAATTTTCATTATTGGGGGGTGAATGTTTCATTTATTACTAGAAATTTCACTCCTGCTCTTTTATTTTTCATTTCATTTTATTACTTTTACTTCATTTCAGTTTGGTTTTAATTTACTGCGAGTTTCTTTTTCCATTTCAATTTACTATTAAGAAATTAAATTTACTTCTGTGTTTTGTATCAATTTAATACTTTATGTTTTTGCCCCAAAAAGTAGATTGAAATGAAGCGAAATAGTTAGTATTAAATTGAAATAAAAATAGTAAAAGTAGTATATCGCAAAATAATTGAAATTTTACTAGTAAATGAAATCTGGGTCCCATTCTCCTAATATAGTAGGGTGACATTATTTTGACACGTCATCTTCTCATTGGATAGAGTTATCTTGGTATGTTTGGATATAAATTTCAAATTTTAAGTGAAATATTCATGGACTTTAAAATATATCAAAAGAAAAATGACAAGTCATAATAAGATGTCACTCAACTATGTCAAGGGAACGGGATCCATCAAATATTCACCCTTCACTATTTGACTATGTTCAATCTCTGATGTTCAATTGTTACATAGACCATGAGAGAGATTATTAATGACAAGAGATACGGTGCTTTGAAAACACTTGGTGAACGGAAGCAAGCATTCAACGAGGTATGCTTTGTCTGTGACATCTTACATACTCTTCTTATTATGGTGTATTATGGTGCTTCGTTGTCCAAGCTTGAAATGGTTTAGTGACTTGTTTTATCATTTCAATATTGTATTGAATGGTATTCCCAATCTTATTCTGACGTAAAGTTATTTACTATTTGTCACACTTCAGTATCTAGGTCAAAGGAAAAAACTTGAGGCTGAAGAGAGGCGTATGAGGCAGAAAAAAGCTAGGGAAGAATTTACAAAAATGTTGGAAGTATGGTTCATCTAGCTTTTAGCTGTAGGTTATTCACAAAAAATTGTTTCTCTTGATTAAGTGGTGTCTTATTTTATGTTTTAATATGTTTTCAGGAGTCCAAGGAACTCACATCATCTATCAGATGGAGGTTCATACCTGTGCCTCCAAATTATGGAACACTGATTTTGAATTTAGTTCTTTTAGGCTGTACTTTATTATTCTGTAAACATGCCTAACATTTTGTATTTTTCCGACCTAAAACTTTTGTTTGATAGCAAAGCTATAAGCATGTTTGAAAATGATGAACGGTTCAAGGCAGTTGAACGAGCAAGAGATCGAGAAGATCTTTTTGAAAGCTACATAGTGGAACTTGAGAGGAAGGTAATGATGCTTTCTGGAATGAAGACCTTATAAACAGCAATATTTATATTTAAGCATGTTTTTCTTGATGCATTTTAAAATTCAGGAAAAGGAAAAGGCTGCTGAAGAACATAAGTACAATGTATCGGAGTACAGGAAGTTTCTTGAATCTTGTGACTTTATAAAGGTGTGTCATTCTTACGAACCCTGAAAGTTTTCTTGACCTTTTCCTCAACAATGTTACCTGAATGCATACTAAATACCATTTTGGTTACCAATTTAGTCTGTGGGCCTTTGATCTCTGTTAGTCAAGTTCCTTGGATGGTTCTTTTTGTAATTTATTTATGCAGATTATCATGTTTAAGTCCCCTTCCATCACCATTAAGTTCTCTAGTTATTCATTTCAATGCCAATTTTTCTTCTTAAAAATGTTTCTTTTATTTTTTCATCCTATAAATGTTTCTTTTAAAATTTTTTCCTATATAGTTTCTATTTTGTATGAATCGGTACAATATCCTCAAAAAAATTATAATTGTTCGGCAAGTCATGAAGAGAATTTATTTTGGGGACTTTAGACCAGATAAAAACTTCAAGAACTAAATTGGCTGATAAAATTCGACTGGTTAAAAGTGAGAGTTCGTAATTTTGAGACTGATGGTGAAAATCACTCTATTCTATATTATGTTGGATTTATATATTTCGACGACCTATAATAATTTAATCTTTCAACTGCAGGTGAATACCCAGTGGCGAAAAGTTCAGGATCGATTGGAGGATGATGAAAGATGCTTACGTCTTGAGAAGCTCGATCGTCTACTCATATTCCAGGTATATTTTCCTATTTCTGATTGTATGATGTAACCTAAAGGTCCTAAACAAAATTTGTAAAAGTTGCACGTCTATAACATACTTTGTGTGGCAGGATTATATCCGTGACCTTGAGAAGGAGGAAGAGGAACAGAGAAAGATCCAGAAGGTAATATATGTATACATGATATCTATTTCTTCATAATAGGTTTTCAATGATAAATTGTGAGTGCTGGTATAATTTTTTTCTTATGAATGACATCTTATCAGTCTTTTCATATTGATTCTTCTTAAAAATTAATTTAGGACTACAACTTTAAATTTCCAAAGGCTCTTTTAAATGAGATTCATGTGAAACAAAAAATCCTAAGGCATAAATCCAACTTTGAAAACCTTGTTTGTATTTATGCTGTTATTTTACTTTTGATATAATAAAAGGAAAATTTGAGACGCGCTGAGAGGAAAAATCGAGATGAGTTCCGTAAGCTTTTAGAAGAACATATTGCTGCTGGTACTCTTACTACTAGAACTCACTGGCGGGACTATTGTCTCAAGGTAATCTGTCCTGCGTTATTTTGACATACGAATTATAAATAGCTTCTGATTATGGATTGGTATTTACATAATCTCTCTGAATTGTAGATTAGGGACTTGCCTCAATACCTAGCTGTTGCATCAAATACCTCTGGTTCAACCCCAAAGGATTTATTTGAGGATGTATCCGAAGAGTTGGAGAGACTGGTAAGTCCATTGCTTCTATGACTTTTTTTTATAAGAAACATTATGTTATATTAAAATAGGTAATAATTACAAATGTATAAGGTGGACCAATAATCTACCTACAAAGGACGCATCAAGCTATACCAAATAGTAGTTATATGCCATATGAAGATAAAGCTCTAACACCTAACTAGGATAAACACGCTTCCTAATTAAAAATTATGAGAAAGTGCTTCTTATGCTCTGGGCTAAACTTCCATTTCATATCGCTCATGTACTAGCCGTTAGAGCTTTGATCTTTTTTCTTATTTTCAGCTCATAATTCCAAATGCCCATGATACAACTCAATATGTTTTGTTCTAGCATTGTTTTTTTCCTTTTCTCTTTCTGCTGTAAATAGTCCATGCTTCATATCTCACAGTCCTGCAACTTCTTTCATGACTGAGGCTAAACATTCATTTCATCTCTCGTACGCTAGCTTTTAGAGTTTTGGTCTTTTTCTTATTTTATGCTGATAATTCTCATGTTCATTATACATCCCCCCACTATTTTAGGAAAACATACGTACTAGTCATTTGACTTTCGTGGGAGACACTTTAGTCCTTTTGTCTTTTAAAAACAAATACACGCTATTGGTATGCTGTATAGAATGGAAGATGGTAAAAATTTTAGCCAGGTGTTTGGTCCGTCCAAGATTATCAAGTAACCTTATTATTCCTGTTACAATCTTTCAAAAGTTTTGAAATAAACCTAATTGAGGGTGAGCTTATGCCTGACACCTTTTTGTAAGAACAATTATTGCCATAATTATATTACAAAATTTTAATAAGATAATTTGGTTTACTATTTTTTTATTCTTTTTTTCACTTCTCTCACTATTCTTTTATCTTTTCTTTTCTTAGTACAAAGTTTGTACCAAACACTAATATTTTAGTTCCATACATTTCAATATGTTTTAGTACAATTTGGTCCAATTTGACAAAAACCCTTTAGTTCCTTATACAAAAGTGCCCCTCCCATGAGAAAAGAGAATGAACTGTGTCTATGTTTAAAAGGTAAGGTATGAAACTAACATGTCCCTCGGACTAAAGTGCACAAGAGACACAAGGGAGTCAAATGTCTTTGTATCCCATCTTAGTAAGTTGTGTTATATAACTGTTTCTCTTGTCTTTGTGGAAAAGATGCTTAAAATTTTACAGCAGCTTTGATGTGTCTTGGACTCGTATATAAGTGTTGGATATATCCAGAGGTCAACTTGTAGGTTTTAGATTTTAGGGTGCATACACACATATAGTCACTGCCCAATTTTTAGACACAAGTTCTCGATTGATTATAAATTGCTTTAATGTCATTGATTTAGATAATTATCTTTACAAGTGTCAACTAAGATTCAAACATACACTAGATCATTTCGTACTTTTCAATGATATAAATTTTTCAAAAAATAACTAATTTTTGAAGTTATTATTGAAGCCCTTTTTTCTAGAAAGAATAACACTGCACATTTAGGTACAAAGGTTTGATAGGGCCTATATCTTAGAAAAGGCATTATGTATCAACCATTTTGTAGTTGCAAAGCTTTTCCACCAGTTAACCCTAACTCTTTCTCTCGAGAAGCTTTTCCATGAGCCATGATGAACAATCCCTTCATTCATTATTTTATATTGATACTTTTATGAATGTAGAGGGCTCATTTTAATGCAAAAATTAATTATTTCTTGAAATTAGTAAGGTACATCACATGTCCATGTACTAGCTCATACAATTTTTTTTTTCTTATCTCTCTTCACAATTTTGTCCAACAACACCTCCTTCCCTTTAGAGGTATTTTATGAATTTCTCTCATCTTGGGCTACTTATTTTTTTGATAAGTTGGGATGAGACAAGTTGAGATATCTATGGAAAAAAATAAAAGACGACTATTTATAATAAATAAGAAATTTTAATAGAAAGAAATACAACGATACATTATGTTAGAGATGGGATGGAATGATTTGAGATTTATTTGGGATGTAACAAATATGAACAATTATCTACTTCCCCTCTTTTCCTTCTTCCTTGGCTTTCAATCTTCTCTCTTGCTTCAACTGCAATGCAAAATATTAGCATTTTTGTTGAAAACTTAAAGTGCTTATTTTACTTGGATATAAGTTTATGGTCTTGGGAGGTCAAAAATATTTTTTTAGGCCTTGATAGCTCAAGAAAAAGATACTATATCGTTTAGGGTAAAATATGTTTTTTTTTTGGTATAGATCTCGCTTTAGATTGTGTTCTAATAAAGATCAGAGTAATCTTGGCAGTTAAGTATGAACTGACGTGGTGATTTACTGTGGGATTTCTGTCAGACTGGGGTTTTTGTACTTTTTGTCTATAGAAATTTCTGGTTGCAAGCTGTATGAGTATTGAATTGATCGTTTAGTCAAGCCTTCTGATTCCTCTTTTCATCCGATTTAAAGGTTATCAACTGGTAGTTCATTCATTGTTGTTATAAATTTATCCTGATTTAATGGGAAAGCTTTGTCATCTGAGTTGTCTTTGTTTTTATAATTTGATAAGAAAAATGAGTTTTTATCAGGCATATTTTCCTTCATAGGGAGGTCAGTTTGAGGCTTGTGGGTTGTTATGATGTTAAATTTAAGATTGGAGTACTGGGGTAAAAGGTTTTTGTTTTTATTTGCACCTTGCATTAGAAAACTTGGTATATTTATTGGAATCATAATATGTAATTATTTTTCTGTTTATCTGCAGTACCATGATGATAAAACTCGTGTGAAGGACGTTATGAAATCAGGGAAGGTGGGCTAAAACAATTCTTCTATTACCTATTTATTTTGACCTTTTTAGAACCAACTTAATAAAATCCGTAAACTATTTGCTCAGGTTACTATTTCATCCACTTCTACATTTGAAGACTTTAAGATTGCAATGTTAGAAGAAAGTTCTTCCCCTTCTATATCAGATATCAACTTAAAGGTATATGTTGTTTTCGTAATAACTAGTAATTATCTTCTTTGTTGTCATAAATGTGGGCTTAAAATGCAAATTACATTGTGAAATTTTCTGACTTGATTTTAGCAAGATTTAAAATGTTGATATTGATCCAAATGTGGATACTTAAATTTTATGAAAATGTTGAGGATATTGTCGTGACAGAAACTTTGAATTCGTGAAAACTATGAAAATTCTAACAAAATTGTGATTTTTTTTTTATAGAACCTTGAAAAGTACCAAAATTTTCAATTACTTAATCCTTTAAACTATGTTTCTTATTTAATACATATTATTATAAATCCATGTGGTATTTATTTTGATCTATAATCAGAATGTAATAGAAATAAATAAGAAAGTTAAACAAGGTTTTTTAAAATGATGGAATTAATTTATTAACTTAACCATAAAACTACAAAATTGTGTAAATATTCATAGTATAATAAATAGATAAACTTGACATACAAGAAACTTTTTATTGATAAGAAACTACAATTAGTTATAGAGAACATAATGAGTTGAGTTTTACCCTTTACAAAAGCTCTTAAACCAAATACTAAATATGGATAAATATCAATAGCACTTGCTCAAATAGCAAGGAGGTCCCAAAAATTTTGATTTGTAACGACATACCTCAAATGTCTTAATTTCAAAGTACTCTTAACTAAATAAATACGAGAATATAATAAAATAGTAAGTTCATTGATTTCATAATAAAAATAAAAAAATATTTTTAACTATAAATAAATCGTAATTTAACAAAATAAAAAATAAATTAATACATTTGAATTTCTAGTTTTCTCTCTTTATTTTATTAGTCTACCTTTTTTTTTTTCAATGTTTATTTAGTATATTTTATTATATTCTTTTATGATTTCATTTTATAATTATTTTAAATAAAAAAATTTAAGATTGCATTTTTGTTCATGCTCCAATCACATTTTCTAGGTGTAGAGTGGGGATTAATGATATTATTTTTAAATTTGAGACTTTGATATTTGGACAGACCTTGAGTGTGTTATTGATGTTTACCCAACAAACAGTGAATAATAAGATTCACTGAATTGTATTTTGTTATATTTGTACATAGTAATGTGTTACAAATTTATAGTTGAAAAACAATTCAAATATGGAAACATAATAATTACAAAATAAACAAAATTTCCTAATTTAAGCATAATCAAATCCCTAATTTTTTACACAATCATAGTCAAATTTTCATTAATATGAGATTGTCTTTTAATTTGAGATTTCAATATTCTCCTTCAAGTTGGATCGTAGATGATCATATTCAACTTGTAATTGAAGTTATTGAAGTTCTTTGGTGAAGATATATGCTATTTGTTATTTTGTTGGAACATAGGTTATGCAAATAGTCTCATCTTCAACTTTTTTCTTAATAAAGTGTTTATCTACTTCCACATGTTTGGTTCTGTCATATTAAGGGAAATATTGATGGCTACCTTGTTATCACAGTAAAGTTTAATTGGAGACTTTACTTTTAACTTGGGCAACTGTCCTAAATTCGGCTTCAGTACTGCTTCTAGCCATCACATTTTGTTTCTTACTCCATTTCACCAACTTTCCAAAAACAAAGGTACAAGAACTTGTAGCAGATCTTCTATTTTCTAATCCATTCTTATTTTTCTAGAAGAACAATCCTTTGTCAGGTCTCCCTTTTAGATATCTGAGAATCTTGTAAACGGCTTCAAAATGAGCTTCCTTTGGAGAATGCATGTGTTGGCTTACCATACTAACTACGAACGCAATGTTTGGTTTGGTGTGAGACAAATATATTAGTTTTCCCACTTGTCTTTGATACCTTTCTTTGTCCACTAGATCTCCCAGCTCTTCCGATTTTTCCAGCCTCAATCAAAGTGTTACTAGGTGTACATCAAAGCATTCTAGTTTTAGTAAGAAAATTGAGGACATGCTTTTGTTGAGAGACTAATTCCTTTATTTGATCTTGCGACCTTCATTTATAAGAAGTATCGCATTCATAACCAATGTTTTCTTTAGCCTTGCAATTTCTTTCATATTATTCCCAATTAAGATTATATCATCCACATAGACTATCAAGATTGTTTTCCTCGCATCTCCAGTGTGTCGAAAAAATATTGTGTGATATGATTTTCCCTATTGGTACCCTTGTATTGTCATTACTTTTAAAAATCTATCAAACCATGTTTTAGGTGATTGTTTAAGGCCATACAATGACTTTTTCAGGTTTGCACCATATTTTTACCATCTTTGCAAAATCTTGGTGGCATCTTCATGTAGACTTGTTCTAATTCTCCATTTAAAAAGGCTTTAATACCGTATATTGTTGAAGAGGTCAATTCAAATTTGCTGCTAGTGACAAGAGAACCCTAACTGTATTTAGTTTAGCGACAGGTGCAAAGGTTTTGGTATAATCAATTCCATACGTCCGTGTGAACCCTTTTGCAACTAGACGGGTTTTGTATCGTTCTATTATTCCATCAGATTTATATTTTGTTGTGAAGACCCACTTACAACCTATTGGCACCTTTTCTTTTGGTAATTTTGTTACATCCCAATTTTCATTTTTTTAGCTCTCATTTCTTCCATAACTGTTCCTCTCCATTTTGAAAATTTTAAGGCTTCATGAATATTTTTTGATATTTGTGTTCTATCAAGATTAGTGGTAAATACATGAAATTTAAGAGAATATTATATGAAACAAACCTTGAAATGGGATGGAGTGTACATGATAAAGTGGGTTTTTTAAATGCAATAGGTAACTCAGAAGATTTGGATGACTCAAAAGTACCTTGACCTGAGTTAGGCTCGGGCATGGTCGAATCTACCATCGGTTCTGACTTTCTTGGTGCTTCAAGTGTGAAGTTCTCACTGTTTTTTAATTTTGGCTTCCGTGAATAAACTATTGTTCCTTCATTATTTGATTTTTATGCATCTCCCCCCTTTGTTCAAATATCCTCTTGTACATGGAAGAATAGGTTGGGGTGGTGTTTGAGGTGAAGTTTGATTGGATGGCTCAATTAGGTTAGAAGCGCGACCGGTGGGCTCAGTTTGATGAGATGATTCAAGAAGGGTAAAATCTAAGTACTAGTCTAAAAAGCTGTCTGCTTTTAATGTCTCCCCCTTAAGAGAGGGATTATTGTAGTAAGGATCCTTTTCGAATAAGGAGACATTGAAGCTAATAATTACTCTTTTTTGTAGAGAAATAGTAGCATTTGTAACCTTTTTGCGCAGGAAAGTAACTAATAAAAACACATTTAATAACTCTTGCGTCTAACTTGGATTGAGAATGAAAATGAGCAAAAGAGTAATTATTAGAGGTACGATCGGTGGGCTCAGTTGGGTGAGATGATTCAAGAAGGGTAAAATCTAAGTACTAGTCTAAAGAGCTATCTGCTTTCAATGTCTCCCTCTTAAGATAGGGGTTTTTGTAGTAAGGATAAGGAGACATTGAAGCTAATAATTACTCTTTTTGTAGAGAAATAGTAGCATTTGTAACCTTTATGAGTAGGAAAGTAATCAATAAAAATACATTTAATAACTCTTGGGTCTAACTTGGATTGAGAATGAAAATGAGCAAAAGTAGTGCAACCAAATACCTTAAGGGACAGGTTAGATTGAAGGTGAGATGTGGGAAAAGTTTTTTTGGTGTTTTTGAAATGGTGTTTCAAACGAGAGAACACGACTAGACATTCGATTGATGAGATAAGCTGAAGTTAAAATAACATCTTCTCATAATTATTTAGGCATGTTCATCGCAAACATCAATGCTCAGGCTACTTCTAAAAGGTGTGTATTTTTTCTCAAAGCAATCCCATTTTATTGAGGAGTGTGGACAAAAGAACTTTGGTGTAATATTCCATGTTTCTAAATATAGTTACTCGAGTTATTGTAATATTTTGCTCCATTATCAGTGTGGAAGATTTGAATTTGAGTTTGAATCATTAAATGAAAATTGATGAAAGCATTATGAACTTCAGTTTTTTCTTTAAGCAAATAACTGCAACGAACTTGAGTATAATCATCAATATAAGTGACTAACCACTTAGTATGAGTACAATTAAGAAAACAAGATCTCCATACGTCATTGTGGATTAAAGTAAAGGGTTTGGATGGTTTGTATTGAACTTTGGAAAAAGAGGCACATTGATGTTTTTCCAATTCACAAATTTCACACTACAGGTTAGCTGCTTTGTTTGGAAAAATAGATGGAAATAACTTTCTTTGGTACTGAAAATTGGGATGACCCCTTTTGTAATGCCATAACAAGATTTCAATATCCCTAAAACAAATGTAGAATCATAAATTTTAATTTGAGGATATTCACTTACATTGGCATAATTAAAGAAGTAAAGACCTTTACATTCTTTAGCACTGTCAATTGTCTTACTTTATGATAGATCTTTAAAAATACAATAAGATGGAAGAAACTTAACGGAACAATGTGAGTCTTTAGTTAATAGACTAACAGAAATTAGATTGCAAGATAAATTTGAAACATGAACAGATTTGAGGATAATAGAGTTAGAAATCTGAATACTCCATTTTTCTGCAATGGATGAGAGAGATCCATTTGTTACTCTAATTTTGATATAACCGGCACATGGTGAATAAGGTAAATAAATGATATACATTAGTCATATGATCAGAAGCACCTGAATTAATTATCCAACGAGTTTTGGCCTGTAAGGTAGTGACAAGGATACTCAAGTAATTACGTTTGTAAGCTAGTAAAGATGAGGAAACATTTGTAGGTGACTGTCAAATTTTTTGGATACTAGAAAAAAGTTTGTAGGGCTATTTGGGTTCTTTTTCTGTATTATTTTCATCGAGCCTATGTGATAAATTGATTGAAGGCCCAGAGTCGAGTATATTACTAGGCTCAAGTTCAAGCCCATGAGCAAGCCCAAGACCAACCCCAAGGAAGACTTGGTCTTCCTGCTTGATTGACTTGAAGCCAAGTCTTCTCTTTTAGTCTTACGAGGTTGCCACTGCCAGATGCGAGACCACCGCTAATTGCAAGATCACTAGATGTGAGACCATCGTTAGCCGCGAGGCCACCAGTTGCGAGACGATTGTCGATTGCAAGACCACAGCCTCCGCCATTCACGAAAGCACCACCTCTGCCAGTCACAAGGGTGGATAATTCTTCAGAGCCGGTTTTTGGTCTGAAACCACCACCACCAGCCTTTTTCTAGTATTTGTTTCTTGTCTCTGGTCTGCCATCCTTTATTCTTCATTGTTGACAGAGCTAGATAGACTTTTCCTATCTCGGGTTTCATGGAATTATTAAGCCATGCAGTCACCCTTGAATTCTCATAACTCCATTGTTGTCGAGCACCAGTGTTGGTTGAATCAGGCCTTTTATATCCCCCTGTCAGGTATCCCATTCTACCTTTTTCATCAATGACTAGTTTTATGGATTGAGCCATAGCAACTGGGTTAAAGTGAGCTTAGCTCTGATACCGTATAAAATTTCTACATAATAGTCTTTAGAAAATAAGATTTACTAAATTGTAATTTGTTATATTTTTACATAGTAATGTGTTACAAATTTATAGTTGAAAAACACGATCAAAAATGAAAACCTAATAATTACAAAATAAACAAAATTTTGTAATTTAAGCATAATCAAATTCATAATTATTTGTATAAAATTTCTACATAATAGTCTTTAGAAAATAAGATTTACTAAATTGTAATTTGTTATATTTTTACATAGTAATGTGTTACAAATTTATAGTTGAAAAACACGATCAAAAATGAAAACCTAATAATTACAAAATAAACAAAATTTTGTAATTTAAGCATAATCAAATTCATAATTATTTGCACAATCAATCATAGTCAAATTTTTATTAATATGATATTCCTGTCTTTTAATTTGAGATTTCAATAGACCATCACTATAAGTAGATATATTTAATTTTAAATTATTTAGAAAAGAAAAATGCAAACTAAAAATTAAGCGATACTTGGCACAAAAAAATTGACATTTTATGGGCAATATCACAATGATATCTATATTATTTGGCCTGATTTTGTCCAAAAGTGACATGTTATCGAGGTTTCCTCGATATGTCCATTTTTTGGACATTGCCACGTCAACTTCAACTTTGCCAAACAAGACCAACTTCAGGTATTATTGCTGGTATATTTATTTTTGAATTGTACTATATGAAAGCTGAGTCCTTGGATGAATTTTAGAACGGCTTATAAACAGCCACATTTTCATCAAGAATATATGCTCTGTAGCCATGTTTCCTTGAAATTATGCACTCAGTCTGAAGTATAACACATCTAGTTAAGCTTTGAATGCATTGTCACTACTCTTTAAATTTTCCAAACGAGATGGACATTGTATATCGATGTTGTCAAAGCCTCTAAAACTTTGACATTTTCATCCTTGATTGTTATTGCTGTTATTGTTATTTGTATTGCGCTATGTTGAAAGCTGAGTTCTTAGATCAAATTTTGTACAGCTTTATAAAGTCACATTTCCATAAAGCATGTGTTATGTAGCCATGCTGCCTTGAAATTGCTTCCTCAGTCTGGAGTGTGAATCTCTAATTGAGTTTTGAATCCAATTGATATTTTTCCATTTTTAATCAAAAAACCTCCATATGGGGCTTTATTTATCGTGGCATAACCAACTGGCTCTTGAGCCATCAGGATGAATATTTGTATACGATAAAATCCTTGGGATATAATTCTTGCAAATTCCAAAATAGTCAGAAAAGGAAACACTTGTGGTCATTTTGACTTCATTTAATCTAGGTTCTTATGTATGTTTGTGGGCCGTGATGCTATCAATGGTGAATTCTTCTCACACTTGAATTTCTTGAAGCTTGTATACGAGGAGTTGTTAGAAAGGGCAAAGGAGAAAGAAGAAAAAGAAGCTAAAAAGCGTCAACGTCTGGCAGATGACTTCACCAAGTTACTCCACTCATTCAAGGTATGCCTGCATCAATGGTAATGAGCATTGACAAACTACCCCCGTTCGCATATATTTAATGTGTTATTGAACCTTTTCTTTATTATGCTTTCTTGTAGGAAATAACTGCATCTTCCAATTGGGACGACTGCAAAGAACTTTTTGATGATAGTCAAGAATACAGGTTTTCTATTGGTTTATCAAAGTCTGGTCTATATATTGATGATTTTTCTCGTAAAGCTATTATTTTACTAGTTGTATTTTATTATTTAGATCACTTGGTGATGAGAGTGTTGCAAAGGAAATTCTTGAGCAATACATTGCATATCTTCAAGAGAAGGCTAGAGAGAAAGAACGCAAACGTGAGGAAGAAAAGGTATGTATCTTGATGTTGTGCATATATCTTAGTTATAATGCTGTCTTCCTATTGATTATTGTTTTAACATCATGGTTCTTTCTCTGACATCTTTATAATTCATTGACATCATCATATCTATATGAAGAAAACTACTTTTTTCTTTCCTTTTTGACCCCAAAAAAAAAAACATCATAATGTACTGATTTTTTGGTTTGACAAACCGTACTGATTTGTGAGGGCTCATTTCTACCTAAAATTATTAAATACACTAGTCTCCAATTTCTCATCTCTTGCAGGCTAGAAAAGAGAAAGAGAGAGAAGAGAAAGAGAAGCGAAAGGAAAAAGAGAGGAAGGAGAAAGAGAAAGAGAAAGAGAAAGAACGTGAAAAAGAGAAGGTAAAGGAACGATCTAAGAAGGATGATACTGATAGTGAGACTGTTGATGCAACTGACGGTCATGTCTATAAGGAGGATAAGAGAAGGGAAAAGGACAGAGAGAGAAAACATCGAAAACGGCATCAAAGTGCTTCAGAAGAAATGGGGTCAGATAAGGATGAGAAAGAGGAATCTAAGAAGCGCAGACACAGTAGTGACCGCAAAAAATCACGAAAAGTATGTAAATTTCCTCTTTGTAGTGTCATTGTGACCTCCATACTATGTGTTATTCAATTACTCCAACCTTCACTTGTGATATTTTTCTTCCTTTTTTCTTTTGTGTGTGTCACAGCATGCTCACTCTCCCGAGTCAGACAGTGAAAGTCGGCATAAAAGGCATAAGCACCGGGACAGCTCCCGTAGAAATGGAGGATATGAGGAACTCGAAGACGGAGAGCTTGGTGAAGATGGGGAAATCCAGTAGTCCTATTGTCCTGTTAAAGATTTCTTATTTTTCGGCCTGCCCTGTGGTACAACATCTCACTGATTCAGCGTTTACACTCTTAGATGTGTCTTTCTGGTGGTTATCATGCAAAACAACTGTTTCAAGAGTATATTGATGCTGTTGACCCTTAAGGCTAGTATTAAAATTGGACGCTTTTTATTTCTCTGATCTGTACAAATTTTTTTTTTTTTTTTTGGTCTGGTTTAGGAAGCCTGGTTGGACTTTGGATATGACTCGGTTAGAAACATTATGACTGAAATACAACGAGCAAATTTTATTTGTATGGATATTGTCGTTGCTGACATGTGTTTGAACTTGGTTCTCCTCATGTGACTTCTCTATACGCTTTACTAATTCCTAAGTTTTTGCATTCGTTTTTAGTTGATATTACTTCTCAAAGATAGCAGTGAATTACTCAAATAGCAAAGATTTGAGTAAAAAAGTTTTTTAGACTTATATAGCACGTTTTGGACCAAAACGGTGAGTTTTATTTATATAATATATATGATTTTTACCAAAATATCCCTTTATCTGAGTATTCGTAAAAACCTCGCCATTTCCGTGTTTTCTTCAAAGCTTATGGATTTGTACATTCACATTTTGTATGTACAGGTTACATACATATTTATTTTGTATGTAACCTGTACATTCACATTTTGTATGTACAGGTCATGTGAATGTACAGATTACATACAAATTTATTTTGTATGTAACCTGTACATACAAATTTATTTTGTATGTAAATTTGTATGTAGCCTGTACATACAAATTTATTTTGTATGTAAATTTGTATGTAGCCTGTACATACAAATTTGTATGTAACCTGTACATACAAATTTGTATGTAACATTTACATACAAATTTGTATGTAACCTGTACATTCACATTTTGTATGTAACCTGTACATTCACATTTTGTAAGCTGTTTAAAACAACAATAACATACAAACAATACAATGCATTTCATGTGAATGTACAGGTTACACATTCACATTTTGCAGGAAGAACAGTTCGTATGTACAGGTAACCTGTACATACAAAATGTGAATGTACAGGTTACATACAAAATAAATGTGTATGTAACCTGTACATACAAAATGTGAATGTACATAGGCTGTTCTCTCTTCTTCTTCCAGTGGGTATTTAGGTCCAAAATGTGAATGTACATATTACATACAAATTTGTATGTACAAATTACATACAAATTTTGTATGTACAAGTTACATACAAATTTGCTTGTACAGGTTACATACAATTTTGTATGTAATCTATACATTCACAACAATAACATACAAATAATACAATGCATTTCATATGAATGTACAGGTTACATACAAAATAAATTTATATGTAACTTGTACATTCACATGACCTGTACATACAAAATGTGAATGTACATGTTACATACAAAATAAATGTGTATGTAACCTGTACATACAAAATGTGAATGTACAAGTTCCATAAGCTATTCTTCTTCTTCTTCTTCTTCCTGTGGGTGATTGCAGACATAGTCAAAAGCTTGAGAATTAAATTAAATACTTCTTTGCTCCAGCAAAGTCTCCAAACTCTAATTCAAACCCACAAACAACCAATTATCATATCATCTTCAACCTAAAAGTCACTGACTATTAATTCAAAATCCAATAATTAACACAAAAATAACAGAGAGCAGCGAGAGAATTACCAAACACATCAAGAATAAAACCAATGTGACATTAACGTGGACCAAAACAACGAGCTCCTTAAATATTTTCTGAAAGAAAACTAAAAAATATCGCACCTTCAACCTCGTCTCCGTTAGTGAATCGATTAATAGAAAAATAAAAATCAACCATTGTTAGTGAATCGATTAACAGACGCGAGCTGAGGAGATAGCAAACGATGTAAATAATCTAGGAACAAAATCGTAAAATTCTCATGGCCAAAACTCTGCCGTTTAGCTATTTCGGTTAAAAAGCCAATAACCCATAAAATGGGTATAATCTGGGTAATTAAAACCAAAGACAGCCTAACATGCAGATGCCAGATGGGCCAGATGTCCAATTGAATTACATGATGACTTGACAAAAATTGGAAGGATCACTCAAGGATGGACATTTCGGTATTGGCAAGACATTTTGGTATAAAGGCCGAGTTATAAGAGTTGTCTCGTGTAATATTTGATGATATCTGAGCAGTGTTCAGAAACATATCGAGTGGTTCCCAGTACAATAGGAGCCTAAGATACATGAGAATAAGATAGATCTTTCATATATAATTCTAGTTATAGTAGGAAGAGCCATTTTATATGTAGATGATTTGAAAGTAGAAGTAGAAGCAGTTACAGACAAATGTGAAAGTTGCTCATTAAAGACCACACATCTTGATATGATGAGGTTTACCACCTTGGGTAAGGCACTTGTACCATTTATGAGAAAGTAACCAAGGAAAACACATCGTTTAGACTTGAAATCAAACATATTTATTACATGTTTTGGTTTTGGTATAGAATAACGCTTGCAACCAAAGGTTTTAAGTGAGAATCTAGTTTGGTTGAGAAAAGTTGTTCCAGGGGACATTTGTTGTTTAGAATATGCATAGGTAAAGTCTGCTGGCTATAAAGCTTCATCCAAGTAATTTTGGCGCATTTTAGCTATTTGCCAACATTAGGCTATTCCAGTCGCAACTATTTGCCTATGCTTTCCATCTGCTATTCTAATTTGCTCTGCTGTATGAGGGCATGCTGTTGCCAATGAAATCCCATTTGGGTGTTTAGAGCATCATGCTCACTACCACCATTTGACAATAAAATTTTAACCTTTTTTCTTGTAGCAAGTTATGCTTTAGCTTTAAAGAGCACAGAAGCACTCTTAACAAAGGGCGGGCCCAATACCAGAAGGAACTACTTCTGAAGGCTCACTTGCTTTGTTGATTGATGAGACAAAGGGCTTTATATTTCTTTACCCAATTGACGAGTTATACACATTGTTTGAATGTTAACATCAGAAGATTTAAGGCAGCTAATAGCTACGTCTTTAGTAATTTTCATAGAGGGATGATCTAGACGTTTATGCCATAATGATGCAGGGGCTTAATACCTTTTTCACTCTTTATTATTGTTATGTTCACTGTCGTTCTTTTAGTTATTGTTTTTTATTTTGTTCTACTAGCTATTTGGATTACATGTTAATTTTGTCTTGTTGTGTGACATGTCAATTCTGCCCAAAATTCAACGTTTTGAGTGACAAAATTTGGTTACTAATAGGAGCAAAACAACGAGTAGAGAGTTTTGGAGATCGAGTCATTTTGTATTTTGCTTTGTGTTTTTAAGAATTTATCACACTAGGAATCACTAGAACTCTCTCTTGATCTTTCAAAAATCATCCTCTCCATTGAGACTATTATTACATATATATAGGTGTTTACATTTACAGCTGTCTTAATGAGACAAAGTCTGACATCCTGCGACATATCAATTAGATTGGACGTTTATGCAGACTTATCCCTTCTTGAAATGACGTATGACCTATGACGCACGTGTGGAGTCAGAGGGTGGGTGATTCACCTCGTGTGTACGATGTCTTGTGGTCGGCCAATGTAAGTAACATCGTACGTACGATGTTATCCGATGCTGAGCCCTACATCAGATCGTACTTATGAAATGACGTCATACTATACTCCTTGGTAAGTGTCGGTATCAGCACGCGATCTGAAGGATTTTATCAGTGGTTTGTAATCAGCCGCACACCTTTATGGAAGTATTTTGATACACATAGTTCCACTTCGTACATACGAGGTCATGTAATTTTAGACCGTGCAGAACTTGATGACTTCGTAAATACGAGGTCGTATGATTCAGTGTGTACGAAGTCCATTTATGCTCAGGCAACGAAGACGATGTTTAGATCATTTCACCGGCACGGGGTCTCTTGTTCTGTAGGACGCTCGACTGACACTTCGTACATACGGGCTGTTTTAGTTATCCTTACACAATCACTTCGTACACATTTCCAGTTCTAATGGTCTTAGGTATGTTATGGTGACTTCTCGTTCTTAGTTTAGTGTAGTGTCTGTTCATCAAGGATGCCTAGCTATATTCTAACATCAAGTCCCCCATTCTTGAACTTTGAGACGAAGTGAAAGAATGTACTTTACATCATCAATATTTGTAATCACAGTTTTATACCATAATAAATATTTTATTGATTTTAAATGGTGTTTCTTCCATTTTTATTTGAGTCTTTTCATTAGTCTCTTCCACTTCCCGAGGTTGCAACGTTTCAAATTATAAGGTTTATAAAAGGGCCATGTTTCGTTGGAGCTATCTCAAACGAGTTTTTTCAAAGGAATCTCTAGCAGAGAGAATTAGGTCGTACACTTGGAGATTAACTTCGTGAGCGCGCCAGAAAAGAAAATTAGTTCGTGAATTTTGGGAAACAAGGTCGTCTTTTTTTAGCAAATTAGTTCAGTTTGGAAGGAGTTTCTTCAATCATTGGATTTTTACAGGTAATTTTAGTTCGATTTTAGACTTTTTTCTCGTTTTTAGTTTGTTTTTCTACACTTTCTTTGAATTATGACTTCGAGTGAAGAGAGAATACGATCCGAAGTGGATCCCACGGAAGATAATACTCCTTTAGATCATCCTGAAAGTGCCGGGCCGTCACACAAGGTAGCCGGACCAGAAAAGGGAAGGAAAATAACCTTCAAAATCAGTACGGATCGGACAGGTCAGCATGCGGAAGTTGTTAGTCCTACAGATCGTATAGCTTCGGCATCAAAGGGCCAGAGTTCAAGACCAAAAGATGTTCCATCTGGGGGTGGGGTTTTTGAACTGACGATCTCACAAAAGGAAAGTGTTTTGGCTCTTCCTGTGGCCGGTAAGCCTATCCAAACATCAGAAAAAATTGGTTCGTCCTCGTCTGGCCTTCTACCAAAGATTCATATTCCCACTGTGGGAATCCAAGAGCCAAGAAAGAAAAAATCTAGCACAAATTTTACAGAGAAAATCCGAGGCCAAACAAGGAATCGTAGGGACACGATCTCAAAGCTACCAAGCAGGTTGGTGGTGTCCGATCTAGATAGGATAAGGTCTTCGTACCAGCTTGCTCCTGAGGTCGATTTACAACTTGTACCTTCTCGATTGCGTGATAACGATGATCCTCCAGAGGGGTGGTACGTGCTTCACGAGGAAGCTCTGAAGATTGGACTTCGGTTTCCTGCACCTCGTATTATTACCAGGTTTCTGGGTATGTACGACATCAGTCCGGCTCAACTGAATCCCAACGGCTGGAGAATTTTGTTATGTCTCGCCGTTCTCAGTGGGGAGTTGAACATCGAAATCGAAGAGAGAGTAATTCGTTCGATGTACACTGTGAAGAAAAATGGGAAAGACATCGGGAGATCGTACATATCGCCCATCCAACAGAAGGGGCTTGTTTTGAATCTACCTGATAGCCAACACTCGTGGAAAGATAAATACTTCTTCATACGGGGTGATTTGTGGGAGTCAGATAGGGGTCGTACAGTCCGAGCTAAATGGAATCACAATTTCATCAATGATCTTCCAAAGGGGGACGAGGTGCTTTACAGACTGACGTCTGAAGAAAAAAGATACAATCCGACGTCTCAAAGTGAAGAACTCCGAGTATTTTTCTTTCAGAAGTATACTGACGCCAGAAAAAATGTGGGCAACAGGGGTCTGGAAGAGTGTAGCGATACGACGAAAAGGTCGTGTTTTTGTGCTGGACGAGGTAGTTTCTAAGACCTTCAGTCTTATAATGCTAATAGTGATTTTGTATTTTGCAGATATGGATTACTCGGGAGTCGACTGCTCGGATTTACTGGTAGACGCCGACGTGGAGAAGGGTTTACCAGATCCTTCACATGTTGAGGTACGAGCTGAGGCAGAGGACGATCTTACGAGGCATTCAACAGGAGTGACTGAACAACCTTTCGAACCTAGTTCGTCTCACACAAAGTCCGACCCTCAGCCATCGAAGAAAAGAAAAATGAAAGCCATTCACTCTGGTGAACACACTTCGCCAGTTCGTGTTCTCGATCCTGAGTTAGTGGAACTCAGCGATATTTACTTGAAGGATGTCAAGCACGTAAGCACCCCAGTGACGTACTTTAATGAGGGGATTTTTGGAAAAAGGGATCTACAACTTGACCTCTACCAACACTTTGGTAGCGTTGGAGAACGAGTTCGTGTTCAAGCAGCTTGTAAAGAGGAAGGATTGACCCATGGGGAGATGGTTGCGCAAAGATTGTTCGAGGTGATAATTTAGTACGATGTGGTGTTTTTTAATTTTTTATTTTATCAAGATCGAAAGATTAAATGTGGTGGGAAAGTACATAAATTAATATTTTAATTCTGCAGGCTTTATCAATCATCCGTGAGGGGGAGATCACGAACCGAGCTTATCGCGAGAGGACTCAAGAGGCTGAGTCTTTATTGTCTGAGTACGAGCAGGCTATCAATCAAAAAGATGCTACAATAGGTCGTCTTCGTCTGAAGATAAACGACCTTGGGACTGAGCTTTTAGATCGTGTTGAGAAGATAAGGATAGCTGGGAATGCGGCTATGGAACAAACAGCACGAGCTGACAAGGCTGAGGAAGAGCTCAAAGTTTCAAGGGAAGAGACGACGAAGCTTCAAGACGAAGTGAACCTTCTTCGTGCCGAGGTGAATTCACTTCGTGATTTAGTGGTCAAACTGAAAGAAGACTGCGTACGGGGCTACCGTGAAGGGGTGTCATGGTTGATGTCCAACTTAAAAACCCAAGCCTCGAGGTTGAACTTGTCTAGTGCCTTTTCAAGCTTGGTACGAGCTATGCAAGGTGGAAGCTCGTCTCAACCTACAAAGGAAAAGGCCAACTCCCCAATACGGAGTGTGACCGGGGCACAAGAGGATATTCGTGATGAAATAGTGGCATCGTCTCCTCAGAAATGAAGTCCATAGATCTGAATAGTTTAATCTTTTAATTGTATCTCATGAAGAGATAAATTTTTGTAATCTCTTTTTAATTGAAAACAATGTAAGCAACCTATATTTGTTTCAAAGGAAAAGTAAATGAAAGGGATTAATTTTGGAAATTTGATGATGCGTTTAATATTTTATAAATAATTTAAATGGTTAAATACGTAATACTCCTATATATAGAACAAGGGGTTGGTTAATATCATTTCCTTTTGTGAAACAAATCACTTGGAGAGTCGTTTTTAGTTGAACGTTTTTGAGGGAATTTCAGCTCTAGGGTGAAACAGGTCGTATCTTTGAGTTTTTAAGGTCGCCTAGGCTTGATTTGAGAAATGGATTTTTCTCAAATCGATGTCGGGGACATCCTTATGTCCTTTGAGAAGGAGAGCATGAATGATGGGGAAAAGGACTTCGTATTGAAACGGGCCTACGAACCTATGAACTCTGATCTCAAAGAGGATGGCCAGATTGGTGATCACCCTATGTTCGTGATGTCCTCGGAATCAGACGATGACAAAGTTCCTTGTCTAGTGTGTCAAGATACACATCTCCCAAAACTGTTTGAGACTGGAATGTTCGGGAACAGATCTGCACAAGATGATCTGTACCACCATTTAGGTCATAACGAAGATCGTGTGGCAATTGCCGAAAGGAAGCAAAGAGAAACCGGTGCTTTATGGCATATGGCGAGTCGTCGTGTGTTAGAGGTGAGGGTAGCATCTTTTGCAGATCGTGTGTATACATATATCGCATCGTACATCATGCATCGTTCATCG
This sequence comes from Elaeagnus macrophylla, assembly GCA_029378325.1. Lineage (NCBI taxonomy): Eukaryota > Viridiplantae > Streptophyta > Magnoliopsida > Rosales > Elaeagnaceae > Elaeagnus > Elaeagnus macrophylla. The sequence goes on from CM055653.1 coordinate 5,740,714, forward strand.
TACATCGTACATCGTATATCGCACATCATACATCATACATCGTACATCGTATATCGTACATCGTACATCGTACATTGCAAGCATTTTGACATCACATCATTCAATTTTTTTTTTTTAGGCTATATCTTTGACATACGACAGCGAGAGAGAGGCGTCAGACTTATATGAATCAGCTTTAGCACTGAAAGAGGATTATGACAAGAGAATGCTTTTATACCACGAGACTGCTGAAGATTTTAATGAGGTGGTAGAAGATGTGGAAAAACTGCGTCAAGCGAAAGATACGGTGTTCGCAGAAAATCAGGAGCTGATTGTATCAAAGAATCAAATACTGGATGAGTGTAATACTTTAAAACAAAAGAACGCCGTTCTTGAAAAAGATAAGGAAAAATTATCTCAAGAGGTGGAATATTGGAAAGATTTGTATCATCAATCATTATCTAATGTCAATGATCCAAAACTGTAATTTTTGTAATAAAATATTCCAACTTTTATGTCCCTGATATTTCTATTTATAAATGTGTTTTTATGGAGAAATGATGTTTGAGTTTGTCATAATCGTATCTTTGTTTATTCATGCCAACTTATTGCCATGACATCGCGGCATAACACACAATATCACGTTATTTTATTTGCGTGATGAGGGACAAATGACCGATCTGAGTCTGTCGTCATTATGTTGATCCTCTAGGAATAGGTTCTCCATTTGGGAACTCTTCGCGATGTAACACGCGATATCACGTTATTTTATTCGTGATGAGGGACAAATGACCGATCTGAGTCTGTCGTCATTATGTTGATCCTCTAGGAATATTCTCCATTTGGGAACTCTTCGCGATGAACACGGAACCTTTTTTTCGGATGAGGGACAAAACCGATTATCGTTCATTTGTTGATTCTGGAATAGGTTCTCCATTTGGGAACTCTTCGCGATGTAACACGCGATATCACGTTATTTTATTCGTGATGAGGGACAAATGACCGATCTGAGTCTGTCGTCATTATGTTGATCCTCTAGGAATAGGTTCTCCATTTGGGAACTCTTCGCGATGTAACATGCGATATCACGTTATTTTATTCGTGATGAGGGACAAATGACCGATCTGAGTCTATCGTCATTATGTTGATCCTCTAGGAATAGGTTCTCCATTTGGGAACTCTTCGCGATGTAACACGCGATATCACGTTATTTTATTCGTGATGAGGGACAAATGACCGATCTGAGTCTGTCGTCATTATGTTGATCCTCTAGGAATAGGTTCTGTCGTCATTATGTTGATCCTCTAGGAATAGGTTCTCCATTTGGGAACTCTTCGCGATGTAACACGCGATATCACGTTATTTTATTCGTGATGAGGGACAAATGACCGATCTGAGTCTGTCGTCATTATGTTGATCCTCTAGGAATAGGTTCTCCATTTGGGAACTCTTCGCGATGTAACACGCGATATCACGTTATTTTATTCGTGATGAGGGACAAATGACCGATCTGAGTCTGTCGTCATTATGTTGATCCTCTAGGAATAGGTTCTCCTTTTGGGAACTCTTCGCGATGTAACACGCGATATCAATCTTGAAGAGATAGTAAGGTAATCCTGCTGTATACTCGAAATCACAAATACATATTTATACAATAGTAGTTCAGCGATAATTTACAATGTTTGACACGGGAGGTACCTTGCTTAGAAATAATATAATTTAAGTTGATCAGTGTTCCAACTTAAAGGTTCCGATTTTCCTCCTCTTGATTGGATGTGATAGGCTCCTCCTGGAGTAACATCAATGACTTCGTACGGTCCTTCCCAGGTGGTTGCAAACTTTCCATGTTCAGCATTTGTTTTATTCCCAACAACTTTGCGCAACACCCATTGCCTGACACTAAAATTTTTGGTTTTAACATTCTTGTTGTAAGTTCTCTGAACTAGTCTTTTCTGAGCTTCAATTTTGATTAGTGCCGATTCTCTCAATTCTTCAGATAGTGTAAGATCTACTCTTCTTAGATCATCATGATCTTCCTGTGACAACTTTGACCGTAATGTTGGTTCTTGCAGTTCTGATGGTATGACTGCTTCTGTACCATATACCAAAGAAAATGGAGTTTGTCCCGTGGCCGATCTCGAGGTGGTTCGTGTTGCCCATAATACACCAGACAATTCGTCAACCCACTTTCCTTTGGCTCCTTCTAATCTTTTCTTTAGGATGTTGATCAGAATTTTATTTGAAGATTCAGCTTGGCCATTTGCTTGCGGTCGGTACGGAGTAGAATGGGAGAGCTTAATCTGTAACTCTTTACAAAAGGCATTTGACCTGTGAATTGTTTTCCATTATCTGTGACCAGTTCTCTTGGCAAACTAAAGCGACACACGATGTTTTTCCAAATGAAACGAATGACATCTTTTTCTTGAATCTTTGCTAGTGGTTCTGCTTCGACCCATTTTGAGAAATAATCGGTGGCTACGATTAGAAACTTCCTTTGAGCCAGAGCAACCGGCAGAGGGCCTACAATGTCAAGCCCCCATTTCTGAAAAGGCCACGGACTAACGATCGACTTCAATTCGCTAGTTGGTTGATGTGTCAAATTGGCATATTTTTGGCAACGATCGCATTGTTGGGAATAAACCATACAGTCTTTGCGCAAAGTTGGCCAGTAATAACCTTGGCGCATGATTCTTTGTGCCAAAGTTGTTCCTCCTGAGTGGGCTCCACAATGTCCTTCATGTAATTCGGCAATAACTAATTGGGCTTTAGCGCCTTTCAAGCACTTCAACCAAGGACCCCCATTATTCTTTCGAAACAGAGAGTTCTCATACAGTATGTAACTTTGAGACTTAGTTTTCAGTTTGCGTGCTTCTTCTTTGTCCTGAGGTAGAATCCCTTGACTTAAATATCGTTCATAAGGAGTAATCCATGTTTCTTCCTCATTGTGTGCAACCATCAAACTTTCATCCTTTGCTTTTTTCTCGGAGGATATGCTTGGCAGAGTAAGGCACGTGACAGGGATTGTTCTCTTCATGTCGGCCGCTACAGCTGAGGCCAAACTGGCTAAAGAGTCAGCATGATTGTTATTGCTGCGTGGTACTTGAATCAGAACAAAATCTTCTATTTTAGAAATTTCCACCCGAACTAATTCCAAATACTGCACCATTCTTTCTTCTTTAGCATCAAAAATGTTATTAATTTGATTCACAATTAACCGAGAATCACTGCTCATGATCACCTTTGTTGCCCCCAGAATGTTCAATTGTCGTACTGCTAAAAGTACTGCTTCATACTCAGCGACGTTGTTGGTTACTTGAAAGTTTAATCGAATGCATTGTTCGATCATACCTCCATCTGGTGTAAGAATGACAATTCCGACGCCTGCTCCTTTGGAATTACTCACTCCGTCAACGTGGACTTTCCATAACGAGGATGGGGTTTTTTCCATTGTTGCGAATTCCATCTCCTGTGGTATCTCCGACCATTCGGCCACAAACTCTACAACTGCTTGTCCTTTAATTGCCGTGGGTGATTGGTACTGGATCTCGAATTCACTCAATTCAATGGTGATTTGCGATAGTCTTCCAGATATTCCGATTTTTCCCAGTACCTTTTTCAAAGGATATGAAGTGATAACAATGACAACATATCCACTAAAGTAATGGCGCAATTTTCTTGCTGCCATCCTTAAAGTGAAAGCAGCTTTATCCAGATCAGGGTATCGTTGTTGAGCTCCTGTCAATGCTTGACTGACATAATAAACGGGCCGTTGTATGCGATCTCGATCAACCATAAGAACCGCACTCGCCGCTCTGGCTGCAACAGCTATGTACAAATATAGGGTTTCTCGAGTAAAAGGACTGACTAGGATGGGAGGTCGCCCCAGGTATTGTTTAATAGTTTGAAAAGCATCTTCACAGCCTTTGTCCCACTTATAATTAGTGTTCTTTTTCAAGAGTTGGAAAAAGGGGAGACATTTTTCCGTGCTCTTAGATATGAATCGATTGAGAGCCGTAATTCGGCCATTCAACTGTTGAACTTCTTTAATACATTGTGGAGATCGCATGTTGACTAATGCTTTAATCTTATCAGGGTTAGCTTCAATACCACAGATTGATACTAAATATCCCAAAAATTTTCCAGAGGACACACCAAAAACACATTTCTTGGGGTTTAGTTTCATGTTATATAGACGAATGATCGAAAAAGCTTCTTGAAGATTTGTGATGTGATCCTCTATATCTCTTGTCTTGACTACCATGTCATCGACATAGACCTCCATACTTTTACCGAGCTGTTGTTCAAACATCTTGTTAACCATTATTTGGTATGTTGCGCCAGCATTCTTCAGACCAAATGGCATCCTTGTATAACAAAAGGTCCCTTCCTCAGTGATGAAGGCTGTTTTTTCTTCATCATGAGGCGCCATTTGAATCTGATGATATCCTGAGTATGCATCCATGAAACTCATAATCTCGTAACCAGCTGTTGCATCTACTAATTGATCAATGCTTGGAAGTGGAAAACAGTCCTTAGGGGTCGCTGCATTGACATCCATGAAATCTACACACATGCGAGGTTCTCCTCCTGCCTTTTTAACCAATACCACGTTTGACAACCACGTAGGATAACTTATTTCGCAGACCCAATGGACCTTTTTGAGGGAGTCGACTTGTTTTTTGATAATCATGTTTTTTTCTCGCGCGAACTTCCTTTTCTTTTGTTGTACTGGAGCCTTAGTATGATCAATGTTTAACTTGTGTTGAATAACTTTAGGGCTTATCCCGGGCATGTCCTCCGGTTTCCATGCAAAGATATTTACATTTTTTTTGAGAAATGCAATTATAGAATTTCGTACTTTATCGGGAAGTGATGCATTGACCCTTAGGAATTTGGTTTCTTCTTTATCTCCAAGGGGTATGAGTTCATAGTCATCTGATAAGGCCGTCAAGATTGTTTTAGTAACCTTTGGGCCTTCTGACTTGTTTTTGCAAGGTAAGTTAAACTTTGATTGCTATTGAGCTTCGGCATTTTTCATAGTGGAGTGATAACAATTCCTAGCTCTTTCTTGTTCCCCTCTTATTTCCTTAATTCCCTCTTGAGTGGGGTATTTCAGCAGTTGATGATAAGTGGAAGGGACCGCCTTCATTTGATGTAACCAACTTCGTCCTAATATAACATTGTAGGAAGTTGGAGTGTTGAGTACAACAAAATTTGTAAAAATGATGGAACCGGCAACTGAGACAGGCAATCGTATTGTTCCTATTGACATGGTTGTGCTGCCATTGAATCCTACCAGGGGCATTTCCTTGCGAGTAATTTCATTGGGATTGATTCCCATATCTAAGAGTGTGGTGAGATACAACAGATCTGATGAGCTACCATTGTCTACTAAAACCCTTCTGACTTCACAATGAGCGATCTTCACAGTTATTAATAAGGGATCATCGTGTGGGGGTGGTGCTTCACTTTCTTCAAAACTTATTGGATAGACGATGCCTGATTCTCTTACTAAATAAGCTGGTCTGTTCACCTCACGCACCTCCCTAGCATACCTTTTCCTCGAGTTATGTGAGAAACCCGCCATAGTTGGACCTCCATGAATAGTGTGTATGACTCTCACATGGGCTGACTGTCCTTGTTTAGGGGGATCATTTCTGGTAGGGAGGTTATGCGAAAGTTCTGGATTAGAATTTTTCCGTTCTCTATTGAGTCCTGTTACACCATCTTCCACCAATTCACGCAACAGTCCTTTAGATAGAAGCTGCTCAATCTCCCACTTCAGGTGTCGACAATCATGTGTCCAATGTCCTGTGTCCTTATGAAAGGCACAGTATTTATTGGGGTTACGTTGGACTGCCTTCATTTGAGCTGGCCAACGGACTTGTTGAGTTTTCTCCATGTGACGAACCGCTTCACTTACTGAAACACGAAGAGGCGGTCCTCTGAAAGGGGATAAAGATCTTCCCCAAGTTTGGGTGTGCTGTGGTGATGCGTCACTGGGTCGAAACCTCGCAGAGTATGGTTTGATCCCTTGATATGGTCTCTTCGTATTGAACTTTCTGTCAGACAAGTGTTTTTCTTCATTTCTGGCTTTCGTGGTGGATGATTTTGTTGAAGTCATTTCTCTTTCCACGTTTACAAATTTGTGGGCTTCATCATATACTGCTTCCAATGACCTTGGAGTGATTTTTGTCAATTCAATGAAAAGCGTAGAACTTCTTTTCATTCCCATTCGGAAGACCTCTGTTGCCAAGGATTCAGGACAATCCATAATCTCAAGTTTTTCAATTTTAAAACGTTTGAGATAGGCTTCAATCGTTTCTAATGGTTCTTGCACTATCGTGAAGAGGTGATGAGCTTCTTTCCTGATAGGCTTGTTACTTGCGTAATTGGTGATGAATGTCTTTATAAATTCCCCAAAACTCGTGACGCTCCTTGGAATCAGACCATTGAACCACTTTTGAGCAGAATCTTGTAAGGTAGATGCAAAAATTTTACACATCATTGCATCCTTTTTCTCAACGGGAAGGCAAACTGGTGCCATTATAGTCTTAAACTGCATGACGTGAGAGACTGGATCTTTGGTCCCTCTATAGGCCGGGCACCGGGGAGAAGAGAATTTCTGAGGCGGCACAGTGTGTTCAATATGATCGAAAAAGGGAGAGACATTCAATTGATCACAGACTTTTTCAATATCGTACTGAGTCCGTCCAGTTCCCTGCTGCTTAATCCGCTCTTCCATTTTCTTCATCCGTTCTTCCCATTCTTGGTCTGTTTGTGAATTTGGACGAGGAATGCCAGGATTTATACATGGGATGATTTCTCGAGGAATTGAAGCGTGACGGGGAGGTGGATCCTGCACTCTGTGAGAACTCTCTGCATCATGATGCAACTCCTGTTCCTGGAGATCCAATCTAGGGTTGCGAGTACTCGCTAAATGATTCCTCAGCTTTTGGTTGTCTTCTTGACTTTGTAAAAAGGCTCGCTGCAACTCCAACAATTGTTGTTGTAAAACCAACAGTAGGGTATTATCTTCTGGATTGAGACGAGCTGATGGTTCAGTAGAGCCAGACTGCTCTTCAGATAAAACATGAGTTAGTTGATCATTAATTTGAATGGGTTCCTTAGTACGACCTAAACTTTCATTCAAAGCGCTGGGCATTTGGTCTTGCAACAATGGATTGTCGGGGTTGAGTCCCGTCATGACGAGGTATAACTGGTGAACTGATTCTCAAAGGGTGATCTAATTCTCTTAGTTATAAACTAATTTTAAGGTCTCAAACGAACATAGCAAGAGCTAAAAAGCTTGAAACCCCACAGTGGGCGCCAATTGTTTTTAAGAATTTATCACACTAGGAATCACTAGAACTCTCTCTGGAGCAAGTGCCTGGTGGGAGAGGATTCAAAGCACTATAAAAGAAGACATGGGGAGGTGTCGATCAATTCTTGGGGTTGGATGAGGAATTTAATGTATGACTAATTTTTACCATCTGATTACCAATATATATTGTTTAAGCAATATCATCAATGCCAACAGGGTAACAAATCAGTTTTTGAATATATTGATAAATTTCAAGAATTGAGAGCTATGAATGATTTGAGTGAAACGGAATCTCAGGAAGTACTTAGATTTGTTACAGGTCTTCGAGAACCCATTAGGAGCCAAGTGGAGGTGAGGAATGTAGATCATTTTCCAAAAGCAGTCACTATAGTCACCAGATATGAATCACAATATTTTAAATTTCCTAAATCTCCTTTCCATAAGAAAACTTTCACTGAATTTTCTTTTGATAAACCTTTTCTACCTACTACCAAATAGTACCTCACCTGATCCTCAAAATCAAAAAAGTACCATGACCCAAGCCACCAATCCAAAGACCACCTTCAAACCATCCTATCCTAATTAGAAAGCTAATCCTTATGCTAAACTTGGAATTTTTAAATGCTTCAAATGCAATCAGGCAGGACATAAATCCAGTGATTGCCTACTGAGAAAAATTGTGAATCTAGTTTAAGGATGGATGAGTTTGGTGAATACAGTTTTGAGGCTGAAGAAGGCAATTTTGAAGAGGTTGAGGTGGTTGAAGATGAAGGGGAGAGATTCAATGGTATCTTACAAATGATTTTGCTCACACCTAGAGTATCTAAAATACATAAAGACATGTGATATTTAGGACTAGGTGTACCATCCTCAAGAAGGTTTGTGATGTGATTGTTAATAGTGGGAGTAGTGAAAATGTTGTGTCAAGAAGTATTGTTAAATCTATGGGGTTGTCCACTGAGAAACATCCAAACCCTTACAAGGTTGGTTGGATCAAAAAAAGGAGTGAATCTAAAGTTATTGATACTTGCAAAGTTCCTTTGTTTATTGGAAAATTTTACCAAGATGAGGTTATTTGTGATGTTTTAGAAATGGATGCATGCCATAATCTCTTAGGGAGACCTTGGCAATTTGACAAGGACACAACACATAAAGGCAAAGAAAACACTTACTCTTTTATATGGCAAAATAAGAAGATAATTTTGGTACCCCAATCTGGTTGTAAATCTTAAACAACCAATACTACTAAGCATTCCCACTTCTAAAATATTCAGGGAATTAAAGAACAACCACAATGTGCTGACCTTGATGGTTAAGGAAATAGTTTCAACAGTGTCATGAACTCCCTTTAGAATTGAAGTTGTTACTTCAAGAGTTCAAGGATTTAGCTCCTGAAGAGTTACCCAATGAACTCCCACCCCCTCATAAACATACAACATCAATTTGATTTTATTCTAGGAGCTAGATTACCTAATCTACCTCACTATAGAATGATTCCACAAGAACAAGAAATCCTACAAAAGATTGTGGAAGAGCTGCTTACCAAAAGACTCATTACTGAGAGTCTCAGTCCATGTGCCGTTCCAGCCCTTTTGGTACCTAAAAAGGATGGAGATTATAGAATGTATTGACAGCAGGGCCATTAATAAGATTACGGTAAAGTACAGGTTTTCAATTCCAAGATTGGAAGATATGTGGACAAACTAAATGGTTCTACAATATTTTCCAAATTGGACTTGAGGAGTGGATATCACCAAATCAGGATTAGACCTGGAGATGAGTGGAAAACAGCCTTTAAGATTGAGGAAGGCCTTTATGAATGAAAGGTAATGCCCTTTGGACTTTGCAATGCTCCAAGCACCTTTATAAGGTTAATGAACCAGGTTTTAAAACTTTTTACTTATGATTTTGTAGTTGTTTACTTTAATGATATAATAATCTACAACAACAAAAGGAAGAACATTTGCATCACTTGATATTAGTTTTGGAAGGTTTGAGGGCCAACAAGCTGTTTTTAAACCTTAAAAAATGTGAGTTCTTAACTGACCAACTTATATTTTTGGGTTTTGTGACTAGTGCCAAGGGTGTTTCAGTGGATCCCAAAAAGGTCCAAGTCCAAGATTGAGGGAAATCAGCTGTGTATTCCAAGAACTTCCTTAAGGGAGCTCCTCATACAAGAATATCATGCCAATGGACTTCAAGCATACATGGGAAGGGACAAAACTCTAGCTTCCATTGAAAGTAAGTATTAGTGGCTACAATTAAAAAGAGATGCAGCCAGATTCATTGAGAGATGTCCTATTTTTTCAAGCAGCCAAGGTTCATTCTCAAAATTCTGGACTTTACTCTTCTCTTCCTATTCCTGAAAATATTTGGGAGGACCTTAGTATGGATTTTATTTTGGGACTTCCTAAGACTCCTAGGAATGTGGATTTAGTGATGGTGGTTGTGGATAGGTTCTCTAAAATGGTCCATTTTGTCGCTTGCAAAAATACTTTTGATGCTAGTCATGTGGTACACTTGTTTTTCAAAGAAATAGTTAAACTCCATGGCATTCCTAAGTCTATTGTGTCCGATAGAGATGTCAAGTTTACAAGTCATTTTTGGAAGGAATTATGGAAGCGTTTCGGAACTGTACTGAAGTTTAGTACCATATGTCACCCTTAGACCGATGGTCAAACTGAGGTAGTTAATCGTACTTTGGGAAACATGTTGCGATATATTTCTGGGGAGAGACCTAAACATTGGGATTTAGCATTATCATAAGCTGAATTTGCTATGAATAGCATGATCCACAGATCGACAGGCAAGACACCATTTGACATAGTATTTGTCAAAAGTCCTAACTTCACCACTGACATTACATTTTTACAAGTTTTCAAGAGTACCCAAGCAGTTAAAACTGCTGAGGACATTGTCAAAATGCTGGTTGATGTGAATGAACATTTACAATTATCCAAAAGTCAATACAAAGCTTATGTAGATAGGAAAAAGAGGCATAAAGAGTTTGAAGTGGGTGAACTTGTGATGGCTCATATGGGCAAGGGTAGGACTCCAACTGGAACTTATTCTAAGCTCCAAGACAGGAAACTAGGTCCCTTTCAAATCATCCACAAAATTGGTCCTAATGCTTATGTTTTGGAATTACCAGCTAACTTGCAAAATTTTCCTTAGGTCCCTTTCAAATCATCCACAAAATTGGTCCTAATGCTTATGTTTTGGAATTACTAGCTAAGTTGCAGATTTTTTCTTCTTTCAATGTCAAAGATTTATTCCTATACCAACCTCCTGATGATAGTATAGTGCACACTAAGACTATTGAAGATGATGAGACTCATCTTCCACAAGAGAAGGGCAATAACGCAGGGGCTTAATACCTTTTTACTCTTTATTACTATTATGTTTACTGTCGTTCTTTTAATTAGTTATTGTTGTTTTCTATTTTGCTGTACTAGCGATTTGGGTTTCATGTTAATTTTGTCAATTATGCCCAAAACTCAACGTTTTGAGTAACATAATTTGGTTACTAATAGGAGCAGAACAATCGAGTAGAGACAGTTTTAGAGATTGAGTCATTTTGTATTTTGCTTTGCTTTTCTTGTTTTGCAAGTTTATGAATACAATCAGGAATTAAATCATAGAATTCATTCCTTTCATCTCTAAGTTCTTATTCTGATCAATTAGTCTCTTCTCCACATAGTTTCAGTTCTGATTTCACCTTAATGTTGCACTTGGTGCCAGTAGAAATATTGCTAGTTTAACCGAATTGGGATCCATGAGTTTGAGTATTGAAGCGTCCTCCTTATATCTAGCAAAACTCCTATGTCCCTTATGCATAAAAACATCTTTAAGAGTTCCTATAAGTAATATCTGTCCTATTCTCTTGTTCATTTGTTCTTCACATAATAACAATCAAAATGAAACTCAAAGAATGCATCATTATTATTGGTGATTTTTTTTTTGCTAATGATTATTCTTTGTGATTTGTGATATAAAGTAGGTTTTAGCAATAGATGGATCATGAAATAAATTATTCAAATAAAACCTCTTATTGAAATGAATTAGGAAGAAAAGAACTTGGCCGAATATGAGCCATTTGTAATACAGGGTCAACAAACTCGACTTTCAAAGTTTAGATTTGATGGGCTTGATGTCATAAGATGTGAAGCACCAGAGTCAGGATGCCAAACAGAATCACATAGAAATTAAGTAGTAGCATATATATTTGAAACATTTTGTGAGCCAAAACAGGAAATTTTGACAAGTTGTCGAGCTTGAGTGTGGAAGACAAATTGATGTGTTTGAGAGAGATTTGGAATTTGTACTTCTTGTTGGGACTGCACTAATGATAGAGAAGCGTGTTGGGTTCGATGTGCTGAGTAAAGCGACAATTCAGACAAAGGTAAAAGTTTTAAATTGTAAAAATAGATTATAGGCTGATATGATTGAAAGGTATATAATGAATTGGGTTTGACAAACATTTTGATTTTGAGGATTATGCTGTGGTTGACCTTGCTGAATTACTAGTATGAAATTGTTGTTGAACCTATGCTAGTACCTCTCTTCATAATGACCAGTTTTGCTACTGATTTGGCATTGAGGTCTTGAACTAAAGAAGTACTGATGCGAACCGCTCGCCACGATTCCTATGACCTCCAAATCATACGGTTTGGCAACCACAAGAAATACGGACAGAAACCCGACACCAATATTAGCACGCAAATCCTACGAGAAAACCTAGACTTTGGTTGCACGAAAACTCACCTTAAACGAATGGATATTACGCACCATAAGCTAAGACGAGGTGAAACGCCACAAAGGGATTGCAAGCTCCTTTGATAAGTTTTGGTTGATAATGCACTTGGAGCCTTTGAGCTCTCAAACAAGAAAATTTGTATTTCTCTCAAATGTTTTAACAAAGTTAACATATTACAGCTGCTAGGGTTCATTTATACAAGAAATAAAACACTAAAAATGGGCAAAGCATCCTAGCCCTTGATTTGTAATCAATGGCCCAAAATTTACAATATTTGAGTCCCCGTCGCGGCGGCCAAATATCCATGCCGCGGCGCGCACGGTATGGGGCTGGTGTCAGCGCGCAGGTCTGGCGTCGTCTGTCGATGGGTGTCCGTGTCAGCGCGCAGGTCTGGCCTGTCAGCACACGCACGTCCACTCGTGCCGCAGCGTCCAAAATGCATGCCGTGGCGCGCACATGTTTTTGGTTCCAAGACAGAAACTCCTTCGCTGCGGCGTGCAATATCTGTGCCACGGCGCGCTAAGTTCGTCATTTCCCCCTTCAAAACAGAAACTCCCTCGCTGCGGCAGCTATATTTCCATGCCGCGGCGCAAGTCCTTTTGCTCCAAAATTACCTCCAACAGATTGGTTGATCTCCCACATGCTTCAAGCTCCAAGCTCATGCTCCCTTGGTCTTTAATTGACTCTCGGACCAGCCCATTTAGAGCCTCTTCGAGTTGTTTGGCTCTTGACCTCGTGATCGGCCCGTGTGGGATCCGTAGAGAATGTTGTGACGGAGGTTGTGACGGAGGATTCGTATCATTCCCTCCTTCTTGAAAAGGATTCGACCTCGAATCGCCACCTGCATAATCAAAAAGAGATAGATCAGCAACATTAAATGAGGCACTAACATTATACTCACCGGGAAGGTCAAGTTTGTAGGCGTTGTCGTTGATGCGCTCGATCACTTGGAACGGCCCATCTCCTCTTGGTTGAAGTTTTGACCTCCGCTTATCAGGAAAGCGTTCTTTTCTTAGGTGCACCCAAACCCAATCTCCGGGTTCAAAAATAACCTGTCGCCTTCCCTTGTTGGCTTTGAGGGCATTCTCCCTATTTTTCTTCTCAATGCGCTCACAAACCCTCTCATGCATCCTCTTAACCACCTCAGCCTTCCTTGCTCCTTCTAAATTAGTCCTTTCTAAAATAGGTAAAGGTAACAAGTCCATAGGGGTTAGTGGATTAAAACCATATACAATCTCAAACGGGGAGTGATCCGTGGTTGAGTGTACACTCCTATTGTATGCAAACTCAACAAAAGGTAAGCAATCTTCCCAGTTCTTCAAATTGTTTTTTAAGATGGCACGTAACAAAGTAGCCAACATGCGATTGACTACTTCCGTTTGGCCATCGATTTGGGGATGGCAAGTAGTAGAAAATAAAAGTTTTGTCTCCAACTTAGCCCACAAGGTTTTCCAAAAGTAGCTAAGCAACTTAACGTCCCTATCCGACACTATACTTTTAGGGACTCCATGGAGCCGCACAATTTCTTTGAAAAACAGATTGGCTATGTTAGTTGCATCATCAGTTTTGTGACACGCAATAAAGTGTGCCATTTTTGAAAACCTGTCAACAACTACAAAAATGGAGTCCTTTCCCCACTTAGAACTAGGCAATCCCAAAATAAAGTCCATGGTATATCCACCCACGGTGAGCAGGGCACCGGTAAGGGTGTATACAGTCCTTGAGGTAGGACTTTGGACTTCGCTTGCCTACATGTGATGCACCGAGAGCAAATTCTCTCTACATCACGCCTCATCCTGGGCCAAAAGAAATGTTCACGTAGAACATCCATAGTCTTGGCAACACCAAAGTGTCCCATTAGGCCTCCCCCATGGGCCTCTCTCACTAATAACTCTCTCATAGAGCAATTAGGTATGCACAAAAGATCTTCCCTAAACAGATACCCATCTAACATGTAAAATTTCTCAAAAGCAGATACTTGACACGCATTGTACAAAGCAGAAAACTCATCATCATCAGCATATATCTCTTTAATATACTCAAACCCTAATAATCTAGCACTTAGAGTAGAGAGTAAGGTATACCTCCTTGACAATGCATCTGCGACAAGATTTTCCTTACCTCGCTTATATTGAATAATATAAGGGAAGGTTTCAATGAATTCCATCCACCTCGCATGTCGTCGGTTCAACTTTCCTTGGCCCTTCAGATGCTTCAAGGATTCGTGATCCGTGTGGATAACGAACTCTTTCGGCCACAGGTAATGCTGCCAAGTTTCCAGAGTTTTAACCAAGGCGTAGAGCTCCTTGTCGTACGTTGGGTAGTTAAGGGACGCTCCACCAAGCTTTTCACTGAAATAGGCTATCGGTCGTTTTTCCTGCATCAAAACAGCCCCTATGCCTATACCTGATGCATCACACTCAACTTCAAAAGTTTTAGTAAAATCAGGTAAAGATAAAACAGGCGCAGTACACAACTTATCCTTCGACAGATTAAAAGCATTTTCTTGCTCCTTTTTCCATTTAAAACCCACTGTTTTCTTAATGACCTCAGTGAAAGGTGCGGCTATATTGCTAAAATTTCTAACGAATCTACGATAGAAATTAGCCAAGCCATGAAAACTACGTACCTCCGTAACAGTTTTAGGCGAGGGCCAATCCCTAATCGCCTTGACCTTCTCAAGGTCAACCTCTATACCTTTAGAGCTAACAACAAATCCCAAAAAGACTAACTTTTCCATGCAAAAATGACACTTGTTCAAATTGGCATAAAGTTTTTCATTTCTAAGCAATTCAAGCACACACCTTAAATGTATCACATGCTCTTCTAAGTTTTTACTATAAATGATGATATCATCAAAGTAAACAACTACAAATTTCTCAATATAGGCACGCAACACATGATTCATAAGTCTCATAAAGGTGCTAGGGGCGTTAGCTAGCCCAAACGGCATGACCAACCATTCATACAGTCCGTATTTAGTTTTGAAAGCAGTTTTCCATTCATCACCCTCTTTCATCCTAATTTGATGATAACCACTTTTCAAATCAATTTTGGAAAATATGCAAGCACCATGTAATTCATCAAGCATGTCATCTAGCCTAGGAATAGGATGTCGATATTTTACCGTAATATTATTGATTGCTCGACAATCAACGCACATTCAGCTGGATCCATCCTTCTTAGGCACTAGCAACACTGGTACCGCACACGGACTCATGCTTTCTTTCACTTGCCCCTTGGACAAGAACTCTTCAACTTGTCGTTGAATCTCCCTAGTGTCTTTCGGGTTGGTTCTATAAGTGGGTCAGTTCGGAAGCGATGCACCCGGAATAAGATCAATTTGATGCTCGATCCCCCGAATTGGCGGCACTCCATCCGGAATCTCTTCTGGGAACACATCATCAAATTCCTGCAACAAAGAAACAGTTTCACTTGGCAAAGGTTTGTCAAGCTTGTTAGATGAAAAATTGACCTCCTTGTACAAGAGTACAAGTACGGATCGTTTTGCCAAAATGGCTCGTTTCAAATCACGTTCCTTTGCATAAAAATTTGTTTTCCTTTTTTCCAATGCTTCCTCCTTCTCCTCCCCTTCCTTCTTCCCCTTTTCCTTACTCATCCTTACTTGGTCCTCAAAGACTTGTCTTGGAGTCAAGGGTAATAGGGTGATCTTCTTCCCCTCCTTCTCAAACGAGTACTTATTCTTGAACCCGTTATGAGTGACCTTCCTGTCATATTGCCAAGGTCTACCCAGCAATATATGTCCGGCTTGCATAGGCACCACATCACACATGACTTCGTCCTTATATTTCCCAATTGAGAAGGACACTAGCACTTGCTTACTAACTTTCACTTCCCCACTATCATTCAACCATTGTAATCTGTAGGGCTTCGGGTGTTTAAGTGTTAGTAACCCTAGCTTCTCTACTAAGGTAGTGCTAGCCACGTTGGTGCAACTTCTACCATCTATGATCACATTACACACCTTGGAGTTCACATGGCACTTTGTGTGAAAGATGTTTTCCCTTTGCAACTCCACATCATCATCCTTGTGTTGGATGCTCAAAGATCTCATTATAACTAAGGCCTCTCCTTCAACCGGTCCAATTTCTTCCTCACTAGCTTCCTCTAGTGGGGGCATCTCCTCCTCCTCACTATCTTCCTCAGATTCAATATCTCCATTTGCCAAGGCAATCATGGTTTTCTTATTAGGACATTGATGAGCAATGTGTCCTCGTCCAAGACACCGAAAACATACAATCTCTCGGTTCTTAATTGGAACCTCAACATTGGCCTTTCCTTTGCCTACTTCCACTTCCTTGCCTTTGTAAGATTCAATCATAGGCTTGGAGCTAGTCTCCCCTTCCTTCTTCCAGTTGGTCTTCCATGGTGAGGTAAGGTTCAGTTTTGGTACCGGGAAAGTGGGAACATAGAACTACTCCTCCTCTTCAATTGTCTCTCCACCTTAATTGCCATTTGCACCATGTCCTCCAACTCCACATAATGATGCAATTCCACCATGTTGGCAATGTTGGTGTTCAACCCACTTATAAACCGAGCCATGGTTGCTTCTCTATCCTCTTCCACATTTGCCTTTACCATGGTCATCTCCATTTCTTTGAAGTATTCATCCACCGTTCGGGACCCTTGGTTAAGCCTTTAAAGCTTCTGATAGAGTTCCCGATAATAATGACTCGGGACGAACCATTTTCTCATGACAGTCTTCATCTCCCTCCAACTATCAATGGCTCTCTCACCACTCCTCCTCCTAAGGACCACTAGTTGATCCCACCAATTCAAGGCGTAATCACTAAACTCGATTACCGCCAACTTCACCTTCTTTTCCTCAGAGTAGTTATGACACTCAAAGACATGTTCTACCTTCTTCTCCCATTCCAAGTATAGCTCCGGGTCATTCTTGCCTTGGAATGTCGGCATCTTAATCTTTATGTTGCCCAAATTTTGATCAACCCCGTCAAAGGGTCAGGGTAGGGGCCTCCACATACCACCCCGTCCATTTCTTCCTCCTCCATGCCCATTCCTACCACCATAGGGCATCCTCCTATCTTCATCTTCATACTCTTCTTCCCAATTCTCTTCATCCAACTCCTCCTCCACTAAAGGCCTTCTATTAGGTCTCCTAACTTCCGGAGCCTCTTGGGGTGCGCGTTATTGTAGGGTGGCGATTGTAGCCTCTTGTCTTTCTACCCGATCACTTAGGTTTACCATGATGGCATTCATCCGTTCCATGGATTGTTGCAATGCTCGCAACAAAAATGCGGTATCCGGGCGTTCCTCTGGACTATTCCTATCAGACATTTTCACAACAACTTTCGCAAGCAGAGAATTAGTTAATCAAATTAAGAATTGAGAATTTACTTCTTTACCTCACGTGTTTGATTGCTCAAGCACTCCTCGTCCTTTAACAAACCAAAACCTCAAGAAATTTTCCAACCACCAATAGTGTTTCACACACGCTCAAGTAGTTTGTAATATCCAATTAAGGTTAAAACAAGAAACTAACTCAAAGTGTTTGGCAAACTCTAACTCAATGAAAAGAATATTTCTTTCAAGCAATACAATTCAAACTCGTGAAAAAAAAAATTAACGAGTATAAAACGAGAATTTGTAAAATCTTCCTCGGGCTTCAAATTTTCTTCCTTTTTTTTTTATATGATTTCCGAATTCATAAGCTCCCTTTTTTTTTTTTTTACTTTCAGAAATTTCAACACGAACAACTTACGAGAGTTTAGTAAAATGACCAAATTGCCCCTTACTTAACGAGCAAGTTTTTAGAAAAATTTTTCAACATGAAAAAATTTCCACACAACCCACAATTTCAGGAAAAACAACACACAATTCTGAAATTCTCAACAACAATCAGAAATTGGCAGATTTAAGAAGAAACATCCAAGAACAACAACAACAATTCAGAAATAATTCCAGGAACACAAACACAATCAGAATTTTGAAAGAACAACAAGAAAAATTATGGAAAATGAAGAACAACACAGAATTTGAAGAAAAGTGCACAAAATTTTTTTTTTTTTTAAGACGAAAGCAACAAGACAAAGGGATAGGAATCTAGAGTCACAACCTAGGCTTTGATACCAAATGATGCGAACCGCTCGCCACGATTCCTATGACCTCCAAATCACGCGGTTTGGCAACCACAAGAAATACGGACAGAAACTCGACACCAATATTAGCACGCAAATCCTACGAGAAAACCTAGACTTTGGTTGCACGAAAACTCACCTTAAACGAATGGATATTACGCACCACAAGTTAAGACGAGGTGAAACGCCACAAAGGGATTGCAAGCTCCTTTGATAAGTTTCGGTTGATAATGCACTTGGAGCCTTTGAGCTCTCAAACAAGAAAATTTGTATTTCTCTCAAATGTTTTAACAAAGTTAACATATTACAGCTGTTAGGGTTCATTTATACAAGAAATAAAACACTAAAAACGGGCAAAGCATCCTAGCCCTTGATTTGTAATCAATGGCCCAAAATTTACAATATTTGAGTCCCCGCTGCGGCGGCCAAATATCCATGCTGCGGCGCGCACGGTATGGGGCTGGTGTCAGCACGCAGGTCTGGCGTCATCTGTGGATGGGTGTCCGTGTCAGCACGCAGGTCTGGCCTGTCAGCACACGCACGTCCACTCGTGCCGCGGCGCCCAAAATGCATGCCGTGGCGCGCACATGTTTTTGGTTCCAAGACAAAAACTCCTTCGCTGCGGCGTGCAATATCTGTGCCGCGGCGCGCCAAGTTCGTCATTTCCCCCTTCAAAACAGAAACTCCCTCGCCGCGGCGTGCAATATCTGTGCCGCGGCGCGCCAAGTTCGTCATTTCCCCCTTCAAAACAGAAACTCCCTCGCCGCGGCGGCTATATTTCCATGCCGCGGCGCAAGTCCTTTTGCTCCAAAATTGCCTCCAACAGATTGGTTGATCTCCCACATGCTTCAAGCTCCAAGCTCATGCTCCCTTGGTCTTTAATTGACTCTCGGACCAGCCCATTTAGAGCCTCTTCGAGTTGTTTGGCTCTTGACCTCGTGATCGGCCCGTGTGGGATCCGTAGAGGATGTTGTGACGGAGGATTCGTATCAAGTACCTTCCTATGTTAAGTCTTGAGAGTAATGATTGTGCTTGTGAAGTTTGATCAAGTGTGTTGAGGGTAAAATTGGGGTCTAAAGGTTGGTTTTTCAACATGATTTTTAGTGAGAAAGGAAGTGAATTTAGGAAGGCTAGATCTTGAATGGCAAGATTTGCAAAAGGCGGCATAGAAATTACGATATTTGTTCTCTCTCTCCTCTCATGACTTATTTGTGTGTTACTTGTTGAAGTGAAACACCTCTTCCTTGCACATTAGCAACAAATAAGTCACATTCAACGGATACACACACCATTAAGAATGGTTATAATTTGATCTTCCTCTGACACATAACTCCCACTTAATATCAAGTGTGAAGAGAGAGAGAGTTTTCTGCACAAATTTACTGATTCACATGCTCCCTATGATTCTTGCTCTTAGAGATAGCTAATATGAAATGGTGTAAAATAAAGAGACGATAATGATCTAAAATATGGTTTACCTAGATTAGCTATTATCTTTAGGTTTTTATCATTTATTTAAATTTAAATTTTATGTTAATCATTAAGTTTCTATTAATTAACTAATTATTATTTACTTTGTTACTTTTATCAATTGTAATGCAAAATCATAGTTTGAATATGAATTGATTATCACCCCAATTTTTCTAATTTTTTTCTTTTCTTTTTGTATTCGTAAAGTCCCTAATTCCTTTTTTGTCTATTATTTCTTTTCCTTCGTCCTTTCTCTCTCCTATTTTTGTAATATGTTGTACAACATGAACATATTAACAATTCCCTATTTTTGTTCCCAATGAACATTCCTCTGAAGCAGTGATAAAACCTTCTCTGAGAATGTAACTAACCTTCAATTCCCATGTACTTTGTATTTAATTTCTACTAAATCAAGAGGTATATACCAAAAAAAAAAAAAAACCTTAAAACAATAGTTTCAAAGTGTATAAGACTCGTTACTCCACTCATACATAGTCACATATTCCAATCAGATACTAAAAACAGCTTGTTGGAGTCAAAAACTCAATTTCTTTAGTAACAATTTCATTCAGCATCTCTTCTAAAACGGTGTCTCCAATCTCTAAAACGACATCCCTTTTTTGTTGGTCAAAGTCGTTCCATTCATCATTTGAATCAGAATAATCAAAACTCAATAAATTAGTGATGTTTGTCTCATCACCAGATTGTTTAACCCATTTGTTCATTCTTTCTGAGAGGAGCTTACCAATCTCTTCAGCTCCTAAAAATTCTTTGAAGTGAAGTTCATCTCTGATCTCTTTCCTTGCATGGGTTTCCACCAATTCTCTCAAATAATCAAACAAAAGCTGTCTTGTCTGTTCTAGCATTCTTTTTGACTTGAGAAACTGACAAGAACAAGTATTTGATTTGAAAAACTCTGAAGGTGTTGTTTGCTTTTTTGCGGCAGAGAGAAAATATAGTTCCCGAATTGAAGCTGATAGTATTGAGTCATCATCATCTGTAGCTTTGGTGGGAACAAAACCAATAGGAGTTATTTGATTCTCTTGTTCAGCATTGTGCTCTGCTACATTGAATGCATATTTACATATTCCAATCAGCAAGTTATTTAGGAAAGAAGAGGAAAGCAAAACTAATTATGGAAAAGAGTATAAAATAAAAATTTCTATAGTATTTTGGGCGTTTGCAAATATACTCAAATCTTTCCATATTTAAAAATATAATCCAAACTTAATTTTATATATAAAAAAAAAAAAAAAAATACTTGAGCTTTTGTTTTCTACTCAACGGTATCCAAAGATAATTTTTTTAACCACTAATGAAGTATTTTTTTTTCTAAGCTTAATTAACACGTAAAAAAATTTAATATGTATTACGTAAGCTAATTAGTACTAATTAAAGTTTTCATGTCACTTATTAACATGTGAAAAAATTTAACATGTGTCACATTAAGTAATTAACAGTAACTAAAATTTAATCACTAAAAGATAATTATGTATAAACAAGATAAAAATTTGAGTGTTTTTGTGTAGAGGGAAAAAGTCCAAAGCACCTTCGTGTAGAGAAAAAAAAGTGTACAAAAACCAAAATTTAGGTATCTCAAAAATTGTATTTTCTTAAAAAAAAAAAAAAAAAAAATGTCTCAAACGTGAAGTTCAATATTGTATATGTGTCCTTTTCGTCAATTCCATTAACAAAATTTACTGCAGATATGTAATTTAATCAAAATTCGCTAAGAAAATAACGTCACATATGTGATTTAATTAAACTCTGACGATATATATTTGTAAATCTCTGGTACTTTGAGAAAAGGAAAAAACGTTAGTTTGCCATATGGAAAAAGAGATATTGAATAACTAAGAATGAGGGAAACCTTCAATAGAATGTATATCTTCTTTTACTGAAGTGAGTTTGTATTGCTGATTGTGGTCTGTGATTCTCTGTCCTTGCCTCTGTTCTGCACCAACCTGATATTGACCCTTCTATTTATCACAATATAGTTTAATAGATATTTTTTTAAAATTAAGTTTGTTTAGAAAAATTAGATCAATATATCAAATTTCGTATCGTAAAATCCAATGATTAAAAAAATATAAAGTAGGAACCATTTTAATTCTCTTCATTCTTTTACTTTCGTGATAATATCATAATAATGGTTGGATCTATTGCTTCTAAACTAATGAATAATTTTTTTTAATAAGTGTTAGTTACACCTTTTTTTCTAGATTTATCCTAAATTGGAATATTCCCACACTTATATTTATGACACAACTGCTTCACCTAAACTAAAATGAAGAACACAAATAACAGGTTATCCCATACTAAAACAAAAATTTAAAATTTAACTTTTTCATTAATCTTCAAACTTTGAGCAGATTTATATAGATTCATAAACTTTTAAACCATACAACTTAATCTCAAATTTTTAAAATTTTATATATAGATTCTAAAATTTTAAATTTTACAGTTTAGTTCTCAAATTTTTAAAAATTTATACATTGTTCCTAACTTGGCTACTAAAATACATATTTGTGAATCAAAATTTAAGACTTACATATAAAATTTAAAAAATTTGAGACTAAATCATATAATTTAAAATTTCAGATAATTTTTTGTGAATTTTTAAAAATTTAAGGACCAAATCATATATTTTAAAGTTTGGGACATGAATTTAATTATGATTCAATTGCATAGCATAACTCATTCATACATAAAATTTCTTTTTTAACTTTGTTCAGGATAAAAAAAAAATACATTTTTATTTTTCTTACAAACGTTTAAAAACATATTTTTATAGCGTAATAAATATTTATTTTTTAACATTGTAAACGAATGAACATATAATTTTTTTAATCGAGAATAAATAAAAATAAAATCAATTAAATAAGTTTGTCATATGTACACCTACGGGTTTAATTAAAGCTCAGGCACTAATGAACATACATTAGTTTATTCAAAATGAAGATTAGAATACGAAAATATATGAAAAGGATAGCTAGGAAATTAGGTTTTGTACCTTGTTCTCTTTGATTTTGTTGAATTCCAAAGGTAGGAAACTAATTTCTGTAGATAAGGAGTGATGTATTTTTGATGAAGTTTGTGTTTCATCTTTATCATTCTCAGAACATGAGTTATACACTGTTGTAGAGCTAGCTGAGGAAAATCTATATAATTCTCCAACTACTTGTAGGCTATTATTGTTCCTTTCAATCTTATTGACTTCAAACGACTCTACCTCTTTGTCATCAGAAACATTCTTATTACTCTGCCTCTCTTTCTTGCAAACAAGCTTCTTATAAACAGCTTTTAGTAATTTTGAACAACAAGAAGTGCACTTGTTTAACCCACTAGTTGCTGATCTTCCCAAGAACTCACTTGAATTGCCATTAGAGCACTTAAAACTAACCACTGAATCTGAAATTGCTGTCTTTCTCAAGTACCCATGATTTTCAATCAAGTACGTGTCTAGAGTGAAGGGCTCTTGTTGTTCTTTAAGAAGTTCTGCAAGTTGTTTTGGTGGTTTTGTTATAGTGGAACAAGACATTTGCAACTTGTTTGAGTTAATTGGTAAATTGCATATGTGTGTCTCAGTTTGGGACTGAACAAAAGCTGAACTGTGAAGGAAGATTGGAGTATTTATTGAGGCTTTTAGAGAGAGTCCAGACAATCTCAAGGTTCCTTGTATTTTAAATATGTTTTAGGTGGTTAGGTCTTGGATTGGTCTTGGGAGTACTTTTTAATCCTTTGTTTTCAATTCTAGTTGTGCCTTGTTTGTATGATAGATCTGACTTTGGCTCATTTTTCCTCTCTCTCTCGTATTGAAGTCAATAAAATGGTCCCAAATAAACTTTGTATTCTTTGTGATAGGTACATATAACAAGTAGGGTAGGAACAGAGCAAATTGAGTAAAGTTATTTTTGGATAGATATGGTTGGGTTTTGGTTTCCTAACACAACCCACATGATTTTTTTTTTCGTGAATTATATATATATATATATATATATATATACACGGAAAAAAAAATGTATGAAAAGGACAACAATCATCCGCTAACTATAATTAAAGTGTATAAAATTGACTATTTTTTGAAGTTTATTAATTATTAAAAAATAATAAAAAATTCAAAATTTTAGAAAACGCAAGAATTTTTTAGGCATGCCTCTATTCCTATCCTACTTGTTATGTACGCATGAACAAAATTCAGTGGCATGCCACATACCACCCTCATCCAAAAAAAAAAATCCTACATTCAGGACATAAGGATGGTAAATGTTATTTTTATTGTCAGGATTTATTTTGTTATTTTCCTTTATATATCTATATTTATTAATTAAAAATATGTGTATTATATGTAAATTATTTTATTTATTTTATTATTATTTTTTAATTTTTACAATATATTTAAAATAAATATAAAATTAATTTTCTTATTCTTTCAAATTAGTTATAAAAATAAAATAATAATTAAAATTCTTATTAGATGTGATAACTATCATATGATTATAATTCTTATTTGATATAATTTTTATTTTCTTATCATGTTTAGTGTCAAATAATGTGATAATTGATTCTAAAAGGACAACTAATGTTAATAACTTAAAATATAGAGATAACTTTGTCTAAAAAATATTATGCGTGAATTAAAATTTTATATGTAGTGTAGATATAATGTTAAAATTTCTGAGTAAATGGTAATTTTCTATACAAATATATAATAAATTAGTTTTTAGGACTTGTACTCCAATTTTCATGTTCTTGTTTTTTACGAGTTGAAGAATTCAAAACTTTCCATTTTCAGGTAAAGTTAAACATTTACGTGCATGTTAAGTTGGTATATATATGCGCTTAATTTTATACTTAAAAGTTAAAACTATCTTAATAAAGGGTTTTTTTTTTTTTTTTTTTTTAAGTAAAGTTTCCCTATTGAGCGAGAACTCTCAAAATTCATTTTTGGAGAGTAAATAAAATTTTTACTACCAAATTTTTTGAATTGTTAAGAAAGTACCATTAAACTTTAATTTGTTACTTTCATACCATTAAATTTTATAAATGTTACAAAAATATTATCGAACTTTTTTTGTTATTTTCATATCATTAAACTTTGCAAAATGTTACAAAAATATCATTTGTGTCAATTGAGAATTTACGGCAAGTTATACGTACATTGAATGTATTTTTGTAACATTTGTAAAGTTTAATTGTATGAAAGTAACAAAAAAAAAGTTCGATAATATTTTTGTAACATTTGTAAAGTTCAATAGTATAAAAGTAATAAATTAAAGTTCGATAATATATTTTTAATAATAAAAAAAGAAATCGGTAGTCAAAAAAACTATATACTCATTTTTGGCTGGCAATCAGCAGTCCAGCATGAGCCGCCAGCTACTGCATGTTTTTTTTTTTCTTCATATTTTTGAGCGCCCTTGTGAGGCGCCATCCCATGTTTGCAATTTGATTTTTTAAAACTTATTTTGACAAGGTGTTTTATTTCCTTAGTAAATCACTGGGTTCGAGTTTAATAAGGTTTTCAAACCCAAATGCAAACCAATTAGGTTTCTAATTGTTGAATCCTATATAAGGGCACACTTTGCCTCTTCACCCACACAATTTATAAGCACACAAAAATTGCACTTTTCTCTCTTGTTTGAATTATACATTTTGTTTCGTTATTTTCAAGATAGTTTCTTCATGCTTAAGATTTTTTAGGCTTGCATTAATTTAACATATTTTAAAATAATATGTATATAATTTATATAATTAATGTGTTATTTTAAAATTTTAGGCGACATTTAAAGTCATTCAATCATATCATTCATGGGCACACATATATTATCGTAGCAACTACCTAATTGCAATGTTTTAGCAAAAAGCAGGAATCTAATTAATTTGTTTGTTAATGATATTAATTTCTCATGACAAACATTGTTTATTCTAAATTACACAATTCAATGAATTAGTTCTGTCTTGATGATGCCAAAATCACGGAGTACCTAACAATTTACATCCTCAACACTCCTAATTAGATTTTTTTTTTTTTTTTTTTCTGTCAATTTTAGTTTTTTTTTAGGTTCAAACCATATTTAAAAAAAAAAAAAAAAAAAACGTAGTATTATCATAACATGAGAAAACTTCAATCAAGAAGTTCAGATTTTATTGATTCTCCACATGTGATGGTCTCATAGAAACAAAAACAAGACGCACAATTGCAGTTCAGTATATATATATATATATATTTTTTCACAATTTAATATTCTAATAATGGGGCACATAATTACGATGGTATATATATATATATATATATATATATTCACAATTTAATAGTCTAATAATGGGGCACATAATTAGGATGGCATATGGTATGAGCCTCAATTTCTATCACAATCTAATCGATATCTCTAATTAAAGTTTATAAAGCATTTATGATACCCCTTCACTTTGGGCCCTCTCTACACTTTTGGGGCTCATAATACTTTTTCAAAATTTTTAGCCAATTTCTAAAATTATAATTTCTCCCCTTGAGTTTCCTTAAATAACAAAGTAATTTTTTTAATTGCAGTTTGAGATTTATATAGCAAACTTTTGCACTTCTAAACATTTTTTATATAAATAGCAAGATATATATATATCCTAATTTTTGTCTTCCATATAATTTACATATTTTCATTGGAAAAATGGTAGCACAAATCTGCTACATTTGACAAAGTATACTTTAAATTCGTACATATTTAGAGGAACAGCACAAGTCCACTATCTTTACGAAAAGAGTCGCAAAAGTCCATTTTGTAGAGATAATAAACTTATATTGCCCCTACAAAAAGGGCAGTAGAAGTTCATTATTTTTACAAAATGAATTTATGTAACCTTTTTCTAAAGGTAATGGATTTATACTGCCCTAAGATACGAGTCTAAAGTATAGTTTTGTCAAAGGTAATGGACTTTGCTATTAAATGTTATTTATACTATGTAATATTTCTAGTATCTATTTTTTTTTTTTTTATATAGTTTGATTTTTTTACATGTTTATTATAATTTACATTGTTTAATTACTCTAATTTTCTTTGTTATTTTGCATGGATATTAAATTATATTATTTAGTCTTATTACAATTTAATTTACATATTTTTTAATTTTTATTTAAATTAGATAAAATACACATTTGACATATAATACTATTGATTTAATATTCAAAATCACGAAAATTTGTTAATTTCTGCAACATTTATCACAAATTTTTTTATATTATTTTGCACTAACTCCATTCAAGAAATTATCCATTTTCATTATTGTCATTTACACAGTGTCAAATCGTCTATTTTTTACTATTAAATGTACTAGTGATGCGCTCCCTAAACTTATATCATAGCTACGTCCCTAGGTGCTTCCAACAAGCCTTGTTGCAAAGGCTTTGCTTTATGACAGTTTGAAAATCATTGTAAGACCTTAAACTTCAAAACAAACTGTAAGGTTTATAATGTCACTTACAATTAGTTAATATTTTACATCCGCTAACTGGCCTTACAACTAGAGGTAGCTTATATTTTCAGAGCTTCCACGGGTGAAAATTTTCGTATCAATATTGGACCTTTTGATACTTCAATTTTATTATATGTGCTCCATCTAATAATTTATTGGTAAGATGAAACCCCTTACTTATTTCAAGTCACACTTCAAATTACTACGTGACCTAAAAAAGTAAATGAAAATTTTAATTTCAAATCGATATCATTAAAAATTTTAAGATATTTATGAAAATTTACATTAAAATATGGAAAATTCAAATGAAACTATATGCTCAATTATTTTAATTGATAATGAAAGTTTATATTTACTTCATATGTAAATTATATGTTATAAAGAAATATGTAAAATATAACTAAATTATAAGGCGTTTTCACGAACTATATAGCATGCATAATATGACACAAAATATACTCTAACATAATAAGTATCTTAATTAGTTGCAAAACAAATTCTTTGAAGTCTTAAATCACACTTATTACATTACATAATATCATTAGAAATAAAGAATGCATTTGAACCTTAAAATAATTTAATATAAAGATAACCTTTCAGTAGGTTGAGTTTAATAATTAAATATTTAGAATTAATAAAAAATTAAATATTAGATCATTAAATTCATAGAAATGGAACATATACACACACACACACACGAGTGCTATCAAACTTACATGTAGACACGCTCATTCAAGAGGAAGTACACCTGCATAACAAGTCTGAATCCTTTGAGTATCTTCTTCTAAATCATAATTATGAACCATTTGTTTTTTCTGATACATTTAATGTTTCTTTTATTTTTTATAATAAGTAGGATAAACAACAAAGATATTGGCAATCACGCTTTGAGGAATTGCTAAGTGAAAGAGAGAAGTCAAAACCCTCGACATAATAGATGCCAAAAGTTGAATTTTCTCTACTACTCAAAGGTTGAAAATATTCATTCTTTGATTCAAGTGATACTTTTCTTGTTATTATATCTTCTAAACTTAGTGTTGAACAAGAAGAAAAATTGATAATATGTTACAAGAATATAAAAATACACTAAGTTGGACTATAGCATACATAAAATGTATTTATCCATTAATTTGTTCTCATAGAATAAATTTAGAGGAGAAGCTAACCCTCAAAGAGACCACCAAAGTTGATTATAAGTTTATTTGTTATTATAAGAAAGTGCTTGTGTTATATTATTGTTTAAGGTAAGTAATATTTTATAAATATATATTATCTAGGTCTTAAGTTCCCTATGAACATTTGAGCATTATTTGACATATGCATTATTTCATGTATGTCATCACAAGTATAAGTTTTATAAAAGCTTTTCATTCATATAAAGTCTTTCAAATAAAGAAGATCTTTGTAAGCAAAGTTTTCAAGTAAGCATATGTTTCTATAAGATGCCTGAATCATTTAAATATAAATTAAGTGAATTGAAGCAACACGATATGAGAAGTCATGAAAAGTTTAAGGATCGTATGTGGGATGTGTCTTTTATGTAAGTATGAGTACTCGAAGACATAAGAGTCCTTACCGTGAGTTTGGATACATTTGTGCATGTGCGTATGATACGAAATTTCAGTTTGTTTCAAACTATTATAACATTCACTTGCACAAGCCTTTTGATACGTGCTAATCGTCGACATGTGATTTAATATATATATATATATATATATATATATGAGATAGGATTAGGGGATACAATTTATTACCTAATTTTTTAAGCCACTAATTTTTAGGACAATAAATTTCTCTCATTTTCTCTCTCATACTCTTTAAATCTCAATCGTGAAAAAATAGTAGTGTAAAAAATTATGTAATAAATAGGAGCTAGTGAACCTCTCTCTCTCATGTATATATATCTATATCTATTCTAAATGAGAGAGTTTGGCTTTGAATGGCAAAAAAACTAAAATGTCTCTCATATTTATACTTGGACAATGTACCCTTAATATCCTATGTAACTAGCACAAGAAATGACTAAAATACCCACAAACAAACGCATTAATATTTGTTTTAAAAAACCACTTTTTATAAAGTCAATACTAAACAAATAAACGCATGAATATTTATTATAAACATTTGTTTTAGATCCCCGACCTCATGATTAAATCCCCCACCTCTATTAAAACAAAACGTATTAATATTTATTAAAACAAAACACATTAATATTTATTTATTAAAATGCATGAATATATATAATACCCACGTACTAATAGAGCCATTTATTTAATTTATAGTACAAGAAAAGAAAGAAAAAAAATAGTAAATACATCATCCATATTGTGCATACCTTAAGAGTTGAAAGTATTTTAATAGTCAATATTACTTTTCTTTTCTTATTATATTATAAAGAAGAAAAATATTAGAGATAAATTTCATATATTATATTTTGATGTCATTAAATGGCTATATAATGGGACCGAAATAATTAAGTTTTTTAACACTTTTAATTTTAACATTCATAATTAATAAGTTATTAAAAACTAAAATTTGATAGCAGTAAATTTTAATTAGTACGTTACATTAATAAGGACAGTTTTTTAAATTGTGAATTTTTAAATTTATGAGTATGTACTGATTAAAAAAAATTATAAGTAATAATCAATGTTATTTATAGTCAGTTTTCCTATAAAAGCATAAGGTTCTAGAATTGAGAGGATGGCTTGCAATAATAAATATTTCAATTAATATTGATAAAACTTCAACCAACATTTGTTTCAAATCTCCCACCTCCTAACTAAGGTAATATATAGACATTCATATATACCATTATCAACAACAAATTTACTAAACTTTTGGAAAGAAACTATTCTACCAAATCTTAAGCATACAAATTCAAATCATTCAAATTATTAAATTGGCATTTACATTTGTATCTTACATTGTCAATTTATTTGGCTGTTATAATGTTTATATGTGTTTGGGCACCCTCCTCCTTTGAGCTAACTTTTGGGAGTGAGACCCAGCCTATTTAACATAGTACTAGAACAAAGTTGTTAATTTGCAGGTAATGTGGTAATGTGGAAGTGAGACCCAACCCATTTAACACAAATAATGCAGCTATTTTTTTTATTCTTACACTCACTATTATTATTATTGTTGTTGTTGTTATTAGATTCAAATCATTCAAATAATACAATTCTTATTCTTATACTTATTATTATTATTAACTCTTAACCATTCAAACCCATTCCACAAAATCTAAAGCATACAAATTCAAATATACAATTCTTATTTTTATTCTTATTACAATACAAATTGAAACTCATTTAAATCTATTTTTACTCTCATATCATATAAATTCAAATCATTCAAATAATATAAGTCTTATTTTTATAATAGTCGTCGTCATTATTATTATTGTTATTACTATTCATCACTAACATTATTGAAACCTCATCTTTTTTTGTTCAACATTTTTTATATAATCTAAATTTTCATAATTATTTGTTTATTTGCGGTCAATAATGAAATCCTTATAGAGATAAAATTATAGATAGCATATATCTTCATTTTGAAAGTATACTAGATTATTATTATTATTATGATTATTGTTAAAAAAAATTATCTATATTTATCCAACATTTTTATATAATCTAATTTAACACACTATTATATTATATATTAATTTAATATTTTTTATACCTAATCATAACATGAGTCATAATAAAATATAAAAAAAATATTAATTTCAATTATTCAAATAATAAATTTCATACATAAAATATTATTTTTTGTGAATAAAAAAGTTATGAATTTTATTTTTATACTCATTATTATCATCATCATCATCATCATTATTGAAAGTTTTTCAATGGCTAGACATACAATCACGTGTAAAAATAAAGTACAAAATTAAGAAATAACACACGAGATTTTTAAGTGGAAATAACCTAGGTCACAACAATGACTTAAGAGGAAAATCATCGATTTACCGAACCACCTAACTATTCACTATAAAAATTAATGTTTGAATTATAAGGCTCGGTCTTAAACTACCCTTTACAAATAATGCCCCTATGTAATTTACTTACAAGCCGTCGCTCCTTTCACTGTCTCCAATAGCAAGGTGTCTAGATCTGGATCAACGTTCTGATATACTTGAGTCACACAAGCTCAATCGAACTCGTCAACTTTGGTAATTTTAAGTCACAATAAATACCGAACACTTTACTAAATGTACCTGAAACGTTAGCACAAATAACACAAGTGTAAAGTATGTCCTAGAGTAGATTCAACAATAAAAAACTTGAACTAGTAGATTCAATAGCATACGATGTAAAAAAAATAAATCAACTAACAAAACTCTAGAACCAAACATGAAAAGCTCAATATCATGAAAGAGATAATA
The DNA here is from genome assembly GCA_029378325.1 of Elaeagnus macrophylla. Taxonomy (NCBI): domain Eukaryota; kingdom Viridiplantae; phylum Streptophyta; class Magnoliopsida; order Rosales; family Elaeagnaceae; genus Elaeagnus; species Elaeagnus macrophylla. Next base: position 5,772,228 of record CM055653.1, read on the forward strand.
CATGGATTGACTCCTATTTTCTTCACAAGAGGTTTGTTTAAATAAAGGGCAATTTGACTTAGATGAGGAGTCTAAGTGAAAGACAATTCTAATGAAAGGAGATTTAACTTTTAACACTTAAAAGGGGGTCAAATTTGTAAACATGAAAAGCGAAACGAAATTTCAAAATAGCTCGATCGATCGAATATTTCATCTCGATCAATCTACACATACTAGATCAATCTACCTACTCTCAGTAATTCAAAAAATCAACCCGAGAGCTCTCAATCGATGATCGATCAAAAAAGTCTAGATTGATCAAGAATCTTACTCGATCGATCAACCAAATGTTAGATCAATCTAGTTATCACAAAACTTAACCCGAGAACATCTAGATTGAACTCGATTGATCGATCGATCAACACGTACACAGTTTTTTTTATTTTGATTCATACTAAGTGTACATACTCAATTATGTGAGGACGTATGCATGAAAATTTTACCTGTCATATGCGCATTGCAGGCTTGGTAACTTCATCATCATTTATTATCTAATTAAAATGTGAATGCTCATACTAGATTACAATCAATATTTTGTTCACGAAAATTGCCAATATTTATAAACCTTACAATTATTATTATATTTTATGATATATTTAAATGTCAATATAAAAATAATTTTTATATATGTGTCAGTTCTTAGAATTTGTGGATCACAAATTTAAAAAAATTATTTATCATACTCTCATCGATTATATTTTTAATTTCACATTTAAAAAAATTAATAGAATTTCAATGATTATGACTACTAAGACATATATCTAATTATTTAATTAACATTTAAATATGACATAAAAATACATTTATTTATAATTGTTTACAAGATATAAATGTAAAGCCAAAAAATTATTTTTTTAATGAAAGAATTAAATAATTGTATTTTAAATGAGTTAAATGGCATGATTCATTAAGGTCTTGTTTGATAACGATTTTGATTCATGATTTTTAATTTTTGATTTTTTTAAATGATTTTTTAATCAGATATGTTTGGTAATGATTTTTAATTTTAATTTTTACATTTTTAAGAAATTACTACCAAAATATGGAGTGATTCATAAATCTTAAAAATAAGATTTTTCAATCAAATTTTTTATTTTTTATTTTTTTCATTTTGATCAAGTATTTTTTTTAGATAATAAATCAACTTTTTAACTTTTTTATGATTAAGATTGGAAGAAAATGATTAAAAATTTCAAATTTATAAAAAAATAACCAAAAATTTCCTTTGTTTTTAAAGTTTTTTGAAAAAAAAATTAAAAAATAGAAATTAAAAGAATCAAAAATTACAAAATTAATTATTTAATCTTAAATCATAAATCAAAATCGTTATCAAACATGCCCTAAAATAACATATTAAATGTTACTAATTTATTATGACATTGAATTTTTTGCTTATTTTTATGTGATGCGATTTACTCTCTTTTGAATAACAATGAACTAAATAAATTTATAAGATGTTATTAATTTATTATAAGATTGAATTATTGCTTATTTTTATCAATTTTATTTATTTTTTATTTTTTCTATTTGTATTAATAAATATCCACCAAAGCCGGTAATTATTAATTTCATATTTTTTTTTAATTTTTTTTTAGATTTATAGGATGTTTTCCATGGTTATAACATTTTTCCTAGGAGTCAAACAGTTAAACATGTAATATAAATTATATTAATTAATAATAATTTTTAATTAATAACATAAATAATAATATTGAATTATTTAAATTTATTAGACATTACTAATTTATTATGATAATGAATTTTTGCATATCATTTACTCTTTTTTTTCCTATTTATATTAATAAATGTCCAATAAAACCATTATTCATTAATTTTATATATATTTCAATTTTGTTTTGGATTTATATGATATTTTTTTATGGGTATAGCATTAATTTTTATTTGTAGAATCTAAAGAACACACGTAATAAAAAATTAAAAAAGTCAAATATTTATAAGTTACATTAAGTAATAATTATTGTGAATTATTATGATATTAATAATAATATTAAATTAAATTAATTTATTAGACATTACTAATTTATTATGACATTAAATTTTATAAAAAAATAAATATTTATTAATTGTTGTCTACCTATTGTAATATTATTAATAATTGTTATGTTTTAAAGATTTTTTTTTTATACATAGATTTATGTGGTGTTTTATACTATTATAACAAAAAAAAAAAAATTGATAAGTTACAATGATTATGAGTTATTATGATATAAATAATAATATCAAATTAAATGAATTTACTAGCCATTTAAATTATGACATTGAATTTTTCTTAATTTTATCAATGTTATTTACTCTCTCTTTTTTAATTTTATTTTCCATTTGTATTAAAAAAATTCGAACGAAACCATTATTTATTAATTCTATATTTTTTATATTTTTGTTTTAGGTTTATGTTTTGTTTTCTATGGTTATAAAATTAATTTTTTCTTTACAAAAGTCAAAGAGTCATAAGTAATAAAAAGTTTTAAAAAAATTAAATGTTAATAAGTTACACGTAATAAGTACCACCAATTGATAATAATTGTGAATTATTGTGATATAAATTATAATATGAATTAAATAAATTTAACAGTTTGTTGACTTAAGTATAAATTTAATTAAAATTAAGCAAACAACTAAAATAAGTATAAAGAATATACTTGAAGGTATAAGCAACTCAACCTAGGTCAAAAACAAAAGTTAATTAACAATAATTATTTAACTTATTAAAAAATATTACTAAATTAATTTCATTACATATTGCATAACTAATATTACATTTTTGAGAGAACAATTATTAGAATTCAAAACATAAATGAACTATGGTACGAAGCATATAGAAAGTGTTCAAAATCAATTATAAAAAAGGAGGATCATGGAGAATAACCAAAATGTAACTCTAAAAATCTATAATTTGAAAATAGATATACTTCCAATCATATAAATCAAATTAAATTGAATATAATCTATAAAGAACATAAGAGATATAAAAAAATCTATTTAGTATACAAAAATATAGCAAACTTTTTCAAAGTGAAATTCTTCTTTTGTAATATTTAAAGAATATACGTTGAAGCTCGTGGTTGAAGATGACTTCAATACTATATTAGTAACATTGTTTGAAGTAGCAAAAATCTCATTGGATATAGTATTTTAGAGTTCATCAAGTCAATAAAACAGATAAGTAAAAGAAATTTAAAAATTTATATATAAAATTAGTTATTCAAATGGATAATTGTAAAATATTGTTCAGAAAAAAGAAGGAAGCAAAAATTTCATAAATTTCGTATTGCAACAAAACAAAAAATTCAAATTCGTGGTAAAATTATATAGAAAATAGTAGAGCAATGACAAAATCCATTTATTATAGAAAATATTGAGTCACTCAATAAAAAAAAAAACAAATATTCTTCATATTGATGACAATAAAAACGAAGTAGAAAATATCTCCAATAAGAAGATCAAGATAGAAAAAGACTGAGCTTTTCTTTTAAATTTATAATCACTCAAATATTATGTGTATGGTTTTAATCTTTTTTTAAGTTATAAACTTATAGTTCTTTTAATTTAATAAATAAACATTTTATTTATTATTTATAGAGTAATATTTATTCTTTAAAGTTCATAACAACAAAATTTAAAAGGGGACGAAAAATTGGACTAACACATTAAAATTGAACTAATATTTTAGGAAATATTGAGCAAGTTTGATGTACATATTGTACAAGTCTAAAATACACTTACTTTTTAAAAATATCATAAAGACACCATTTATTCAAGAAGACATTTTATAATATTTTAGTATCTTTTAATAATTGTAAAGAATTGACTACAACAAACTAAACTCATTTTCTACCATAAAAAAATTAGAATTATTAATATAAAATAAAATCACGTGCATTACCATGTGCGCAAGTCTAGTATATACATATAACACACTTCAACCTTTAAAACCAAAGCTTACTGAAAATTGCTCGAAAGTGATTAGCATTTACCGGAAATTTACTAAAATATTGTAAGAAATTGATTTCTACCCAATTTTTAGGGTTCAATATCTTTAAAGTTACCATATTTATAACATTTTTTAACCTTTTTACAAAAATTATTTTAAGAGATCTCCTGAAGTTGATAAAAAATAAATCCAATTAAGATATATCGGTTAATTTTTTTCTTTTTTTTTCTGACCACAACAACATCTTGACAATCCCATCTATTCCAGCTTCTCTATTCCATCAACTAGAGCTTCTCTATCATCAGTCTAAAAAACAAATAAAATAAAATAAAAAACCCTAAAGCTCGAATAAATCTTAAAATAATTAAAAATATATATTTGTAAAAAAGTAGATATTTGTAAAAAAGCTCAACATTTTAAAATGTTTTTTTTTTTTTTTTTTGCACCATTATAATAATATTACCGATCTTACGAAACTTTAAAAAATTACAATTTTTTTTTTTTTTTTTTTTTTGCATGAATTAAGACATGCTTGATTTAGATTATTGAAATAAAAACTTATTTAGTTAGTTAATTATTAAAAAAATTATATAAGTATAGTTTTATTCATACATGAGTTGCAAAAGATAGAAGACATAATCATGACTCATAGTTTAGCAAAATGGAATATACTTATGTACTTTTCTTACAACAGTTGCAATCATTGTGGGACTTGAAAAAATTGAATTTCACGACTTTACATGAATAAAGGCATATTTGATAAGATAAACATATATGCGTTGTTATAATAAATAAGTAAATTCATATTTGTAATGAACAAGAAAAAGATTCAAGCCCGTTGAGGGCTGTTGTAATTGTATTTTACTCCCCATCGTGCCACTTGATTCTAATAATTAAAATAAAAGCTTATTTAGTAAGTCAATAATTAGAAAGAAAAGAAACTATTTAGGTGTATTTTAGTTTATAAATGAGTTAATATATTGTAAACTTTAAGTCTGGATATTATTGTTATACACATTTTTTTTATAATAAAGCCTTATTGCAGCTTAGTTTGATTTGTATATGAGTAAGGTTCAAAAGTATTTAATCACAATCTCATAGTAGGACGGTAAGATTATGGTGCCCAATGTCTAAATAAGTGAATTGGAGTTTCTATAGGCACCAGAAGTCAAGAATGTTGCCTTTTAATAGAACATTTTTTTAATTAAATAGTGATATTTTTTGAAATCCCTAAACACATGTTTATTGAATAATTTTACCATTTTGTCCTTTGATATTTTTCTCACCTCCTCTGTCTCATTGTCTTTCAGAATTCTCTTTCTGTCCAAACTCTGTTAGCGTGAGTCATGTAATTAGTGTCTATCTGTAATAGAGTTTTAAGTTGTACATAATTCTATTTTATTTAGGACTCTTGTATTTTATCTTCTATATATACCTCTATTGTGAGATAATAATACAACAAGAAATATATTTCATTCAGTATATTCAACTTGGTATCAGAGCGGAAGATTCGTAAAAGAATTTTATTTTCTTTTTTCTGTCAGCGCCGCCGTCGTTCCCACTCCGCCGCCGCCCTGTCCAGCGGTACCGCGCCGCCGCCGCCGCCGCCCTGTCTGTCTCCGCGCCGCCGCGCGCCTCTGCTTTCAGCGCCACCGCGCGCCTGTCCGCCTGTTCCGCGCGCCTCTGCTCAGATCCGCGCCTCCTGTCGCGCCGCCTGCTCAGATCCGCGCCTCCCGCTCAGATCCGCGCCTCCTGTCGCGCCGCCTGCTCAGAACCGCGCCTCCTGTCGCGCCGCCTGCTCAGATCCGCGCCTCCTGCTCAGATCTGCCGCACCGAGAGCCTCTCCTGTCCGCTCGCCGCCAGTCGCAGCGCCTCAGATCTGCCGCGCCGCCAGTCCACTCCGCGCAGCCTGACCGCCTCCTGCCGCCGCGCCTCACTGCCGCCGTCCAGCGCCGCCAGACCTCACTGCCGCCACTCTAGATCTGCCTCCACCTTTTCAAACCCTAGCCCACACATCCAAACCCTAGCCCAAACCAATTTTACCCTAGCCCACACATCCAAACCCTAGCCCACACCCTAGCCCATACAATTTAAGCCCAATTTTCCCCTAACCCACTTAAAAAAAAAAAAAATCAGCCCAAACTCCCTTGGCCCAATTTCAGCCCAGGGTCAACTCAGTCAACAGTCAGCCCGGTCAACAGTCAAAGTCAACCGTTCAAAAAAAAAAAAAAAAATTTCCGCTGCATATTATTATTGTCTGATTCAATGGAAGATTCAAGAATGATTCAGAGTTCAACGACAACTGAAATTCCAAAATTTGAAGTTTCTGTCAAGAGTTCAGAAGGTGGCTCTTTTGGTGGTACCAAACTCAATGGTACTAACTTTAGAACATGGAAAAGACTTATGTCCGTTTATCTCCGTGGGATGCATAAGATGGGACATGTGACTGGAACAATTAAAGCTCCTCCTGAAGATGATTTGGAGGCATATACTAAGTGGGAAGATGATGATGGCTTTGTAATGTCTATCCTATTTAGAGCCATCACAGATGATGTACTACAGATGGTGGAAGAGTGTGACACAGCTGAGGCTATATGGAAGACTTTAGGAGACCTTTACACTAATGAATCTGACTTTATACAGGTCCACGAGTTAATGTGCAAAGCTGTCAGCATGCAACAGAATGGGCAACCAGTGTCTATATTTTTTACCAAGCTGAAGAATATATGGGCTGAAATTGATCAGAAACGTCCGTGCAAAATCAAAAATCAAGAGGACCTTATATGGTACCAGAAGGAAAAGGAGCTTGAGCGAGTTCATGCATTCTTAAGAGGACTTGATACAAAACATAATAGTGCTAAGGGCGAATTGCTTCGAATGCCAGACCCTCCGAGCTTGACCACAGCTTTTACATACATCCGTAAGGACGAATCTCAGCAGGAAAGTCTTAATCAGGCACAGGTTGAATTATCTAGTCTAGCAATTCAAGCCAATTCAAAGGCACCTTCTCTCCAGCGGCAGAATCTAGTTCCATTTCATCAGCAAGGACTTCCACCAGGCTTTGCCATTCAAGCCAACTCCAAGGCACCCTCTTTCCAGCAGCAGAGTTCAGTTCCATTTCATCAGCAAGGACCTCCACCAGGCTTTGCCAATCGTCCTCGTTCCCATTGCTCTTATTGCAATGAAGGAGGACATCTTCGAGAGACTTGCTATAAACTGAACCCTCACCTTAGACCTAAACGGCCAAATTATCGTTCTAAAGCGAAAACAGCTGCTGTACAAGTAGTACAGGAGCCAGATTTCTATGGTGTGACTGGACAGGATCATCGTGTGACATGTGAAGGTACCCCTATAGCTTCAATAGCCGGTCGTGGTAAGTTTGGTATGGCCTTAAGCGTTTCTCATTTTGTTGGGTCTAATACTTGGATTATTGATTCTGGTGCGTCTGATCATATGACTTATGATAAATCATTTTTTACTGAGTTATCTTCCCCTCCAGTGTCTTATGTTACAAATGCTAACGGTGAAGCTTTTCCTGTCTTAGGAAAGGGGTCAGTCCGTATCACTCCAACTTTACAGCTCCATAATGTTTTATATGTGCCTGACTTATCCCATCATTTAATATCTGTCCCACAGTTGAATACTGAGTCTCAATGTTTTGTAACCTTTTATCCTATGTATGTGATTTTTCAGGATCTTCTTACCAGGGAAATAATTGGTCGAGGGTATCTGAGGGGCAGATTATTTCGTCTGGATCAGAACTACGCAGGGGAGAAACCAGGAGCACAGTCCCGCACCGCATTGACCTCGAGTTCTGACAATCTAAGTGAAATTTGGTTATGGCATCGCCGCTTAGGGCATCCTTCTTTTAGTCTTATGAAAAAATCTATGCCTACTTTGTTCATTGGTGTTAGTGAGTCTGTTTTACATTGTGAGACGTGTGTTTTGGCCAAAAGCCATCGTATTACTTATTCTCCTAGTATTTCTAATAAAAGTACTGTTCCTTTTGAGTTAATTCATTCTGATGTTTGGGGACCGAGTAGAGAGCCCACTCTATCGGGCATGAGGTATTTTGTTTCGTTTATTGATGATTGTACAAGATTGTCATGGGTTTCTCTTCTTCGAACTAAAGATGACGTCTTTTCAGTTTTTCAAAACTTTCGTACTCATGTTCAAACACAATACAATAGCACCATTAGAGTCCTACGTTCTGACAATGGGGGAGAATATATTAATCGTATGTTTCAAGATTTTTTCAAAACACATGGAATTGTTCACCAAACTACTTGCCCACAAACACCAGAACAAAATGGGGTGTCTGAACGAAAAAATCGTCATCTTCTTGATATGACTCGTGCACTCCTATTTAGTGCTCATATGCCAAAATACCTTTGGGGCGATGCTGTACAAGCTTCCGCCCATCTCATCAATCGTCTTCCATCTAGTGTTCTTCACGGCAAAATCCCATTCGAGGTTCTTGCATCTCATATGTCCTTGTCATCATTTCATAATCTTCCTGCCCGTGTATTTGGTTGTGTTGCTTTTGTCCATGTTCCTAAAAATCAGAGGTCCAAGTTAGATGCCCGTGCAATCAAATGTGTGTTTGTTGGTTATGGAGGTTATCAGAAAGGGTACAAGTGCTTCCATCCTCCGACCAGGAAATATTATGTCACTATGGATGTTACCTTCTTTGAGGACATGAGTTATTTTTCCTCACTTGATACTGCTCGTCAGGGGGAGAATTTATATTTTGAAGAGCTGTATCATAGTGAGGGGGAGGATTTGGAAGAATCACCTACTGATATTTCTATGGGTCCAGTTGAGATTCTTAACCCATTGAATCCAGTAGTGGAAGAAACAGATACTCCAAGTGTCCAAGCACCAGCTCCAACCACAGAAAATGAAAATGAAGATACTGCTGTTCCCTCAGGCATCACTCATACCCTTGATCAACAGCTCCCTGGTACTGAAGGTCACTCATCTGAGGTATGTATACCTACTGATACTAATAGCGTTGAGTCTAGTGTTGGACAGTATGTGTTACCAAATAGGTCTACTCGAGGTCAACCACCCAAAAGATATGAACCAAGTATCCATGCAAAATCAAAATATCCAGTAACCAACTACATGTCTACTAAAAGATTGTCTAAGCCATATGAATCATTTGTAAATCAAATATCTACTGTATCAGTACCTAACAAAGTGCAGGATGCGCTGGGAGACCCAAAATGGAAAAAGGCAATGGAGGAAGAGATGGAGGCATTACAGAAGAACGATACTTGGCAACTTGTACCTTCACCACAAGGCAAGAAGGCAGTTGATTGTCGATGGGTATTTACTGTGAAACATAATGCTGATGGATCTGTGAATCGGTATAAAGCCCGCCTTGTAGCAAAAGGGTTCACTCAGACATATGGTGTAGACTACGATGAGACATTTGCTCCGGTTGCCAAAATGAATACTATTCGAGTTCTACTTTCGCTTGCTGCAAGCTTTAATTGGCCACTTCGACAGCTTGATGTCAAGAATGCGTTCCTTCATGGAGAGTTAGTCGAGGAGGTATACATGAATCTTCCACCTGGGTATGTAGCTGTCTCTCCTGGTAATGTTGTATGCAAATTGAAGAAGTCCTTGTATGGGCTCAAGCAATCCCCTCGAGCCTGGTTTGGAAGGTTTTCACAGTTCATGCAGAAGGTTGGCTACAGACAAAGTAATTCAGACCATACGCTATTTCTCAAACATCAACAAGGGAAGGTAACAGCTCTAATTATTTACGTTGATGATATGGTAATTACTGGAGATGATGCTGTTGAGATGGATAAATTACAGAGACAGCTAGCCTCTGAGTTTGAGATGAAGGATTTGGGTGAATTGAAATACTTCCTAGGAATTGAGGTAGCTAGGGGGAGCGAAGGAATCTTTCTATGTCAGAGAAAATACATTCTTGACCTACTAACTGAAACAGGCATGTTGGATTGTAAACCTATTGACACTCCTATTGAGCAAAATCATTGTCTAGCAGAGTATCCAGATCAAGTACCAACTGATCGAGCTCGCTATCAGAGGTTGGTTGGGCGCCTAATTTATTTGACACATACTAGACCAGATGTCACATATGCGGTAAGTGTGGTAAGTCAGTTCATGCATAACCCGAGTGAGAGTCACATGGATGCAGTTGTGAGAATTTTAAGGTACTTGAAGTCAGCTCCAGGGAGAGGAGTAATGTTCACTAAACACAACAATCCTCTTGAAGTTTGTGGCTTCACAGATGCAGATTGGGCAGGAAGTATTACAGATAGAAGGTCGACATCGGGTTACTTTACCTTTGTGGGAGGTAATTTGGTTACATGGAAAAGTAAGAAGCAGAAAGTTGTGGCACGGTCTAGTGCTGAGGCTGAGTATAGAGGTATGGCTCATGGTGTTTGTGAACTGTTGTGGATAAAAAGTTTATTGTTTGATTTGGGTCTCGAACTCAAAAATACTATGGAGTTGTATTGTGATAGTCGAGCAGCCATTGACATATCACAAAATCCAGTACAGCATGATCGCACTAAACATGTGGAGGTTGATCGTCATTTTATAAAAGAGAAGCTAGATGCCAAACTCATTAGCTTTCCTTTTGTTCCCACTGAGAAGCAACTTGCAGATGTGCTCACCAAAGGAGTTTCCAAGAAGACGTTTTATGACTCACTAAGCAAGTTGGGTATGGTCGATATGTATGCGCCAACTTGAGGGGGAGTGTTAGCGTGAGTCATGTAATTAGTGTCTATCTGTAATAGAGTTTTAAGTTGTACATAATTCTATTTTATTTAGGACTCTTGTATTTTATCTTCTATATATACCTCTATTGTGAGATAATAATACAACAAGAAATATATTTCATTCAGTATATTCAACTAACTCTATATCTCTCTCGACCTTTTTCATCTTTAAAGATGCTAAGGCAATGAAGAGCGACATCCATCACCCAATTTCAGCTCGACGATCAACTACATGTCGTTAACTTTCATGGCAAAAACAATTATGTTTCAAATGGTTACTCTCCTCTAATAACAGTCATTGAATTGGGTTCATGTGTTTCCACTTATTGCATGTCACGTTGATAAATTTTAAATTTTTAGTACTTTTTTTAACAGTTACTTTTAGTGTCTCACCGTAAAGTAAATAAAATTTTGTACAATCTAGTCATAGTTAGTAACCTTCTAGTCCCTTTTTTCTTATTATTATGCACCTTTTTCGTTAAAAATTAGTGCTTTAGAAATTCAATTTTCTTAATTTTCATAGTATAAGTTCCACTTTATTATAAAGAAAATGGAGCAGGACAACGACCAAAACAAACTAACAAAGGAAAGCGCCTAACCACGGATTTTGTATATTTTATAATGGAAAAATGGAGCAGGACGATGACGACAACAAACCAACAACAAAGGTAAGCCTTTTTATATGTTCTATAAATATTCTCTAAATCGCACAAGCAGAGAATAAAACTAGTCTATAAACTGTAAGGTATAATTGCAAGGGATAGTAAGAGATGGAAACAAAGTGAGATCATAGATATAAGGCAATACAATATTGCATTTAAATAACATTATAAACTTGCAGAGCCAAGTTCGAACGCCTAATCTTATGTTTATATACATTACAAAGAGGTTTTGAAGCCACCGAGTTATAACCAATCGGGCATATTTTTAGTAATATGATTAGATTAATTTTGTTATTTGAGAAAACTTAAATTTGGTATATAAGGGTTATATACATCAAGGAGTTCAAATATAATATTACTAATAACTCATGATGATACATTTAATTTAATTGCTATTACAATCAATGACAATTTTATACGGAATAATGTCATCCGGATATTAATGTAGTGATATTGAGATAAAGGTTATTTATATAATGAGATCATATAGAATTGTACCACACAGATTTAAATTATGTGTAATTGATGGACTGATTTCTAAATCGTATGTCTTTGACTTGCTTGGTATCATGAATAAATATACCTTGTGTCATGGACTGTTGGATTTCGTTTTGAAAATTAGAAATGCGAGGAAAGAACATAAAAACAATTCTAGTATAATATGTAAGAAAAAATTATGGAAAGTATATTTTCAAGCTTGAAGTAATTACAATGGTTTCCAATAAACTCTCCATAGATCTTTAGGTATCACAATAATAGTCACTTGGATATGGGCACTAAGAGGAAGATGAATTTCAATTGCTATTCAATATCAATCTTGTGTAAGAGAAATCTCACAATTAAGAATTGTATTTTTTTTTTTCCCCTTCTCAATACTCTTAACACATTGGCCACACAATTAGACAATAATGAATTAATAATGCAAGACTCGCGCCTGGAAACATGAACACATTAATCCAAAGCAATTGCAATTGGAATATAATTATTACTACTTCCCAAAACCGCGTGTGCATCAGCCAACGTGTGTCCTGATGTTTTCTGCTGGACCAGCTGGTTCATGCGTTTTTGTCCCTGTTTTTATTGCTTCGTTGTAACAAGCCAAGCTTGAGCCCATAGTCCGTGATACTGACATTATAACCTGATCAAAAGACCTCATTCTGCATACTTAATGACTATATTAATCACTAATAGAGATCCATATAATTACTATTGCAAACGTTTATGAATAAAATTTACCAAATATGTTAGTTAACTTAGAAGTTACAAGATCGTTGTATAATGTTGGATGAAAGGTCCTGAATCTCCATGATTCTAATGCCTAAGACAACTATGACCAATAAAAAGAAGTATATATCTACACATTAACAGCAGAAGTTAGATATAAATAGTGCCCAAATAAATCTTACACAATAATAACGTAAAGCAATTGCAGGCTTACTGCTTAGCTGACAACTTTGAATAATCTTTAGTAGGCAAAACTGGATTGTTCTGGCCTGTCATTTTCTCAATTTTAGACTTAATTTCGCCATGAAAATTCACCATTGATGTCTGCTTATGACTAAAAGCAACAGCAAACTGTTTAATCTTCTCTTCTAGATCTTTCCTTCTCTGGAGTTCTGTGTTTAAATTCTTCAAAACATTTTCCTTCTGGTCAGTAACCAGTGCAAGTTCTTGTGAAGATTCAGATACCATTTTTTGTAATGAATCTCTTTCTTCCTTCAAATGATGGAACTCTGTTTCCAAGCTATCATATCTTTGTTTAGATACTTCTAAAAGCTGCTTATTACACTCCATCTCTTTTTCCAAGCTTTTGTATCTTTCCTTGATATGGTTGAGTTCAGAGCTTAGTTTTCCCTCGAAAATGGCAGTTTCTCCTCCCAGAATGCAACCCTTTATCACAGAAACTAGATCTTAAGACTAGATAGAAAGCAACCTAAAATCTTCCTATTTTGAACTAAATCTAGTTTTGTACAAGTGAAATAAAATTTTGTTTGATTATACGTTTATGAGCACATTTATAACTTTTTCTTAATTCCATGCTTAAAGTTTATATAGAAGGTTCGCTGCATTCTCTTTAAAATTACACCAGAAGCATACTACTTCAAGTTCCTCTTAACCCTCATTTCTTAACATAATATCAACACATTTACACACACTAAACTGCTAAAGTAATAAAATGAAGGGATGGTGTAACAAACACAGATGAAGGAAAAGAAATCTTTGAGGAATTGAATGTTTTCAAAGTAAAATATTATTATTATGGTAAATAGTATACCTCTGTGGACCTAAAAAGAACATTTGACCTATGAGACTTAGAAATATTGGCTAGAAATCTCATACTAAAAGATATACATCTCAGACATTCAAATAAACAAAATTCTATCTAAGTAAATAAAATACCCAAAAAAATAAAGCAGAAAATAGAATCACAAAGAATGAATGGAATCTTGACAGTTTTGACCAGGCAGCTACCTTATGTTGACAGCTGAATAGAGGTTTTGTTGCCTGTTCATTGGTTGGTCCTTCTGATGATGCTAAAGATTTTACTGCACTATGCAATCTTGCAGAGAGCGCCTCTTTCTGCTGTTGAATTATATTATCATTCCCACCGACAGATTTGGAGCCATCCAACGCCATTGAGAAATAAGTTTCTAGGACTACAAAGAGGCATGTGCATATTTCATCCATGCTTGAAAGCAACTTCGCTGTAGACGATTTGTCATGGGAAACATTCTGTTGGTATCACATAAGAATGGATGATAATAAGTTAGCTGTGTTTGTCAAATAGGATTTATTGGTAGCAAGATGTGAAATTGACATATTGTTGTAACCTTCATTGTTGACCACACATCTGCATACACATTTCTACAATTTGCAATACATTCAGAAAATTTATGAGGGATTTTCTGGATCAGTTGTGCTTCTTTTTGGAGATCAGATATCTCACTCACTATTTCAGTATTTAATGAAATTTGCTCTGCATGCTTCCTCTGTAAATAACATCAAGATGTAGAAAAATCAGTCGGCAAGACGGAACTAAAATCACATGCATATAATTTTTTTAAATAGCAAATTGGCATCACCAAACAGAGAACATGGGATACTTCTGCTCAATTCATGTAATGAAAAAAAAAAAAACGAAAAAGGGGACTTCCAAGAAAAATAGGGGGAAAATGCTCTGCGTACTGACCTTGAATGCATCTCTTTCTTCAATTGCAACTTGTAATTGTCTCTTAAGATTTTGGATTTCTTGTTTATAATCCTCGTTAGAGAAACCCTGATAAACAAGACAGCTAAATACTTTACATTCTAAAGAGAATTTAAAGTTCACAGGAAAACGGTAAGGTCATTCATGCAGTATTAACTAGCCATATGACAGTTGGGTACATATAGGTTTTAATTGTGTATAATCTCTCATTTCATTTACCCACTTTTCATACCAGGAAAAAAAAAAAAGATAATCACATTTAAAACAAATAGAAAAAATTATTGAAAGTGGACTATCATTTAAAAGTAGATCAAAGCTCCACCTTGACAGAATCATAAGAAAACCAAATATTTAGATCTACACAATCTGTTTGGAAGAGAAATGAAAATACTTGCTATAAATATGTTTTCCTTTTCTGTAAATGAAAATACAATCTGCAAATAGGCAGTCAAAATAGTGTAGTAAAATGCTAAACAAAAATAGACTTACAGGAGTTACGACACTTGTTGGAAAAGATTGATGCCTTGCTGGAGTAATTTGAAGAGAATCAAGGTCAGCAATGAAACCTTTGTTCATTTTCATCCATGTGTCTTCGTCAGCCACACTACTAATAGTATCTGGAAGAGGGCTATAATCAGGCAATGTTGAATGATTGGACCGCCTGGCAACAAAGGCACCAGGAGCAGCCTTAAAACAA
This sequence comes from Elaeagnus macrophylla, assembly GCA_029378325.1. Lineage (NCBI taxonomy): Eukaryota > Viridiplantae > Streptophyta > Magnoliopsida > Rosales > Elaeagnaceae > Elaeagnus > Elaeagnus macrophylla. The sequence goes on from CM055653.1 coordinate 5,787,547, forward strand.
GGGGTACTAAAGCCATCTCCTCCATGCGATGCACAACTGTTTTCATTGCCATCTTCCTTAATGCTACTCCCAGAGTCTTGTCTCTACAAGTAATGTCATTAGAATATCATTAACAAAAAATCTTCTACTGGTTTACATAATGAAACCTCAAAATATGCATAAATATAAATTTAAATTAGAAAAAGTACAATTATTAGGTTAAATCATGGTTTCAAAAAACGTTGTGAGGCTAATCTCAAGGTTCACCTCAGGGCTTGTCTCCATTGGCATCCTTGAGGCTAGCTTATTAAGGGCTGAAAAAATTATAAGTCTTATTTATAATTGAGGCTTAAGCCTATTTTTAAGCATTAAGGCAATTGAGGCATATAGCCTTTATTTTGTACCAAAAAAAAAATTGGCGGACAAAAATGCAAAATTAAATCTTCATTAGTACTCTTAGATAAATTTCATTAATATTTTGGCTCAAACAAGTAACATAGAAGTTGTAAAAACAAAAAAAAAAAAATATCAACAAAGTGAAAGCGAAAAAAAAATGTAATTTTAAGGTGGAACTTCTAAGCAACCATTTTCTCAGTTCCTTCATTAAACAACATTTCTCATGTTCCTTCCAACAAACAATTTTCGAAAAAACAAGTAAGAATGCTCTTATTTATTGATATTTCTCTTATTTTCTTGTTGTTTCTTATTTCTTTTCTATTAGCTATATCTCCTTTTTTTATCACTTTTTTTCTTTGTTTTTTTTCCTTCATATTTTGTTTGTTTAATTATTATGCTACTTTTTTTTTCCTATTTGCTAGCTTTGTTATGAACTTTACAAATGTCTTTTTTAATTAACTTTTTTTATGGATCATAACTTTATTTTATTTAGTTGTTTAATAGTGATTGGATTGCTATGTTACGAATTATGTAAGGTTATTATGGTGTTATTTTATAATAGTTTGTCTTTTTATTATTAATTTAAAAGTTTTATTATTTTTATGAATGTATAAAAATATAATTGACCATCCTCTTAACAGCTTAAATTTTTAAGGAAGTTGGTATCCCAACAACTTCTAACATTTTCTTTAGTTTTAATTTGAGGCTTAAGTCTCATACTGCTTCAAGGCTTACGCCTCGTGTCGCTTCAGTAGAAGAGATGCGCATTTAGGCTAAAACATAGCTTTTAAAACATTGGGTTAAATATATAAACAAAATTCATTTTAGATTGAGTGTTGATTTTTTTTTTTTTAATAACAAGATTTGAGTGTTGATTTATGTAGCATAGAATAATCTATTTTAGCTAATCCTACAAGAGAATGATCCAAATTACAAAGAGATAAAAACGCTGAAAGATAAGGTTTTAACAATGTAGCAGCATAATGAAGATTAGCGCATACACCCACTATGTTAGAGAAGCAAAACTGAAATTGAACACAGGCAGAAACTGGTCTATAAAGGCTTTCACGGATGTTAATCACCAAGATAAATGATGTTCTAGTAATCAGTAATAGCCGTACATATGAATGTCATTTGGTATTGAGGGCTTGTCCATTAGTCAAAACACTGGAGCACTATTGCATTATATGGAGTATTGTGTAACTACTGAGGTCTGTTTTCAACTTTCAAACAAGTCCATATTATCATATTTCTCGTATGGTAAACAGGAAAAATTGAAGCTATTCTCTCCTATTGCACCTTTCGTCCAAAGCCTCAAGCCCTAAATTTTTTAATAAACAAGTAATTATCAAGCCTTTAGCTGCCCTTCCTCTTCGGACTACTGCTATATGAGCGATAACTAGTCAATTTCCGCCAAAAACCAATGTAAAAAATTACTTATACATAAGTCAAGATGCGAAATAAGCAAACGGAAAATAATGAACACCTGATCATATTGTAGTTAGACCATCCCTTACTGCAAGCTACAAAAATTAAAAAGTAACTACAGTTGTATTTCCATTACTCATACCTGACAGGAGTTCCTCTCAGAATCTGAAAAGGTAACAGGATTACTCAGATTGTGAATCTTTAGTTGTTGTTCCCTTATGCACCGCTCACGTTCTTTATGTGATTTCCTCTCCTCTTCTAACTTCATTTCCAGCTTCTCGTGCTCTAGCTCATACTGAACAAATTAGATGTAAATATCAAGTTCTTGGAAAAACAAATAATATATATATATATACACACACATTTAGCAAAAAAATATATATATATATACACACACACATATATATGCACTAAGTAAATTCTGCTTGTCAAGGAAAAACGCATACCTTGAGTAGATCATTCCTCAATTTCAAGATCTCTTGCTCTAGCACCTCAGCATGAGATCCCTATGTAAAAATTTGTTAATGTGTACAAAATCTTTTTTTTTTTTTTCTATGAAAGGACATGACAAGATCATTACCTGAAGCTTCCCACGCAGATCTTCTATCTCTAGTTTTTGTCTCTTCAACAAGGCCGCATCTGACAAAATCTGCAGCAATTACAACAAAGTGCATACATGAAAATGCAATAATCAAGAAAGGAAAGATGATAGTATTAACTAAACAGGTTAATTGATTACAAATGCAAAAGTAATTTCTAAATACAAAAACCACAAGTATACCTCATTCACTCGAACACAGTTCGCTATGCGTTTGGCTCTGCTAGCAAATTGAAGAGTTCCTTTTGTTTCCTCAACATGTATCTAAATGTTTTAGTAAAATTTTAATAAGTATGCTGGATTTAATATATGTAGCTAAATGGAATCAACATAACATCTAAGAAGCAACTAAACCGGCACCTCTTCTGGAGCTATAGTGCATATGATTGAAGTCTTTGCGTTGCCACCAAGGGCAGGTTGAAGTATGCGAGTTAGCTTACTATCACGATACGGTATATGACCCCTGTGACAAAAAGTATTTTCTCCAATTCAGTTTCATATTAAAAAAAAAGCGAGTCATCAAAGCTGATGAAGTACCTGTGCTTTTCACCATCACTTAGTTTATTAATAACATTACCAAGAGCCATTAAGCTCTTGTTTATGTGCTTTCCTTCCTTCAAACGCACTCCATCAGCCCCAGTTTTGGCAATTCGTTCAGACCCAGCTAAATCCACCAAATTCTAATTTGGAGTAGTAAAGAGAGGATAATAATATTAACTTAAAGAACAGTTAAACTATCATATAAAAATGAACATTATTTGATTTCTTCTTAATACTAACCAAGACAGAGACACGGACAGCATCAGCTCCTGAAAAGCCACTTGAAGAATCGGCATCCTTATTCTTGCTTTCGACAACCTATTTTTTTAGGATAAATACAATAAATTACGATTGCAATCAGTTTTCTACATTACATCTACATAAATTTTACGTATTGAGGACAAACCATTCTAAATATTGTGTGGGATCTGCTGCTCCGAACATTCATATTTGTTTCACCAAAGTGCCTATTTACTGTAAGAAATAATTCGAGATAAATTTAAGAACAAATTATTACTGAACCAAAAATAAGAATTTCCATATTCAACTTAGCTACCTTCTCCTGATTCAATAAGCTTTAACACCTGTTCAGGACTATTAACAATTTCCTCTCGCAGACCAGCAACAAAAACACCTCGCTGAAAGGAAATGAATGAAGAATCAGTCTTTTTATGCATCTAAAAGCTTTCAAAATTTGTCAAAGATGGAATAAACCAACCTCCAAGTGCTCATGAATTTGCAGTTTTTGGTTCTCAACAGTCAAAAGATCATTAATTTCTTCATTATAAATCTCCATATAGGAAACGCGAACCAAGTACTCACGGTCTGACAACTGAGAGCACAAAACTAGTTAAAATATTATTCAATGCTAAAAGTATGAAGTTCTTAATGGCTGTTCGAGTTGTCACCATATGGATTCTGTCAAATATATCTTTAACTGCTCGACAAATAATTCCTGGATCCCTTTCAGAGCCATTCATGGTGAACGTCTTGCCACTACTGGTCTGTCCATATGCGAATGCAGTTCCTGTAAACATCTTAATTAGTGGCTGCATCTTGTGTGTAATCTACGTGGCATGAAAAAAATATTCACCACCTCTGGAATTCAATTCTTGTACCCCATTTTCTATAGTTTTGTTTTCAAATATTTATGTCTTAGTTCATAAGGTAACCCCAAATGTTTATCACAAACAAACGCCATAACCCCAGCACATAAAGGAATTATTAACACTCCTTCTCAATATTGTTAATTGTGACACATCCTGCAACTATAAATCTCATATAAAATTACTTCATCTGCTCAAGTACTTATATACAAATCAACCTCTATATGCACCTAAAGCTTTCTGATCTTGTTCTATTGAAGTGTTAAATGATTCTTTTTCCCCCTTAAAGTTGCCGAAATGCTTGCACACAGTCTTCTCAAATGCTGAGCTGACACATTACCCTTTAAACCGGAAACAAACTCATAAAGGGGAAACAGATCTCTAAGACTATATTTTGTTAAATCAAATAAAAGAATAGATTAAATATATATATATACAGAGCTCATTTGAAATCAATGTGAAATCTTTGGAAAGTTGACGAAAAAGGAAAACAAAAATAGACCAAGTACCGTTAAATCCTTCCACGGCCGCGCGAATAATGTCCTTTATAAGAAATTCGTAAACTCTAGCATTTGAGCAACCTTCTTCGAACACATGATCTGCAGAAACAAAGATCAACAAACTATATCTCTCCCCGAAATTCCAAAAACAATTAAAAACCAATTGATAAAAATTTTAAACATAGAAATTAACCACACATCTAAACAAAATTATATGTTTTTTCCACCTGTTAGATTAAAATATAGAGAAATAAAGAATTATAGATGTACCAAAAGTGTAAGAAGTTCCAGAGATAGGAGTTCCATGAGCTCTGTGAAGAGAAACCCTATTGTCATCGACCTTCCAATGGGTTCCGTTGAAAGACTCTTCGGATATGTGAGGTCTCACTCTCACTGCTACGCTGATCTTCTCCATTATAACCCAAAATCTCTTTCTATCTCTCAATCTATGCCCTTTTTTTTTTTTTTTGGGGTCATTGAAAACTGAAGGAAACGAATCTATTGCTTGCTTTTTTTTTATTTTTTTTTAATAAGTCAATGGGTAATCGAAATCAGTAGGTGCACCAGGTTGCCCCATCAGAATGGAAAGCAGTCCTTAGCACCCTCTTCATTTTCCTACCACCCACAAATATTATTAAATAAATAAAATTTAGGATTACATAACTTTGCATCAGCAAAACCTATAAGAAGGTCTGCCGACCAAATCTGAAATAGTAAAATGACGCGCAAATGATGGTACATCCCACCACCAAGTCGCGGAACAAATACTAGGTGATCTGGAAGCCAAGCTGTCAGCCGCAGAATTACCTTCTCTGTAGATATGAGAACAGTGAAAATCCATGCTTGCAATTCGATCCAAACAATCTGTCCAGGATGAGAGCCATCGCCATGGCACCATTTTAGATTTATTGCGGAATAAGTTTACCACATACTCAGAGTCAGACTCCAACCAAATCTTCTTCCATCCAAACCTGTCTGCATATTGTATTGCATGAATAGCCCCTGCTAATTCAGCCTCATAGGCATAAGAAATCCCTAAAGGAGCACAGAAACAGCCTTTGACAAAAGATCTAGACGTTCGAAAAATTCCCGCACAACCTGCAAGACCAGGTGCCCCAAACGCTGCCCCATCTGTGTTTACCTTTAACCATCCTGGAGGAGGAGGATGCCAATTAACTTCAATCACCTTTGGGGATCTTGATGGTATACCATGAACTCGTAAACGACTTAGTATCTGCAAATCATTCATAGTGTTTCGCATTGCACCATTTTTCATTAATCCTGCTTCTCTAATAAAACGCCAAAGAATAGTAAGAGATGAACGTAGAGGAATCTCAATCCCATCATAGCAGCAATTATTCCTGGTTGTCCAAATAATCCAAATAACAGAAACAATGCTTGATTTCCATAAATTACGGATTTGAGATCCAAAGTCTCTACCCATAGCATCTCTCCACAAATCTAACAGTGTCTTGTCCGTGCAGGGGCGCAATCCAAAAAAATAGGCAATGAGGTCCCAGAGGGCTCCAGCAAAAGGACACGTTAAAAAGAGATGTGAGATTGTTTCTTCTGATCTACCACATATAAAGCAGCGTGAAGGGATGGAAAAACCCCTTTTTTTGACAACGCAATCAGTTGGAACCTTTCCTTGGATAACTCTCCAAAAAAGCATAGAGCGGGATGGAGGAATAGATGGGGACCAGACCTCTTTCTTCCTTCAAATGATGGAACTCTGTTTCCAAGCTATCATATCTTTGTTTAGATACTTCTAAAAGCTGCTTATTACACTCCATCTCTTTTTCCAAGCTTTTGTATCTTTCCTTGATATGGTTGAGTTCAGAGCTTAGTTTTCCCTCGAAAATGGCAGTTTCTCCTCCCAGAATGCAACCCTTTATCACAGAAACTAGATCTTAAGACTAGATAGAAAGCAACCTAAAATCTTCCTATTTTGAACTAAATCTAGTTTTGTACAAGTGAAATAAAATTTTGTTTGATTATACGTTTATGAGCACATTTATAACTTTTTCTTAATTCCATGCTTAAAGTTTATATAGAAGGTTCGCTGCATTCTCTTTAAAATTACACCAGAAGCATACTACTTCAAGTTCCTCTTAACCCTCATTTCTTAACATAATATCAACACATTTACACACACTAAACTGCTAAAGTAATAAAATGAAGGGATGGTGTAACAAACACAGATGAAGGAAAAGAAATCTTTGAGGAATTGAATGTTTTCAAAGTAAAATATTATTATTATGGTAAATAGTATACCTCTGTGGACCTAAAAAGAACATTTGACCTATGAGACTTAGAAATATTGGCTAGAAATCTCATACTAAAAGATATACATCTCAGACATTCAAATAAACAAAATTCTATCTAAGTAAATAAAATACCCAAAAAAATAAAGCAGAAAATAGAATCACAAAGAATGAATGGAATCTTGACAGTTTTGACCAGGCAGCTACCTTATGTTGACAGCTGAATAGAGGTTTTGTTGCCTGTTCATTGGTTGGTCCTTCTGATGATGCTAAAGATTTTACTGCACTATGCAATCTTGCAGAGAGCGCCTCTTTCTGCTGTTGAATTATATTATCATTCCCACCGACAGATTTGGAGCCATCCAACGCCATTGAGAAATAAGTTTCTAGGACTACAAAGAGGCATGTGCATATTTCATCCATGCTTGAAAGCAACTTCGCTGTAGACGATTTGTCATGGGAAACATTCTGTTGGTATCACATAAGAATGGATGATAATAAGTTAGCTGTGTTTGTCAAATAGGATTTATTGGTAGCAAGATGTGAAATTGACATATTGTTGTAACCTTCATTGTTGACCACACATCTGCATACACATTTCTACAATTTGCAATACATTCAGAAAATTTATGAGGGATTTTCTGGATCAGTTGTGCTTCTTTTTGGAGATCAGATATCTCACTCACTATTTCAGTATTTAATGAAATTTGCTCTGCATGCTTCCTCTGTAAATAACATCAAGATGTAGAAAAATCAGTCGGCAAGACGGAACTAAAATCACATGCATATAATTTTTTTAAATAGCAAATTGGCATCACCAAACAGAGAACATGGGATACTTCTGCTCAATTCATGTAATGAAAAAAAAAAAACGAAAAAGGGGACTTCCAAGAAAAATAGGGGGAAAATGCTCTGCGTACTGACCTTGAATGCATCTCTTTCTTCAATTGCAACTTGTAATTGTCTCTTAAGATTTTGGATTTCTTGTTTATAATCCTCGTTAGAGAAACCCTGATAAACAAGACAGCTAAATACTTTACATTCTAAAGAGAATTTAAAGTTCACAGGAAAACGGTAAGGTCATTCATGCAGTATTAACTAGCCATATGACAGTTGGGTACATATAGGTTTTAATTGTGTATAATCTCTCATTTCATTTACCCACTTTTCATACCAGGAAAAAAAAAAAAGATAATCACATTTAAAACAAATAGAAAAAATTATTGAAAGTGGACTATCATTTAAAAGTAGATCAAAGCTCCACCTTGACAGAATCATAAGAAAACCAAATATTTAGATCTACACAATCTGTTTGGAAGAGAAATGAAAATACTTGCTATAAATATGTTTTCCTTTTCTGTAAATGAAAATACAATCTGCAAATAGGCAGTCAAAATAGTGTAGTAAAATGCTAAACAAAAATAGACTTACAGGAGTTACGACACTTGTTGGAAAAGATTGATGCCTTGCTGGAGTAATTTGAAGAGAATCAAGGTCAGCAATGAAACCTTTGTTCATTTTCATCCATGTGTCTTCGTCAGCCACACTACTAATAGTATCTGGAAGAGGGCTATAATCAGGCAATGTTGAATGATTGGACCGCCTGGCAACAAAGGCACCAGGAGCAGCCTTAAAACAAGGGGTACTAAAGCCATCTCCTCCATGCGATGCACAACTGTTTTCATTGCCATCTTCCTTAATGCTACTCCCAGAGTCTTGTCTCTACAAGTAATGTCATTAGAATATCATTAACAAAAAATCTTCTACTGGTTTACATAATGAAACCTCAAAATATGCATAAATATAAATTTAAATTAGAAAAAGTACAATTATTAGGTTAAATCATGGTTTCAAAAAACGTTGTGAGGCTAATCTCAAGGTTCACCTCAGGGCTTGTCTCCATTGGCATCCTTGAGGCTAGCTTATTAAGGGCTGAAAAAATTATAAGTCTTATTTATAATTGAGGCTTAAGCCTATTTTTAAGCATTAAGGCAATTGAGGCATATAGCCTTTATTTTGTACCAAAAAAAAAATTGGCGGACAAAAATGCAAAATTAAATCTTCATTAGTACTCTTAGATAAATTTCATTAATATTTTGGCTCAAACAAGTAACATAGAAGTTGTAAAAACAAAAAAAAAAAAATATCAACAAAGTGAAAGCGAAAAAAAAATGTAATTTTAAGGTGGAACTTCTAAGCAACCATTTTCTCAGTTCCTTCATTAAACAACATTTCTCATGTTCCTTCCAACAAACAATTTTCGAAAAAACAAGTAAGAATGCTCTTATTTATTGATATTTCTCTTATTTTCTTGTTGTTTCTTATTTCTTTTCTATTAGCTATATCTCCTTTTTTTATCACTTTTTTTCTTTGTTTTTTTTCCTTCATATTTTGTTTGTTTAATTATTATGCTACTTTTTTTTTCCTATTTGCTAGCTTTGTTATGAACTTTACAAATGTCTTTTTTAATTAACTTTTTTTATGGATCATAACTTTATTTTATTTAGTTGTTTAATAGTGATTGGATTGCTATGTTACGAATTATGTAAGGTTATTATGGTGTTATTTTATAATAGTTTGTCTTTTTATTATTAATTTAAAAGTTTTATTATTTTTATGAATGTATAAAAATATAATTGACCATCCTCTTAACAGCTTAAATTTTTAAGGAAGTTGGTATCCCAACAACTTCTAACATTTTCTTTAGTTTTAATTTGAGGCTTAAGTCTCATACTGCTTCAAGGCTTACGCCTCGTGTCGCTTCAGTAGAAGAGATGCGCATTTAGGCTAAAACATAGCTTTTAAAACATTGGGTTAAATATATAAACAAAATTCATTTTAGATTGAGTGTTGATTTTTTTTTTTTTAATAACAAGATTTGAGTGTTGATTTATGTAGCATAGAATAATCTATTTTAGCTAATCCTACAAGAGAATGATCCAAATTACAAAGAGATAAAAACGCTGAAAGATAAGGTTTTAACAATGTAGCAGCATAATGAAGATTAGCGCATACACCCACTATGTTAGAGAAGCAAAACTGAAATTGAACACAGGCAGAAACTGGTCTATAAAGGCTTTCACGGATGTTAATCACCAAGATAAATGATGTTCTAGTAATCAGTAATAGCCGTACATATGAATGTCATTTGGTATTGAGGGCTTGTCCATTAGTCAAAACACTGGAGCACTATTGCATTATATGGAGTATTGTGTAACTACTGAGGTCTGTTTTCAACTTTCAAACAAGTCCATATTATCATATTTCTCGTATGGTAAACAGGAAAAATTGAAGCTATTCTCTCCTATTGCACCTTTCGTCCAAAGCCTCAAGCCCTAAATTTTTTAATAAACAAGTAATTATCAAGCCTTTAGCTGCCCTTCCTCTTCGGACTACTGCTATATGAGCGATAACTAGTCAATTTCCGCCAAAAACCAATGTAAAAAATTACTTATACATAAGTCAAGATGCGAAATAAGCAAACGGAAAATAATGAACACCTGATCATATTGTAGTTAGACCATCCCTTACTGCAAGCTACAAAAATTAAAAAGTAACTACAGTTGTATTTCCATTACTCATACCTGACAGGAGTTCCTCTCAGAATCTGAAAAGGTAACAGGATTACTCAGATTGTGAATCTTTAGTTGTTGTTCCCTTATGCACCGCTCACGTTCTTTATGTGATTTCCTCTCCTCTTCTAACTTCATTTCCAGCTTCTCGTGCTCTAGCTCATACTGAACAAATTAGATGTAAATATCAAGTTCTTGGAAAAACAAATAATATATATATATATACACACACATTTAGCAAAAAAATATATATATATATACACACACACATATATATGCACTAAGTAAATTCTGCTTGTCAAGGAAAAACGCATACCTTGAGTAGATCATTCCTCAATTTCAAGATCTCTTGCTCTAGCACCTCAGCATGAGATCCCTATGTAAAAATTTGTTAATGTGTACAAAATCTTTTTTTTTTTTTTCTATGAAAGGACATGACAAGATCATTACCTGAAGCTTCCCACGCAGATCTTCTATCTCTAGTTTTTGTCTCTTCAACAAGGCCGCATCTGACAAAATCTGCAGCAATTACAACAAAGTGCATACATGAAAATGCAATAATCAAGAAAGGAAAGATGATAGTATTAACTAAACAGGTTAATTGATTACAAATGCAAAAGTAATTTCTAAATACAAAAACCACAAGTATACCTCATTCACTCGAACACAGTTCGCTATGCGTTTGGCTCTGCTAGCAAATTGAAGAGTTCCTTTTGTTTCCTCAACATGTATCTAAATGTTTTAGTAAAATTTTAATAAGTATGCTGGATTTAATATATGTAGCTAAATGGAATCAACATAACATCTAAGAAGCAACTAAACCGGCACCTCTTCTGGAGCTATAGTGCATATGATTGAAGTCTTTGCGTTGCCACCAAGGGCAGGTTGAAGTATGCGAGTTAGCTTACTATCACGATACGGTATATGACCCCTGTGACAAAAAGTATTTTCTCCAATTCAGTTTCATATTAAAAAAAAAGCGAGTCATCAAAGCTGATGAAGTACCTGTGCTTTTCACCATCACTTAGTTTATTAATAACATTACCAAGAGCCATTAAGCTCTTGTTTATGTGCTTTCCTTCCTTCAAACGCACTCCATCAGCCCCAGTTTTGGCAATTCGTTCAGACCCAGCTAAATCCACCAAATTCTAATTTGGAGTAGTAAAGAGAGGATAATAATATTAACTTAAAGAACAGTTAAACTATCATATAAAAATGAACATTATTTGATTTCTTCTTAATACTAACCAAGACAGAGACACGGACAGCATCAGCTCCTGAAAAGCCACTTGAAGAATCGGCATCCTTATTCTTGCTTTCGACAACCTATTTTTTTAGGATAAATACAATAAATTACGATTGCAATCAGTTTTCTACATTACATCTACATAAATTTTACGTATTGAGGACAAACCATTCTAAATATTGTGTGGGATCTGCTGCTCCGAACATTCATATTTGTTTCACCAAAGTGCCTATTTACTGTAAGAAATAATTCGAGATAAATTTAAGAACAAATTATTACTGAACCAAAAATAAGAATTTCCATATTCAACTTAGCTACCTTCTCCTGATTCAATAAGCTTTAACACCTGTTCAGGACTATTAACAATTTCCTCTCGCAGACCAGCAACAAAAACACCTCGCTGAAAGGAAATGAATGAAGAATCAGTCTTTTTATGCATCTAAAAGCTTTCAAAATTTGTCAAAGATGGAATAAACCAACCTCCAAGTGCTCATGAATTTGCAGTTTTTGGTTCTCAACAGTCAAAAGATCATTAATTTCTTCATTATAAATCTCCATATAGGAAACGCGAACCAAGTACTCACGGTCTGACAACTGAGAGCACAAAACTAGTTAAAATATTATTCAATGCTAAAAGTATGAAGTTCTTAATGGCTGTTCGAGTTGTCACCATATGGATTCTGTCAAATATATCTTTAACTGCTCGACAAATAATTCCTGGATCCCTTTCAGAGCCATTCATGGTGAACGTCTTGCCACTACTGGTCTGTCCATATGCGAATGCAGTTCCTGTAAACATCTTAATTAGTGGCTGCATCTTGTGTGTAATCTACGTGGCATGAAAAAAATATTCACCACCTCTGGAATTCAATTCTTGTACCCCATTTTCTATAGTTTTGTTTTCAAATATTTATGTCTTAGTTCATAAGGTAACCCCAAATGTTTATCACAAACAAACGCCATAACCCCAGCACATAAAGGAATTATTAACACTCCTTCTCAATATTGTTAATTGTGACACATCCTGCAACTATAAATCTCATATAAAATTACTTCATCTGCTCAAGTACTTATATACAAATCAACCTCTATATGCACCTAAAGCTTTCTGATCTTGTTCTATTGAAGTGTTAAATGATTCTTTTTCCCCCTTAAAGTTGCCGAAATGCTTGCACACAGTCTTCTCAAATGCTGAGCTGACACATTACCCTTTAAACCGGAAACAAACTCATAAAGGGGAAACAGATCTCTAAGACTATATTTTGTTAAATCAAATAAAAGAATAGATTAAATATATATATATACAGAGCTCATTTGAAATCAATGTGAAATCTTTGGAAAGTTGACGAAAAAGGAAAACAAAAATAGACCAAGTACCGTTAAATCCTTCCACGGCCGCGCGAATAATGTCCTTTATAAGAAATTCGTAAACTCTAGCATTTGAGCAACCTTCTTCGAACACATGATCTGCAGAAACAAAGATCAACAAACTATATCTCTCCCCGAAATTCCAAAAACAATTAAAAACCAATTGATAAAAATTTTAAACATAGAAATTAACCACACATCTAAACAAAATTATATGTTTTTTCCACCTGTTAGATTAAAATATAGAGAAATAAAGAATTATAGATGTACCAAAAGTGTAAGAAGTTCCAGAGATAGGAGTTCCATGAGCTCTGTGAAGAGAAACCCTATTGTCATCGACCTTCCAATGGGTTCCGTTGAAAGACTCTTCGGATATGTGAGGTCTCACTCTCACTGCTACGCTGATCTTCTCCATTATAACCCAAAATCTCTTTCTATCTCTCAATCTATGCCCTTTTTTTTTTTTTTTGGGGTCATTGAAAACTGAAGGAAACGAATCTATTGCTTGCTTTTTTTTTATTTTTTTTTAATAAGTCAATGGGTAATCGAAATCAGTAGGTGCACCAGGTTGCCCCATCAGAATGGAAAGCAGTCCTTAGCACCCTCTTCATTTTCCTACCACCCACAAATATTATTAAATAAATAAAATTTAGGATTACATAACTTTGCATCAGCAAAACCTATAAGAAGGTCTGCCGACCAAATCTGAAATAGTAAAATGACGCGCAAATGATGGTACATCCCACCACCAAGTCGCGGAACAAATACTAGGTGATCTGGAAGCCAAGCTGTCAGCCGCAGAATTACCTTCTCTGTAGATATGAGAACAGTGAAAATCCATGCTTGCAATTCGATCCAAACAATCTGTCCAGGATGAGAGCCATCGCCATGGCACCATTTTAGATTTATTGCGGAATAAGTTTACCACATACTCAGAGTCAGACTCCAACCAAATCTTCTTCCATCCAAACCTGTCTGCATATTGTATTGCATGAATAGCCCCTGCTAATTCAGCCTCATAGGCATAAGAAATCCCTAAAGGAGCACAGAAACAGCCTTTGACAAAAGATCTAGACGTTCGAAAAATTCCCGCACAACCTGCAAGACCAGGTGCCCCAAACGCTGCCCCATCTGTGTTTACCTTTAACCATCCTGGAGGAGGAGGATGCCAATTAACTTCAATCACCTTTGGGGATCTTGATGGTATACCATGAACTCGTAAACGACTTAGTATCTGCAAATCATTCATAGTGTTTCGCATTGCACCATTTTTCATTAATCCTGCTTCTCTAATAAAACGCCAAAGAATAGTAAGAGATGAACGTAGAGGAATCTCAATCCCATCATAGCAGCAATTATTCCTGGTTGTCCAAATAATCCAAATAACAGAAACAATGCTTGATTTCCATAAATTACGGATTTGAGATCCAAAGTCTCTACCCATAGCATCTCTCCACAAATCTAACAGTGTCTTGTCCGTGCAGGGGCGCAATCCAAAAAAATAGGCAATGAGGTCCCAGAGGGCTCCAGCAAAAGGACACGTTAAAAAGAGATGTGAGATTGTTTCTTCTGATCTACCACATATAAAGCAGCGTGAAGGGATGGAAAAACCCCTTTTTTTGACAACGCAATCAGTTGGAACCTTTCCTTGGATAACTCTCCAAAAAAGCATAGAGCGGGATGGAGGAATAGATGGGGACCAGACCTCTTTACCCCAACTTTTAGCATGCCCCACTGATCTCAAAGAATCATAAGCATCACGAGTCGAAACATCTCCTTTAACAGAACAAGTCCATACTCGAGTATCTTTAGTACCTGCAATTATCGAGTTAATTTCTGTGGCTACATCCGGATAAGAGTCAACAAAAGTTTGCGGTAAACGCCAACCATCTTCTGTCTGAAATTGACCAACCAGAGCATTTAAGGGCAGATCAATAGGAGCTTCAGGAATTCTCTCTATTAAAGGCGAGCCAAGCCAATTGTCTGTCCAGAAACGAACCCGTGAACTCTTACCTATCAACCAACGAGATTCGTCAATCAAAGCTAGGAAATGGGTTCTCAAGCCAGACCAAATAGACGAGCAAATATGATATCCTCTGGGAGTATCATTCCTATTAAGAAATCTCCTCCGTAAGTATGTCAAGGTGTGAGATGTTCCTTCAATTAGCCGCCAAGCAAATTTTTTCAACATGGCTTCATTTAAAGTTTTCAAATCTCTCAAACCAAGACCCCCTTCAGCAAGAGGACGGCAGCATTCTTTCCAAGCGACTTGAACTAATTTCAATTTGTCCGTATGGCCAGTCCAGAAAAAATTTCGGATGACTTTAGTTAGCTCATCAATAACATTTTTTGGCCATTTATAAATTTGAAAAGAATGAAGGAAAGTACTCTGGATAATCGATGCAATCAAGCAGCGACGACCTGCTAGAGAAAGAGATAAACCTTTCCAAGAATCTAATCGAAGTTTAATCCGATCAGCCAAACCCTGAAACCAGCATCGACGTGGTGCACCATGAAAAAGAGTCACCCCCAAATAGCTCATAGAATCACCCCCTAAACGCATACCTGAAAGTTCTTGAAAATTCTGAATTTTACTTCTCGACACTCCCTTGCCGAAATAGATTCTTGATTTTTCAAAGTTAACCAATTGTCCCGATAAGACACCATAAAGCTGAAGAGCTTTAGATATATTTTGGATATTTTGAGAACTAGCCCTTGCAAAGATGATCAAATCATCTGCATAGAGGAAATGGGTAGGAGCTTTAATACCATGAGGAGAAGAGATATGGGCAAGTCGACCATCTTCAGACATGATAGATAGATATCTGCTAAGAAAATCACTTGCTATGCAAAAAAGCAGCGGAGATAAAGGATCACCCTGTCGCACCCCTCTAGAGCAAGGAAAATAACCTTTAGGGGAGCCATGCATGAGAACAGAGATTCTTGCAGAGTTAAAAATACCTTGTATCCAATCAAGAAAAATCTCATCAAAGCCAAAGCTCTTCATTACCTCAATAATAAAGTCCCATCTTATCGTATCAAAAGCCTTCCGAATATCGATTTTAAGAGCAAGATTTCCCCCACGACTACGAATATCTAAAGCATTGAAGCATTCAGATGCCCCTGCCATGCAATCCCCAATACTGCGTTTTGGAACAAAACCAAATTGATTTGAAGAAAGAATACGAGAGCAGATAATCCCAAGACGAGTAGCTATTATTCTCGTGATAATCTTAAACATGAAATTTCCAAGTGCAACAGGTCTGTATTCATCCACCCGACTTGCATGATCAATCTTAGGTATCAAGGTGATAAAACTAGAATTAAGCCCGTTATGCATCCTCCCTGTACGAAAATAATCTTGTATTGCTTTAACAACATCAGAACTAACAATGTCCCAGCAATGTTGGAAAAAACGACCAGTATATCCATCTGGTCCAGGAGCACTCAAGGGATCCATATCAAACACCATCATTTTTATTTCCTCGCTAGTTGGAATTTTCCTCAAAGAAACATTATCCTCTCGAGTAACCAGTTTTGGAACTATTGAAGCAATTGCCGAAAAATCTGGAGGATCCCCCCTCAATGGCTCTGAAAACATCCTCTCATAATATCCCACAATATGACTTGCAATAGCATCCGAATCATGACAAATATCACCATCAATCTCCAGATGAGATAGGGGCTTTTTAGCCTTTAAGCGACGAAACATCAAGTGATAAAAAGGTGTATTCCTGTCACCATCCTTAAGCCACTTTAATCTGATCTTTTCTTTGAGGAAGGTGTCCTGTTGTTTTAATAGCCTATCCAAATCAACCATGGCATCAGACTCGATCTGAAAAGTTTCTTCGTTGAAGTTCTCATCATTATATCTTTTTTGAATATCAGCCAGTTTAGACTTAGCTATTTCAATATTACGATCAAGATTACCAAACACCTCCTTATTCCAAGATTTTAAGGACATTTTTAGGCTTTTGAGTTTGTTGATTACTACCCCCATAGGGCTAGAATGAACTGTAGTTGACCAAACTGAGCGTACTAAATCCAAAAAACCCGGGTGATCAAGCCACATACTATGAAATCGAAAAGGACGAGGTCCTAAAGGCCTAGTGGTACCAGCACAAAGCAAAAGTGGATGATGATCAGATTTGTGTCTCGGAAGAGTACAACATGAAACTTGATTCCAAGCATCCAAAAAGGAGCTAGTACACAATCCCCTGTCAAGACGCGATCGGGTCCGAGAGATTCCACCCTTAAAGTAAGTGAAGAAAGAACCCTTTACATCAATGTCAATCAAATCACAGTAAGAAATTGCAGCAGTAAAATCTTGAATGGAAAGATTTGCATGAGAGGATCCAGTGGTCTCATGGGCACCCATAATGGCATTAAAATCTCCAATTACCAACCAAGAAGCATGTAGTTCTGATAAAACCATTAAAGAATCCCAAAGAGTTCTTCTTTTGATATAAGTACCACTTCCATAAACAAAAGTTAACAGATGAGTAGTAGAGTTATTAGTGTAAGTAACACTAATATGTTGATGGTCCTTAATCAAGACAGAAGTATTCAGTGCTACATCAGGTGAAGCAAAAAGCCAAATTTTAGGATTGGAGGGAGTATTAGCACAAATAAAAGTGTATCCGAGAGAGCGCCAGAACCGACCCTCAAGAGCTCGAATACTAGTCATGGGTTCAGCTAAGCAAACATAATCAGGTTTTTCTTTCCGACAAAAATTGTGTAGAGCTTGTTGGGTATCTTTATTGGCTATACCCCTACAATTCCAGTAAAACACTATCATGGTAGATCATGATTTGGAACACCACTATAAGGTGTATTATTTGCAGAAGAAGATGTTGGACTTTTAGACCTTCCTTTCTTACCAGTAACCAAATGCCATTGTTCTTTGTCACTAGTCAATTCATTATCAGTAAGATAAGCTTTCTTAAGCCTCATCATTCTTTGTTCAAGTTCCATCATGTTCACAGTGTTATGAATAACTCTGGAAGCAGTACCACTGAAATTGCAGTCAACAGTAAGAGGCTTCAAAACCTTGGTATTGTCGATCACTGAATCCAATTGAATAGAATCTTTTGCATCCGTAACCAAAGTAGAAGTATTACTAGTATTTCCATAATCAACATCATTGGAGGTAGATAAAGCTTCACATGTAGTAAGAGAGACTACTGTAGAATCCTTAGACAACATAAGTTCAGGGGTTACAACAGAGATTGGACGAACATTAAAGGTGTCCGTAGGCAGAGAGGTGGAAGTGTTCAACGGAGGAGTTGACAAAGTATTCAAAAGAGGAGCAGTACCCGCATTATTATCTGTAATATTATCATTCTCTATAATATTAAGTGCAGAAAAAGCATTACTAACCGGAATGGTTGCAGAATTAGCAGATTCTTTAGGCCGATAAATTTTTTGAATTTTTGGTGCAGCATTTGGTGGATGAACACTCTTGGGAGGATTATTTTTCCTACATTTGGATGCATCATGTCCTACCGAAGAACAGAAGGTGCAGAAATCTGGGACGTTCTCATAAAATAAATCAACAAAGATCTTTAGAGGACCCACTTCAACCCTTACTTGTTCATCAAAATTTGCAGAAATATCAATATCAATTAAAACCCTTGCAAATTTTCCCATTTCTCCATTTAGGGTTGCATTATCAATTTTTAAAGGAGCACCAATAGTACGAGCAATATTTGTGAGAATTTGCTTATCCCAAAATTCCCAAGGTAAATTGTAGAAACGAACCCACACCGGAGCATTGGTTGTCTTTTGATACATAGGGTTAAAATTTGGCATCCATGGTTGAACCCTGAAAATACCTGGCTTTAAATTTATAGGAGCATTTGCCCAAACCCTAGCTTTATCTTCGGAAGTATGTAATAACATATGATAATAACCCTTTCCCAAAGAAATAAGCTTCCAATTAGTTGGTAATTTCCAAATTGCCGTTAACCGCGACTTTAAATCACCCTGAGTCCATGGCTTATCTCCCTTAGAAAGGATTATTCGACCAATCAAAGAAAACTTACATAAATCCAAGCGGGATTGATACAAGTCTGGATCCACAGTGACGCATGCCATAGCACCATTTCTCTCTGGAAGGGCATCAGAAGTTTCAATCACAATATTTGTGAGTGAATTAGAAGTTACCTCGGCGTAACTTTTTTTATGATTAGTTTTTGGACTAGAACTATCCATTTTTTCAAAAACAACAGGATAACAAATCCCTATTCTTGTTTTTTACCAGATATCCTTATGCCATAAGCCAATATCACAATTCAGGTAGATTACTGCAAGCATTTCAGAAAAGTACTCACAAAATCAAGCTAATAGGCAACCTTTAATTTAGGTACATTACCACAATCAGGAAGGACAAGAGTTGAATGGTGGATCTCTGGTGGATCTGGTCTTCACGCAGGTGGATCTGTTCTTATTGCCGGTGGCGCATGTGGAGTTGGTGGAGCTTGCCTGTGGTGCTGGTGGAGCTGGTGGATCTTGGAGTTGGTGGAGCTGGTGGATCTTGACGGTGGTGGAGCTGGTAGAGCTGGTGGAGTTGGTGAAGCTGGTGGAGACGGTGATGGCGCTGGTGGAGCTGATGGATCTTGACGCTGATGGCGCTGGTGAAGCTGGTGGAGCCGGTGATGGCGCTGGTGGAGCTGATGGTTCTTGACGCTGGTGGAGACGCTGATGTCGCTGGTGAAGCTGGTGGAGACGGTGATGGAACTGGTGGAGACGGTTCTGCGCGAGCTGGTTCTGCGGAAGTGAGATCTGCGCGAGCTGGTGGAGCTGGTTCGATCTGCGTGCGCGAGCTGGTTCTCTCAAAATAAATGGTCAATGGTGAAATAATAAAATCTCAATCTATGCCCTTATTTCGATGCGGAGCTGATGAACTTTCGAAGCAGTGAGTCGATTACTCTTGATACTACATAATAAGCGGTCAGGTTTCAAAATTATAGTGATTTACTGATATGCCCTTGAGTTTATAATTTGAATGGAATATGAACTTTTTTAAAGTCAAAATTTTGAAATAAGGGAAGGAAATGGATCTCCCGCTCAGATCTTGTAACGAAACGATTAATAAGAACCAAGATGGCAAGATAACGTAGTCTTTTGGGTGGTTATCAGCCCAAACTTAATGGGCCTTTAAATCTTATTCTCTCGAATATTTTGGGTCTATTATTTGTAGTAATTAACTTAAATAGTATATTTTTACATAAAAATTACAATTTTTTTAAATTAACAATTTAACGTCCAAAAAATCACATTTTATGTACATAATAAGAAAATATATTACTAAAATATTCTTTACTTTCTATCTCTCAACACTCCAACATTATCCGACTCCAACAACTCCGTCGGTAATCTCACTAAAACTTTAGTAATCTTACTGGAGCTCTAATAACCTTATTAAATGGGAATATAATACATTACATTCAAATATAGAGATGGATAAGATATTATATTTATAGGTAAAATTTGATATAATATGTTACATTATTATTAAAGCCTTAGCTACTTGGTAGAGATGGATGTAACATATTACATACAAAAAGTAAATAAATTATAAATAAATGTAACATATTACATACAAAAATAGATATATATGTAACGTATTACATATAAAGATATTAAATTATATTCTACAAAATTAAAATTTAGATAATAGAGCCACACTTACACAATAACTTGAAATTCCCTAAGACCAAATGAAGAAGGTTTGTGTACGATCTTGACATCATCTTTCCTCCTTTTTGGAATGGGTATCCTAAAAAAAATTATTGAAAGAAAAATAAAAATGTCAAACAATTTGATTTTAGAAGTACTCACTAACAAGAATCTAAAACTATGGAATACCTATAAAATGCAAACAAACACATACAATGAGTAAATTCATGTAAACTCATACCTTAAATTATCATTGGGTGCATGGATTGTTGACTAAAATCAATCAACTCATGGTTGTTCAATCTTTAGGGTCGAATGGGTTTGCTGTTCACAATGGTATTCTTGGTTGGAATCATGAATGGGTTTGCACACGGACTCTTTGAGTGGCTCGTGCATGATTTTAGGGGTGCACTTGTCTTAATTATTGTTGATTAGGTGTGGGTTTTCGACGAAGGTGTATGGTTCAATTTGCAAAGAAACGGTTGGTGGTTTTTAGATGGTGACTAATTTCTTGGTGTTTGGTGATGGAGGTCGCAAAGGTGTTGGGGATGTTCAAGATGAACTTCGAACTATTGGTAGAGGTCGTGCTAGAAGGGTTGCAAATGGCCTGTCTAGGGAGCTTCAACATTAGTGATGTTCCACTTCTAAACCCTAAAATTAGAAAAATTGCACTTTAGTCCTAGAACTAATTAACTAAATTGCATTATTTTAAATAATTATGGGACTACGAGTACTCATTTTAATAATTATGCGATTAAATATACTTATTTTTTTATACATATTACATGCATAAAAAAATGTTTAATTTAAACAATATTAGTGTTATGCAATTAAATAAATACTAATATAATTTACATGTAATTTATATGCTATCTTCAAGTCCAATCAAACTTATCATTTACTTATTTTATTTCTAGGGGATGGATACTAATACTTAATTTTTTTTAAAATTTTGATTTAATAAATTACAATATAAAAATAAAAAATAAAATAAGTTTATAAGTAATGTTCTGAATTTTGATTTTGTTGTGTTGTCCAATAAAACAACCCTATATTTATTTGAAATTATAACAAATTTGAGATAATTAGTATTTTTAAATAAAAGTTGTATTTGCTATTAAAAAAAATTGTCTTATCCATTGAAGAATTAACAAATTATTTTTTTTGAATGAAAAAAAATATATTTGTTAACAAATTACTGGAAGGACACAGTGAGCAAGTAGTGTATACTATAGTACAAGGAATTATTTATTGGTATTTAGTTAATGTCCAAATCATTAATATGTTATAAAGATAAAGAGTGATAATAAAAAGAATAAAAGTGTGTAATATTTTTTTTTACTTCTTCAAATTTTTAATTTTATTAATCTGAACTGTATTATTTTTTCTGCGTAGCACTATAATTAAATGAAAATCTAAATGGTTCCAAATGATATGTATTAGTTTTAATGTATTAATATATATATTATTAATAAAATTTATATTAATTTTAAATTTTATTAATTTAAAGTATTAAATTATCAATTAGCAACAAATAATTTCTACGCCTCAAATAATCTTTTGAGATCGGGTATTTCTTAATTCTAGTTTCAATTCCCAATGGCCAATCCCATTTTTTTTAAGCGTTCGACACAATTTAATAATATAATTCAAACACGATACAATATAATATAAAATTTTTTTTAGTAAGAATTGATCAATAATTTTTTCACGTTCTTAAATATTTTATTATTTCTTACTATTATATATAAGTAACACGAAAAAAAAGTGATTAAATTTTTTCATATGCCAATTAATATAAAAATTCGACACTAATAATACGAAATAAATATAACATAAATACAAATAACACGATATGATTGCTATTCTTACTCATTTCTTACATTTAAAACAAGTATTTATATTTTAGTTAAGTAAATCTTTCAATGTATCATATATATTTTAAAAATAAAAATGCTATTTATAATAATTGAGCCTAATTTTATTATTGTTTATGTATAAAAAATTAATTAAATATATATTATTAATTTTTAATTATATTTTATAATTAATTTATATTTTAATTAATTATTAATTTGTTATATAATTGATGATATAAATTATAACACATTTAAATTATATTATCTAATATTATTTTTTTGAAAAAGCAGATATGACAGCAGGACCGCCAAAAATAAAAAATAAAAAAAATTGGAGTTTAGTTACGTGCACCTGTTGAAGAGTTAATGTTCTTTTTTTTCTTTTTTTTTTTTAATGAAATAAAAGATAATGGAGTTGGAGAGTTGGTTACAGGTGTCTAAAAAGTTTGAATTAAAATTGATAGGTGTATTGGAAAGGGAAGAAAAAAAAAAGTGGTATACAAGTCTCATATTTTTATAAAAGATATATTTTAATTTATTTTTAACTTTTTAAAAGTATTTTTAAGTATAATTTTTTTAAAGAATTGTTAATTTTATACCATATGATTATCGTATAATTTTTTAAAATAATAAATTTGAAATTTTATAAAATTTTAATTTAAAAAAAAATGATCATTTAATTAATTTTTTCCTATTTTATACTTTTATTTTTTACCAAAAATAATTAAAATTCAAAAATTACTCCATAAAAAATAACATGAAAAGCATGTGCCAAAAAATTAAAATTTTTTTTTTTTAAATTTAACTTAAATGTATCTTTTTAAATACTATGAGATCTAAAATATATCACTTAAAAAAAAAGTAAAAATATATCTTTTATAAAAGTAAGGAATTTACAGAGTATCAAACCAAAAAAAAAAAATCGTACTTGCCAATTTAAATAGTCTATATGTTATTATTATAAAGTAAGAGAATGAAAGTTAAAAATGAAGCAATTTTTTTTATAATTATAATTTATAATATTAAATTATTACTAATCTAGACTAATACATTAATATTATTTCGTCACCGATCTATAATTGTTTCTCCGACATATGCCCAGAAAGTCAAATTCAATAAATAAACTCGAGTTAACCATTATTCATAATATTGTTGAATTATATATTTTATAATATATCTCAGTATACTACTTTTAACGTGTAATATTTTATTCTTTTTTGCAATTAATTTTCTTCAATTTTACAACAAATATAAAATATTCCACACATATCCTTGTAGATTTTGAACACACACATGTAACTAAATAGAGTATAAATAATGTAACCAAGTTGAGTTGATTACTGTAAATTTTGTGCATGAACGTGATTATGTAAAAAAAATTAAGTTTGGTATCTTTTTAATACTAACATTTTATCAAAACTTTAAAAGTATATTAAATAAATCATATTTTCAAGCAATTTTAATGTAACTCTTATGTTTTTAAAATAGTTATAGTTTAGTCATTTTTTATCAGTAAATATCAAAAAATAAGAATATTAAGAACATACTAAAAATTGATAATATTGATACTAAGCTTTTGGAACCCTTCGTTTCGGACCTAAAATATCATATTTTAATATCATTTTAATTAATTTAAAATATTTTTATTAAATTAAGTATATAAAAAAGCACCGAGCCCAAAAAATTTGCCACCTGCACACTAGTGCTTCAAACTTTAGGCTTTCTCAATTTTGAATTTTCCTAACTTGAAAGTTATGAGTAATTTATAATTGAGCCTTAATGAAAAATGTTTCTAAACTTATTGCAAATTACAAAAAATTTAAATTTAGTGGTGAATATGTGCTCAAACTTAATCCAAAAAGTAAACATGCCAATAATTAAATGACATAATTTTGTCCTCGTTCACATTAGTCAAAAGATATAATTTCAACTTTTTGGTACTTTTTAATTGATGTAAATGTAATCATCAAAATTTATTTTAGGATAATAAAGTAACAAACAAGTGACAACATGCCTAATTTTCAATAAAGTATTTCTTACCTAATATGTAAAATAATATAATAATTAAATAATTATTTAAAAAATATATTTTTATATTAACTTCAACAAAAGTTATATCATTGGTTTCGGAAAAGAATAAACAAATATTCAATTTAAAAATGGCTGTAACTCCCTCAAATAGAACGTAGGAACGGTTACGACTGAAATCACAATCGTCACAGAAAACATTTTAGTTTTTAATATAGTCAAGTTATCGTTCTAAAAGACTTTTTTATAGTAGTAAATCCTTGTCCTGTTTAGTAAAAAATTTTTCTTTCTGTAAAATTTCAAATAATTTATTTTTGCTCTGTATAAACATTCAAAGAACTTGCAAATGAAGAAAGCATAGATGCAGTTGATGAGACAAAGACATAAAATTATGCTGCTTTCTTTATACGGTGAACAAGTAGATATTCATCATTCATGGAAACCAGCCATTAATATACAAAAGATATTATTGGTATATTTAGTACATTATATTAAATAAATTTAATATAATTCTATTAAATTGTATTATAATTAATAGCTGAATAATATAATTGAATTAAATTAATTTTATATATATTTTATTAAATTAATTTGGGAAAATAACAAAACTAACACCCCCAAAAATTATAATAACAAAACTAGCACCCCTGTGTTCAATTAAAATTGAACGACAATAATTTGGACTCGTTCAATATTGAACGTTCAATATTATCCGTTCAATTAGAATTGAATGACGATAATTAGACCTATTTAATATTGAACGTTCAATATTTTACGTTCAAATTGAATATTGAACGTTCAATATTAAACGTTCAATTCTAATTGAACACAAGGGGGTGCTAGTTTTATTATTATAATTTTTAGGGGGTGCTATTTTTGGTAATTTCCTAATTAATTTTTATTTAAAATAATTTTTTATTTTAAAATTTATTTAAATAATATTTAATTTATTTTTATATTTTTATTAGATTTTTAAAAATAAAGAAAATATTATTTTTAATTTGAGATAAAAGAAAAAGTTAAGACATAATTTTATAATTGAAAATTCAGTTAGACTAAATTAATTGTCTAGTACAATTTATATCAACACTCTCTAATCGTACAAAATTTCTATATAACCATATTATTTTTATATTGTTGGATACGATCTAATTTCATAACTAAATTTATAACTATATATAAATTATATAGTCATATATTTAATACGATATATGAAATACATGTAACTTAGCACATGGATGTATAAAGATTGATAGAGAGGCCCCATTACAAAAATATTTTTCTTATGTGGTGCATATTTAGTTAGAAATAAAATTTATATAATTATTTATAAATAATTTTTTGACAAATATTTAATAAAAAATTGTTAATAATATTAATTAATAAAAATATGTATATATTACTAACATTTTAATAAATATACTTTTCAATATATTATTAGGATTAGTATATTATAACAAAAATATATTAACAAATAATTATATAAATATATTTAATGGAAAAAGGGCCTCACATGTCTATTTGTTATTAAAAATTTGAACTTTAGTTCTTTTACTATTAAAAAAAGTCACAAAAATCCCTTTATATAAGTAAAAAAATGTGTTTTTAAGGACAAGATAGTTATTATAAAAGATAATTGCTAAAAATTAAAACAACTTTCTAACTTCCAAACTATTTATCTTACCAACCGCTAATACTGACGTTTCTATTTCACATAGCCGGTGAGTATAATCTCTTTAGCCAGCAAGTATAGTCTCTTTCAGCCCAAGTTTCCCCCACTTGACTATGTAAGAATCATAAAAAAAACCAAAATTGTTCAATGAGAAAGAAAGTATGATTCTAACGGAGTCAGGTGGTAAGAATACTTGAGCTTGACTAATCAGCGGCTAGAGAGGTTACACTCGCCAGCAATAAAAAATATAAATGTTAGTATTGGCAGTTGGCGAGATGAAAAGTTTGGGCTTTTTGACTTTCGAAATTGTCGGTGACCTGTGGTAGACGCTAGGGGTGTCTGTGGTCCAATTTTTAGTAAAAAAATAAAATAAAATTGAATCGGACATAATGCTTTAATTGAATCGGACATAATGCTTTAACCAAATCGAACCAAATCGTCTAGGTAATAAAACTATTAAAATCGAACCGATTTGGTTAACAATTTTTTATAGTTTTCATTTTTTTTTAAATTTCTTCAAACTTATTAAAACTTGAAAAGAACATAAAGAAAAAAAATATTTGAATCTAAACAAATTAATTAATATATACTAAAAATATAAATCATATTACATCATACATAAATCATATACTATCCTAAAAGTAATCATAAAATTAATTACAATTTAAAGTTAAATATTTTTGCAAATTCTACAACAAAATACAATAATACATTAATCCATGAATAATATATTAAAAATAAATTAGGGAGTTACAGTTGAATACTTTAATTCTGAGAAGATATGTAATTAATATATATTTTTTGGTTTTTTTTAAAAGAAGAATATATTAAAAATAATTATAAATAACGGTTTGGTTCAATTCTGTTTAAAAATTCGTATAACCTGACCAAACCGTTTGAAGAAACAAAAATTAAATCGGACCGTTTGATTTACAAAACTGTTTGGTTTGGTCCGAATTGATCCAATTTTTTTATTTTAATTAATTTGGTCCGATTTTTAGACACTCCTAATAGAGGTGTTGATAGAAGGGGTTGGACAGCAGAAAAATTCTAATTCTAATGATAGGGATATTGTCGGAGATGGTGTTTGGAGACAACAAATTTGGGCTGATAATGGATGATGGCAAAGGGGACGGCTGTTTTAATTTTTTAAAAAATTTTAACAATTTTTTTATAATGACCATTTTGCCCCTATAAAAAATTCATTGTGGTCATTTTTGATTTAATTGACTTTTTTCAAGACTTATTGTGATCATTTTCAATAACAAATATACCTGTGCCCTTTTTCAACTTATAACAAAAGTTTACTTATTATAGATACGTATTGTAAAAGTAAAATATTTTTGTAGTGTGCTTAGAAAGCAAAAGTTTATTTTAAATATATATATATATGAGGCAAATCTAAAATGATATAGTACATCATTATTGATAAGTATAATTAAGTTCATATAACAATATTTAATATAAAATTGACACATTAGTTGTGAATATGTAATATATTTGTGAATATATTAGTGCTCCAACAAAAATGATTTTTTATTATCATTTATACATATATCAATTCACATATTACAACTTAATTGGTCTCTTATTAATAAAGAGTATTTGTTAATATTACAATATTTGTGATATTATAAATAATGTGGTGTAATGAGATTGATTAATGACTTAACAGGAGCCGCATAGATTTTATTTTGACCAATAAAATTACGTTACTTCATTTATAATGATCACAAATTTATAATATATAACATTTTTTATTAATAAATTAGTTACATAAATTATTTTACTATCCAATATTCTTAACTTATATTTAATTAATAATTTAAATAAATATAACGTTATTTTTTATATTATATTGAAGTCTTTAATGATCAACTTTAAACTAGTATTTTAGCAAAAAAAAAAAAAAAAAAACTTTAAACTAGTAGGTGAGTGAACAAGACTAATGATCACAATCTTTCCATCTTTTTCTTTCTTCTACTTTTTTTTTCTTAATTATGCTTTAGTTTGTTCTGATGGGGGCTACAAATCGAAAGTTGAAATCCATTCTTTGAATGGTTACCAATAAATGTCCCATATGTTAGCAGATTCGATGAAGATTCTTTATTCACAACACATTTATCCGTTCGCTCAATGCTTTATTGCTTTAAAGTTTACATGTTTTTTCGATAGAAAAAAAAAAAAAAAATTATAACAATAAAAATAATAATTTTATATATAATTTATATATTTTATTATAAAAAAATTTCAACTTATTATTTTAAATCAAATAATATTTAATTAAATATTATTTAAATTTATTCAATTTTAAATTTTATCTTATTAAACACTATTAATTAAATTACTGTTTTTATTATTATATACTTTAGAATTATTTATCTACTCATTTTTTTTCACGTACTTAGCAAGTTAATCAGCTTTATAAAGTAGTCACGTTTAAGTCATTACATGATAATCCCTATAAAAAAACGTACATATATTTAATTTTTTAAAATATTATTTAAATTGTATATAATATATACATATAATATATATAAATCGTACATAATTTACATAAAGAATATAAATTAAATACATACATTTTATATAAAACTAATATATTAATTTTAAATAAATTTATTTATATATAAGATAATATGCTATTAGTAGCTCCAAATCTTAGAAGATGAACACATTTTGTACGGGTGCAACTCATGTGACTCTTATGAGGGACAAATCGGTCATTTTAAAACATGGTAACAATATACTTACAATGTTAGGTGATGTTTGGTTGGACTGAACCAATTAAGAAATGAAAAAGAGATTTCATTATTACTATGTTTGTTTGGATATAAATTCATTGGGAATAATAATCCCTTTCTAAGTAAAACCGGAATAATTTTTCCTTAATTCCACCAAAGGAAAAGTTATGCCTTTCCATCTCTTACCGTCGTGTCTTTCAATGTTACCTTAATTGAAAAAACTCTCACCTTGCTGATCTCTCTCTTGAAAAGGGGGAAAAAAAAAATCACATCATTTTTTTTTATAAATATTTTGTGTTATAGATTCTTGTTTGGTGTATATTAATAATATATTTTAAAAATTGTGGTAATATTATTGCCATTTTTTTTTTGTTTTATTTGACAATAAACTAATTTGCCCCATAAAAAGACACATGATCTGGGTATGTGAAAAATTTATCAAATTTTTGTTTGGTTGAAAGAAAAAAAAAATTGAACTTTCCTTTGGAATTTTTTTTTAAAAAAAACTTAAACATAAAATTTATAAGCTAAAAGGATCTGTATATATCACTTAAAAAAGAGTACTACGTAACTTGAGTTTACCTTTTAATAAAGCTAATTCACTTGCAAATTACCAACCCCTTTTAAAAGTGTAAAAAAAAAGAAGCCCTTTTTTCTTTTATATCCATCGAGGATGACTAATATGGAATGAGTATTATATCATTTAATCTGCAAAATTCGATTCAGATTGAATTACTATTAAAATTATAAATAAATATAAATATTAAATTATCTATAATAATTTAATAATATTTAAGTGAATACTTTTTATTATTTTGATTATCTTATTTGTAACTATAAATAAATAAATTTACTTAATAATGTACCAATTTAAAATTTAAATGTTAATATATATTATGTTTTATATATAACAATAATTTAAAGTTATAATTTCAATTCGACCTTATTCGATCTAAAAATTCGATATGTTTGAATTCATATTAGTTTGGATTGAATATATCATTAAATTAGATTTAAATTGATAAAAAATATGCAATTATGACACTTCTTAGCCCTAGTCTGAAGTATAAAACAAATATAGCTCAATTAATTCGGATTAATGTGGCCTATATACCTGTAAGTATGCAACTAAAACAAATATTCAACAAGTACACAATTAAATAAATTATTATCGTCAGACCTAATGCCCACCAAGAATATCTCAACACCAATATCTTAAAGGATAGACAATTAATAAGCTCAACATTTGAAATAAATATATGTGAGTGTGAGTCGGTGTTTTCTTTCAATAAGCTAAACTTATGTGGAAACTTTCACGGTTTGAGCATGCATGCAACTACAAGTTAAATTTATGATAATTTTAAAAATTTTGAACTTTTAATTTTCTTTTTAATAAACTTTTAGTACCCTAATTAAAAATTAGTAGATTTTTGTACCCTTTAGTTTTAGTTATTGGACTTCTATTAACTTTTTTTCATAATTTATATTTATTTTCCAATTATTTGTTAACCTAAAGTGTTTTCAAATTTATCTCTTTAAAAATTGTTTGTGCGTCTTCGGGGAAAAGTAAACGTTATTATTATTTTTTTCTTTTATAAATTGTTACAGGTAATAATTTTAGAGAGTTGTGAATCTTGGAAATCATTAGCGTTAGAATAAATTGATTTTATAAACATATCCATTCTTGCTAAGAAACAACTTTTCAAGAAAAAGACAAACACACAAAGAAATCATCTTTAAATAGTATTCGAGTTGAAAAAATATATCTATATGTGTAATCCTTTAGTATACCAAATTACAAATTCCTAGTTTCTCTTTTTTCTTTCCAATTTTATGTTTTTGTTTTATTCGTCTACCAAAAAGTCTTTTACTAAATTAAAAAAAAAAAAATACAAGTGAAAGAGAAATTTTTTTAGCGAAATTGCAAGGGTGCATAAACTGAAATTTAAAGCTGGGCTTGTATACCGATCGAACATAATTGTTTCTGGTTTCTACCTACATAATAGAAAACAATTGCCAATAAGAAAGCACATTTAAGTAATGTGCTTTTAACTCTTTATTTTATACACGTTTGTTGATTGTTGTTGACGTTGAATTTTTTTTTTTTAATAAATAAAGTTCATTTTTAACTCCCTTTATGCGATGAATAACTTTTTTTTTTGTATGTTAAAAAATGTGGTGTATATATGTTTTCTTTTTATATATCCATAAAAAATATATAACTTTTTTTTTTGAAGAGTATCAACAAATAAAATTAAGTGAATAATTGAATTATATATGAACCTGTGGGAACTTTTTTCATCCACACAAGCCTTGCATCCGTTTTAGGGAGGAAAAAAAAGAGCAAATGTTACAAGCCTTATATGTAGTTATTTTAAGGGTGGGGTGCCACAAAAGTCCCTTAGATTAAGTCTTTTGTACTGTTTAGTCTCTAAAATTAGAAACAGTGTCATTTAGTCTCTTAGCTTTGTAAAATGGCCAATTAAGGACAAACTATACTATTTTAATAATTTTTTATTAAAAAACATTATTTTTTTTTATCAATAAACACGATTAAAATATGAGTTTTTAATATAAATAAAAGTGAAATTTAATATGAAATTATTTAAGAAAAAAATCGAGAATAATGATATTCAAACGTAAAGTTATTTAAATATATATTTTAATTTTTAATAAAAATAAAAAATCAATAAAAAATTAAAATAAAACAGTGACAATTAACAAATATTTAAAACAAATATTTTGTGATTTTTTTCATGTTAATTGTAACTTTACCATTGTTAAAGACTTGTATTTTAATCACGTTTAATCATTTGACAAAAAAATAATAATATTATAATATAAAAAATATTAAAATAATATAATGTCCTTAATTAGCCATTTTTACAAAATTAAGAGACTAAATGATACTATTTATAATCTGTGGGACTGAACTCACAAATAACCTAATTTAAATGGCTTTTGTGGCATTCTTCTCTTTAAATAAAAACAAAAGTTGCACAAGAATTGTGCATTTTTTTTTTTTTTTAAAATTTGTGCACCTGCTTTCCTATACCAAGCAGGCACAACTTATTTGCTTCTCACCTAAGGCACATGATTTAAGACAAGTCCAAAATTAATTCATTTTGCCCTAGTTAAAATAAGGGTTATAATACCATTGCCTTGTATAATATATATGCTTGGACAATGATAGAATGTTGGTTGAAATTCTATCATTATATACGTGTGTATGCCGGCGTGTGAATGCGTAATTGAATGTTATTAAAAAATAAACATTATAAGTAGTTATATATAAAATGCTTTGTGATGGGTATAATTGTTTTAAAAGGAATCATATGCATGGGTCTATAACTGCTTTAAAGAGGTTGATCAGCACTCTAGAATCCTCACTATAGTTTTCCTTAGTAGGTGACAAACAATGAAACCTTAAGGGACCTACAAGAAAGCAAAAGCTTCTTATTTTCTCCTCTGAAAAGAAGAAAAAAAAGAGTCTATATACATATGTGGTTTTAGCTTTGGTTAGGGAAATCGACAAGAAGGTTCTTGCAATTTGCAAATCATGTGTCTCGACAAAAACACAACAGAGCCAAAGACTAGGTTGGTATATATGTGGCAAAGTTTAACCTTGCCCATTAACTACGTACATTATATTTAAATTGTTATATTTTTTTAAAATCTTTTTTTATTATAATTTTACAACATATTTAAAAAATTTGTGATACAATAACGAATAAATTAATAATAGAAAATTTAATTTTTTTCTGAATAAATTGTGAAAGTAAATTTATTAAAGCAAACATGTATATCAAACGGTATAATAAGCATTGTTAATTAAACTCATGAATTTTGAAACAGTACTTTTTAACGTTTGCATTCATTTTTTTTTTTAATAAATTCTATAAAACATAAAGATGATATATTTATTAGCTAGAAAAGTAAACTATTTAATACTATATAAGTCTTTTATTAAGTTGCATTTGTTAAATTTTCTTTCAAATTTAAAATAAAATATAAAGAACAAGTTATGTCATTGTTTTAAAATATAATAATATATATTTTTTTAAATTTAAATGAAATATGGAGGAAAAATTATGTCGATTATTTTAAAATATAAGATTATAAATTTTTATCTAAAATTATTTTATGTATAATTCAACTTTTATATATAATATAAATATAAATAGAGAATCTAGGTACGGAATATCATCCACATATATGTCGATCTTTAACCAAAATCCTACTTTAATCTCCTTTTGTACTCTAAGATATGGTTCGTGTCTATATTAACAGACGGAGAGCTTCTATTTGGTGAGTCCCCTATCATCCATGTGTTGTGTTGCCTAAGCGGACAAAACCAATATATTTTTGCTCTGTAGTTTTAGAGATAAGGTGTAGTCAAGCACTAAAATATGTAGCATCTAATTTTAAGAAAATAACAATGATATTATCATTGTTGGTAAGAAATTCATGTAAAAAGAATTATACGAAAACTTATTTAAAAATTATAAAATTTAAATTAAGAACTTAAGATAAAGCAACTTAAATAATATAGAATTTAATACAATAATTTTTTTCAACAAATTATTATCTACATTCCAAATAAAATACTAATTTGAGGGAAAATAATGTAATTTAACATTAGGAAATAATAAATTATGAAATAATTACATCTATAAAGATTATTAGTTTTGGACCCGTGCATAGCATGGGCTAGTACATATAATGTAATTACATTATTAAAATTATTTATTTTGAGAAAATTATTCAAATGATCAACATGTAATTTATAAATAATTTGTTAGGTAATAAATTTATTTTTTATATTATATTTTGTGTTAATGTTTCGATTTTAATACTTGGTTTAAAATATTAACATCACCTCTAAAAAGAATATAGAGAATACTCGGTTATTTAAATTTGATAAGTATATAGTAGTGTTCATTATTGAGCAATAATTTGCATTGTTTCAAAAATTTTTAGTTTGAAAAAAATAATCTTTAAATACGATTTTTCATTAAAGATGATTTTATTAGAACAAAGAGAAAATTTGATGTTGAAAATTTTTAGATAGGTTTGAAGGAATACTCTTAAAAAAATTGCTACCTAACTTTTTTACTTTAAATTATAAATACACAATAAAAATTATTTTATAAGCAATAAGTGTAATATTTTGTGACAATAACATATAATCCAAACATCATACAAAAATTGAGTGATTTAAAACGTTATTTAAAAAAATTGCATACCTTCACTAATAAATAAGTCAAATATGACATGATAACACATATATTCTTGTTCAATTATTTTTTTTTTAAACAACTACATATTATACATGTACCCATAAGACTTCTTTAATTAATTAACATTCTTATTATTATTTAAGAAGGTAATCCAACATTAATACGATAAACACGACCTAATTAAATTTAAGAAGCGTTTTTATAAGCTTGTTATTTTTGCTTAAAAATAATGTATATTAATTAACTATCTTTAAAATTGATAATGATATATGAGACACAAAATGATTAACTCAGCACAAATATTATCCTCTTAACTGAATTAATTGTACCCCATCTATTTATTAAATGAGTAAGCATGAACCACATGAGTTAAAATTCTTAATGTGATTGAAACAATTATTCAAGAATAATAATGTAAAGTTAATATGCAATAAAACTATCAAAATAATTATTCATAAGAAATATATTTATTATATGGGCATTTTAATATTTACTAGTTAAAAAAACATGTCTTGCATGTAAATTATTTTTCTTAGTTTAGTTTTTCTCTTTGATTAATTTTTAAAATATATTTAAAATAAATAAAAATAATAATTTTCTCATACTTTCGAATTAATTTTGAAAGAAAAATAATATTTATAATTCTTATTGGAAGTGCTAATCTTCATTTAATTAGAGTTCTTATTGCATATGATCTTTATTCCATTATTATAATTATAATCCTTATTAAAATAATATTTAGAGTAAATTAAATGCGATAATCATAATATAATTATAGTTCTTATTGGATGTGATCATTATTCAATTATCATGTTTAAAATTCTTATTTAATGTGATAGAGATCTTAAAATGATAACTAATGTTAATAGTTTAAAATATAGGGATAATTTTGTCCAAAGAAATATTAAAAATGATTCAGACTTTCATATATATTATAGATAGATAGATTATAAGGATATTTTGGTATTTATTGGTGAAAAATAATTATCAATGGATAATAATGTAAACTTTTTTATTTTTTATTTTTATAAAGCAAATGAGAAATTGGAATCAGTAGGCGTACCAGGGTGCCCTATCAGAATGGAAAGCAGTCCTTAGCACACTTTTCATTTTCCAACCAACCACCCACAAATATTATTAAATAAATAAAAAGTAATGACCATATCAGAAATAATAAAACAAGAACAAAAAACAAATTAAAGAATACCTAAAATGATACACAATCAAACTAACAAAACACTATTCATAAAAAATGTATTCATTATATAAGCATTTTGCTATTTATTAGTGTATTAGTAAAGTGCACCAGCTTAGTGCATGTTATATTTTACTTTTATATTATAATTTTTTATTATATTTTTGTGTGATATTAAAATATATTTTTATTAATTTTTTTTAAAAATAAAGTATTAAAAATTTAACAGTTATTTAATTATAAAAAAACCTTGTTATGAGGTGTAACAACATCAATATTCATTTTGAGATGCTCAAACTATAGAAAAATTAAAAAAAAAAAATTATGAAAAGAATTAACCATAACAAAATAAAAAAAGTTTCAAGCTTGAAATTTTTTGCATTACAAACGTAAAAATGTTAGTTTAGATTTTGAAGTAATTAAAGTTCATGTAAAATAAAAAATAAACTACTATAATAGGAAAAAAAATTTATAATATAATGTAATTATTATAATTAAATAAATAAAATTAAATATAGTGTTGTGTTTTTTATTTTTTATTTTTGCATGATATTAAAATATATATTTATTAATATTTTAATAAATAAAGTACTAAAAATTCAACAATTACTTCATTATATATATATATATATATATATATATATATAACTCATTGTGAGATACAACATCAAGGCTCATTTTGATACTCTAAAATTAAAAATAATAATTAACCATCACAAAATAAACAATCATTTAAAGCATGAAAAAATTTGCAATACAAATGTAAACATGTAAGTTTTAATTATAAAGTAATTGATGTTAATGTTATATAAAAAGTAAACTCTTATAATAGAAAAAATAAAATATAATTTAATCCTTATAATTAAATAAATAAAATCAATAATAATAACAATTTTGCAACTAAATTTGAATGATTTTGTCCAATTTTTTCTTCAATTATAATACAACCATTATTTTAAAAATAAATATGTATTTTAACTTATTTAGAATTTATAATATAAGAAATTAAATCAAAAATAAAAATATTATAATCTTATCTTTTATCTTTCAATTTTTTTTTTCCTTCTTTATTTGGTTACATGTGTTTTTTAACCATTTATTTTTAAAAAAATTAATGAAAGCATATATTATGTATTTTAGGTTATGTAGGATTCTTGTAAAACAAAAATTAAATAATAAATAAGATTATTATAATATTTTATATTAAATAAATAAAATTTAGAATAATGAAATTTTTTCGTAATTAAATTTGAAAGATTTTTTTTCAAAAATTTCCATTAATTATGAGTGGTAATATTATTTTGAAAATAAATTGGTATTTTAGTTTAGTGTATCTAGAACTTCTAGTATAGAAAATTAAACCATAAATAAAAATATTATAATTTATATTTTCATTCAAACCTGTTTTCTTCTTTATTGATTTGCGTCATTTTGTTATTTATTTTTTGATCCATTATTTTAAATTAATCATTATTATTAAGTATATAAAATAAATAGCAATGATAACTTTATAATTAAAGTAAAAAATTGAGAAAAAAATCGTCAAAAAATGAAAATTGATTTTTTAAAGAAAAAAAAAACTTTTTTTAACCCGTTATTTTAAAAGAAAAAGAAAAAATTATTTCAAATTATAACTATGCGTTTTAGGTTATATAGAACTTATTGTAAAAAAAGTAATATAATTATAGAACTTATTTTAGGTTATCTTATATAATGATTATCATTAATAATAATAATTTTGCAATTATCATGATAAAATAATATAATGATTATCATTAATTATTAAAAAAATAAAAATAATAATTTTGCAATTAAGTGAAAATTCAAGAACAAAATCGTTTAAAATGGAAAATGATACATAGACAAATATATATTGTAATAAGATAAGAAGAACAAAAAAAATGGAAAATTACTTAAAATAACACCAATTAAAACTCATAATAATAAAAATAACACAATTATCTTAAATTAGGAAGATATTAGTGTTGAGTTAATATTAGAGGGTTAACTTTGTTGTTATAAATTTTAAGGAGTATTATTTTTGTTATTTTTTCAAAACTTTTTTGGAAGAATAACGAAGTATTGTTCCTCCCCTCATTTATGTTAATTATAAGATCATTTTGGCATTTATTAGTACACAACAATTATCCATTAGTAATAATATAAAGTTAATATGCAATAAAAATACCAAAATAAGTATTCATAAGAAATATATTTATTATAGAGCTATTTTAATATTTATTGGTGTAACAAAAAACTAATTCTTGCTTTTTATATAGAAGACATAAAATAATTATCAAAGTTAATACATAATAAAATTACCAAAATTACTATTTATAGTAAGTATATTTATTATTTGAACATTTTAATATTTATTGATATAAGATAATTATTGAATGATAAAAATATGTAATAATGTAAAGTTATTATGCAATAAAACTATCAAAATAATTATTCACACAAAATATATTTATTATAGGAGTATTTACATATTTATTGGTATACAGAAAAAATGACAAAAAAAAAAAAAAAAAAAAAACTAGAAGATACACAATAAAATTAATAAAATAATTATTCATAAAAAATATCTTTATTGTAGGAACATTTTGATATTTATTAATGTCTAAGAAAAATAAAAACATTTGGGAGAACAACAAAATACTGTTCATCGTCTCATTTATGCTAATTATAAGGGCATTTTTATATTTATTCAAGAATAATTATTTATGTGTAATAATGTAAAGTTAATACAAAATAAAATTATCAAAATAAATATTCATAAAAATTTATTTATTATATGGCTATTTTGATAATATGTAGAAGAGATAAACTTAATATGTAATGAAACTATCAAATAGCATAAATGAGATAAATTTATTTACTATCGAACTTTTAAAGTTGTTAAAAAAGTATCATCAAATTTTAATTTTGTTATTTTCATACAATTAAATTTTACAAATGTTACAACAATACCATCAATTTTTTTTATTACTTTTATACCATTAAATTTTACAAATGTTACAAAAATACCTTCAACATACGTGTAACTTGTTTTTAACTCCCTTTAATTGATTAACTTCGATGATTTTTTGCAACAATTTGTAAATTTTAATGGTATGAAAGTAACAAAAAAAGTTTGATATTATTTTTGTAACATTTGTAAAATTTAATGGCATCGAAATAATTGTTGAACTAATTTCTAGAATAGCACGTGATGTGTGTGCTGTTAGTTAGTTGAGCTTATAGCTTTCTGTTATATTGTTTGCCTATATAAGGCTTATTGTATATAACGGCTTATATAACAATACTCTAACAACTTTTCTGAAACTATCGTCTTCTTTCTTGCTTCTCCTGTTTCTTCCTCTTTCTTACTTCTTAATTCTGAACTATATCACAATTCTCATGGTATCAGAGCCGTGATCTATGGACAACAACAAGTCTTCTGCTGATACAAATAATACAACTACTGAATCTGGAACAACAATCAATACGCCGACTATCAACATGAACAACAATGGAGGTTTTCCTACATACCCTATCAATCCTACCTTCTCGGTGAGGTTAGATGAATCAAACTATCTAATTTGGCGTGAACAGTTGAAACAAGTGATCTCTATTTTTGGTCTTCAATTACTCATAGATGAATCAAATGTAATACCTATAAAGCTTATTAAAAAGGTAGTTACGGTGCTGAACAATGAAGGCGAACCATAGATTTGTAAAATGTTTGATGCTAATCCAGACTATATTCTATGGGATAGACAAGACAATGCTGTAAAGAATTGGATCTACTCTTCTCTTTCACCTAGCTTTCTGAAGCATCTAATTGGAAAAGTAACAGCAGCAGAATATTGGAAATCACTGGCGAAAGTGTTCAACGATGATTCACAAGCACGACTTATGGATTTGAGATGGAGGTTGCAAACACTAAGAAAAGGCACACAGACTATGGAGCAATATATTAGTATTGCTAAGGACTTGATTGATCATATATTAGCTGCTGGTGATCAAATAAGTGACAAAGAACAAATTTTGTATGTACTCGGCGGTTTGGATTACAACTACACATCTCTGATCACTACAATTACGAGCAAGAAGAGAGTATTGCCTCTTGATGAAGTTTTTACTCGTATGAGGATGCATGAAAGGCAAAGAGAGAGAATGAATTTTACTGATCCTGATCTGATTCTAGCAAATTATGCTAATCATTCAAAGAACTCCAAGAATATGAGTTTTGATAATAAATCAACAGCCACAGGTAACTCTAATTTCAAGACAGGTAACTCTAATTTCAAGAATGCAAGCATTGATAGCTTTGTGATAAAAACTGGTGCATCTTGATGTGTTAAAATGTGTACTCGCAAGTGTACGAATCACTCGTGGTAAAGTGATAAGCAACTTCCAAGGTCGGTCTCTCAAGGAATTGCAGTGGTTTTAAATAGCTAACTTTTTAATCTAAATCGAGTTCTAATGAAAATAAAAGACTAATTAAATAGAGTTCTAGTGAAACTAAAACTCTAAGTAACTAGAATTCTAAAGCAAGTAAAACTATAAAAAGGTTGTTTGTTTTTGTGACGAGAACAATTATACGACAATCAAACGAAAACAAGATCGCAAGTAAACAATCAATTCAATTAAATCAAATATCAATGGAGAATGTATGGACGTTTAGCTTGGTTGACCATGCTTGCATCGAAAAGGTATGGTGAGATAACATGAACGTCCTATATAAACAAAACTACCGGCTTTCCTTTTATTTACGAGACTGCCTTTGGCGGGGGTAAATCTCTTTATTGATTAACTAATTAACTGCCTTTGGCGGGGGTAAATCAAGTAGCAATCAAATTATGCGCAAGGAAAACATGCCAATCAAATTAATGCTATGACTAAGTCACTAAATTGAAGCTTTGATTAAGTGTTTCGGAATAAAGTTAAGGTGACGTTCCTATAACTAAATTCTCAGATTTTTCAACCTAACTACGAACATCAAATGGGCCCATGATAATTCATAATCAAATATCTAAACATGCTCTTAATAAAAAAGTAATTCGTTTATTCCAAATAAAATACACCATACACAATTATAGCAAACATGGCAACACAAACTAAACATCCATAATTAAACTAGCCGCTCATGTTCATATTAATATTCATAGACAAATAAAATATGATCATACACTTTAACAAAAAGAGAAGAAGAATTAATTCTATAACAACAAGAAAATCCTAGATCTAAATACCGCTTATGGATTGGATAGCGTTCTTCTCCGTAAGCTTTATCTTCGATCGTCGTTGGCTTCCTTGAATCCTTAGAATAGTGTCTCTCGCTTCGTTAGAGTGTGGCAACGCTCTCAAAACTGATTGAATGTAGTGTTTGGTCGCAAAATTGTGAAATCTAAGAGTTGTGTACGAATTGGTCGAGTTGTATTGTAAGGGGGTATTTATAGATGTAAGGGATTCCTGATTGCATTAGGAATAGGCGCGCCGCGGCATGCATTTTCCCCGCCGCGGCGCAACACAAATTCTGGAAATTGTGTAAAAATCCGAGAGCTCCCCGCCGCGGCATACCTTTTCCTCGCCGCGGCGCGCAATGTTTTTTTGGATTCCTAGCATGCAACCCGAGAGCCTCTCGCCGCGGCATATGATTTCTTCACCGCGGCGCGCATTGCTTTCCTTCTCTTCATGCTTACCCCCTTACATATGTGATGGCTCGTTATGTAAGGCTTACATATTTGACTTGTCTTGCCCGTAACTCGTGATCCGAGCGCCGTAGGTGTCCCGTCTTTGCGTGTTTTCATCATTTGACTCATTTGACGCTAAAAACACCTGAAATACACTAAAATATACCCGTGACTCCGAATGGATAGATTTATGAAATTAATTGAATAAACAATAATAATAAATCTATATATCAAACAATTAAGCACAATTAATCACGAAATATTAGTGCTTTTCGAGCACTCATCACATCTAATATGCAAAACATTGATGAAGAAAAAGGAAAGAACAAATATGAGTATATAGAATGCCAGATCTGCAAGAAGGTTGGACATTCTGCAGCACGTTGTTATTTTCGATACACTCAATCCAAAAATAGTAGTCGTATGAATAATCAACAGTCTAATGAACCTTCATAACAGTCACGTCTCTCTCAGATTCAAGATGATAAACAAGCG
The DNA here is from genome assembly GCA_029378325.1 of Elaeagnus macrophylla. NCBI lineage: Eukaryota > Viridiplantae > Streptophyta > Magnoliopsida > Rosales > Elaeagnaceae > Elaeagnus > Elaeagnus macrophylla. The sequence goes on from CM055653.1 coordinate 5,829,138, forward strand.
ACTGCTTCAAATTTTTCTCAGATTCAAGAAAACAGAAACACTAATGTCTCTGGAACAGATTTTCTTGATACAGGAATCACAATTTATCCACAAAATGCAGCTCCACAAGCCTTTCTTGCACCAACTGTTCCTTCTTCAATTCAACCTCACCAATGGTTTTTAGATACAGGTGCTACACACCATCTGACATCAGATTTGGATATGATTCATCATGCTACTGCTTATACAGGAGACGCATCAGTCATGCTAGGTAATGGCTCTCAAATACCTATTACACATGTAGGACATACTAGTCTACACTGTAATATACATGATCTGCAATTAAGAGGATTATTGTGTGCTCCACAACTTGAGAAAAACTTGATTTCAGTTAAACAGTTATGTCAAGATAATCATGTTAGTGTGGAGTTTTTCTCTAACTCTTTCTGTATAAAGAACTTGACTATCAGGGCTGTTATTTTAATGGGGGAGGCTAGGAATGGCTTATATCAAGTTGATACTAGTCACAAGTCTTTCATTAATTGCAATAAAGCTGAAGTCAGTGGAGCTATTTGGCATGATCGCCTTAGGCACCCTCATCCACCTGTGATGCAACAGGTTGTAAATAGCATGAATAAAAGACTAAAGACAAATAGTAGCTATGAGTTGTGTAGTGCTTGTCAATTAGGTAAGTCACACCGTTTGCCCTTTTCTCATGTTCACACTAGATCAAATAAATCGTTTGATATTGTACATGTGGATCTATGGGGACCCTCTCCTGTAGATTCTGTTCATAATATGAAATACTTTTTGCTGTTTGTGGATGATTGTACACGATATCAGTGGCTATATGTTCTGTCTAATAAAAGCCAAGCTGCCTCACTTTTTCTGCATTTTGAAGCATTGATAAACAGGCAATTTAATGCAAGTATTAAACAATTGCAAAGTGATGGTGGTACTGAATTAAAGGGCTTGGAAACACATTTATTTGAAGGTGGGTATGTGAGAAGAATTTCATGTCCTTATACTCCATCACAAAATGGAGTTGTTGAAAGGAAGAATAGACATGTTGTGGAAAGTGGTTTGGCTATGATCATGCGGTCAGGTGTGCCTATGGCATATTGGGACTATGCTTTCAAAACTGCCATTTATTTGATAAATAGACTACCATCTCGTACACTTGACTTTGCAAGCCCTTATGAGTTACTATACAAGACAAAGCCGGATTACTCTCATTTTAAAATATTTGGTTGTCTTTGCTTCCCTTATTTAAGACCCTACAACAGCAATAAACTAGAACCAAGGTCATTACCTTGTGTTTTTTTGGGGTATGCTGCTCAACATAAAGGCTTTTGGTGCCTTGAACCTGTCACAGGAAAGGTCTATGTGTCAACACATATGAGATTCAATGCATTTGAATTTCCTTTTTTATCCAAACATGTGCCTGCAACTACTACTTCTTCACAGCTGTTTGCCTCTCAGTCTTTGCCTATGTTAGCATCAATACCTGTTGGGTCTTCTTACAGATCTGTTTATAATGCCTTTCCACATGGAAACCAGTCTTTTCCCACTGACACTGTATTCCATAATACAGAAACTTTATCTGCAGCTACAATTAATAATGATTCCACCATGAATATTGAGCCTACTGCTATCACAGAATTAATTTTTCATTAAATTTTTCGTTAAATCTAACGGAATCGTACATATGTCACATACATGTTTATACTTTTCGATATATATATCAAATTAAATAATTTTTAATTAAAAAATTACAATAATTTTTTACAATTTCTTTCTATTAAACTTAAATAAAATTTTCATTGTCTAATTTGTGGTTTTAGATATTAAACAATGAAAATTCTATTTAAATCTTATTAAATTTGATCAAACTTAAATAAAATTTTCATTATCTAAGTTGTGACTTTAAATTTTAGACAATGAAAATATTATTTAACTTTTATTAAAAATTATATTTAAATTACATTAAAAAAAATTTCAAGTTTTTTTTTAAAAATTAAAAAAATTGACTAATTTTTTAATTAAATATTAATTTTTTACGTATATATATATGTGTGTGTGTGTGTGTGTGTGTCACATCTGTTATTCTGTTAGATTTAAAGGAAAATTAGATGAAAAATTAACTTTGTCCTTGCTTGACACATTTTTACAAGTAGAGGGACTTAAAAACACATTTTTTAAGAGCAAAGGAATTTAAAGACACATTTTATAATTTAGATGACTAAATACCATCTTTTATAAGAACAAAAGGACTCTTATGACATTTTTTTCTATTATTAATTAGAGTTTAAAGGCAAATATAAATAAATATTTATTAAGGTGCAATAGTGTTTTGGTTTACCGTGTACTGTGTGTGTATAGGATTATATCCTTGAGTTTGTTAGGAGGTTAGTTATGGTCTATGATTAGCTACTAGCTTCTAGTCTCATACATCACGTGTGTATAATGCATATGTATGCTCTGAAGACTTTAACTGAAACAATACAGATTCTCAATTTCACATTTGTTCTTTATGGTATCAAAGCCAACCTACGTAGAGGTTCTTCAAGGTAGTCCAATGGCAGGTACATCTCCAGCCAATAATGGCACTCAAAGTCTTCCGCGTTGGTCTAAGCATATTTCGCTAGTTCCAGAAAATCAATCTATCTTCTCTACAATGGCTATGCCTCCTGTAAATCTTAGCTTATCTGTTAAGCAAGATAACACAAATTATCTGATTTGGAGAGAACAAATTCTTTCAGCAATCATTGCTTATGGTTTGAAAGAAGTTATCAATTCTTCGATTGCACCACCTCCTCAATTCTTGCTCAATAGTACAAATGTAAATCCTGAATATGTTTAGTGGAACAAATTGAGAAATTTAGTGAAGTCTTGGTTTTATGGTTCAATCTCACCCTCGATGCATTTATATCTCCTTAGAGGAGCTTCAGCTGCTATGGAGTGGCTATCTTTAGAGCAAGTTTTCTCTACATCTTCACAAGCATGAATAATGGACTTAAGGGTTGAATTACAAACTCTACGTAAGAATGATTTGTCAGTTGAGTGTTACACACTTAAGTTGAAAGGTATTGTAGATAATCTCTCAACAATTGGAGAGAGAGTTTCAAATCGAGATCTGATTCTATATGGAGTTGGTGGTTTGGATTCAGATTATAATTCTTATGTGTCTTCTATGACCATGCTAATGAGGAGTGAAACTGTTTCATTTGAAGAGTTTCAAAGTCAATTGATGTCATACGATCGTAGACTTCAATCTCAAAGGAATCATAATTATATGCATAGTGCTCTTCAAGCTAATGTGGCTAAGTTTGGTGCAATATCCTTCAAGAATAACTCTGGTGGATCTAGTAATCAACCTAAACAAGCTTCAGGTGGCTCTGGTTGAGACATACATGACTTCTTGAAGAAAAGTGCTGATTATCAGTTCAAGCAAGGCTCATACAGTTCACATACATGATACAAGAAGTCCAATGATTCCTCACATTCTCGAGTGCAATGTCAGATATGTGGTAGATCCGGCCATCCAGCAAACAAATGTTTCAAGCTGAGAGATCTTCTCAACTCAGGGAAGCCTTTGGCTTTTCATGCAAGTGCTTTTGATGAAGTTCAAGAAGGTTGGTTGCTTGATTCAGGTGCCACGCATCATCTTGTCAAAGATTCAGGAAGTCTTACTAGCTCAACCTCCTACAAAGGCACTGATAGTGTTGGTGTAGGTAATGGATATTCTCTTCCTATACATAATGTTGGTTCTACTGCTATCAAATCTAGTAAAGTTGATGCTACTCTTCAACTCTATAATGTGTTGCATACTTCTTCAGTCTCACATAACTTAGTTTTTGTGCATAAGCTATGTAGTGATAATGATGGTGTAATAGAGTTTCACTCTCATGGCTTCTTTATGAAGTAGGCACTCACAAAGAGAGTAGTAATTCAAGGCATAGCTGAAGAAGGCCTGTATAGACTTCATGGAAAAGTGCAACATTAGGTAATGTCTTATGATAATTTGTTACCTAGTCAAAATATGCTTGCTTCTAATGCTTCTGTTTTTAATACAATAAAGCCTGATGTCTGCCATAGTTGGCTGGCTCATCCTTCACAGGATGTTTTAGCTTGATTGGTACAACTGTCTCTTATGTCATGTAATGTTTCTAAAGATCCTCATCTTTGTATTCCTTGTGCAATGTCAAAATCTCAGAAACTACCTTTTAAGCATCGCCATGTTCCTTGCTCTACTCCTTTTGAATTATTCTATATTGATCTGTGGACTTCACCTGTTACAAGTTGCACTAGAGATAAATACTTTATGCTAGTAGTAGATGATAGTACAAGATATATGTGGATTTTCTTTTTGAAGAATAAAAGTGAGGCAGCTAGTGTGTTTACTACTTTCATTCATATGGTTGAAAGAAATTTTGATTATAAATTCAAGTCCATCTAATCTGATGGTGGCATGGAATTTCATTTTCTGTCCACTAAACTTAGTCAGTTGGGCATTGTCCATCGAAAAACATGTCCTCATATTTTTGAACAGAATGGGGTGGTAGAAACAAGGAATTGTCGGGTAGTGGAAAGAGGACTGGCCTTACTCTTACAAAGTGGCATTCCTCTGAGATATTGGGTTTATGCCTTCAGAACTGCAGTTTATGTGATGAATCAATTACTTACCCAGGCTCTAAACTTCCAGCTACTCTATGAATTATTATACCATAAGATTTTACTTAGAGTTTTTGGTACTCTATGTTTCCCTTGTCTTAGGCAGTATAATCATCATAAACTTCAACCACGGTCTCAACCTTGTGTCTTTCTTGGTTATGCTCTACAGCAACAAGGCTATCTTTGTTTTGATCTTCAAAGTAAAAAAATCTATAATAGTAGACATGTTCAATTTGATGAACTTGTATTTCGTTTTCTTACTTAGTCACATGGTCTTGGTGCGCAAGAGCATTATTCTCCTTTTTTCCTTCCTCTCTTGATCATGCTACACCTGTCTCTCCACTTGTTCCTACACATGTCTCTACACCTATCCCTACACATGTTTCTTCCCCTACTCAGTCATCTACTAGTTCACCTGTTCCTCACTCTCCTATTTCTTCTTTAGCTCCTTTATCCTCATCTCAGTCCCTTCCTTCTTTAGAATCTAAGTCATAGGATATTCCAGCACTCTCTGGTGAATTAGTGATTGACCTACCTCCTTTGTCTCCTGATCGTGAGCATAATATGATCACACATTCTAAAACTGGACATCTCAAGCCTCGAGTTTTTACAGCAATTAATAACTCTATCTTGCTTGAGCCTAGTTGCTATGCAGAGGCAAAAGGTATTGGTGAATGGGAGGTGGCCATGATAAAGGAGTTTGATGCTTTGCTGGCTAATCAGACATGGGAATTGGTGCAGTGTCCTTCTTGTGTGATTCCTATTGGGAATAAGTGGGTCTATCGCACTAAGCTTAAGGTGATGGTCTGCTTGATAAGTACAAAGCTCAATTGGTAGCCAAGGGTTACAATCAACTAGAAGGTATAGACTATATCGAGACGTTTGCTCCATTGGTTAAGCCTCAAACCATTTGTATTGTGCTCACTTTGGCCCTATTTATGGGCTGGCAGTTAAGGCAGCTTGATGTCAACAATGCCTTCTTGAATGGTGAGCTCCAGAAGATTGTCTACATGACTCAACCAGTTGGTTTTCAATCAGTGGAGCATCCTACCTGGGTTTGCAAACTGAGGAAAGCTTTATATGGCCTTAAGTAGGCACATCAAGCTTGGTACTAGAAGCTCAGTTCTAGTCTCTGTGAACTTGGTTTTGTGAATTCCAAAGCTGATACTTCTATGTTTTTTCAACATCATGGTCAACATCTTACTATCTTATTGGTATATATTGATGATATCTTTCTTACTGGTAGTAATGCAGCTTACATTCACACTTTGATTGCGGTGCTAAACCCAAAATTTGCTCTCAAGGATCTTGGTGTTTTGCATTTTTTTTTGTATACAAGTCTAGTACTTAGATGATGGTCTTCATCTGTCACAGCAAAAATCTATTAAATATCTTCTTTTTAAGGCTGGTCTTGATCACACACACACTCTCTCGACTCCTATGAGTTTAGGGAAAGTGTTGTCCAAGCATGAGGGTGCTCTCTTAGTAGATGCTAGTCAGTATGATAGTATTGTGGGAGCATTACAATATTGTGTGTTAACTAGACCATATATTTCATATTCAGTGAATCGTCTCGGTCAATTCCTACATGCTTCTACTTCTGCACACTGGCAAGCAGCTAAATGCATTTTGCGATATCTCAAAGGCACCTTGGATCATGGGTTGATGTTTCACAAGTCTGATGTACTGGGGCTCATTGGCTTTAGTGACTATGACTATGCTGGTTGTTCTGATGACAGACGCAGCACATGTGGGTATAATGTGTTTTTTTGGACATAATTTAGTCTCATGGATGTCCTCTAAATAAAAGACAATCGCTAGATCCAGTGCTGAGCCAGAATATCGAGCTCTAGCTCTAGCTCTAGCAACTTCTGAGGTGATCTGGTTGCAGACAGTTCTTATGGAGTTACAGGTGCATCAATCCCATTTACCACTTCTCTTTACTGATAACATAAGTGCTAAATGTCTCACTGTTAACCCCATCATACATGCTTGTATGAAGCATATGGAGGTGGATTTTCATTTTATTTGTGAAATGGTTATAGTAGGCAAGTTTGATGTCCGATTTACACCCTCTGAGGAGTAGATCGTCAACATTCTAACCAAATCTCTTGGTGAGACAAGGTTTTTGAACTTGAAGTCCAAACTCACGATTTTGCCAACACGTTGAGTTTGCAGGGGGCTATTAAGGTGCAGTAGTGTTTTGGTTTACCGTGTACTGTGTGTGTATAGGATTATAGCCTTGAGTTTGTTAGGAGGTTAGTTATGGTCTATGATTAGCTAGAAGCTACTACCTGCTAGTCACATATATCACGTGTATATAATGCACGTGTATGCTCTGAAGACTTTAACTGAAGTAATACAGATTCTCAATTTCACATTTGTTCTTTAATATTTATGGGCCATTTCTATCTATCTATCTAATAAAAAAAAATTCAAAATTTTTTTGTAATAATAAATATTTATATTAATAACTTAAATATATATTTGTTATTATATTCATAAATATATTTGCAATATATTTATATATAATATTATTCAAGGATTGCAATATATTCAGCATGATAATAACAAACAAACAAAAAATTAACATATATTTCTAATATTTTATAATACATTTAGTAAATATTATTAATATATTATAATAAATGAGTTTTAAATTCTAAACCACAACGGTAAGCTTAATAAGAAGTTATTATTATTTTTTTTTGTCAGAAATGAGAAGTTATTATTTGATAATATTTATTTCTATAATAATATTGAATTTAAATTTTAAACATGGTAGATGATTCAAGCAATTTTCTAAAAATATAACAAATCATCTTTTTATAATAATAACAGTTAAATAAAATTATATATAACTTGTAACAAATTATTCACAAAAAAATATTTATAAATAATAAAATATGTAATCTACTATAAAATAAAAGAGTTTGATTTGAGAAATTTTTAGTATTTGTTGACTTTTTAGCATGATGTGACATATGAAATTACTTTTCAGAATTTGTTAGCTTGACAACATGATGTGAAATTTGAAATTATTGAAGACAACTTTATAATATACATATATATAAATGTTGACATATAAGCCAAACAACTTAATAAATTTAAAAAGGGCAAATAAACCATAAATATTTATTGATTTATGATACCCAATTAATTGATTAAGAAATAAAAAAAATAATAATCTTGATAGATTTTGAATGAAAATAAGATTGAAGTTTAATTATAAAATAATAAAAAATTATAAGAACTTGTAAAGTTTGTGATCTGACATTATACTACAAAAAGTTTGTAGTATATTATGGCTAAGGTTATTTCATGTGTATAAAACCACAAGCCTTGAACAAATATTATCATACTAATAATATGTTATAAAATTAAACAAAAATAAGAGCATAAAATAGAGAGCAAATAGAATAAAAAAATTTCATTGATTGTTGTGTTTACAATACACTACTAATAACCCTATTTATAGGGTTTGTAAGATACAATATGAATTTTGAATTTAAGAAATGATAGATATTAAATCTCTAATTAAATATAAATTTATGATACAATAAAGATAAATTTTTATTTAAAATAAATCTAACTATAAGAAAGATAATATTATATTTAAAATTTTACAACTAAAATATAATAAAGACCGTAATATATAGAAGATGTCATGAAATATGTAGTTAGACGTCATTTAGAAAGAAAAATAAAAAAAACGTTATTTGATCTTAGGAAAAAAAAGAAGAAGAAAGAATTAAAGAAAGAAATAAGACGCCATTTGAATTTCCTTTATTATGATCAATATATCGTGAATACATTGTTAGTATTATAAAATTAAAGAATAAAAAAAAGTAGAAAAAAATAAATAAATAATAATTATTAATTATTGTATTTATAATACATTATTATTTATAGAGTTTATAAGATATAATATAAATTTATATTTATAGAGTTTATAGTGTTATAATAAATGTCTTATTTATAGAGTTTATAAGATATAATATAAATTTTAAATTTAAGATATGATAGATATTAAATCTCTAATTAAATAAAAATTTATGATACGATAGAAATAAATCTTCATTTAAAATAAATCTAACTATAAGATAATTATATCATATTTAAGATTTGATATTCAAATTATAACACTTTTTCTAAATATCAATTGTATTAAGAATATGTCTCGTTAAAAATCTTTTTAGGAAAACCCAATAAGACAAAAACAATAGCAAAAAAAAAAAAAAAGAGAGTACATATTCTCATGTAATAAGATTAAGTTGTCTCATTAAAACCTTTTAAGGAAAACCCAGTGGTACAAAATCGTAGAAAGAAAAAAGAGTATAATGCATATACATATGTGTGCCCCCTGATGATGACAATCGTTCAACATAATATGTCCTTTTAATTTGCACATTGTAATATCATTATGCCAATCTCTCAAATATTAAAGTAAATGTAATAACTCATGGTGAGTGAGCCTATTTGGTTGCCATTTGACTTCATATGTAGTACAATTTCATAGTTGTAGGTCAAATGTATTTACTTCGATAGCATGTTATATTTAAATATTAATTTATAAAGTATATGTTATTTTACAAAATAGCTTATTTTATCAGTCATTAAAAAATTAATCAAAAACCTTGCACTTTAAAATATACTGCAGTAATTATGATAATTCATAAATTCAATTTACAATAAAATTCATCATTTTATTCTTTGTAAGGTTCAACATTAGTATATGCTCTGATAACATGTCAATAAATACACTGAGCATCAATTATTTTACTAAATAGTGCCAACTGATTAAATGAAGAACAATATGATAACACTTTCACATAATGCAACCAACTAATAACTAGATATATAATGTGCATATATTTTATTCATAAAAAAATAATTCAATATAAGTTTGTCTATTTTTAAGATAATTACTTGTTTACCATATTTTTAGGAACATATAAAATAAATCAACATGCTTTGTATCCATAATAAAGTTATGTAATATGTGAAAATATTAAATTTTAATACTAATGTAAATGCATTAATTATTTGTTAAAATTCATGCAGTGATTGACATTATTTTAATAGTGCATGTGTTATAATTATCATAACAACAAATGATATTTAAATTTAGTGGTTTTACAAGCAACAAGTACTACTGATTTATACATATCAGTAACTATATTTAAAATAATATTATGTGTGTACTAGCTACGTTTTAAATTCATCTTATACGTATAGGAATAAAATTTTGTATCATACAGTCTCATCAGTTTTTGAAATAAATTTATGTATTTTAAAGGCATTTTACATTTTTAGGTACTTTAACAACTAGTCCTTATAAATATCTAACGAATATCTCAGGTGTTCATACTATATTTATTTCACTTTGCACATAAATAAATGAATATGTACCTGAAATAATATTTTGTATTTGGCTAATACTTTTCTTTATTAACATTTAAATTTTTTTAACATTATTAAGCATTCTTATTATCTCTTGCTTATTAAATAAAGACACAAAAGTAATATATTGTACATCTTTAATATTTTCTTTATACCATAGTTAAAATGATATTATTTTATTTATTACGTACTTAAGACTCTATAAAAAAAAAAAATTTGATATCATTTCTTATAGTAAACTCAATTTATTTCATCAATAGTTATATTATTTTTGCACTAATATAATTAGCAAGCTTTAGACAAATTATGAATATTTATTGTCATTTTATTTCATTGGTCTACAGGAACTTTAATAATTACTCTAGCATTTTACAGCTATATTTTTCATTATTTAAATGCATCAACAATATATAGTACTCTATCAACGAGTAATTTTTGAATTTCTTGTTCCATAAAATGAATGCATTTTAAGTAATTTCATGCTATTATATTTTTTCTCTCCATTAATGGCAATTTTTTTTATTATCAAAATTATTTTATAAGTCTGCTTATCCTTCAAAGAGTCAAATATATTTAATATAAATAAAACTCAAAACATGTGTCTTTAAATTTATTAGTAGGTCCATCTCAATGTGTTAAGCCGGTGCAATAAAATAATTTAACTTTTTTTTTGCCACTAATATAAGTTACAATTAAAAAAATTTAATAATAAATTTATAGGTTAAACTAACCATAAAATATATCATATTCTCATAATAAGGCTAATAATATTATTTTTATAATATATAATTTTTCAAAAGCGTAATATTCACTATCAATTTTTGTCAAATATAGTGAATTCATTTTGTCTTAAAAATATGTAACATATTTAGTTATTGAATAAAGAAAGATTTGGACTATGATCCACAATCATTTAACTTTTTATTGTATAATGAACTAATTTTGATTATTTTAGACATTATAATTATTCAAACTTTTATCCATCAAATTTTATTTTATATTTACGATATAAATTAAAAGTTAGTTTCAAAATATTAATTTCTAGTCATGTATTTGTGGCATTATACTTTAGACCAACATATGCATCATCCGTGCAATTTTAATCATAAAATTGATCTTTTGAAAAAAATTTCAAGTTAAGCTTTTATTTGAGACTTTAAATATTATATTTTAATTATATTCTTGAATATTACTATCGTCAAATATATTTAAATTATTAAATTCTTCAACTTTGAGAAATATAAGTACAATTCTATATAATATAATTTTTCATACTTTAGTTCTTCAAAACGTTTTATCAGGTTATACATGAAATTATGTTAACTCATATATTATTCAACAATAATAAGTATTGTTACATTGTCTTTGATACGCATAAGTGTTCATCATTTTAATTGATAGACAATAGTTACAAGCCCACTTTATATTTTTTCATCCATAATTTTATGGATAATCATTATTCATCAAAATCAAAAGGGGGACATATATTGAATAATATTGATAAGTTATTGGACCTTAATTAATATTCTTTTGTTTTGCTTACGTGGAAGCTAATGGTCCATTACAAAAGTGAAGTTCAAATACGTTATGACATAACAACTCTAAAATAAGTTTTATTTGCCTATATGAGCATTCAATTTTATAATACAATAAGATCGTAACTATCACATTGTTAATATTAGCATAATAGCTTAAATCATTCACATAATCATTATATAACATTCACTTTTACTAATGATATGATCAAAATGTCTTTATTTTCTTAATAATTTATACAAGCACATAATATTTAAATATATGTGTGTGTTTTTATTGTTATTTCATGAGCAAACTTCACTTTCAAATATAACATATGAAGGATTAATAAGTGTTGCTAATTTTACTCTCAATATTGTTATGTAAGCAAGCACACATGAGATCTATATATATATTTATTTGGGTTCTCAATAAAATATATGATTGAATAACATTTTTTTTCCAAAAAATTTCAAATAAAAGGTTAATGATATTGTGTACTTAAAAATTTTGAATGATTATGATTGAATTTTAGAAATATAGTACTCATATTTGAGCTATAGGTAGTGATTATTATATATCAAATTAATCACTTGTAATTCTTTAAAATATACTTTTCTCATTTGATTATATTCATTTCAATGTCAATATCAAATTATATTAATTTTAAGGATTATATGATCAAAATGTCCTTATATCCATAGTTATATGAAGGACATGTAGTGTTTATATAGCTGCTATTATCTTGTTACTTTAATTTCATATCTTACTCATAAAATAGTTTATATAATAATTTATAATGTCAATTTTTCTCTCAATGTTGCTATGTAATAAGCACTAATATACTTTATTATATATTTTATTAGCATTGTAATATGTGGACTCTTAATCAATGACATGGATACAATTCTAAAAATATTGTATTTTAGACTTTCAAATATATATTTCCATTAGTATCATAATATGATAGTATGTGTCCTCTTCTTAATCAATGACATATATGTAATTCTAAAATATTAGATTTTTGAATTCAAGAGAATAATATAATAACTTATTTTCTTATATATATGTGTGTGTGTGTAAATTTTGGGGAGTACTTTATTATAACAATAATTGTAATATAGTAACACAATTAAAAGATCACCAAGAGTGCTCACAGGAAAAAAATGGTGAGGAAAGACCTCTTTAAAATCATTATCTTAAATAGAGCAATGTTATTAGAAAAGATTAGTGACCCTAAGACTTTTAAGATCTCGCTTCCTTAGATCTTATTGATCATCCAACCACACGATTAATAATATGATATATGTATATTATTAATTATGATTAGCAAAATTTTAGATTATATTAATATTATTAGTATATGATTAAACACATCATTTTATGTATGATTCAAATAAGATCACAATAATATATTTAAATATTAAGCATGAAATACATTAAAATCATTATGTAAACAATATATTCAAATATAAAGCATGAACATTATCATTATGATATATATAAACAATTATTTATTATTATTAATACGTTACCATATATATGTGCTATATATATCAATTATTATTTATTACCAAAAGAAAGTAAAAAAAAAAAAGGGTTATTAAGTTCAATTAAAGTCAAATACAGACATATATTTATCAAAAATAATTTTCTATCAATTTATTATAGAAATATTTAAAATTTGTAAATATTTATATTGATAAATTTAAATATATATTTGTTATTATATTTATAATATAATATTATCAAATAATTGTAATATATTTAACAAGAGGATAACAGATAAAAAAAATTAGATTTGCTAATATCATATAATAAATTGGTTTTAAATTTTTTTCTTAACTACAACATTAATTTAACTAAAAAAAATCTATTATTAGATAATATTTATATTCATATTAATATTAAATTTTAATCTTAAATAGGATTGGATGTTTCAAATAATATAATAAATAATCTTTTTATAAAAATAAAAAATAAATAAAAATGTATAACAGTTATAATAAATTATTCTTAGAAAAAATATATGTAAATAATAAAATTTATTGTTTATAATAAAATAAAAAGTTTAATTTGAGACATTTTCAAAGTTTGTTAACTTACTGATATGATGTGGTATATAAAAATATTTTTTAGAATTTGTTGTCTTTCCAACATGATGTGATATCTGTAACTATTGAAGACTACTATAATATAATAATACTGCAATATTAATATATATATAGATATTGATATATAAATCAAAAAACTTAACAAATTTAAAATTTAATTACAATATGAATATATATAGATATTTATATATAAATCAAACAACTTAATAAATTTAAAAGACAAATAAATTATAAATATTATTGATTATGATACCCAATTAAAACAATTAAGAAATAAAAAAATGTCTTGATAAATTTTGAATGAAAATAAAATTTGATTTTAATCATAAAGAATAAAAAGATTCAATAACTTATGAATTTTGTGATCTACATTATACTACAAAAAATTGTAATATATTATGACCAATGTCATTTCATATATATAAAATTATAAGTCTTAAATAAATAATCTTGCTGATAACAAATATTAAATTGTCATGTTTATAATACACTGTTAAAGACTCTATTTATAAAGCTTATAACATACAATATGAATTTTAAATATAAGATATGATATATACAAAATTTTTAGTTAAATATAAATTTATAATACAATAAAAATAAATTTTTTTATATTAAATATAACTATAAAATACATATATTATATTTAAAATTTAATATTTAAATTATAACAGTCAGATATTTTTTCACTATTTCTTCGTAAAACAGGTCTAATATATATATATATATATATATATATAGTTTTTATAATTATATAGTTGATATTATTTATAAATTTTAACTTATATGTTTTATATTACTATACAATTTATTGAAAAATTGATTTATTTTATATCCTAATAAATGTGACACACGCATTTATTATTTAGATTTGATTTCTGTTCTGTCGTTCTTTATAGCACGTTAATATATATATTATTAATAAATTAGGTTCGAAGGAATGATATTATAGAATATCTTATCTATTTTAATATTTAAGTAAAATTTTAATGAAAATAATTAAGATCAATTAAGTTCTAATAATTATAAAGATGAGTTTATTATGTATTTTTTTTAAGTTATGAGATCCTATTTAAAGAATTTAAATATATAATATTTTAATAAATAATACGTATTAATTAATATTTATATTATTTAATAATAATATAATTATTTTAAGTAATTAATATGGATTATTTAATAGAATTTACTAATTTTGAGTTAATTGTACTATTTAATTTTATAATTATTGATATAAATTAAACAAATAATATCATACATATTTATCTTAATTTCTGCCCAACAACTTAATTTGTTATGTTGACTTCTTATAATTGATTAACTTCTATTAAAATTATATTTTTTAAAATTATATTAATTATCCTATGTTTAAAATCTCATATAATGCATTCAAAGCAAAACTATTAACAAATTTTTATATTTTTTTTTCAAAAATGATAATAAATAAAGTATTTTTTTTTTTGTTGATTTAGTTTAAACAAGGTCGTAATTAATTTATCTAGATCATTGACGTACATCAGTTATTATTTTTATATGTTCTTATAAAAAACAAGTCATTTATGAGGAAAGAAATTTAATAAAATCAGATATTAACTAACGATATGCATTTCAACTTCTAAGTATCATTTTACATAAAAAGAAAAACTAATAATTATTATACACTAAACAAATCAGCCATACATACAAAAAAAAAAAAAAATTATGGATCCACCACTGCATGTTAGAGGTGTTCATATTTTTACAAATTATCTTTTTATTTTTATTTTTTATTTCTAGATATTTAGTTTTTTACTTGGACTGTTAAAAATTAGTAGGTCACTTCATCCATATTATACTCTACAAAAAATTAAAATGATTAAAGAGAATAATCATTAGATAAATAAATAAATTAATATTTAAAAAAGTGTACACTACACTATTTTAGGTGTTAATGATGAGTGATTTAAAATTTGTTGTTACAAGGATATATAGCTATTTAAAATAAATTAAAAAATTATTTAAAATAATATCTTTAAAAATTATAATAATAAAAATAATACTATTCTTTGAAATGTGTATGAGTTAGTATTAAGTTAATATTAAAAATAATAATTTTGTATTATAAATATTAAAAAATATTATAATTTTATTTAAATCGATGATATTTTGATAATTTGTGTAATATATATCTATTAGTCTATAATGAGGGGGGAGGGTATCCTTTATTGATTAACTCATTTATTTGAATTATTTTTGTTTGAAATTTTACAAAAATGAATATGTATGTATATATATGATTTAGCTATTGTTCAAATAACCCACATAAAATATGAATTTAAAATAAATTTGGTTACATTTTCTTTTGTTTATATTTATTTTTAAAAATTGGGATATAATAACTAATAACTCATTTATATTAGTTTATAATAAAAAAGGGAGTTGGTATCCTCTCTTATTGGTTAACTCATTTATTTGAATTTTTTTTTTTTTTTGATATTTTACAAAATGAATATATATATATATATATGTATATGATTAGCTATTGTTCAAATAGTCCACATAAAATATGAATTTAAAATAAATTTGGTCACATTTTCTGTTGTTTGATATTTGGGTTTAAAAATTGGGATATAACAACTAATAACTCATTTATATTAGTTTATAATAAAAAAGGGAGTTGGTCAACTCATTTATTTAAATTATTTTTGTTTGATATTTTTATGAAATGAAAAAAAAAAAAAAATAGTTATTGTTCAAATAGTTCATATAAAATATGAATATAAAATAAATTTAGTCACATTTTCTTTTCTTTAGTGATATGCGTATTTATAAATTGGGATATAATAACTAATAACTCATTAATTTTAAAAATTAAATTCTTTTTATCTCACTTATTTTTTACAACTTGAAATATCTTATATTTTTAAATGGACTTAAATTAAACAAATAAAAACACTAACTAATGAGAGAAAAAAAGGTCACAAAAGTCTCATAATTTTTATCAAATGAGCACATTAATCTCGTAATTATTGAGTTAGATATTAAAGGTCCCATAATTTTTCAAAATGAGTACAATAGTCCCGTAATTCATGAATTAGGTACTACAAGTCTTGTTATTATGAAAAATAAATAATTTTAATCATATAAATTTTTAAAATAAACACTTTTAGTCCAACAAAATTATTAAAATTGAAGACTTATAATGCCTCACTTTTATAAATAAAGAGACTATAGGTGCCAAACTTAAAAATTATGGGACTAAAGTGCTCATTTGTACATAATAACGAAACTACTATGGCATCTTTTTAAAAATTATGAGACTTGTATTACCCAATGTAATAATCATTCAACTTTTGGTGCCCGGCATCCATTATTTATATATGAAAGTTTAATAGAAAGAAAAATGATGAGATGTCGTTTAAAGTGAGTCATACTTGCAATTTGTATTGAATGAAATGAGATAAAATAATATTTAAATAAAATGAAATAACATTAAATGCAAACTTTTATATTAAATAGAATATGAAATAAGTATTTCTAGTTAACTAATACACATTATAGATGGTTAAAAAATGCTTATATAAATACTTATTATATTCGATCATATTGCATGTTATTGACACAAATTATCAAAGATATTATAATATGAAATAAGAACTTCTAGTCAACTAATATACATTATTATTTAGTCAAAGATACTTATATAAATATTCATTATATTCGATCATGTCGCATGTTATTGACACAAATTATCAAAGATATTCTTCATATAATAGTTTTATTATATTTTTATTATTTATTAAATTAATAAATTAATTAGTTATTTGTTTTAAGAGTATTATTGCAAACATTTTTTTTTATAAAATTTAACATTAATTTTTCTTTAAAAATTGTGTTAAGATATTTTCTTTTTTTTTTCTTAAATAATTTTTTTTGAAATAGTAATAATTATTATTCCATAATTAATATTATTATATATTTGTTAAATTTGAATCATTGAGCATTTTGCATGAGTGCAAAACACAAATATATATATATATATATATATACGATTTAGTGCAAAACTTGTATTGTTGATTCAACTAATTAAAATAGATAAAAGTGACTTATAAGAGAGAGAAAAATAGAAAAAAGACATATTTTTGCCTCTCAACACTTTAATCTCTCTTTAATTTTTTTTAACTAAAGCTATATAGCTCTATTAGTAGCTCGAAGATGACAATGTGTGGAAGAATAAACATACAAAATGAATCATACACACTTTTATAATAAAAACAAAACACTATCTTCCTTACAATGTCCAAAACTTTCTTGCTAACCTTACCCAAATTTACTTATTATTGAATTTATATTTATGAAATTTAATTATCTATCAGTATTAATGTATTATGATATTATGCAACTAAGTATATTTTAAAGTGGAGGACTGTGACAATCCTTTGGTCGTGGTTGACGAATTACTTTGGTCATTTATCTTTTCAAGTACACCACTTTGGGCCTTTCGTTCATCAAAATGGAATATTTATACCCCAATTTTTGGGGTAAATTTGGATTATAAAAAAAATTACTCTTATTTAAATTTAATTATGAGTTCCCAAATTGTATATCCACTCTGTTTCTTCAACCAAAAATTGTCATATAATGCTTTTTACATAAAACAATTATGCTTTTTATTCATCAATCTGTTACATCATTTCCTTAACTTCGTACATCTATTAATTCAAAAGGAATGAATTTTATATGAAAAGATAGAGTTGATGGGTACGAACATCTAATATATATATATATATATTTTCCTTTATAATTAATAGATGTTCTGGGAATATGTAATGTGTTGATGAGTAAAAAATATAATTGTTTGATGTAAAAAATAGCAATGAATGTGACAGTAGAGTTAGAGATGAGACATACAATTTGTAACAGAACATGCTCTGTTCCCACTCTAATTAACTCTTTAATTTTTATAAATGGGAAGGATTTTTTGTAATGGTAAAAAATTGCCCTTGAAAAAATAGGACATAATCGATCAGTTTTTATAAACAGATGTACTAAAAAGTATTTTACTTGAAAACTAAATTAAGTAGTACTTTGTCCCAAAAAAAAAAAATATATATGTCACCTCAATATCTTAATTGTCTTGAAAATTAACAAGCATATAAATTTAAAAATTTATTTAAGAATGCGCCGCAAAATCATCATAGAAGCTCGCAACGTAAAATGCATAAAATAAAGGGTTATGAGATTATATCTTTGTTGATCGAACTTGTTAAACTAATAAAATAATTAATTTAATTTAGATCTACAACATAACATATGAACCAATAAGCAGCATTTTCTCTCTCTCCCACTTCTAAAAAGGAAAACAAGCGACGTAAAGTTATTATATTCTTTTCACTGAGCAACCAATTCAACCCCCTCGTACGATATTGGAACAGATAATTATTAAGCTCGATGATATTAATTTAATTAATTATAATTAACAAGCTATTTAATTAAAGTTAAAAATAGTGCTAATTGGTCCGCGGAATTATTATTATTATTTTTAATAGAAAAATGCTATCTCAATTCAAATGTACGTAATAAATCAATTGGCCCATATAGTCAGTGGGCTCCATCAATCCATTTGGCATCCAGTCATACCAGTTTGATCCGATCAAATATTGACACATGAATTAATATTTATGTCACAGTTGTGACAAGCATCATTACTATATTTTTTAAATCCAATCAAATATTGACAGAAGGACTGATATTTGTATCACAATCGTGACAAACGGAATTACTCTAATTTATTATTATTATTATTATTATTATTATTACTATTACTATTATATTGCATGGCAACTAAGACCCGAGAAAGATCCGAAAGTTTGGCCCATGAAGCTAGCGATTCGGATCTTAACCGGTTATTTTCAATTCGGGTTAAATGACAATGGTGTCTGGCTAAGCCCAACTCGTACTTAAGCTTTCGGTTCTCCAATTCCAACAGGTTCACTTCTTTCGTCAGGTTATCTAATTGCATCTTCTTTCGCAAGCGAGACCGCCGAGCTGACTCACGGTTTAATTCCTTCCGCTTACGCTTTTTGTCGTTTTCCAAGCATTCCAACTGGTTTGGACTGGCCGAAGTTTCTGGTTCAATCAAATGCAAGAGCTCCTGGATTTCACTTGCAGTGAGCCCGGTTTCAGGAAACGGGCAATCAAAATGATCACGTGCTTCAGCTCCAGAAAATGACATGGCTTAAGTGAAATAAAAATGGAAAATTATAAGAATATTTGAACCGCTCAAAGAAATGAACCGGGAGGAACGAGAGAAGGAGAAAAGGGAAGTAAGGAAGTGAGGGTGGCCGCTATTTAAAGTTGAAGGGGGTGAAGGGGTGGGCCCTACTCCATGCAAAAGATTTTGGAGCACTTTTATTATAATTTTTTTTATATTGCTTTCTTTGTTTAGTCTTTTTTATTTTTTCACTAAAAATCATTTTTTTGCATGAAAAAACTTAATTAATTAAATATATGTTAGTTATATCTATCAAAATTTTACACCGAAGTTATAAATAAATATAAAATAATAATATTGTTATAATTATTTATGTTATTAGCATGAAAAAAAAATGATTTATTTATTTTATTTTTATAATTAATTATATTTTAATATTATTGATGTTAAATAAAATTATAATTAATAAAAAGTTGTTAAAGGTAACATTACGTGCAACTTTTGAGTTTGGTGGAAAAATGCTGGGGTTTGCAAATTTTTGCTTTTTTGATTTTTCAGACGTTAACAGATAAAAAATAATAAGCGAAGGGTCTTTAAGATTAAGCTTAGCTTAATGGCGAAGAATCAAAACAAAACAATAACCAAAAGGTTAAGCTGAAAACTTTAGCAGCTTCATCCTCACCTGATAAGGAATTTATTTTTGTTTTGAGTAGAGTTTTTTTTTTTTTTTTCATAAGTTAGATTATAAATAATTTTGATATGAAAAAAAAAAAAAAAAAAATATATATATATATATATATATATATATTGGGATACTTTGCATGTGTAGTTTTGAACAGTGTTATAACGCTGTGGTTCAATGTATGTTTGTAAATTATAACTGGGATAAATTTTTAGTTTGACAATTTATAAGTTGAGATTCTAATATGTACCACTTTATATCAAAAATCTAAACACAATTACAATTATAACTAATATACAGTTTTTTATTAGATAAAATTATTTAAACTTTATTAATACTGTTCTATTTATCAAACTTGAATGACAAAATCGACTTTTCATATTATAATATAATTACATAATATTGTGAAACATTTTTGCTTTAGAATATTACAACAGTTATTACCGACTAGAAAATTTTTGACTCAAATTATATATATATAAAACGACAATCACAGATAGATTCAATGTGTTTTATACATATACAAATATACTATATAATAAAAGCAAGAATAGCACTATCAAAGGTGCTTTTGGTTATTTTCTCTGCGACTTTTTTTTCTTCTCTTATATACAAATTAGTATCAAAATATACCTAAAATAAAATATTTTTTATGAATGATTATTTTGTTAGTTTTATTGTATATAGTTTCAGTTATTCTCCACTATTTTTTTTTTTTTATAATTTCTATTCATTTTTTAGTATTCTAATAAATATTAAAATGTACCTATAACAAATACATTTTCTCATGAATTGATTTTCTTGTACATCAATAAATACCAAAATATTTTTATAATAAATACATTTCTTATTAATAATTGTCTTATTAGTTTTTTGGACACAAATGATTCTAAAACAAATACAATTTTTTATGAATAGTTATTTTATTAGTTTTATAGTGTATCATTTTAGTTATTCTCTATCTTTTTTAATTATTATTTTTTAGTACACAATATATACTAATAAATATCAAAATAAATCTATAATAAATAAATTTTCTTATGAGTAATTTTTTTACACCAATAAATACCAAAACATCTTTATATTAAATATACTTGTTATAAATAGTTATCTTCTTAGTTTTTTGTACACAAATAATATCAAAACGTCCATAAAATAAATATATTTTTTATAAATTGTTGTTTTTGTGAGTTTATTGTGTATTGTTTTGGCTATTCTTCATTTTTTTAGTTCACTAATAATATCAAAATGTATTTATAATAAATACATTTTCTTATAAATTAATATTTCTTATACACTAATAAATACTAAAATATCTTTATAATAATTTTTTTTTGTACAAATAATTGAGTTTTAGTTATTCTCTACTCATTCTTTCTTTATTTTTTAATTTATGTTATTTTTTAGTTGCTAATAAATATTAAAAATGTACTTACAATATATACTTTTTTATGATAAAATCGAAAAATTAGTACAAAATATAAGATAAAAATAGATATATAATCTTACAAATTATGTAAAAATTACATATTAATTTAAATAATTATCTCAATTAAAATAATTTTAGTAATGTAATTATATAATATATAATATTCTGTGATATACACGGGTTCAAAATTAGTATAAAGAGAAAAGTGTCATAAACGTCCTTTAGATTAGATCATTTGTGTCATTTGGTCCCTTAGATTATAAGTGGTGTCATTTGGTCCCTTAATTTTAGAAAAATGAGCTAATTAAGGACAAAACATATGATTTTAATGATTTTTTAACTAAAATATTATTTTTTAAGAGATCAATTAATGACAAATTATATTATTTTAATTTTTTTGATATTGAAATATTAATTTAAAAAATAATATTTTAATTAAAAAATCATTAAAATTATATATTTTGTTCTTAATTGGCCCATTTTTCTAAAACTAAGGGACCAAATAACACAACTTATAATATAAGAGATTAAATAATACAAATGACATAATATAAGAAACCTCTAGCACTACTCTCAAATATAAATTAGAAATATTGCAAAATTCCAAAATCCAAAATATAATATAATATAACTTATTAATTGAAAAGGGTCGGTTGAGTTATATATATTTATTTACTGACAAGCAGATGTCTGATTATATAACCTTCAAGTGATTTCAGTTTTGGAAAAATATTTAAACAAGTGAGTGAGTTGGTAAATCAACAAAAAGTAAATAAAAAAAGAATTGGATTATCATCTATATTGAAAATTTTATTCTGAAGTGTATGCCTCTCAAAATCAATCTGCTATGTTTTTTTTTTCTTAGAGAAAAAAATATCTGCTATGTTTTTTATTTTTTATTGAGTCCCATCCACTTTATATCACTTTATAGTATTAAAAATTATTAAAATAATAATATTAATATAATTAAAATTAATATTGTTTTAATTATTATTTTTTACAACTTTATCGAGCACATAAATTTAATTAGTTATTGGAATAAAATATAATATTTATCAAAAGCAAAAATATCAAATATACCTTGTTACTATTATTATTATTTTTAAATTATTACATTGCCAATGAGTTGCCACTTAATGATAAATATATTTGAACACGTAAAAAGTTTAAATTTGAGTTCTAATTAAAATGCTTGGGTTTTATAGTTATTTAAAAAAAACAACTATTATATAGATAAACTATTATTATATATATTGTTAATATTAGTATTTTAATTGTAGTTTAATCATTTAATAAAAATTAAATTTTAATAAAAAATTATTAAAATAATATAATTTATTCTTATTTGTCCCCATTATTAAAGCTAATCA
This sequence comes from Elaeagnus macrophylla, assembly GCA_029378325.1. Taxonomy (NCBI): domain Eukaryota; kingdom Viridiplantae; phylum Streptophyta; class Magnoliopsida; order Rosales; family Elaeagnaceae; genus Elaeagnus; species Elaeagnus macrophylla. Next base: position 5,852,497 of record CM055653.1, read on the forward strand.
CTAAAAAATATATTTACAATTTGAAAACTAAACAACAACAACTTTAAAACTAAATGACTAATACGATCCTCTTCTCATATTTAATTATTAACTTCAAATTGCAATAATATATTAGATGTGAACATTCTAGTTAAATTGTGTTAATTATCTCGTATGCTTCTAAAAAACATAATAAAATACAAATGTCAACAATAAAGTTAGTTGAAAGAAATTAATGAAAAATGAAAAAAAAAAAAAAAAGAATCTCTTAAAATTTGTAATTACAAAAATAGCACTTTTTAAAATTTGTAACCACAAAAATACCACATCTTATATTCAATTCATATATTTTTATTATTAAAAAGAAAAAAAGCCACAAAAGTCCTTTAGATTAGGAAATTTGTGTGGTTTAATTTCTTAAATTAGAAACAGTGTCATTTAGTTACTTAACTTTGTAAAAAGATCCAATTAAAGATAAATGATGTTATTTTAATAATTTTTCTATTAGAATATTATTATTTTCTATTAAGTGACTAAATACGAGTCTTTAATAACAATAAAGTAATAATTAATATGAAAAAAAAATATTTACCCCATAATTATTATTAGTGAATTATTGTTGTGTTAATAACAATTTGAATTATGACAATATCATTGTCCTTTTAAATAATATTATATGTATTAAAAGATATGCATGTGTTAGATTTTATGTTAAATTGAGAATATATGATGTTAAAATAATTGTGAGAACACTTATTAACATATATTTTAATTATATTATGGTATATTAATTGATGTATACTTGATAAAAATTATTTTCATATAATTTTTCCTTTCTATAAACCCAAACGGACACAAACTTTTGAACTTCTTTAAATTTTATTAATTTTAAGTGTCGGGTACCAACATGTCGATGTTGTATCGGTTGGAATAAGGCCAAACTAACTCAATAGGAGTCTCTAGATGATAATGGTTTACAATTGGGAATATTTGCGGGCAGTTTAAACAATATTGTTTGATAGCTTTATTGTGCGTCTTGGGATTAGCACATGTTGGGAAACTAATTTCTCAAAGCCAGCAGTAGTGCTCACTCATTTTCTTGTATGTAATGTCCCTAAAAGTTTAGCTAAATATGCTTTATTATGTAATGGTTTTGAGATTCGGCTCGAAGAAGTTCCTAGTTGGCTTCTTTCAAGTTTAGAATTTGGGATATATATCAATAATATCTTTAAAATTTGATATAAATTTACAAATATTCTTAACGCTTTAGAAATATTAAAAATATCTTTAAAACTTAACGAAAGTTAAAAATAACAGAATTAAATAGTAAAATGACAGAAATAATAAAAAATCAAACAAAAAATTAAGACATAATGGAAATTGAAACACAAGATATTTCAAGATGTTTTTAACAAGAAATGATATTTAGCATAAAAAAATTTGAAGAAATACAAAAAATAAAATTAAATCTTAAAGAAGGTGATGGATTTAAAGAAATCATTCTTAAAGATAAGAAAAATATTTCCCAGAAAAGATATAGTTTATTATGGAATAAGTAACAAAGAAATAAGTATTACCATAGATGCAAAAGAAAGATTCAATATACCATTAATTGACAAAGAAATAATTATGGATAAACTATCAAAAATTTCACAAAAAGATAAAGAAAAGATTGGATATATCCATCTATGAGGAATACAAATTTTAGGAAAGGAATAGATATACCCATAAAACCAGCATTATTAGATAATAGGATAATAAATAGAAAAGATGCTCTATTAAGAATGGCTCATGAAAACTTAGGATATCAGAAATTAAAATTTATGACTTATCCTAAATTTATTGTTAATATTCATGGTAAAAATTTAAACCAAGTATTAAGCTTGGCCTATGAATTTGAGAGAGAAAATTTAATGAAAGAAAGAAACCACCCATTCTTAGTATAATATATAGTAGGATATTTATTAACTAATAGTCATAACAATTCAATATATAGACAAAATAAATTTATAAAAAAAAAAAAAAAACCTTCCAAAAAATAGGACAAATAATAAAACCAGAAATAATAACAAATTTCGAAATACTAGAAGAATGGAATTTAGATGTAAAAAAAAAACCCTCTTATACAAGGAATAAGAAGTAATGTTCCAAGAATTAAGTTTACTGATAATTAAGCAAATATTAGTAGACCTGAATGGGAAGAATAAGAAGAAATAAAAAAAATTAAAACAAGAGATCAAGAAAATTAAAAATTTATTAATACATGAAGTAATAGGACACTAAAGGATGTTAAAATAAAACTACAAGTAATAGAATTAGAAGAAAATGAAAATGTAAATGGAAGTATAAAAATTATAATGAAAGCATTAATTCTTTTAGTCAAAGAAATAGATACAGCATGTGAATCAAATATCAAATATTTACAAAACCTAAACAAAATACAGAAAGAAATAAGAGAACATAGTTGTATAAAAAAAATTACAAATAGATATGCATAAAGAATTTACAGAATTAAGAAGAAATATTGTTAAAATACCAAAAGAAAATGGATTAAGATTTAACTCATTAAGAGGTTTAAAAGAGGAATCGTTATGAGATCTGATGCATTAATACCCAAAAATGATACCATAAAAAATGAAGAATTAGAAAAATATTATCAAGAAAAATTTTTACAAATAAAGAAGAAGATGATATTGCAATAATTAGTGAAAGCGAATTTGAATAAGAAAACATAAGTCCAAGAATCCATATTGAACCAGTATTATCAACTCCACAAAGATCAATCCCACAAAGAGGAGAAACATCCGATCCACCTAGGGAAGAAAGAAATAGACAAAAATTAGAATAACCTGAACCTTTTAATAGAAGAAGACAATAACCTAAGATAGAAGAAGGTTTATATTGGGGTATCAGATGTAATATTTCACTAGAATTTAGACCCCATGAAAGTTATAAATATGATATTTTAGATTTATATTGTATAAGAGATAGAAAGAAAGTCTTAGATGATTGAGCTACTAGAATAAATATAATTATACAAACTTTTACGATCACACAAACGAAGCCTTCTACTTGTAGGGTATTAGTAGCTCATAAAATGACAAAAAATGTAAAAGTTTGGTTTACAAATTTAACAGAACAGTAACATTTGTTAATGCAAGGAAATGAATCTATAGGAAAATAATACTTAGATATTGTAGTAAATGAGATATATAAGGAATTCACTGGAGAGGACAAAGGTAGACACATTACTGAGTCAAGTGAAAATGAAATAAATGAAGTTAAGTGACATTTATCGAACATGAAAATATGTAATATGTGTTACATAGATTCTTTTATATGTGAATATAAAATGTATTATCATAAATTATCACTTTTTATGCAAGAAACTTATAAGGAAATATTTTTTCAAAAATTACCTGAAACACTACATAAAATTATGACAGGATGATAGAATAATAGGAATAGAGAAAATATACCTTATACATTAGAAGAAAGAATAAGAAGTCTTAAGAGTTGGTTAATTTTTAAATGCCAAGAAAAGAAAGAATATAAACATGTAAGAGGAAATGATATAATTTGTTGCAATACAAAAGATTTTAGAATGCCATGAAAATATGGATGCAACGTAAAATCTTATAATAAGTATAAGAAGCATAAAAAATATTAAAAATTAAGAAGATATAAATTTAGAAAATAAAATTTCAAAAATATAAAAGAAGATATAATAGAGACCCTTATAGAAAAATATATTTTAGAAGAAGAAAATATAATATTAGAAAAGAAAAATTATTGTCCATCACAAATAAAAGAAATGTAGATGTTAGATATGTAATGAAGAAGGACATTCTGTAAATGAATGCTCAAATAAACTTCAACATAAGAAAGAATTTAAAAACTAATTCTCTGAAAAAGCAAAAATCTAAGAAGAAGCTTTTAAGATGGAACTAGAACCAATAGAGAAATATGATATAGATGATACATGTAGTATCTATTTAATAGAAGAAAATGAAGAAGAAATAACAGATTTAGAAACATCTGATTGTGATTCAGAATTTGATTATGATTAATGGACGAATTATTAAGTATAAAAAATCTAAATAGTACATATATAAAAATAGGATTAAAATTCAAATGATATAATAATTATCATTTACATACATATATTGACATATGTAAAAATATGTGTGTAGCTAGTAAATATGTGTGTAGCTAGTAAATATGTGTTTTCAAAAGAACTTTATAAATTTGCCTCAAAGGAATTAATAGTAAGAATAACAAATAATACTACTATAAATATAAACAAATTTTTAAAAGATATAGATATATTAATAGGAGAAGAAATATTTCACATTCTTATAATATATCAATAAGAAATAGTAGTTGATATCTTATTAGGAAACAACTTCCTAAACTTATATCAACCATTAATCCAATACCTAGATAAAATCAGCTCGCCAACTTTAGTTGTCAAAACCATTTAAGTGTAAAAAAAAAAAAAAAAGCTTTAGAAATTTTATCACTAACTTTTATGTTACAACATAAAAAGAGAAAACGTGATATAAAATCAGAAAAGTCACAAATAGAAAATATTTCTTAAAAAATAGAGGTAAACCAAAACCCTTTTTTAAATGAAATAAAAGAAGATAAATCCTTTACAAAAATTAGAACATTATTAAGAAAAGTATGTTCAGAAAATCTATTAGACCCAAATATTAATAAGTCTAATGAAATAACAACTATAAAATTAAAAGATCTTTTAAAATTTATAGGAGTTAAATCAATGATTTATACTCTAGAAGATAGGAAAGAATTTAAAAAATAAATTCAAGAACTTTTGGAATTAAAAGTAATAATTTCAAGTCCAGCTTTTCTAGTAGAAAAAGAAGTTGAAAAAATAAAGAGCAAAAAAAAGAATGGTCATAAATTTTAAAACTTTAAATAAAAAATAATAGATGATGTATATTTTATACCTAAAAAAGAAGAATTATTATCTTCAATAAAAGAAAAGAAATATTTTTAAGTTTTGATTGCAAAAGCAAATTTTGGTAAATAAGACTTGATGAAGAATCTAAAAAATTAACAGCATTTAATTGCCCACAAGGACAATTCTAATGGACAGTTGATCTATTTAGACTAAAACAAGTACCAGGTAGTTTTTGAAAATATTTATTTTTCAAAAATATATGGATAATATTTTCAAAAAATATCACAATTACTATTGTGTATATATAGATGATATATTAGTATTTAGTAATTAATTACCTAAACATTATTTAGACATTATTAGTGTCTTATAAGAATGTAAAAAATCAGGAATAATACTATTAGAAAAGAAAGCAGCCATTGCCTAACAAAAAATAAAATATTTAGGGTTAGAAATAGAAGATGAAAAATATCATCTACAATTCTATATTTTAAATAACATACAAAATTTTTCTAGCTTGATTAAAGATAAAAATCAATTATAAAGATTTTTAGGATGTCTAACATATGCAGAAGTATATATAAAGAAATCAGTAAAAATGAGAAAACCACTACAGACAAAGCTTAAAAAAGATTATGTTTAACAATTGACCAATCAGTATACTAAATATATGAATAAAGTACAAGCACATGTAAAAAATTTAACAGCTTTGTACCATCCAAGACTAGATGATAAAATCATAATAGAAACAGATTCTTGACATGAATATTAGGGAGCAGTAATAAAAGCAAAGATTGATGACAAAGATGAATATTTTTATAGATTTACTTCATGATCTTTCCAAAGTCCTGAATTAAATTATCAAAGTAATGAAAAATAATATCTAGATGTCAAGAAAGTTATTAAGAAATTTGCAATATATGTTATAAGTTCAAAATTTATTATTAGAATTGACAATAAAAATTTTGGACATTTTCTAAGAACTAATATTACAGGTGATTATAAGCAAGAAAAATTCATCAGATGGCAACAATGATTTAACCATTATAAGTTTAATGTAAAATGTTTATCAAGAATAAAGAATAATCTAGCAGATGCATTAACTAGAGAATTAGCTCTACTAACAGTTTTTATCATTGCAAGAATCATGGACGATTTTGATATAGAAATTATGATATAAGAAAAAAAATTGAAAATCATAATAATTCAACTTGAGGTCTTATATCTCAAGAAATCACTATAGAATAACAATAAAGAAGAAACCAATTCTCCAGAAAAGAAAGAGAGTAAAATCTCTAAAGGTAAATAAATTCAATTATCTCAAAAAAATGATAAAATCTCAGAAGTAATTCAAAAGGAAGAAGGTAACTCTTCAAAAATTTTATGGTCTAACATTACAGATGAAAAAAGAACCCAAGGAAAAATTTTATGTTGTCTATAATGGACCAGCTCTAGGAATATACAAGACATGGCCAGAAGCTAGTAGAACAATAATCAGATTCTTAGGAGTAACACATAGAGCATTCATTACTAGGATTGAAGCAGAAGCTCCAAAGCTTCTTAGACCCAATGATGTAGTAGCTAGTTTAGAAGGAAACTATGTTCAAGTACTCAGAAAATAGTCAATTGCAAAGAACAAATAACAACTCTAGAAAAAGTACCAAGACTAGTAATCTTCAAGGAAGCAGATCATACATTTATTGTCCCAGAAGAAGAGAAAGAAAAGCAACGAAATATCAACCTAGACCAATGGTTGAATTTTTTTTTTTTTAAATTTAGTCAGAAAATCAGGAAAAGAACAACTAGAAGTCATGAAATTTTTTACTACAAAAAAAAGTTCATGCACCAGGAAATAAAAATATTATTAGCAGCAGATTCAATATTATCGAAGGAGCAGATCCTAAATTAGTCTATCAGTTATTTTATTGTGAATTAATTGAAAATATTTATCCAAGTAATAATTTAATAGAATATGTATTTTTCAAAAAAAATCAAAAGACTATCAAGAACTTTAGAAAATGAATAAAAACAAATAATAGGCCAATTTTCTTAAGATTTTTCAATTCACTTATGGATTGGAATAAAGGAGAACCAATGAGTCCATATTATCTTATCAAAATAATAATGACATCTTCAACAAGGACAGTCAAACAACCAGAACTTTACCAGAAGAAAAGTTTAATGAAGAATTATTAAATCAAGAGTGAGCAATAATGTTAAGCCATATTTATTATGAAACAAGAAAAATAAATAATTCTTTAGAGATAAAAGCTAATCATTCAACTAGCAAGATTATAATAATTTTTCATAGTAATTTGGGAATTAATTAAGAAGATGTTAAAAAAGTAATTAACTTTGATGCACCATTCAACTGTAATGAAAAAGATGCCACTGAAGGAATACAACAAGAATTTTGCCAATTGAAAAAAAATTAGACCAATGATTATAAGTGTAACTATTGTATCAATGACCAAAATGGCTCCACGTCACCAGACTTCAGAATGAGTGTGTCGGCAAGTGACTGTAAATGAAGTGTTGACAACCTAAAAAAAAGATAAGGATAAAATGTAAACTTTACACATGTCCTTATCTAATAGGAAAAATAAAGATAAGATGTAATCTTATCTTTACAGGTGTCGAACAAAGGAAAAGAAAAAGATAAGATAATCTTATCTTTTCACACATTTTGAAAAAGCAAAGAGTCTATAAATACATTGAAAATTCAAAGAAAGACATAAACGAACACACATACCTAAAATCTCTTTATTTTTCCTTTGTACTCTTAGACAAATCATATGTATCTGAAAACTTCTATGGAGTAAACTAGCATGAAACCTATAATTGTAATAATACTATTTTCTTAATGAATAAAAGTTTTCTTTCTCCAAAAACTCAGTGTTTCTCTTATATGTTAAGAAAAAGTATGGATCCTATTTTTTGTTGAAGCTAGATGACCATTTCTTAACACAAGAGGTGATACTTTTTACAAGATAACTAAGATTAGATCCAAGGTAGCGAAAGACAGAAGTGGACCCATATTTAGCAAGAACAAGGTATGATTAACTCTAGATTCATTTTGTCAATCATAAAACTACAAAAAAATTTATTCTGTTATTAGAAGATTTATGAATAAGTTATGCTTAAAATTTTGGTATTAGAACAAAGAGAAATAAAACCAAATAATGATAACAATTTAAGATTTTGAAAGAAAATATTTGAAATTTTTAGAACAATATTTTGATAACGAATGTTGTGAAACTTGTTCAAAAAATTTTAAAAAATTTGATACTCTTTTAAATTATTATACAAATTATATTTTTGATGTTTTATATCTTATAGACCATCCAACGGGAAAAATTTTATGAAATTATTTTACACAAAAATTTGTCATAGTAAATAAAAAAGAATTTGATAACCAAATTTTTGGATCTTACTTATTCAAAGAACAAATAGAAAGATAATTTAACTAAAGCTTTTAAAAAATTAAGCAATAAAAAATTGGTATAAGAGCTTAGTTAGGAAATTAAATAATGATTAAAAATAAAGATTATTGAACTTAAACAAAATTCTCAAAGGAATTTAAAACATTTTTAGAAATCATTTTGGAAAATTAAGAGAAAAATTTAATGGATGCAAAAGTTAATACCACTAGTTATCAAGGGCATCCTTGATATAATGTATAAACTTCAAGGGCACAAAAAACATTTTTACAAATATTAAGGACATTGTTAAAGATATGTTAAAGCTCAGGGGCATGAGTGATATTATCCTCCAGAATTTGATATAAACTCATTACCATTTAGTATAATTACAACTTTCTTTCAAAAAAATAAAAATAAAAAGAAAGATAACAGTAGTGGAGGATAAAGTACAGTTAAACGTTCTACTATTATAAGTATGTGATCAAAAAACAATATATGTGACTGAAAGCGAATTTAGCATCCTCTTTGGTTTTGCTTTTTATTTATATTTAATATAAAGTAGGCTTCATGTGCTGCTATTGATTTTTAAATGGTTTTGGTCTCCTTTTTTATCTGATGCTTTCAGGTATGCACTAAAACTTGGTCAAAAAATTAAAATGAAAAAGTATGCACTAAAACTGCTATGTTTTGTTTTCTTTATTTTTTTAAAAAAGTTTTGTTTTCTTCTGCGCTCCTCAACTTCACTTTTAAGTGCATTATGTTTTTTTTTTTTTTTTTTATTTTGGTTTACAAATGATATGGTTCAAGTGCATTATGATAACGTTGTTTTTTTTTTCTTTTTGCTTTATTCTTTTTTCTTTTTCACAAATGATATGATTCAAGTGCATTATGATTAAGTGCATTTTAACGTCAATTACTTTTTACTAGAGAGAAGCTGGCCGCGAAGAGTGAGAAATTTTCTTCCTTCTCTCTTTCCTTTTGTTATCTTCTTCACATCCATCTTCCTCGACTTCTCCTCGACTTCTTTTTCTCTCTTTTTTTAGTGCTCACCGGGGAGGGACCTCCCCTTAAGGAATTTCTCTTTTCAGTGGGTATTTTCTTTTTTAGTTTTTTCAGGTTTTGATTTCTTCTTAGTGAGAGTTTTGTTTCATAAATAATTTTCTTCTACCGTGGACTCTATGAAAGTCAGATATAGTGTGTTTAGAACATTCTTTTTCAATAAGGTGTTTGGATGTTTTTATAGCTGTCAGATCTTGCACAGATTTGACAACCTATAGAAACTCTATTCAGTATTAAGTTTTATTGGTGCAAAGCTTGAGCAAGATGAATAAGCTCATTTTTTTTCCTTGTGTGTGTGTAGTATATTCTTTAGTACTTTAATATATATTAGTGATTTTCACCTGGATAAATGATGTTCTTTTGTATTTTTCAAATTTAATTATTAATGAAACATCACCTTGTAGACTCTACAGTTCAAAATTATTGAGAAATTTGAAATATATCTATATATATATATATATTAAGAAATTATTTATTATTCGTAGATTATTATATTGAAGTGGTACTTTAAGCTAATATAATTAAATTAAAAAAAAAAAGGATGATAAAAATGTAAACAAATATAATTTCGTTATCTATAATAAAAATGTAGACAAATATGATACTTATTTACTTGAGTAGTACAAGTTTGGTTCCTATACCATAATGAACCAAAAGTCCTAACGTCAATTTATGGTCAAATTTACAAGAGTAAAATTGTCAATTTGAAAATTTTTATTATTTTTTACCAAAAATAATGTTTTAAATATTTTTTTGAAAACGTAATTTAATCACAACACATTGTAGTCCATTTTCCAACTTCAAATGATCACTAGTAAAATTTTATTTTAAAAATATTTAAATTTAATGAAATATATCATCTGCTGTTTGAAATAGTAAGTAAATATTTTTATAAATAAAATTTTTCTAGTGGTCATTTGAAGTAGGAAGATAGACTAGGATGTGAGGTAAAATAAATTACCGTTTAAAAAAATATTTCTACGTTATTTTTTGTAAAAGAAAAAAACAATTTCAGAATGATAGTTTTATCCTTGCAAATTTGATCAAAAAAAGGGTCATTTGAACTTTTGATATAGTAGACGGACTTGGACTGTCCAATAAATAAGTAGTAAAGTTTTGTACACTTTCGTTATATTCAACGGACCAATGCTATCATCCTTAAAAAAATGACAATTTTTTAAGCAATAAAATTTAAAAAAATATGAGATAAATATGAATAAAGTAAAAAATAAAATTTTAATACAATTATTTAAATAAAGAAAAGAAATTATAATATCACAACGCAAGAAACTCAAAGCTTTTTTTAAAACTTTTTCTTTAAAGCCTACTTCCCTCTCTTTTATATATATATATATATATATATAGAGAGAGAGAGAGAGAGAGAGAGAGAGAGAGAGAGAGAGAGGTTCTATGACTCCTCTTTTTTACACAAATTAAATTTTCTTATTTTATCATAGATTATAAATTTTATTAACATATATTTTTTCTATAAATAATTTGTTATAACTAATATATATTTTTATTTAATTGTTATTTTATAAAAAAAAGTTTTTTTGTTATATTATTTGAATCATCTAATCATATTTAAGATTAAAATTTAATATTGATACAAAAACAAGTATTATCTAATAATATATTTTTTAGTTAAATTTAATGTTGTGGTCATTAATAGAATTTAGGCTAATTTATTATAAGATATTAGTAAATCTAATTTTTGTTTGTATATTATCCTTTTGCAAAATATATTAAATCATTTGATAATGTTATATATAAATATATTGAAAATATATTTATGAATATAATAATAAATATATATTTAAGTTTATAAATATAAATATAAATATTCATTATTATTATTTTGAAAAAATTACGAATCTTGAATATTTGTACTAAATGGATAGATAAAAATGTCTCATAAATATCTGTTAGTATTTTCTTTTATTTCAAATTAATAATTTATTTGTAATTATCATTCATTATAATTAATGAATGATATGTGTAGCACACATATATGATAATTATATTAATTAAAAAAAGGTTAAAAATGACTTTTGGAATATAATACATCTTACTTAAATAATATTAATTATAAATTACATCAAATTTATTTAAATATAATTATCTTATAGATCCAAACTCATATTTTTTCATTTATTAATAATACTTTTTAGTATTGATAAAATTTTCAACCACCAAAATAAATTTTTATGGCATAATTTAATTATAATTTTTTATGTGTATTTATTTATTTATGTCTATTAATTAAATATACATAAATTTTGGGTTAATTTTCATGCTAAGATGATATTATTATTGATTGTAAGATTTTAAATAGTAAATAAATGGACTAAAATCTCATGCTTTGGTAACCTAAATAAACTTTTCAAGTGTGTGGTTGTATGAATAGTAGGATCTAAGGGAGTTCTGTCTAGGAAGTTAGTTCATGAAAGCTTTTGTTCCACTAGTCTTTAATGAAAATTTTGCTCTGTCTAGGAGGATAGTTCTTAAAGAGGCTTTTTTCTACCATTCTTTCCTGTGGGCATACTTAGTGAATTTTAATTGTATTGCTATATTAATGCTATGGTTATGATAAAGTATTTCTAAAATTTACATACATATATAAGAAAATAAGGGATTGAATTATTCTCTTGAAACTGTAAAATGTAATATTTTAAAATTACATATATGTCATTTATTGAGAACCCACAGACTACGATACTAATAAAAATATATATTTGAAAGTGCAAAATATAATATTTAATAATTGCAACTATCTCATTGAGTGAGAGCCCATAGGCTACGATGCTAACAAAATATATGATAAAGTATATTCAATCCCTCATGTATGCTATTATATAATAACATTGAGAGCAAAATTTATATCATAAAAATATTTATATGCTATTTTATGATTAAAATATGCTATTAAAATAGCAAGATAATAGCATCTATATAAATAGTATATGTCCTACATATGAGTAAGACTATAAGGACATTTTGATTATATGAATATTATTTAATGTTGACTTTGAAATAAATATAATCAAAGAAGAAAAATATATCTTAAATGATTGCAAGTGTTAATTTGATATATAATAATCACTATCTAATTTTGATTATTCAAGATTTTTTAAGTGCTCAATATCATTAATCTTTTATTTGAAAAATTTTAGAGAAAAAAGGTTATTCGGTCATATATTTTATTGAGAGAAAAAAAAAAAAAATACATAGATATTGTTTATGCTTATATAGTAACATTGAAATTGAAATTAGCAACAGTTATAAAACCTTCATATGCTATCTTTACCAATGAAATTTGCTCATAAAATAACAATAGAAAAACACACACATATATTCAAATATTATGTGCTTGTATAAATTATTAGAAAAATAAAGACATTTTGAACTTATCATTACTAGAAGTGAATGTTATACGATGATATGTATGATTTAAACTATTGTGTTAATATTGACAATATGATAGTTAGATCTTATTGTATTATAAAAATTGAAAGCCCATATAGATAAATAAAACTTATTTTGAAGTTGTTATGTCATGAAGTATTTAAACTCTAATTTTATAATAGACCATTAGCTTCACAGAAGCAGAACAAAAAAATGTTAATTAAGGTCCAATATTTTTTTAATATTATCCAGTATATATTTCCCTTTTGATCTTAATAGATAATGATGGACGAAGAAATATAAAGTGAGTTTGTAACTATTGTCTATCAATTAAAATTGTGAATACTTATATGTCTTAAAGATAATACAACAATACTCATTATTGTTGAATGATATACGAGTTAGCACATTTTTACATATAACTTGATAAAATGTTTTGAAGAATTAAAGTATGATAAATTATATTATATATAATTGTGCTTAAATTCTTTGAAGTTGAAGAAGAATTTAAGATTTTGAATACATTTGATAATAGTGATATTCGAGACTATAATCAAAATATAATATATAAAGTCACAAATATAAGCTTAACTTGAAAAGTTTTCTGAAATATCAATCTTATGATTAAAATTACACGAATGATTCATATGTTGGTCTAAAGTATAATGCCACAAATACACGACTCTAAGTCAATATTTGAAAATGCCAACAAAATATGATTAGAAGTCAATATTTGAAAAGCTTCTTTCTATTTATATCGCAAATATAAAATAAATTTTGTTGGATAAAAGTTGAAGTAATTATCATAACCAAAATAAGTCATGAAAAATTAAAATTGGTTAATATATAGAAAGTTAAATGATTATAGACTAAGGTCCAAATTTTTCTTTATTTAGTAACTATATGTGTTACATATTTGTTAGAATAATAAATAATCATATACACAGGTGGCTGTTTTGGTATATTCTGCAGCTCAAAGTTGTTACAACAGAAAAATGCAATCACGCACTGCTCTTTCTCTGCTCTGATTTTTACTTTTCTTTTATGACGGTTTTATTTTGTCTTTTATCTTTCATACATAGCTAATACATGTATTTAAATGTCCTTTAGAAATCAATGATAATGTCCATCTGTTCTTCTGACCATTACCATCTTTTCTTCCTTCATTTTATCATTTATGATTTTCTTACATGCTATCAGAGCACTCAAAGCTTTTTAATGGAAATTAAAAAATGTCACTAGTTTCTACTATGGCAAATACTTCCTCTTCTTTTAATTTTCCTATCAATCCTTCTTTTAATGTTAAACTAGATGATACAAATTACCTTATTTGGAAAGAAGTAACAGTTTATGGCTTGCAATCATTCATCGATGGTACAATCCTAAACTCCTTAAGAAAACTATTGAAGTAATTAACAAAGATACTAGTGAAACAAGAACAAAGGAAATTTTTGAAGAAAATCCAGCATTTGAGGATTGGGAGAGGCGAGACAGCACTGTGAAGAATTAGATTTATTCATCTCTGTCACCAAACTATCTCAAACATCTTGTAAACCGCCACATTGCTCATGAATACTGGGTTACCTTAGAAAAAGCTTTCAGTGATGAATCACATGCTCGCTTAATGCAACTAAGATGGCAGCTACAAACCATGCGCAAAGGAGCACAGTCAATGGAAATGTACATCAACAACTGTCGTGACTTGATTAATCACTTGATTGCAATAGGAAATAAAATCAGTCTCAAAGAGCAGATTATGTATGTGATTGGTGGTTTGGACCATAATTACTCTTCTCTGGTTACATTAGTTAGGTATGAAAAACTAGATATTAGTCTAGATGAACTGTTTTCAATGATGAGGACTCATGAAGCACAGCTTGAAAGAATGAATCTATTGGATCCTTTGTTGATACAAGCTAATCTTGCTAAGTCACATTGATGCACAATGACTTGATAGTCAAAGTTTGTATTTGTAATAAGCTCGCAAGTGTACGAATCACTTGTAATAAGTGATAAGTATATTCCCAATATCGTCTCTCAAGGAAAGACTTGCAGTGGTTTTAAAACGTTATTTATTTTCTTATTTAGTCGAACAAATAATACTAAACATTATAACAATTGTAGGTTGCAGAAAAATTTGTAAATTCATAAATTAATTCTATAACTAAAATAAAATGCAAATAAAAGTAATCACAACCAAAGTGGGGATGATGGATGTAAATGAGAATCTTAATTCGCTATCCATTCATGGAAAGAAAAAATTAAGCAATTCAATTATAAGTCGAATTAAATGATTTTTTCGCTAAACCTAGAAAATCCCAAATCAATGGTAATTTTCACTACAATCAATTAATTAATGTCTTTGATCCGGATCGTTAATTAATGAATTGGAATTAGCTCAAGAAAATATTATAATCGCCTAATCTAACACAAATCAATGCAATCAAATTAGGCACTTGTTCATAATGCACATTTAAGCAAAGATGACGTTTTTAATGCCTAACTTCTAACATGTTCTTTCTAACTACAAATTAAGATTTGACCCATCATTAATTTATAATTAGAAATATTAAGAACATGAACAAGAAATAAATCCAAAACTTAATTATCATTAAATTACAAAATTGTTCTTCCAATCATTGGAAGCAATACTAATATCCTAAATACATAATTTAGCTAACCATACCTAAATTGGTGTCAATCAATTTAGTCATGGGAGGCAAACCACAAAATAAAAGAGAAGAAAAAGATATACAATAAAAATACTCCAATGAATCTTCTAGCTCAAAAACCTTGAAGTTGGTTGATCTCCTTTCTCAATTCCTTGGAGTAGCTTCAACAATGGAGTGTCTTCTCTTGATTTTGGGTGGAAACCCGAGCTGCACCAGTAGCTAAGGTGGAGAGGAAAATAGTTATAAAAACTTGTGTTTGGGAGAGGTATAATGTGGTATTTATAGGAGGTGTGAAGTGGCACACGTGTGTTAGGGTTTTTTGGCGTTTTTGGCATGCGTGCCGTGGCACACATTTTCTCCTATCACAGCACGTGTTGAATTTTGGCTTTAGAATAGAAAATAGAGACTTCCCCACAGTGGCGCGCATTTTCTCATGCTATGACGCGTGTTAATTTTGCCTTGTATGTAACCCTTACATAGTTTTTGACTCCCAATATAAGCCTTACATTCTTTGGCTTTTGTTACACCATTTTCTCTCTTTTTGTGTTATTTCAATCCAATATTCTTCTAATAGTCCAAAAACCTACAAAACACATAAATACCTTTCAAAACACAAAAATATTAAAATAAAACACAAAATGAATGCTTAAAAAATAACAAAATATAGGTCAAAATAATGTTTATCACACATTCACAAGCAACCACTCATACATCTTTATCAAATCAATCTAAACTTCAAACATCAATATCACAACAACCATCACCATCTGCATACTACCTTCATATCTTATTTCATATGATTCCACACCTCAAACACCCTGCATTACACCAACCTCACAACAACCAGCTTATTCACTATCTCCAACTACTTATCAACCACCTTAGCCATCGTATTCCTTACCACAACAGCCATATTCTACACCTTATGGGCCATCAACCCAACCACGTCCATATATACATCCTCCAAGACCACCATTTGTTGTATCATTTGATCAGCAGAAACCACAATGCCAAATTTGCAAAAAAATTGGTCATACTGCAGCTAGGTGTTATTTTCGATACACACAATCAAATAATTCTCGACCACCTGTACCATCATATCATCCTTAAGCTAACTTCTTTGATATTGTTAATCCAAACACTTTGCTGCCCTTACAACCTTATACCTCAGTTTTTCCATCACCAGTTACACCACCACAACTACCTCAACCAGCTTCATACCATGTTTTTCCACCACATGTCATCTCACCATCTATACCACCTCCTAGCAATTCATCCTTATCAGAATCAAATCTTGTTGTCTTTCCTGTGAGTTCCTTTTCTTCAGAATCTTAATCACCATCAAACTATCCACCTACTGCTTTAATAGCTCAAAACTAAGCTTCCAATACATTAGCACATCCTGATATTTTTATTGATGGTGCATGGTTTATGGATACAGGTGCTAGTCATCATCTTACATATGATAAAGCTCTTCTCATCCATCCAATCTTGTATAAAGGAAATGAGCAAGTGATGCCAGGAAATGAAAACACAGTCCCTATAGCCCATGTTGGCAATGGTCAACTTCAAGTTGGAAGTCACCAATTACAGCTAAAGGATCTATTTCATGTACCACAGTTAGCTAAAAATTTGATTTCAGTGAGAAAGTTGTGTGCAAAAAATAATATTTTAGTGGAGTTTTTTTTCCAAATTCCTTCTCTGTGAAGGATCTTACTAGTGGGACTCAACTTTTAAAGGGAGGACTTGAAGATGGTTTATATGAATTACCAATTGATCTATCAACTATGTAAATCCCTCCACCAGACTTTCACAACCATGCAACTTTACAGGTTTCTTGAAGAACAAAAGTTGTGTTAATAGTGCATTATGGCATGAGAGACTTGGGCATCCACATCAATTAGTGGTCAACATGGTATTGAATAGTATGAATCTTACACCCACCAAAAGTAGTGCTCATGAGCTATGCAATGCTTGTCAAATGGGGAAGTCACATAGAATCCATACTTCAAATACTCACTCTCGATCATTGTATCCCTTTGATATTGTTCATGTTGATATTTGGGGACCTTCCCCAATTGTGAGTAGCAATGGCATACGCTATTTTATCTATTTGTTGATGACTGCACCAGATACTAGTGGATGTATGTTATGCATCACAAGTCTCAAGTTGCTCAAATTTTTCAACATTTTGATGCTCTTGTCTCTAGACAATTTAACACTCAGATCAAACAATTGCAATCAAATGGTGGAACTGAATTCAAAAGTCTTGAATCCTTTTTGTTTACTGGTGGATATCTTAGAAGAATATCATATCCTTATAATCCCTCTCAAAATGGAGTAGTAGAAAGAAATAACAGACATGTTGTTGAGACTGGTTTGTCTATGATGGTAAGAGTTGGCTTACCTTTGTAAATATGGGAATATAGTTTTCTTAGTGCAATATTTTTAATTAATAGAGTGCCATCAAAAACTTTAAACGATAAGTCACCTTTTCAGTTACTTTTTGGTGCTGGTCCTGATTTTTCACTATTAAGGGTGTTAGGCTGCTTGTGTTTCCCTATGTACGTCCTTATAATAGCAATAAGCTTGAGCCCAGATCTGTTCCCTGTGTTTTCTTGGGTTATTCTCCTAGGTACAAGGGATATTAGTGTATGGATCTTATCATCCAAAAGATATACATTACACCCCATGTGCAATTAAATGAAACTATTTTTCCTTATCTCTCACCACAGTTCCTAGCCTCTGATCATTCATCCTATACTACTCCTTCCACTTCTTGGATTGTCAACCTTCCCACTACATCTAGTACACCAAGAGCTATTTTTAGTACTTTTTCCTAACCTTATATGACTATCTCTCTGTCAGATTTACTACAGCCTGTTTCTCACCAGTCTATGTCTCTCCTTTAAATTGCTCTAATCAGTCACTTTCATCACCCATACCTACTTTCTCATTTTCTGTTACTCCTTCTACTTCAAATTCTAAATCTTTCTCTTTACCAAATCCTTTGTCTAGTAGTTCCAACACTTCATCTTCACACCTATCTATTTTTGAAACCTCTCCAATTTCCAGTACTCCATCAGAAATTCCTACATCTGATATTTTTGATTCAGATGGTCTTGACGTATTTGTTCACTTGCCTGTTGATACCATTGAACCTCCTTCACTTACAAATATTCATCCCATGATTACAAGGTCCAAAGATGGTATCATCAAGCCTAAATCACTTTTAGCTAATGTTATTTTGTCTGAGCTTGAAACTGTAGCAGAAGCATTTCAACATAAAGAATAGGTTGATGCTATGACCTCAGAGTATAACTCTTTAGTGCATAACAAAACTTGGTTTTTAGTTCTACCTCCTATTGACAAGAAGGTGATTGGCACAAAACGGGTTCACAAAGTAAAGCTTAGAGCTGACAACACACTTGAAAAGTACAAGTCAAGGGTTGTAGCCAAAGGATATGATCAAACCAAGGGGATTGACTATAAGGAAACTTTTAGCTCGGTTGTTAAACCCACCACAATCAGAGTTGTACTCACTTTGGCACTATCCAAAGATTGGTGTGTGAGGCAATTGGATGTCAACAATGCCTTTCTCAATGGGGACTTGAAAGAAGAGGTGTATATGACACAACTAGAAGGATTTATCAATCCTAATTTTCCTCATTATGTTTGCAAGCTCAACAAGGCTTTATATGGTCTAAAGCAGGCACCTAGAGCATGGTTTTTCAAGCTAAGCAATTGTCTTCAAAACATGGGGTTCCAAACTTCCAATTCTGATGCATCTATGATAGTGTACAACATGAACAATGATTTTATTGTTTTTTTGATATATATAGATGACATTCTTGTCATTGGAAACAATAAACTCTTATTCAATCCATTATTGACAAACTACATTTTGTTTTTGCCTTGAAAGATTTAGGTGCTGTGAACTACTTCTTAGGACTAGAAGTAACAAGAACTTCACAAAGCTTTCACCTTACTCAAAAAAAGTATGTTTTTGACTTGCTTGAGAAAGTTCAATTGAATGAGACAAGGCCCTATACCACTCCTATATAGCAAGGAAAAGTTCTATCAAAATATGATGGTGAGATATTGGAGGATGCAACTCTCTATAGAACTGTTATTGGAGCATTGCAATATTGCACATTAACAAGGCCAGACATAGCTTATAGTGTGAACAAGCTATGTTAGTTTTACATCAACCTACCATAGCTCATTGGTGTGCAATTAAAAGATTGTTAAGGTATCTGCGTGGTACACAAAAACTTGGCCTGCTTCTTCATAAGTCCCAACATCTTGAACTTGAGGCTTTCACTAATGCTGATTGGATAACAAGTCCAGATGACAGTCGTAGCATAGGAGGTTTTTGTGTGTTCTTTGGACATTCTCTTATATCATGGAAGTCAGGAAAGCAAAAAGTTGTGTCAAGATCATTTACAGAAGTTGAGTTTCGTTCACTAGCAACCACTATGACTGAAGTAATTTGGATACAAAAATTGCATGGTGAACTATCAGTTATGATACCAAAGGCTCCAGTGATTTTTTGTGATAATATCAGTGCTGGTTTTCTTGAAAATCCAGTGCTACATACAAGAACAAAACATGTTGACATTGATTTTCACTTCATAAGAGAACTTTTCAAGAACAAATAGCAAATGTCATGACCAAGCCATTAAGTTCACAACGTTTTCAGGAGCTGAGAACTAAGCTCACAGTCTTGAGTAGACCATGAGCTTAAAGGAGCATGTTAGAATAATAAATGATCATATACACAGGTGGCTATTTTGGTATATTCTGCGGCACAAAGTTGTTACAACAGAAAAATGCAATAACGCACTGCTCTTTCTCTGCTCTAATTTTTACTTTTCTTTTATGACAGTTTTATTTTGTCTTTTACCTTTCATACACAGCTAATACATGTATTTAAATATCCTTTAGAAATCAATGATAATGTCTATCTGTTCTTCTGGCCATTACCATATTTTCTTCCTTCATTTTATCATTTATGATTTTCTTACAATATTCCTAAGACAAAATGAACTCACTATATTTAACAAAAGGTGATAATAAATTTCAAGTCTCTAAAAAATCATATATTATAAAAATAATATTGTCAGCCTTATTATGGAATATGATATATTTTGGGTTCAGTTTATCCCACAAATTTATTATTAATTTTTTTTAATTGCAACGTACATTAGTGGCAAAATAAAGTTCCTTTAATTTTATTACCCATAATCAACACATTGAGATGAGCCCACTGATAAATTTAAATATATGTGTTTTGAGTTTTATTTGTGCAATAATAATACTATTATTGTTGGAATAAATGAGTTAACACTCCAAAAAATGATATCGAAAAAGATTATAATAACTATTGACTCTTATAGAGCCTCAGGTACTTAATATAAAATGATATCATTTTGATGATGGGAGGAAGAAAATATTAATATATTAACATTGTATAACATATTTTCTTTCATATATTTATTTAATAAGCAAGAGATGATACAGATCCTTGATAATGTTAAAAATTATTAAATGTCGACAAAGAACAATATTAACCAAATACGAAATATTATTTCAGACATATATTTATTTACTTGTGCATAAAGTGAAATAGATATAGTATAAATACCTGAAATGTTCGTTAGATATTTGTAAGGACTAATTGTTCAAGTACCTAAAAATTTAAAATGTGTTAAAAATACATAAATTTATATAAAAATGATAAGGCTGTGAGATACAAAATTTTACTTCCGTATATATAAGATGACTTTAAAATGTAACTATTACTCACATAACATTATTTATATATAGTTATTGATGTGAATAAATTAATAGTACTTATTGCTTATATTTTTATGATAATTCAAATGCCATATATTTTTATGATAATTTATAGGTATGTACTATTAAAGTAATGTGAATGACTACATGAATTCTAATAGATATCTTCTACATTTACATTAGCGTTAAAATTTAATATTTTTATAAGTTACGTGACTTTGTTATAGATACAAAGAACATTGATTTATTTTATGTGCTTCTAAAAATATAGTAAAAATAAGTAATTATCTTAAAAAGAGATAAACTTGTATTGATTTACTTTTTATGGATAAAATATATGCACATTATATATACAGTTATTATTTGGTTTCATGATATGAAGATTATCTCATATTGTTCTTCATTTTATAGTTAGTTGACACCATTTAGTAAGATAATTGATGCTCAATATATTTATTAACTTTAATAAATATTATCAAAGCATGTACAAATGTTAAATCTTATAGAAGAATAAAGTGATGAGTTTTATTATAAATTAGATATATGAATTATCTTCGTTACGTCAATATATTTTATAAGTGCAAGGTTTCTAATTAATTTTATAATGAATGATAAAATAAGCTATTTTGTATAATAACATGTACCTTACAAATTAGTATTTAAATATAACATGTAATCGAGGTAAATATATTTGGCCTACAACTATGAAATATAGAGAAATTGTAATACATATGAAGTCAGGTGACGACTCAGTAGATTCACTCGCCTTGAATTATGACATTTACGTCAACATTTGAGAGATTTTTATAGTGATTTTAAAATGTTAATTAAAAGGACATTTCATGTTGAACAATTGTCATCATCAAGGGGAGTATATCTATATATGCGTTGTACTATTTTTTCTTTCTATAGGTTTGTCCCACTGGATTTTCTTGTAAAGATTTGAACGAGGCAACTTAAGCATATTGTATGAGAATAATGTACTCTTTTTTTTTCTTTGCTAGTTTTTTGTACCATTGGGTTTTTCTAGTAATGTTTTTAACGATGCATATTCTCAATATATTTGATATTCAAAGAGAGTTTTATAATTTAGATGTCAAATCTTAAATATGATATATCTATCTTATGGTTAGATTTATTCAAATGAAGATTTATTTATATTGTGTAATCTTAAATATGATATATCTATCATATGCTAAGAGTTTTTTTTTTTTAATAATGGTTCAGAGAAGTGTTCAAACTTAGCGAATTCCTCAAACAACAAGGTAAACCCAATACCATGATCAGCCTGGGACATGTCGGTATTAGTATTATTACATTTATTTAAACAATAAAGTTAAAATAATAATAAATATTAAAATAATATATATTGTTATAAAACTAAAGAAAATAAGAGAAGAAAAGTGGAGAGAAAGCAAATAGCAGAAGTAATTCTCATTTATTGTTGTGTTAATAATACACTGCTAAAAACCCTATTTATAGGGTTTATAAAATACAATATGAATTTCGACTATAAGATATGATAGATATTGAATATCTAATTATCTCCAATTAAATACAAATTTATAATACAATAGAGATAAATATTCATTTGAAATAAATCTAACCATAAGATAGATATAATATATTTAAGATTTGACATTCAAATTATAACACTCCCCCTGAATGTCAAATGCATTGAAAATATGCCTCTTTAAAAACATTGCTAGAAAAATCCAATGGGACAAAAACTAGCAAAGGAAAAAGAGTATATTATTCTCGTGCAATACGCTTAAGTTGCCTCATTAAAACATTTACAAAAAAATCAAGTGGGACAAAACCGTAAAATGGAAAAAGAGTACAACTGGTATACAAACGTGCTTCTCCTGATGATTACAATCATTCAACATGAGATGCCCCTTTAATTGGCACATTTTAACATCACTATGGCAATCTCTCAATTGTTGAAGTAAATGTAATAATTCATATCGAGTGAGCCTACTTGGTCTTCACTTGATTTTATATGTAGTACAATTTCATAGTTGTAGGTTAAATGTAGTTACTTCAATAACAATAGTACATTTAAATACTAATTTGTAAGATACATATTATTTTATAAAATAACTTATTTTGTCAGTTATTACAAAATTAATTAGAAACCTTATACTTATAAAATATACTGCAGTAAGGATAATAATTAATGTATCCAATTTATAATAAAACTCATCATTTTGATCTTCTAAAAGATTTAACATTTGTATATGCTTTGACAACATTCATCAATGTTAATAAATATACTGAGCATTAATTATCTTACTAAATTGTGCCAACTGTTTATAAAATGAAGAACAATATGATATAATTTTTATATCATGCAACTAAATAGTAGCTGGATATATAATGTGTATATATTTTATCCATAAAAATTAAATCAATATAAGTTTATCTCTCTTTAAGATAATTACTTATTTTGTCATATTTTTTAAGAACATATGAAATAATTAACATGCTTTGTATCCATAACAAAGTCACATGGCTTGTAAAAATATTAAATTTTAATGCTAATGTGAATGCAAAAGATAATATTAGAACTCATGTAGTCATTCACATTATTTTAATAGTACATGCCTATGAATTATCATAACAATAAATGGCATTTGAAATTAATGTTTTTATAAGTAATAAGTACTATTAATTTATTTAAATCAGTAACTATATATAAATAATATTATGTGAGCATTAGTCACATTTTAAAGTCTTTATATACATATGGGAGTAAAATTTTGTATTTCATAACCTCATCATATTTTATATAAATTCATGTGTTTTCAATACATTTTATATTTCTAGGCACTTGTACAACTAGTTTTTATAAATATCTAACTAACATTTTACGTGTTCATACTATATCTATTTTATTTTGCGCATAAGTAAATGAATATATGCCTGAAATAATATTTTGTATTTGACTAATATTTTTCTTTGTCGACATTTAATAACTTTTAATATTATTCAGGATTTTTATCATTTCTTGCTTATTAAAGAGATAATGAAAGAAAATATGTTGTACAACATTAATATATTAATATTTTATTCCTCTCGTCATCGAAATAATATCATTTTATATCAGGTACTTAAAACTCTGTAAGAGTTAATAGTTATAATCTTTTTCGATATCATTTCTTATAGTATTAACTTTTTTATTTCAACAATAATATTATTTTTGCACCAATATAATTAGCAAGCTTTAAATAAATTATAAATATTTGCTGCTATTTTATTGTTATATAGAAACTTAAATAATTGCTCGAGCATTTTACAGCTAAATTTTTTACTATTTAAAAGCATCGACAATATATAGTACTCTATTATCGAGTTTTTCTGAACCTTATATTCTATAAAATGGATGCATTTTAAGTAATTTTACGCCATTAACTTTTTCTCTCCCCTTAATGGCAAAATTTATTTTTATTTATCAAAATTATATAATAAGCTTGTTTACTCTTCAAAGGATTCAATATAAATGAAACTCAAAATACATATTTTTAAATTTATTAATTGGCCCATATCAATGTGTTGACTCTATGTAATATGATTAAAGTAAATTTATTTTGCCACTAATGTAAGTTGCAATTAAAAAAAATTTAATAATTTATTGGTTAAACTGAACCCAAAATATATCATGTTCCATGATAAGGCTGACAATATTATTTTCACAATATATGATTTTTCAAAGGCGTGAAATTTACTATCAACTTTTGTCAAATATAATGAGTTCATTTTGTCTTAGGAACATGTAACATATATAGTTACTGAATAAAGAAAGATTTGGACTTTAGTCCACAACCGTTTAACTTTCTATTGCATACTGAACCAATTTTGATTCTTCATGATAATTATTCAAACTTTATCTATCAAAAATTTATTTTATATTTGCGATATAAATTGGAAGAAGCTTTCCAAATATTAACTTATAGTCATGTATTTGTGGCATTATACTTTAGATCAATATATGCATCATTCGTTCAATTTTAATCATAAGATTGGTTTTTTTGAAAGACTTTTCAAGTTAAGCTTCTATCTGTAACTTTATATATTATATTTTGATTATAGTCTCGAATGTCACTATCGCTAAATATATTCAAAATATTAAATTTTTCATCAACTTGAGAAATTTGAACACAATTATATATAATATAATTCATTATACTTTAGTTCTTCAAAGCCTTTTATTGAATTATACATTATTGAATTATACATGAAATTGTGCTAACTCATATATTATTCAACAATAATGAATATTGTTCCATTGTCTTTAAGACACATAAATGCTCACCATTTAAATTGATAGACAATAGTTACAAACTCATTTTATATTTTTTCATCCATCATTATCCATCAATATTAAAAGGGAGATATATACTAGATAATATTGATAAAATATTAAACCTTAATATTCTCTTGTTCTGCTTTTGTGGAAGCTCATGGTCCATTATAAAATTGGAGCTCAAATACTTCATGATATAACAACTCCAAAATAAATTTTATTTATTTGTATGAGCTTTCAATAATACAATACAATTGTAACTACCACGTTGACAATATTAACACAATAGCTTAAATCCTTCTACTAATGATATGATCAAAATGTCTTTATTTTCTTAATAATTTATACAAGCACATAATATTTAAATATATATGTGTGTTTCTCTATTGCTATTTTATGAACAAATTTTACTTGTAAAGATGGCATATGAAGGATTCATAACTGTTGCTAATTTCACCCTCAATGTTGCTATGTAAGCATACACGAGATCTATGTATATATTTCTTTTAGCTCTCAATAAAATATATGATTGGATAATTTCTTCTTTTTTTCAAAGTTTTTCAA
The DNA here is from genome assembly GCA_029378325.1 of Elaeagnus macrophylla. Lineage (NCBI taxonomy): Eukaryota > Viridiplantae > Streptophyta > Magnoliopsida > Rosales > Elaeagnaceae > Elaeagnus > Elaeagnus macrophylla. The sequence continues at coordinate 5,878,630 of CM055653.1, forward strand.
ATAAAAGGTTAATGATATTAAGCACTTAAAAATCTTGAATGATCAAGATTAGATAGTGATTATCAAATTAATCACTTGCAATCCTTCAAAATATATTTTTCTCCTTTGATTATATTCAATTCAATACCAACATCAAATGACATTTATTTTAAGGATCATAATCAAAATGCCCTTATATCCATAATCATATTTAAGATATATACTGTTTATATAAACGCTATTATCTTGTTATTTTAATAGCATATTTGACTCATAAAATAACATATAAATATTTTTATGATGTCAATTTTGCTCTCAATTTTGCTACTTAATAGCATATACGAGGTACTGAATATATTTAATCATATATTACGTTAGCATTGTAGCCTGTGGGCTCTCAATCAATGATATATATGCAATTCTAAAATATTAAATTTTATAATTTTAAATATATATTTCTATTAGCATCATAGCCTGTGGGCTCTCAATTAATAATATTATAATTCTAAAATATTGCATTTTTGAATTTAAGAGAATAATTAAATCCCTTATTTTCTTATATATATGTAATTTTTTTTGGAATACTTTAGCAATGTAGTAACACAATTAATATTCACTAAGAGTGCTCCCAATAAAGAATGGTGGGGCAAGACATCCTTAAAAACCATTCTCCTAAATAGAGCAACGTTCTCAGGAAAGACTAGTGACACAAAGGCTTTCAAGAACTAGCCGCCTAGACAGAACTCCCTTAGATCCTATTATTTATGCAACCACACACTAAATAATATGATATGTGTAAATCCAAGTAATTCAAGAACATCAAAATTTGCTAATCAATAAACCATAACTCCACAGCTAAAAGTCATATACCATGTTCCTGCATATTGCTACCGAAAATTAGAATTAATTGAAATCATATAAGAGTCATATACATAACTTCTTCTTCTTGTTTTTTTTTTTTTTTTTTATATATAATTTTTCTTTGTACATCTAAACTAAAAAAAAATCAAATTGAAAATTAATTTATGCAATACATATGCATGTATGGATTAATCCATTGCTAAGTAAATTAATTTGATAATTAATTCAACTAATAAGTTCAATTATAATAATTAGTACACATATTTTGAAATGTATAACAATAATAGAACTCAAATGTTATCATATATCATATTATTATATATCTAGTATCAAAATTAATTAAAGATAAGTAATAACATATAGCTTATTAAAAGTATTAGCATAAATCTTAATATCAATTATACTATATGCACGTCAACCTTAAATTTTTTTTAAAAGCAAGCAAATAAAATATACATGGCATCAATTTTATATGAAAATAAGGATTTATAGATTCATAAGAAATAACCCAAGACAATCACTATATGTAAAATACACAACAAACAAATCATATATCATTTATAAGAAAATAAATTGTGTATGTCAATCAATGATAGAGAGAACTTTAATATTCCATTATTTCACTAAATCTGATGATATTGATTCATTAATAGCAATATATATATATATATATATATATATATATATATATATATATATATATATATATATATATATATATATCACTTTAACAACATATTAATTTTTAAAGAAACATCAAGATAAGCACACCCATACATACAATTTAATAAATAAATAAATAATTGTATAATTAAAGTATCATCAGATAACTTCTCACCCCAAATTTAATAAAAAATTCTAGCTACAATTTTAACCATAAATCGGTTCAATCAATATCGATTTTTTGATAATTAAATTTTACAAAAAATTAAAATTGTTGGAAAATAATACGCAACATAATTATACATGAAAACAAATTGCTTTCGTACCCATTGTTAAAATTATCAGTCACAAACAACAGGATATTACTTGTTTCAATAGTATAACATATGATTAAAATATAAAATATATACTTTGTATGATCGTTGTAGAAGTTATTGATTACTATTAAATCTCAAATAGTATACCTGTAAATCTCCATCTTTGAATAAAATGAAATAAGAAGAGATAAGATTACAATATAAATATATATAGATATTTGTATACAAACCAAACAACTTAATAAATTTAAAAAGCAAATAAATCATAAAAATTATTGATTTATGATACCTAATTAAATCAATCAATAAATAAAAAATCTTGATAGATTTTGAATGAAAATAAAATTTGAGTTTAATAATAAAGAATACAAGATTCAAGAACTTGTAAATTTTGTGATCTGACATTATACTATAAAAGTTTGTGGTATATTATGGTCAAGGTCATTTCACATGTATAAAACCACAAGTCTTGAATAAATAATTGTGCTGATAATGTGTTATAAAACTAAAGAAAATAAGACAAGAAAAGTGGAGAGAAAGCAAATAGCAGAAGTAATTCTCATTTATTGTTGTGTTAATAATAGCTAAAGACTTTATTTATAGGATTTACAAGATAGAATATAAATTTCGAATATAAGATATGATAGATATTGAATATTTAATTATCTTCAATTAAATATAAATTTATGATACAATAGAGATAAATATTCATTTGAAATAAATCTAATCATAAAATAGATATAACATATTTTTTGATTTGACAGTCAAATTATAACATTTATAATATTATAAAGAAATAAAATTAAAAAATAAATTTTTTTATTTTTAAATAAAATAAAATGAGCAAAATAATAAATAATTATACATATATGTAAAAAAATATATAGCAAAATATAAGATGTAGATTGCAATGATTTACATTTTATTTCAGATCAAGCGTTAAACTAAACACAAAAATAACCTGAATTATTTTCATTATCATTCTTATTAATATCAACCAAACATGATATGTTAAGAATAAAATAGAAAAAAAAGTATTTTATTTAATATTAAAATTATTAATTTTGTGCCATTTACTATTAATTTTTTTTATAAACTCATTATTAAATCTAATTACTATTAATGATCACAAATGATGTGACAAAAAATTATTAGATGATGTAGTTAGATCCACTAATTTTCAACCAATAAAATAACATTACTGTTTAAAATTTGTATTCAATTAAATAGAAGTAAAAAATCAATTCCCAATACCCAGCAAAATTGTCAGCCCTTCGATTCAAATGGAACCACCCAATAGGGGTGTCAATTCGTGCAAGTTGGGCTAGTTCGAGCTGGCCCAAATTAGCCCTACCCAAGTTAGTTCAACTCTAGCTTAATTCAAATTTAATTCGAGCTAACAAAGGTGAGCCTGAACCCAAACCAAACACAAATGAGCTGGCTCAAATTGGTTTGAATTGTTAATTATATATATTTTTTAATTAATATGACTTTTTTTTATTAAAAAAATATGTTTACTAATTAAAAATCAAACAACATTACATAAAATAATAAAAAATATATATATAAATATAAGAAAAAAATTAATTATTAAAGAAAAAGTCATTTATATAATTAATTAGGTAATGAGTAAATGCATTAAATCTCATTCATGTAAAAATTAGAAGCCGTTATGCCCTCATGAAAACTCACATTTAGAATAAAGAGTTCTCAAGTCCAAATAAAATTTCCTCTAGCTATTAAACAAAATAAATAGAGATGAGTAGATTAAATAAATATACTTACTAAAAAATGAGTTAGGTAAATTAAAATGTTACGCGAGAACATAACTTTTTTTTATATACACAAAGATAAAGCTTTGACTATTACATAATATATAAGTCTAAAGACAATGAACAAGTGGAAAAGAGAATAGCATAATACAAGTATCGATTTAAAAATAGAAACTTCATAATAATAATTTAAATTAAATATAAATATTATTTTTTTGTTTAAAGAGTTAGGTAGATTTAAACGCTAAATACATTAACATCAAATAAGATCACATAATATTGTGACAAAATGAATATATTATAACTATTTATTCATTATTAGCTTATTTTTCAAAAGAAAAGGGAAAAAAATAACTAATATATCGTAAAAGAGAAGTACTGAAAGAAATGAAAGATTATTTTCATTTTAATATAATTGTTTTTATTTAAAATTTAATTTAATTTCGGGCTAATGGGCTGGCCCTAACCCAGCTTCAATTTTTTTCGTGTTATTCGAGCTGGGCCGAAACAAGCCCAAATTTAATTCGATTCGTATTTTTCGATTCATGTTCGATTCGGTCAATCGAGTTATAGCACAAATTGTCACCCCTACCACCCAGGCACCCACCAGCTAAGGAAAACCCTCCAGAGCAGCCATTCACAATCGCCAGCTACAGCTTGCACTAGCCCAGTCTCTCAGCCATGCCTTGCCCCACTCCAGCCTAGCCCAACCCGCTTGAGCCAATGCGAAAGAAAGATTTACAAGTATCAAACTTCAGTTGAAATGAATTGCCCTGCTCGATCCATCTCCAATCCACTTTAGTTTAAATGAAATTGCCTTTTTTTTTTTCCTTGTTAAATAAAAAGATTTACTAGTATCAAACTATATAATTAAATCTAGACGTTGCTGCCTGGTATTTTACTTTGTCTTCGTTCAGGGAAGTTTGGAGTTGGATTGAGATGTATTTAGATACACATTCATCATTGCTGGGAATTTCAGACACAAGGGTTGAAGCTGCTAAGTCTTGATTGGGGTGATCTGATGATCACAATTGGGAGGTTGGTATCGTATGTGTTTCCATTCTTGAACATGGACATGCCTAAATGTTTGTCAAAATTGATTTAGACTGTGTGGCAGGTTCCTTGAATAATACTGAGAAAAATGTTATTGGATCCTCATATAAGTTTATTTGTTTTATTTATTTATTTATTTTTCAGATTAAAAACGATATCATTTAATCCCTTAACTTTTTAAAAAGACCTAGTTAAATTATATTATTTTAATAACTTTTTTATTAAGCTATTAATATTTTTTTATTAAGTGATTAAATGCAATTAAAATACGAGTCTTTAATAATAATAAAATCACAATAAATATGAAAAAAATTCACAAAATATTTATTTTAATATTTGTGAATTGTCACCATTTTATTTTAATGTTTTATTGATTTTTATTTTCTATTAAAAGTTAAAATATATATTTAAATATCTTTTTGTTTGAATATTTTTTATTTTTTATTTTTTATTTTTTCTTAGACAAAATTTTACTTTTATTTTTGTTAAAGACTCGAACTTTAATTGCTTTTTATTATAGAAAATAATAAGATTTTAATAGAATAATCATTAAATAATATAATTTGTATTTATTTGGCATTTTTTGCAATGCTAAAATATTAAATGATACTATTTTTAATATAAGGGATTAAATGATACAAATGATTTAATTTAAAGAACTTTTGTGGCTTCTCACCTAATAATATAATGTGTCGGGCCAAACTAGATTTTACATTCGTTCAAGGTTCTAGCTACTTAAATATTTGCATGTACTATAGATGTGACAAATTCTAGATTGTTAATATGTTCTCATTTTGATCTTCTTTACTATGTTATTTTGGGAAGATTATGATTCACCATCTATAAGTATCTGATCAGTTAGATGATTGATTCTTTTTTGAATATATTTTGATATGAAATTAGTTTATCCTTGATTTTCCTAGAATTGTTGTTGATGGGTCTCGCCTGTGCGGATGGACTGGCTTCTTTCGCTTTGGAATCGAGTGGAACTGGGTTCGGTTGAAGTGGGGCGAGGCGATGGGTGGTTGGGCGACAAGGTTGGCGTGAACGGTGGCTAGTGATTGCGTTGGTGAGTTTTCCTTTGCTGATTGGGTTTTGCGTGGGAGTTTAGGGGCTTGTAATTTTGCTGGGTACAAGTAGGGTAGGCGTAGGTTGGCTAGGTCAGCTATTAAGCTATTTTACAAGTCAACTTTATTTTTTCATGTATTAGACTATTATATGTTGGCTGTGATTAGTACTGATGTGTGAGTTAGTTAGGCTCAACAACAACAAAGTATGTGTATTATGGTGCTGTGAATTCTTTTAGCAATAGAGCTTTATGATTGGTTTTATAGCTTCCAATAAATGATGAGTACTTAGCAATATAAATGTATTACTTGGTACATACTTCTAAGTAATGAAAATTCAGTTTATACTTTCACTGTTAATTCATTCTTGATTTTTAAAACTTTCTATGGTATCAGGGCATTGTTGATTTTTTCGGGAAAATTAACAATGGCCTCCAAAGATTCATACAAAGATATTGTTCTTACTACTCCTACATCTTCTCATGGGAATCTGCCAAAGAAGACCATGCTTTATGGTACTAGCAAGAATGGGCTTTATGAAGTCACGAGTATTGTGGGTGAAGCTTAGTTCGAGGCTGACATATGTCATATTACTTTAGATGTAGACAATGGTTTGATGTGTCTTACTGCTTCAAAGAAGTGTCTTTCAGCCTATCACCAATGTCATAGAAAATTGGGCCATCCTTCTTTTGAGAAAACACTTAAGGTGATGCGTTTTAATGATGTTTTAGTTGCTAGTATTTCTAAAGAAGCTATATTTTGTAATTCTTGTCAAATTGCAAAATCTCATAAATTGCCTTTTACCACTAAGCATGTTAGAAGTTCCTTTCCTTTTGCCTTGTTGTAAGATCTCTGAACATATTCTAAACTCTCCTATAATGAAGATAAATATTTTCTTTCTATGGTAGATGATTATAATAGATTCATTTGATTATTCCCTTTGAAAACTAAGGATCAAACCACTACTACTTTTCTTTATTTCAAAGCCATGGTGAAGAAATAATTTGCTAAGACTATTTTGGCAATCCAAACTGATGGTGGGGCTGAGTTCAAGCCATTGGTGTCTTCTATTGAGAAGGAAGGTGTGGTACACATGTGTACATGTCTAGATACATATGAGCATATTAGGGTTGTTTTATCCAAACATATATAGGCCGATTGTGGAAAGAGGTTTGGCTCTACTCTTTTAGTCAAATGTACCATTTCATTTATGGCCTTATGCATTTAAAATAGGTGTGTTTCTTCTGAATCATTTGCCATCTAAAACTCTTGATAATCAATCACCTTATGAGTTGCTTTATTTGGGTAAATGTGATTATGATCAATTCATAATTTTTGGCTCTCAATGTTTTCCATATTTGAGGCCTTATAGAAAGAACAAGCTCGAAGCTCGAAGCTCGAAGCTCGATCAATTGAGTCTTTTTTTTTTTTGGGCTATGGTGCTAAACAACATGGCTATGTGTGCTTTGATGTTAATGCTGATAGGTTCTACATGAGCAGACATGTGATCTTTAATGAATCCATGTTTCCTTATCACTCACATGGTACAAATTTTGGAACAAATTTAGAGATATCAGGTGCTGCTTTGTTATAAGTACCACCTATGTTCACGTTTCCTATCTACTCTTCTATCTCTCCTAATACCCATTGTGCTAGTCTTGTTACCTATTATGATGTTGACCCATCATCTATTCCCACCTGCTCGCCTGTTCCTTTTGTAAGCTCTAGTATGTTAGAACATTTTTTAAAATGAAAAGACATACTATTTAACTAAAATGTTATAATAGTTGGTAAGTATTTTTTGGCAAAAGACATAATAAATAGTTGCAACTATTGAAAGTGAAATGCTATGTTGAAAGGTTGTGATTTAAATAAAAGGATATGACTTTTTGATAAGTTGTAATTGTTATGAACAATTATGACTTTTAGAAAAGTCACAACTCATCAAAGAGTTGTAACCCAATTGAAAGGGTGCATGAAATTCTATAAATAGATCATTCATTTAGGCCATTAGAATAAGATGGAGAGAACAAAAAAAGGAAGTTCAATATGTATAATAAATGTTCTCTAAAATTTTCCACCATAATTTATGTACAAATAAAGTTAGTATTCTAAATATTACAGATTTAGAACACTAATTATCTTGAGTGCTTTTTAAAGTCAAATGTGTTCTTGAGTTGTCTTCGTAAATGCACACCGCAGACAACAAGAGGCTTCATTATATCCTGGAAGCGAATTTGATGAACCCTAGTATTTTACCAAATTGGTGGGGACAAATAGCGTCTTAAGAACATCGACTTAAAGTCGTGCCTTGAAGCCAAATTCAAATGCAATATTATTTATAATAATTTTGCAATATCACAATTGGATTTTATGAAGACTTGACTTGAAGATTGTGGAGATTAACATTTAACAACAAGTTCAAGAAAATTTTTCCAACAATCTTAAGACGTTATTTGTGCCATATGAATTTGTTATTGCTTCACAACTAGTAAGAAATTTAGTTTTTAAATTTAATTTTATTTGTGAAGTATGATTAGATGTCTCTATGATGTATCTTGAATTTAATATTATTTTAAGTGCGTGCATGTTGAAATTAAATGCATATATGTATAGTTATATGAATTGATCAAATTTTATGAAAATTGATTAGAATATAAAATTAAATATTATATATTTTAATTGGTGCATATTATACATATAACATGTATGTGTTAAATAGTCATAACTCTTGATGTTGTCGTGATCATTGGTGAAATGTTGTGATCATTGATAAAAAGTTATGATTGACGAAAATGTTGCAACCTTTGGAGAGGAATCATGACTTTTGAGAAAGGGTCGTGACTTTTAGTAAAACGTGGTGACCCTTGGTGAAAAGTCATGATATTTAATGAAGGGTTGTGACACTTAGTAAAAGATGATGATCCTTGGTAAAAGATTGTGACTCTTGGTAAAGAGTTGTGACTCTTGGTGAAGGGTTGTGCCACTTGATGAATGGTTGTGACACTTAGCGAATGGTCGTGACTCTTGGTGAAAAGTCATGATATTTGGTGAAGGGTTGTGACTTTGGTGAAAAGTCATGACTCTTGGTGAAGGGTCGTGACTTTTGGTGAGAAGTTGTAACTCTTAGTAAAAAGTCGTGACTCTTGGTGAAGGGTCCTGACTCTTAGTGAGAAGTCGTAACTTTTGGTGAAGGATCGTGACTCTTGGTGAAAAGTTGTAACTCTTGGAGAAAGTCATACTTCTTGGTAAAGGGTTAGGACTAATTGTGAAGAGTTATGACTCTTAGTTAAAGTCATGATACTTGATGAAAGATTGTGACCCTTGGAGAATGGTTGTGATTATTGGTAAAAGAACTCATTCAAGAGTGAAAGTGAATTTTAGTATCTTATAAATAATATAGAGGAAGAATATGTATTCCCTAATTTTGATTGATTACTAAGAGAGTAATTAAGTTAATATGGTGGAAGAGTTATGTTGTGGGATCCCAAAAAAAGCAAGTTTGCATGTGCATATGCTCCACCTAGGTAATTAACATGATTATCCTAGCTTTATGTATCATAGAAACTAGATGATTGGGAATCATGGTTGTAAGTATTCCTCTATGATTTAAATTAATATATCTGTATAGTTGTATGTGTATAATGACAAGATGAGTTCTTTTTGATGCATGTAACCAGATGTAATGTGAGTAATTGGTACATAAATTTTATATACAATTATGTATGATTAATGCTCATGGTAAGAGCATTATTTTATGAAAAGTAATAAAAAACTTGAAAAGCTCATGATGATAAAAAGCCTTACAAGGAACATAGTTACATATTCATGTAAAGAGGATGGTACGCAACCCAACCTCAAATAAATCACCAATGATGGAAACTCAACCCAATACTTGAAACATCAAGATCTTGGGTTCAATGAGTCAAAGTATATCATATGTTTGTGATTGCAAGCACAATAATAAATAAATAAATAGGCATCCCAAAGGAAGATGTGCTTGGTACACGTAACGGAACAAGGAGGATAAGCTACTTAGCTTTTAATGAACTTATAACAAAATTTTTTGTGAGATACTTTAATTACGTAAGTATCCTTGATAAGTTCACCTATGTGAGTGTCGGAGATGGCACCGTCTTCTATGTAGTTTGGCTGGCTACTAGAGCACTCATGAAAAACCAGGATATAAGACACAAGGCCAATCCACATGTCAACGAATAAAAGAACATTGGAGATGAAGAGGGCTTATGTGTGAGACATGTTCGTTTAACCAAATAATGTCTCTAGTTCAAAGGCTTGCCTACCATGCTCCCTTGGTTAACTTTGATGCGTTTTCACTAAGGAAATGTTCAAGTCTAAAAGATACCTTTATTTATGCACAAGTCTTTGGAGCTTACTCAAGATAAAAGTTTTCAAAACTATTTTTAAAATAATATTTCATTTTTGAAAATGGTGGGGGATTGTTAGAACATTTTCTAAAATAAAAAGACATAATTTTTCGCTAAAATGTTGCAATGATTGGTAAGTGCCTTTTGGCAAAAGATATAATAAATAATTACAACTTTTGGAAGTGAAATGCTATGTTGAAAGATTGTGACTTAAATAAAAGAACATGACTTTTTGATAAGTTGTAATTGTTATGAACAATTACATATGTTCTAAAAGACACAACTTTTAAAAAAGTCACAACTCATCAAAGAGTTGTAATCCAATTGAAATGGTGCATGAAATTCTATAAATAGGCCATTCATTTAGGCCATTAAAATAAGATGGAGAGAACAAGAAAAGGAAGTTCAATATGTATAATAAATGTTCTCTAATATTTTCTACCATAATTTATGTACAAATAGTTAGTGTTCTAAATACTGCAGATCTAGAACACTAATTATCTTGAGTGCTCTTTAAAGTCAAATGTATTCTTGAGTTGTCTTCGTGAATGCACACTGCAGACAACAAGAGGCTTCATTGTATCCTGTAGTCGTATGGTGAACCTTAGTGCTTCACCGAATTGGTGGGGGCAAATAGCATCTTAAGGACAACAACTTAAAGTCGTGCCTTGAAGCCAAATTCAAATGCAGTATTATTTATAGTGATTTTGCAATATCATAATTGGATCTTATGAAGACTTAACTTGAAGATCGTGGAGATCAACATTCAACAACAAGTTCAAGAAAATTTTTCCAACATAATCCTTCTCAGCCAACATTTACTAGTACTAGTTAGCCTACTATTTTAGAACTCGTGACCTCTACTACTCAAAATGTGTTGTCATCTGTTGTGCCATTTCTCTTTCTAAATCAGTGTCTATTCCACCCTCTCCTTCCAATACACTTAATCTCTCGGTCAATCTTCTTGTAACACCATTTGGCTCTTCTTTGAATTTTCCTTCTTCATCTTCTATTTTACCAAATGCCTCACCCTATGATTACCTGGTCCAAAGCTGGTGTCTCAAAGCCCAAATCATTTTCCATTACTGTGCATGGTATTGTTGTCTTACCATAGCCTAGGAGTTATAAGGATGTCCTTAAGGTTTAAGAGTGGAACAATTCTATGAAATTGGAATTTGAAGCACTTGTTCAAAAGGGTACTTGAGAGTTAGTTCATCTTCCAACTAGTAAGCAAGCTATTTGGTGCAAGTGAGTTTTGTGGGTAAAATTGAAAGCTAATAGCATGTTGGATAAATAAAAAGCTAGGTTAGTTGCTGAGGGGTTCTTACAAGTTGAAGGAGTTGATTTTTTTAAGACTTTCTCTCATATGGTGAAGCCCACAACTATTCGTGTTGATCTTATTTTGCTTGTTTCCAAAAGGTGGCCTTTATGTCAGAATGATGTAAATAATGCATTCTGGCCTTTACGTCATATTGATGTAACTAACTCATTCTTGGATGGAGACCTTGCTGAGAATGTGTATATGGCTCAACCACCTAGTTTTGAGAAAGGTTAGGATTTGGTTTACTAACTCATTAAGGCTTTATATGGGTTGAGACAAGATCTGCATGCTTGGCTTTTCAATTTAAATGTGTGTCTGACTGATTTTTGCTTTATTGGTGCCAAGTCCGATTCCTCGTAGTTTGTTTAGGATACATCTGAGACTTATATTATTGTGCTTGTATATGTTAATGATATTATCATCACTGGGAGTAGTTCAAATGTTGTTGAAGCTCTCATTGTCAAGTTAAATTCAGTGTTTGTTCTCAAAGACTTAAGCACTCTCAACTATTTTTTAGGCATAGAGGTGTTATTTCATGAGAGTGTTCTCTATCTCAATCAACATAAGTACATTAGGGAGCTTTTAGATAGATGTGGGTTGTTTGATGCTAAAGATAGTGACACACCCATATCCATAGGTAAGAGTTTGAGTAAGGTTGATGGAGTTGATTTATGTCCTACAGATGCTACTTTGTATAGTAGCATTGTTGGGAGATTGTAGTATTGTTGTTTGACTTGACATGATATTTCTTTTAGTGTGAACAAACTCTTTCAATTTATGTTCTAACCATCTGATGTTCATTAGATAACAGTTAAGAGGTTGCTTAGGTACCTCAAAGGTACTAGTTCTCCTAGACTTTCATTCTTCCCTTCTTGTCTTACATCATCAGCCTATAGTGATGTAGATCGGGCATCTTCTCTGGATGATAGGCGCTCAATAGGTGCTTGTTGTGTGTTTTTGGGCACTAATCTTATTTCCTAGCACACTGCTAAACTGAAAACAATGTCTCATTCGAGCATTAAGTCTGAATGCTGTGCTATGGCATATGCTACTACTGAGTTGTTATGGCTGTGTTCTCTCTTTTTTTTAGCTACACTTGTCTATTGCATCTTTACTTGTGCTTTATTGTGATAATTTGAGTGCTTAATGCTTGGCTAAGAACCCAATTCAACATGATAGGACAAAGCATATTGAGCTTTATCAACATTTCATTTGTGATCAAGTTTTGCAATATTAACTTCTTCTTGAACATGTTCCTTTGTTGATCAGGTGGCTGATATTCTTACAAAGCCTTTAGTGTCTCCTCAATTTTACTCTCACAAGGTCAAACTGATGGTTTTGCTTAAACCATTAATTTGAAGGGGGCTATTAGACTATTATGTATTGGTTGTGATTGGTGCTGATTTGTGAGTTAGTAAGGCTCTACAACAACAATGTGTATTGTGGTGTGGCGTGTAAATTTTAGTAGTCGCAAGTGTATGAATCACTGCTGAGTGCTCGAAAAGCACTAATATTTCGTGATTAATTGTGCTTAATTGTTTAAAATATAGATTTGTTATGATTGTTTATTTGATTATTTTTATAAATCTATCCATTCGAAGTCACGAGTATGTTTTAGTGTATTTCAGGTGTTTTTAGCATCAAATGAGTCAAATAATGAAAACACGCAAAGACGGAACACTTACGGCGCTCGGTTCACGAGTTACGGGCTAAACGAGACAAATATGTAAGCCTTACATAACGAGCCATCACATATGTAAGGGGGTAAACGTGAAGAAACTGAAGACAACGCGCGCCGCGGCGGGGAGCTCTCGGGTTTTTACATAATTTTCAGAATTTGTGTTGCGCCGCGGCGGGAAAAATGCATGCCGCGGCGCGCCTATTCCTATGTCAATCAGGATTCGTGTAAACCCTTACATCTATAAATACCCCCTTAGAGTCCCCCTTACAGAGAACTCGACCAATTCGTACACAACTCTTAGATTTCACAATTTTGCGACCAAGCACTCTATTCAATCAGTTTTGAAAGCGTTGCCACACTCTAACGAAGCAAGAGAAACTATTCTAAGGATTCAAGGAAGCCAACGACGATCGAAGATAAAGCTTACGGAGAAGAACGCTATCCAATCCATAAGCGGTATTTAGATCTAGGATTTTCTTGTTGTTATAGAATTAATTCTTCTTCTCTTTTTGTTAGTGTATGACCATATTTTATTTGTCTATGAATATTAATATGAACATGAACGGCTAGTTTAATTATGGATGTTTAGTTTGTGTTGCCATGTTTGCTAGAATTGTATATGGTGTATTTTATTTGGAATAAACGAATTACTTTTTGATTAAGAACATGTTTAGATATTTGATTATGAATTATCATGGGCCCATTTGATGTTCGTAGTTAGGTTGAAAAATCTGAGAATTTAGTTATAGGAACGTCACCTTAACTTTATTCCGAAACACTTAATCAAAGCTTCAATTTAGTGACTTAGTCATAGCATTAATTTGATTGGCATGTTTTCCTTGCGCATAATTTGATTGCTACTTGATTTACCCCCGCCAAAGGCAATTAATTAGTTAATCAATAAAGAGACCTACCCCCGCCAAAAGGAGTCTCGTAATTAAAAGGAAAGTCGGTAGTTTAGTTTATATAGGACGTTCATGTTATCTCACCATACCTTTTCGATGCAAGCATGGTCATGGTCAACAAGCTAAACGTCCATACATCCTCCATTGATATTTGATTTAATTGAATTGATTGTTTGCTTGCGATTCTGTTTTCGTTTGATTGTCGTATGATTGTTCTCGTTACAAAAACAAACAACATTTTTACAGTTTTAGTAGCTTTAGGATTCTAGTTACTTAGAGTTTTAGTTTCACTAGAACTCTATTTAATTAGTGTTTTATTTTCATTAGAACTCTATTTAGATTAAAAAGTTAGTTATTTAAGACCACTGCAATTCCTTGAGAGACCGACCTTGGAAGTTGCTTATCACTTTACTACGAGTGATTCGTACACTTGCGAGTACACATTTTAACACATCAAGTTTTTGGCACCGTTGCCGGGGAATTGGCGTTTTAAATAATTTTCTTTTTAACTTTTTCGAGTTTCTGATTTATTTTTATTTGTTTGTTTTATTTATTTCTTTATTTTATTTATTTATTTTATTCGAAAAAAAAAATCAAAAAATAGTGCTTAATTTTCAAATTTCACTGCTGCCTTGATCTTTGTTTGCTTTTTATTTGTGCATGTAGGGTAGGAGATCACTTAACAAGGAACTCTCTCCTTTCATTGACAACATACATAGAGTCAAACACCGATCAAAGAAACTGGATATTCAATTTCAAGAGGAAGAAGTCCAACAACAATTGCAAGCAACAATGGGTGACAACGTAGCTAGGCAGATGATGAACAAAGAGTTTGCAAGACCTATCATTGGGACCGCCACATCGTGCATTCGACTTACAGAGGCGGCTAGGAATTATGAATTGAAAAATATTCATTATTCCATGCTTCCCTCCTTTTACGGTATCCCTAATGAAGATCCTTTAAATTTTATGCGTGAACTATATGCTACTGTGCAAACTTTTCCATTGCAGGGACTTAGTGAAGATCAACTACGCATGAGGTGTTTTCCATACACTCTCAAGGATAGAGCTAAGTCTTGGCTAATGACATTGGCACCCGGTTCTTTGGTCACTTGGGACGATGTTTACAATAAATTCATGGGTAAGTTCTATTCCCATCAAAAAACATCTGACCTAAGAACAAAAATTAATACTTTTTCGCAGATGGACGGAGAACCCTTCCACGAGGCTTGGGACAGATTCAAATTGCTGTTGATACAATGTCCACATCACCACTTCCCGTTGCAACTACAGAATCAGTTTTTTTACGACGGATTGACGCTACAATGTCAATTCACAGTTGACAACGCTGCAGGAGGAGCTATGGGTGAGAAAACAGCGGATGAAACCTACGAACTATTCGAGATGTTGGGAGCCAATTCCCAACAAAAGAGCGCTAGAGGAAGACGAGCTGGAGTCCACGAATTGGGATCCAACAATGAAATGGCCATGCAACTTGCTGAATTGACGAAACAAGTGCAACTTCTCACAACCTCCAATGTTAATCAAATGCCAAAACACGAGGTTTGTGGAGTTTGTGGTTCATATGGACATGGTGCTAACGTTTGTTCTTTTGCAGGTGATCCTTACACAGGTACTACTGAAGAGGCAAATTTAATGCAAGGGTACCAACCTAGACCTAGGAACGACCCTTATTCAAATACCTATAACCCTGGATGGAGGAATCACCCTAATTTTGGATGGAAACAAAACAATAGCCAACCATTCGTTCAAAACCAAACTCAAGGCCAAAATATAAACCGACAATTTCCACAAAATAAACCGACCGTAGAGGAAACCCTAAACAATTTCATACAATCTTGTAATGGAAGGATGGACTCTATAGAAGCTTCAGTGAAGAGAGTGGAAATACAGGTTGGGCAGCTAGCGGAACAAATGTACAAACAAGAATCAGGAAAGCTGCCTAGTCAACCTGAACAAGCCAAAGCTGTCACAGTCCTTCAAAGTGATGAGGAGGTACCTAAAAATTTACCTGATAATTCTAATGTTTTGTTGTCTAGTACAGGTAACTTGGAAGGTGAGAATTCAACTCTCAAGGGAGATGATGAGTCTAATACCACTCCTAATGAACTTCCCAAGAAAGAAATTGGAGAAACATCCAACATTTTTCGATTGCACAAGTCAATGGACCCATACCGACCACCAATACCACCTATGCACCAGTTTAAGGAGAAAAATCAGGATGCACAATACTCTAACACTCTTGCTTTATTTTCTAAGATTAACTGTAATTTGCCTCTTTTAGATGTTATTAAGAACAGTCCAACTTATGATCCAATTTTCAGGAACTTTATCATCAAAAAGAGTAGAAGCAAAGAGAATGAAATGTCAGAAATTGCTAGTCCAATGATCCAACAACACTTACCTCTCAAAATGAAAGATCTAGGTAGTTTCAACATTAACATCACTATGGGAGACAAAAGGGTATTCGAGGCTATGCTAGACTTAGGAGCAGGTATAAACCTAATGCCATATTCAGTGTACTTGCAACTAGGATTAGGAAAGTTTAAAGAAACAAGGATGACCCTTCAACTTGCAAACGGTTCTATTCAATACCCAAAAGGAATAGTGAAAAATTTGTTAGTACAGGTGGACAAGTTTATTGTACCAGTGGACTTTGTGGTGCTTGAGATGGACAAAAATTTTCTTAAGGACAAGGAACATACAATTATTCTTGGTAGACCATTCATGGCCACGACCAAGATAACTATTGAGGTCCATAATAGGAAGTTATCAATGACAGTTTTTGGAGAGACTGTACAGTTTGAAATTTTTCAACCCTCCCCTATTCTTTCTAACATTCAATTGCAGGATAGCATAAGTAACAGAATTGAGGCTCAAAACATTGAATGGAGAGGGAAGGACAAACTGATAAATTTAAGTCGGGATGATGCCTACAAAGAATGCATTAAGCATTCTAACTACAAAAACTCGACTTGGAGGACGAAAGCTCATTTTGAGAAAGATAAAGGAGGAGATAAACAGTACAATTACACATTTAACCCCCCTTGACACGAGATCAGTCACGTCTTGCTAAGACGTTAAACTAAGCCCTTAATGGGAGGCACCCATTCGGTATCGTATCTCTTTCGTTGTTTTTATTTCTTTTATCGTATTTTTATTTTATTTATTTATTTATTTATTTTTTATTTTTATTTTGGATTGTTTAACTTAGCTTAATGTTTTTCTGTTTTCATCTGACTTAGTTATAATCTAAAATTGGGTTTGAGTTTGAATTGTGTTGCATACACTTTGAGGTTCAATATATGTTCATACACATAAATTCTTCGTGAGAAAAGCGAAGAACAGTGAACCGGAGCATAACGAGTAATGACACAATCTCATACGAAAGGGGGGTAACTTCTCACACCTTTTTTTTTCTTATTTCTTTTGTTCTTCTTTTTCAACATTGAGGACAATGCAGAAATTAGGTTGGGGGTGGGAAGGATATTCCATGAGCATGAAATATGACCAATTTTAAATTTTTAACTTTTGTCACTTGAAGTGTTTTAGGTTAGTGTCGTGTTTACTTGAGTCAATCCGAAAATCTATGATATTAACATGATTGTAATGACGATGACATGTGAGAGATGTTGGACTTTTACCTAAGCAACGAAGCACATAAATGTTAGATTCATCTAATTTGAGGATTTTGTGGTACATGTGGTAGTTTGCATGGTTAGTATAGCTATTTTGATTTGTGGAATGTATGCATGTTCATGATATGTTTTAAGTCTCAACAAGCTATAGAACCCATTTGAAAACAAATTGAAGCGAAATAATAGAAACAAATGCCACCTAGAAAGTGATTTAGGCCATCCTTTGACCGTTTGGACTTTTCAAGCCTCCCCGTATTATTGTTATCCATAGTATACCCTTGAACTCAACATTGACATATATTGTACTACCCTTAGTGATAAGAGTACTCAATATAATATTTGATTTTCATGAGCAATTATGTTGAATTTATCTTGCTTCATCATCAAAAAAAAAAAATGATGATGATGATGATTAAAAAAATAAGCAAGAAAAATAAAGAAAGAGAATCAAGCAAAAAGATCCAAGGGACATATGGAATTTATAGGAGGATGAAAAAGAACACTTGGTGGAAAAAGTTGAAAATAAGTTTGTGACATAAAAAGTACTCTTGTCCTATCGAAAACATCATTTTCGTACTTTCATAATCACACACCTAACCACAACTTTACAAGCCTAATGAAGTCCTATTGATTCTAGGTAGTTTGATTTCTATATTAGTGGAGATGAGTTTGAAAAATGAGCATATGGAGTTTGCAAGTGCAAAATTCACATTAATATTTTACTTGCACATTTATGAGATATTGAAATATAACCTATGAATATCATGCATGACACGGTCAGATAGTATAACTAACGGGTTTGTGGTTTGATTGGTTGTTCAAAATTCGATTACCATGATAAGTTTGATGTTTGGACTGTTTTTGAGCTTAGGTGATGTTTAACTATTTCATGTATCATTCGTTGTTAACAATTTTTGAGATGTCTGCATGGATTGATTCAAGTATGTTTAGAGTCTTTATTAGTTTTGAGAGTCGTACGATGTTTGTGGGTATCATCACTGGAAACCCTCACGAGACTATAACTCGTCCACTAGGGCCACCTAGGGGTTTAAAGGCTTGTTGCATATGCTAAATGCAACCGTGACAATCTACGGAAGTGATTTAGGTTAGGTTAGTTTATTTTATTTGTTTTTATTTTAGTTTTTAGATCGCTTCACTTGCTAGAGACTAGCAAGAAGCTGGTTGGGGGTTGTGATGAGTGCTCGAAAAGCACTAATATTTCGTGATTAATTGTGCTTAATTGTTTAAAATATAGATTTGTTATGATTGTTTATTTGATTATTTTTATAAATCTATCCATTCGAAGTCACGGGTATGTTTTAGTGTATTTCAGGTGATTTTAGCATCAAATGAGTCAAATAATGAAAACACGCAAAGACGGAACACTTACGGTGCTCGGATCACGAGTTACGGGCTAAACGAGACAAATATGTAAGCCTTACATAACGAGCCATCACATATGTAAGGGGGTAAACGTGAAGAAACTGAAGACAACGCGCGCCGCGGCGAGGAAAAGTCATGCCGCGGCGGGGAGCTCTCGGGTTTTTACATAATTTCCAAAATTTGTGTTGCGCCGCGGCGGGGAAAATGCATGCCGCGGCGCGCCTATTCCTATGTCAATCAAGATTCGTGTAAACCCTTACATCTATAAATACCCCCTTAGAGTCCCCCTTACAGAGAACTCGACCAATTCGTACACAACTCTTAGATTTCACAATTTTGTGACCAAGCACTCTATTCAATCAGTTTTGAGAGCGTTGCCACACTCTAACGAAGCAAGAGAAACTATTCTAAGGATTCAAGGAAGCCAACGACAATCGAAGATAAAGCTTACGGAGAAGAACGCTATCCAATCCATAAGCGGTATTTAGATCTAGGATTTTCTTGTTGTTATAGAATTAATTCTTCTTCTCTTTTTGTTAAAGTGTATGACCATATTTTATTTGTCTATGAATATTAATATAAACATGAGCGGCTAGTTTAATTATGGATGTTTAGTTTGTGTTGCCATGTTTGCTAGAATTGTGTATGGTGTATTTTATTTGGAATAAACGAATTACTTTTTGATTAAGAACATGTTTAGATATTTGATTATGAATTATCATGGGCCCATTTGATGTTCGTAGTTAGGTTGAAAAATCTGAGAATTTAGTTATAGGAACGTCACCTTAACTTTATTCCGAAACACTTAATCAAAGCTTCAATTTAGTGACTTAGTCATAGCATTAATTTGATTGGCATGTTTTCCTTGCGCATAATTTGATTGCTACTTGATTTACCCCCGCCAAAGGCAATAATTAGTTAATCAATAAAGAGACCTACCCCCGCCAAAAGGAGTCTCGTAATTAAAAGGAAAGCTGGTAGTTTAGTTTATATAGGACGTTCATGTTATCTCACCATACCTTTTCGATGCAAGCATGGTCAACCAAGCTAAACGTCCATACATCCTCCATTGATATTTGATTTAATTGAATTGATTGTTTGCTTGCGATTCTGTTTTCGTTTGATTGTCGTATGATTGTTCTCGTTACAAAAACAAACAACATTTTTACAGTTTTAGTAGCTTTAGGATTCTAGTTACTTAGAGTTTTAGTTTCACTAGAACTCTATTTAATTAGTGTTTTATTTTCATTAGAACTCTATTTAGATTAAAAAGTTAATTATTTAAGACCACTGCAATTCCTTGAGAGACCGACCTTGGAAGTTGCTTATCACTTTACTACGAATGATTCGTACACTTGCGAGTACACATTTTAACACATCAATCACCTATATCAAATAATAAGTAAACTATGAGGTCGATCTCTAAAAAAATTACAATGTTTTAAATAATCGTTCTAACTTATTAAAAATCTTAAAAATTAATAGGAAAGCAATAAATCAGATCGCAGAGTGCAAAAATAAGAACGAACAATGATGATAGCAAACAAACAAGAAAATAATATTTTGATTTGAAGCTAGCTTAAAAATGTTGATAAAAATCAATAAAGGATATATGGATGTTTATCTTAGTTGACTATGTTTGCATCAAAATATTATAGTGAATTAACATGAACGAACTTATAAATAAATATTATTGACTCTCTTTTTATTTACAAAAAATTACTATAAATCAGATAATTTTCTTTTGTGATTAACTAATATCGTACAAATCGGGTATATTAAATAGCAATCAAATTATGTAGAAGAAAAAATATGTCAATCAAACCAATGCTATGATTATGTCATCAAATTGAATCTTTAATTAAGTTTTTCAAAATATAGCTAAGGTGATGATCCTAAAACTAAATTATAAGATTTTTCAATCTATTTATGAACATCAAATTAGTTAATGAAAATGCACAAGTTATATTTAAACATACTCTTAATCAAAAGTAAATTTTATTTATTTATGCAATAAAAATATTCACCATAATAAATCTAATAAATATAGCAACAAAAGCTAAACATCTATGATAAAATTAGCCACTCATGCTTAAGCTAATATCTATAAAAAAATAGAATTTAGCATTCATCACAAAGAAGAAAGAAGACGAAATATCTAACAACAAGAAGAATCATAGATCTAGATACCACAATTGACTTGAATAATATTTATTTCTCCAAAAGCTTGATCTTTGTCTTCAAATGCTTCTTATATCCTTAGAATTGATTGTCTTTTCTCTTAGAAAATGAAAAAGTGCCAAAATCTACTTAAGTTTCGTAATAAAATCATCTCAAATTATGTGTAATACTGGAAACATAAATAATTTTTTTAATAGATGTAAGCGTTATATAGAATTAGGAATCTCAAAAAATACATGCATCTTGCGACACAACCTTTTATCCGCATCGACACAACTTTTTATCCGCCCCGACACAAGTCTCAAAATAGGCCCATACAAAAATTTGAGACTAGTTGGTCACGACACAAAAAAAATCTCTATCATGGCATAAGTTGATTTTCTTGTCTATGTACGTAATCCTTATATGTTGATTAGTTTATGATGTAAGGCTTATATTCTTTGATCTTTTTTGCTCTTAAGTTGCTATTTGAGTGCTTCAATGTCTTATATTTATGTGTTTAAATTATTTATCTATTTTGAAGCTAAAAATACTTAAAATATACCCATAATTTTGAAATAAAAAATTTATGCAAATAATTAAATAAAAATATTATAATTAAATTTATTTGTAATAAATAAGTGCATTAAATTACGTAATATTAATATTTTTTAAGGACTCATCATTGTGATATAAATTTTGTGAGCAGTAGAGCTTTATAATTAGTTGTATAGCTTCCGATAAGAAATGAGTACTTAGCAATATAAATGTATTATTCAGTACATACTTCTAAGTAATAAAAATTCAGTTTACACTTTCTTTGTTAATTCATTATTGATTTCTATAATTTTATATTATGACAAAAAAAAAAAACTAACTTTTAAGTAAACTTATAAGGTCTTTGAGAATAATTAACTTAGTAATTTGGGAACTATAATTATAATATAATATAAAAGTCTTTTTTAATTAACATAGAGAAAATGTATTACATAATTCTCTAGATAAATAAAAAAGAAAATAATCTATTTTATAAGTGTCATTGTTTATATCAACTATACTTTAAAGAGTGTTTCACGGTAACTAATCGTACATTATCAAATGACTTATTAATGTTTACATGGAATGCCAAAGTCGGATATTCTTTAGTAAAATATTTGATATAATTATAATTTAATAATAATAGATTATAATATATGAATAAATAATAAAATACCAAAAAAAATTAGTGTATTCATAGTGTAGATTCGGTTTGGTTGTGAATTTTGTCATTTTTAAAACCTACGATCAAATATATTAAGTCAATTTACTTAATTTTTGGAGCTATTTAAACTAACCAAACTTTTAAAAAAAGATATGGGCTCCATTTGATCATAGATTTGAATTAGTTAGTTTTTGTAATTAAAAAAAAAACACTCCTAGGTACTGGAATTGGTCTTTGAACTTTTTAATTTTCAATTTTTAAAATTATATGTTCAAAATTGCAAAAATATCATCAACACTTTTGAACTTGCTGATTGTTAATTTGAATGTATAAACTAATGGAATACCAAAACAAAGCTGAATTTGCTGTTAATTTAGATATATAAACTATCGGAACACCAAATTGAAACAAAAATAGCTAATTTTAGTAGAAAGTTGATATGAAACAAAATTTTAATAAAAATGAATATAAAACTGATAATTTTAGTACTAAATCAAATATTTATCTTATACTATATGAAAATTAGACAGTACGTAATTTGTTCAAATAGAGTCTCATCACCTAGAACACTCGACCAGATTATTCCCACGATATCAAATTTGATTACATAACCAATGCTATATTTCATCAATAGAATAATTCGTTTCTCTTTTACATTCTTATTTATTTATTAAAAGAATACTACGTTTCACTTAATTGCTAGAGTACTAAATTTGTAGAAAAATTATAAAAACCAACCCCCTTAAAATTTATAATAATAAAACTAGCATCTTAATAACATTAAATGTTCAATTTAAACGTATAATATTGAACGTTCAATATTAAACAGATCTAAATTGTCTTCGTTCAATTCCAATTGAATGAGTGCTAAAAAAAAACTATATAACAATCATTTTTTAATTGTGAAATTATAAATTTGAACACAAAGAATGTTATTTATGTTATTATGAGGGATGTTATTTTTGTTATTTTCCCAACTTTGTTTACAGACTTTAAATGATATAACAAAAATGGAGATTGGGAGAACTGATAAATATTTAATACAATATATTTCACAATCTCTCTGATGTACTCAACCTAAACACCATTATCAACATTTACAGCTAGATAACTATCTTTGACGAATTTGGAAGTTGCAATCAGACTACTTTAACTCTTGCTTCCCAGCTGGGCAGAAGTATCTTCTTACTCCAATCTCATGATTCTCAGCGAGGCAAAATCATATCTGATCTCAGAATGTGAGATCCTTACATGTTCACTGGCGGACTTCCCTGATATTTGTTGAATGAGGTCCATTAGTAAATAGCAAAATAATGAAATTGGTGAAGAAAATTATATCATTTGGTAATTTCATAAAAAATGCAAAGTGGAATTTAGCGTCTCTTCTACAAAATAAAAACTTACAATATTTCTAGTAAGGTATCATAACCCGTATGTAATATTGTAATGTAAGGAAAAAAAAAAACCCTCACCTTAAACAAAAGATCAAAGGCAATGTGTTCCCAAGGCAACGATATGGACATTAAGCAGCATTTAAGAGGCACCATCTCATCATCATAACTTGAGCTGGCAGAAGCAGCAGCATAAGCATTCATTGCTGCAACAGTCGCAACATTTGCTGCCTTGCGCACAATTGAGCCAATCCCATATCCTGTTTTAGACATAACAGGTGAAAACGGACCCGAATCTTGGTGGCTTTGGTCTGGTGTAATAAAATAAGGAATCAGTCATCTTTTGCATAATAGGATCAACAACCAATACAAGAAGGTATACTTCAAGGGAAAATTACATTTTCTTATGATTCCTAGCTGTTATACATTAAAAATACATCCATTTATGCAGACTATATTAAACAATATATAAAGAGCTCTCCTAACCTGCAACACCGGAAACAGCTACTTCAACTTCTCCACGACCTCCAGGACCTTTCATGTAAAGTCTGTCTGTTTTACGCGGAGAATTACCAAGTAGACTCCCGAATCGAGACTTACCAGCTGCAAGAGAGCAAACATGAGGGAAGAGAGAGAGAGAGAAGTAGAGGTGTCAAAAAGGACGGCCCGGCCTGGCCCGGTCCGTCAAATTAGCGTGCCGTGCCGGCCCTCAGTTCTTGGCCCGTGGGCCTTAACGTGCCGTGCCGTGCACGGGCCGTTGGACTGCTCTTAACTGACCGGCACGACCCGTGACCCCTTTATTTCATTTTTTTTAATATTTATTTAATTATTTAGTTAAAAATTATTAATAATGCTTTAAAAAATTAAAAGTAAGAGTCGAACTCTTAACCTCTCATTTTATAGATTGTTAAAAATTCATTAGATTATGTCCAATTTTATTTAAATGTAAAAAAAATTATTTATTTATTGATACTTTTTTAAAATTAATTTTTAAAATAATAAAATTTCGCGTGCCGTGCCGCCCAGCCCGTTAAAGGCCGAGGGCCATGAGCCGAGCCGTGCCGTGCTACTCATTTTGGCTAACGGGCCGTGCTGTGCTGTGCCGAATTTTTGGTGGGCCAACGGGCCAAATGTTTAACGGGCCATGTCGTGCCGTGCCGGCCCGTTTGACACCCCTAGAGAGAAGTAATTTGTTGGTATAACAAAAAAAAATAAATTGACAAAGTTCAACAAGTTTCCCAATTTTTAGCCAATAGGAATTGGCTATATGGTTTCGGTGACTTAAATGAGGAAGTGGAAGCTTGTTGAGATATGTGCTCCAGTTCAAAGTTGTATAATGTTTTCTGGGTAATAAATTCATATGTATTGAAATAACATTTATTATAAATAATATATTGAATTTTTATTAGTAATTATTTATTAGGGTTGAGTATTGAGTGGTACCTTAGTTTTCTTAAAAGGTACACATGAGTACTAGGGTACATCAAAAGTCCTGTTGCATTCAAATAGGTACAATTTAGTTTAAAATGACCATAAAATGACAAAGTTGACAAAGCTTGACCAATTATGAAGGAATATTTGTGTCATTTTTACTATTGGCTCCTACCCTATTAATTTTACTAGAAAAAAAGTTATATATATATTACTTATTTCGCCACTCTCATTCCCACTCCCACTCCCTCATATTTACTTCTCATGCTATTTACTTCTTTTTTGTTGCTAAAATTATTCTTTCCCATTAAAATCAGTACTAATTTCGCTCAATTTTATTGCTAAAATTGCTCCATTTTTGCTCATTTTACAGTAAAAATGAAAGAACATGAGTACTTTTCTTGTGAAAAACTTACAATTCAATTCTTACTTTGAACTAGTTGCAAACCTGAGAGTCAATACTGCAGATGTGAGCAGGTAACATTTTTATTTTTTATTATTTTGTTTAGGTTTGTTTTCAGCATTTTTTTCATCATTTTAATTAAGCGCTTTGTTTGAAATTTCATTGCAAATATTAGATCTGTTGATTAATAGCTTCTTTGTTGATGTTTTGGGATTCTTCTGATGGTGAAGAAAAAATCAATTTTAACAACAAAAAAAAGGTGAATAATGTGAGAGAAGAAAATGATAAGAAAATATAAGGGATGAGAGTGGTAGAAGAAATAACACATATATAACTAATTTTTGCGGAAAAATTAAAAAAGTAGATACCAAAAGTAAAAATAATACAAATACCCTCTTTATAATGGCTCAATTTGATCAAACTTGATCAACCTCAACAAAAAATGACTAATAGGGTACCCCTATATGAGGTAAGGTATTATAGTGTACCCCTATATAATTGTGGTTTTATAGTAAGTTTTGGTACCATTCAAAACTTTTATCCATTATTTATTCATTTAATCCTTCTAATGACTGTTCACCCAATTGATTGTCATCATGTATACTAAATGTGACTGTGAGTGGGACACTCGCAGAACATAAAAGCACAAGATTACTGACATCAATGAATGAGTTCGTGGTTGGTAAACAAAATTAGGTGGTCTGTATAGATTTAAACCGTGGTGGTATGCTTTGATGACTTGTCTTAATCACAAGTGGATAACAATCCCCATCGTTACCTTTTCCTTCAATCATAACAATACTCATGGCATTTGAAAAGCAATTAAAGTTCATCTTTGTCTTGATGCTCACACATCTAGTGAAGACATCATGTTCATATCTTAGAAAATCTATAGAGTGTTGCTAGGAAATTGCTAGAGGAACTTCATCCTAGAAGGTATGATTTATAAACCCTTTATTTCATACAAATTACACAATATTAATTTTTCCTCTACATTTAAATTAATTTTTAAAATCTATTGGCTCAACGTTTGCTATGTTTCAAAACAAAACCACCATTAGCCTTATTAAAGGCCCAAAAGTAACACACCATGGTGGGTTCTTGATTACAATGTCATTCAAATGGATGTTATCGTGAAGTGCTAAACTAGAGCAAGATGGAGAAAAACATACCATCATATGCATCACGCACCATTTGATAGCTGACAAAACCTGAGAAAAGGGTAATCTGCATCCAAAGTCACCACAAAATAATAATGTTGTACATAATGAAAACAGCAGTCCAATTTTTTTTTTTTTTCTAAAAAAAAAACAAAAAGTAAACATCACAAAATATCTTGAAACATACAGTCAGATAAAGAGGGAGGGGGACGGGAAGAGAGAGAAAGAATGCAGACATTGTCAAAGTACAGAGCAGCAGCAACAGTTCACACAAACCTTGGTGTTCTCAGCCTTTCCATTATTAGTATTGATCCTTAGAGAGGAAGTACTAGCAGAGCTGCTATCATGTGGCTCCTTTTCACCTGGAAATGCTGCCCCACCATGCGCATTGAGAAGTACACAGTAGCAATGGTCTCTTTCAGTCAAGACCTAGAAAAAAAAGGGGGAAGCTTGTAGACTCATATTAACCATCAATGGGCATCAAAAAGCCCCAGTACAAAATGCTTAAATTTCAAGTTACAAAAGTTAAATGATTAGAATTCTAGACATCTTCAAAATAGGGGTGTGTGAAGAAGTTATATTTATAAATGAGGAAGTATCTGCTTAAGAAAATAACTACACCATTAAAAACAGAATTTTAAGTTTTTAACTCATCAACAGTTTTATCCATTTAATATTAGTAATAGTGGTGATGAAAAACAAGATAAAACAAGTACATGGATTACATGATATTCTCTGTATGGACCAGTGACTCAGTCATTTATCAATTAGTTACTAGCAAGTAGCAACTACTATATTAAATAACAAAAAAGAGAGAGAGAACAACAAGACTATCCATCATTGAAAGGATATTTTACCACGGCATCAAAAGTAGAGTCAAAGTCATCAATTGCAAAGCAAATATCTGGATAGGCAGGAGTTGTCTCGACTTCCTACATATATTATAGAGTCAGTCTCACCGCTTCAGAGCAAAGTAGAAAAAAAGACAAATCAAGGATACCAAATTACTCTAACAATATATGTAAAACTGATACCTTTTCCGAATCCAAATGAAAATTAACTCGACTTGGAGATGCATACACTGTTTTTACAACCTGTATCCACGCAGGTCATACTATAAAATATAGTTACAGAAAAAGAGACCCACATAAAAGATCATAAGAAAATTTAAAAAGGGGGAGCAGAATCGTAGTGGTTCTTAAATTATGTCATTTGTGCTATTTGGTCCTTTAAATTATAAACGATGTCATTTAGTCCTACACCTTTAGAAGAGAGGCCAATTAAAGACAAACACAATATTTTAATGATTTTTAAATAAAATTTTATTTTTTAAAGTAATATTTTAATATAAAAGACATTAAAATGATAGAATTTGTCCTTAATTAGCCTCTTAAAAATAATATTTTAATAAAAAAATCATTAAAATAATATGTTTTGTTCAAGAACTAAATAACACCACTTATAATCTAAGGGACTAAATGACTAAAATTAGGATTCTTTATCATACTTTTCTTTTAAATAATTGAAAAAAGAGGAAAAGAAAAGAAAAGAAAACTCAGTTGAGCCAGAGTGAACTAGAAATTATACCTACTGGTTTTAGCCTTTCAAGGAACATATACCTTATATATAGGAGACAGTGGTGTATCTCTTGCATTTTGATGATTTTGAAGTACCTGGTGACTGAAGAGTTCATCATTTTAGTTCTTATTATTTTTTTTTTAATTCTTATTATGAGAAGTATTTAATGATGAAGAATAAATATCTACATAGTTCCACTAGTGGAACTCAAGATGATCAAATATAACATTATTTTTGGCTTAACTAATCAAATATAACTTAGTTCAACGAGTTCAATTTCTTTAGAAGGAAGAGGGCCAAGTTCTTCGGCTTAAATGTTGAACAAATATGGAGGATTTCTGGACCATATAAAACATCAAATATGGAAAAGTAGTCATTGTAATGAAAAAAACCAAAAAAGACTACTATTTATTAAAACAAATTTGAGTCGCTAACAACATGAATGTGGCACACGAAGCTTCAGTTGGGGTCAACTTCAACAGATCTATTCTTAAATTGAAAGGGTAATAGTTAACAGCAATGTAATTCACAGAACTACATTCAAATATCCAGAGAATCCTTGATTTCAGAAAATATTTTAGTTTGTTCTAAGCCATTGGTCATATACGTAAGAGCATGGACACGGTTCCCAATTGGGTTTGTGACTACAGTTATAGAAATTACGATTCCATAATAATAAACCATATAATTTTATTTGCAAATTTCTAAAGTTTTAGGTCAAAACAAAAGAAAGGACAAAAACAGAATCATGACGGAAGGCCAAAAATCCAGATGAATACCAGGAAAAAACAGGTGCTAGACCGTCACAGTCCCGTAACATGTGCCTTTTAGTCCCTAGTCTATAAGAGGAGCCGTTTAGCTTATTAAAATTGAAAAAGTGTTGTTTAGTTTATCGAAATTATAAAAGGAGCCTTTTAGTCCTCTTAAAATAAAAAAATAAGGCCGCCTAAGTTGGCCCCATTTCTAATCTTAAAGGACTAAAAAACTCTTTTTCAATTTTAATATTTACACAACGCTTTTGAAAACAAAGGGAATAAAAGGCACATACTACCTATCATAAGAGAAACTTACCTACAAATAGCTACTGTTACAGTAAATGAAGTGTGAGCAATCATGTTCAAGTAAAATGAGCGCCTCCAATCTACTTCTACTGAGTTTTCACTGATTAGGTAATCCATCTGGTTGGCAAAAGTGAATGAAATTATGTTGTGCAAGCAGTAAACAATACTAATATAGCACTTGTACAGAAACTTGTTATAGAAAGCATACGAATACGTGCTTCTGCAGTCAAAGGAGTCAATGGCTACAATGTCAGAGAGATCAAACCATTACAGTATAGCAGTCTGGTGTGAGGTTAAGAGAACAATAATGAACAACTATTTTCTTTTAAAACAAGAATTTCATAAAATCAAGAATACAAAATGTTGATAATAAATTAACCAAGTTTGGCACCATCTGATTGGTTTGTGTCAACAGTTGAAAAATCAAATAGTATAATTAGTGTACAGTTAGGTAAATCTTCATTAAATAATTTATATTAATTGCACAGATATTAAATTATTATTTAATAATTTAAATATTAATTAATATAAATTATTTACTAAAATGTTATCTACTAGATACCAATAAATAGGTCTTCATAATCAAAAAAGGTATGCATAAAAAAGTCAAAGCTCACGACTCACTTTTTTTAAACCCCCCAAACTCCTTTCTTATTTTAACATTCTCTCAAGAAATTCACTTAAGCATTGGAGGGGATACGACACCCATGGTGTCGTCTCTTCTAATGTAATTTTTTAGTGACTTACAGGATCGATATGTCTAAGAACATGATGAATAGAAATAAGCTTCAGCAACGTCTATGGGAAAGAAATTTGGTGTTCAACCAATTGAGTTAATGAAAATTCAAGAACATTAGTCGCGTTCTTCATCCACTTTTCCTCCAAAAGCACGCTCGATTCGTCAAACCACTAAGATGAGTTCCCAATATGTTCTTAATGATATTTCACTTTCTTAGTAGCATCATGACCAAACTAGCCTCCAGGACCACCAACCTGCCCTCGACGTGCTTCAAGAGAATGGACACTCTCAAAAAGAACCCAATGGCCTTAACTCTGAATCACTACCATTAACAATCCAGACCCAAGTCAAGTTGCAGACTCCCGATGAGAAACTCCCTAAAGTACCTGAGCAGGAACTGGGCTCAAGAATAAATCACGCCTCGATCACTAAGCAAGCTAAGGAAACCAGACTTCTCATCCTATGAGAATAGGACCACACTTGGACTTGCTGTATACAACCAACCAGTCAGACCAACAAGGTAGGCCAGCCTGGTTTACCAAGCATCTATTGGCACTAAGCTCCTATAACTTCTATCATCCATCCCAATGATTGCCATCCATGCCGACACTTGCAATCTAGACTAGATTCGCCTGGCTTCCCTTGAAAAATCAACCCAAAGCTAGTTAATTAGCACAATCAGTTTAGGACAGCCACGCTAACATCACCGATCCTGAGATGGATCATTATGGCTACAATTGTTAGATAGAAATTGCTTTAGAAAAAAAAAAAGAATTCACATAAAAAGGAAGACCAGGCCTTAGCAAGGTAGGAAACACCCCAAAGGACTATGCTGTTTAGAACACCACCCAAAAGGTCATGCTTTCTAGAGAGTAGGACCCAAGGTGCGCCAAAATTGATAGATTGCTAACTTGTAGGACGCGTTGTTTAGACAAGCTACCCTTTAAGTCGTATCTCCTAGCTCACAATCTTCCAAACTTGGTAGGGTAGATATACTACCTTCCACACAGTGAGTCTAGACTCACCAGACCCCAGGACGAGAATTTTAGGTTGCCACCATTCAGGCTACGCTAAGTTAGGAACAAACTTATTGGAAATAGCAAAAACATATGAGCAATATGGCATCAAGAACTACACCGAACTTGATGGATTGCAAGCTGCTCCCTTTAGAGCTGGCCCCAACTCACCATTTCGTCTCAAGGGCTTAGTCCAACAACTGTCTCTGTTTGGTACAGATGCATAGGCAATGGACTCCAAAGGGTTGAAGACAAGTTAAGGTCTCTCGGGCTCCTTTAGCAGCTGTTCCAAGTTTCCCAGACTTCTCCTCTAAGCTACCAAGCAGCCACCAATTGGTCCAATCTCCTGCCACTACCTAAGTGCCAAGAAAAACTGGAATGCATTGGCAACTAAGCTCTTCTAGGAAGTCTCATGATGGGATGATAAAACTCCAAGTTATTGTTCAAGCGCCACCAAAATTTTGCAAATGTGAAGCATGTTGTGACACCATGGAAAATTGTAAGTCCTCTAATTCACCAAGCCTTAAGAAACAACAAAGAGCTTTGGGAGGAAAGTGCTACAAAATGCATAAGTGCACAAGTACCTTCTAGCTACCGAAGCAACAAGTTAAGGCTAGACTACAAAAGTGGATCCTAAATGCCACCCTAGACACCATGCAAGATAATCGTGCTACCACAGAGTTAGCAAGTCTTTATTAAGTATTGCTTGTTCTCCTCTCCTAGATCTCTTCAGAACCTCCTCAACAACCTCCCAAGCCAAGCAATCTCCATTACTTTAAGCAACTCTCAAGTAGAAATTGGGCAAGAAAAAAGTCGCACTAGGAAAGTTCAAACAAAAGTCATTCCTGATCCTCTGGTTTCATTAGAGAAGCCCCAGTAGTTTCACCTAGTTCTCTAGTTCCACCGAGACCACATAAGCAATGCAAAGTGGTCTTTTGGTTCCACTGAATTTCTATCAACATAAGTTTGGGTACCTAGAGATTTCACATCCAAAGACCCTTGTCACCTAGCCAAATCCTAGTCATCCAATCAGATCACGGTCATCTAGAAATCTAGATCACTCCTTAATTGAATTAGAATTTTGTTTCCAGCCTTCTCCACCGCAAAACTCTAACCTTTGAATGGAAGAATAAGATGGGCAAAATTTTGAGAGAGTGACTAGGTCCACAAATAGATTGGTATGCTCAATCTTAACCTTCCATCCAGCCAGTAGTTCAAAGGCATATAGAGAGGATATTTGGCAGATTCAGGCCATGAGAATATCAATTTTGGGAAGTCAAATCTGTAAGCCTGCAATTGACTTTTTTCCCAAACTTTGACCAACCATAACTTTCCAATTATGACTCAAATTGGGACACAAAAATAAGCATTGCAAAGATTATGATCATAAGATCATTATGGCATGAAGATACTTGGAATACAAACTGCCATCTTAGTCAAGACATCCCTAAGCTAATTGTCACTGAGCTACTGTACCCCAAGAGAAAAACTAGACGAATACCTTGCCAAAGCGGCCCAAGCAACCTAAGAAGCTTGTGTTAGATAGTAAATTAGCCAGGTACAAGTAACGTCATTTAATTGGTCCACATCAGTAGTTGAAAAGTTAAATGGTATAATTAACGCACACTCAGATAAATCTTCATTACATGACATATTAATTGAGTAGATATTTAGATTACTATTTCATAATCTAAATATTAATTAATACAAATTATTTACTAAAATATCATCCGTAAAAAATCTATAAATAGGTCTTCATAATAAAAAAAAAATGTACGTATAAGAAAGCCAGAGCTCACAACTTATTTCCTTTAAAACCCCTCAAACTCTCCTCTAATCTTAACATTCTCTCAAGAAACTGACTATAGCATTGCAAGAGATACGACACCTGACGATGTCGTCCTTTCTTACATGACTTTCTAGTAACTTACAGGATCGATGTGTCCAAGGAATATGATGAACAAAAATCAGCTTTAATACAAAATATGTTACTTCACCAAAGTCTTGCTTAAGTTTGGCTCAAACCAGTAAATCTCATAATAGTTGTTCAAATTAATATCTATTGATTTGAACAATATTATAACTAATCAACACTAATACATACCTGCCAATTATGTAACTATTACACGCAAGTGGTTTTTGGCAGTTTTGTATGTCCTTCCTTAAATGGCAGGATATTTGAATATTATTTTTAACACCTTACCAAACAAGTAGATATATATTTTAGGTCCTTTCAATTCTCTAAGAGGTAATAGAGATCATAGGCATGTATAAAAGAGAAGTGCTCAAGAAAATCTTGTTTGGTGCAATGTTCAATAGCTAAACTCTAGATGAATGAAAAAATTCAATGACCGAAATAACATAACTGAATACAACATTGAGCTTGACATGAATTTCCAACGGTTGTTTGAAGATAGAGTTTTGTGAATTCAACTTTTTTCTAATAGATACATACAAAGGCAGCAATTCAACGAAGACAAGGTCCCCTATAGACCCATTGAAAGAATATTTAGGATTTATACCTATTAGGAAAACCAAGCAAACATGCGTAAAAAACCAAACCAAACTTTTATGATGCTGCTTTACCTTGGGTGCCCACCTGCGCACAAAGTAAGGAGGGGCACCTTCTTTATCATCATTGGATCCAAGTCTTTGTGAGCTCTGTTGAAGAAGTAAAGCGGAGTAATGTTTTAAAGACATTGTAATTTGGCAGAACATCTGAACATAGAGTAATGACTATAATGATGATGGAAAGAAAAAGAACAATGAAGTTATAGAGTATTAAGGCTCTACGAATTTTCTGACGAAAAATACAAGATCATCATCTTGCCGTCCTCTTGACTCCTTGCTACGAACAAAATACAAATCCATTATATCATGCCAGAATCCAGAATCCATTCCCACATCTGAAGCATCTTCGTCATCAGTTACTGTTTTCCCTAATAATTTTGAATGTTTCTTCACCACATTCAATAACTCATACCTGCTAATAAACAAGAAAAGAACGGTGCCAGAAATGAAAATTAATTATGACTCATAGCTAAGTACTCCAGTGTGGCAGGAACTCAAGTTTATTACTCCACAATGGATAACCAAGAAAAGAGAAAAATAAACGGCCACATAAACATTATGTGAAAGACAAAAAAATTGAAGGTTTTTCATATTGGGCAACTTGAATCTTAGCATTCGTGAAAACAAGATACTGTGATATGATTACACAAATCTGAATTCACGCTTCCAATATATAACATACCAAACAAACATTTGAAAATCATTGCATATATATCGATAAGTGAATCCTGAATTATTCAAGTTTAAATAGCCCAAGGTCAATAAACAACAAACAAAAATAATTATAGCAACGGAAAATTCATCATTAGAAATAAAGCGAGGTACAATAATGTAACCGTACATCTCCACCAATTCAACTTCTGATGGATCAAACACAATACCAAAAATATGAACTCAAAAGAATTAAAAAACACAAAAAAAAAAAAAAAAAAAAAAAAAAACTAATCGAAGAGTTTGAGAATGAGAAAGCACCTGGAAGGGGTTTCATCGGTATTTTGGAGCATCTCGTCTTTGATGATAAATTTAGTTGCTTAAAACTCTTTCTTTGATATTCTATATCAAAATTCAAACTCGAGAGTGGACTGGTGTATCGACGTCGTCGAGGCTTAGGTTTCCACAATGCTCTGAAGAAATTCGAGAGCACGTGGCGGCTGTGCTCTGCGATCTGGCGCGAGAATCAGTGGAGACATTTTTCTTACTTGTAGAATATAGATTCTATAAACTATATATTTTTTTTCCTATTATTTATTAAATATTTATACTAATATTAAATTTATTAGTCTAAAATTTCATGAAGGATGAATAATTTTTCGAATCAGTGACTTATTGGTGAGAGACAGCCAAGGTTTGGAGCAGTGTTGAAATGTACAAGTCCACACGTAAACATATGAGCCAGCGTTTTTTTTGTGGCAACAGGTACAAGAATGGCCCGGTCGTGTTGTGTATGAGTAAGGGCATATCTATAAGTTTAGGATAAGGAGGGGAGCAAGTTAGTTGGTTTAATTTTTTGCCAAAGAATTAATCTACTTACCTGTCTAAACTAATCGAATTACAAATCAATTTGTTCAATTTAATTGGTTGATTTAGACTAATTATATTTATTAAAAAATATATATACATATAAAAATATCAACCGTACTGTTATATCATATTTAATTAAATAAAATTATCAAAATTAAAGCAAGTTTTAAGTTCATATAAATATATTATAATTATAACATGTGAATATAGTTATATATAAATGCTAATAAAAATAGAAAACATGTCATTTTATATATAAAAATATTATTTTAAATATGTAAGTTCGATTCGATTTGGTTTAAATAAAAGAAGTAATTTAGATACGGTTGTTACTTTTAGATACAATTAATAAATGTATCTAAATCATATTTTAAATATTGTATGTACAATTAACAGGCATTTAGGTACAGTTAATAATTGTACCTAAATTATTTTTTTAAAAATTTTTAGGTACGGTTGTTAACCAATCCTAAATCTCATACAAGACAAATAATATATATGGCTCCATGCGAAGGACTCCACAAAATCTGTCACTTTTTCTCTTCTTCCCCCATAACTCTAGTAACCCACAATCATCGCCTCCTCTACAACGTCGCCCACACATGAAGCTTCTAGTCCCGTTGCCTCTACTTTGTCATCACAACCTATGTTATTCCGAGTACTTAAGTACAGTGTTCATCTTTCTCTTTGCAAGGCTCAAGGGTTCATCTTTCTCAATCACTTGATTATTACATACTTCGCAAGGCTCAAGCGTTCTTTGTAGAGGGACATCCTATTGTTCAAAGCCTTGTAGAGATAAGATTATTTTTGGAGAAAGTCAGTGTATAATTTATGTTTCTACTTGTTCATCAAATAAAATTTTTGTTTCACAAGTTATTGACATCTATTTATCTGTTACTCTAATGTTGCTCGCTGATTCATTCTTCGTTGTGCTTCGGATCTTTCTCCTCTTGTTTGAGCTACATGAAAATATTTTTGCCAACGACTTTTGCTGGTCATGTTTATCAATTATCCTTTATGTTGCTGTAATTAGGGCGTGTGAAAATCATATTTGCTCTTGTTGATGTGACTGGTTTTTTTATTGTTTTCTAAAAAAGTGTCTGGTTAACAACCAAACCCATGTTTTGATTAAAATATCTTCCATTTGCACCATTAACGCTCTTGGATTTCAAAGAAGGTTTTAATTATGTAATATGGATGTGAAAGATAAGTGTGAAGTCATTTTCACAATGTCAAAAGAGATGTCTTAATTGATGGAATATTATTGCAATTCAATGGTTGCTTACCTACTATAGAAAATGGGAGAAGAAAACATATGTAAGTGCATATGTCATCTCTTCAAATAGTGTAAGCGCATATGTCATCTCTCCAAATAGTAACATTTTTCTCTCTATAAATAGAGAGATCATTTGCTCATTTCCAAAATCTCATGTATTATAAGCATTCAAAGCTTCCCCACTTAAAAAGAGTTTTATCCTCATTGTGAGAGAGAGGTTAATTGTATTCTCCTATTATAAGAGAGAGAGATATATTGTTCTCTCCTTGTATTTAGAGAGAAGTTGTAAATCTTTCGGTATATTGAATTCCTTTCGACCTTTGCCCGTGGAGTAGCCCGTAATCGTTTTGGGTGAACCACGTAAATACTTGTGTCTATTTTATCTTCATTCTCTCAATTTTACTTTGATTATGTATTAGCTTCAATCCGTAAATTTCCTAATAGTGGTATCAGAGCTTTGGTTGTGGGGTACTGTTCACGGATACTATTTACATATACAGTTACAATTCACATATACGGTTACTGTTCACGTGTAATAGTGAAAGTCGGTTCAAGTGAGAAGCATATCAAAATGACAACAACAACAAAGTTTGATGTTGAGAAGTTCAACAGAAATAATTTCTCGTTGTGGAAAATGAAGATTAAGGCAATTTTGAGAAAAGATAATTGTTTGGAAGCGATTGGAGATAGGCCTGTTGGAATAATTGATGAAAGCAAGTGGAACGAAATGGATGGTAATGCAATTGCTAATCTACACTTAGCACTAGCTGATGGAGTGTTATCCAGTGTGGCAAAAAAGAAGACAGCAAAGGAGATTTAGGATAATCTAACAAGATTGTACGAGGCCAAGTCACTTCACAACAAAATTTTCTTAAATATAAGACTTTACACTCTTCGAATGGTAGAATCCACATCGGTAACTGACCATATCAACACCTTGAATACTCTATTTTTGCAACTTACATCAATGAGTTACAAAATAGAGGCAGTTGAACATGCGGAGCTTCTACTTCAAAGTCTACCTGACTCGTATGATCAACTCATCATTAACCTAAAGAACAACATCCTTTCGAACTACCTAATCTTTGATGAAATTACAGTTACTGTTTTGGAAGAAAACACTCGGCGTAAAAACAAAGAAGTCAGACAAATAGGTTTGCAGTAAGTAGAAGCTTTGACGGTGATGAGAGGAAGATCAACAGAACGTGGCTCTAGTGAGAGTCAAAATTATGGTAGATCGAAATCAAGAAGTAAGAAGAATTTCAAGTGCTATAATTGTGGCAAGAAAGGGCACTTCAAAAAGGATTGTTGAAGTAAAAGAAAGAATGGAGACCCTGAGCCATCAAATGCTCAAGGGAATGTAGCAAGTATCCCTGATAATGGTGAAGTCTTATACAATGAGGCTACAACAGCAGTTGAAGGTAGAAAGTAGTTTTTCTGATGTCTGGTTACTAGACTCAGGAGCAATATGGAACATGACATCTCGAAAAGAGTGGTTCCACAAATATGAACCAATCTCATAAGGTTATGTACATATGGGTGATTATCATGCTTTGGAAATCGCTAGTATTGATACTATCAAAATAAAAATGTTTGATAATATAGTTCACACTATTTAGGAGGTACGATACGTTAAGGGCTTGAGGAAGAATCTATTATCTTTGAGGCAGATAGACGGTCTTGGATGCAAGATCATGTCAAAAATGAGATCATGAAAATTGTCAAAGGTGCACTTGTGGTTTTGAAGGCAGAAAAGATCACAATAAATCTATTCATGCTTAAAGGGGAAACACTACAGGAAGCTGATGCATGTATCACGTCAACCAGTAAAGGAGAATAATCAACAATGATGTGGCATCTCAAATTAGGCCACATGTCAGAACGAGATTTGAAGATTCTCTCTAATAGAAGGCTACTTCTAGGGCTCAAATCGGTAAATCTACCTTTCTGTGAGCATTGTGTTACAAGTAAGTAGCATAGATTGAAGTTTAGCATATCTAATGCAAGGAGTAAAGGCATTTTAGACTTGATTCATTTTGATGTATGAGAATCACCAGAAATGTTACTAGGAGGTGCAAGGTACCTAGTGTCTTTTATTAATGATTACTCTAGAAGGTGTTGGGTGTATCCAATTAAGAAGAAGTCAGATGTGTTTCAAGTATTCAAAGACTTCAAATGCAGGTGGAACTTGAATTTGGGAAGAAGATTAAGTGCTTAAGGACGGATAATGGAAGAAAGTATATAGACGGCGAATTTCTTGCACTTTGTAAGCAAGAAGGTATCAAAAGATAGTTCACAATTACATACACGCTTCAACAAAATGGAGTGGCAGAGCGGATGAACAAAACTCTTGTAGAAAAGATAAGAGCTATGTTGAGGACAACAGGTCAATCGAACTCCTTTTGGGCAGAAGTAGCCAAAACTGCATGTTATGTGATAAATCGGTCGCCATCAACGACAATTGAGTTAAATACACCGATGGAGATGTGGACTGGTAAGCCAGCAAATTACTCTACTTTACATTCATTTGGATGTCCTATGTATGTGATGTACAATGCCCAAGAAAGATCAAAGTTGGATCCGAAATCCAGAAGATGTATGTTCTTAGGGTATGCTGATGGTGTCAAGGGGTATTAGTTATGGGATCCCACCACTTGCAAGCTTATAATCAACATGGATGTGATCTTTATAGAGGATATACTATAAAGAAAAGATGAAGATGGTGGCACGTCGAATGAGAATTCAGAGACTATAACAGCTCAGGTGGAAAATAATCAAATACAAGAAATTCTAGATTCTATGGAAGCAGCACCACAACATGAGGTACAAGAACTAGTTGAGTCCGAGGCTCCAGAAGTACGTATGTCAACTCGTGAAAGAAGGCCGCCAACTTGGCACTCAGAGTATATTACTGAGAGTAATGTTACGTATTGTCTTTTAACGGAGGATAGAGAGCCATCAACTTTCCATGAACCTACAAGTAGTTTAGATGCATCTCTATGGATGACAGCAATGCAGGAAGAAATTAAAGCTCTACATAAGAACACGACTTGAAAACTGATACCAATACCACGTGGAAGAAAAGCCATTGGTAACAAATGGGTCTACAAGATCAAGAGAAATAGCAATGATCAAGTAGAACGATATCGTGCAAGATTGGTGGGGAAGGGAATATGCTCAAAAAGAAGGTATTGATTTTAATGAAATATTTTTCCCAGTAGTACGACTTACAACAGTCAAAATAGTCTTGGCTATGTGTGCTACGTTTAACTTACATCTAGAGTAGTTGGATGTAAAACTGCATTTCTTCATGGAGAACTTGAAGAAGAAATCTATATGCTTCAACCAAAAGGTTTTGCTAAAACAGGCAAGGAGGACTTAGTTTTCAGGTTGAACAAATCTCTATACAGTCTCAAACAGATGCCGAGGTGTTAGTACAAAAGATTTGATTCCTTCATTATTAGCCTTGGCAATACAAACTAAACATCCATAATAAAATTAGCTGCACATGTTCACATTAAAATTCATAGACAAATTCAATGTGAACATACACTCAATGAAATAAGAAGAAAAATAGAATTCTATAACAATAAGGAAATCCTAGATCTAAATACCAGTATTGGATGAGATGACGTTCTTCTTCAAAAGCTCTATCTTCGATCGTCAATGGTTTCCTTGGATTCTTAGAATGGATTCTCTTACTTCGTTGAG
Organism: Elaeagnus macrophylla; assembly: GCA_029378325.1. Classification (NCBI taxonomy): domain Eukaryota; kingdom Viridiplantae; phylum Streptophyta; class Magnoliopsida; order Rosales; family Elaeagnaceae; genus Elaeagnus; species Elaeagnus macrophylla. Next base: position 5,918,898 of record CM055653.1, read on the forward strand.
TGTGAAAAAGCTCCCAAAACTGGTTGAATCCCTTGTTTGCTCGCAAAATTGTAGTGTATAAAAGTTGTATGTAAAGAAGATTCTAGAGGGGGTATTTATAGATGTAAGGGTTTACACAAATCCTAATTGTAATAGAAATAGGCGCACAGCGGCATACATTTTCCTCGCCGCGGCACAACACAAAAATTGAAAATATTGGTTGAAACCCGAGAGCTCCCTGCCGCGGCATATATTTTCCTTGCAGCGGCGCGCCTTGCCTTTCCTTTCTTCATATTTACCCCCTTACATATATGAGGCTTACATATTTTGACTCGTTTTGCCCGTAACTCGTGATCCGAGCACCGTAAGTGTTCCGTCTTTGCATTATTTAACTCATTTGATGCTAAAAACACCTGAAATACACTAAAACATACTCGTGATTTTGAATTGGTAGATTTATGAAAAATAGTCAAATAAACAATAATAACAAATTTATTTTTAAACAATTAAGCACAATAAATCACAAATTATTAGTACTTTTCGAGCACTTATTACAACCCCCAACTAGCTTCTTGCTAGTCTCTAGCAAGAGGAGCAATCTAAAAAAATAAAACAAATACAATAAACTAACCTAAATCACTTCCGTAGATTGTCACGGTTGCATTTAGCATATGCAACAAGCCTTTAAACCCATAGGTGGCCCTAGTAGACGAGTTATAGTCTCATGAGGGTTTCCAGTGATGATACCCTCAAACATCGTAACTAACAAAATTAATAAAGACTCTAAACATATTTGAATCAATCCACTCATATGTCTCAAAAATTGTCAACAACGAATGGCATACGAAATAGTTAAAAATCACTTAAGCTCAAAAACAGTTCAAATATCAAACTCGTCTTAGTAATCGGATTTTGAACAACCAATCATACCACAAGCCTGTTAGTTACACTATCTGATCGTGTCATGCATTATATTCATAGATTACATTTAATGTCTCATAAATGTGCAAGTAAAATATGAATGAAAATTTTACACTTACAAAATCCATAGGTTCACTTTTCAAATCCATCTCTACTAATAAAAATCAAACTACCTAGAATCAATATGACTTCATTAAGCTTGTAAAGTTGTGGTTAGGTGTGTGGTTATGAAAGTACTAAAATGATATTCTCAATAGGATAAGAGTACTTTTTATTTCACAAACTTATTTTCAACTTTTTCACCCAAGTGTTCTTTTTCATCCTCCTATAAATTCCATATGTCCCTTGAATCTTTTTGCTTGATTTTCTTTCTTTACTTTTCTTGCTTATTATTTCAATCCATTTCAAAAAAAAAAAATTAAATCAAGCAAGATAAATACAACATAATTGCTCATGAAAATCAAATATTACATTGAGTACTCTCATCACTAAGGGTAGTAAAACGTATATCAATGTTGAGTTTACGGGTGTCACTATGGATAAAATAATACGAGGAGGCTTGAAAAGTTCAAACGGTCCAAAGATGGCCTAAATCACTTTCTAAGTGGCATTTGATTATATTATTTCGCTTTAATGGTTTTTCAAAGGAGTTCTAGAGTTTGTTGAGACTTAAAATATATTCCGAACATGCACACATTACACAAACAAAAAAAACAGTCATACTAAGCATACAAACTTCCACATATACCACAAAATCCTCAAACTAGATGAATATAACATTTATGTGCCTCTTTACTTAGGTAAAAATTTAATTTCTTTCATATATCACCGTCATTACAATCACATTAATATCATGGACTTCCAGATTAACATTCAAGTGGACACGACACTATCCTAACAAAATTCAAGTGACAAAAGTTAAAAATTAAAATTTGGTCTAAATTCATGCTCATGGAATATTTTTCCCACCCCCAACCTAATTTCTACATTGTCCTCAATGTCAAAAAGAAAAACAAAAGAAATTAAGTAAAGAAGTGAGAGAAGTTACCCCCCTTTTTGTATGAGATTGTGTACATTACACGTACGCTCTGGTTCATTGTTCCTCGCTTTTCTCATCATGTAGCATTAAGTGTGCAAGTAACATGTATGAAACTTCTAAGTATATGCATCACAACTCAAATCCAAATTTAAATTATAACTAAATCAAATGAAAAACAAAGACATTAAACAAATTAGAAGTCTTAAACAATCCAAAATAAAATAAAAAGTAAAAATAAAATAAAATAAAAAAAAGAAAATTAAACTAAAGAAAACAAAATGAAAATAAACCAAAGAAATTACAAATGGGAGGCTCAATCCTCCATGTCTTCGGGTTGTTCGTTGTCATCGTCGGGTTGGTCCGCCGGTTGTCTAAAAATGAAGTCATGTCCCGGATGCTGTGGAGGTGGCCCGAACTAGGTGAGGTCTACTCCGCTCTGTGTCATTTGAAAGCTCATCATGCGGTGGAGTAGAGATTGGTATTCATTTTGGTATTTCATTTGATCACTGAGCCAAGCCTGTTGTTGGGTCTGGTATTCATGCATTTTATTAACCTTCGCTTCGAGATTTACCAACCTATCTCTTGTAGAAGCATTCTTGGAAGAGGTTCCATCACCCTTCCTACTTCCTTGGCCAGCTTTTGTGCCGCTTGTAAGGTATTGCATGTAGGCGAAGGTTAATGTTTCACCTAGCTGTAATAAGACCTCGCCCGTGTCATATCGGACTCCGTGCTTGACATATAGGGCGGTGATGAGTTGGGTAAAGAAAGAGCTGATGTTGTGATGCTCTATGGAGCGCTCGGTCTCTATGGCACACTTGGTCTCTTTGGCAAATTGCAGAATAGCCCGCTCCCGATCTACAGGAGTATTGCCAAATACGAGAATGGGTCCTTAGGTGCTTGGCTTGAAAAATGTTTACCGTATCCCCCTTATACTCCCACTCACCGTAACTATCGGTTAGGGTATTGATGACTTCGTCGTAATCAACCTGCGTTAAGTAGGTTTCATACCCACTGTTTTGTATGTCCCTTAACCCAAAGTACGAGTTAATCACAGTCCTATTAAAGGGGACCTCAACGCCCCTCACCCAAACTAAACCATCTCTAGCTTTCGGGACATTCGCATAGAATTCTCGGACCAACGAACTCACACCCGCCTCCGGGGCGTATGCAAATTTCCTCCATCCTAAAACCTCAATTTTGTCAGATATTCTCATGACGCCCACTTGGCTAAAATTCATCCCTCTTTCATTCACAAATCCCTTGTTTCTTTTGGCGGCACCTTTGTACCGCTCTTGTGCCTCCCGACTTACAAATCGGGAGGTGTCATAATTACGATCCTCAACTACTTTCCCCTTCCCCTTAGAACGAATATCCTTACCAGTCTTTCTCTTTGGAGCCATTTCAATTCTTAAACTATGATAAACTCAAACTCACAATTCAATTTCAAAAAATGCAGAAAAACCCCAAAATTATTCCCCTCTTATCCAAAATTTTCACTTAATTCTAAATTTCAAACAAATTTCACAGATTTCAGGAAATTATTACTAAATTGAAATAGAAATGTGACGAAATTTACCTCTTGGGAATGAGATTGACCCCTTGAAGAAAAACCCCCAAATTTGCTTGAAACCCTAATTTTTTAAGATGGAGAGAAACTTGATTTTTAGAGCAAATCTGATGAAATTGATGGAGGAAAAAGTGTTAGCAATGTTAGAATGAAGAATTGATTGAGGAAAGTTTCAATTTTGGTGAGGATTTGGGAAGAAATTGTAGAGAAGAGTAGAGAGTGTTTGGGAGAAAATGAGAGCAAGTGAGGGAAAAATTTTGGGAAGAAATTTGAAATGATTTTGAAAATGCCCGAGTGCCCTTTATTTGGCTATTTTTTAGAGGCGCGCCGCAGCATACATTTTTTTCGCTGCTGCGTGGTTAAAATTTTTGAAATTGTGCCTGAAACAGAACGTTTCTCGCCGTGGCACAAATATTCCCCGTTGCAGCTCGCACATTTTTTTGAAAATTCTGGTTTGAGATAGAAAGTCCCTCGCCGCGGTACAAATTGTCCCAGCTGCGGCATGGATTTTTTTTTTAAAATCTTGTTTTGAAATAGAAGGTTCCACGCCGCGGCATAAATTTACCCCGCTGCGGCACATACATAATTTTTGAAAAATTTTGATTTTTTTTGAATTTTTGAAAACATGCAACGCATCCACCCCCAACCAAGACTTGAGAATGTCCTCATTGCCTTGAAAAACTTTTAATAACAAAAATATGATAAAAATAATAAAAGAAATAAAAACAACAAAAGAAATACAATACCGAATGGGTGCCTCCCATTAAGGGCTTAGTTTTACTTCTTAGTAAGACGTGGCCGCTCTCGTGTTTATGAATCGAGGATATGTATTGTTTCGATGCTTTTCAAATTATTGTCTCCTTCCAAGTATGGTTTAACACGATGTTTGTTTACCTTGAACGGTTCTTGCGTTTTGGGATTGAGCAACTCGATTACTCCGTGCGGAAGTACATTTGCAATTGTATATGGTCTGCTCCACCTAGAATGAAGTTTTCCTGGAAACAAACGCAAACGTGAATTATATAACAGAACTTTCATTCCAGGAATGAAGTACTTACCGAGGAGCCCTTTGTCATGATAGCACTTAGTGTGCTCTTTGTAGATCTTAGCATTTTCGTAAGTTTCGTCCTAAATTTTCTCAAGTTGGCTCAGTTGGAGTAGTCGTTTTTCTCCAGCTTTTGCCATGTCCATGTTGAGCTCTTTAATAGCCCAATAAGCCTTGTGCTCTAGTTCAACGGGTAAGTGACATGCTTTACCAAAAATTAACTGATAGGGACTCATACCAATGGGTGTTTTGTACGCTGTACGATATGCCCACAAAGCATCATTCAACTTAACTGACCAATCCTTCCTTGTGGGGCACACTGTGTGTTCCAATATTCCCTTGATTTGTCGGTTGCTCACTTCCACTTGCCATGAAGTTTGGGGATGGTATGGGGTAGCCACTCTATGAGAAATGTTGTACTTTTTCAAAAGCCCGTCAAAGAGCCTATTGCAAAAGTGGCTGCCTCCATCACTAATGATCGCTCTCGGTGTTCCAAACCTGCTAAAAATGTTATCCTTCAAAAATTTAACAACAACGTTAGCATCATTAGTTCTAGTGGGTATCGCTTCTACCTACTTTGAAACATAGTTGACTGCGACTAATATATAAATGTAGCCAAAAGATGGGGGAAATGGACCCATGAAGTCAATTCCCTACACGTCAAATAGTTCCACTACAAGATTAGACGTCAAAGGCATTTCATTACATTTACCTATGTTACTGGTCCTTTGACATCTATCACATCTTATACAAAATATGTTAGCATCCTTAAACAAAGTAGGCAAATAAAAACCAAATTGTAATACCCTTAGGGCCGTTTTCTTACCACCAAAATGGCCCCCGTAATGTAGCTCATGGCAAAAGGTTAAGATGCTCTCATGCTCCTCTTCGGGCACACACCTCCGGATGACTTGATCTTGACATAACTTGAACAAATATGGGTCATCCCAAAAGTATTGCCTACAAACATTGAAAACCTTTTCTTTTCCTGGAAAGTAATGTTAGGTCTCTAAATGCCACTAGCTAGATAATTAACAATGTTAGCATACCATGGATTTGGACCTATTGTAAACAATTGTTCATCAGGGAAGGTTTCAATGATTGTATCCTTACTTTCACCTTCAATATTTTCGTACTCAGAAATTAACCTAGACAGATGATCAGCTACTACATTTTTGGTACCTTTTTTGTCCTTGATCTCTAGGTCAAATTCTTGTAAAAGTAGGATCCACCTAATGAGTCTAGGCTTAGCATTCGGTTTAATCAATAGATATTTCAAAGCAGCATGATCCGAATGAACAATAACTTTAGTTCCTACCAAGTAAGACCTAAATTTATTAAGTGAAAACACAACAGTCAATAGCTCTTTTTCAGTGGTGGTGTAGTTAATTTAGGCATTATTGAGTGTTTTGCTAGCATAATATATAACATGTAATTGTTTATCCACTCTTTGCCCCAAAACAGCTCCTATAGCATAATCAAATGCATCACACATGATTTCAAACAATAAAGACCAATTATGAGCTACAATAACAGGTGCAGAAGTAAGTCTATCCTTTAAAGTATTGAAGGCAACAAGGCAATCATCATTAAAATCAAACAAAGTATCTTTGGAAAGTAGATTACATAATGGATGACTAATTTTGAAAAAATCCTTAATAAACCGTCTATAGAAACCTGCATGTTCTAAGAAACTTCGTATTCCCTTAATAGATGTAGGAAGAGGCAACTTTGCAATTAAATCTACCTTAGTTTTATCTACTTCAATTCCTTTGCTAGATATAATATGACATGTCCTAACACTATGCCCTGTTGGACCATAAAATGACTTTTCTCCCAACTAAGTGTCAAATTACATTCAATGCATCGTTCTAACACTAAAGTCAATTTATGCAAGCAATCATCAAAGGAATTACCTAAAACAGAAAAGTCATCCATAAATACCACGATGAATTTCTCCACCATGTCTGAAAAGATCGACATCATATATCTCTGAAAGGTGGCGGGTGCATTACATAGTCCAAATGGCATCCTCCTAAAAGCGAAAGTTCCAAATGGGTATGTGAATGTTGTCTTCTCTTGATCCTCCGGAACGATGGGTACCTGATAATAACTTGAAAGACCATCCAAAAAGCAGTAAAAATCGTGTCCAGCTAATCTTTCTAACATTTGATCAATGAAGGGAAGGGGGAAGTGATCCTTCTTGGTGTACCAATTCAACTTTCGAAAATCGATACACATCCTCCAACCCATAATTATCCTAGTGGGCACTAATTCATCTTTCTCATTTTTAACCACTGTTATTCCAGATTTTTTTGGTACCACATGAACTGGACTAACCCACTTACTATCAGCAATTGGATAAATTACTCCTACTGCTAGGAGTTTCAAAACCTCTTTCTTAACGACCTCTTGCATGATTGGGTTTAGTCTCCTTTGCGCTTCTTTAACCGGTTTTACGTTGTCCTCCAAATTGATCTTATGCATACACATTGCGGGACTAATGCCTCTAATGTCTCCAATACTCCATCCTATTGCCTTTTTATACTTCCTAAGCTCTCTAATCAATTTCTCCTCTTGGTTTTGGGTGAGTGTAGATGAAATAATTATCAGATAAGTTTCATTCTCTCCCAAAAAGACATATTTTAGATGCTTAGGTAGTTCTTTAAGTTCTAATTCAGGTGGAGCAATTTCATCATCATGTGGGACATCCAATAAATCTAAGGGTGTACTAGAGTCATCTAATGATATGGCATTGTCTAATAGATCACTGTACTCCCTAGCCTCATAGTCTAAGATATCATCTACCTCTCAAACTGTAAGTGCTACCTCTAATTTATCATCTAATTTATCCTGCACAAAAGTATCATGAATAATGGGATCTAAACATTCAACAAATGAGCATTCATGAATAGCAAATATAGAAGGGTAAGGAGATGAATCAAAAACCTTAAAATGCACAGTCTCTCCCAAGACTATCATTGTCAATTTTCCACTTTGGACATCAATGATGGTTTGAGTAGTGGCCATAAATGGTCTACCCAAAAGAATTGTATGCTCCTTGTCTAAAGATGGATTATCCTGCATGTCTAAAACCATAAAATCAACAGGTATGATTAGCTTATCTACCTATACAAGTAAGTCCTCAACCATGCCCTTTGGATATTTAACAGATCTGTCTGCAAGTTGAAGGGACATGGTTGTTGGTTTTAGCTCTCCCAAACCTAGCTGCAAGAAAATTGAGTAGGGCATCAAATTTATACTGGCACCCAAATCAAGCATAGCCTTAGCTACTTTCCTATCCCCCATAGTAATATCAATGATAAAGCTACCTGGATCTTTTAACTTAGGGGGTAAGTTGCGTTGAAGCACCGCACTAGCAATTTCAGACACAATTACTCTTTCATTAAGCTCATATCTTCTTTTCTTAGTGTTTAGTTCTTTGACAAATTTTGCATAAGAAGGAACGTTTCTAATCACATCTAACAATGGCAAATTGATATTAACTTTAGAAAGCATGTTAAATAAATCAGAAAACTGCTTATCTTACTTACTGTCCTTTAAACGGTGTGGGAACGATATAGGTAGTCGGTATGGCTCTGATGACTTGTCTAGCTTAGGTGGGTTAGATGATTCTCTGATTGTTGCCTTTGAAGGCTCTTCATGATTGTCACCTCTTTCCTCCAATTCCTTAGAAACATTGTTGTCCTCTTCCATGTTACCTGCACTATAAGATAAATCATTAGAAAGTTCAGGTAAATATTTAGTAACGACCTTACCACTCTGAAGAACCGTGACAACTTTCGCTTGTTTAGGTTGACTAGGTAGCTTTCCCGTTTCTTGTTTGTGCATTTGTTCCGTTAGCTGCCCAACTTGTATTTCCACTATCTTCACTGAAACTTCTATAGATTCCATCCTTCCACTACATGATTGCATGAAATTATTTAGGATTTCCTCTATGGTCAGTTTATTTTGTGGAAATTTTCGGTTTATGTTTTGGCCTTGTGTTTGATTTTGGACAAATGGTTGGCTATTGTTTTGTTTCCAAGAAAAGGTAGGGTGATTCCTCCATCTAGGGTTGTAGGTGTTTGAATAAGGGTCGTTCCTAGGTCTAGGTTGGTACCCTTGCATTAAATTTGCCTCTTTAGTAGTACCTGTATAAGGATCACCTGCAAAAGAACAAACGTTAGCCCCATGTCCATATGAAACACAAACTCCACATACCTCATGTTTCGACATTTGATTTATGTTGGAGGTAGTGAGAAGTTGCACTTGTTTAGTTAAATCAGCAAGGTGCATGGCCATTTCGTTAGTGGAGCTTAATTCATGAACTCTAGCTCTTTTTCTTCTAGACCTCTTTTGTTGGGAATTGGCTCCCAACATCTTGAATAATTCGTAAGTTTCATCCATTATTTTCTCACCTATAGCTCCTCTTGCAGCATTATCAACTGTGAATTGACATTATAGTGTCAATCTGTCGTAGAAAAACTAATTTTGTAGCTGTAATGGGAAGTGGTGATGTGGACACTATATCAAGAGCAATTTGAATCTATCCCAAGCCTCGTGAAAGGGTTCTCTGTCCATCTGCAAAAAAGTAACAATTTTTGTTCTTAGTCAGACGTTTTTTGATGGGAATAGAACTTACCCATAAATTTGTTGTAAACATCGTCCCAAGTGGCCAAAGAACTGGGTGCCAATGTCATGAGCCAAGACTTATCTTTGAGAGTGTAAGGAAAACACCTCATCCGTAGTTGATCTTCACTAAGTCCCTGCAGTAGAAAGGTTTGCACAGTAGCATATAATTCACGCATAAAATTTAAAGGATCTTCATTAGGGATACCGTAAAAGGAGGGAAGCATGGAATAATGAATATTTTTCAACTCATAATTCCTAGCTTCCTCTGTAAGTTGAATACATGATGTACAAGTCCTAATGATAGGTCTTGCAAACTCTTTGTTCATCATCTATCTACCCACGTTGTCACCCATTACTGCTTGCAATTGTTGTTGGACTTCTTCCTCTTGAATTTGATTGTCCAGTTTTTTTGATCGGTGTTTGATCCTATGAATGTTGTCAATGAAAGGAGAGAGTTCATTGTTAAGTGACCTCCTACCCTGCATGCACAAATAAAAAGCAAACAAAGATCAAGGAAGCAGAGAAATTGCAATTTAAGTACTATTTTTTTAATTTTTTAATTTTTTAATTTTTTTGAATAAAAGATAGCAAATAAAATAAAAATAAAATAAATAAACAAATAAAACTAATTCAGAAACTCTAAAAAGTTAAAAAGAAAATTATTTAAAACACCAATTTCCCGGCAACGGCGCCAAAAGCTTGATGTGCAAATTATAGTACTCGCAAGTGTACGAATCACTCGTAGAAAGTGACAAGTAAACCTCCGAGGTCGGTCTCTTAAGAAATTGTATTGGTTCTAAATAACCTTTTTTCTTAATCTAACTAGAGTCCTAAAACAACTAAAAATACTAATTAAATAGAGTTCTAGTAAAACTAAAACTCTAAGTAACTAGAGTCCTAAACCTAGTAAAACTATAAACAAAGTGTGGTTTGTGACGAGATCAATGGTAACGAAAAATGAACGAAAACAATAACGCATGTTCACAATTAATTCAAGTAGATTTCAAATATCAATGGAGGATATATGGACGTTTAGTTTGGTTGGCCATGCTTGCATCGAAAAGTAATGGTTAAATAACATGAACGTTCTAATAAACAATTTTTATCGGCTTTCCTTTTAATTACGAAAATTCTTACGATTGGGTAATTTTCTTTGTTGATTAACTAATTAACATCCTATGATTGGGTATATCAAATAGCAATTAAATTATGCGCAAGAAAATATATACCAATCAAACTAATGCTATGACTAAGTCACTAATTTGAAGCATTGATTAAGTGTTTCGGAATAAAGTTAAGGTGTCGTTCCTAAAACTAGATTCTCAGATTTTTCAACCTAACTATGAATCTCAAATTGGCCATGAAAATTCACAATTAAATATCTAAACATGCTCTTAATCAAATGGTAAATTCATTTATTTCAAATCAATAAAACATTCACCAAAATAGTTCTAGCAAACATGGCAACACAAACTAAACATTCATAATAAAATTAGCCGCTCATGTTCATATTAAAATTTATAGACAAATTCAATGTGAACATACACTCAATGAAATAAGAAGAAAAATAGAATTCTATAACAACAAGGAAATTCTAGATCTAAATACCGCTATTGGATGAGATGACATTCTTCTCCAAAAGCTCTATCTTCGATCGTCAATGGTTTCCTGGATTCTTAGAATGGATTCTCTTGCTTCGTTGAGTGTGAAAAAGCTCCCAAAATTGGTTGAATCCCTTGTTTGCTCGCAAAATTGTAGTGTATAAAAGTTGTATGTAAAGAGGATTCTAGATGGGGTATTTATAGATGTAAGGGTTTACACAAATCCTAATTGCAATAGGAATAGGCGCGTGACGGCATACATTTTCCTCATCGCGGCGCAACACAAAAATTGAAAATATTGGTTGAAACCCGAGAGCTCCCCGCCGAGGCATACATTTTCCTCGCCGCGGCAGGCATTGCCTTTCCTTTTTCATATTTACTCCCTTACATATGTACTGACTCATTATGTAAGGCTTACATATTTTGACTCGTTTTGCCCGTAACTCGTGATTCGAGCGCCATAAGTGTTCCGTTTTTGCATTTTTGCATTATTCAACTTATTTGACGCTAAAAACACTTAAAATACACTAAAACATACATGTGATTTCGAATTAATAGATTTATGAAAAATAGTCAAATAAACAATAATAACAAATCTATTTTTAAACAATTAAGCGCAATAAATCAAGAATTGTTAGTGTTTTTCGAGCACTTATCACCTTGGATACAACAGACTCAGTTTAGACCATTGTACATACTACAAAAGGTTTGATAGGAATAATGACTTTATTATCTTATTGTTGTATGTGGACGACATGTTGATAGTAGGACCCAACAAAGATCGAATCCAAGAATTAAAGGCTCAATTGGCTAGGGAGTTTGATATAAAGGACTTAGGACTATCAAACAAGATTCTAGGGATACAGATTCATCGAGATAGAAATAACAGGAAGATTTGGCTTTCCTAGAAGAACTACTTCAACAAGATCTTGTGACGCTTCAACATGCAAGATTGTAAGTCAATATCTACCCCACTTCCCGTTAATTTCAAGTTATCTTCAAGTATGTCTCCTAACAATGAAGCAAAGAGGAGAGAGATGTATAGAGTACTGTATGCATCAACAGTGGAAAGTTTGATGTTCGCTATAATATGTACAAGACTAGATATTGCACAAGCAGTGGGAGCGGTTAGTTGGTTTATGGAAAATCCTGGGAGAGAGCATTGGAACACTATAAAAAGGATCCTTAGATACATCAAAGGAACCTCAAGTGCTGCATTATGTTTTAGAGGATCATAATTAACTATCAGAGGTTATGTGGATTCAGATTTTGCAGGAGATATGGACAAAAGTAAATCCACTACAGGCTATGTGTTTACACTTGCAGGAGGAGATGTAAGCTGGGTTTCTAAATTACAAACTATTGTGGCTTTATCTACAACGGAAGCATAATACATGGCAGATACACAAGCTTGCAAGGAAGCAATCTAGATTCAAAGGTTATTAGAGGAACTCGAGCACAAGTAGGAGAAGATTGTTTTGTTTTGTGACAGTCAGAGTGCCTTGTACATCGCAAAAAATTTAGCCTTTCATTCACGCACAAAGCACATAAGGGTTCAGTACCACTTCGTTCGAGAAGTAGTGGAGGAAGGAAGTGTAGATATGCAAAAGATTCACACCGATGAAAACCTAGAAGATGTAATGACAAAATCAATCAACCCTGACAAGTTTATATGGTGTCGATCCTCACATGGCCTAGCAGAGACGTAAGCAGCAAGACTTGAGCAAAGGAAATTGGAAGAACTAACCATGAAAGATGACTTCAAGTGGGAGATTGAAAGACAAGTGTGAAGCCATTTTTACAATGTCAAAAGAGATGGCTTAATTGATGGAATATTATTGCAATTCAATGGTTGCTCACCTACCATAGAAAATGGGAGAAGAAAACATATGTAAGCGCATATGTCATCTCTTTAAATAGTAAGAAGAGACATATGTAAGCGCATATGTCATCTCTCCAAATAGTAGCATTTTCCTCTCTATATATAGAGAGATCATTTACTCATTTCCATCATCTTATTCCAAAATCTCATATATTCTAAGCATTCAAAGCTTTCCCACTTAAAAAGAGTTCTATCCTCATTATGAGAGAGAGGTTAATTGTATTATCTTATTATAAGAGAGATATATATATTATTCTCTCCTTGTATTTAGAGAGAAGTTGTAAATCTTTCGGTATAGTGAATTTCTTTTGACCTTTGCCCGTTGAGTAGCCCGTAATCATTTTGGGTGAACCACGTAAATACTTGTGTCTATTTTATCTTCATTCTCTCAATTTTACTTTGATTGTGTATTAGCTTCGACCCATAAATTTTCTAACAGGATGCTTACCTAACATACAAAACTCATTTTCTTATTTCCTTTAAAGTGTACACTGTACAGTGTTGGATGGGCTCCAAGTTTGTTTCAGTTCCCAAAAGTATAAATTCAGTAGTTTCTATTAGTATAACAGTGAATTTATTCTACTTATTAGTATAATTTGTCACCACTTCCTGAAATATGATTTTCCCATATTAAACTGTTATTACATGGTGAAAGTGTATGGTGTTTTAATAGTAGTAAGCTTTTATGTCATTTTGTTACTATACATAAGAACTTGGGAATCCAATACTTTCCCAATGAAGTGATTAAAATGCTATTAAGTCAATTCATCAACTATTCTTAATAACTTTAGTTGTTAATTGTTGTTGCAGTTAGTCTTCTTTTTGTTTTCCTCGGGTCTTATACATGGATCAGATACTTGCTTTATGTATGTTGAAAAGTCAAAAACAACTGTTTTATGAATCTACATGATAACAACAAGATCTGATTTTCAGAGATTTTATGCATCAATATTCTTGACATATCTATTGATCTCTCTTTATTTAACTTGTTTTGAAATGTGAAAATCATGTTGTATTGCTAGTTACAATTTACTTCATTTTATTTGGTTCAAAAGATTGTTCCTCTAATTGCATGTTGTTTATCCCATGATTTCTGATTTTTGGAGTCACAAAACGTGCAAGTTTGCTAAACAAAAGTTATCTGTAACGAACAAACTGGTCAATCAGAAGGATACGGGTTTGCTGAGTACCAAAATTGTGTCCCCTATCAATTTGATAAGTTAAATATTTATTTTATTCTGCCCAATTTACAGGTGTCACACTTAATGCTAGAATATTTATTTTAAGAACATTGAGAAGGAAGATGTTATAGTTCGTATGGTAATTACAATATTTCGTTTAAGCCACCACCTAATTTTTGGCTTATTAATGTTAGTATTAATTTACTTTTTATTATATGTATGTATTTTTTTAAATATAAGTAAACATCTAGCTAGGCAAATGACTATTAATTCATTATACATTTATGTTGTCTTATATATATGTGGGCACCTATTCAAAATAATGATATTGAGTGTGGCTTTTTCGTGATGAGATATATGTATTAATATGTGGTTAATTTTTCTCAACAAGGTTCTTCAAGTCAGAGAAATGGTGCTAATTCCAATCAGTTCAATAAAGGACGTGGTGGACGATATAATGGAAAAGGTGGTCGAGGTGGTGTCATATTTCGATTCAATGTCAGTCTGTTCAAAACAAGGTCATGTAGCTTTTGTGTGCTATACCTTGAAGAATTTGATTTCAGGAAATTATGACCGTGGTAGTTCAATAGTAGTCATAGGGGTTATTCAGCCCATGTTGCCTCTTCCAATTCTACACCTTCAAATTTTGAGAACAATGGATGGATTCTTGATAGCGGTACAAGTCATCACATCACAAATGATGCAAGGAATTTATCAAATGTAGCACCATATTATGGATCTGATGGAGTTCTAATTGGAAATGGAGGTAAAGTACCCATCATTAGTACTGGTTATTTTTTTTGGGTACTAATGATACTACTTCTCTTCATTTAAAAAATGTATTGCATTTTCCTTCCATGTCACCTAAATTGATCTTTGTTAGTCAGTTGTGTAAGGATAAGTCAATTTATGTTGAAATTCATGATGGTTATTTTCTTATCAAGGACACTCTTGCGAAGAGGGTGCTTCTTTAAGGAATAGAAAGAACTGATGGCAAGGGTGTTAGAAGAACTTGTCAGGCTTTGCTGGCTAAGAGTTCTATTTTGCATGATAGGGCTAGCACATATTTTTGAGTTAGTGCTTGCAAAATTTCTTAGTGCTAATAAAATTAGTACTGATCATGTTGTAAATAAAAATAATACTTGCATTGCTTGTGCACTTGCAAAGATTCATAGATTGCCTTTTACTTCTACACATGTAAATGCTTCTAAACCTTTTGAACTGATGTATATTGATATTTGGGGGCCTGCTCTTACTACTAGTGTTAATGGTAATTGATATTTTCTCTTAATTGTTAATGATTGTACTCGTTTTTGTTGGATTTATTTATTACAAACTCATGATCAATCAGTTTCTATTTTTCCTAAATTCAAGAATATGATTGAATGTTAGTTTAACACTAGAATTAAAAGTATGCAAAGTGATAGTGCTGTTGAATTTAAGCCGACTCTTGAAAATAGTGGAATCATTTATCGTCTTACTTGTCTGCATACATCTTAACAAAATGGCATGGTTGAGTTAAGACATAGACGGATTGTAGATGCTGGCTTGGCTTTACTCTTTCATTCTAACGTTCCTCTGGTTTATTGGTCATTTGCTTTTAGAACTGCAGTGTTCACTCTTAATAGGGTTCCTAGCAAAGTATTGTCCTATTCATCTCCTTATGTTCGAGTTTATGGTCATGCACCGGATGTTAATTTTCTCAAAGTATTTGGATGCTTTAGTTTTCCCTATCTTAGGCCATTCAATGTTAATAAAATGCAAGCAAGGTCTGCATTGTCTACTTTCCTTGGTTATGCTCCTTATCAGAAATGTTATTTGTGTTTGGACATGCTTACGAAGAAGATTATAACCAGTAGACATGTGGTATTTTCAGAGACCAAGTTTCCTTTTTGTATTGATACGTCTCAGTCAACCTGTTATGCATCTAGTCCTATTGAGTTTGCTGGTGTTCACATACCTGCTTGGCTGGGTCCCACTATTTCCACTTTTTCTAGCATAGCACATTATGGTCCTGCTTTGTCCACTGTACAATCTGCTCCTATTTTGTCTGATGTTAAGACCAGTCCATTACCTAGTGTCAATGAGCAGTTACCATTTGTTGATGAGCAGTTTCCATTTGTGCAGTCTGCTCCTATTTCTTCTCATATTCTAGCTTCAGTTTCCAACAGTCATCATATGTTCACTCGATTAAAAATTGGACATTCAAAACCAAAGTCATATCTTGCTTCTACTTCTCAGCCTACGTTTCTACCAGCCCTAAAGTACTTCAAAGAAGCCATTAAAATTCTAGAATGGCATGCTGCAATGTCTACAAAATATAATGTTTTAACGAACAATAATACTTGGTCTTTAGTTGATCCTCCTATTGGTGCTAAAGTCATTAGGAACTTATGGGTTTTTCGAACCAAGCAGAAGGCTGATGGGAGTCTTGATAAGTATAAAGCAAGAATGGTGGCTCAAGGTTATTTGCAAATGCCTGACTTGGATTTTACTGAGACATTTAGTCCAGTTACAAAGCTTACCACTGTCAGGATTGTTCTTTCTATAGCTTTACATTTCGATTGGGATAATAAGCAACTTGATATCAATAATGCATTTCTTAATGGTAATCTTAAGGATGCTATTTTCATGCATCAACCACCACGTTTTGAACATCCCATGCATCCTACTAAGGTTTGTCGTCGTCACAAGGCTTTATATGGTCTGTAACAAGCTCATCGGGCTTGGTTTCATAAGTTTCAACAATGTCTCTTATCTTGGGGTTTTGTTGGCACCAAGAGTGATACTAGTTTGTTTGTCAAATGTAGCTCTTGGGAAGTTCTTTTCGTGCTAGTTTATGTTGATGACATTGTGTTTACTAGTTCCAATTCTACTTCTTTACAACATTGTGTTACTGCTTTGCACAAGCAGTTTGCACTTAAAGACATGGGTCCTCTTAAGTTTTTTTTGGGGATTGAAGTCACACACACTTATCAAGGTCTTCACCTTAATCAAACCAAGTATGTTAATGATTTATTAACACGTGCTGGTTTGTTAGATACTAAAGCTACTCCAACCCCCATGGTTTCAGGGGAAGTATTGAGTAAAAATGATGGAGTTGCACTAGAAGATCCAACTCACTATAGGAGTTTGGTGGGAATTACAGTACTGTGTAGTAACTAGACCTAAAATTGCTTTCTCTATTGGGAAGTTATGTCAATTTTTAAGTGCTCCTACTGAGATTCATTTGAAGGTAGCAAATAGGGTTTTAAGGTATCTAAAAGGTACTATAAACTATGGTGTTGTGCTGATGAAACCAAGGGTGTTGAATTTATATGGATATATAGATTCTGATTGGGCAAGTAGACTAGATGATAGGAGTACATGTGGTTATAGTATGATCTTTGGTGGCAATGTAGTGAGTTGGTCCTCAACTAAACAAAGAGTTGTTACTAGGTCTTCTGTTGAGGCTGAATATAGAGCTCTTATAAATAGAGCTGTAAAACTTATGTGGATTTTCTCCTTACTTGAAGAGATTGGTTTTGCCTTGTCAGGAAAGTCAAAATTGTTATGTGACAATCAAAGTGCACAACATTTGGAAAGGAATCCTATTCAACATGCACGTACAAAGCATATAGAATAAGACTGTCACTTTGTGAGAGATTTGGTGTTGCAAAAAAAGCAAGACATAGAATTTTGTTGCTCTACTGAATAACTAGCTGATGTTTTTACCAAGCCACTACCAGGTCCTAGTTTAGTGTCAGTTAGAAGCAAACTTATGGTATTAAGTAAACCATAAGTTTAAGGGGGAGTATTGACATGTGGTTATATAGTATTGGTCTAGTTGTTAATTAAAGTAATTGTAACTAGTTTCTGTTGTAATAGAACCAAACTTTCCTAACTAATTAAGTTGTATATATACTTAACTCTCACACAAGTTCAAGCACTGAGATATTTGAATAACAGAATTTTTCAAGAGTTAATTTTATGTTGTCTTCTTCTTCTTCTTCTTCAAAACTCTTTCTTGATTTCTTGTAATATAAAAGATATTATATATCAAGCAAAAAAGTCTCGCTTACTACTAGTAATACATACAATATATGTTAAGAGATAGTTTAATGTAAGTTTTTTGAATCATCATACTCTTATTTGTTTAATTATCATGTAGTTTCTTATAGCTATATATCTAATTACATTTTTTATAGTTTGCAGAAAAGAAAACATACACACGAAAAGAACTTGATATTTGTCAAAGAGAAATATGTCAATTTTTTATTGATAGTATTGGACACACTTACCAAATAATTATATATTTTACATTTTAATATTAATTAGATTTAACTCATATGTATAGTTGATTTGATTAGAGGAATAAACTCGTGTATAATTCCTGATGTGATGGGTGAATAGTGTTCATGTGCTTGTTTATATTTTTTATTAATGAAATATATCAATTTTTGATACATAAGCATTCTTGCATGTACTTGAGGTGATTATATATATATATATATATATATAGTATGGAATATGAGTGAGAATATAATAAAATATCGAATATAGTATTTCATATATAAACAGGTAAAATTATATATTTACAGGAAAATAATATTAAAAAAATTAACTTTTAAATACGGTTAACGAACGTACCTGAAATAATTTAAAATAATAATTAAAAAATGACAATTGTACATAAAACGTTTTAGGTACGGTTATCATTTTTTTAGATACGGTTGTTAACTGTGCCTAAAACGTTTTAGGTACAGTTAACAACCATAGCTTAAACATTTTAGGTACGGTTACAAATACTTTTTGGTACAGTTGTTAATCGTACCTAAAATATTTTAGGTATGGTTTACAATCATACCTAAAAGTTCAACATATGGTGACGATAGCTACTAGTACGCTTGCGAGTCTGAAAACTACCTTACTTAAAATATTTTAGATACAATTAACAACCGTATCTAAAATTCTTTTTTCTTGTAGTGACATTGGGTCTTTTTTATATTAATTACTAAAAAACAAGGTAAATAGCTAGCTCAAGATAGTAAAATAACTCTATTTTTACGGAGTTATAATTGACATTTATGTATGCAAAATACAAATTATGTTTATTTTACTTGGTATTTTATCTTTCTCTATGTAGGTCAATATCTCTTATTTCAATATTGCATAGATTCATATAAAACTCAATACTTTGTATGTTTGCATGATACAAACACAACGGGATGGTTAGGATCATGTAGTTATAATAATTTGTTGTGTTTTTCATTGTATGAGTTTTTCACTAATTACTGGTATTTTTGGAAAATTAGTTAAAGATGTTTTTAAATTAATAAATAGGTTTTTATGGGCTTGCCGAGGAGCTTAACAAGATGGCTAGTGAAGTTTCTGGCATTGTTTTCTCGCATAAGTGTTATATTTTATCGCACGCTAAGGTGTTCAGTGAGGACTTGTTGAGGTGCTCAACGAAGATGCTAGCAACTTAATAGTTTTTTATAAATATCCCATTATTTTTCATTTTTTAAAACAATTAGAAAACATGGAAAAACTCTGAAAAATTTCAAGCTCGTATTTTTTGAGATAAAAAATTTTCAAAATTTTGGATCATTAATACTTCGAATATTTTTCAGTATGAGTGATTAGTGTTGTTTTTTTGCAAAAAATGTGATGGGTTGGGAAATTAAAATTTGCACCCAAGATTTAGATTGCATTTTAGGTAAATGTGTTGGGAGTGTCATTACCCTTAAGTTTTACTTATACTGATTGGTGGTGTTGATCCACACTACCTGCTAGTGAGGCTCAGAAGAAAAGCCTGATTCAAAGAGAATCAAATTATTATCGAGACAGTATGAAAGTGTAGCTAGGACAGATGGAACAAGTTTTTCGATTGGTAGACATATTTTCGTTTATACTTTTATCAAGTTGTATATTGTTTTTATTTTTAATGAATTTTGTGATACCAAGTGGTTGTCATAAGCAACCCATGAATGTTACTACTTAAGATTGGAGCCTAAGTGAATTTACTACGTTATTGCTATATTTGTATGCTTAATAGTTATGTTAATACAATCATTGATTATTCAAGTATTTACCAACATATGAGAATTTATGTATGATTATAATGTTTTCTTTTCTTTCTTGCTTTACATATTTTGTATCTATTGTACTTGTTTTATTTACCTGTTTTCATTTCTTGAGAGAGTAAGGTAAGTCCTAAGAAGTCAGTATCACTTTTCCACGACTACCGATTGGGACTCTAACTCTTCAACTTATCATTGACTTCTCAAGTATCCCATACAAAATGGGATATAAGAAAAAGACTAGGAGAGCGCAAGGAGTTGTTATAACTAAGTTATGAAGAATGTATCCATATCAAGATGGAAATTAAAGGCTAGGAGTGTGGAAAGCCTAGCCAAACCAATCAGTATCTTGAGTGTCACATTTAACGTTTATGAATCAATTTAGATGGGCACCAAAGTTGAGGGTAAGATTTTAAATATTAGCGCATCTACATCCATACCTCTCCTCAAGGAGAAGATCCCATATCCAACAAAGTCTTTGACTAGAGAACAAGAGAATTTCCACTGCCATTGGTAGCAAGCCAGCCAGACCATGAATGAGGTGGGAACGGGCTTCCAGAAAAGCCAGCCCGTGGGTTTAGCATAGAATGAAGGGATGGCCCTAACTAACATTGTGTTTCCAAATATTATAAGGGAAGCGTTGATAAAGTTCCTCAAAGACCATATAGATGTGTTTTCATGGAAGCCAAAAGATATGTCCGTGATTGATCTAGAAGTAATGGTCCATCGATTAAATGTGATCACTCCAAAAAACCAATTAAATAAAGAAAAAAAAATTCACAAAAGAAAAGAATGAGATTATCAAAAAGCAAGTAAACTTTTTTAGACAAGTGGGCTTGTTAAGAGAAATTGATTATTGTACATGGCTATCCGATGTTTGTGTTAGCAACTATAGTAGGTGGAGATCATCAAATGTGTGTAGATTTTACAAATGTCAACACAATTACACCAAAACATGTTTTCCTCTTCCGACATCAACCAGTTGGTAGACTTAACCTAATGTTACCTAATTATGAGTTTCATGGATGCATATTTTGGTTACCACTAGATTAGAATGCACCTTGCAGGCGAAGAGAACGATATTCATCATAGAGGAAGGAAACTTTTATTACACATGTATACCATTTAGACTTAAAAATGCAATGGTGACTTATCAAAGACTTGTAAATAAAATGTTTCGGAATCAAATTGGAAGAAACATAAAAGTCTATATGAACGACATGATGATCAAAATAAAATTAATGGAAATACCATTTAGCGAATTTAAAAGAAGCCTTCTTTATCAAAAGGGAGTATAACATAAGATTAAATCCCAAGAAATGTGTCTTCAGAGTCTCATCCAAAAAATTCCTTGGTTACATGGTTTTAGTCAGAGGAATTGAGATGAACTTGGATGAAATAATTACCTTAGTCAATATGAGGTCTCCACGGTGTATTAAAGAAGTCCAATAATTAAACGATTAAATACCATTTTTAAGCTGCTTTGTGACAAAATGTACGGAAAAATGCCTTCATTTGTTGAAGAAAAATAAAGAGTACACTTGGAGTGAGAAGTGTGAAGGCGCTTTTTAATCTATTAAGAACTATATGGAAAAACCACCTATTCTAGCTAGCTCTTACCAAGGATAGGTTTTGTACTTGTACTTGGGCATCAGAAAATTGTATTATTGGTGGAAATGGAAAAAAGAAAACGAGCCTATTTTTGGTCCAAACTCAACCATGAGAGAAACTCAGTTTTTTCTAGTGTACGACATAGAGGCAGTAATTCTATCATAAGTCAAAGAGCCCACCCTTCGATCAAACATAGATAAGAATGACAATGATGAATAGAAAAACATAGACTTAGTAGTAACAGAGGAAAGACAAGAATTAGCCTTAATCAGGACTGAATTGCAAAAGCGGGCCATAAAAAATTCTACAACAAGGGCGTGCGAACTGTGAGTTTTGTCATAAGAGATTGTGTGTTACGCAAAGCCTTGGTTAATAAAATAGAAGTTTCATTTGGTAAGTTTGTGGCCACGTTGGAGGGACCTGACAAAATTATTGATATCACACCTGGGTTTTCTTACAAAATAGAAAGTTTTTAAGACAAGCCAAAAGAATTAAACCAGAATGGACAACGCTTGAAAGAAATATTTCTTTTGATTATTGTCAAGTGTTTCATAACACTTTTAAGAGTTATATTTTGTGAACCACATTTTGATTATTGTAAATTTTGATGTTTGTTTCCTTGTGGACTACAACAGTGAACGACGATTATTATATTGGAAGATTACAAGATTATCCCATCAACAATTTTACATATTTATAAGGCGAAAGGAAACATTCTTGCAAATAAAATATACAGTAATCCCAAATTGAGAGAAGGATTTGATTTTCTCTACTTGGGATGTGAGTATAAGAGGCAAGACATTAAGCCAATCTTAAGAAAGGTCTTAGAGTTTGTTAGAACCTCTTCCTTGAGATAAACGTAGCAGCGATAGACTGAATTCAGCTTACTCGTATCCCTCGTCTCACGAATAAATAACGTGATAACTCCTGAGTTGAGAGAAGGATTTTATTTATCATTGCTTGGGATGCAAGTGTAAAATGCAATGCGTTAAGCCCATCCTAAGAAAAGCTCATTAGAACCTCTTCTTTGAGGTAAACATGGCAGCAACAGATTGAGTTTGACTTTCCTAAGCGCTTGTCTCGCAAATAAAATAATGTGATATCATAGGTTAATTATGAAAAAAGGAAAAAATTCCTACCACAAGTATATTATGCTTTGTGATTAAACAAGACAACACATATGGTTTATTTTCTTGTAAAGAAAGAGGGTGAACTGAAATGACAAACAAAAGAAAAGTACAATATAAATTACGTCACAATTTTGGCAACAATTACAATTAAGAGTTGTTATTGCCTATGATAGAAGAATCAAGTAGAGAATGACTGTTATCCATCTCGCTATCATTGTTGATGTTTCACTATTTCCAAAATTCAATTTCATCGTGAAGTTTTTCTTGTTCACAAGGCAACTAATCTTTCTCATTTTTATATATGTCGACTTAAAGGAGCAAGTTATCATTCTCCATACAAAATTTTCCATTATTAGCCAATAATATATCTCTCTTCTATTGGAGAATTTCTTTCCCTTTTCGATATCCATCAAAGTCTTACTGAATATCTTCAATAGACTTCGAGGCTTGCTCAAATTTAGAAAAGTTATTCTCTACATCATTCCTTACCAGACTAGCTTCAAGGTACATGTCCTCGGTCATGTGCTTGTAATCTGCAATGAGTGTCAAGGGCTACCCAAGTGTAAAACATATAAAGCATTACTTTTTATGTGTATATACATATATAGTAATTGCACTTTGACTCATAAAGGCATGTCCTTAAAATTACCTCAATTATACGATGACTCGCACGATGCCATACTGATCCCCCTTCTGTATTTTGAGAATTAGAAATGGCCAGTCAATCTTCAAGATTTGCTATCAGATGACTCAATAATAGTGGTAGTTCTCTCGTTTAGTTATCGGTGTTTTCTCCCAAGGAAGGTGGCTTACCCATTTTGTGTTAGGTTTTAGTTCATAAACAAGGGAAGGAATAGGTGTAACACCTCATTTCTTGTATAGAAGTAAAATTTTAGCCAAATGTATATTTCTTATGTAATTATGATTTTACCCTCAATATTATTTATATTTCATGTGATATTATGATTTTACACTCAATATTATTTTAATATTAAATTTTATTTATACCATTTATTTAATTATTTTTTTAGCATGAGGTATCACTCTTATTTTGAAGAGGAAGCATGACTGTGTGACTAATTAAAAAAAAACAGGTTAAGAGGTGGTAAGCTAGAAAAGAACACATGTCATATTATTTTATTCTCTTTATCCGAGGCTTCTTAATGAAAGTTTTTATAAGAAGCTTTGCACAAATAAGCACTAAAATATGCCAGAAAAAAGAGAGAGACAAGAAGACAAGAAAAGAAAAGAAGTGGAAGTGGAAGTGGAAGTGGAAGAAGGAATTTCTAAGTTAAATGATAGCTAAAAAACTATTTTTTTAGCAACTTTAAATGAAAACCAACAAATATTAAGAACGAACTAGAGTTTGAGCCATATATCTTTAGAAATATATGAATGTTATTTCATAGTAACTCATAAGATAGTTCATTATTTTGCTTTGGATATCATATGCAAATTAATTTTACCAGTATGTTATTTCATTGTAAGTCATGAGCATTTCATTCACATTTTCACAAATACCAAATTACAGTTATTTTATGAAACTCATTTTATGTTGATAATTTATAATATTATTTCATTCATTGAGCTTTCAAGCTCACGTTTTATATATTTTCCCTTTTGGGTAGCAACTTTAAAAAAACATAGCATAACAATAAGGTATAAGTCTTAGGATTAAACTTTTATTATACAGATTAGATGGTTTGAGTTTTTTACCCTCTTATATAGAATATTTAGTTGGTGCGTATGTGTAGTAGTAGACAAGACTAGAAAGCACTATGTTTGGAGTATGTATATCAATATATAGCTATATTGATGAGCATAAGCTACTTTATGGTTGTTTAAAAGATTATGATGTATGATAATATCTTGAAAAGTATTTGATTAGAACTGCTATCATTGTATTATAAAATTAGTTGGTCCCAATTTAGGGAAAATTCTGTCAAATTTTTTTATGAAACTGATTCAATTATGATCTTGATAAAAAAAATTATGAAAGAAAGTTATTCAATTATGATTTTGATACAAATCAAGATTAGTCAAGAAATTAAGTTAGTCAATTCAGTATAGTCCCTTAGGACGCGTCCTGTGCATGTAGGATAGATTCAGGGAGGGTCCTGACATTAGGCTTAGCCTCCATAAGTTGAAAGTGTGGAATTTGATCATGAACATCATGAAGAGATACTTCATGTACATGATGAATAACTTGGGGTGGAGAGATTAACAGACTGGATCGAGTGATTGTTGGTACCTCGTCCTCACCAACTAGAATGGTTTGTTCTTCAATAATATCCAATAAAAGAACATTGACATTTACCTTAGTGTAATCCATTGGCAAAAGAGGACTTAGCTAAAAGAAGCAATACCTTGTTAAAGAATGGGTTGAATTTCTCTTGCCTTTTGTAAAAAATGGGCTCAATCGAATCACAACCGCTAAATTCCTTTTGCTTATCACAAAAAGGAGCTTAAAGTTAAACAACACTAACTAAATTTACATGGAAAGAAGTTAGAGTGAATAGAAATAACTTTTATACTCTGATAAAAGAGTGTTATTTATAAACCGTTCGCAAACATTTAAGAGGTTTCACCAATCAAAAATATAATAAAATTCTTATATTAAAATACAAATTTATATATGCATCATGTATAAATTCTTGCATAATGAAATAAAATATACGAAAAATAATTGAGTTATATTAAATATTAAATTTTCAAAAGTGGCTTGGGGTTCTATTCAAATGAACCATGAGCCCTCTTAAAACACACTATGAACATTGTCACATGTTAATACATGAAGCTAATTAATGGGCAACACATTGCCGAAGAATAAACAAAATGAAAACCATAAAATCATATTTAATGAGTTGTATCAACATAAAGTCAAAATGTAAAAATAAACTTGAATATTCCAGCACATGTTATTCTATCAAAGCAGCATGATCTTCATCTTTAGTCTCCTTAGTTATGGCCTTGTTGGCCACCTTTCAGCAACAGTTTCATCAGTCTATACCATATCCATGGATTTCTGTGAAAAATCTTTTGTCACTTTAGATTAAGTAGAAGTCATCACTTGTAGATGAGCCCGTATCGATGGACAGCTTCTTTTGAAGGCTTAATAACATTGTCCGAAATAAAACCTTGGCATCATGCTTCTTTGCTAGAGCCCATATACCTTTGACCGCAACAATAAATCCCTAACGATATCCTTTGATGCACTCAAATTTTAGGTGTTCAACTAATTTATCATGAGATGCAAGTTTCTCTTCAAGACCTTTTGTGGTTTTTTTGGCCTGACAAACTTCCTTAGTAAGTTGCCTAATAGTGAAAAAGTGTTCATTAACAACCCTATTGGCCTTCTTCAATGTTTCAGTCTAGTCCAAGAGGTTGCTGTCTAAATCCAAGTTGTCCAACTTTAACTGCCTCATTTGTCTATCTTTCTCTTAAATGGCATCACGATATTAAGCCAGTAAGACTGTTGTTCACGAACTTTCTCTCGTAAATCATGGTTAGAAATTTCACTCTCATGGAGAAGAGACAAACACTACAAAGTTACAAAGTTCAGAAGTTAAAGGCGAAGTCTTTATTTTCAAGATGAACAACGAAATAAAGTATTGAGAAAAGGATCACCACATATTCAACTAAGGAAAGCATTGTCAATTAAATCCCTCTTTCATAGAAATCAATTAGTTGTATATATGTTTTATTTGGTTAGTATCCATTTGATTGTGGATCTAAACGTTGTACAGTATGTACAAAATTTGTATCCATTCTCAATGAATGATAAGAAAGAATTTATTCATTACTTTGTTTCTCTATATGGTATTAGAGTAAAGATCCTGGACATAGACGTGAAGCAAGAAATCATATCACAACACCATGACAGGGGATGAAGATTGAAGGCTCGTTGAGCAAAACAAGACTTCACCTCCTCTGAAGAATTCAGATCCATGGGAAAGTTCAAATCATCCCTTATTCATCCATTACTCAGACCAGCTAGGAGTAGTGCTGGTTAATCAAGTTTTGATGGAGGACAATTATACAAGCTAGGCTCAATCTATGAGCATGGCGCTTATGATAAAAAACAAAAAAGGGTTTTGTCGATGCGATAATCACTAGACCAACTGCTGGAGTTGAGATGCAGCAACAATGGGATCGGTATAACATCCTTGTCAAGACGTGGTTGCTTGGATCCATGTCAAAAGAAATTTTAGGTACTATCATCCATTGCAAGGATGCAAGAGGTTTGTGGTAAGAACTAGAAGAGAGCTTTTCACATACTAACACTGTGCAATTATTTCACATTGAAAATTCCATACATGACTGTGAACAAGGTAGTAGTTCATTGACAACCTTTTTCACCAAGCTTAAGAGCTTGTGGGATGAGAAAGATGCTTGGTGCGCCATACCACCATGTAGCTGTGAAGCCTTGAAGGAGATCAAGGCATATTTGGAGATACATAAAACTATAAAGTTCATGATGGGGTTGAATGATACCTATGCCTCAATCCGAAGCATTGCAGTGAACATGGAGCCTCTTCCCACTGTGAACAAAGTGTATTCAATGTCACTCCGCTACGAGAAGCAGTCCGAGATGTCAAATGAGAAGGCCCTAACACAACTTGAAGCTGCTACGTTTCCTATCGAGAGAAACAACCATGATGTTGAGACCAGAGATGGAACGATAAAGTGTGAGAAATGCAACAGAACAAACCATTCAACCAAGAACTTCCGTGCACACTTGAAATTTACTTTCTATAATGGAAGGTGTCATATTGTTGAGTATTGTCGAAGACACAAAACCATGATGGGAGAAGGGCAAAGTACTTTGACAAGCAACAATGTGATCTCTGTTGGTGATAAAGGAGAAGGTGTTATGGGATTTCCTTTCACTCAAGATGACTGCAAGCAACTCCTAGGTCTCATATACAAAACTAAGAATGCAGCAGCACCTACCACTACCAATCACATTAGTAATGTTCCTAATTATGAGGAGCTTTCAAGTAAAATCCAAAACTTTATACAAGCAACAAAGGAACAAATTTGGATACTTGACAGTGGAGCTAGTGATCATATTGTGTATCATCCTTCCTTCCTTCCTTACTTCACTGAAATCTGTTACTAATTGTCTAGTTAAATTGCCGGATGGTAACACAGCAAACGTTACTCATGTTGGCACTGTTATTTTCTCATCTGATCTTGTCCTGCACAATGTCTTATGCATCCCATTCTTCTACTTAAATCTTATTTCAATTAACAAACTAGCCTTTGATTCTTTCTACATAACAATCTTTCTAAAACATATTTATTTCATATAGGACCTACAATCAGGGAGGATGATTGGGATGGGAATTGAGAGGGAAGGACTTTACTACTTTGACACAACGCAAAAAGGCATATGCAATGCTGTCCATGGTGACGTGCAAAATTTCTGGCATCAAAGGCTCAGTCACCCGTCCACCAAAATTTCTTTGTTATTTCCCTTCCTAACAAATAATGCTTATAATAAA
This sequence comes from Elaeagnus macrophylla, assembly GCA_029378325.1. NCBI lineage: Eukaryota > Viridiplantae > Streptophyta > Magnoliopsida > Rosales > Elaeagnaceae > Elaeagnus > Elaeagnus macrophylla. Next base: position 5,947,058 of record CM055653.1, read on the forward strand.
AGCAATTGTTCTATTTGTTCTCTTGCTAAACAAACTAGATTACCTTTTCATTGCATGTTTCATCTAGTGTGTCTCCTTTCGATTTAATGCATGTTGATATTTGAGGAGGGTATCATGTTCCTTCACTTTCCGATGCCAAATACATCCTCACAATAATGGATAATCACACTAGATGCACTTGGGTTTACTTGATGAAAACCAAAACAAAAGCACGTAATTATCTCATAATTTCATTCATCTTGTTGAAACGCAATTTGACACCAAAGTCATGGTCGTGCGTAGTGATAATGGGGTAGAGTTTAAACTTGACACATTTTACTCCTCAAAAGGAATTGTGCATTAGACGAGCTGCATCAACACACCTCAACAAAATAGTGTGGTTGAACGCAAGCATCATCGTTTGCTTAATGTTGCACGTGCACTCCTCTTCCAAGCACACTTGCCTAAGGAATTTTGGGGAGATTCCATCCTCACTGCAACAGATCTCATAAACCGGACACCCACGCCCATACTCAAAGGTAAAACTCCTTTCGAAAGCTTGTACCACAAGGCACCAAATTATTCTCACATTAAGTTTTCGGTTGTCTGTGTTTTTCATCTACACACCCTCTCAAACCTTCCAAATTTGATGTACAATCAATTTGTTGCATTTTCTTAGGATATCCTCACTCACAAAAAGGGTATAGAGTTTATGACTTAGAAAAACAGAAAATTCTTGTCTCTCGTGATGTGGTGTTTTTCGAAGATTCCTTTCCATTTCAAAACTCTTCTCATTCAAATTCATCACATTACAAACCTATTTTTCCTCCATCAACGAGTCAATCATATCCCGAAATTAAGTCCTCCACTATCACTCCATCACATTCCCAAAATATTGCTTCTGAAAGTTCCTTATCTGATACGTCTTCCGCTGCTACCAATCAAAATCTTGATCTCTCGGATTCTACTACTCCTTCATCATTAGAGCCATCCAATCCCATACCACACAAAGAGTCCACGTCATCTATACCTTCTACCGAACCTACTTTGCACCATTCCACAAATTCCACCAAAGCTCCATCCTTTCTAGCAATCTTTCATTTTGAGGTAGTGCTTCCCTTCAGACCGACTCCTTCATCCTCTTCGAACGAGGTCAATCCACAAGGTAAACCATACTCACTCTCGCATGTGTTATCCTATGATAGATTGTCTTCTGATCACAAAACTTTCACTACCAAGCTAACCATCGAGAAAGAGCCAAGTTCCTTTTCATAGGCAATGCAGAACCCTAAATGGAGAGAGGTGATGCATAATGAGATCAAGGCACTCCATGCCAATAGAACGTGGAGTTTAGTGTCATTACAACCCCATAAATGACCAATAAGTTGTAAATGGGTTTATAAAATTAAGCTTAACCCAGATGGAACGGTGGAGAGGAATAAAGCTCGCCTCGTTGCTAAAGGATACAGTCAAGTTAAGGAAGTTGACTATCGTGACACCTTTGCTCCAGTTGCAGAGCTTACTACAGTTAGAGTGCTTCTCAATCTTGCTGCAATGAAAGGTTGGCATGTACATCAGCTTGACATAAACAATGCATTTCTGAATGAAGATTTGAGTGAAGAAGTTTACATGAAGCCTCCTCCAAGTTTTGGAGGAAAGGGGGAGACACAAGTATGTCATTTGCATAAGTCCCTCTATGGTTTAAAACAAGTTTTGAGACAATAGTTCATTAAGCTATCCACAGCTCTCAAAGCAGCATGGTTTAACCAATCATGGTTAGATAATTCCTTATTTATCCATTTTTTCCATGGACAATTCACAACATTATTGGTGTATGTAAATGATGTGATATTGGCAAGGAATAGCTTGAAGGAAATCAATGATGTTAAAGAGTTTCTTTCTGGTCAGTTTAAGCTCAAGGATATGGGAAAGCTTAAATATTTTTTTGGGATCGAGGTATCTAGATCAAAGAAGGGCATTGCTTTATGTCAACGAAAATATGCGCTTGAAATTCTAGAGGATGTAGGGTTCCTTACATCAAAGTCATATTGTTTCCTAGAAGGAATGTCTCTTACACATGCAGATGGTGAGTTGCTAGAGAATCCCTCACAATATCAAAGACTTGTGAGCTGACTTGCCTACTTCACAATAACAAGGCCGGACTTGGTTTACGTAGTGCATATTCTTAGTCAGTTTATGGATAAACCTCGAGGTCCACATTTAGAATCTGCGTACAAAGTTTTAAGGTACATTTAGTAAGCACCAGGCCAAGGCATCCTTTTGACCTCCATAGGTACTTTGCAGCTACAAGTTTTCTGCGATGAAGACTGGCACTTTGTCGAGACACAAGAAGATCAATCTCTGGTTACTGTGTGTTTCTTGGAGATGCTCCTGTGTCTTGGAAAATAAAGAAGCAGGGCACTGTTGCGAGCTCTAGTGCCAAAGCAGAATATCGTTCTATGGCTATAGCAAGTTGTTAGGTCACTTGGCTGCGAAATATTTTGAATGATCTTTATGTGCATCATAACAACCTGTTTTGATATTTTGCAACAATCAAGCTACACTCCACATCGCTTCTAATCCTGTGTTTCATGAGCGTACGAAACATATAAAGATTGATTACCATGTGGTGAGGGAAAAGATTCAAAGAGGCGTGATCAAGATTGCACACATTAGAATAAAAGAGCAACTAGCTGACTTATTCACTAAACCAATTAGTTTAGAATAGTTTGAAGCTTTACTTGGCAAGTTGAGTGTCATCAATATCCACTCCAACTTGAGGGGGAGTATTGAGAAAAATATCACCACAGATTTAACTAAGGAAAGTATTGTCAATTAAATCCCTCTTTTATAGCAATCAATTAGCTGTATATATGTTTTATTTGGTTAGCATCCCTTTGATTGTGGATCTAAACGTTGTACAACATGTATAAAACTTGTATCCATTCTCAGTGAATGATAAGAAATAATTTCTTCATTACTTTGTTTCTCTATATAAAGGACTAAATAATTACATACCTTGATCAAGCGATCAAAAATCATCACCCCAATGGGAAGATCTCTTTCTCGACGAGCTACTTGCACCCCAGCTTGTTTTTATTCTCTACGAAAGTGCCGGTATAAGTCTCATATATGCTCAAGTTTTCCAAACACCATCCCTCAAAAACGTTATTGGTGTCATATCCACCCGTAGATCGAACTAATGCATGTTCTAAAATTCAAGGTATGAGGATCAAGAGATTGTACCAATGAAGGCGAGGGTGGGTACCCTAGGACCAGAGGCACCATCAATAGCTTTCCTTTTCTTTGTCAACAAAAATATCTATTTTTTGCCTTTTAAGAGTTCAACTGGATCGTTTTCTTTTTTTAGTAGTCTAAGCGGGTTCATTTTCTCTCAAAGAAAAGGTGAAGACTTGAAGAGAAACCGTTGGAATGGCTATGCTCTATGCCTGAGTTTCCTTAATATAAGGCTAGGAAATCCAAAATGGTACATAAACCGTAGAAGTTGAAAGCACAATTTTAAAAAAATCATAGATTAATAAGGAGACATTTTTTGTAAAAAAAAAGTGCTTATAACCCAAGAGGTGAAGTTAACCAAGGGTACTTTGGTTTAAAAAATAATTCCATTTTGTTGGAATCTAGTACACATTCCCTTACCTTGACTCAAGCTAAAGGAATGGGGGGCACTTTATGTTTGGATGTACGAGCTATAAGCCCATTAGATTATCTCGTTCGTGTAGCTTGTTTGCCCGTTGGTTTTGTGGTTAGCATGTTTGGCTCATGTAGCTTGTTAGCCCTTTGATTTTGTGGTTAGCTTGCCTGGCTTATGAAGCTCGTTAGAACGTTGGTTTGTGGTGAGCTTGTCTAGCTCGTGTAGCTCATTAGCCCATTGGTTTTGTGGTTAGCTTACCTCAATTGTGTAGCTCGTTAGCCTGTCAATTTTGTTTTTAGCTTACCTTGCTTGTGCAACTCGTTAGTCCATTGGTTTTGCAATCATCTTATTCAGCTTGTTCATCTCGTTTGATTACTTCCTAGCAAGATTCCAAATGGTAGAAATGGGTACTGAGGTAGTTGCTCCAAATGAGGCAAGGCATAAGCCTCACTTAAAATACAACAAATGCATAATACTTTCAGCAACCTTTATGTAGAGTTCAAATACACTAAAAGCTAAGACTCAAATTATAAAATGTAAGAATAGCATAAATATCTTAGACATAAAGTTAAAAACCATAGAAATAAGAGATAGGATTCAAAAGACAAAATTTATTATCTAATTTTTTACACCATTAGTTTTCAAAGGTTGAGAATTAGAGCAATAAACTTCTCCCATTTTCTCTCTCCTACTCTTTTTAAATCTTAAGTGTTCAGAGATGGCGGTGTAATAAATCATGTAATAAATATAGGCACTAATCCTATCCCTAGAAATAAATGTCTAAATCACAAGTCAAGATTCAAATAAAGTTACAAAATAAATTTCAAAACGAACCAAAAATAAGTTACAAAATATGTTTTAATATGACGGTCTTTTTTGTTTCTTCCTTTTATCTCTTAAGTTAGGAGTATTTTTGTTTCTTCTTTTTCTTTTTTCTTTTTCATTTAATTAGCTACTACGCTTTATATGCAAAATTTGGGTCTAGCTTATAGCATTTTATAGTTCATGAAAGAGGCATAAGCCTCATACAGCCTCAGGTCACATAGTCTTAACGCATACTTTTCATTGTAAAAAGAGTAAGCCTCAAATTAAGGAAATTAGGCACTAGCCTCAAGGCTCCCATTAGCATCCTCTCCTCAAGGTGAGCCTCAAGGCATTTTTTCGAACATTGCTTCCTAAAGTACTCTTATACATAGCTCGAAGGGTTAAAGGGGTTTGTATCATTAGTGGTCGACCATCCATATACTCTACTCTGACACTAGGCCATATCTAATTTTTCCTATAATTTTAGATTACTTTTCAAGAGATATCGTAAATTGTCGAACCAATTACATTATTACACGTGTGTATCTCATTGCCTATATATATGTTGGAAGCCTCACCTTAAGCGGGATTTGAACATTCATTATTTATAGCCTATTTTACAGATATCTCTCTAAATAATAAAGAACAAATTAGCAAAAACAAGAAGAATCAACATTAAACTATGTCATGAAAATGGATGTTCGTGTTATTACTTACCAATTTTATTTTTCTTGTGATGCAAATGTACAATAATATATGGTTTTTTAGGCATTTAGAAAGTGTGGGTTCAAACTCTATCATGATATGGGTGTATGAGTTTATAACTATAATTTAAAAAACTTGTAACTAAGACAAAAATTTGCCTTTATTGTTTTAACGCATTGATTAATGTTTCACTATTAAGTGCCCAAATCTAAAGTTCAAAGTTTGATATTGTAAACAAATATGTGAATGAACTCTTATAGACTTAAATCCAGGGTTGTGCATTAGATCGAAACTGTTAATTTTATCCACATCCGATCTGATCTGACCTTTTGATTAAATTGAAAAATCCTAATTTACATTTGACCTAATTTGAAAATCTTCAGTTTGATTGGTTGAATTTAATCAATTCAATCAATAAACTTATTTTGCACTTTTTTAAAAAATTTTAAATAAAAAACTTAAATTTTTACATAACATAAACATATTTGAAAAATAAACTCCAAAAAATATCAAATAATAATATTAAAATATGACTCAAACCTACATAAAAAATAACACAATACAAATTACAATATTCATTTAAATAAAACTAACAATCTGATGAGTGCTCGAAAAGCACTAATATTTCGTGATTAATTGTGCTTAATTGTTTAATATATAGATTCGTTGTGATTGTTTATTCGATTACTTTCATAAATCTATCCATTCGAAGTCACGGGTATGTTTTAGTGCATTTTAGGTGTTTTTAGCGTCAAATAAGTCAAATAATGAAAACACGCAAAGACGGAACACTTACGGTGCGCGGATCACGAGTTACGAGCAAGATAAGTCAAATATGTAAGCCTTACATAACGAGCCATCACATATGTAAGGGGATAAGCATGAAGAGAAGGAAAGCAATGCGCGCCGCGGCGAAGAAACCATGTGCCGCGGCGAGGGTCTCAACAACGTATGTAAAGGCATTTACATACCATTACATACAAGGCGCGCCGCGGCGAAGAAACCATATGCCGCGGCCAGAGGCTCTCGGGTTGCATCCTGGGAAATCATGAAAACATTGCGCGCCGCGGCATGATTATTGTGCGCCGCGGCGGGGTGCTCTCTGGTTTTTACATTATTTTCAGAATTTGTGTTGCGCCGCGGCGGAAAAAATGTATGCCACAGCGCGCCTATTCCTATGGTAATCAGGATTTGTGTAAACCCTTACATCTATAAATACCCCCTTAGAGCCCCCCTTACACAAGAACTCGAACAACTTGTAGACAACTTTACACATTACAATTTTGCGACCAAACACTACATTCAATCAGCTTTGGGAGCTTTGCTACACTCAAAAGAAGCGAGAGAAACCATTCTAAGGATCCAAGGAAGCCGTCGACAATCGAAGATAAAGCTTTTGGAGAAGAACGCTATCCCATCCATAAGCGGTATTTAGATCTAGGTTTTCTTTGGTGTTATAGAATTCTATTTTTTTTCTTCTTTCGTTGGAGTATATGTTCATATTTTATTTGTCTATGAATATTAATATGAACATGAGTGGCTAATTTCATCATGGATGTTTAGTTTGTGTTGATATGTTTGCTAGAACTGTGTATGGTGTATATTTTATTGATTTAATATAAACAAATTACTTTTTGATTAAGAGCATGTTTAGATATTTAATTATGAATTATCATGGGCCAATTTGAGATTCGTAGTTAGGTTGAAAGATCTTAGAATTTAGTTATAGGAACGTCACCTTAACTTTATTCCGAAACACTTAATCAAAGCTTCAATTTAGTGACTTAGTCATAGCATTAATTTGATTGGCATGTTTTTCCTTGCGCATAATTTGATTACTATTTGATTTACCCCGATCGAAGGCAGTTAATTAGTTAATCAACAAAGAGATTTACCCCGACTGCAGGCAGTCTCGTAATTAAAAGGAAAGCCGATAATTTTGTTTATATAGAACGTTCATGTTATTTCACCATACCTTTTCGATGCAAGCATGGTCAACCAAGCTAAACGTCCATACATCCTCCATTGATCTTCAAATATATCTGAATTGATTGTTAAATTGCAATTTTGTTTTCGTTTAATTGCTCGTACTTTGTTCCCGTTACAAATCAAACACCTTTTTACAGTTTTTCTAGCTTTAGGATTCTAGTTACTTAGAGTTTTAGTTTTACTAGAACTCTATTTAATTAGTGTTTTATTTTCATTAGAACTCTATTTAGATTAAAAAGTTAGTTATTTAGAACCACTGCAATTCCTTGAGAGACCGACCTTGAAAGTTGCTTATCACTTTTCTACGAGTGATTCGTACACTTGCGAGTACTAAATTTAACATATCATAATCCATTTAAACAATAAATTGAATTTGTTATTTAGTCATTTAGGGCTCCATTGATATTATTAAGGTTGATGCGATGTATAATAAAATAAGAATGGCCAATAAGAATATGTCATATGTATAAATGTAAATATATTTAATTTTTTACAGTTGGATCGAATGATATATGGTGGAATCTGTCATCCGATCCAAACTTAAAGGATTGAAAAAAATTCAATCTGATTCGATCTGATCCGATCATTGAATTGAAACTATTCAAAATTAACAAATCGGATTAGATTAATCGGATTGATCGAATTATTGAATTTTTTGTACATCCTTAATTAAATCCTTGGCAATAAACAATACAGGTGTATGGATGACGTTCAACGCTTGAATAACAACATCACCTTTTACCTCAAATAAATATAATACTTATTATGTCACCCTGGTTTTCAGTAAGAGAATAATTTATCTTCATACACGTGATTCATGTTAGTTATATCACTGTTATTGTATTAAGATAGTTATATCAGTATTATTGTAGACATGAATTTATTTTATTGTTTTCATATAAAAATAGGCAAGTTTTGGATGTTGAAGTGTATAATTGAACCCAATTATATACTTGGAGTTTATGGTTCCTTGTAGGGGTGGGCATGGGTCCGATAGGTCTTCTATTAAGTCATTTTATAAGCCGACCTTATCTTGGCGGTTTTAAAAAATTCAAAACCTTAGCCGACCTATAACCCCTAAAAAACCAACCTTCAAGCCGACCTACAATGTCGGTTTGAGGGAGGTTGGTTTGGTGGTTTTGACCTATAATTTTACTTAAAAATTATTATCATAATAAAAAATGCAATAAAAAATACAAACAATATTTTACCCATACAAAAACGCTTTTTAAGATTAAAGCATATAGATGTGTTACTATCAGTTATAAGAACTACTATCCTTGCATATATATAATGCTTGATAAATTTAAAGCTATCAATATGTGTCATATGGAAATAATATCTCATTATTGACACTTCATGTTTGATGCTCCATTACTCACCCTCCTAAATTTAAAATCATAATTCCACACGCTAAATATTTGTTTAGGACTTTTACATTGTATATTTGTATAATATTAATTAATACTTCATTTTATTTATTTTTTTATAACATTTATTATATAATATTTAAAAAATATATTAATATATAAAAGTGTAGGTCGGTTCGATTTTGTCGGTTTTTATTTTTGATGGACCTACAAGACAAAGTCAGTTTTGTAATATTTTGGAGCTACCGGACTAACCAACCTCAAAAAAAAAAAAAATAGGCACGAGTTAGACCTAGACTAAGGTTGATTGGTCGGTTTTTGAAAAAAAAATGTCCACCCCTAGTTCCTTGGATTACATTCGTGATAATAGTAATAATCCTATAATTTGAAGAGATATAAAATGAGAGATTTCATCCTATCCAGAAGATTAGGTATGATGCAGCCCATTAAAGAAAATATTAAATTATTATATTTCTTAATTTTTTAGTTATTGTTATTGTTTAATTTTTTTCTTTTGCTATTTTTATTTCTTTGATGCTTAAGTTTATAATTTGAGAATCAATATTAAAATATTTTAGATTTTACTTGTATTTAGAGAGCAAGTAACTATAGTATTACTTGTAATGCAAACTATATTAGGAAAAACGATATTTATGCTAGGCCTCTAAGATTTTCTATCCCATAAATATGTAAGCTTGTAACCAAGTAAAAAAAAAAAAAAAAAGAACAATAATTGAATTTTAATTAAGTTTTTTTAGAATTGTTTCCCGAACTTTTGTTCCCAATTCTTTCGACATTTGTGCAAATTAACAAATGATTTGACGTCATGTAATTGAAAATAGTACAAGATTCAACGAGTTTAAAATAATCTTATTTCTAACATATTTTGTTATTTAACAAGTTCAAATATATAAGAATTTATCATTTTTTTAATTTTTATTTTCCCTTTATTTTCTCGCTTCCGCGTGTATCAAGGATTCAAGGTATCACGCATAATATTTGTTAGGGCATATATTCTTCAAAGTTACAATTGTTGATAAATGATATATTGTATATCACAGTGAATGCAGTATATCACAGTGAATAGGTGAATTGATAGTAATTTCAAATTTTAAAATCCTCTCCTCCCTCTTTAGGGTTTTTGAAAAAATTGAAGCTATGGCTGGTGGCAGGGTTTGACCATTGATCGTTGATTGTGTGCCATCTGGTTTTTGTTGTTCGATGCTTCCCGTGCAAAATGGGTGGTGGTTTGGTTCTTTCCTGTACATGGTGGTGGTGCTTTCTCGTTCATGATGGTGGTTGCCATGGTTTGGCTTCTTTCTCGTTCGTGTGCTCTATCTCCATCTATGAGTTCTTCTGTCTTCTGCTCCGTTTGTTAAGTGTGCTCTATCTGTGCAGTGTCATAGTGTTGTGTTCCTCTATATGGTTCAATGCTCTGTTATTGTTGTTTCAGGTTGGTGGTTACTGTTGTGCAGTGTCGTGGCTGTTGTTGGATGGAGTCCTCTGTTGCTGTGGTTTTGGTGGTTTTGTGATTCTCCACCCTGCCATCTGGTGACTTTTGTGGTGCCATCTGGAGTCCTTTGTTACTTTTGTGGTGTTCGTCGCCTATTTTTTGTGGTTTAATATTGTGTTTTTCTCCAGCTGAGATTTCTCCATTAAATCTGGGTGATTCATCAGGAGTTGTCTTCTAGCTTTTGGAGTACACTAAAGTACATTGCGCCCTTGTGCATTCCAGTGAGTACCTAGAAAATTTCTCATTTCGATTGAGAACATTTGTAAGATATGATCATTCCTCTCATGAAGGGTCTCAAAAGGCTTTTATAGTTAAAGTTTGGGTGTTTAATTCCGTTTGAAAATCACTTTTGTTTTTTTCTTTTTGTTTGGGATTTGTTATGCAATTTTGTATAGGTGTTTGTTGCATTTTAATAAGTAAAACTTGAAAAGTTAATAGTGTTTGTTTACTATGATAGTTAAAATGTTTTAGGTTATTTTCTTGTATCTTGTATTTTATTTTAACTTGAAATGAAATTCAATTTAAATTTTGGTGGAAAAAAGAAAAAGTTAAATTGATTGTAAAATTAAAACAATATCTATACATTGAAATACACACTTTGGAACTAATCCTTAAAATTTGGAGATTGAAATATGCTTATTCTTCTCCTTTTTTTCTTTTTTTCTTTTTTTATAACAGTGACTTAAAATTTTAAGTCTAACCAACTCTAAACTTGCTTTAAGTAGGTTAAGAACCGACTTTAATGATTACTTAATGAGTTATTGTAGTGTGGTTCTAAACTATGTGCAAAACTTCTCGAATGGTTTCTTCTAAATTAGTACCATGGAAAATATAAAGTTATTTACTGTACTATATATGTATCATTCAACGCAACTGCAAAAGGAAAAGTTATTAATCCACTGCTTTTGCACTACATGTATATTTAACACAAGTTTTGTTAGTGCTTATTAGATTAAATAAATTATCAATAGCTTACTAAAATAAGGAAAACTCAATATATATATATATTCACAATATAATTTTTTTTGTCAAAATATTCATAATATAGTTGAGTTAGCATTATTTTAAAATATGTTCAAGTTACTATTTATTTTATTTATTGTTCACTTTCACAATTTTCATTTTCACATAATCAACATATATTTGACTAAAAATTTCGCACACACTGTACGCACCTATTTATCTTTCCTTTTACATCAATATGTAAAATTTCAACACATCCAAATTTTAGATTAAAATTTTGTTTAACTCATCATCTTTTACTAAGTACAATAAAAAATTGGACTTTAAATCCTTTCCAAAAAGTGAAACCTTATTCTCAAAGTGAAAGGGATGAACAAAAGGCAAATCTAAGTAGTCTAGCTTTTGTTTAGAAAAAAAAAAAAAAAATTTATCAAAAATAACTCCCATAAAATTTATAATAAAAAAATTAACAACTCAATAATATTGAACATTCAATTTGAACGTGTAATATTAAACATTCAATATTAAACGGGTATAAATTGTCATCGTTCAATTACAATTGAATGGATGTTCAAAGAAAAATAATATATCAATCTTTTTTTAATTGTAAAATATAAGTTTGAACACAAATTGTGCTATTTTTGTTATCACAAGTTTTAAATTGTGTTATTTTTGTTGTTTTTTCAGAAAAGAAAAAATAGTCCAGATTTTGCAATATAGCATAATGAGGTTGGGATAACTATCTCGTTATGAACCATAAGTAAGCAGCCTCTACAATTTGTCATAATTTTATTGGACAGTAGAATGTGGGTTCGAAACTTGAAACTTGTATCTCAATATTGAACTTACACACAAATCTCATAATTCCTATAGCGGATAACAATCTCTTAGAGGTGAAGACTCACCCCATAGCAAATTAATCGTGATGGTATGAATATGTGACAATAGTCCTATTCATTAAATCGCAAGGACCTTTTTGACCAAAAAGAAAAAAAATACAATATTGTTATGTAAGTTTGTTAATTTGTTTCTAATCAACATTACTCTGCCAACAGGTCCCTTATTTGCATAAAAAATTTCATTAAACACATAAAATTATACACATATTTATATTTATATTAATTATAATATATCATATGGTAAAATAATTATATAATTAATGAAATTGTTCATTTTTTTTAAAAAAATTTTTGACATATGATACACTATAATAAACATGAATGTAAATGTAAGTTTAAATTTTTATGCATATCTCAAGGGTCGACCCATGCAATATCGTAGCTCTAGGTAATATTCATTATAAGGCCCTAATATTATGGGTGGATATTTTTTTTCAAAAACCAACCAACCAACAAATCCAAGTCTAGGTCTAAATCGAGCCTTTTTTTTTTTTAGAAATTGGTTGATATAGTAGGTCCAAAATATTACAAAATTAATCTTGTTGGTTCTGTTACGAATCCACTAAAAATAAAAATAGACAAAACTAAACAGACCTATACTTTTATATAATAATATTTTTAAAAAATATTATATAATATATGTTATAAAAAAAAATAAAGTAATAATTAATATTATACAAATATATAGTGTAAAAATCCTAAATAAATATACAGTATGTGAAATCATGATTTTGAATTTGGAAGGTTGAATATTGGAGCATCAAATATAAAAAAGTGTCAATAATGAGATATCATTACCATATGACATATATTAATAGATTTATACTTATCAGACATTGGATATGGGCAATGATAATAGTTCTTATAATCGATAGTACTACATCTGCATACTTTAACTTTAAAAAAAGTATTTGTAGGGTAAAATATTATTTGCGTTTTTTATTATATTTTTTATTATGATAATAATTTTTAAGTACAATTATAAATCTAAAATCGCTAAACCAACCTCCCTCAAACAAACATTGTAGGTTTGCTTGAATGTTGATTTTTTAGGGTCTATAAGTCGATTAAGGTTTTAGATTTTTTAAAACTGCAAAGATAATATTAGCTTATAAAATGATTTAATAGTCGACTTATTGGACCTACGCCCCACCCCTACCAAATACATTATATTTAAATTTTTATTCAAATTTTAAATTTTAAATAATTTTATTTATTAATTCATAATATAAATATTTAAACATTGAATATAAAAATACAACACACTGTACTAATTTTTATTTAAATTATTTTAAAATTTACTTTATTTATAAAATATTACATATTTGGATAATGTTTCATACTTTTTATAAGTACGACAAAGGAATTGTTTATTAAATCAATTAGTTATAAAAATTAAAAGATTAAAGATTATTTATAAAATTTATTTTATAAACACCATAAAATAGTTTTTTTTTTTCATAATTTATAGAGCTAAATAAAATTAAAAATTTAATTTAAATTGTAAAATTCTAAAAAACGGGCTTCATAATTTAACTCGTGCTATAGAAATTGTTGTCTTTACTATTTCAACTAATTATATATCTTTTGAATGTTAAATATTTTTTTTTTTTTTAAGATTTACTAATTTAAGCTCTTAAAACATATACGAGAAAATAATGTATTTATAAAATGAGTATCTATATTTATATACGAAATAATTATTGCACCCATTTTACTAAACTTAACGTATATATTTTTTATATTTTTTAACACCTAATATATTTATGATAAATACTTCATAAACGGAGGTATACACATGTACTACTTAGAATTGTATATACATGTATTACTTAGAATTGATCATAATTTTTATCCAATAAATTAAATTAGGCTTGATAATTATTTTTATGTTGTGCTTGCATGTCAAATTCTTGTCTTATTATGTTCTTATTTTTATTTTAGTTGACATAATTGTAAATATTTAGACAATTTTTTCAAATAAATTATTTATAATAGTAAAAATAATATGCTTGAATTTATTAATTAATTATTCATAAATTGAAATGCAATAATATTTTAGTTGTATAATAATCTTGTTTGTTGGCATGGGTGTGTCATATCACGATTATCACTAGGGGTGGCAATTTGTGCTATAGCTCGATTGACCGAATCGAACCCGAATCGAAAAACACGAATCGAACACGAATCGAATTAAATTTGGGCTTGTTTCGGCCCAGCTCGAATAACACGAACAAATTTGAGCTGGGTTAGGGCCAGCCCATTAGCCCGAACTAAAATAAAATTAAATTAAATTTTAAATAAAAAAATAAAAAATACTATATTAAAATTAAAATAATCTTTCATTTCTTTTAGTACTTCTCTTTTATGATATATTAGTTATTTTTTTCCCTTTTCTTTTGAAAAATAAGCTGATAATGAATAAATAGTTAAAATTTATTCATTTTGTCACAATATTATGCTACATTCTTTGATGTTAATGCATTTAGCATTTAAATCTACCTAACTCTTTAAACAAAAAAAATAATATTTATATTTAATTTAAATTAGTATTATGAAGTTTCAATTTTTAAATTAATACTTGTGTTATGCTATTCTTTTTTATACTTGTTCCTTGTCTTGAGACTTAGATATTATGTAATAGTCAAAATTTTGTTCTTGTGTATATAAAAAAAGTTATGTTATCGTGTAACATTTTAATTTCCTTTAACTGTTCAATTTTTAATAAGTATATTCATTTAATCTACTCATCTCTATTTATTTTGTTTAATAACTAGAATAAATTTTATTTGGATTTGATAACTCTTTATTCTAAATGTGAGTTTTTATGAGGGCATGACGACTTCTAACTTTTACATGAGTATGGTTTAATGTATTTACTCATTGTCAAATTAATTTAGTAATTGACTTTTTGCTTTAATAATTAATTTTTTATTATATTTATATATATATTTTTTATTGTTTTATGTAATTTTATTTGAGCTTTAATTATTAAACATATTTTTTAAATAAAAAAAGTCATATTAACTAAAATATATATATAATTAACAATTCGGGCTAGTTTGGACCAGTTTGAGCCAGCTCGTTTGTGTTTGGTTTGGGTTCGAGCTCACATTTGCCAGCTCGAATTAAATTTGAATTGAGCTAGGGTTGAACCAATTTGGGCTGGGTTAGTTTGGGCCAGCTCGAAATAGCCCAGCTCGCACGAATTGACACCCCTAAATTTATCACCCTACACTTAATGAAAAATGATAAAAATAAATAAATTTTATTTTTTGTTAAATTTTGATTAAAATAACTTACATTTAATCGAAAGTCCTAGAGAAAATTTTTAGATAAGCAAAATTTACTTATTTTAGATAGTTTGGATAATTTGATTCCCTTAAAAAATTAGAGTAAATGGAAAAATTACCATAAAATCTAAGTTGTATACAAAATTCTACTACATGGGCGTGATAAATTTGTTAATAAATTTTCTATTAGTATTACAAATGTATTATTTTTGGGACAAATTTACAAATAAATTTTTATTAATGTTATAAATTTATCATTAATTTTTTTATTAATTGTATATATTTATTATAAAAAATATAATGGTAATGATAAATTTGTATGTAGCATTGATAAGAAATTTGCCGTTAGGTTTGTTACATTATAAAACTAAATAATATATCTTTATAAATATTCTAAATTTTATGATATATTTGTTAATTTATTTTTTAAAAATTATTATATTTATAAATATTATGATTATTTTTTATTAAAAAAAAAAAACAAAAAACAAAAAAGTCCATACAGCCCGACCATGTTGACATGAATTGATAAAAATGTCAAAGAATTATTAAAATATTATGGATAATAGTGTAGATATTGCGCGTATTACGAGGATGTTCTAATCATGCAAATTACTTTTTATTTTTTAATATTTGATTCAAATTTCGCCGGATACATTTATATTCCAATTTATTATATAATATTAAATATTTAAAATGTATTTATATACAATTATATATATTTAATTATAAAAATAAACATACAGTATAAAAATAAAAAAAAATAATATAATTATGTAAAAATTTTCTACAATAAAACATTGTGAGCATAAACTGTATTGAACAAATAATTAAGTTTGTCTAAATTTTAAATTATAAAATTATATGTCTTAAATTTTTTTATCTCAAATTAAAAATAATTTTTTTTTATTTTTAAAAATATAATAAAAATATAAAAATAAATTAAATATTTATTTAAATAAATTTTATAATAAAAAAATTTTTTTTTAGTAAAATATATATAATTAATTTAATCTGATTATATCATAAAAAAAAATTTACATACAAATTAATTATAATACAATTCAATACAATTTAATCTAATACGATTTTATTTAATTTATCTAATATAGTACACCAAACATACTGTTAAGTAGCATATTCTTCGATTAAAGAATTATAAAAATTGTAATTTATAATTATTTAAAAGAAAAAACTCAATTTTCTTTTAGTATATTTCGGATTTGAAAGATAGCACTTTAAAATTATTTATTTATTAATTTTAGTAAAAAAAATATTAAATAACATAAATTTATATTTATATATGTATTTATATAAATTATAATATGATATATGATAAAAATTTTTAAAAATAAATAATTTTTTTTTATTATAAAATTATTTGATCATGGTGTTGATGTTTGAGTTAGATTAAAATACTCTCAATAAACTTAAAGTTATTATTTATTGTTCTTAGATATACATTTTATAAATTATATTACTTTATTTTTTTATTACTTATTATATATATATATAAAAATTTGCATTCATTAATTTAAAATATCAATTTATCACTTATTTCACTAAAAATGTATAATTTTTTGTAAACTCGTGAGACTTGTTCCCGTGCTTTGATGTGTGTCTGTTAAGCATGCATTAAAGGAGAAGTAAAGTAAAAGGAACTTTTCTCATTTGATTGAAAAGAAAAAACAAACATAATGATCCCCGAAATGACAGCATTATAAAAGTTACGCCGAAAAATAAAGGCATTATAACCGAAATAATCATGAAACAAAGCTTTATATATATATATATATATATATAATAAAAATAATTATTATCATAATTTAATATATATATTATTTTACATCATAAAATTTAATATATTTTTATTAATAAATAATTTTATATATTACTGGATTTTAGATCCTTATATTTTTACTTTGCATATCTTCCTATGTTAATTTACAACAAAATTAAATACAAATGGATGGCAATTAGAACAATTGTTTAATTCATTCACGTACGCGCTCAAAGTTTAATTCATATATGCTCAAAAGTTAATTGTAACTTTCCATTTTTGAATCTCTAATTCTGAACACCATATTTAGAGTACCAGTTTAAATTGATCACTTCTAGTTTTGATCGAGCACCTATTTTGAACTTTTTTTTTTTTCATTTTGAACGATATACTTACTTTGAAAACATGTTCAATTGTTGTCAAAAGTCCATGCTCAATGTTAAATAAATTGATTAAAAAAAAAAAAAGGATTAAAAAGTGTTGAGCGTGTAGCTAGTAGAAAAATAGTAAAAACAGTTGAGACCAAACACACCATAATTTTTGCAGTAAACTTTACAAGTTCCAGCAATAAAACAAAGCAGTAAAAATAATTGATTTTCTTCAAGCGATTTTGAAATCATCCAAAGCCATAAGTACCAAATTAAAGTTTTATAGCACAAAATTTGAAAACCAAATATATAAATTTAACTTACCCAAAAAAATAAATATTGATTATTGCTTTGCTTGTCTTTTACAGCATGAGTAGTTAATACAAACACTAGTATTAGCTCAGTTCTTCTTTCCTTTCCCTGTCCTCCTCCTGCAGCTTGTAGAGGTCTCACTCCCACCATCATGTCGGTGATTTCCGTCATTGAAAATCAACGGCATGTCGTTTGATTCCTCGGCATCATCTACAGTGGCTATACGGATGCAAGAACATCTCTCTAAAGAAGCAAAAAAGACAGTTGTGACACTATTAACAAGCCACATACCCACCCCATCAAGCTTGCTATACCCATGGCTTGAGGAGGGTCGAACTTTTGGTTCAGCCGAGCTTGATCGTAAATTGAAGAAGCTTGAGCAGCTGGTGGAGGTTGTGGCAGCCATGAATTGAAGATCCCAATTTATGTTTAGTAATTTATAGAAAGTTATGTTTAGTAATTTTTAGAAAGTTGGTTAAAAGCTTAAAGAAAGGACCACTATTTTATATTAATAGAATAAATTCATTTGTATAAGATGTGTTATTAATTAATGTGTAGCAAATAATATTATAATAAATGATTGTTATGTACTATCCACACCAGCATTATATTGAGACTATTTTTAACTATTAGATCATTCATATTAGAAGAGATTTGTGTTATCATTTTTGACATAGATTCCTTAAGTGCTCCTAGTCCAGATGATTTATTGGTAAAAAATGTTGGAACATAATTGGCATAAATTTCGTACGAAAAATACAAGATTATTTTAAAACGGGTAAGTTGCACTACTACAAATAAGATTTTATAGGACAGTCAATGACCGTCTTATAAAATCTCGTCTTAAAAGAATTGTAAAAATAGAACGACTACTGACCAGTTTATAAAATATTATTATAGAACGGTCATTAATCGTCTTAAAAGATTTTTATAGGACTGTCACTAACCGTCCTATCCATCCTATAAAGTTTTTTATTTTTTATTTTTATTGTTTCAAAATTCCAAAATATATATCCAAAGCATAAAATAACATTTATAAGTAAACACATACATCCATAATAAAGTATCATCATTCAAAAGTATACACATACATACATAATGCACAATTATTATAGGACAGCCACATACTTAAGACCGTCCTATTTGTATCTCACTTTATATTAGATGATGTCCTATATTGTCCAAATTATAGTAGTGATAACAATAGACATAAAAATCCAAGCTTCATAAGGCTAGTTGTTGAGACTGACCTCTAGCTTTGATATTAATCTACCTAAACAAAATTATTCAAGGAAAAACACTCCGAGGCTACAAACTAGAAAACAAATAACGCACACCAATTATACCAAACTAAAACACATTCTAATTGCTGTAAAAAACTTACCAAAATACAAGACATCTAGCAATAATGTGAACAATGGCCTCGAGAAGCAATAGGTGGGGATCCTTGACATAAAGGTTGACAAAAATCAGAAAGTGAAAATGCCTTTTAACATGATTGCCTTCAAAATGTTGTAAGAGTTGCCCCGAGGTGGGGGTGGGGGATTTGATTAGAGCTCAACGTGCTCTAAGAGTCAAAAAGTAAATAAAAAGTCATTGTAGGACGATTGGGAGACATATGCTCTCCTATTCTATCACAAAATTAGTTTGGATTCATCCCAGGTCACAACATTGAGGATTAGCAAGGCGTAAATGTTTGATCACTTCGTCTATCTCGAGCATGTTTCTCCACTCCTTTCAAATTTATAAATGGTAGAAAGCGGTCCTAGACGGTCTCACAAAGTCCATCCGCAATTTCTTTTGATCAGAAAAAATAGATAGACTTAAATTGGTTTAGATTGTTTGGAGGAATTGTTATCGGTCTTTATAGGAGGGGGTCTTGGTTTATGTAATCTTGGTCTTTTAGATGAGGCTTTAGTAAGAAATTTTGCCTGGAAAATTATCACAGGGAATTCTAGCATAATAATCTACTTGCTTGGCTAGTATTTGGAAAGAGAGGATGTCCCTCAAAATTATTATGTTTGTTCTTCAGTTTGGCCAAGTTTGCAACATCACTACTCGACTCTTGTAGAAGAGTCTAGGTGGTTAGTTAGAAGGCACTCTTCAGTACTATTTTGGACCGATAATTGATTAGGCACCCAATTAATTGAAAAGTTGAGCAGCCCTCTTATGGATCCACCGTTTCAATTGCTAGTTGGCGACTATTTGCAAGTAGATGGATGCTATCTATCTTCGTCTTTCGAGGACTCCTACCCTAATGTTTCCTCAAATGTCTGCTTGGTTGTTGTCAGGAAAGGCATTGATAATACGATTTGGTCACATTTGATCATGGGTGGAGTCACAACAAGCGAGGCTTATGATTCACTATGAGTGATCAGGGAAAATAAGAGTTGGAGTAGGACAATCTGAGGCCCTTTCATAAGTCCCTCCCGATCCATATAATTTTGGCACTCTATCTAGCATAGGTTACCCACTAATTGCTAGTCAAAGAGGAGGGAACTTTATTTCCCCTCACAGTGCTCTCTATATGAGACAACTTATGAGATTATTTCTTATCTTTTTTTGAGTTATCAATTTGCAGGTGCACTCTGGATTTATTATACTCAATTTTTGGCAGTCAACCTTGTACGAATTCTTCCATCCTAGATTTATGGACAAATGCAATGTCATTGGACTTTAGATCACAACTCGACAATCTATGAAAAGCAGGCATAATCTCAATCATCTAGGTGATATAGACAGCTATAAATAATATTATATTCGAGGACATACATACTTCTATTAGATCTATAATTGTCACAGTTTGACGGTTCATCCATGAAGCAAGCTTATCACAATATGAGTCAATTTGAAACACAGTGAAGGACCTTAGGATCCTCCAAAGATTATGAGTACAAGGAATTTCACGACAAATTTCACGAATCATAGAGATAATTAGGCGACAATCATCTTTAGAATGAGTAAAAGTTAACACAGATGGTGTTGTTATTAATTCATTAGGTATAGCAGGTTATGCAAGATTTTTGGATGTTAGGTTTTTTTTTTCAAAGGTTGTTTATATATTTCACTTAGAATTGCATATGCTTTTAAGGCAGAGCTTAAAATTGCATATGCTTTTAAGGCAGAGCTTATAGCTTCTCTTCCTTCTCTTCTCCTCTTCTTAGATATTTTCACTTAGAATTGCATATGCTTTTAAGGTAGAGCTTGTAGCTTCTCTTCTCTTCCCTCTCTTCTCCTCTTCTTTTTATCTCCTTTTTTTTCTAGAATGGTCGGATGGCCAAAATGTTACACAGGATGGCTTAAATATAGCCCCACACATGTAAGCCATTTTTTAATTCCAAGCCCATTAGGCCCATTAGTGTTAGTAAAGCCCATTAAGCTCATTAGTGATGGTAAGACTCATTAGTGATACTAAGGTCCATTAAGTCCATTAGACTAAGTACTTACATTAGCATTATTAAATCTAAAAGTAAGACTTCTTAGTTTCTTAGAACTAGTTTTAAATATTACCACATTTACTTATAATTGCAAGATAAATGCCTATGTGTATATGTATATGTATATGTATATATATATATATATAATAGAAACCCAAATGAAATAATTCTTCCTCAGCATTTAAAATAAGATTTCCCAAAATAATATTAGAAATTGGGATAGTAGCTGTTTAGTTTTATAACACAATTATATATTAGCCTCTTATTTTGTCCAAAAAATAATGCAAAACACATAAGAAGTCTTCAAACTATTGAGCTATAAATGAATTCCAGCAAATATTGTGAGTGACAATAATGTTGACTTTATGATTGCTTTATTACTTTTTAGGTTAATATTTTAAGATTAAATATTATGCTTATTTAGTTCATTAAATTTGCTAAAAAAAATCTTTAGTACTCTCACTTAAAAACGTTATACACTAAAAAGAAAAAGCCAACATGATTACAAATACAAAATAATTAACCATCAATTATAAACAAAAAACTGGTCTTGTGCTCGTAATAATTATTGTTGTGAGTCAAACATTTCTTACTCGGTTTCATCGATATATGTCGTACTACCAAAAGTTGCAATCCAAGAATATATATATATATTTTTTTTATCAAATAATATTTTATGTAATTTAAACATTTAGTTTAATGATTATTTAAAATTTTTGTTAGTTTGTATATTTCAATTGATTTTTCAATCAAATGAAATCAAGTGGGTAATTTTATTTTTATTAAATATAAAAAAAAAAGGTATGAATATGTATATAGTTTTATTTTTAATTCAATTTCAAGCATTAACTATATATTTTTTAATAAGATGATAGACATATGTTTAACACATTTTTATAAATGCTCTAAACATATATATTTTTATAATGGAATAAACGATATATGTTTTTTATAGGTGTTTATAGGTGTATTTAAAAATAAAATCAGTTGAATATAACTTATATACAAAATAGAAAGAAAAATAAAATGTAAACTGCATGCTAAATTTTGCATTGTTTTGACCATTCATGCATCCAAATAAAACAAGAGTAAAAATATTATTTTTAGCGATCTATCATGTAGTGGGGTTTATTGAACGTTCTTGATAAGTATAGAATTTGAGTTTCCTTCATTTTCTCATAATACTAATACACTAAACATTCTGTTTTATTAAATTATTTTGCTTATTATTATTTTTAAAAATAATAATAATTACATACTGAACACACACATTACTTATCCATTGACAACTTCGAACCTTATATAAATAAATTCAAGAAAAATAAATAATGTTGTATTACTCCTTGATCGATATATAATGATGAAAAAATTTGTACTATTTACTAAAAATATGACAGAAAATTAAAAATAATAATAAAGCAGGTTAATGCTTTTCAGCGAAAAGCAAAAAGAAGCACAAAGCGTGCAAGTTCTCAACGAAAAGTTAATGGGTGCATCATCATATCTTACCATGCAAGACATTATAGAATGTATTGACCTTAGAATTTAAAATGAGAAGAAGAAGAAGACAAAAAAAAAAAAAAAAAAGCAAGCAAGCTTTTAAAGATAAAAATAAATAGAGAAGTACTTTTCATTTTTGAATATCCTCTTCTACGTTAGTAATTTTTTAATCTTTAGTTAATTTATACTCAAAATTATAATTGGGGTCTTAAAGGACCTCCAATGGCCTTGGCCCCCCTCAATATAAGAAATGTTTTTTTTTCCTTCTATTTTTTAACTAATAATATCAGAAATGTCAAAATATATATATAAATCTTAGTTTTAAGTAAGATATATTTATGTCAAAGCTAAAATAATATTGGATAATTACCAAAAATAACAACCTTAAAATTTATAGTAATAAAACTAATACTTCAATAATATTGAACGTTCAATATTCAATTTGAACATAAAATATTGAACGTTCAATATTAAACGAGTCTAAATTATCGTCGTTCAATTCTAATTGGATGAATGTTCAAAGAAAAATGACATATTAGTCATTTTTTTAATTGTGAAAATATAAATTTGAACACAAGAGATGCTAGTTTTGTTATTAGAAGTTTTGAAGGGTGCTAGTTTTGTTATCCTCCCAATAATATTTTGATTCTTTAATACAATTTTTTCTCTCATTTTTCACTTATTTATGGATATGTTGTAATCCTTAAAAATTTTATTTATTTTTAATTTAATTTTGCCAATGCTATAAATTATAATGGATAAGCTATTAACCTCTCTTTTTTTTGGTTTAGCTCTAAAAGCTTTTCGTTTATTTTTCTTTAATGATATTTAATTTTATTTTATTCAATAATTATTTAAAATCTTTAAATATATAAGTAAAATTGATGCTTTTGTAAAATAAAATACAAAAAACATTTAAATGTAAATTTAGTATAATTCATAAATAAGTAGATATTGAAATAATAAATATGTCATTTTTCATTAGCATATTTATAATAATAAAAATTAGTTTTTATTAACACCAAAATTTTACCATTTAATACTATGTATTACAATTATATGATTTATTTGGCCCCTCTAAGCTAAGCTTTGGCTCCATTCTTGCTCCAAATTGAATACATGTTCAAAAATGAAATCTATTTAAATACATGTTCAAAACTAATCTATAGTCTTAAACAATTCTTAGCAATATAACCTAATTTGTTAGTATTGTAGTCGCCGCCTGTCATCGGAGTTATTGGAACTCCGATAATTATTATGCTTTTGAAAATATGTACAAATATAAAATTATTGATTACCTTAGAATATTATTGTCACAGGGTAGGGAAAGGTGGAGATAAACTTGTAATTTCAATATGATATCATTTTAAAAAGAGAGGGAGAGAGAGGATAATATTATACATGTAACAGGCCAACAACCTCCCCAGAATATTGTTGATTACCCTGTTTTAAAACTAATAAACAAACAAATTAATTATATTATGCAATTAATGGATCGAAAACACTCGAAGAAAAAAGAAAGAATGATAATGCAATGGAAAGAGCAGAGCAAAATAAAATTACTTTCATAATAATTAAAGAAAAGGAAAAGAATAGACAATTATGAGAGTAGGAGGTGCAAGCATGTATCTCATAATATGTTTTAGAGATGTAGGGAGGAGTGATATGGGTTCACTGATTGAATCCCTTTTTTGATTTGGCCGATCCTCTATTTATTCTTATTTTTATATATTAAATTGAAGTTATATGTTTCTAATTTAATAATTAAATATTAATTTTTATCAATAATTTTAAATTTATCATATATATTGAATATAAAGGTAAATATTAAGATTTAAAAACAAATATAAAAAAACTAATAAAAGATCGTAATCCTTATCTTTTGAGTACTTTTTTTATTAAAAATGTAAATTATAATTATTTTTCTTAAGAGATATATTTTAACTTTTTTATATTATAAAATGGATATTTTAGATCAAATACTGATTGTTCTGTTAACTATCCGTAATATGCTGGTTAGAGAAAGGTAAATTCTATATATCATAATTTATGGTTTATTTTAAATTAACGTATTATAAAAAATTTATATTATCAATTATATTAATTAAAAAAAATTAATTATAATAAATATTTAATTAAAATATATCAAGTAATTTGTGTTTCATCACAATATGAGATAAAAATTATTTTCCTTAATAATATCAACAATTTTTTTTATTTGAAATGTCTCATCACCCTCGCTCTCCACCCTAATAATGCCTTAAAATTAGTCGGAATATGATGATTAAGAGATTAGATTTCTCTGCTGTCTCATTCAAAGTTTATAAAATAGAATTATATACCTTAAATTATTATACATATTAAATAATATATTTATTATAAATTTAATATAAAATTAAAAATGTGAAAAATAAAGTAATTATAAAATGACTTACTAATATAAATTAATTAAATTATATCATATTAAATAATATATGTATTATATTTTTTTTTATTTTATAAAAAGAGTTATTTAAGTTTATAAACCTCACAAAATGTGTTAGAAATCAATCACACAAGTATATTACATGATGTTTTAACCCTTTTTTTTTTAAAAGGCATCACTAGTATTTAAGAGATAAGACTACTGTCACATACTTATAGTTCATCGGATATGGGGTGAGCCTCTATCACAAAGAGGTTGTGTATCCACAACAGGAAGTACGAGACCTATGTGTAGGCTTGACATTAGAATGCATGTTTCAATCCTCAAACCCGTATTTCGTTATCCAACAATATTATAGACTCTACATAATCACCTAAATAAGTCTACCATCTCAACTGCCTACTTAAGTTTACATGATGTTGATAACTCTAATATTAGAGTTTTATAGCTTTTATTAATAAAAAATTGTTTGATTTTTTGAGATTAATTGCATATTGGGTGCATTTGAATTTTATTTATGCATTATTAGAATGAGTGAACTCTTTGAAAATAAATATGAATTTATCTTGTAATTCATTAAAAATAATTATATTTTGAAGTTTACAAATAAAAATTTCATACGTTACCTTTATTACAACAAAACGAGCCCGAAAAATTAGTAGTGAGAAATTAAAGAATTAAAACAAAGGATAGCTGAATGTGAGTCATCAAAAAGACAAAAAGGGACAATTTAAGGGTGCACTATTCGAAGAGCAAATTGGGACTTTAGCACATGAATTACACCTCACAATGAAATCTAGAATCATGGTATAAATAGCACATTTATTTTCTGCACAAGAAGAGTCAGCGAGATAGCAAGTACAGAAGCAGAGAAAGGAGGTTGATATTGCGAATATTAGATTTGCCTAGGGATTCCAACATTTCTTTTGGTCCTTCTTCTGGTAGAAAACAAAAGGAAAGCCAGGAAGGATTCATTTCAATCGAAGATAGCAAGACATTAGTTTTGGGGCTTCACATTTTGCATAAACATTGTGGAGAAGAAGCTCTTGTGGAGTTTTTCCTTTTCCTTAACTTTTTTATATTTTAATTATTTATAATTTCAAATTTGAACATGAATTGTGTTATTTTTGAATTTACTTTTAATATCATGAACATGAGGAGTTAAATATCATTAGCTGGAATTGTAATGAAACACATAATGTAATCTCCATTTTTATTATAAAAAGTCTATAGTGTGCTTTAGTGAAATTATAAGAATTATTCAAGCTTATTTTAATGTTTGATTGGTATGAATTGTTTGATCATCAATTAATAGAATAATAAATTGATATTAATGCTAAAAATGTTAGTTAAAGTCCATGTTGTTTTACTTTTTTTTTTCTTTTCTAAAAAAGGGGTTTTAAAGTCTTTTTTTTTTATTAATAAAGAGAAAATACATACTCACACATTCGAGTGGGATTCAAATTTGAGTTCTTTGTTGGGAAAATCAGAAATCTTACCACCTGAACCACAAAAAAATTTTAAAATGTATAAATTTGTAAGTTCGTGCTGTTTTACTTGTTAAACCTCACTTTTACTTATTTTAGTCTTGTCATTTGATTGCTCATTTATTTTCTTTTATTAAGTTCTTTTTATTTTATTACTCAAAACATTTAATAATAATTTTACTTTATTAATTTTTATATTATTTTTTAATAATTTAATTTTTATAAAAATAAATTTTATTTATTATTATATTACTTATTTGCAAGACATATGTTTTTATGTACTTTTTAAGCAATAATGTTTTAACTGAACCCGAAACAAATGCACATTGTATGTAGGTTAGCTCTTCTTTTTTTCTTTTTGTCCCTACAATTGGTTTCTCAAATTCGATTCCAAATTGATGCCACACGTAATTTCTGTAAGCCTAATGAACATTTAACATCAGCAACGTTTGGACGCAAGTTACTTTTTTGGATCACAAAATAAAGTTTGTACAACGGAAACTGCAAGATGAAATATTGGGTGGTAAGCCAACGGTTATATAATCCAGTCATATATAATATTTTAATATAAATTATAGGTTTTAATTTTAAGACTTGAAAATATAAATAAAAATTATTGGGTGGTAAATTATTTTTATCGATCTATGTCAATAAATGAAAAATAAAATGGTACAATCAGATAATTTTTTATTAAATAATTTATATTAATTAATTATATATTTAAATTATTATTTAATAATTTAAATAATAATTAATATAAATTATTTATTAAAATATTATCCATTAAAAATTCTCATAATTATAAAAAATACGAGTAAATTCACACCTGATCTAAAAATTCTCATAATTATAAAAAATACGAGTAAATTCTCACCTGATCTAAAAATTCTCAAACTCTATCTGATCTAAATCTTCTCTCAAAAACTGATCCAACTCACGATGTCATTTTTTCTAACATGGTTGTGAATAAAATTCGGCCCCAAGCATTCAGAGCTTTCATTCTTTCTCTCAAATGTACAATGTTAAGATCTAGAAGAGCATTCTCTGGCATTACCACCACCTGCAATAATTAGGGAAAACCAGAGAAGCAAATGAAGTGGTCTGTAAAAGTATTAGACAAACATAAATGGGCTGGGCAAGCGAAAAGCCATACTCAATCAACTTGGGTAATGAAGGAATGGTGCCAATTATGTCCTTTTTTGTAAATTAATACAAAATATCTTTTTCTTAAAACAAAACATGTGCTGGTTCTGTTATGTTTTAAAAGGAACAGCGAAAATTGGACTGAAATATTTACGAGGTGGTGTGTAGATCTCATCCTACTAGAATGACCTGTTCGGGATGGAGAAGCTGCTTTGGGTGGTCCAAAAAATCCTTGGTTTGG
Source organism: Elaeagnus macrophylla (assembly GCA_029378325.1). Classification (NCBI taxonomy): domain Eukaryota; kingdom Viridiplantae; phylum Streptophyta; class Magnoliopsida; order Rosales; family Elaeagnaceae; genus Elaeagnus; species Elaeagnus macrophylla. The sequence continues at coordinate 5,974,918 of CM055653.1, forward strand.
TGGAGAGGTGGCTGCTGGTAAGGTTGGATATGTGATGTAAGACAGTAAGAGAGTTAAATTACATTTGTTAACCAAATTAGTAGTTCAAATTAAAAATAAAATTATAAAATTAACAAAAATAATACTCATAAAATTTATAATAATAAAACTAACACCTTAATTTCAAGGGAAGAAGCGGCAATGGAATATCTATCCTTATCCACTTCCTACTTTAAACTACTAAACTATATTCCACACTACTCATTTTTTATTTTGTTGCCTTCGTCTCAAACCAAAAACTTATTCGCTGAAATTTATTGTATAAAAAATTGACAACCCTAATAGCAAGGGTGGAACATTACGTGCACTACAAAGACCAACCTAGAATTTATTTTTTTAAGTATTGTCTTCATCTCAAACCAAAAAATTATTAGCTAAAATTTATTGTATAAAAAATTGACAACCCTAATAGCAAGGGTGGAACATTACATGCACTTCAAAGACCAACCTAGAATTTATTTTTTTGAGTATGAACATAAGAATTCTTTACATGAATAGATTCTTTTTATACATTTTTGATCAAATTTTTTAAATTAGCAAAAATTTATCATACAAATCATATCTTTATACATTATGACACAACATAAAGACCAAAATACCCTTATTACATAACGTCAATAAAATGATAACAAAATTAGAGCCAACAAGATCTTTGACAGCCACAACTAGCAACCATTGTCGGCGACCCATTGGAGTCTTGTAATCGTCGTCGAAAATAAGACCTTACATATTTTCAAGAAATATATGTAATGCTTTACGTATGTTACAGATGTAAGACTTTACATATTTTTAGTTCAAATGTAAGGTCTTATATTCATTGACCCCAGTGACCTTGGCAGAGTTCCAACTGATATCAGATGTAATGCCTTACATATTTTTGGGAAATATATGTAAGGTATATGCATCGAATGTATGAACTTACATATTTTGGATGGATAAGGGCCAATATCCGATGCCTCTGATGGTGGTAACCAAAACTCTGGTAGCGATAGTTGCCAATAATATTGTTGAATCTAGTCTTTTTATCAAGTGATGTAGTAAATGTGTTTTAATCTTTATATTATATATTAAGTATGAGCTATAAGTTTTAGATTAAGTTTTTGTTAGTTTGAGAAAATATATATTAAGAAAAAGAAGCAAATATTTGGCCGTTTAAGCCATGATCTCATAAGCACATTCGCTTTATATATTTAGCCCAATTTAAAATTCTTTTTGAAATAAAACTTTAGTCCAAGTAATTAATACCCTTCTCTCTTTATTCAACTTGTTTAAAAAATAATCTCACTCACCTTCTATCCTCTACCCCCTTCCTCGGACTTTTGTTTATTTTGGATAAATGATACAAATATTTTTTTGATAAATAATACATATATATTTTTTTTTGGATAAATTACACACTTTTTTTTTTTTTCTGAAGTGGTACATATGATATCACATTTTTTTTATTATTCAACATATAATTTTTCCTTGATATGACATATATGTCTTTTTTTTGGAACAACTTTCACTTTTCATTAAGTATAAATAGTTGAATTATACAAAAAAAAAATACATATGTTTAATTATAAAAAAATAAAATAAAATATGTTTAATTATAAAAAAAATATATGTTTAATTAAACATTAAAAAAGTATATCATTATATATCAAAAAATAAAAGAAAAGGATTTAAGTTAACTCAAATAAAGGAAAAAAAAAAAAAGGTGCAGAAAGGGGGGGAAAAAGAAGGAAAAAGGTTGGAAAAAAATGGAAAATGTGCAAAAAGAGAGACAACAACAACAACAAAACGCACTGTGTGTTTGGGGGGAAGAGAGGGAGAGTTATTAATAAAACTCCGTTATAGGAGGAGTTATTAATAAAATTCGATTACAATGATCAGATATAATTATTACTAATCAATATGATATCTTAATAAAACTCGGTTATAGGAAAGTTATTAATAAAACTCGGTTACAATGATCAAATATAATTATTTTTAATTAATATAATATATTAATTGATTTCAAAAATTAGTTTGACTAATTTAATATCTTTAACTTTTTTTAATTCGGTCAATTTAGTACTGCGATTTTGTCATTAGAAAATATTTCAGTTTTTATTTTGATACTAAATAATATTAATTTTTAATAAAAAAAATTTAAATACTTAAATTTAAATTATTGATTTTTTATGGTTAAGTTTCATTAATTTTTTAATTAATTATAAATTTTAAAATATTAGTATTAATCTATTATTTTTAAAAGGGTATTTTTGTCTTTTCATATTATTTTTTTATTAACTTTTTTTGATCAATAATTTTTTGAAAAATAATAAAAATAGCACCCTTCAAAATTTATAATAATAAAAATAGCACATCTTATATTTAAATTATATATTTTTATAATAAAAAAATAATTTTTACATAATTTTTCTTTGAACGCACGCTCAATTAAAATATGTTCAAATTAAATTGCAACAATTTAGATCCATTTAATGTTAAAAGATTAATGTTACGTGTTTAATATTAAACATTCAATGTTATTGGGTACTAGTTTTGTTATTATAAGTTTTAGGGGTGTTATTTTTGGTTATTTTCCTAATTTTTTTATTTATGTTAAAAAGTTATTTAGGTTAAAATTTATTTTTTATAATTTAAGTTGACTACTTTGAAACTTATATTTTATAAAGATTGACACACAACTCATTTTAGTTTTTAAATTATGAAAATTTGTATTTTTTGTTATTTAAGATTGCTACTCTAATTGATGTATTGTACATCTTTATGTTTAATAGGTTAAGGAGGTATTTGTTTGTTTATCAAGCATTTTGGTTTGGTACAAAAAAATTACAATAGTTTTAGACATATAAGAAAAAAAAATCTTGATATGAATAGCTTAAGACATGTCCTCAAATAATTTAAACAATTAAAATAATATAGTTTGTAAAGAAAAAAAAAAGTTATCTTTTTTAATATAAGAAACACAAAAACAATTTGTTTAAAAATATAAATAACTTAAGACATTTCATAAAATAATTTAAACAATTAAAATTAGTTTATTTGTAAAAAAAAAAGTCAATAAAAATTGTTAAATATGAAAAGATAAAAATAGCCTTTTAAAAATAGTAAATTAATATTAATATTTCAAAATTTGTAGTTAAATAAAAAAATTGTATAATTTAACCAAAAAAAAAAAAAATATGAGTGATTAAAAGTTAAGTATTTAAAAAATTTTAGTTAAAAATTAAAATTATTTGAATTACCGAATTAAAAGTTAAGGTACTTTTGTTGGGGTCCTAAACTAAAAGTTAGGGTACTCTAAAAGTAACAAATCCTAATTTAATACCTTTAAAATATTTGGATAGGTTAAATTGAAAAATGCAAGGATGTCGAATCGAACAAATTTAAAAAAATTGGTACAAAGTATTCAAATTGAAAAGGTTAGTGCATCAAATTGATCAAGACCAATAAATTCTCAATTTTTTGACCAAAAATAAAATTGAGAATATCACCTTTTTTAGGTCCCAAATAGAGGTCATTTTTGAGAGACTAAATCAGTCCAATTGCTAAAATTGAGATACCAAATACGTCATTTACTAAAAACTTATTGTTAAATACATGTTAATAAAAAGCTCATAAAAGATTAAATACAAAATATAAATGTTTTTACATTTTTTTTTTTTTGGATATAAGGCTTGGACCCATAATTTTTAATGTGATCATACGAAAATCTCTTCCGATTCAGGTGGTAAGATTCTCAATTCTCCCACAAAGAACCTAAGTTCGAATCTCACTCAAGTATGTGAGTGTATTTTCTCTTATTAATAAAAAAAAAAAAGAGACTTCAGTGCATTTATAAAAAAAAAAAAAAAAAAGCTCATAGAAGATTAAAAAGGATAGCATGTCAATAATTCACCAAAATGTCCAAAAAAAAAAAAAAAAAGAAAGAAAATAATTATATTTTTCGTCTGTTGTTTAGCATCAACAAAAAGATATGGCCTTACTTTTGTGGGTTATAAACAATGCAGCTCCACGACTTAAGTTATTTTCAATTCATTTTTTTTCACTATCACTAACATATTAGATTGTATAATTGACGATGTTAAAAGAGAATTTACATAAATTATAATTCAATTTTTCATAATGAGTTAATTTTATACTACTAGTTGACAACATGAGTGTTGCATGTATCCAATTCACGGTATATTTTTTGTATTAATAATTTTAAATAATTATAATTATAATAGAATGTTGGAAGAGATATAAGAAAATATGTAAGAAATATTATTTTCTGAAATAATAATGGAGACAATAAAAGATGAAAATTTTAGATATAAGGTTTGATGGAAATACGATATTTTTAATACAAATTTACCACCCATTCAATAATAATTTAAAGTGCAAATATAATTATAGTAATATGTCTCTAAGATACAATGGATCCAGAAGTTTTGTTACAATTTGTTGTATTTATAAATATTACAGAATGCCCAAACTTTACGATGAATGTAAGAATAGGACTTAAGAAATTAATTCTCATAAAGTTGGAATGTCTTTTTACGAATGAACTCTATTTAAAAGATATTAATTATATCCCTTTGCTAGTCATTTTCAATTTCAAGATACATGAATGATATTATTTTATTTATGCTTTAATTTCTAAGAATTGTATATCTTCCTAAATAAGTAAATAAATAGACATGTCCATTCAAAAAGCTTTCACTCTTAAATTACAACCTTTTTTAAAAAAAATAGACACGTCCATTCAATAAAACACATTTTTTATTCTTAAATTACAATTAGTTTTTAAGAGACATAAAACATCATTTCAAATGTGTCTTTTAATTTTAAGAGACAATTCTTTTTAAATGGTTTATTTTGAAAAAACATATTTCAAATCAATGCCATAACACTTAATAAATAATCATATTTGATTTTATAATAATGATAATAATAATAATAAAGAAAATATATATTTATTTTAAAAAAAATATATATATAAATATATGTATATTTTTTTAACATAGAATTCATACATAAATGTATCATGAAAACTGTTGTTTGAAGTAAATTAACAAATAGCAACATTGATTCATGACCGGCACAATCAACGTTTCTTCTTTTGATCAAAACCGGCACAATCAATGTTGAGTCATCAAAATGCCATATTTATTAGGATATTTCTACAAAAATAAATACAACAGTTTTCGTTTTTAATTCCTAGTATATTAACTTCTATTTTTGACGTTTTAATAAATTTATATTTAAAATTGAATATATATTTATCAATAAAATTTATCTGAATGCATATTTACGAGTAATATAAATATACGTAATATAAAATTTTCTTACATGCATAACTTAATTTGTACAGGAACTCCGGTAATCATCCATTATTAAAATTGCTGGAGGTCTAATAATTTTTGTGATTTTAAATACATGTAATAAAAAAATATTTTTAAACATATTTTTAAAAATAATGAAAATGTAAAAAATGAAAAAATTACTTAAAAGAGTCAATATTCTCAAATAAATACTATGCATTTATTAAATAATATCCCAAGATAATATGGGATCAAATCTGTACAATGTTCCCATATCAGTTATAATTTAAATTGTAACTGCTTCACCACTCTATTTAAAATTTATAAAAATAATTAATGATAAATTTTAACGAATCCTGATTTATCTTCTGCATTTCGGTTTTTATTTTATTTTATTTAAAGAAAACGTGTTTTTCGTGATTGTGTCATTAAAATCAAATCAATGCACGATCAATATTATTATGTTTTTTCAGTTTCGTTTAATTTTTAATTGTCTTCGTATACACAATTATGTTAATCATGTTATAAAATACATCATGCTAAATAACATTCTTCTAGAATAAATAAAATATTAAAAAAGTTCATATCCTTTCTTTTATATGGAAAAGAAAGATCCATTATTTCTCTATTTTTATCTTACTAAATTAATATTAAAAATTTATTAAAAATAATTCTCCTAATATTTATAATTAAAAAAAAATACTGTTTAATTTATCAACGTTCAATTTTAAACTTATTTAAATTACTATAATTGAAATATTATTTTTATTATTATAAATTTTAAATAATATTATTTTTATTATTTTTCCATTATTATTTGGAACAGTCACTAAACCCTTCTATAAATTCTCTCAATTAAGTTGAACCGTCCTATATTTCCAAACTCTTGCAACGATTCACTGTTCTAGATCTTCCATTTTCAAACAAGAAACAACAATAGAGATGGCCAAGCTTGTCTTTATCCTCTTGACACTATTTCTTCTCCAGAACTTTTCTTTAACCTATGCCTCTCGTCCAGTACTATACACCAACTCTCCTCTCATAACCCAAAATGTTGTAAGTCTTAAGCAATCTATCAATATCTTTTATTTAATTTCTAAATAAATTTTATTGTATTAATATATACTTGTAGTTAACATTTGTAAATGGGTTTTTTGCAGAATTTAGAAACAGAGAAAGAGAATGATGTTGATGATCAAAGTAGTTGTGAAGGATTAGCAGAAAAGGAAGGAGAGTGTCTAATGAGGAGGTCCCTGGAGGCTCATCTAGATTATATTTATACGCAGAACCACAACCCATGAATGACCTATATAATTGATATGTGGTGTGTGTCTTTCTTCCTAGTTATGTAGTCTTTATCAGCATAAGACCATAATATCATTTAATAAAGCATGCTACGCTGGGAATCTATACAATCACTTTCTAGCAATCAATAGTTCATATATAATAATGTCCTAAAGTCTATTAAAAGTGCTTTTTGAAAATACAAAGTGCTACCTATTTTGATCGCTTCAATCCATAGTATTATGACTTAAAAAAAAAACATTAAGGAGAGTTTTCTTGGACTGTAGTTGAAGGTTAACTCCAACTATTTGATCACGTGTTTTATACATAAAGCAGACAAAGTTGCATATAAAATGGTATATTGATATAAAATGTTAATCCACAATTAAACAAAGCCACACAAAGGATAACAAATGACAATTAACAACAAATGACATCAAAGGATAATGCAGAAAGAGATATCACTATTTACACTAGTATTTTACGTCTTTTGCTAAGGTCTCTTAAAGCAACCACTACTACCATCACAATTCACAACCACATATATAAACATTTGACATAAATAACCCTCAAATTTTAAATTTTTATATAACTTAATTATTCAATTAATTTCATTTTAATCCTAAACAAATATATATTTTTACATTATTAAAAGAAAAAAAATGCTTTTTCACATCGTAAAAAATACATATGCAGGGTTTAAAAATGAAACTACATGTACAATTAAACTATATATATAAAAAAAATAAAAATAATAAAGAACATCAATCAACAGCAGAAGTTTAACAATCTCAGGTCATATTTGGTTCAAGAAACTGTAATTGAAATTATATTATGTAATGAAATTAAAATGAACAGAAATAATATTAATATCATGTTTAAACAATAGAATTGGTTCAATTGAAAACAGAATTTTATTATGTCTAAAAAGAGAAAAAGTGAATAATAATATTTATTATGTTTTTGAAAAAATAAAATAAACGTAAATAGGTTGGAGAAATAAAATATTCCAAGGTATTCCATAAATCAACGGGCGAATGAAAAAAGTACTACACCAAATAGTGTAATTGATTCTTTCTTTTTCCTCCTAACATCAAACCAAATAAAGGAATATACAAATTTCAATTACATTAATTTCTCATTAACAAAACATGACCTTAATTGAAGTATTCAACCACATTACATCATGTTCTTTTCCAAATCTAATGACTGTACAATGTAAAACCCAGGAAGAATGTCAAACACGGCCATGACAATTTGTCATGATATGCAGGCGTTACCAAAGTGATTTTGTATAAAGAATGTGTCATCATCAAGAAATCAAAAATCAAAAATCCAAATTACTATTAGTTGGAAAAAAGTTACGCAACCAAGTTAAGAAATGAGATCATACCAATCATTTTATGCCACCTAAAGCTGGAAAATATTAATTCTAACCACCAAATATTTTACAGAAATAATGAATCAACAATAAACCTTTGACGATCTCCAATGACATAAAGAGGTACTTACTTTGCGTTGAAACAAGTAGCTGATCATCACTTTTGAGAAACAAATCTATGTCACCGTTCTGAGTTTTGAATGCAATGCAAACTGAAGCAAGCAAATATTGCTAGGCAACAAAGATATAATGACGCAGCCAATCTATTCATTTGGTCCTTAACCTATTTAAAATATTAAAATTGTCTCTGGCCTTCAATTAACACAATTTAGTCCATAATTTTTTTAAATTTAACATTTGTCCAAATTTTCAATTTTCACTGAATTGATTTGACGGTGTTATTCTTTGACCTATTAACTTTTTAATTTATCTGGTCCCTAATCTATTTCAAGATAGATAACTTGGTCCATAACCTAAGAAAAAAAATTATAATTTGGTCATTAATCTTTCAATAACATAATAATTAAGTATAATACCATTAAATTAGTTTAACAAAAATTGAGACATTGGACTAAATTTGTCACATTTAGAAACATTGGGAACTAAATTATGTGAATTAAAAGATTATAGACTAAATTGTAAGATCTTAAATAGATTATAGACAAATGTATAGATAGGCCTAATGATGTTATAGACCCAACAAATTACTGGATTTCATAAGAAAATCCCATAACAACCATGTTTTTCATAAGAAGGGAAGCAATGCTGCAAACATATAGCTTCAAGGAATCATCCAAAACTTCTGTGCATGCTATGATGGGTCAAAAGATTCAAATATGAAAGAAAAAAAAAAAAAACAAAACAAAACAGAAATCTTAGCTACCTCCAGCAATCGAATAAAGGAATCAATTCATCTGTCCCACCCGAGGTCTACCACTGCATGTACCACCAATCACATTGTGACAATGTCAGTGTATTTAGAAAGTTATAACCTCCTATTTTCACTTATCTTAAAAATTCTACCATTTTTCTCTTTAAATAACTAACATGTCACCAATTATTTAGCGGTATATGGAATGAATGAATTTTTGATTGTTGAATAAATACTGGTTTCAAATATTGCTCCCCAAACAATTAAAGTTGGTATCTTCAATCACAACTCGTTCCTAAAAGGCATTCTTTCCTTCAGAGATACTAATCAAATTTCCCATCCAGAAAAGAAAATATAACATATATATCATCCTTCATAAAATATTAAATTAAATAATAAAAAAAATAAAACCAGTAAATGTACCATATCAAATAAATAACAGTGCAAATGGTATAATGAGAGATTCTACCTAACATGTTAGCCAGTCCATGCTTCATTCCATACCAAAGAAGCTAACAAGATTGTTCCCTGTCGCCATATAAGTAAATAAACTCAAGAACTAATGCATACTACCCTAAAATCTAGATAAAAACTCACAAGCATCTCCAGTAACACCTTAGACTACTACTTTTACTTAAAACAATCACAAAAAAACGAACAGCTACAATAAAAACTTAGGTATATAAGATGTATATAATGTTATATGAAGCACATACAGCAATTTAAATAGCATGTTGTGTAGTATAATTTATGAACAAGCCATCATCCATGCTCAAGGCAAGCTCACATTTTCTCCAACAAAAGATCTTTCCAAAACTGAACTTACCTTCACTTCTTTAAGGATGTGTCAACGAGACAATCTTATCGACTAAAGAATGTTTAATAATAATGATGGAAGATAGTGATAGAGTGATAGCTATTCAAGGTTAAAAAAACGTCATAACAGAACTATTGCTTATAGTCAATGCTTTACAAAATATTTCAATCAGTAAAAGGCCTTCATTTCTAAAATATTTCAATTCTGAAAGGAATTAAGAAAGTTTTGTAAATAGTATACGACACCTTACAGAAGAGCATCAACTATATTAACAGAAGCCTCTTTCAAATCATCAGACTCATCAAAATCAAGCAGGCAATAGAACTCTAGCGCCATTTGAGAGATGCAGATACAAAGCAAGACATAAGGTAACAATAACAGAAGACTTAGCACCACAATACTGAACAACTTGCCTTCCCCTGTACACAGCCTCCTCATGAACCACATCGAAACTTGTTTTTAAACTATCGAACAGCTTCCAAAGCATGAAGGCCACAACAGATCGAATGGTCTCAAAGGTAACTCTGCCGGTCACATCAAGCACGAACTTTCTATTGCAAGGCACTGCCAATGTAGAGGAAACCCTGCTAATCCACTCGCTCTTCTGAATTTCAGACAACGAGCACCCCTCTTCAATCTTCTCGGGATATAATTTCTCATCTTTACTTCCACTTGGACCTTCACTATCATCAACAATACAACACTTTGAACTTGAATTCAAGGATGATCCCGAATTCGAACTTGTTAATACTTGATGAGATGTTTTAACAAGTGTTTCCACAGCTCCACTACAAACAGAAACCAACATATCCCTCACTTGTTCCTGATGCTTGGGATTGGTCAATCCAGTGAATATCTCATCACAAAAATTGATATCCATTGTTTTATCGAGATAAACTGCAACTGCAGTGCTCACAAATACCCTTATACATTCTCCCATGACTTCCTTACCCTTTTCACTGCAAACCACATTTACCCATTTGGGTCCATCTGATGATAAGTTAGACCCAAATTGAGTCTCATCTCTTTGGTCCATTGATTGCACATTAGAGTAAAAACCCATAACCAAATTTCTTGCAAAGCTTCCAACCATAACAGAAGCAAAACCAGACCCAGCACTAGAGAACATCTTCTCCAATACCCTATCAGAAAAGCTAAAATTCGCCAAACCACTCGCTAAATTATTACTATCACAGTTGGAAGACTTAAAACCCCTCAACATCCCAACAATCAAAGCCTCGCTTAACCTACAAACTGATTCGTTAAGCTCGTTCGAACTAGCAATTTTCGAAACTTGCTTCAAACTTTGGGGAATTTCGTCCGAATCGGAGCTTAGAAACGCCTTCAGGTCCCTAGACAAGATCCCAATTGTCTCGGCCGAATCGGACACCATTTCGGAAACAGAAATTAGGGCTCCTAAGACCTTCATCAACCTCCTCCTTTTCCTCACCACAGATGGCAAATTGCAAACCTTGTAAACCCCATATCCCGATACACCAAGAGCGGCAAGTGCCAAAATCCATCTTTTACGCCTGTCGTAAAAATTAAAGCTTTTTTTCACCAACCCATGCTCCATAATTTGTGAGGGCGAACACTCCTAAGGTATAGATGTGATAGATTACTGTCAAAAGAAATTGTGAGATTTATAAAACTTAGGGAATGATGATTTGGTGTTTAGGATCCAAGAAAATGAAATCTTGGGTAATAAAAATAAGGAATTGAATGCAATAAAGTTTCAGAGAATAATAAAGGGTTAAAAATCTACCTGCTGATTGAGACGAAGACGAAGACGAAGACGAAGACGAAGACGATTGGTATGTGGAAGTCAGAGGCAGAGGTCGGACTTTATTTTACAAAGTCGCAGGCTCCTCTGCATGGCTTAATTGCCTTCTGCACTTTGCTGACACGGTTTAACTTTAAGCCTCCCTCTTCTTTAAAATGCATAAAAATTATTAATGATAATAATTAAATAAAATAATTACTTAAAACTTTTTCAAAAAATACTCTTAGACTGGTAACTAGTGCATGACTTAGGATCATTTTACGTATCATCATTAATATCTTAAGAATTTTTAATAATAAAAATATGTTGTAATTGCCCTCGAGGTTTAATTCATCTTTAACAGTACCACCCTTTGTATAGTTAACAGTAGGCGTGTTTAGATCAAACTAAATAAATCGAAAAATCGAATGGTTATATGAATTAAATGATGTAGTTTGATTTTTATTTTTTTAAAATGTTTATCAAATAATCTGATTTAATTTTAATTTTTTTTAATCATCTAAATTAAATCGGACCGTTATATATTATATATAATAAATTTTATTTTTTAAAAATATATTTATTATTAAAAATTAAATATTACATTTAAATTTTTTTTTTAGTTCAGCTTTTTATCGTACAGTTTATAATTTTTAATTGTATACAATTTATGATAATTTTATATTTTATAAATTTTATCAACTTAATTGTTAATTTATGTAGAATATTATATGATTTATATTTGTAACATATCTAAAGTAATTTAGTTATAATTAATTTTTTTTTTCTTATTTTAATTTCAAATTTCAACGTGATTTATTGGAAAAAAATTAAAAGCATAAAAATTGTTTATCAAATAAGATCGAACCAGACTAGACCATCTGATATCAATAATTTTAGGGAAAACAACAAAAATAACACTCTTCAAAACTTGTAATAACAAAATTAGCACTCATTGTATTCAAACTTATATTTTTACAATTAAAAAATGACATATTAGTCATTTTTTTAACACACATTTAATTGGAATTAAACAACGATAATTTAGATCCGTTCAATATTTCACGTTCAATATTATTGGGGTGCTAGTTTTGTTATTATAAATTTTACGGGTGTTATTTTTGGTAATTTTTCATAATTTTATTAGATAAATGATACGATTCAATTTAATTTAATTTATATAAATAATCTAATTTAATTAATTATTCTATTAAAATTAGATTAGATCGAACATATTACTAGGGGTGGCAATTTGTACTATAGCTCGATTGACCGAATCGAACATGAATTGAAAATTACGAATCAAATTAAATTTGAGTTTGTTTTGGTCCAGTTCGAATAACACGAAAAAATTTGAGCTGGGTTAGGGCCAGTCCATTAGCCCGAAATTAAATTAAATTAAATTTTAAATAAAAAAGACTATATTAAAATGAAATAATCTTTCATTTCTTTTAGTACTTCTCTTTTATGATATATTAGTTATTTTTCTTCCCTTTTCTTTTGAAAAATAAGCTGATAATGAATAAATAGTTATAATTTATTCATTTTGTTACAATATTATGTTACATTATTTGATATTAATGCATTTAACGTTTAAATCTATCTAACTCTTTAAACAAAAAGATAATATTTATATTTATATTTAATTTAAATTAGTATTATGAAGTTTATATTTTTAAATTGGTACTTGTGTTATGCTATTCTCTTTTTCATTTGTTTATTATCTTGAGACTTATATATTATGTAATAGTCAATATTTTATCTTTGTGTATATAAAAAAAGTTATGTTCTCATGTAACATTTTAATTTACTTTAACTATTTATTTTTTAGTAAGTATATTTATTTAATATACTTATCTCTATTTATTTTGTTTAATAGCTATAAGAAATTTTATTTGGACTTGAGAACTCTTTCTTCTAAATGTGAGTTTTCATGAGGGCATGACGGCTTCTAACTTTTGCATGAGTGGTTTTTAATGCATTTATTCATTGTCTAATTAATTTAGTAATTGACTTTTTGTTTTAATAATTAATTTTTTCTTATATTTATATATATATATTTTATTATTTTATGTAATGTTATTTGAGCTTTTATTATTAAACATATTTTTTTAATAAAAAAAATTCATATTAACTAAAAAATATATATAATTAACAATTCGGGCTTGGCCAGCTCGTTTGTGTTTGATTTGGTTTGGTTTGAGCTCACGTTTGCTATCTCGAATTAAATTTAAATTGAGCTAGAATTGAACTAATTTAAACTAGATTAATTTAGACTAGTTCAAACTAGCCCAACTCGCACGAATTCACACCTCCTATATATTACTCTAGTTAAATTGTTAGCTAATTCATCAATTGGATTCAATTTTTTAAAACAAAAGCAAATGTGAGAAGTAAAGCAACGATTGGAAAACCTTTTGTATTTTTCTTATTTAATTCGCTGCGGTTGCTTTCTATTTCTTTTTTTCTTTTTTAGAATATTTCGTTGCTTTCATTTCTTTAAACAAAAGCTATTTTTTATTCAAATTTAAATTAAAAATTAAAATAAATAATTTTAGTAAAGTCACGGTTTTTCTTTATATTTAACAAAAAATAACTATATTTAATATAATTTTTTAGTTTAAAATAGAAAACAATTTTTTTTTTATCAAATAAGTACAATTTACTTTTAAGAAACTACAACAAAAAATAATACTTGTGTTTTTTTTTTTATATATATATTTTCAAAAGGCCAAGAAAACATAAAAACAAAATGGAAAGAAAGTTAACAAAAAATGACATTTGGAACAAGGATAGGGTTTCAAATGAGTCAAGTGAAACTTATGCTAATAATATTATTTTTCTTCGGAGATGATAACTTATTTGTGATACTTTATTTAAAATAAAGCACTAATTTTCCACAATAGGTTCTACTTAAAAAATTTCTTGTTTCTTATTAATATCTAGAAAAGAGAGATATTCATTTTATTCCTAATAGTTACTTTTTAAAATATAATTTTTCTTAGATAATATATTATAAATATTTAATTTAAAGAGGATATGTTAATTATAATATATCTAATAAATACAAATTATCTTGTTAATATTTACAAAAAAAAAAAATTTAAAATACGATCACACAATATCAATAAACTTTGTTGAATTTTTTACTATAAATAGATTAATAAGTTTTATTACTCACTATCCAATTTTCCCTTTTGTTTTTTTGTTATATAATAATTTTAGGGTGAGAACTAATTAATTAATTATTAGAATTATTTTATGTGAATTACCAAATTATTAATAATTTTAAATTATATCAAATAATTAATAAAATATATTAAGATAAAATTAATATAATTAGTATAATGACCAAATATTAAATAAATATGTCTTGTAGTTAGGTAAATAGCCAAAATATAATTTATAACATTAAATATTAAATAAATATTTTTCAATAATTATGGTTGTTTTTGGTGAACATTTTGGATAATTTCAAAAATCTTTTTCAGTCAAAACAAATATCATAGATTTTTTATTCCTAATTTTTCAATAATTTTGATATTATGTCAATTTGTGGGGACAGATGTGTAAATATCGGGTCATATTTGATCTGCTTTTTATGCTAATATCACATCTGTCTGATGTCGAACGTTATACTGCGCGTGTCTACACGTGCTACTCATGGAAGTGTGCTTAAACTGTTTAAAAAAAGAAAGAACTGTTAAACAAGGGAAAAGAAACTCATGTACGTGCGAGATACAAGAAAAAGCGAATAAAAATATTCAATATAGTCAATATTTACATTTAATAAAAAAAAAATTACATATATTAAAAAATAAATTTATATCTTACAAAAAATTTCATTTAATTAATTAAAATTATAACTAATTTATTTTACTTTCACGTAATTAAAAAATCATTTTCATTTTTGACTACTACCACTAAAAACTATTTATATATCATTTACAAAATATAGATCGAAGATACATTCATATAGTTAGGGCCTAATATAATCAAATTATAACGATTTTTTCTGTAACATATACAAAACAAAAATATTCTATCCGTATCATGTATAGAATCTTACGTTCATACATTTTAAAATGTTCTCTTGTATCATGCATAGTGTTATTTAAGATTGAAAAGAATTATTTCTCTTCATTCCATTGAAAAATAATACATACATACATATATATATATATATATACACACACACAAAGCTAGGATTCTATCTTAGGAAACTATTTAATTAGGATCTCTACACAAAGCTAGGATTCTATCTTAGGAAACTATTTAATTAGGATCTCTATAATTAAGCTAATTAGTTATATACACCTAATATATACCTAATTACTGTTAATATATATATATATATATATATATAACACTCTCCCTCAAGTTGGAGCATAGATATTAATCATGCTCAACTTGTTACAAAGATAATCAACATGAACCCCATTTAAAGCTTTCGTGAAGATATTTCCTAGTTGTTCTCCAGTCTTCACATATCCTGTAGAAATCAAACCTTGCTGAATTTTTTCGTAGACGAAATAAAAATCAATTTCAATGTATTTAGTTCGCTCATGAAACACAGGATTAGAAGCAATATGAAGAGCAGCTTGGTTATCACACCACAATTTTGCTGGTACTGAAGTTTTAAGACCTACTTCATTCAAGAGCTAATATATCCACATTATCTCACACACAAATTGTGCCATAGCCCTATATTCTGACTCTGCACTCGATCGTGACACAACATTCTGCTTATTACTCTTCTATGAGACCAAATTTCCTCCAACGAAAATACAATAGCCTAATATGGATCTTCTATCCACTTTGGAACCTGCCCAATCTGCATTTGAAAAACATTAAATATGAGTGTGCTTAAGATTTGCATACAAGATATCACGTCCAGGTGCTCCTTTCAAGTAACACAAAATTTGCTTTAACGCTGCCCAATGATGAACTATTGGGGATGACATAAATTGACTAACAACACTGACCGAATATGCAATATCTAGACGAGTCATAGTAAGGTAATTCAGCTTTCCAACCAACTTTTGATATCTCTCAGAATCTTTAAATAGTTCCCCATCTCCAGTAAGGTGGATGTTTGGAGTCATTGGAGCACTACAAGGCTTTGCTCCCAATTTTTCTGTCTCAGTTAATAAGTTAAGGACATATTTTCTCTGAGATAGAAAGATACATTTTTTACTCCTTGTGACTTCAACACCCAAGAAATACTTTAGCATCCCCAAATCCTTCATGTGAAACTGAGTATGTAGGAAAGACTTAAGAGATGAAATTTTTGTAGTATCACTTCCAGTAATAACAATGTCATCCACATACACAACTAAAAGAATGATACCAGCTTCTGATTGTTTGTAGAACATAGAATGGTCAGATTGCTTTTCATCATACCAAACATTTCTATAGCTTGACTAAATTTTCCAAAACCAAGCACGAGGACTCTGTTTCAAACCATACAGAGATTTGCGGAGACGACAAACTCGCCCAGACTCCCCCTGAGCAACAAAACCAGGAGGTTGCTCCATATACACCTCCTCTTGAAGATCGCCATGAAGAAAAGCATTCTTGATATCTAGTTGATGCAAAGGTCAATGATGAGTAGCTGCCATAGAAATAAACAACCGAACAGAGGTCAATTTAGCATCAGGAGAAAAAGTGTCAGAATAGTCCACTCCATAAGTTTGAGCATATCCTTTAGCAACAAGACGGGCCTTTAATCGAGCAACTGACCCATCCGGATTAATCTTAACTGTGAACACCCATTTGCATCCTATAGCCCATTTCCCCGAAGGGAAATCAACCAAGTCCCAAGTACCATTGTCATCTAAAGCATTAATTTCCTCTATCATTGCATGATGCCAACCAGGAAGAAATATGACTTCGTGAACAATTTTAGGTATAGAAGTAGAATCAAGAGAGGCAATAAAAGACCAAGAGGAAGATGACAAGTAGTTATAAGAAACAAAATAAGAAATAGGATAAGTACATTGACGTTTACCTTTGCGTAATGCAATAGGAAGATCATCGCTTAGGAATGGATCTGATGACGAAGGAGCAGGTGTAGGACATGAATAAGAAGGTCTATGTTTGGAGTAGACTTGAATAATAGGAGGCTTGACAGAAGTTGGATCCAAGACATGTTCAAATGATGTGATAGAATAGACTAACAAATCATCATCCTCCCCCTGACGTGAGGGAGGCGGAGAAGACAAAAAATAGGACCGTCTTCTATGAAGGTAACATCAATTGAGACAAGATATTTGTTAAGACTAGGACAATAACATCTATAACCTTTCTGAAGATGAGAATAACTAAGGAAGATACACTTCAAAGACTTAGATCTAATTTAGTAACATGCAGACGAACATCCCGAACAAAACAAGTGCTACTAAATATCTTAGGGTCAACCGAACATAGTGACTTATTAGGAAACATGATTTTGTAAGGAATCTCACCATGAAGAACAGATGAGGGCATGCGATTAATAAGAAAACATGCTGTTGAAACTACATTGGCCCAAAAAGGTTTAGAAACATTCATTTGAAATAATAAGGCACGTGCAGTTTCAAGAAGATGTATGTTCTTACGTTCTGCCACTCCATTTTGAGATGGAGTATCAACAAAAGAATTTTCATGAAGCATGCCATTTTGAACCATATAAGATTGAAACAAAGTGGATGTATATTCTTTGGCATTATCACTTCGCAAAGTACGAATTGAAACATTAAATTGAGTTTTAATCTCAGCACAAAAAATAGAAAACAACTCAGAACGTCTCTTCATTAAATATAACCAAGTTACAAGAGAATAATCATCCACAAAAGTAACAAAATACTTAAATTCAAGTTTAGACAAAATAGGAAAAGGACCCCAAACATCAGAATGAACTAATTCAAAAGGAACACTAGCACAACAAGACAATTCTCCCAGTTTATTAACACATTTTCGTGTCAGAAATTGACATCCCTACCCGAGGATTTGCAGAGGTGGTCGGCAAGGAGTTGATGAGTTTTTTCACCTGTTTTCACTCTCTGTGTGGTTCACAGGTACCTCATCGGGGGGGGGGGGGGTTGGCGAAGGGTCAGCAAGGGTTTTGTTTCCTTTTTAAATATCACCATTCTCTCTTGTTTTTGTTGGCCAATAAGTGGGGGAGCTTTGTCCACGTGTTTTTGGGCTTCCCCAGTTCTTTTTTTGGTCTGTTTTGGTCAAGTTTTCCGTTTTTAGTGTCGAGACTGGGAAACAGTATCATCTTAAGATGTATGATATCATAGAGGAGCCTCTCTCACATTTTAAACAATAGAGTGAGTGCAAAAATGTGAGATTAAGTAAGGATTTAATGAGAGCTGAGTTGTAGTAATAATAATACATCGAGTGTATTTTTGTATTATTATTACAAGGTGTAAATCTGGATAGGTAGAGTTATATATCTTATGAGAGTTGAGTTTATGTAGTAATCATACATTAAGTATATTTTTGTATTGTTATTACGAGGTGTAAATCTTGTTAGGAAGAGCCACATATCTTATGAGAGCTGAATTGTCGTAATAATAATATATTGAGTGTATTTTTGTATTGTTATTACGATGTGTAGATCTGGCTAGGAAGAGCCATATAATTAAAGTATTATCTTGAGTTATCGTGTGATGGTAGTTTGTCGTGTGTTGTTAGGGTTACACGATTGTAACGTTATGCATAGGTTAGAAGCCTATGGGTTGGTGTGCCGTGTGTCGGTTGCGTGTTGCAAGGTAGCAACTTATTTTCATGATAGTCTTTGGATGGATGAGCCTTTAGTTGTCGATCACATCATGTGGTGATGAAGCTTTAGGGTCGAGCTTGGATATACTTGGATTACAGTAGCTGTGTAGATAGTAGGTGAGAATAACATAGGCAATTAAGACAGGCAGTCGCAAATGATAGAGGTATAAGTATTTGACCTTATCGCGTTGTATTAATTGTTTATTTTCTTTAGTGAATTTGCTACTGAGTGGTTGTCTTAAGTAACCGTAGATGTTACCACTTAGGATTGGAGCCTGAGTGAGTTTACCACGTTACATACTGTGTTATGTATGATCACATGTTCTAAGAGTATAATCATCATTTACCAAATATGTTCCCACATATGAGGTCTTGAAGTGATTGAAAATCTGTTATTGATTTTATAGTATTTTTACCTGATCCACATGTTGTATGCTTATTACTCTTTTATTGCATGTTGCTAGCTTTAACAGGACCTTATGAAGCACACCGTCAGTAGTGTGCTTACTGTAGACTGTTCTTTCTTATCTGCTTATTGTTTATTTGGTCTGTTGATTTAAGCATGTCATTATTACTTATTCCACTATGCTATCTGATTAATTCATATCTTGAGGCCTGCTTGGCCTAGTTCGAATAGAGCTTGCGAAAAGATTCCATTGTTTGGCATATCTACCCCTTTTAGGTCCTGATTACCTATTTGGGTCGAAAGTTCGATTCACCTATGTGCAATTGTTCTGATGTATGGATCTTTCAAATGGTATTTGAACGGGTCACCCCTGTTTAGGCTTAATTGCCTGGGTGTTCGATTCTAAAGCTCTATCTACACATACACACCCCCTTGTATGTTTGTGCCCTTTGTCTCCTGTGGAAAGGGTTGTTGTTTATTATGTGAGGTTGTTTATATGCACTTGTGTTGATTTCATCTTCCCTGTCTTCTTGGTCATTTTGGTATGATATGTGCATCTCTTTCAAAATGTATGCACTTTTCTTGTCATCTTAGTATTCTAGGGTAGAATGTTGATTACATGTGTGATTGTATGATATTCAGTTCATGATGTCTATTCTGTGAACCATGTGATATATGTTTATTGCATATCTTTTATTCTCTGCTTCTTGCCTCGCATAATGTGTCAATTATCATTTATGTTGTTAAGCTTAGTTGTTTAATCCTCTACTACTTGTTGTGAAATGTAATTGAAATAAATAAATAAATCTTAATTTTTGGAGAAAAATAGTGTTGAGCATTCTAAGTATTTTACAAAATCTCTGGTCATTAATACATTGAATATTGTTTCGTATTAGTTGTTCAGAGTTAATTTAAATATCAGTTGTGTGTTTGTCTTGCTTTTTGTTTAAGCATCACGCCATATGATTAGATCATGTAGTATCAAAGTATTAGGCTTCTTCTTTTTGCACTTATGCTATTCATATGCCATGTCATATAATATGTATCTCCTTTGTTTTACTAGGTTGTTCTTATGTTACTTAGTAAGTTGTGTGTTGGTTCTTAATTTATCTCTTACTATTTGATTTTCTTCTTTAGCATGCATTTTTTTTAATAATCTTTTTGCTTTACATGTCTTTTTGAATTGAGCTTATGTTTTTTAAAATTATTGCTTTGTAAAAATCATTTTTGTATTTTTGGATCATTAATACGTTGAGTATGATTTGTTGATCTAGGCTTTAAAAAATTATATTTTTTAGAATTTGTGTTTTTTGTATCGTCAATATATTGAGTGTTATTCTCTATTGAAATATGAGATATTTTTTTAAAAAATATTTTCATAAATAGTGTTTTCATATTGCCAGTGCATTGATTGTTATTCTATATTAGAATATGAGGTATTGATTAAAAATATATTTTTCATGAAAAGCGTTTTCATATCCCTAATACATTGAGGGTAGTTCTATATTAAGATACGAGTTGATTGGAGAAAAATATATTTCTATGTTTTTGTATCAACAATACATTGAGTGTTGTTTTGTATTGCGATACGAGGTATTTTTGTGATAAAAGGGGTTTTCGTTCAACAATATGTCAAGTATTTTTTTTTCGTATTATTGATCCAAGGTGTTTATGCAAAAATATTACTTGTTACTTGTGTATTTCACTAGTTAGTCAAATTCCTTCCCTCTTTTAACTAGCAATGATATGAGTGTTGCCAATTATCTCTTTCGAGGCAACAATGTGCGATTTGTGTTAATGATCACTTTTGTTGTCACCTTTATCTTCTCACCTGCATGTGTGTTTTAATGTTTTCTTGTGATTGTTTGTTTTACTCTCTTCTACCATGTTCTTTGTGAGATTGTGAGCTGTGTATCTCGTATCTTGCTTAGTATGCTTTCTTGTTTTCTGTTTTGTATGTTATCTACTGTGAGTAGATTCATTTGTTTAGAGGGAGTTGTGAAAGTATAGGATTTATAATATTGTTGCTGCCTGACATGCATACATTTAAGAGGAGAGGTGTGAGTCAAATACGAGATGTCAGGGGGAGTGTTGTATTGCATACTTTTTGTTTATGGTTGTCCTGTTATGCTTAACTACTCTCTGTGTTATTCCTTTGTTTACTTTTCATGACGTCATCTTTGTATGAAACATGCATAAGTAGGACAATTAGTATGACATATTTTGTGCATAGTTTGCACTATCTTTATTCACATGTGATACTGTGTGTTTTCCAGCTTTCTTGCTTTGAAGTGCTTTGTTGCATGTAGTTATTTTTCCAGCATTTGTTGTTGGGTTGTACAACATATGTTTTCTTTGGTATGTTAGGATGTCTTTCCTTATGTGTGTGCATAGTATTTGGTGAGATAGTTGAACCACTACGAATGTGTTAACTTGGAAGATAGTTGGACTCCTAGTTAACTTCTTTTTACAGATTTGTTGACACATTTATGTACCATTGGTGCTTGACTGCCCATCCTAAAGATGTGTTTTGTGTGCATTGCAAAGTCCCTTATGCCTTCCCATAGCACATATAGATGTGGGGCTCTGTGCTATGTATCGTATTAGGGAGATGTTTTATGTCTACACATTTCTTGATTTGTCTATGCATTCTATTTGTTGTTGTGTCTTGTGTTTACCCTATTAGTTGTGAACGTGTTTGCAAGTGTTGCTATTTGATTGATGTATGCTTTAATTCTTCTCCGCTATGTTGCATAAGTGTATAGGGTTATTGCATAAGTGTATAGATTGTTCCATACTTGTATGCCTTCTTTCCCTCATATAAATGTGTTCTTTTGACTTTCTGTGTCAAAAAGGGGAGAAGTTTTGGTGCACAACTGGTTGTGTTTGTTTCCTGGGAAGTGAGTATAGTTTGCATTACATCTTTATTACTTGATATGCGTTCACTTAGGGGGAGTGTTGCATATGTTCAGGGGAGTTTGCATATCTATCTTGTATGTAGATTATGTTTATTGTTATTGTGTTTCAAGTTAAGTGTGTTTAGCCTATCTGTGTTTACTTGTGTAGTGGTAACTAGATAATAGGTGTTAGACTACACCGTATGCCTGCTTGTTTGCTTTTCACGGGTATGTGTTGGTTTTTGTGTGCAGATACAAGTATAGTTACAGACAAGACAACTGGAGCTTAGTTGGAGCTTGAAGATTAGTTAGAGCTTGGAACTTGGTGGAGCTTAATGGAAGATGCAAACTTGGAGCATGGAGTGGACAATGAAAGATGGATGGAGCACAACAAGATAGATGTACTGGAGTCAGGTGTGTTAGGATTGTCTTGGTTTTGTTTCAGGATTCATACATGGGACTGAATTCCTTAAGACCATCTTACATGAACTTATTATGCTTAGATGACATGTCCATATTAGAGTTGTGTAGTATTTTGCCACGAAAAGCCAAATGAGGAGATTGTAAGTCTTTTGTTTTTGGTGTTGATATTCCCATGTGTAAAATACGATATCTGTATTTTTCTTGGTGCATTTTTCGGTTCCTTTGTAAGGTTAATTACTGTTGGCTCAGTCTCACACACTCTCTTAGGACATGTTTTTTGTTCAATCTCAACATGCACATACTTGTATATCTTAAGGTTATGTTTAGATAGAAAGTTGTCTTGTTGTGTGGGTTATACTACGAGTCTTTAGTAACTTTTTATTTCATTTAATGAATTTGCTATTAAGTGGTTGCCTTAAGCAACCTGTGGATGTTAACACTAATGATTGGAGTCTAAGTAGGTTTACCATATTACATACTATCTTGTATGATCACATGTTCTAATAGTACAATCATCATTTACCAAATATGTTCCCACATATGAGGTCTTGAAGTGATTGAAAATATGTTATTGATTTTACTATATGTTTACCTAATCCACATGCTATATGCATATTACTTTTCTATTGCATGTTGTTATTCTTGACAGGAGATTGTGAGGCACACCATCACTAGTGTGCTTACTGAAATTGTTCTTTCTTATCTCCTGATTGTTTATTTAGTGTGTTGATTTAAGCATATTGTTATTACCTACTATGCTGTGCTATTTACGTAATTCATGTCTTCAGGCCTACTTGGCCTAGTTGGAATAAAGCTCGCAAAAAGATTAAATGGGTTGGCTTCTCCACCCTTTTAGGTCCAGATTACCTATTTGGGTAAGAAGTTCAATTCACTTATGTGCAATTGTTCTGACATATGAAACTTTCACAATAGAATATGTTGACATTCCTTAACACTTACCCAAACTTACTAGTGCTCATTCATCAGAGCATCGAGACGACCAAGTCCAACATACCAAAAGGACCAACAAATTTAACTATAAGATCTATGTAGTCCATACTACTAAACATATCATCTATATCAAAACAAATAGTAACAAATTCAAACAAGTAGAATCAAAACAAACCAACCCCAAATCACACACCAAAGCAAATTGAGAATAAGTCCAGTGAGCACCAACAACTCATAGATAGAATGAACTCAAATTACGATCTAGCATGCAACTAAAAAATTGATCTAGAGAGAATAAATTCTTAAAGAAAATAATTAACAGAGATAAGAATAAGGCTAATCTTGTTCACTATAAGAAACCAAGCAAACTCAAAATTAGAACACAACGAAAGAAACCTCTAGTCTAAAAGAAACCATATCAACCTCACTACCTGACCAAATTGATCATCATTACATTCCAATATCGCTCTCTTAAAACCTTAGCAAACAGAAGTAACGATAATGACAAAACTTACAAGTATAAGAGATTTAAGGCAATAAAGATACCTAACCAAAAAATCAACTTAGGCACTCACAGTGTAGATTTGAACTACTACCAGAAGCTTAGCAAAACACCTATAATGTTTGCTTCAACTATTATGATTGGGAAAGTGGCACCTAAATAAGCTTGCCTATGTAAGCCTTACACAGAGAGTCAATAAGACTTTAACCCTTATGGTTAGGTGTGTAAAAATAGATATTCTTGTATTAGTTTAAGTGCTGCCTATATAAGAGTGAGTTTAGACAGTTAGTGTGTAGTGTGTGTCATTGTAATACAAACAGATTGTATTGTTTTCTTGGTGAGGCATGAATAAAAAAAACTTGTGAGGTTAGATGATGTAAGAAAGAGTGTAGAAATCTTTGGCGTAAAGTTCTTTCTTTTGATCTAATAAAGCTCATGAGGTATATTCATGGAAGAGTGTGTGTGTGATCAAGTGTTGTTTGGTTGTTGATATTTGTGTTATGTTTCGTTGTATCTTCACAATGATAAAGCCAAATTTGATTTGAAAGCCTCCTTCCTTGTTTTCTACAACAAGATTAGATGTTCAAATCCTAAGTAATTTGCCTCTATAACACTATTAAGATAGGATGAGGAACAATACACATCCAAAGCCTACGAGATTAAGGACAGTTTTTACAGATCAAATGCCTCATTCAAAATTGCTCCTCTTATCAATTGCTTCACGACCTTCAACTCGGTTGGGAAGGACAAAGAACCTATGAATCTCTTATCTGAGTGTCTAATTTGAAAACTATTGATTCCTTCAAATGAGAGTGAGATATTTCAGCCTTGATTAGGGATTTTAGCCTTGACTTGAGGCTATGAAATTGATAGACGTCAACAATTTGGCTACAAATGAACAATTTGAAGGCTAGTAGTGGTGGTGATTCGTCAAACACACAGCAACAAGATTAATAGTTCTAGAGTGCATGTAGTGGAGACAAATGACAATAACAAAAGTCCTCAAAGTTGTATGTGATTACATGATAGCATGAAAAGTAGAGTAAATAATATTCTATATAAGGATAATTGCTTGGCTACGGCATTTTGGTTGTCTAAAATTAATATTTGTACTATTTAAAAATACTCTACGAGTGTATCATATGATTGTCATATAGCTTGTAAAATACAGTGAACAATACTAAAACACGCTTTAGGGCTTTGTTTGGATACAATGTTTTATCAACCCCATAGTAGCATTTACTATATGTAGACTTACTCTGTGAAAATAACATAATTGATTATCATAATTTAAGGGTGTAAATGATATTCTTAAGTGATATTATAAAAGATTTTTCCTTCTTTGTTGAATATCATTATGATTATCACTAAAATGTTGTGTATAGGTATTTTGAACACTTTTTTTTTGAGTTAAAGGTTATGAAAATGAATTATGGTCTAACAAGCATGAATCTTTGTTATAGGTAGTGCATTTATGTTCACATTTGATAAAATGTGTCAAATCAAATGAAACTATTTTAAGAGTTTATATTACTCTATATATTTTTCTAAATTCCATAATTGTATGATTTAACAATTTTGGTGGTAATGTTTGACTCATTAATGATATTTCTAGCCAAAAGAAGAAAATAATTTTTCAAGGTGAATAATATATATGTATATGTATATGTTTTTGGCTGCTAGACATGAGTACATTATTTATTATATTTTTTTGTACATAATATTTTTTTCGTGGTGTTGAGTGAGTTGCAATAAAGTAAAATTTAAAACAATTATTTTCAGTATTGAATCAAACTTAGTTGGAGAATACTTCTATTATAATAGTATTAAGAAAAATAAATGTTTGAAAATTATGTTTTCAAAGTTTAAATTAAAATCAAACATTTATTTTGTATTTGTCCATTTTTTTACTCTAATTTGCAAATCCCAATTGAACGGCTAGTTCCTCACACCATTGTAGCCAATTTCTTTTAGATAAATACGATTAAATTTTATTAAGACTCTTATTTTATGAGTCAAAATTGAACAAATTTTCATTTGTTTTTCACCATTGATATGTTTTTGTGGTATTTGCCCAAAATTTACGCATATTAATGGTAATTGACTTATTAGTGAATTAAAGCATATATGATATTTCTCAAAAGGAATAAATATATATATAGTCTCATTTTGGTACGAGACATATTTTGAATTGCTATTGATATATTTTATGTCATGTAAACTTTTTTTTATAAAGATAAAAATCTTGTATGTACGAAGATAAGATATTTTATATTTAATCTTCGTTACTTTTCTATGAATAACATTTACTTGTAAACTTTTGGTATTTAACTAATGTATATATTTATATATTTTGAAAGTGGTAAATAATTGATATTAAAACACATAAACAGTGACAAATATTTGTTGTTTACTTGGTCTCAAAAAATACTTTGTCATTGCTCGTTACATGTTAATTTATTTAAATATGTAAATATCATTGGGAATAAACAATCTAATAAGATAATTGTGTTTTATGTGTAATTATTATGGGTGCAAATCTTTATTTAAGACAAAACAATTTGGTTATTTGGACATTTTAAAAACTTACTGAACCTATAAAAATTTTAAGAATTAAAGATATTAAAATATTTAAGCCTGACATCTATCGTTTATCTAAATAGGAACTACTTATTATACTATTACACAATAAAATCAATAAATATGAAATATTGATGGGATATTTATTCAAAAAAATTTATACAAATAAAAATGTTAACTCAAAGTGTAGTAATCATTTTGAAATTGCTAGCAAGTGTCATAATTAACATACTAAAAGAAAAATGGTTGAGTTTAATATGAATTATTTTTAATTACTTGTTATAATCGACAACAATAATTTGAAGTGTTATGTATAATAACCTAAATATTAAGTAATTGAGAATGTTTGATGTGACTTTGTATCAATTTTGGGTACTTCAATATTATGTTAATTGATTACTGTAATGCCAAATATGTTAAGCAATAAAAAATTGTTGATATAAAAAATATTTTTTTTGTTGCAAAATGTTATTATACAATTCAAATTCCTTTAAATAAAAAAAGCAAAGATATATTATGTTGTAAGGCTATGATAACAAAACAAAAGTAGAATCAAATTTTTCAAGCCTAAGAATTTTATGTATATAATATTTGATAGGTGTAAAATTTATTGGTAATTATTCTGCAATGAAGTGCTTCTACCATGACATGAAGAGTTGTTTATAGTCATAGTTATGTGTATCATATTTTTTAAGAGAAGCATGTTAATGAGCTCATTTATACATCAATATACTCACTATAGGTTGGCTCATTTGTTGATTTAGAGCACAAATTTCAAGTGAATGAGATACCTGTTGATGTATTAAGTTAGTGGGAACTCATTGATTTACAATTTTGACAATGTTATTGTGCACAAGTTGGTCATTTGTTGTCATATTTATGTTGTGCGCACATGAAGGGTTATAACATGAAATTATACTCTAAAACG
Organism: Elaeagnus macrophylla; assembly: GCA_029378325.1. Lineage (NCBI taxonomy): Eukaryota > Viridiplantae > Streptophyta > Magnoliopsida > Rosales > Elaeagnaceae > Elaeagnus > Elaeagnus macrophylla. The sequence continues at coordinate 6,002,826 of CM055653.1, forward strand.
TTTATAACTTAGTTTCAGAAGGCTTGAAAATAGAGTAAAAGCATTCTGGACGACACACAAGCTTTGATGATTTAGCATGTTTATTTTGTTTACATGCAATTGATTATGCCATACTTAACTATTTTTTATGTCATGTGGTAGAAAGTTCTTTTTTGCATAATAACATTCTCTCGATGTTTTACGTGGTAGGATACTTTCGTGCCTATAATTTTGGACTAGATTATAGTTATGCTTGCTCGCATTTAACATTTGACATTTCTTCGTACTTGTACAATCTAATTTGTATATGATGTCTGATGAGTGCTCAAAAAGCACTAATATTTCGTGATTAATTGTGCTTGATTGATTGATATATAGATTTATTATGACTATTATTTCGATTATTTTCATAAATCTATCCATTCGGAGTCACGGGTATATTTTAGTGTATTTCAGGTGTTTTTAGCGTCAAATGATTCAAATGATGAAAACACGCGAAGACGGAACACCTACGGCGCTCGGATCACGAGTCACGGGCAAAACGAGTCAAATATGTAAGCCGTACATGTCAAGCCATCACATATGTAAGGGGGTAAGCATGAAGAGCAGGAAAGCAATGCGCGCCGCGGCGAAGAAATTATGCGCCGCGGCGAGAGTCTCGACAATACATGTAAAGCCATGTACATTCCATGTACACTGTTACATACAAGGCGCGCCGCGGCGAGAGAATTGCATGCCGCGGCGTGAGGCTCTCGGGTTTGGTCCTGAAAACATAGAAACATTGCGCGCCGCGGCGAGGTAATTGTATGCCGCGGCGGGGAGCTCTCGGGTTTTTACATAATTTCCAGAATTTGTGTTGCGCCGCGGCGGGGAAAATGCATGCCGCGGCGCGCCTATTCCTATTGCAATCAGGAATCCCTTACATCTATAAATACCCCCTTAGACCCCCCTTACGGAGAAGAACTCGAATTGGTACACAACTTTTACACTTTACAATTTTGCAACCAAACACGACATTCAATCAACTTTGGGAGTTTTGCTACACAAAAACGAAGCAAGAGAAACCATTCTAAGGATCCAAAGAAGCCGTCGACAATCGAAGATAAAGCTTACGGAGGAGTACGTCAACCGATCCATAAGCGGTATTTAGATCTAGGTTTTCTTTGGTGTTGTAGAATTCTATTTTTCTTCTTTTTTCGTTGGAGTGTATGTTCGTATTTTATTTGTCTATGAATATTAATATGAACATATCTGGCTAGTTTTATTATGGATGTTTAGTTTGTGTTGCCATGTTTGCTAGGATTGTGTATGGTGTATTAAATTGATTTATGAATGAAATACCTTTTTGATTAAGAGCATGTTTAGATGTTTTATTATGAATAATCATGGACCAATTTGATATTCGTAGATAGACTGAAAAATCTGAGAATTTAGTTAGAGGAACATCACCTTAACTCTTTTCCGAAACACTTAATCGAAGCTTCAAGTTAGTGACTTAGTCATAGCATTAATTTGATTGGCATATTCTCCTTGCGCATAATTTGATAGCTAGTTAATTTACCCTGACCAGAGGCGGTTAATTAGTTCATCAATAAAGAAACCTACCCCGACCAAAAGGAGTTTCGTAATTAAAAGGAAAGCCGGTAGTTTAATTCATATAGGACGTTCATGCATATCACCATACTTTTTTCGATGCAAACATGGTTAACCAAGCTAAACGTCCATACATCCTCCATTGATCTTCAAATATATCTGAATTGATTGTTTAATTGCGATTTTGTTTTCGTTTAATTGCTTGTACTTTGTTCCCGTTACAAATTAAACACCTTTTTACAGTTTTACTAGCTTTAGGATTCTAGTTACTTAGAGTTTTAGTTTTACTAGAACTCTATTTAATTAGTCTTTTATTTTCATTAGAACTCTATTTAGATTAAAAAGTTAGTTATTTAAAACCACTGCAATTCCTTGAGAGACCGACCTTGGAAGTTGCTTATCACTTTACTACGAGTGATTCGTACACTTGCGAGTACACATTTTAACACATCAAGTTTTTGGCGCCGTTGCCGGAGAATTGGCGTTTTAGATAATTTTCTTTTTAACTTTTTAGAGTTTCTTATTTATTTATTTATTTTTTTTTTTATTTTTTTTATTTATTTTATTTGTTTATTTTTATTTGTTTATTTATTTTATTTATTTCTTTATTTTATTTATTTATTTTTATTCGAAAAATCCAAAAAAAAAAAAAAAAAAAAATCAGAAAATCAAAAAATCAAAAAAATAGTGTTTTTAATTGCTTAATCTGTGGTGCTTTGATTTCTCTGTTGTTTTTGTTAGTTTTTGAAAGGTACCGTTCATCAACAACATCAACAAATTTTAAAATGCACCTAATCAGGCTGGATACTGAAATCCAAGAGCCAATACAAATGAAGAACTACATGATATGACAGACATAGAGGTATGTAGCATTTGTGGTTTATATGGGCATTATGCTAATGTTTGCACTTTTGCAGGTGATTACTATGCATCCCCTAATCCAAACTTTGATTTTAATGAGAGATGTCACCCACCTTGGAATGATCCTTATTTCAGTACCTATAATCCTGAGTGGGGAAATCACCATAATTCTTCATGGCAAGCAAACTTTACCCCACCTTATGCCCAATACAACATGCAAAGCTCAAATTCATATGACCCACCGTATGCCCAATACAACATGCAAAGCTCTAATTTTCAACCATATGACCCACCTTATGCACAATACCAAATGCAAAGCTCAAGTTTTCCTACATATCCATCTAGGGCCACCTTCGAAGAGAGCTTAAATTCTTTCATACAAGGAAGTCGAGTTTCTAATCAACCTAGGAAGCCAACCTTAGAGGAAACCTTGAATGCTTTCATACAATCTACTAGTGAAAGGATGGAGTCTATAGAGGCATCAATAAACAAAATAGAAATGCAAGTTGGGCAATTAGCGGAACAAATTCAAAAACAAGAAGAGTTGCCCACCCAAATTGAGCAAGTGAAGGATGACACAATCCTTCAAAGTGGTAAAAATTTTGAAAATATTTATTTTCCTGAAACTTTTGATGATTTACCACTTTGTGTAGAAAATACAGATGGAGAGCAAGCAATTCTCAAAGAATGTCAAGCTGATGAATATCAAATTCTACAAACTTCTGTGGAGAACAAGGAGGAATTATCTTCACCTCCCATGCCACACAAGGCACCTAAGACTTGCACATCCCCAAATTATTTTCTATACCACTTCCACAAAAAAGTGTGTGCTGTGCTTTATGGAAAACAACTACCGAGATGGAAGGACAAGCTTAATGACATATTAGCTCGGAAAATTGATATCACACACTTCAAGATCTTTGATGATGGTGGATAGAAACGAATTAGCAACGTCTTGCTAAGACGTTAAAGAAAGCGCTTGGTGGGAGGCAACCCACCATATTCGGTAGTATCAATTTCTTTTCTTTATTTTCTTTTTATTTATTTATTATTATTTTTTATTTTTATTTTCTTTTTCAGTTTTTCCTTTATTTTCTTTTATTTTGGATTGTTTAACTTTGTTTGATGTTTTTGTGTTTTCATTTGACTTAGTTATAATTAAAAATTGGGTTTGAATGTGAATTGTGTGCATACACTTTGAGGTTCAATATATGTTCATATACATACATTCTTCATGAGAGAAGCGAGGAACAGTGAACCGGAGCATAGCGAGTAACGACACAATTTCATACGAAAGGGGGGTAACTTCTTACACTTTTTCTTAATTTCTTTTGCTCTTCTTTTTACATTGAGGACAATGCAGAAATTAGGTTGGGGGTGGGGAAGAATATTCCATGAGCATGAAATATGACCAATTTTTAATTTTTAACTTTGTCACTTGAATTGTTCCTAGTTAGTGTCGTGTCTACTTGATTCAATCCGGAAATCTATGATATTAACATGATTGTAATGACGATGACATATGAGAGATGTTAGATTTTTACCTAAGCAACGAAACACATAAATGTTGAATTCATCTAATTTGAGAATTTTGTGGTACATGTGGTATGTATGCATGGTTAGTTTAACTATTCTGATTTGTGGAATGTATGCATGTTCATGATATGTTTTAAGTCTCAACAATCTCTAGAACTCATTTGAAAACACGTTGAAGCGAAATAATAGAAACAAACACCACTTAGAAAATGATTTAGGCCATCTTTGGACCGTTTGGACTTTTCATGCCTCCCCGCAATATTTTATCAATAGCACACCCTTGAACTCAACATTGACATACATTGAACTACCCTTAGTGATAAGAGTACTTAATGTAATATTTGATTTTCATGAGCAATTATGTTGTGTTTATCTTGCTTCATCATAAAAAAAAAAAAAAAAAAAAAAAAAATGATGATGATTGAAACAGTAAGCAAGAATAAAAAAAAAAGAGAGAAGAAAATCAAGCAAAAGATCCAAAGGACATGTGAATTGAAGGGAGGATGGAAAAGAACACTTGGTAGAAAAAAAAAAAAAAAAAAAAAAAAAAAAGGGGTTGAAAATATGTTTGTGAAATAAAAGGTACTCTTATCATATGAAAACATCATTTTTGTACTTTCATGATCACACACCTAGCCACAACTTTACAAGCTTAATGAAGTCCTATTGATTCTAGGTAGTTTAGTTTCTATATTAGTGGAGATGAGTTTGAAAAATGAGCATATGGAGTTTATAAGTGCAAAAATTCACTTTCATATTTTACTTGCACATTTATGAGACATTGAAATGTAATCTATGAATATCATGCATGACACGGTCAGATAGTATAACTAACGGGTTTGTGGTGTGATTGGTTGTTCAAAATTCGATTACCATGATGAGTTTGATGTTTGGACTGTTTTTGAGCTTAGGTGATGTTTAACTATTTCATGTATCATTCGTTGTTAACAATTTTTGAGACGTATGCATGGATTGATTCAAGTATGTTTAGAGTCTTTATTAGTTTTGAGAGTCATACGATGTTTGCGGGTATCATCACTGGAAACCCTCACGAGACTACAACTCGTCCACTAGGGCCACCTAGGGGTTTAAAGGCTTGTTGCATATGCTAAATGCAACCGTGACAATCTACGGAAGTGATTTAGGTTAGGTTAGTTTATTTCATTTGTTTCTAATTTTATTTTAGGTCGCTTCACTTGCTAGAGACTAGCAAGAAGCTGGTTGGGGGTTGTGATGAGTGCTCAAAAAGCACTAATATTTCGTGATTAATTGTGCTTGATTGATTGATATATAGATTTATTATGACTATTATTTCGATTATTTTCATAAATCTATCCATTCGGAGTCACGGGTATATTTTAGTGTATTTCAGGTGTTTTTAGCGTCAAATGATTCAAATGATGAAAACACGCGAAGACGGAACACCTACGGCGCTCGGATCACGAGTCACGGGCAAAACGAGTCAAATATGTAAGCCGTACATGTCAAGCCATCACATATGTAAGGGGGTAAGCATGAAGAGCAGGAAAGCAATGCGCGCCGCGGCGAAGAAATTATGCGCCGCGGCGAGAGTCTCGACAATACATGTAAAGCCATGTACATTCCATGTACACTGTTACATACAAGGCGCGCCGCGGCGAGAGAATTGCATGCCGCGGCGTGAGGCTCTCGGGTTTGGTCCTGAAAACATAGAAACATTGCGCGCCGCGGCGAGGTAATTGTATGCCGCGGCGGGGAGCTCTCGGGTTTTTACATAATTTCCAGAATTTGTGTTGCGCCGCGGCGGGGAAAATGCATGCCGCGGCGCGCCTATTCCTATTGCAATCAGGAATCCCTTACATCTATAAATACCCCCTTAGACCCCCCTTACGGAGAAGAACTCGAATTGGTACACAACTTTTACACTTTACAATTTTGCAACCAAACACGACATTCAATCAACTTTGGGAGTTTTGCTACACAAAAACGAAGCAAGAGAAACCATTCTAAGGATCCAAAGAAGCCGTCGACAATCGAAGATAAAGCTTACGGAGGAGTACGTCAACCGATCCATAAGCGGTATTTAGATCTAGGTTTTCTTTGGTGTTGTAGAATTCTATTTTTCTTCTTTTTTCGTTGGAGTGTATGTTCGTATTTTATTTGTCTATGAATATTAATATGAACATATCTGGCTAGTTTTATTATGGATGTTTAGTTTGTGTTGCCATGTTTGCTAGGATTGTGTATGGTGTATTAAATTGATTTATGAATGAAATACCTTTTTGATTAAGAGCATGTTTAGATGTTTTATTATGAATAATCATGGACCAATTTGATATTCGTAGATAGACTGAAAAATCTGAGAATTTAGTTAGAGGAACATCACCTTAACTCTTTTCCGAAACACTTAATCGAAGCTTCAAGTTAGTGACTTAGTCATAGCATTAATTTGATTGGCATATTCTCCTTGCGCATAATTTGATAGCTAGTTAATTTACCCTGACCAGAGGCGGTTAATTAGTTCATCAATAAAGAAACCTACCCCGACCAAAAGGAGTTTCGTAATTAAAAGGAAAGCCGGTAGTTTAATTCATATAGGACGTTCATGCATATCACCATACTTTTTTCGATGCAAACATGGTTAACCAAGCTAAACGTCCATACATCCTCCATTGATCTTCAAATATATCTGAATTGATTGTTTAATTGCGATTTTGTTTTCGTTTAATTGCTTGTACTTTGTTCCCGTTACAAATTAAACACCTTTTTACAGTTTTACTAGCTTTAGGATTCTAGTTACTTAGAGTTTTAGTTTTACTAGAACTCTATTTAATTAGTCTTTTATTTTCATTAGAACTCTATTTAGATTAAAAAGTTAGTTATTTAAAACCACTGCAATTCCTTGAGAGACCGACCTTGGAAGTTGCTTATCACTTTACTACGAGTGATTCGTACACTTGCGAGTACACATTTTAACACATCAATGTCATCTAAGTAGAAGAAAATTTAATGTTGAACTAATTTTATATATGGATTGACATAAGTATTCTATCACAAACTGGATTAGTAATGAAATGTCAAAACATTTATGGAACATATTACAAGTGTATCGATAAACCAACATCATGACCATAGTTGGCTATATTGACACCGATAATAGATGCATAATATTAGCATGTTATGTAGGAGCTTGCTGTGAAATGAATATATTGTAGCATTATTCAAGGATTATGACTTGCTAGCACTGTTTTGACATACTCTGATAATATATTGTGGCCACTCTACAATCACTTTTGAGAGAGTCTGAGACTTTATGCATAACCTTGGTAAGGTAATACAGACACGTTAGAACTCACGCCTCTCATACAAGCAGCAGAAATAAAAAAGATAAAAATATCAACACAGGTACAGCAAAAAATAACTAGTAAAAATAAACGGTCCAACTAACAGTTTATTTTTTAGACACACAGGAACATGTGATAAAAATAGTAAATGATTTCCATGAAAAGCATAGTGGAACCCTCATATGTTGGAACATACTTAAATAATCCAATGGCTACACTCACTCAAATAGTAGAGCATACAAACACAACAATATAACATGGTAAATCTACTTAGGTATTGATAACTCTACAAAAGTAGAGTCATTTAGTCACTTTCATGCTAGCTATTTGTCTTATTTTGTGCTTAAAATTATGAAACTTAATTTATGTTTAATGTGCTAATGTAGGTAAAATAGTAGCAAAAGGAGTAAAAACAAGTCAAATGACACAAGTTGTGAGATCAATACACAATTGCTACAAAAAAGCTATGGCAATGCTACAGCAAAATTTTGGGCCGTAAAGTGCATTCTTTTACGAAACCCAAGGAGTTTAAGCCGTGGAGTTCATTATATGGGCTACGACACAAATTGACATAGTGCATGTAAAGTGCCCAAAATGCCAGTTTCCTACTTGGACCACAATTCTTTGTACCCTTAAACACTAATACCTATAAATACAACTCTTTAATAGCCAAACAATTTAATCAACACTTTTATATAGTAACCTAAATATTTATAGAAGGAGACAACAGTTTAGAGAGTGAGGCAAATCAGAAGAAGGATTCAAGATTGAAGATGTTGGAGTTTAGGTTTTCCCAAGTGATAGTTGGAAGATTGGTTTCCCAAGTGATAGGCAAAAATTGGTTTTATCTTTCTCTACCCTTTGTATTATTATCTATTCTCTTATATTTTCTCATTGTTTTGAGATTTTATAAAACATGATTATGTAATTAATTGATCAATTTTTCCTTCTCATTGTGATTTTAATTAAATTATATTATCTCATTTAATTTTTATGCCATTAATTGTCTAGTTACAATTAGATCATAAAGAAAATTAGGTAACTTTGTGATAAATATTTAATTATTTATCGTGATTAAATAGCATATATGGTCTCTAGGCTAAGAGATACGATTCTTGTGTATGTGGTCAATAATTGATGTGCTTAATGAGTATTAATGTAATCTAGTTGGAATGAGAGTGTGATTAGGTTAAATTACTATATTGTGTGCAAATTACTTGAGAGAAGAATCTATGCATAAGTTAGAGTCGATCAATCATATAATTTGTTTACAATTGCTTAGGATGGTAGATTAATTCATGTATAGGAAATTGAGGGAGAGAGGATTCTTAGAACTCTTGTGTGCTTAATTAACTAGTGTGGTTGTGTTGAATCAAATAGTGTAAATAATAAGTTTTTGTTAATATTATTATTATTATTATTATTATTATTATTATCCATCTATTTTATTAGCCAAAATAATTTAGTATAATTATAGTTTGGTATTGAATTCCTTATTAATCCTATCCCTATAGGTTTGACACTCTATCTTTACATACATATCAATTGTACACATCCTTTGCACTTATGGTTTAGTGTAAATAGGTATCGTCCTTAAGTGGTAACGTTCATGAGTTGCTTAAGGCAACTACTCGACAGCAAGTAATTCATAATGTCCTTGGCTCTGAATCATGTATTGTTCTTAATCAGAAGCTTCATTTTTCGATCTCGAGTTCTTTTTTCCTTAGCTTTCCTTTCTAATATGTCAAAAGTGTTCCTTTTACTTATGATTTTTTTTAGCAGTTTGGCAAGCAATGTCAATTCTTCTTCATTCGGGCTGGATGACTCGTCATTCTCCGCAAGGATAACTTTCTCTTTATTCCTTTGACTCTTTGTAGTCTTAAGAGCTAACCTCTTTCCTTTCGCAGTAGAGATAACTTCCTCTTTTAGGAAGAAGATGGTAAATCTCAAAGGCTTGAAGATCATCAAAAACTTCATGAATGTTTGGAGGTTCTCATTTAAATGCAATTTCAATAGCAATGAGCAATGACCTTATCTTAGACTTGGAAAGGAAGACTTGAGAAAATCTTCTCCACTTGGAGATCTTCAACAACAAAGCAACCAAGGTTGTAGAAGGTGTTGATGATGTTAGAGAACTAACCAAAGAAACTGTCAAAAGTTTCTTCTACTTTCATCTGAAGCAACTCATTATCTCTTTTCAAGCGCATCAGCTTCTATTTGTTTACCTCATAGGTACCCTCATGCATAATATCCAGAATATCCCAAGCTTTCTTGGAAGTATTGTAAGCAGAAATTGGTTTGTACTCTTTAGGAGTGACTACCTTTGCAAGTGAGTACATCACTTGCTATTCCAGTTGCACTCTTTACTTTCTTCTTTCGTCCATTCAATCATTGGCTTAGGAACCACATTGCCTTCTTCTTCAACTTTAGTATGATACACCCAGCTGTGTTGAACTTGGTACCAAACTCAATCTCCAGTGGACCAAAAGAAGGCATACATTTGAGGTTTCTAATAAGCATAGTTATGCCTATTGAGAAATGGAGGTTGCCAACTTTGCTTCTTCACTAGAATCCATCTTGGTGAGTGTGAGTATGTGAATAATACGAGAGAGAGATCAACACCAGAAAGATTAAGCCCAATAAGGTGTACCCGCTTTGATACCAATTGAGAGAGTTTGAGACCTAATGTACAATTGTGGCAAGGTGATAAGGACACCTTAGGGCTCACACCTCTCGTACAAGAAGTGGAAGGTAAATCAAGTAAATACAAGCATAAAATAAATAGTCAAAGTAAAAGTTTATTTCACAGTCAAATAACAAAATGCGCAATAGAAAGCAATAAATGATTTCCAATCACAGAGAAATTCTCATATGCTAGTACATACTTGAATAACTCAATAACTGCACTAAGTTAAACAATAGAATATACAAACACAACAATATAACATGGTAAACCCACTTATATACTGTGCCTACGTGTAACATCTACGAGTTGTTTACGACAAACTTTAACAGTTGGAACCATTCTTAACTATGCCTAAGCTGCCTCGTCTGCTGTCTCCATAACAACTGCCATCCACAAGTTGAATCTGGATCTCCTCCGAAGCCTCACCATCACGTGATGTGGTACATCACCAATGATCATTTTAGTAAAAACCTAGGGTAATGGAAGCTCTCATTCACATGTACCTAGTATACAAATCTATATCTTGGTGTTTAATTCATTAATAATTAACCTACCCAAAAAGTCATTTATTATTAAAACAACTTTCTTATATCACTACTATAGAACACTCAAAATCAGGAATGACATGAAAATTGCAAGTCATAGCTCATGTACAAATGATAAGTATTTAAAAAATGAGTGTCAAACCCATGAGGATTGATTATTTGGGAGTTTGAGTACCAAAAATGTATAGTTAGACTATAGAAAAATGTATATTTAAATTACCAAATTAAATTAATAAAAAAATATATTTACATAATATTTATCAAACCAAGCTACCTAAATAGGAAAATAAAAGTTTAGATGGTCCATTGTATCTCCCATTTCATGCAATATGAAATTATAATTATCCTTACATACAAGTGTACATAATCAATTACACGTGCCTCAAATATTCGTATGTCTTTTTTAATCACCCATGAAACTATCCTATTCAATTAATCATATTTTCATGTTATTCCAATCACCTAAAATGCATTAATTTTACATGTAATTAAAATTGTACAAGATTAGTCACATTTTCATGCTATTTCAATCAATTTGTCATTTATGCATGTCTAATCCCTAATTCTACTTTTCCAAGCTAGATTAGAGACCACAAAATGTTCAATTAATTATTAATTAATTAAAAGAAATTATCATGGCATTAAATGAAGCACCCAAACATGTAAAAATGATTAGAGAATAATATAATTCCAATAAACATTAATTTGGGTTCAAAATTGATCCTAGAAATGGGTTCTAGTCAATACAATACATAATATCTATTAAAAGCATAATTCAAGAGAAATACATGAAAGAAATTAAAAGAAAAGTAAAGAGGATAAAAAATAATATAAAAAAACATGAAGAATCCATGCTCCAATCTTTAATCTCAATGCTCCTCCATAGTTACTCTCACAAAAACTATTATCTTTCTCACTCTAAAAATCCTAAAAGTGGTGGAAAATGGTTGAATTCTTCAATCTCCATGCTCTTCCATGGTTTCTCTCACAAAAACTATTATCTTTCTCACACTAAAAAACCTAAAAAGTGGTGGAAAATGGTTGAATGAGAAAAAAAATTAAATTTATGTTGTGCTTTGATGCTAAAAAACGTGTAAAGCATCAAATTTGACGGTGTTTGTTGCCTTGATCTAAAGGAGTCAAGATGTGATATGTGTCATGCATGGATTGGAAGATGAGCTTAGCTGTGGATTGCACAATTGACATGGCAAGATGTGATTGGGTAGTGGGCGAAGCTTGTTGAGTCATTTTGGACACATGTCGACATTTGGTTAGAAGTGGATGTGTCATCGAACACATGGCGCAGTATAATCGGCCAATTCTAGATTACATGGTGCACAGCTGACGCAAAAACTTGATTTTTGAAATGCAACCTTGATCAACACATGGCAGATGGGGGTGGACGCGATTTGCGGTGCGATCCGTAGAGAAATGAGAGAGTCCAAACTCGACAAATAACTAAATCAAGGTGATAAAAACACCTTAGGAATCTCCCATCTCGCACAAGAGTGGAAACAAAACAAATAACAGATAAACAAGTAATAACATAAACACGATAATGCAAGTAACATAAAAGCAATAAAGTAATAAAATCTTTCCAATTACAATATAATCTTTATATGTTGGCACATACGCTAAAGATGTGATGATTGTACTAACGCATGTAATAGAGCATACAAACCAGGCAATATAACATGGTAACCCACTTAGGCTTCAATTCTAAGTGGTAACATTAAGCAAACACTCAGTAGCCAAATTCACTAAGAAAAATAAACATTATAACTTGATAAGGTAAAATGCTTATACCTCTATCAGTTGGAACCATCTATCCTAACTACCTATGCTGCTTTCAATAGCTGTCTCCAGAGCTACTTTGATTCGTAATGGATCGGGCTCACCTCCATAGTCACACCCCATGTAGTGTGATACAAATAACTGCGATCAGAAAATGTGAATTCTAAATAAGATAACACACAAGCCCAATAATGGTTTATGAAAAATCCAACTTGTATCAACAATACATAAAAATACTCAATGCATTTTTAATAGGTAATTCTGTTTAGAAAAATAAATTTTTCAACTCTAACTCTGCCTCATATCCTAGTACAAAAAAAATATTAGATGTATTGGCAATATTGGAACACCGTTTAAAAATATTTTCTTCGAATATCAAACTAATATTTAACTCAACTTTGAATCATCAATACGGAAAAATACTCTACATATTAATAATTCGAGATTTGTAAAATATTTACAAGAGCTTAAGAATTTTTTTTTTCACAAAAATTAGAATTTTAATCACCCAAAAATTTAGCTTAAAGTTGTGTAATAAATGAGAAAGAGAATGAGCATTTATAGCTAATTTTTCAATTGTTAGTACCCTTTCTAACCTCTCTCCGTTACCTCAACGAAGCCTTGCCGGACATCTACGAGGTCCAACGAACCACAATCCACCGTTTGCACACTTTCTGACCCCTCACCGCCCACCTCAGTAAGCCACCAACAAGGACCCTAGCGAGCCACTAAAAAACAAGTTTTTCATGGTAAAACTTAGTCCTTTGAAAATCCAAAATACCCACCAACAGTGAAAATTAAATGTCGATAAAAACACACTTTAACATGCAAACTACAAGCTTTCAACTACCTCATAGTGCATGTAATATACGATCGTACGAAGTGTGCAGTATTGATCGCCAATAAAGACCGTACAAAAAGATAGACACAAATGTCTTATAGGACTAACATGAAGGTTGGGTGGCTACAAAGATGTGTGGAGCATTGCGATTGGTCGTAATGGATTCTCTAAGCACATCCATGTTCCTTTCTAAGTACATCCACCTAAAGAAAATTCTATAAAAATTATATTTTCTCCCTATTGCCTAGAAAATTAATATTTATAATTTTAAGCTTAAAATAGCACAATTTATTGAATAAACAAATAAATATTAAGGTAAAAAGGACAATGATAACTCTATTTTCATAGAATTATCACACAAATTACTATTACGGAAACACACTCAACGTAATAATGATCAAAAAGTTAGGAAAATAATTTTTCTCACAGAAAATTTAAGTTATCAATTAAATAGAATTTCTCTTGAATTTTTTAATTCTTAAGAAATTTTGAAATTATGGGAGTATTTAACAAAAATTCTTGAATTTAAGGTAAGCTAGCTGACCCTCCGTTGACCTTTCACTGGATATTCAGTGACCATCAACAAATCCTCCCTGAACACATCAATGAGGATAACAAGGATAAAGGCCACCATCCTCGCTGACCCTTTGCTACTGCCTCACTGACTCTACAGTGAGCATTTAACAAGCACACAAAAATAGTTGTTTTAATTCAAACATTGCTCAAGTCAGTTTTCCACAGATACCCTATCAGTAAAAAATAAATGCAAATAAAAATACAACTTAACATACAAATTATATGCTCTTAACTAACTCATGGTAAGTGTATCAAGCAAACATACAAAGTTTTAAGTTCAATGTGAGTGTGTGTAATACTAAACCATCAGAAATGACTTTACATAGAGGAAGATAAAACATTAAGTAAAATAACTGATTTTGTATTTGTACTCGGCAATGCTACAAAGACATAAAGGACTTACAGGTTCTATTATAAATAGAACAATTATGAACTAGAGTCGATTAGCCGCTCAATCATATAGCTTTGAGTTTAGTTGTTCCCATAATCCCTACACACGATAGGTATACGACGATAGAGGTCAATTACTGTTGCAACAAATCAAGTAATGTGTATTTCGTTTCACATGTTATATTACCGAAACAAGTTTACTATTATTTTCTTGTTATTGATTAATTATTTTTAACATCAACTTCTCATTAGTGCTAATGTCTTACTCCATTATGTTTTAAGCAACTACATCAATAATCTACATACATTATTGTAAACTAAAAAAAAAAAAAGTATAGTCACACACCTATTTTGTATATTACTATTAAATATGTATTCTACAATTCTAATATCAATGTCAAAAATTGTAGATTTCACAATAAACGGTCTAGCAATGTGCCTGCCCTTGCCTTTAATAGTATATGTGTTTGTGAAAAGAGAAACAAATTATTGACTTGGCTTAGAAACTCTTTTGTCTAGGATACTTTTCTGCTCAAAAGAATTACATGATGAAATTATATGTATCATTTTATCTGCCTCAACTTGTGAATAAAAAAATTTAGAAATTATGTATTAGGATTCCAAAATATGAATAGTAAATAACATATATCTTGAACAAGCAGCCTAAATGGTAGACCTATTTGAGTGACAATGTAAGGTTTATGGTTTTTTTGGACACCGAAACACGGATTCAAGGTTTAGAACTTGTGTTCCAATGTCGAGCCTACACACATGTCTTATACTTCCTGTGGTGGGTATAAAACTTCTTTGAGGTGGGGCTCACCCCATAACCGATGAACAATAATAGTGTGGATGTGTGGCAGTAGGCTCATCTTCTAAATTCCAATTAGACTCTTTTAGGAAGGAAAAAAACATATAATATTTATGCGATTATACTTGCTTTGGCTTTTGCTTTTGCCATTATATCTCCAAATGAGATGGGATCTGTGTCACTAGACGAAATATTTGTGACATAATCATTTCTCTCTGTATCATCCTGTTTCTTCTTTGATTTATATTTCTCATTCTCTCTTTCCTATTAATTTCTCATTCTAATTTATCTTCAATTAGAGATAATTTAACATCTAAGGCCTTTTGATTGCCTATAATAGTTTTCATTGTTAGTGTGAGTCATGTAATTAGTGTATAATATGTTATAATTAATGTGTTTATCTACAATAGAACTCTAGGTTATACAGGATTCTAATTTATTTAGGACACTTGTAATTTGCTTTCTATATATACCTCTATTATGAGGTAATAATTAATAAGAAATACATTTTCATTCACATTATATTCAACTTCGTATTAGAGCGAAGGTTCGTAAAGGGACTTTGGCTTTTTTCTTCGTCACTGTCATCACTTGTCAAAGCCACCGCCATCAACTGTCACCACGTCGCCGTCATCACAGTCAGCGCCGCCGTGCGTCTGCTCTCTTTCTCCAGCTCAATGCCGCTTGTTCAACCAGTTCAGCAGCGTCGTCTCTATCCGCGTAGTCTGCCTCAAAGATCTACTCCTGGTTTCCATGCGTTGTCCTTCTTTGTTCGTGCCGTCTCCTCTCGCCGTCCGCCTGTCTTAAGATCTTCGTCCGCACTGTCTGCCTTCCGCAGTCCGCCTTCCAAATCTGCCGCCATCCATCTAAACCCCAGATCTGCCGCCGCCCATCCTAACCCTGACCCTAACCCCAGATCTACTGCCGCCCAAATCCCAGCCCACAGCTCCAAGCCCCAACCCACAACTTGAAACCCACAGCTCCAAGTCCACAGCCCTATTTCAACCCATACCCATTCCTCTCATCCAGCCCAAGCCCATCAGCCGGTTAACGGTCAGTCCAGTTAACGGTTAAAGTCAACTGTTAAAAAAAATGTATTCTGCTGTATATTATTATTGTCTGTTTCAATGGAAGATTCAAGAATAAATCAGAGTTCTAAAACAACTGAAATTCTAAAATTTGAAGTTTCTGTCAAGAGTTCAGAAGGTGGCTCTTTCGGTGGTACCAACTTTAGAACATGGAAAAGAGTTATGTTCGTTTATCTCCATGGCATGCAGAATATGGGACATGTGACTGGAACAATCAAGGCTCCTCCTGAAGATGATTTGGAGACCTATACTAAGTAGGAGATGATGATGGCCTCGTCATGTCTATTTTATTTAGAGCCATCACCGATGATATACTACAGATGGTGGAAGAGTGTGGCACAGTTGAGGCCATATGGAAGACTTTGGGAGATCTCTACATTAATGAATTTGACTTTATACAGGTCTACGAATTAATGTGCAATGCTACCAGCATGTAACAGAATAGGCAACCAGTGTCTATGTTTTTTACTAAGCTGAAGAATATATGGGCTAAAATTGATCAAAAACATCCATGCAAAATCAAAGACCTTATATGGTACCAGAAAGAAAAGGAGCTTGAGCGAGTTCATGCATTCTTAAGAGGACTTGATACAAAACATAATAGTGCCAAGGGCAAATTGCTCCAAATGCCAGACCCTCCAAGCTACAGCTTTTACATACATCCGTAAGGACGAATCTCAGCAAAAAAGTCTTAATCAGGCATAGGTTGAATTATCTAGTCTAGCCATTCAAGCCAAATTAGAAGCACCTTTTCTCCGACAGCAGAATTCAGTTCCACTTCACCGACAAGGACCTCCACCAAGTTTTACCAACTATCCTCATCCTCAATGCTCTTATTGCAATGAAGCTGGGCATGTCTGAGAGACTTGTTGGAAACTGAACCCACACTTGAGACCTAAAAGGCAAAATTATCACCCTAAAGCGAAAGCAGCTGCGGTGCAAGTAGTCCAAGCACCAGATTTCTATGGAGTGACAGGACAGGATCATCATGTGACATGTGGAGGTATCCCTATAGCTTCAATAGCTGGTCGTGGTAAGATTGGTATGGCCTTAAACGTTTCTCACTTTTTTTGGTCTAATACTTGGATTATTGATTCTGGAGCGTTTGATCATATGACTTATGATAAATCTTATTTTACTGAGTTATCTTCCCCACTAGTATCTTATGTTATGAATGCTAATGGTGAGGCCTTTCCTGTCTTAGGGAAGGGGTCAGTCCGTATCACTCTAAATTTACAACTCCATAATGTTTTATATGTGCCTGACTTATCTTATCACTTGATATTTGTTCCATAATTGAATACTAAGTCTCAATGTTCTGTAACATTTTATCCTATGTATGTGATTTTTCAGGATCTTCTTGCTAGGAAAATAATTGGTCGAGGGTACCTAAGGGGTAGATTGTTCCGTTTGGATCAGAACTACGCAGGGGAGAAACCAGGAACACAGACTCGCACTGCATTAACTTCGAGTTCTGACAAGCTAAGTGAAATTTGGTTGTGACATCCCAGCTTAGGGCATCCTTCTTTTAGTCTTATGAAAAATCCATGCCTACTTTGTTTATTAGTGTTAATGAGTATGTTTTACATTGTGAGACATGTGTTTTGGCCAAGAGCCATCGTATTACTTATTCTCCTAGTATTTCTAATAAAAGTGTTGTTCCTTTTGAATTAATTCATTCTGATGTTTGAGGTCCGTCTAGAGAGCTCACTGTATCGGGTATGAGGTATTTTGTGTCGTTTATTGATGATTGTACCAGATTGTCATGGGTTGCTCTTCTTAGAATCAAAGATGAAGTTTTTTCAACTTTTCAAACTTTTCGTACCCTTGTTCAAACACAATACAACAGCATTATTAGGATCTTACGTTCTGACAATGGGGGAGAATATGTTAATCGTATTTTTTAAATTTTTTTCAAAACACATGGGATTGTTCACCAAACTACTTGCCCATAAACACCAGAACAAAATGGGGTGTTTGAAAGAAAAAATCATCATTTACTTGATATGGCTCGTACACTCCTATTTAGTGCTCATATGCCAAAATATCTTTGGGGTGATGCTGTACAAGCTTCCGCCTATCTCATCAATCGTCTCCCATCTAGTGTCCTTCACTGACAAATCCCATTCGAGGTTCTCGCATCTCATGTATCCTTGTCATCATTCCATAATCTTCCCGCCCTTGTATTTGGTTGTGTTGCCTTTGTACATGTTCCTCAAAATCAGAGGTCTAAGTTAGATGCCCGGGCAATTAAGTGCGTGTTTGTTGGTTATGGAGGTTATCAGAAAGGATACAAATGCTTCCATCCACCGACCAGAAAGTATTATGTCACTATAGATGTTACCTTCTTTGAGGATATCAGTTATTTTTTCTCACCTGATACTGCTCATCAGGGGAAGAATTCATATTTCAAAGAACTGTATCATGGTGAAGGGGAGGTTAGAAGAATCACCTATTGATATTTTGATACGTCCAGTTGAGATTCTTAACCCATTGAATCCAATAGTCGAAGAAGCAGATGCTCCAAGTATCCAAGCACTAGTTCAGCTCCCTAAAAATGAAAATGAAGACACTGTTGTTCCCTCAGGCATCAGTCATACCCTTGATCAACAACTCTCTAGCACTGAAGGTCACTCTTCTAAGGTATGTACACCTACTGATATTAATAGCATTGAGTTTAGTATTAGACAGTATGTGTTATCAAATAAGACTACTCGGGGTCAACCAGCCAAAAGATATGAACCAAATATCCATGCAAAATTAAAATATCCAGTAGCCAACTACATGTCCACTAAAAGATTGTCTAAGCCATATGAATCATTTGTAAATCAAATATATACTGTATCAGTACCTAACAAAGTGCAGGATGCATTGGGAGACCCAAAATGGAGGAAGGCAATGGAGGAAGAGTTGGAGGCATTACAAAAGAATAATACTTGGTAACTTGTGCCTCCACCACAAGGTAAGAAGGTAGTTGGTTGTCGATGGGTGTTTACTGTGAAACATAATGCTGATGGATCTGTGAATCGGTATAAAGCCCGCCTTGTAGCAAAAGGGTTCACTCATATGTATGGTGTAAACTACGATGAGACTTTTGTTTCGGTTGCCAAAATGAATACTATTCGGGTTCTGCTTTCGCTTGCAGCAAGCTTAAACTGGCCACTTCGACAGTTTGATGTCAAGAATGCATTCCTTCATGGAGAGTTAGTCGATGACGTGTACATGAATCTTCAACCTGGGTATGTAGCTGCTTTTCCTGGTAATTTTGTATGCAAATTGAGGAAGTCTTTGTTTGGCCTCAAGTAGACCCCTCGAGCCTGGTTTGGAAGGTTTTCACAATTCATGCAGAAGGTTGGTTATAGATAGAGTAATTCAGACCACATGCTGTTTCTCAAACATTAACAAGGGAAAGTAATAGCTCTAATTATTTATGTTTATGATATGATAATTATTGGAGACGATACTATTGGGATGGATAAATTACAGAGACAACTAGCCTCTAAGTTCGAGATGAAGGATTTGGGTGAACTGAAGTACTTCTTAGAGATTGAGGTAGCTAGGGGGAGCGAAGGAATTTTTCTATGTCAGAGAAAGTACATCCTTGACCTACTAACTAAGACAGGTATGTTGGATTGTAAACCTATTGACACTCCTATTGAGCAAAACCATTGTCAAGCAGAGTACCCAGATCAAATACCAACTGATCGAGCTCGTTATCAGAGGTTGGTTGGGCGCCTAATCTATTTGGCACATACTAGACCAGATGTTGCATATGTAGTAAGTATGGTAAGTCAGTTCATGCATAACTCGAGTGAGAGTCACTTGAATGTAGTTGTGAGAATTTTAAGGTACTTGAAGTCAGCTCCAGGAAAAGGAGTAATGTTCTCTAAACACAACAATCATCTTGAAGTTTGTGGCTTCAAAGATGCAGATTGGGTAAGAAATATTACAGATAGAAGGTCGATATCGGGTTACTTCACCTTTGTGGGAGGTAATTTGGTTACATGGAGAAGTAAGAAGCAAAAAGTTGTGGCGCAATCTAGTAATGAAGCTGAGTATAGAGGTATGGCTCATGGGATTTGTGAATTATTGTGGATAAAAAGTTTGTTATTTGATTTGGGTTTCGAACTCAAAAGTACTATGCAATTGTATTGCGACAGTTGGACAGTCATTGATATATCACAAAATCCAGTATAGCATGATCGCACTAAGTATGTAGAGGTTGATCGTCATTTTATAAAAGAGAAGCAAGATGCCAAACTCATTAATTTCCCTTTTGTTCTCACTGAGAAGCAACTTGCAGATGTGCTCACCAAAGGAGTTTCCCAGAATGCATTTTATGACTCACTAAGCAAGTTGGGTATGGTCGATATGTATGCGCCAACTTGTGGGGGAGTGTTAGCGTCAGTCTTGTAATTAGTGTATAATATGTTATAATTAATATGTCTATTTGTAATAGAACTCTAGGTTATACAAGATTCTAATTTATTTAGAACTCTTATAATTTATTTTCTATATATACTTCTATTATGAGGTAATAATTAATAAAAAATACATTTTTATTCATACTATATTCAACTCATGGTTATTACCTTTTGTTTTATCAATTCAAAGGACATTTTCCTTTATATTTTATGAACTTACATTATTTCGCCGTTCTTAGATTTTATATACTTCCCACCTGAAAAATTAATTAATATAAATAGTAAATAATTTATACATATTAATCTATATAAAATTTGAATGATAATAAAATTACTTTTCAAAATAAATTGGTTTATCTATACAATTGATCCCTAATTAATTTAAGATTTTATAATTTAATCCCTAATATTTTAATTCATATAAATTGGTCCTAACGCTTTTAAACTTCAAAAATTACATCCACCTTAACAGAAACTGTTAAATTAAAATAACAGAACCCAAACCTAACCCAACTTCTTAACAATGGTTTAAAAAAAAAAAAAAAAACAGTTGGCATAAGTAGTCTCAATAACGAAAAAAATTCTTCATTTTGTTTATTTCATTTGAATCGCATAAAAATTTGAGGCCTTTAACCAAGATTCAAAAAGAATCTTGCTTGCTCTGTTCAAAACAATAGAAGCTTGATAAATTGATGAAGTGTTTCGTGAACAGGGAAGGAGAACCTGATTATTGTAGGTAAAGAATATTTTCTGATAAAGTAATGGTTTTTCTTGTATTCTTATCTGTGATTATTTAGTTAATTTATCTTATTGTCATCTTGGAATGAAAAATAGTACCATGTAACAATAGGTGTTTCGATAAGCACAGTGTATGTTGCCTTTTTATTTATTTAGTTATTATTATGTTTGTTAGTGTACGGTCCGATCCGGTCCAGTTTTTAGTAAAAAAAATTTAACCGGATCGGACCGTTCATATTATTTTAACTGGACCGGATCGGACCGTTTAACTAATAAAAATTTTAAAACCGTCCAATTTGGTCTGGTTTGGTTAACGGTTTTCAATGGTTTTTAAATTTTTTTTTTGCTAAATTTTTTTCTATAACTAAAAATATAATAAAATAATAATGCGACACACATAATAATAAATTAATACATTAATTCATAAAATATATATTTATAATACATTAAAATCATGGGAATTAATATATTAGGGTGGACATATCTAACTGGGAGATATATTAGGAATTAATATATTGGGAACAAACGAAATGGATAACTGATAATGGACTAATGGGAATTAATATATTAGTTATAAACAGAGACGGAATTAGTAATATATTTGTGAAAATGCGAAATGCAAAATTAGTAATATATTTGCGAATGCAAACAGAGATTAACAGTGGGTACTGGGTATTAATAATAATAATAATAATATATTATTATTATTTAAAAAAATTAATATTTTATTTATAACTGTCCGGTCCGGTCCGATTGGTTAAAAAATTTACAAAATCAGACCGGACCATTTTACCAATAGTTTGTATAATTTTTAACCGGACCGAACCATGTATTTCATGAAATTGTCCGATCCGATCCAGTTTTTCAGTTTGGTCCGATTTTTGGACACCCCTAGTGCAAATGCATGCATTGCATTTTTATTATCAAAGAATATTTAATATAATTTTAACATATAATTTAAAATAAAAGAGATAAGTCTTACACAAAAATAAATAATAATAATAATAATAAATAAATAAACTCTAATTACATAAATTAATACTTTGTCCTTTTAATTTAGTTTAATAAATAATTTGGAAAAAAAAAAAGACATTAGTTAATTGAAAGTGAAAAAAATTTAAAAGTGGTAAACATAAAAATAAATAAAAATTTTAGTATATAATTATACGAACGCTCAAAATAAAATAATGTATATTAATATAAATAGTCGATGACACTTATACTATAATTTTAGTTATTATTTTAAAAATAATAAATTATATACCAAATTCATATATCTCACATATAATATATTGTTTCGTATCAACTAATCTATGTTGTATACAAAAGTATGAATTAGGCCTAAATTTTTTGAAGAAAACTATCATTATATTTTAAGCCAATAACATTGGTTGCCCTTTTAGGGCTTTATTGTCACATTCAATAAGGACTATAAATACGATGATCAAATAAAGATCACATTTATTAAAGATTCTAATCATATGATAATTATTATATCTACTAAAAACTCTAGACATGATTATTCAATAAATAATTTATGAAAACAAAACATAACTAATAATAAGATGACACATGTCTTTAAAATAGTTTAAATTTAGACAAAAATATCCTTATAGTTCAAACTAAAGATATAATTGCCTATTTTTAAAAAAGATAGGCATATATTTGTAGTTTCAATATTTAAATATTTTAATTAACATGCTTATCATATTCATATATACATGTGAAATAATTCTATATTTTATTTATTATTATTAGTGTGATTATTATTATATGTATTGATTTAGTTATTTTTCTGTCACAAATTCTTCAATGTGTTAATTTATTATTGGTGAATGAATAATTATATGATATAAATAATGGATAATAAATCATTATATTCGGGATATAAAAATATTTGTCAATTTCTTGAGATAAAGATGATGTCCTATATCTTCTTAAAAATTGGTTAGAATCCCTTCCTTAGTTTAGAATATTTAGTAAGCGTGAATTCCAAAATATATTGTATTTTTTGAACACAAAAATTGACATATAGTGTTTGTGGGTTCTAAAATTGTGTAGAAATTTCAAATAAAAATACAATAAAAAACCAAAGAAAGGAAAAAAAAAAAAAAAAAAGAAGCAAAAAAAAAAGTGATGACTATAAATAAGACACTTTTAATATATAAAGATAAAAGAAGTACCATCAACAACGTGGTTCATAGTACAACCAATAAAAATACCATCACTAAGTTCAATCACTTGAACGAACTATAATGGTTTGGTAGTGCATTCATAATTTAAAATTCCATTCATCGGAAAAAAAGAAAAGAAAAGAGAGTAAACAATCTCACCAAGAATGTAAAGGGGGTTGAGAATGTCACCTATTGTGATACCATCATCAACGGCGTGAACAAACAGAGATCCTTCAACGTTATAGTCAATGTGAAATGAAGTAGTTTCATCTTTATTTTCAGTCATTGTAAGTCAACCGACAACAGGATAGAAAATACTCAATGTATGAGAAAGAGTTGTTTTCATGTGTTTTATCAACTTGTGGTTTTTAGTTTCTTGGCATTTGGGTTTGTGAAAACAGTACCTTTTTGACCATGGTCAAATAGTAGGAGTTGAAGATCCCATGGATTTAGCTCAACCCTGCGTGAGTTCGAGGTGCTAACGCCAACCTTAAAGATAGTTTTTTTTTTTCTCTTTGTTTTTTTTGTAAACCATGGTTTTTTTTTTTTTGATCTCTTTGTAAACCATGGTTAAGAAGGTGAGTTTTGTTATTTTAATTTAACAGTTTCTGTTAAGTTGGATGTAATTTTTAAAGTTTAAAAATTTTAGGGACTAATTTGTGTGAATTAAAATGTTATAAACTAAATTATGATATTTTAAATTAGTTAGATACCAATTGTATGGATAAGCCAAAGAAGTTTTAATATGAAAATATTCGCAACTTTTATTTAAAAAAGAAATCATAAGACGTACTCAAAGCTTCATATGCCAACTATTTTTCTAAGCAACAAATTTTAACCCATAACTTAACAAGTTTAGACCATTTGTAAGAGTATTGAATGACAAAATCATAAATGTTTTTACTCTATTTATGACGAAAAATTTCAACATGATTTTGTTTATGAAATGTTTGAGCATATCTCTATCTGAAGGGAATAATTTTAAATGTTTAAATTGTTTTGATTAAATTATTTAAGAGCAATAATTTATTTATTACTTTGGCTACATAAAAAAATTTAGTTGTTACACTATATCCTCGTCATAATACTTCAACTGTCAAAAATCGTATGTTATTTGCTTTAAGGAAATGAGATAAAATCAACATATGCACTATGTTTTGAGTGAATTACCTATATATCAAAAATACGTTAAAAAATATTAATTTTATTTAAATAATAAATTTAGGTAGTAAAACAGTAAGTTTTATTTAGATAGTAAATATATTTTTATTGTATGTACACCTTATATTTTTATATGTACACCTTATATTTTTATATGTACAACTTATATTTTTGTATGTACACCCTTATATTTTTGTATGTACACCTTATATTTTAATGTGGATAAAATCAAAGGAAAAGTCGTATATTTTTGTATATACACCTTATATTTTTGTATGTAAACTTTACATTTTTGTATGTACACTTTATATTTTTGTATGTACACCTTACATTTTTGTATGTACAATTTATATTTTTGTATATACACCTTATATTTTTATATGTACACCTTACATTTTTGCATGTACAACCTCAATAACATCACAGCTCAACCTCAACTCCATCGTGTCGTGCGAAGAACCCACGAGAACTTCCTAGAGTACTATTATTAGTATTACCCTCTTGGCTTATTTTCAGTATAGTTTTCGATTACCAATTTTAATTTGCATATTGTCTCTTTACTCTTGCTTGATTATTCTGATATCGGAGCTTACGCAGACATGGCAGATGTTCATATGAGAGAGATGAACAGAAAAACTGAGAAACAAGACGAACAAAAAAACAAACTAAAATACAGTCGTTTTGCTATTTTGGACAAAAAATCAGTTTTTATCATTTATGTATCATTTCAGAGAATTAATTCCTATGTTTTAGTATTAACGTACCTTTCTCGGCCTTTTGGCTAAGATCTAAGTGTAACATTTATCTTTTCAATATTTAATTCTTTTGTTTTTTTTTTTTTACAATCTTCTTAATATCTAATTCAATAGTAAGAGATTTCTCATATCATTAAAAATTAAAAAAAATGATAATAAAGAAACACGAAAATAAAATTAACATTATAATTTTTCAATTATTTGGGTAAATGTTTTTTCTAATTTATGTACTATATAAGGCACGGGTTTTACTTTATTAAGTAGAATTCACAAATTACCCTTAAACTTAATAATATGATCTTATTGACTATAAAAAAATGTCATCCAAAATATCTAGTTTTTTTTTTGTTTTTGTTCAATAGAGAAATCTCACTAGATTAGGGCTACTACCACACCCCATATCACCAAAATGTTATAGAGTTTTTCAACTACGACAGAGCCAATGTCATTGTCAAGCTTTACATTGGAACACAGGTCTCAAGCCTCGAACTTGCATCCTGTTATCCAGCAGAAACACAACCATAAACCTCTTTGCCCAACCAACTAGGCTCACCGTTTATGGCCAAAAAAATATCTATTAGTTGCACAAAATAAAATTACAATATACATATTAAATTATATTATTTTAAACGAAAATGTAATCACGATTTTTTTTTTTAGTAACTTTAAAAATTAGGTAGGAATCTCTCTTATATTTTCAAAAATTGGGTGAGTGTAAAAAATATAAAATTGAATGAAAATTTGATAAGAGAAAAAATGTTTGGTTGGCTAGGTAAAGCCATATCTTTTGAGAAGTTTCTTTCACAGTTGAGTTATGGTGTGTAGGCTCGTGGTTGCAAGGATGCAACGTTGTACAAAGTTGAGGGGCTCATGTTGGTGTGTCGGCTAAGGATTTCAAGGTCACAATGTTGTGCATAAGTGAGCAACCTATGTGTTGGTGTGTCGTGTGTCGGTGGGTATTACGAGGTCACAACAAATATGCATGCTAGCTTTATTTGAACCATCAATAGTCGATCATATCACGTGGTGATAAACCTTGAGGGACAAGCTAGGATCACTTGGATTGCAATTGCTATGTAGACAGTAGATAAAGGCAACTTATTAGTGAAATGTTTGAGGTCAAGTGATTTCCTTAATGGTTTGTCATGTGACTTTTTTGACATATTTTTAAAAAAATAAACTTTTGTTATCCTTGTTGTAAAGCCAATAGACTTGTACTGTCCCACCTAATAAGTATGAGTTTAAAGCACACTTTCGTTTTGAGCCACTCTTTATTTTAAACATACAAGTAAAAATTGTTGGAAAAACTTGAATGAAAATTTAAGAAGAAACGATTGATTAATGATTTTGTGCCTGTTTCTTGCTTTAAATGGTTTTTGCCTATTTAGGCAATTTAATTTATTTTATTGTCTTGTCCTTTTAGGTGTAAGCTTTATCTATAAATATAGATGAAAGGCTACACTACAAAAGGCAGAAAAGAGAAGGATAAAAGGTAGCAGAAAAGGAAAGAATACTAGAAAAAAATTTAGCAAGCAAGTTTGTTAGAGCAATAAGTTAGTAATGTCTAATTTTTGCTAATAGATTGTTTTATCCTGGGAAATGGATTTTCAAAGTACTCAAACACTCATAATGAGCAAAAAAATTATCTTAAGGATACCGTGTATTACACAAAACTCGATCATTTTATGTTATTTAAATTGTGTATTGTAAAATATATGTATTTTATTTCTGTAATATAATTCTAATTTAAATAAATGTAATTTTTATTCCTAAATTGTTTGTCTATTATAATATTCCTTACAAACATTTTGCTATGTTTAGTATATTTGCTAATGAGTGAAAAATTAACAAGAGACAATGTTGATTTTAATTTTTATTTAAAATGAAAAATTTTATGTAGTTTTTGTTCTTTAGACATTGTAATATGAATTATTTTACCCTGTGGTACGTATATGACTCACTTATTCACACATTTTTTTTTTTTAACTCATCAAAAATAAACATTTGTTATTTTTCTACTGCGTAAAGCAACATATGTTTTCTGTAAAAACATGTTTCTTGAAAAAAAATATTTTATTTTACATTATAAGAAAAACAACATATATTTTTGTGGGTTAAAAATGAAACTCTATAAACACTTCAAGAAAAATGGATTTTAGGTACAGTTATCTTTGGATGCATAACCGTACAAATAGCCAGTATCACCATAGGTTGACTTTTAGGTACAATTGTTAATCGTACCTAAAAAATTTTAAGTCCGATTTACTAACTATATCTAAAATTATTGAAATACGATTAACAATTATACCTAAATAATTTTAGGAACGAATATGTATTGTTTTATATTCTTTTATAATAATTTTCTGTAATTAATTTTTTTACCTGTTTATAATCCATGTTCATATCATGCTATATAGGAAAAAGTATCATAAAGGTCTTTTTATTTTTATAAAAGGTAACATTTAGTCCCTTAGGTTATAAAAAGTGTCTTTAAATCCCTTTGCTTTTAAGAAATGTATTTTTAAGTTCGTCTACTAGTAAAAAATATGTCAAATAATAACAAAGTTAATTTTTCATCAAATTTTTCATCCAATCTAACAAAATAATAGATGTATCATATGCATATTTATATTTTTCAATATATATATACATAAAAAAAATTACTTAATTTTTTTTAGTTAAAAAAAACTTAAATACAATTTTTAATATAATTTAAATATAATTTTTAATAAAATTTAAATAAAATTTTAATTTTTTAATATTTAAAGTCACAACTTAGACAATGAAAATTTTATTTAAGTTTAATAGAAAGAAATTATAAAAATTAGAGTAATTTTTTAATTAAAAATGATTTAATTTGATATATATCTATCGAAAAATATAAACATGCATGTAACATATGTACTATTCTGTTAGATTTAACGAAAAATTAGATGAAAAATTAATTTTGTCCTTGCTTGACACATTTTTTATAAGTAAAAGAACTTCAAAACATTTTTTTTATAAACAAATTGACTTAAGGACAGCTTTTATAAGCTAGAAAATTAAATAACATCTATTGCATAAACAAAGAAACCATTTTGACTATTCACCCTACTATATATGCATCTTACAATTTAATCAAAAATTTATATATATATTTCATTAATTAAAAATACAAGCATACATGTCACTTACAAAGCATATTGCCTATTACATCAGTAAATTAAAATACACGAGCTAATGCCACTAACCAAAATCAATTATACATATAAGTTAAATTTCATTAATATCAAAATGTGAAACAAATAATTATCTATCTAGTTTGTTCAATACTTTCAATAAAAAATTGACATACTTCTCTTCGACAAACATCAAATTATTTCCGTGTATAAATTTTCTTTTCTATAAACTATAAAAAAATGTAATTAAATATATTGTTATAAGAAACTACATGATAGTTAAAAAAATAAGAATATAAAGATTCAAAAGACTTACATTAAACTAGTTATTAACATATATTCTATGTATATGCATGAAATTTTTTTAATTTACTAGTAGTGATAAAGACTTTCTTAGTTGATATATAATATCTCTCATCACGAAAAAATTACACTCAATATCATTATTTTGAATAGGCTACACATATATATAAGACAATATAAATGTATAATTAATTAATAGTGACTAACCTAACTAAATATTTACTTGCAATTAAAAATATACATATATATTAGCATAGGTATCATCTAAAAAAAGCTCTATAACATTAACATAATAAAATAAACATTATTTATAGTCAATGCATGATTTGAAATAATTTAAAATTAATTTAATCACTACTTCAAAAATAAAAGCTTTAAAGACGGTCATTGTAAGGTTAACATGGATACAACAAAGTATGTAAAAAAAAGCATTCCAAATAAATATATAGATAAAAGAAGATTATCAGATGAAGAAAATGATAAATTTTCACATTCCTGTAAATAAACTAAAAATATGAAAATAAAATTAGAACTTCCCAAGAGGAGTAAAAGTGAAAGGCACAGGAGATGGAGTTACAGAGCAATACCGAAGGAAACATAAAGTTTCAGAATAAGGGGACAGGCACTATCATCATATAATAGTGGATAGGCACTATTATCATATAATTATCTTATTCGTCAATTCTGATTGTTCTTCAAATAACCCACTATCATTATTACATAGCTAAGCTACAAATTCATAACTCTTCAACAAAATGTCCAAATCCCCGAATTGCAATACAAAGGATGATCAAACATCAATGCAAGTTTAAAGCAATAATTCTGCACATTAGTGACATAATGCCTCTCCTTCAAAAGGGAAAAAAGTATGCTAGAAAGGTCTATACCTTAGGAAAACAAATACATGGTCAAGAGTCAAGACCACCAGTTAGTTTGAAATATGGCAATTGACTTAACACCTGTAGACCATAATGACAATATGAAAGTAAACAAACAAGATTTAGATCTTCTATGCAAGTGAATGAGAAGTGAATACCAATCATACAATTAATAGAGCAAGCAACAAAAGGCTCAATTTGCTGTTGAATAATCATTAGAAAATAAATGAACCCTACAAAAAAGTTATCCTAAACTCAGAATTCCTTTCTTTTTATCTCTCGGCATTTTCCAAGCTTGCAAGTTCATCCATAAAATGAATACATAAAACCAATTATAAAAAGCACAAGAAGTCACAAAGCATATCAATAGAAGTAATTCGCATGTTGAATTTCAGCTTCAAGATTCCAACAAGCGATTCCCAGATCCTACCCTCCTATATGCTCCATTATTCTCTAAGCAACCAGATTTAGTACTAGCCAAGAAATTATAAAGTTAATTCCATTAATTCCTAAACAAATGCCTGAATGACAAACTATATAAGTAGTAACCATTTGTAGTAGAACAATATGTGAAAGCATTTCTTAAAAACCTCAACAACAACAACAACAACAAAAGAGCTTCGATCTCAACTTCAACAACGCATACTTATACTCCAATTCTTCTAATTTGTATACATTTTCTCACTAACCAAACCGAACTTCAGATGCATTCCAACCAAGAAAGCTGAGAATTTGATAACGAAAAAGTTCAACTCCCAAAGAAAACAGAATACTGAGAATGGGCAAATCACCTCAGAAGTAAGGATTATAGAACGATTTATATAACTGGACCAAGATTTAAACAAGTGAGCTCCGCACCACTGAAAATGGAAAAGTCAAAATATGTGCTACAGGGACCTTTTCAAATCTACTTCTAAAATACTCACAAGTAAAACAGACCTTACAGCCATGAGAACCAAAGCAAGAGACTTTCCAGCAACGAAAATAGTCTCAACCACCGTAGCTTCCAAAACAGACCTTGCCCACAAGCTTTCTCCTCAGAGAAGAACAGACCCACCTCCATTTTTTTTTTTTTCCAAATCAAGCTCCAGTAACTCAAATAGTAATAAAACTAAGAAGGATTGGAAAGGAAAAAAAAATCAGCGGATTAGGAGAGGTAGGTCAAGAGCTCGGGTGGGGGAAAAAGAGAAAAAAAGTTTATAATAGATACCGTTAAATTCAGCGGTTGTATCAAAAAGTTCTTTAAATTTTTGAAAAACTTCCGTATTTTGTTTTACTTTTAGGTATGTACTTAAAACTAATCCTTTTCAATAACTTAGACTTTCGTATTTAAAATTATTTAAGTATAGTTATTTTTAATTTTTTAATAATAAAATTATAATTAAATTAATTTATTATTGTAGTAAAATAAGTGAGTTATGTCATCTAATTAAATCATTATTTTACTTCAAGAGAATTATAATTGCATTATTATTGGGTAAACTCAAGAGTTGCATAATGGTACATTATTTTCACATTTGAAAATATTTTAGAGAAAACTTCAATTTAAAGTTAGAGAAAGATTTTATGTTGAAATCAACGAAACTTAATTAAAAAAAATTAAAAAAAAGCATAATATAAAAAGGGACATATCAGAATATCATTATTGTTAATCAATAAATTTAATTAATAATATCTAATCGTTAAATTATTTACATTTAATGGTGAATATAGTATTTGATTTTTGAAATTATTAACTAATTTTTAATTTTAAATTGTGATATAATTTGCACTATTAACTTAATTATTTTATAGTTAATATAATTAATTGGATTCATTAATTAATAATATTGGTCTCCAATCTTACTCTATGTAAAAAGTAAATAAAAAAAAAAATTGATATTATTAATGGAAAAACATATGATAAATATTTAGAACAAGTTAAAAAGATCGACCTCTTACACAACTATTGCTTTAATGGCAAGGTGGATAAAAAAGGATTGCTAAGTTATTGTTGGGAACTTTGGTTTCAAGAAAATAAAATCTCAATTTTAATGGATCGTTTTTGTTCAAGAACACAAATTGAAATGTTCTTTAAAAATACACACATAAATCAAAGACACAGAAATAACACATGAATTTTACGTGGTTTGAAAATCCTATTCCACAGAGAAGGTTCACTTGCAATTCATATCATTAATCAGAAAATACATACAAAGAGAATACAAAAAATAACAAAAAAATGTACCAAAGATTCATACCCATATGAACCCTAATCATATCGGTCCAGTGAAAAATATCCATCAAAGAACCTCATCACTGCGTCTCATTTTTCTTCTTAATATTGTCTTCACTGCATCATTTTCTTTACCAATTTTTTATGCTGCTTCTCTATTCCATTTGACTATATCAGTCGTCGCTTCTCTGCTTTCTCGCCGTTTCTCTCTCTGTCTCTCTATATTTCGTTTGCTGCTCCTTCTCACAATTATCATACGTAAAGTAATATATATATACATACAAGTCTTAGAACCTAACCGAGTGGGCTTAAGTAATAAAGCCCAAAAACAATGTATTCCCTTTTTCAGTTTTCAACCAACGTGCACTAATTAATAATATACATGGTATGAATTAGATTACACATGATAATATATAACAAGTATATATTAAAGCCCAATATATATATTTACATATTACTTTAACAAATCAACCTAATTAAATAATAGAGCCATATATCATATAATATCATATTTTTATAAATCTCCACCTTGACACTATATAACTATATGTTTCAATGAATTACAAATCAGCCTTCTCAAGTTAGTTGCTAATTTCTTAACAACATTTAATCGTGCAATGGTTTGGTAAAGTAATAATACAACTTTAAACTAGAATCTACATAATCCTTGAGTTACCTTCACTTGGCCTCTAGTTCACATTGCTTCCGTTTTCGTACATACAATAAATAATCACTGTACTCAATCAAAGCTTACAAGCAGACAAAGTTAGATTCCCCATTAATCATGAAAATAATAAACATATAATTCCTTTTGAAAGATCGTCACCTCTAAAATCACTTATAACATGATAATTAGTAAAACTCCTCATAACATATATGTTTCATTTTCATACAATAAATCAACACCATCAATACCCAAATATACAAGTGTTCATTTTCCAACCAACAATCAACAATGAGTTCTATTTGAATTAAACCAACTCAAATAACACAACTCATTAACTGTTTTTTGAATTAAACCAACTCAAATAACACAACTCATTAACTGTTCCAACACTAGTTACCATGGAACAAAACATATTCCAAACAATATAGCAAACAAGTATGACACTACACTTATATGGGCTCAAATTGCCAACACATCATCCAGTTTTGGGACATTAAACTGACGATAAGCAATAAATATTATGAAAACACTTACAGGTCAAACATGTCATAAAACATTATCATGGACTGTCAGTATGTCACTTTTTCAAATGCATAAACCATGCAACAAACATGTCCCACATATTTTCCATGCATACTACTTTAATTGGTTCCACCTCAATTATAAATTACTCATTATAAGACAAATTAAGCATGTATACCAAGCAATAAACTTTTCTATATTATTACATGCAAACGACATATAATAAATATATTAACAAGTACATAAATCAATTAACACTAAATTGATTAAAAATATTATTACTAACATGTTTACATCTCCAAAGCCAATTTACATCATATAGACTACATCTATAACATGCAAAGGAAAATATCTATAACAATATAGGGACATCACGCACAAGTACATACAATACATTTAACATGTTCCACAAAGCCAAGCAACAGCAGCAAACTCACATCTTAGGCTTTTAAAACCATTTTTCATTTTCACACAAAGAATCTCAATAAATATCCAAGACATCAAGCCATATTTCAGATTCCTTAAATACAACATCATTACAAGATGTTCACTCTAAGTCATCTAAACAACATCAATTATCATACACAAGTACTAAGGTCTACATGCATATACCTTCCAGGTAGCTTACCCAAATATCATAGCTTATCTTCCTCCATTGCATCCCATTGAGTACTATCACCGAGCTGCAAAGCACCTCCATGCTCATCATGGACCCCACTTGCATTAGTAGCTACAATCCTGCAAGTTCAAGTGCTATCCCTGCAAGCTCCACCTCAATTGCAACACATTCTCTTTACCATTGTTAATAAAAGAATAATAGAGCAAGCTAGTAGCCCATCATATATACCATATTCACATAATACTTTAACCATACTACTCAACCAACATTCAATTTCTAACATTGTCTAATTTTCAAACGGATTATCAATTCCATATTTCTAAAAGGTATCCAACAGCCGAAAACAATAAATAATTCAAACAATGATAAAACGAATTCAACAACACTACCTATCTTAGAAATATTGATAATCAAGCATAGGCCAACGTAGACTAGTAAAAGCAATACAATTCATATCTCACTTTGTTAAAGACTGATCAGGACCTTACAAACCAATATTAATTGCTCAAAAACAGTCTCTAGTTGCATGCTTTCCAAGAAATACAATTAGACTTCATTTGTACACTACAAATATAACAAATTGAAGTACTAGCAGTACAAGTATCAAATAGACCTTTACTTTGACAATTTTAACAAGTTTCTTATTCTAATATGGTCAACTATCCATGCCATAACAGAAACTTTTCAAATATAGGTGCAAACAAGATCACAACTCCACATGAGTTCCCTTAATACTACTCAAAGACCATTATGCATATGCCCAATAACACTATTCAGTGAGCATCCATGTATATACCAAGTGTTATTTATCACAAGTCTTTACTACATCATAACATGCAGAGTCAAAGATTAGAAAACGTACAAAGCTCACAATGTTATAACAGTCCAAGTAACAAGTTCATATCACACATGCTTCCAACCTCTTATCAGGTTACCACCTAGCGCTGAGAATTCTCAAACATTACAGAACTTTTACTATCAAGACACACATGAAAAGAACAATCAAGATAACAAACAATCCAAGATTCCATAATTCAAATTTCACAGTTATAATAGTCATCTAACAATGCAACACTATTATCACAACTTGAAATTTTCATGCATGCATATCCAATCTTAGATTCATTAACATGGCATCTTTACTTTTCATAACAGGGCATAACACAAATATCCATCTTTTCATAAGAGTAATGAAAGCACCTAATTGCTTTTAGATTTCAACTTAAACCGTGGCTGACTTTATCAACTAGAAATAAGTTATACCAAATCCAACCTATTTTTAACATGCATCTTTCATGCAAAATTCAGATTTCATGTTATGTCTTTTTCCTACCAAGAACAACAAAAGAACATACACATCAAAATCTCCAAAAATATATAACAATCAGTTTCACTAACACCATGAATTAATCATAAAACTTAACATGATAATCTCATCAAAACAAATCTTTCCTAAATAAAAATTAAAATTTAATCAAGATTATCAAAAGTTCACATCCATTGCAACATTCATTCATTCAGAAACTGATATAAATATCTTTTAAAATAAATATAGAGAGAGAAGACCTTACAGCGGTATAGCTCACCCAAATTGCTGCACTATCCTCCATGTGCAATTATTTCAGCACTTTGCAGCCACGTTTAGGAGGATACTAATGAGCTATGTCTTAGAATTGCGTGCTTTCAAACCTTGTTATTTCTTTACAACAACCTCTCATGTCAACCTCCTTCAATTCTTTCATGTGTTGTACCCATCTTGTGTTACCCAAGAAAATTTCACATTTTTTCTCTCAAGTTTCGATCACAAACTTACCAAGAAACTTGTCCTATTTCTTTTACTACCAAAAAGTAACCACAAGCTCACAAAAAAATATTAATAGGCAAATTCTTGATTTTACAAAAATAAATATTAGAGTATAAAATTTCGGACAGATCGAAACACACAAGAAACAACACATTATTACTCAATTTATTAAACATAAAAACTGATTTCTTTCTTCTCTCATAATTTTACACTTTCAAAAAATTAGAGAAGAAATCTTTATTGAAGAGGGACACCAAAAATGATTTTATCTAAAAGTTGAACCAAAAAGTTCACCCAAGGAGATACACTAAAATCAGATTTAAATAACTCCATTTACATCACCATAAATCCCCTTAACATGATTTATATTACCCAATTCATAAAACTGAAAATTAGGGTTTCTAACATAATTTTCATAACCAAAAATATATTTTAATTAGCAATTTTTGGAATAATAAAAAATACCCAAAAATTTCAGAAACAAGAAATTCAGAAAATCCTAAAGAAAAATTGGGAAAAATCATAAATCATAAAACAAAAGCCCAACCATAGGCTCTAAAACCAATTGTTGGGAACTTTGGTTCAAAGAAAATAAAATCTCAGTTTTAATGAATCGTTTTTGTTCAAAAACACAAACTAAAATGTTCTTTAAAAATACACACATAAATCAAAGACACAGAAATAATACATAGATTTTACGTGGTTCAAAAATCCTACTCCACGGGGAAGGCTCACTTGCAACTCATATCATTAATCAAAGAACACATACAAAGAGAATACAGAAAATAACAAAAAAATGTACCAAAGATTCATACCCATATGAACCCTAATCATATCGGTCCAGTGAAAAATATCCATCAAAGAACCTCATCACTGCGTCTCATTTTTCTTCTTAATATTGTCTTCACTGCATCATTTTCTTTACTAATTTTCTACGTTGCTTCTCTGTTCCATTTGACTATATCAGTTGCCGCTTCTCTGCTTTCTCGCCGTTTCTCTCTCTGTCTCTCTATATTTCGTTTGCTGCTCCTTCTCACAATTATCATATGTAAAGTAATATATATATATATATATATATACAAGTCTTAGAACCTAACCGAGTGGGCTTATGTAATAAAGCCCAAAAACAATGTATTCCCTTTTTTAATTTTCAACCCACGTGCACTAATTAATAATATAAATGGTATGAATTAGATTACACATGATAATATATAACAAGTATATATTAAAGCCCAATATATATATTACATTACATATTACTTTAACAAATCAGCCCAATTAAATAATAGAGCTATATATCATATAGTGTCATATTTCTACAGTTATTAACATTTTTGGTTATTAAACAACTCATGGTTTTACAAGTTGTTTGGTTTACACACTTTGGTATTGTGTATGCTTGTTTATTATTTGCTTGTATCTTATTTTACCTTTATGTTCAAATTTACAAATTTGTATAGTTTTATTGCTATTTAAAATGAGTGAATGATAGGTGGGAAGGGCGTAAACTTAGTGGGAGAAAAGCAGGAAAGAAAATTTTTCTCTCCTAAACCTTCGTAAATGAAAATTTCAAGTTCTTGTTTTTCATAAAAATTTTATCACTTGCATGTCCATCTTTTAGTTTCCTGATCCTAATAATCTTTTTATCATGATTTTTCTTTGTTATCCTTATATTCAGATGCCTTTTTAAAGTTGTTTATTGCTAGAACAATAAAGCTTTTTTTTTTTTTTTTTTTGAGGATGAAGATGAAGATGAAGATAAAAAGCTAAATTTAGTGTGTGCTGAAGTCAATTCTGGTAACTTTTAAAATCAATCGTGTTTTTGTCAACGTAAACAGTGAAGAAATTTTATTAGCCATGAATAATCGATCGGTTATGAAAGATTTCTTATATATTCTAACAAAAAATACAGTTGAATATTATTGTTTAAATTGTTTTAGAGAATCGTTGCAATAATTAATGCAAACAAGCATTAAGGGGAAAGAGAATATAGAAGGAACTAAGAAGGCTTAAAAAATATTTTCTTGTAAATTAATCGAATAAAAGATGGTCAATTTTATTTATCTAATTGTGACTTTAATGTATTTGAAAAACTGAACTTTATATCCTTTATACTTTTGGTCCATATTTAAATGAATTCTTTATTTTATCAAAAAAAAAAAAAAAAAAGTGAAAGAAGGATGAAAAAAGATGTAGACCTTCCTTTAGGTTTGATAGTTGTTTTATGTGTAAATGCCAATAATTATAATAACCACTCGGGGACGCACTTGGGGAGATCGAAAGTTATAGCACGTGATTTGCTAATATATTTTTAAGAATATTGGGACTAAAGATGGAAAATATTTGACAATAAAATAAATGTCATTTTTGATGTTATGAAATTTGTGATACTTGAACAAAAATTGTGTTGCAGCAACCAGCAAGGATATAAAAATGCAAAACCGGACTATACTTTTTTTTTTCTTTTCGTGTGTGTATGTGTTAATACCAATAATATATTCACTTATGGAAGAGTATCAACAAAAATCATTTGTCGATATTTTCAAAAAAATTCATCAATATTGATTATATGTTTGATATTTTAATAAATATCGATATTTATTTACAATGATATTTACTTAAAAACTAAAACTCATTTTGTCTACCATAAAAAACTCATTTTGTCCACCATAAAAATTAAAATAAAATAAAATAAAATAATTTTTCTTTTCTTGCAAAACTTTTATCCCAATTAATATTTTAAGCTAACTTTAATATTTAATCATTATATGGAATAGCAAATGCTAAATTGATTTTAATGTTTACACAGCGTTTTTTCCTTCCTTGGGCAAGCGAAATCCAGAAAACCAAAATAAGAAAAAAGTCTTTCTTCAATCTCACTCTCACTTATATCTTATAAATTTGTAATTGCAAGTCCCAAAAAAATCAATTAAACATCATTCCTCTATGGTGAAACAACAATAATACATCATGTACAACTTGCCTTCTCAAATACAATAAAAAAACTTGCGTTTTCACATAAAACCATTACCAACCCTTGAATTTCACTCCCTAATCTCGCTTTTATCAACAATCAAAAACTCAAGACAATCTTGTTACCTGTCTTTCATACTGTGTCCCCTAGAAACAATACATTTTGCGGGTGCACGAAAATCATCATCTTCTAGATCACTGAAAGATATGTCTTCTTCATTTACCACGGATATGGAACCTCCACTATATCCATCTAACTCAAAATCTGCTTCTGGCCAATCATCATCATCTTCATCTTTATTAATTACATTTCTTGAGGATGGAACACTGACTGAATCCTTATCTTCGCTCTTAACTATGCACTTTTCTTCAATAACTGGTTTATCATAAAAAAAAAACTCGGTACTTTCAGTTGGGTGTTTCTCAGTTTCTAAAGGTGTCTTATTAATCGAAGACATGGTTGGTTCAGACAAACATTTCCCACGCAATGTGTCTGTGCACTGAGCATTGAAAGGCGAAACAGAATCAATATCATCGTTAAAGAAATTAGAACTGTTTTTGAAACAAGGAGTACTACTTCTTCCAGACCAAACAGGTTCTGGTTTAGTCTGAGCTTGTAGCGCCTTCATCCATTTAGCTCTAGCTTCCATTACCTTTAGTCAATATGTTCAAGAAACAATTAATCAACCATAATGTTCTTCAGTTGACCAAAACAAATAACATAAAATGAAGGCTAATGATTCTTAGAACTAACGAATTTTTGCAGCTAGAAGAGGACACAACTTGAAATTTGATAGTAAGGTCTCGTTTTCTTCTAGAATATATTATCAATTTTGTTCTCTTTGTCTAAGCTATCCATAAGCATTCCACTTTATCCTACTAAACGGCAGAATAATAAAATGAAGAAAAGCCACGGGTCTATTTGCAACAAATGGATCTTAATTTGTCAACATTTAACATAACTCAGAGTACATTTACCACTGAAGTAGGACTCTACAACACAATGCATATGCCATGTACACCGCAGAGATTCAGAAAGTTTAAAAGGCATGCTAGCAGACCTAATTGTTGGAGTTCAATTAACTTTCTATAGTCCAGCCACCATAAGTTAAAACTTTTTATGATCAATCATGGTCACACGTAAGATTCATAAAAAATATATATTTAAGAGATGCAATCTCAGAATTGGGAGAAAATGATAAATAACTATTGTCATACTTTGTTGCACGTTACAAATAACATTAATGAAGTCTACCTCAATAACAATTAGAAACCAGTTATTAACAATCTCAAGGCCGCAACTGTTTAATGAATAAGGGATCTCAAGAAATCCATTTACTTTTGCGAAGGGCGCTTTAGTCTCAAACTTTTTCACTGGTGCACATTTAGTATATCAACTCTTGTAAAAGTAAACATTACGCCTATTTGCTTTTTCCATGTCAAAATTCACTTTGTAGAGGTAGGGAGGGAGATAATTATTTTATTTGGCTTTTTTTTTTTTTTGTTGATAATTCTACTTTATTGATCAAAAATCTATAAAATCTTCAATATATCAACAAAATATTCATTTATGGAAAGATGACAATATAAAAAGTATACATTGATATTTCCAAGAATTGTAAATTTAATAAAATTTATAAAAATTTCCATTGACGACTAAGTATCCTGAATATTTCTTCAATATTTTAGTAAAATTGAAATTTTTATATTTATAAATATTGATATTTCCGTAAGTAGAACAAGGATTAAAATATCAGTATTTGTAAAAATATAGAAATTTAAATTTTACGGAAATAATGAAGAAATACCAAAGATAAAAATTGGATGAAATTTTTTTGTAATTCTATAAATCTTAAAAACAATTCTTTTAAAAATAAACATATATTTTTTATATTGGTACCTTTGCATAAATGGATACATCATTGATATAAAAGGTTTTAACAATTTTTTGAAATGCAAAAAGAAAAAGAAAAAAGCTAAATATAATTTTTATCTCCCTCACTACCCAACCTCAACTTTCAAGTTAAATTCTAAGATGAAAAAGCAATTGAACCAAATGTGCACTTTTACAAGAGTTCATGGACCAAATGAGCACCAAAAAGAAAATTTTGGGACTAAAGTACCCATTTGCAAGAGTCAATGGAAAACTTGAGCCCTTAATCCGATGTTTAATGCACAATGCAAAAATTAGAACACAATAACACATAGTGCAATTCAAATATGTAAAGAAATACATGACACTTACAATATTGGAACCTCAGGAACAAAAGAACAAAAAGGAAAAGGTTGCTTACTTGGGATGTTGATAAAGTTTCTGCATCCCGTTTGTTGAGTCTTGAATGCAAGAGAACAAAATAAACTTTCCAAAAGTAACTCTCACTCATATGGCAGGGACAGAGTTCAATTCTCAAAGCGGCTAATCTACGAGCAAGACGTTCAATCGCCCAAGCATGCTTCTGTTGGGCATCGGACATGACAAAATCTAAAAGAAGAAATGTGTACAAATAAGCCCATAAAAAACCATGTTATTCATCATTCAAAAAGAGACAAATAGATCAATCTGAAACACCACATGAGAAAACCTTTGGGCATTATGTTGCACTGAACTGTTTCAAATATAAGTTTGTACAGTGCATTCTTACTAACATGCATCCCTATAGAAACTTATAGGTTAAAAAAACTCATCTAATACATTGCCAAAATATTTTAAAGGTAAATTTACAATATTTAACTTGGGATCACATCTAACAGAAGAGGCCCAGACTTCTTTCTCAATGGATATAAAAGGATATAGTTAATGTACACAAGTTCAAAAATAGTTCAATTCAATTAGAGGTCATGCCATTACATTAACTGAGTTTGTTTATGATGATAATGGATGACAGGGTACCCATACTTGCACAACTTATCCACGTAGAAGAGACATGTCGAAAGGACGGATTGAGTGATATTTGAATTTGAGCACGATCAACGATCATTACATATCCTTTGACATAACATAACGAAATGGGAACAAAGGTCATTGATGGAAATAACTAAACAGCCCTCGAGTTCTTGGGGGATTAAAAACTCAGAAAGGACAACCCAAATCGGAAAGCAGTTGGGTTATATATTAACCATAACCGAGAGAGCAAAGAGCTTTAACAATATATCATTTTGGCAACCATCTCGGCATTTCCCAAAAGCTATGAAGCATGAAAAACGCATATTGAGCTCTATCATATACAATTGACTTCGATTTTAAAATTTCAACAAGGATTAAGATGCTAAGTTGGAGACATTATCGAAAATGCGAAATTCGTAAGTGAAAAATCTTAAATAAAGAGCTCAGCTTTAACATATATTAAACAAAGTAGGAAAAAACGAAGATCGAGATATTCATATCATTACACATGATGTTTATCCATACCATCCAAGTCCTCCTCCTCATCCAAAGGAAAGTCCAACCACGTCTCGGGATGCATCGCAATGTTTCCTGCAAAAGCCAATACCTCCTCAGTAATCCCAACAACGTTTTCCCCTTCCAATTCTTCATCTTCTTCAATCGAATCCACAATCCGATCCTGATCCAATTGATTCAACAGCTCAGATTGATCCCAATTGTGTTCCCTACGGTTGGATGCTGGTGTAGATGGCTGAGAAGGGGGTGGCGCGAGAAACGACGCAACGCCCCACAACTGGCGCGTTAGGGTTTGTTTGATTTCCGATAAATCCTCCCTTACGCCATGAGCTTGAGAATCTACATCTTCTTCTTCCGCTTTCTGTGGTTCGACAAGCCCATTTCCATAAAGATTGTCGTCATATTGTAGTGGTTGTCGGTGTATAAGGGATCTGGTTGGTGAAAATGGCCTTGGTTCATAGTCAGGCTTATTTCCGCGTACGACGTCATTTTCATCGTCGTCGGGATCAAGCCGGAGAGAATTGGCAAGAGATTTAGCTAGCCATGACATTTTAGTTTTGGGGTTCAAGACAGTGATTGAATCGAAGATGGGAAAAACTTTTGTATCTTGCCTAATCTTGACCTTGCATCTTGACCGTTTAAATTCACATAAAGCTATCTAATGCTTAATACGATGCCACCTCATTTATAAGAAAAAAATTAAAAATGAAAAGAGAAGAGAGAGAAGTTTCATTTACCGTTGCCAATCATTCATTCATCAAAATGTTTTGTAAGATACTGCAACTTTACATCAACAACAACAACCAAAATTTATTAAAAATAATAACTCTTAAATTTATAATAATAAAATTAACATTTTAATAATATTTAATATTTAATTTAAATATAAAATATTAAATATTTAATTTTAAACGAATCTAAATTATCGTCGTTTAATTCTAATTAAATAAATATTCAAAATTATAACAAAAAAGAAAAAAAGTATTCAAAAAAAATAATATAATAGTTATTTTTTTAATTATAAAAATATAAATTTTAATATAAAAAATATTAATTTTATTATTATAAATTTAATAAATATTATTTTTATTATTTTTTTAAAAAAAGAAATTATTTATCGGTAGGACCAAGATTTAAAATAGGGAAAAAGGCTGGTAAAAGATATAAAAATAGAAAAAATATGTATTTATTATTATTATTATTATTATCATTATTATCATCTCTTTGTCATGTTAACCGGTGGCCCACACTCCAAAACAAACTAATAATTTCTCTCTAAGGTGATTAGATTTAATAGATGGAGAGATTTTAAAGTCATTTTGCTTTACAAATAAATTACTTTTCTCATTTTCAGTTTTAATTTAATAATTTTCTCGTCAAAAACTTGCATAATTATTATCCTCCTTATTTAGAACTTTTGTTGTTTAAGGAAATTTTAGAGCTCTTTCTTTTAAATAAAAAAAAAATTTAGTGCCTCGCAATAAATTGAAAAAAAAAAAAAATCATACCTCACATGTAAATGGTTAATTAGTAAATTTAAATTTATGTAATTTTATAAAAGTCTGATTTTATTAAAATAAAAAAAAAGGAATTGAATTACATAAATTATTGTAAAACAACACTTCTTATATATAAATTTTTAATCAAGTGTATAGTTTGAGTATAATGACAATTTTATCTCTACATTATTTTAATATTATATATTATTTATTTAATTAATTATGCTCTTTATTCCTTTAGAGAACACTTGTCTTATTCAAAAAAAAAATTAAGTGGTGCCTCAAAGCCACGTATCTTTGTTTTATGCATCTTTGTTTTATGCTCTCTTATTCTAAACTTTTAGTGTATGATTTTCTAAAAAGCTTTGTATAAAGTAAGCAGTAAATCAAATTAGGAAGAAATAAAGGGGGAAAAAAGAAGAAAGAAGAAAGAGAAAGGGTATGGAAAAAAAGAAGTGGAAAAAGATGCAGCAGTAGTTGGCATTGTATGCATCTGATATGTGCTATATTGTGTACTAAGTCTGACATATGTTAAGCCTTTGGCATATTCAATCGATATCAATCCAACTTGACGATGGTTCATTGGTTGCGATCAAATGCATTTTCAAGTATCTAGGAGAATGAGAAATTATATGATGGTCTATTTGTATATTCTCAAGTATTGTTGTTTAATCAAAATTTTAACAATATATTATATGTTTGTTTCGATGCAAATTCAGTATGATAGCACTATGAAAATATATTTCATTATCAGAATCAGTAAACTAAAGGCAAAATAATTTATAAGCAACTTCAACTTGATATTAAATCAACTTTATTACTTATACTACCCACCATATTTGTTCCATGATTTATGGCTAGTTTTTTATACAAGTTTGTAAGTTTAATAAATATTTTAGAACTATTATAATACTTCTCCTTCA
The DNA here is from genome assembly GCA_029378325.1 of Elaeagnus macrophylla. Taxonomy (NCBI): domain Eukaryota; kingdom Viridiplantae; phylum Streptophyta; class Magnoliopsida; order Rosales; family Elaeagnaceae; genus Elaeagnus; species Elaeagnus macrophylla. The sequence goes on from CM055653.1 coordinate 6,047,065, forward strand.
ATATTTATGACAGATGACTTTACTCAACATTCAAAATAGTTGAAAACATATTTGATCAGATTCAACTCAATATAATATTAGTTTAGTTCAATATAATGTTATTGCTAGGATTAGAGCTCTAAAATACAAATGAATAAATAAAACTACATTAATTTATACGCATTAGTGTTGTTTAACCCATTAAATAAATCTTAAAAATCTCAAATTATTTGTGTCTGCTTAAACTCAATATATAGAAGTATATAAGATGATTGAGTTTAAGTAAAATAATTTATATAGTTCGTGACGATTAATTAAAGTATAGGATATTTAATTATGTCATTAATACAACTCATATTCATTGAAGAATTGGGTGACCCTAATTCGAAGTTACTAATGTGAAAATGTCTAATTGGGGGTACTTATGAGTGATAAGGATCATATAGGATTGGACTAGACGCATTAAAAATGCTATCAACTTTCATTTACTAATAGTTGTTACTTTATGTTACTGATGACCATGTGTGGGATAATCTTAATCCTGAGTGATTTAATTGGACCCTTATCATAAATCCTTGGTATTAGACTTATTCAAAGATGACTGCTGGTTGTTGGGCTAAGATTCCTTGTATGTCAGTATGCCGATGCTCATGATAGGTTGGAAGGTTATTTCACAAGATGGGAATCCACTCAATCTATTCTCAAATATCATAAAGCAGTTCCCTTATTTAGCGGTTCCAAAGCTTGAATGATTGTGCACACCATATGATATAATCATAGCAGAGTTATTCATAAAAACCATGGTATTCTAAGAGAAGTGATAATTAAATACGTAAAATGGACATTGGATCAATTCTAATTATAAAATAGCTGTGGAGGATTAAGTTGCATATAATGATTATGTCAATAATTTACTCAATCAAGTTGAACTTGGGTAAATATTAGTTATGGCATTAAAAAGTCTAGTTCTTGGTTTATAGTTGAATAAATCTGAAATTAAATAAACTTGGCAATTAAATGAGGAATTAAATAATGTGCCGAGCTTTATTTAAGCTCGAACTCACAGTATAATGCAATAATTAATGAGAACTAATCATTTAATGATCAATGAATATGTTTATTATTATGATATTCTATGAGGATTATAAAAGTCAAATGAATATGTGAGATTGAATTGGTAATATATGAAAGTGGATATTTAATTTAATTATATGATTAAATATTTTACATTATTTAGTGTGATTAAATAATAAGTATTTAATTGTATAATGACGAAAATATCATTTACACTTGATAGTGGTGTAAAGCTTGACAGACAAACTTGGACATTCTAATAAATATTAAATATGATTTAATATTTAAAATAAATTAAATATTAAGGGAATAATTAAATAGAGATTTAATTATTACTTGCAAATAGATGAAAATTTTAAATAAAATTTGTATTAATCTTTTGACTAAGTAAAAAAAGTCAAATCTTAATTATTAAAATTGTGATAAATAAGAGTCCTAATAAACTATAGTGGCCAGCACCTAAAGGGGTTTAGGTGGCTTGGAGTTTTGTTTTCAAAAGAACTTTTAATTGATTTGCAAAATAAAGACTTATTAGAACAAATTTTTAATTAAAGTGTAATCCTAACATACATTATATATATGAGATAAAACCCAATCCAAGAACTTTTGCCTCTTGGTTGGCCATTGCATTAGACAATTGGAGAAATTTTAACATTCAAATTTGAGAACAAACTTCGTGAGAAAAGTTTCACTAAATACCAAATTAATGAGAGAATTATTTTCATCTCCTTCCTCTTATGTGTTTCGACATATGGTTTTAGTGGGACTAGAATTTGGTAATGATCATTCTTGAAGTGTCAAGAATGTCCACATTTTTTGGTTCTTTAATCATTGGGAGAAAGATTTGAAAGATCAAATGTTCTAAGTTTGGATATCCGAAGTTTATTCCTGAGTCTACAAGGGTAAGTCTTTTAACTTGGTTATTATGCTAGGACAATCTTTCAATGCCAATCTTCTTTCATTGACATTCAACAAGTTTTCAAGAACACGTGGGGCTAATTCTAAACACTCATTGCTAAAATTAGGCAAGAGCTCAATCAATTGGAGAATTGCCCCAACACTAACAATTGAGCTTCTCATCCGAGTCATGTGAGGACATAAAGCTAAACACAACAAAAATATACCTATAAGCTATAATTCTCGTAGACCATATTGACTCTACACTTTGCACTATTGTATTGGACATGCCTATATGTAATTGAACTTGGCTGAGAGGAGAAATAAAGGAAAGAAGAATGATGTAATATGAATGATAGTCGTAGAGGGGCCAAAAGAAGAGAAGTGCCTACCTAAATCAACAAAGATAATTAGGTTAGAATATGGGCCTTATTTTATTGGGCTTCAAATAAGGTTTTTTAAACCAATCGTGATCCATGGTTTGCATAGTAAGTTTGCCAGTTTGTTTGACCTATTAAATATGAGGTATACAATTATTATATGTTATGTGATAAAATAGATAAATTTTGATCATCAACTTTTATAAAATAGAAATTAATATTAGACACATAAACAATATCAATAATTTAGATTTATAAGGGCATACAACATGTTACATATAAAAATTTCTCCGCATTTCGTTCAATAATCACATAATAATTAGAGCTCAATGAGCACACTTAAAAATATAATTAATGAAAAAAGTAAAATTAATAACCTATCGGTCGTTTTAAGTTTTGCTACCTAGCCGTCTTTTTATGTTTTAGTTATTATCGAAGAGAGGGTCTTTTATTATAGGAGCTTTCTTCGGTATATTTTTTTCGTTAATTTAATTCAATAAATATATTACACCTAGATTTCGGTTTAGTATGATTTTTTTTTTATCTTGATTTACATCTAAGGGTAATTTTTTAGTATGCTTTGTTTTGTTTTGGCTTATTTTCTTTAAAGATATAGATCCATGTTTGATATTTTTCGTTTACATATTATTACAATTTAAATTTTAAAGATCTTAAGTCATAAAAGATCAAGTTATGTTAAAGATTTAGCATTTTATCAAATAGAAGAATCATACATAAATGTCGAAAAATTCAAAGAGATCAAAAAGAACGCTTAAAAAAATTTCTTCCTATGATACATCAGATTTTTAAAGATTCTTATGATAATTTAATGTATTTTTAATTTTTTGATTTAATTTTTCTTATAATCTTGTTTCCAATTATTATGGACCAATATTTTCTAAAAACTAATCTAATTAGTAAAATTTAATAATTACTTGACTAGACATTATTATCTAAATAATATCTTATATATGTTAAATATATTTATTATTGTAATTTGTCTTGTCCAAGCTTAGACACATATCCATGTGTCCTAACATTTTAAATTTTACGAGTTCAGGATATGTATTTATATATATATATATATATATATATATATATATATATGTTTTTAACAAAGATAAGACTCATCGGGACGAGATAGAGTAATGTTGTTATGCTCAATTCACTCTAATCAATGCCTAAAAAGGTATTAATAATAGCTAATATTTTAGACTATAATCAAAAAAAAATTTATGTATAATTATAATTTTTTTATTTTTTGAATTTAGGACCTGGTGCATATAGCCTATATTTGTATTTGATATTCAATTTATGTAATGTAGTTCGTAAATTGAAACAATTGTTTACGAATTTTTTTCTAAAGGGTCAAAGGTGTAATTATATATTTTGAAATAGGTGGATGTAGACATTGACAATCGGTCAGATGTGGATAATTATCAAACCAATGGTGGAGTGTAACTCATGATGAACATATTGGCATGTACATTGTCCACTGTCGAGCGACTTCTTGTTTGTCCTCTTTCTTAATTTGATCACCCTCAAATGATAACTTATTCTCTCTCTTCCCAACTTTTCCTAAAGTGGGTCATGGTTGGCTCTTATTGCCGCCTTTCTTTTTTAATATATGAAAAAGACACCAACGAATCCCACCCCAAAGTTTCTCATTCAACTTTTTTTGCCTTTGCCAAACAAATCGGTTAGTCTGTAATTGTAGTGCTTCACACTTGTGTTTGAGCTTCAAAATAAGATGATTTAATTAGTAATTGGCCAATTTTAAATGCATCTCACGTGGCCTTCTTTATACATATCTTTAGAATATGGTTTTTCTTTAATGCACAATAGAAAATATTTTTTGTATCTAAATAATAAATTTTTGAACCAAAATTCATAATTTTCAAAAATATTTTTTACCAAAATTTTTAATAAATATAGTTTCTATATTTATTATAATATTTTTGATTATTTTGATATTTTAAATGATTTCTTTTAATTTTTTTTTTAAATGGTTTCTAAAATGGTATAAAATTCCTCCTTAAATTTTTCTTGTGTTTTTGTTGTTTCTAAATTTTCTAAAATATCTTTTAATATATTTATTTATTTTTGTGATAGTATTATATTATTCATTTTTGTTTCTATGCATGCTAAAAGCATTTTAGTAAAAATTTTCTTAAAAATTTTATTAATTTGAGTATTTTATACTAAATTAAATAATTCTTATAAATTAAAAATTTGTGATAATGTAAATATTTTTTTCCTTAATAAGACTTCACTTATGATGTAATCAGGTTAATTTTATGTTCCAACTAAAGAATTATTTATAGATTATTATTTGTAACACTTTCTTGGGTAATCATTTTGTTAATTCTTTAATCATAAGTATTAATTTTATTGTTTCATTTTTGTATAAATTATATCGTTTCATTTTTATAATATTTTAAATAATTTACTTTTCTATTTATATTAAATTAGATATACCTAATCTTAATCATTATTTGAATTCTTTATTAACTCTGATACGAAAATATGGGCCAGTCAAAACACTAGTTCTTTTTACTTGGTTTTCAAATTCAAAATTTTTAAGTTCTTCGTCTATTGAACGACTTAGTACCTAGATTTCTTTATTTCCTTCTATATTCATTTTTACTATTTTAAAACTTTCTTCAAAATTTAAGAATTCTTTGTTTTAATCTTTTACCAAATTATGTCTCTTTTCTTGTTTAGAAAAATAGTCTATTAATTATTGTAAATTTTTAATGATTTTTGAATTTTATGAACTTCTTTCAAAATTATATTTTATTAATGTTTTATAGCAAATAGGAGCTTGTTTGAAATAAATTGTATCTTTTAGATTTTCTTGAGTTTCATGATACTTTTTTATCTTACTTCTATACAGATCTGTTCTTGATTTTTATCATATTTCATTTTCATGTTCTTAGATTTCTTTTCTAGCTTATCCATTTTCACAAATTCAGATATATAAGTTTAACAATATCAATCAAATTCAAGGTAAACTAGTTTCTAGATATAAACTAACATATTTTTTAATATGGGTCCACATTGCATGTACTTCCACTTCGTAGTTATCTCCTTCTTGTTCTCAAAAACTAAATCACACTATAGATTCAAGCTTCTAAACTTCCTACCCCTACTAATCTAGATGAGTTTCGTACTTAACTTCCTAGAACTAGAGTGATAACAAGGTTTGAAATTTAAGCTAGTTTTTTTTATTCATTAAACATATAATTTACAACATGTAGAACTAGAAACCTTGAAAGTGTATTAGTTCTAAAAATTCTAAGAATAAAAATAGAGATAGAAAATAGATAAAAGCTAAGGTAATTCGTATGTCCTAATAGAGAGAAGAGATTTTCCTTTTATTGACATAAGGGTAATCTTTTTACATAGGTAGAATATCACTATTACACTTAACTTCCCTTTCTGACGTTCAGTACGCCTACATTATTGATACTTCCATCGCCAACTTTGCGAGTGGTCCCTACATTAGTTTTGCCAACACAGATTCCTAAGAATAGGATGAGTCAACGTATGCTTCCTTATCTCTCTAACGCAATACATGCATTTATGGTCTTCTAATTATTTTTCAGAATAATGACAAAATATTTTCTTAGTTTCTTTGTTTACTTCAAGCTCATTACAATTGAAACTAGCTTCATATCTAATTACTTTTTCATTATCTTCTTCAATTATAATTGTATTACTCTGGGAAGTAATTATGATCTTTTTGGTGTAATAATTGACCTTAATTTTAGAAAAATTATTAATTCTCCTAATTTTATAGTACATATGGTTTAACATTTGTCCTCTTTCGATGCATAATTTCTCAAGATTAATTTTTTTTTTCTAGTAGAGTTTTTAGGTGAGGAATTTCTGGTTTAGTATTTGTAGTGCAAGCTTAATAAAATGGTATAAACTTATGGGTGTTTGTTGTTCCAATCCATTAGTGAACTAAAACATTTTAAATAAAAATGTTTATTTGTATCATTAATTTTGCTTTCAAATTTTTTAATAAATTTTATGAAATTCTCAGGAAAATAATTTAACTCTTTTAAATCATTTCCTGGTATAAATTTTCTATTAGTTCAACATGAAATGCCTTATAGACAAATACTGAATCTACTCCTTCAAGGATGTTGAATTGACTACCTATTGGAAAAGCTTTCTCAGTGGTATAAAATTTCATATCATCAAGATGTTCCTCAATGATTTTTCTAGCTAAATTGTATAAACATAACTATTGTTGTTTTGTCAAGTTTCTATACCTTTCTCTTTCTTTTTCTATAACTAAAAAATTGTTTGTTGTTTCCTTGAAGATTATTATTCTTGAAATTTTTTTAAAGTTTATTAATCTACTAGTTCCTTTTGTAGGTTGTTAAGCTACTTTAGAGTAGTTATTTTATACTTTTGTTGGTGAAGCAACTTTGGAACTTTGTAATTGACATATCTTCCTTTTGCTTCTATCCTATTAGTGAAGGCTCTGTGGATGACTCCTCTAAACCCTACAATTGCTCTATTCGCCTCTGGCCAGCTGGCGTAGATTCTTAGTTTTGGTCCATTGTATACTACATAAATTTTTTTTGAATCTTTCTTCTCAACTTCATCTGCCTAATTGTTCTTCTCTTATTTCTTTTATGAGTTGTTGGTGCTAGTTTCTCCATTACCTATTTTTGGAATTTTAATTCATTTCTTTTTTATTCCTTCTAAGAATTCAAGTTCTTTTCCTTTAGAACTTTTAAGTTCATAAATTTCTTGTTTAGCTTAATCAACTATGATGTGACTTTGGTGAGTAACAATCAAGGGTCTGGTGGATTCCAGATTATACTAATGGGTCCAATGGCTCATTTAGTTCCTCTGGATCTAGTTGCTGGTGTAGATAGGGTTCGAACTGTCTACTGTATTAGGTTATAAGGGTAGGTAGCACCCCTTTTATCACCTTAAGGTTTTATTCGGAATGGTAGGCGCCTGTTCGCATCATTTGACATTAGAGCTCTAGGTTGTGATTTCATATTCCTACCTTTGTTTATGTCATTTTTGTTTCCATAGAAAGAAGAAAATTTTGAAGAAAAAAAAAATTTGTTGTTCATCATTGTTCCGACTTGTTTTCTTTCATTTTCTGCTTGTTCTTGTGTATTCCTGGAATTATTTTGAATTGTGTTGTTGTTTCCTACAATTTTTTGGACTGATTTGAAAATGTTTTCATATCGATTTTTTTTTTGAAAATTTGTTCGTAAAGTAGAGGATAATTTGGTAATTTTTATGTTTTGTTCGTATCGTAATTTTCTGATCAAAACCTACATATATATATAATATATCTCTTGAAATATATATTGTGAAAATATCTCCCAAGATATTTATTTTTTTTAAAAAAAAAAAAAAAGAAGAGAAAAGATATATTCGAGAATTATATAAAAAAAAAAGTGAAAATTTTAATTTCCAAGAATTTTACGAAAAATCTCATTAAAGTGTCGTTTATACTTATAACGAATCGTTTCTTTGATCATTTACTTGTTCCATTTTATTGAGTTAGAGTTTCTAAATACTTTGAGTTAGTTGCTTTGTACCTTACAATTTGGATATTGCAAACTATAATTGGGTGAGTACAAAATTCTACTTTTGTTTGAAAAATTTGGAGGGTTTGGTTTGCTAAGGAATGAGGAGTACTTGAGCAACCAATCCGAGCGATAAAACACGAGAGGTAAAAAAGTGAACTTTCATTTTTTTTCTTGTTTCACTAATCCTTTGTTTGCATTAGTTATTTTGACAATGTCAGACAAGAATAGTTCTGAGGAGAGACTGGATACCGCTTTCATGTTGAGGGCATTGCAACAATCCATGTAACGGATGAATGCTGTCATGGTTAATATGAATGAAAGGGTGGAAAGACAAGAGACAACTATCGCCAACTTGCAACAAAGGGCACCGCAAGACGCTCCGAATGTTAGGAGGCCTAATAAGAGGGCATTTGTTGAGGCGGAGTTTGAGGAAGAAAGTTAGGCGGAAGAATTTGAGGATGATGCAGGAAGGATACCCATGGGAAGTAGACATGGGCTTAGAGGAGGAAGGAATGGAAGGGGAGGCATATGGAGACCACCATCTCGGCCCTATGATGGGCTTGATAGGAATTTAGGGAGTATAAAGATGAAGATGCCAACACTCCAAGGAAAGAATGATCCAGAGTTATATTTGAAATGGGAAAAAAGGTCGAACACATCTTCGAATACCATAATTATTTTGATGAAAAGAAGGTAAACTTGTTGTAATTGAGTTTACTGATTATTCTTTAAATTGGTGCGATCAATTAGTCATTGGACGGAGGAGAAATGGAGAGAAGTCGATTGATAGTTGGGAGGAAATGAAGGCTATCATGAGGAAGAGATTTATTACAAGCTCTTAATATAAGGAACTCTATCAGAAGTTACAAAGACTCAACTAAGGATTTAGGTCAGTGGATGAGTATTATAAAGAGATGGAGGTGGCTACGGTAAGAGCTAATGTAGACGAGGATAAAGAGGCCACAACGGCTAGGTTTGTGAATGGCTTGAATCAAGACATTGCCAATGTTGTAGAACTTCATCATTATATGGAGTTGGAAGACATGATCCACATGGCAATTAAAGTAGAAAGACAATTCAAGAAAAGAAGTAACCGATCACTACCACAAAAGCCAATTGCTCCAACACCTTGGCTACAAGATTGTAGTAAAAATGAGGGAACAAGTTCCAATACTACATCTACACTAATCAAAAACAAAGAGGTGGAGATAAGTAAAGATAAAGGTAAAGTTGAACAATTTACTCATAATCAAGATGTTAACACCAAATGATAAAGAACAAGCGCCTACCATTCTGACCAAAACCTTAAGGTGATAAAAGGGGCGCTACCTGCCCTTATAACCCAATCCAGTAGACAGTCCGAACCCTATCCACCCCAGCAACCAGACCTAGAGGAACTACATGAGCCACTGGATGTTACCCACTAATGTAATTTGGAACCCACCAAACCTTTCACTATTACACACCAAGGTCGCATCATTCCCTCCTTCGCAAAAGAAGTTCGTCCTCAAACCTGTGCCAGGAAGGATTCGAACCCGAGACCAAGCTATGATACCAAATGATGCGAATCAAAGAACACGATTCTTACGACCCACAAATGACAAAGATTTGAGAACCACAAGAAATTTGGTCTAAGAGCCAACACTAAATTAGCATGTAATTTTCTAAGAGAAAGTTTAGATTTTTTGATAACAATACTCACCTCAACACATAGATATTACGCACCACAAATTAAGATGAAAAGAAATGACACCAAGGTTTGCAAATCCTTTGATAAGTTTTTGATAAGTTTGATTGGAAAAGTCCTTGGAGCATTCAAGCTCTCAATCTTGAATTTTGAATTCAATTTGTATTCTTGTGTGAATTGGCCTTTCAGTTGATACAAAATGCTTATTTATAACATACAAATAAAAACCTAAAAATAGAAAATATCCTAGCCATTAATTTTAATCCAATGGTCGAAATTACAAAATATTTTAAATGTGTTGCAGCAGACATAAATTTGTGCTGCGACGGAAAGAGCTCGGATTCAACTCAAAAGTATGCAAGCTACGACGGATGAAAATCCATGCCATGGTAGGAAACCTATAATTCAAACCCAAGAGGCTTGTGCCCCAGCGGCCAAAACACATGCCACGACGAGCACGTCTGGTGTCAGCGCACAGGTCTGATAATGTTAGCACGCATGTCCCTGTCAGCGCGCATGTCAAGGTATGTCAATGCGAGGGTGTTTGCTTGTGTCGTAGTGCCCAAAAACTCATGCTGCGGCACGCATGCTTCCTTAGCCAAAACAGAATGTCTTGTGCCACGCGCCCAAAATCATATGCCGCGGCGTGCATGCTTGGCCACGACCCCCTTAGCTAAAACAGAAAGTCTTGTGCTACGATGCCCAAAAACACATGCCTCGGTGCAAATCCAAAATCTAGATTTTGACAATTAAGCTTGACACATCCATGCCACATATGCTTGCACTGTTGCTCGTGTTGTGGTGCACCTCTTTGTACTAGTAATTCACCCTTTCCATAGCACGATCCTTGACACATGTCATGCTTTCTTTGCGGCACAACTTGGTTCATATCAAAGTAGTATACATTTACTGTTTAAGGACTTTTTTAAGTATAATACCTCAAGTTGTTCCTAAAGGACTTTTATTTCATTTTTCCTGATTAGGATTTCCTTTTCTTTAATCTTGATTTTTTTTATCAAGATAATCCATTATTATTATCAACAACATAGTTAGAGGAGCTAATTTTCTAATTAAAGCATATGTTAAACTATTTTTAGTTCCTAGTAAATATTTTACATCCAATTTGTAATAGTTAAACTATTGTTGCCATCTAATGAATCTTCTTTGCTTATAGTCACTTCCAATATTAGTTTTTAAAAAATATCCAAAATTTTTATTGTCAGTTCTAACAATAAATATTGAACTTATAACATATATTGCGAATTTCTTAATAGCTTTTTTAACAACTAAATATTTCTCTTCATCACTGTGAAATTTAATTCAGGACCTTAAAAAAATCCTGAAATAAACCTACAAAGATATTTGTTTTTATTATCAACTCTTGCTTTTAATATTACTCTCAATATTCATGTGTAGAATTTGTTTCTATTATCATTTTTTCATTTAATCCTAGATGGTATAAAGCTAGTAAATCTTTTATATGTGTGCTTTTATTTTATCTATATATTTAATTTTTTGATCAGTCCATTACCAAACATAATATTTTGTAAGCTTTGTTTGTAATAATTTTCTCATTTCAACTAATATCTTTATATATGCTTCTACATATGTTAAAAATCTTTAAAAAATTGGTAATTAATTCTTATATTTGATTATGCTAGGAAAACTTTAAATGTTATTTAAAATATGAGGTTGTATGTAGTGTTTTCTATTTTCTATTTACTATTTCTAACCTTAAATATTTTTTTAAACAATTACTGCTTTCTTTTTTTACTAGATTATTCCTAATTTTTTGAAATCTTGTAAAACATTAATGATCTCCAGATTATGTCTAAGTAATTCATTATTTAATACTAAGATATCATATATGTATACACAATAAAAATTGTAATATTTTTTGAAATTGTTATCAATATATTTTTGAAAAATATTTGGTGCTTGCATTAATCCAAATGAAATAGTTGTCCATTAAAATTATTTTTGTGGGTAACTAAATATTATTAATTTTTGTAATTTATCATCAAGTCTTTTTTGCCAAATTCTACTTTTACGATCAAAACTTGAAAAATATTTATTTTATTTAATAAGTGATAATAATTCTTCTTTCTTTGAAATAAACTAACCATTACCAATAGTTTCTTTATTTAAAGCTTTAAAGTTTATTATCATTCTCTCTTCTTTTTTTTTTTCCTTCTTTTCTCAGCTTTATTTTCTACTAAAAATTATAAGCTAGAGTGTGGTGAAACTGGAAATAATTACTTTTAATTCTAAAAGTTCTTGAATTTGTTTTCAAATTCTTCTTAATCCTCTAGAGTATAAACCATTGGATTTACTCTTATGACATTTGAAGGATTTTTTTAATTTTATGTTTGTTATTTCATTAGACTTATTGATATTTGAATCTAAAAAGTTTTTGAAACTTTTTTTAATAATTTTCTTATGACTGTTAAGGCTTTAACTTCTTATATTTTATTTAGAAAGATATTTTGGTCAACCTTTATGTTTAAATAAATGTTTTCTAAATAAGGTTTTTTTTTTTTTATATTCTCATCATGTTTTTGCTTTTTATGTTGTAACATAAAAGATGATGATGAAATTGTTAATACTTTTTTTATTTTTGATACATAAAGGGTTTTATCATATAAAGTTATCAAACTTATTTTATTAAGATATTGGATAAATGGTTGATATAAATTTAAGAAATTATTTCATAATAAAATAACTACTCTAGTTTCTTGTTAATGTATGGATATTTAAAATTTCTCCTCCTATTAATACATTTATTTCTTTTAAAACTTTGTTAAGATTTATTGTAATATTATTTGTTATTCCTACTACTAACTATTTTGGTAATTATTTTTAAAAATTTTCTTGAAATACATATTTATTAGCTACACATGTACTAGCTCCTGTCTATGTATGCATGTAAATGATAACTTGTGTAACCTTTAAATTTTTGTCCTATTTTATTATAGGTATTATTTGGATTTATAATACTATACAATTCACTCCTCATCTGATAAAGAGTAGTCATACTCTGAGTAAGTTTTTTTTCCTCAATTTTCTCTAATAAATAAATACTATAAGTATCATCTATATTTGACTTTTCTATAATATCTAATTCTATTTTAAAAGCTTATTCTAAGATTTCTATTTTTTGTGAAAATTTCTTTTTATGTTGAATCCGATTAGGGCATTCATTAGTAGGGGTATGAAAAAATTTTATAATTCGATCAATCCAATCTGGTCAGTTAATTTTTAACGATTTCGATTTAAAGATCGGATCAGATCGAATTAAAATTTTTTCAATCCATTAAGTTTATATCGAATGACGAATTTTATCGTATACCATATATACCTTTGGATCTAATCCTTCTCTAACCGAAAAAATTAAATATATTTACATTTATACATATAGCATATTCTTATTAGTTTTTCTTATTTTTATTATATATCACATATACCTTAATAATATCAATGGAATACTAAAAGACTAAATAAAAAATTTAATTTATAATTTGAATGGATTGTTAGTTTTATTTAAATTAATATTATAATTTGTATTGTGTAATTTTTTATGTAAGTTTGAGTTGTACTTTAATGTTATTATTTAATATTTTTTGGAGTTTATTTTAAAATATGTTTATGTTATATGAAAATTTAAATTTTTTATTTAAAATTGTTAAAAAAAGAGTAAAAAAAGTTTATTGATCGGATTGATCTGATTCAACCAATACAATTCAAAGACTTTTCGAATCGGATATGGATTAGGATTCTTCGATTCAATCAAAAGGTCAGATCGAATTGGATCGAATACGGATAAAATCAACAGTTTCAATTCAATACACACTCCTATTCATTAGCATAATATTCTTCTTCATTGTAAATTCAACATCTACATTTTTTTCCCTGATGGGCAATAGTTTTTCTTTTCTGGTCCCTTATATCTTTTTCTTTTGAAATAGTTTTTCCTATAAGATTTTTGGCTATATTTTTTCTTATATTTTTAAAAGTGTTGTTTTATAAATTTATATATTTTAAAATTCTTATATCTTTTATATCTTTTATTAGAAGGTTTTATATTACATCCATATATTGTCTGACATTTTAAATTCTCTTATGTCACAATAGACTTTACATTTTCCGAAGAATTTTTATTCTATCTCTTAGGGTATCAAGTATAATTTTTCTACTTTTATTATTCCATCATTCTGTCATTATTTATGTATTGTTTCTGATAGTTTCTGAAAAAATATTTATTTATAAGTTTCCTACATAAAAGATGGTAACTTGTAATAATACATTTTTTATTTACATATGAAAGAGTCTATATAACACATGTCATATATTTTCATATATGTTAAATGTCATTTGGCTTCCTCAATTTCATATTCACTAGATTCAGTGATATGTCTTATTTTATCTTCTCTAATAAATTTCTTATATTTAAGTATTATCTACCTGTATGTGAATTTTCTTGTATTTGTAAATGTTATTGTTTTGACAAATTTGTAAACCATTTTTTCACATTTTTTATCATTTTGTGACCTACTAACACTCTACATATATACTTAAGAGTTTGTTTGTGTAGTTGACGATGTTTGTATGATTACACTCATTCTACTAGCTCATTCATCTAAAGTATTTTCCTATCTCTTATACAATCTAAATCCAAAATATCAAATTTTACAATATAAACTTTCTTCTATTTTGGGTCGATGTCTTCTTCTATAGAGAATGTCAGATTTCTCAAATTTTTGTCTATTTCTTTCATCTCTATGTGGGTCAGAAATTTCTTTTTGATATGAGATTGATAATGTAGTAAGTTCTATATAAATTTTATGGATTACATTTTATGGTTAGGAGTCACTTTCACTAATTATTTTCATATCAACTTCTTCTTTATTTGTGCAAAATTTTTTCTCATAAGATTTTTCTAATTATTCATCTATTAGAGTTAACAAACTTATTAATCTTTCTGTATATTTATTTTTACGATTCATGAATTATTCTTTTAATTCTTTTCTCTATTTTATTAAACTAATATTATAATTTTACTTTTGGATGTTCTTTCGTTCTTTCTTTTATCATTTTAGGTATTAATATATTAGATCTCTTATGGGATCAAACTTATACTCGTTCTTATTTCTTATTAGTATGCTATTAGCATATATTCTTAATTCTATAATTTTCCAATATATATTTAGTTATAATTTTTTTTGTAACTACATTATTTTATTTATTGAATAAGTTCTTTTTGAGTTTCTTTTATATATGGTAAAACCTTAATGTTTAATTCATATGTGATATCTATATTTTCTGCTAAAAGAATTAAAGTTTTTATTGTAGATATTTGATTATTAGATATGCTTGTTAAGTTACTATTTCTTAGATAAATGTATTTAATTTTTCTTTTTTTCTTTTTTCTTTTTTCTTTATAGGAATTTTTGATAGTTTGTTCCTAATAATTTCTTTATCAATTAATGGTATATTAAACATTCTTTTTGTATCCACTATAACAATACTAATTTCTTCGTTACTTATCTCATAATATATTATATCTTTTCTTGAAACTATTTTCCTTATTTTTTAGAGTGAAAAGATATACCAATAATTTAGTTTTAATTTTGAAATTTTTTCAAATTGTTTTTTGCTAAATATTATTTCTTATGAGAAATATTTTGAGATATCTTGTGTTTCTACTTTCATTTTTTCTCGATCTTTTATTATTTCTAACATTTTTACAAAATAGGATTGTTTTTCCCATTTGTGTGATTTGTTTGTAAGGCTTTACAGATTGTTTTCATAGTTTTGTAAGGATTAAATAATTGTTATATACCACGGGTAAGTATTTAGTGGGTGTGGGTGATGTTAGTAGAGTTACTCTAAGACTCTTAGTGATTTTACCTCTCTCTTTCTGCCTAGACTATGATCCGAGAAAAAGGGGGGGAAAAACCTATTTTGCCTTCGGAAATTTCATGCGACATATCAAATATTTACCATGCTTCTTCAGTAAAGCAAAACTCTTTGTACTCCCAAACCACTTTTTGGCGCGCGCGCGCGCACACAAAAAACAAAAAAAAAAAACAAAAAAATGCATATCAACAAACATTCGGATTGACTCTCAAAGAGCCTATTGAAGAAATTCAATGAGAGAAAAGGTATGAAGTTTTGTTATAAGATGGATTTATAACTACCCAAAATTGCAATATTACATTCAATCTAAATTATGGAAAGAAACAATCTATAGAATCAAAGTAGTTCAACTAAACCTCGAGTCCTATTTGGGGGATGGAGAAGGAAGAAAATTAAAGGATTGTAAGTTTGAAACCATATTATGAACAAAGTTCCAAATTGCCTATCATTGAATAGTTCTTGTAAGCTTACATTTAGAAATGAAGATAGTAGCCGTGTAATTGAGACTACATAATTTCAACAGCTCTGCAGCTCTCTGCTTCAATATTGCATTACAACCACTTTGAATTACAAGTAATAATTTTGCTGCCAAACCAGCCTCCACAGCAATTGAAGCACAATCTTCAGGTGAAAGTTTGCAAATTGCCCACAAGATTGACAATGCAAGCTCTGTACAACTCTCTGAAACCTTCATCAACAATTTAACTAAATTAGGTATTGTGCTAGGGCAATCTTTCAATGCCCTTCTTCCTTCATCAACATTCGACAAATTTTCAAGAACACGTAGGGCTAATTCTAAACACTCATTGCTCAAATTGGGCAAGAGCTCAATCAATTGAGGAACTGCCCCAACACTAACAATTGAGCTTCTCATTGAGTCATGTGAGGAAATAGTATTCAACAAACATAGTCCAGAAAATACTCCATTTGAATGTCTCTTATCCTTAACTAATCTCAATAATCCAACAACAAGACTCAAACTTGAGACAATTTCCGGGTTGAAATCATTTCCTTGTATTAACATCTCAATCAACTTTGTACAATTGATCTTGGTCTCTGTAGACCCTTCATTCAACATATCCACCATTAATGATATCCTTGCAGGTTGTATCAAATTAGTCTTTGACTCCAAATTGAGCTCCAAATTCACTAGAATTCCAATTGCTTCGGACCCAATTGCATGTGAAGTAAAAGGACCCAACAAAGAAGAAATCAAAAAAATCCCACCTTTATCCACAGTTGTCTTTTTAGCTAAACTATAAGCAGTCACAACTTGTTTAAGCTCCTTAAGAACTTGAACTCTGGCTTGACCCTTAACTTTCTTCAACGAGTCTAAAAGCTCCAAAACCCTTCCTTGAACATCTTCTGATCTCTTCTTCATGGCTAAGTATTTCTGAGAAAACCAACTGTAAATGAGCTGGTGAAGGGTTTTATTAGGAGTGATTGAATCGTCCCAAAGCCCTTGCATTGTTGTGGGACAAGTAAAGTGACCAAAAGAGAACCATTTGAGAATGTTTGCTCTCTCATATGTTTGACCTGTACAAAGAGTCACAGGGTCTTGCATTGGATCCAAAGAAATTGGACAAATGAAAACAGATGGTACCTCAATTGATTCAAGCTCTTCAATCATAATCTTCAGATCCAACTTTTTTTCAACTCCACCACCAGATATATACCCACCATCATCGCCACCCAAAATCCCATCTTTTACAGCAGTATCCAGATCTAGAATCTGCCCACCACTACCCACTATATCAATCTTCATATCTCCACCTCTCCTCTGATTTGGAGGCTCGTACATTGGCATTTTTGAAAACCCTTTTATCAAAAAACTCAAGAAGAAAGAACCCAAATGAAAAATTGAGGATAAGGGAAGTTAAGGGCCTTCAAAAATCTAAAAGAACAACAAACAGCGAGAATCTCCTTTGAAGACCCATTTTACTCATCAACATTGAGTGGTCAAGAAGCGTGTGGCAAAAAAGCAAAAGAGGGAAGGGAAAAAAAGAAAGAGAAAAGAGGAACAGAAAAAAGAAAAAAGAAAAAAGAAAAAAGAACAAAGAAGAAAGGAAAAAGGAAAAAGGAAAAAAAAAGGAACAAAGTTCGAGAAACGGAATAGATTTATGAGAATTTTTTTATTTTTAGCTTGAAGGGTTCAATATCGTTATTTTTAAACGAAAGTATATTTTTTTTTAATCCAGAGTATTAAAAATTTATTATTGTTAATAAAAAAATAGATAAAATATTTTTTATATAAATAATTAGTTTTATTTTTAATCTTTTTCAATAAAAAAATATATATTTATTTTTTTCTAATACTAAAAAATATATATTTATTTATTTATGTTATAAGAAAAATAAATATATATTTTTTCTTATTAATGGTTAAAAATAAAAAAAATTATATCGTATTATTAAATCTAAAATATAACAGAAATATATTTTATTATCTTTATAAAATAAATTTTTGTGGTTTTTTTTATAAGTAATAAATTTATGTTATTTTATTTAATAAATACGAATTTAAAATATATTTTTATTAAAAATAATAAATTTGTGCTATTGTTTTTTTTTTCCTTAATATATTAAAAAGTAATTTTGCCAAGGCCTTAGTAGCCAAACGGCATTGTAACCACCATAATAAGGTGGAGTTCTCGAGTTCGAGGCTTGAATGTAGCAAAAAAAAAAAAAAAAAAAAAGTAATTTTAAAAAATATGTTTTCCAACAAAATATCGCAGAGTATTTTGTTTCTTTCGCAACTTTCACCATCTTTTTTCTTGCAAATATCTATAATTTCAAACAAAAGAGAGATGAATCTATCTACGAATTACTAAATAAACCACCAACTTTCATTATATCTAGCCATCCTTCTCAAGTTCTCATTGACAATATGTAAGCAAACAAAAGACCATGAAAGGAGACACCTTTTCTCTCATTAGTCATTACTTGCTTTATTTGCTCTTTTTATTATCATCTCATTTTTCTTTTTCTTTTTCTTTTTCTTTATCTGGTCAAAAGGCCCAGATTTCCCTCAACAGCTGCAATAACCCATCTTCATCATCATCATCATCATCATCATCATCATCATCAACTCCAAATCAACACCAAATCATAGAGATTCGAAGGAAAAAGGAAAAGAAAAAAATAGTTCTATGCATTTCAATTGAATCTAAAATTTAAAATGTAGAATAAATAAATAATTATAAAATTATTTATTAACATGTAATTAATTAAAATATATTATGTGTATTATAATATGCATATAAAAAAAGTTATTACAAAAAATCATATAATTTTTTAAAAAATATTAATATCATATAAATTTATATTAACTTTTTTACTTAAATCATTTTATTTTTTGATGCATTATTCAATTATTTAAAAAAAATAAAAAAGTACTTTATTTTTAAAAATAATTTGCTACATGTTAAAAAATTATTAATTTAAATATAAAAATAAGTATGAGTTTATGTATTTCTTATCATTACTCTTCTTAAAATCTTTCTTCTCTATTACCAAAGCTATCTATTTCTTCTTCAATCTTCACAAAAAGCTTGAAATAATCAATCCCAAATCCGGTAAAGATTAAAAAAAAGAAAGAAAGAAAAACACCAAAACTTGTGAGACACGAAGTGTCAAACTCACTCACAAAAAATGAACAATAAGAAAAATACCAGATTGAAGAGAAAAATAGAGTGAGAGAGGAAAAATATAGCATATAGGAAGAAAAAAAATCGAGAAATTATTAACAATAATACTTATAAAATTTATAATAATAAAATTATCACTCTAATAATATTGAACGTAAAATATTAAACGGATCTAAATTATCGTCGTTTAATTCTAATTGGATGGATGTTAAAAACAAAAAGACATATTAGTTATTTTTTAATTGTAAAAATATAAGTTTGAATATAAATCGGTGCTAATTTTATTATTAAATATTTTATGGAACTTTAATTTTGTTATTTTTTTTTTTTTTTTTAAAAAGAAAATCTCGTTCCTCTCTTCGACCACCAGTACTGGACTACTGTTCTGTTTATGAGATTAGACAACTCACATATTCATTTTTTAAAGCTGGAACTATAGCTACTTTACATTTTGTTTTGCGATTATTTCTTTTATATTTTTGGTTTTGCTTGTTTAATCAATTTTTATTTGCAATTTTTTTCATCTATATAATTTTTTTTACTTGACAATAAAATTGTACAAATCCTTATCATTTGAGGACTAAATGCCCTCACTTTTTTTATACTCCTTTACTTTTTCTTTTACTGTAAAAATATTTCTATAATAAATTTAATTTTATTATACTATAAATTATGATTGTATCTTTTATCTTTAAAATATATTAATTCATATACTAAATAAATGATCCTAAAATAATTTTATTTTAATTACTGACTACATAAACAAGATTTTATTTATGTAAATTTTTACAAATACACAAAAATAAATAAAAATATTTTAAAAAATAAATTAATTTTGTTAGTATATACTATTTAAATTAAAAATAAATTTTTAATATAAGATTGAATATATGAGTACTAATAGTATATTAAATTTGTTGATTTCAATTACTTCATTATTATTTATAATTTAATCACTTTATAAAATGTTAATTTTTATTTTATAATTAAATTAATTTTTAAAAATATAATATTCAAAATATAAAAATAAGAAAAATTGTCGTATATATTGTTTAATTTAGTGGCTAATTTTCTATCATAAGTTATTTTATCTTCTTTTTGAAATATTATAATTTAGGTCAATAATTTTTTCTATTTAATTTTATTAGTAGTGTCTTATTGTTTATTACTTTCAAAAACTTAGACGTATAAACACAAGCGCATGTTAAAATTTGAACCCCAAAAAATATGTGTTATATAAAAGAATTTATATTTGTGTCAATTGTATATTTTTTTTATTAAATATTTGTCTATATATATAATTTAATTTCAAAAATGAATCATGCATGTGCCACAAACCTAGTATTGAATAAAGAATGTTTGACTTGATATTTTCTTTTATAATAAAAATATATAAATTAAAAACAAGTGTATTAATTTTTGATTATAAATTTTAAGAAATATTATAAATATTATTTTCTTAAATAAAGAATGTTATGTACTTACATATTTGTATTTATTTGTTTTTATATTTACACTACTTACTTTTTTTTTTAGGTAAAATTATTTAAAAAATAAATTTAATTTTTTCGTTTCACTATATATAAAAAGTGTGTCAATTATAGCACAATTTTTTTTTTCTTTTGCTCTTTTTCTTTGTTCATTTGAATTTTTATTTTCTTTATCTTCTTTTAACCTTTTTTATTTTATTTAAAAGTTAGATATTTTAATTAATATATAACCCATACAATTTCATAATTAACCAATAATATATATATATATATATATATATATGAGATTATGCCATATGATAACTAACAAACCTTTTAATGATTTTTTTTTTCTTTTTCTTTGTTTTTATTTTTTATTTTTTCCCTTATATTCTTTTATCCCAGTTTTCTTTTATTTTAATTTTAGATATTTTAATTAATATATCATCCATACAATTTTATAACTTGCAAACAATATATGAGATTAAGTCATATTACAATTAACAATTATTTTAATATTTTAGATATAATAATTTATAAATTCTTTGAGTATTTTATCATGTATAATTATTTATGTATAAATTATAAATTAAAATGTAATAATAATTAATGTGGCTGAAAAATAACTATGATTATACCTATGATAACAATAACAAAAAATAAAAATAAAAAAATTTAGAGTAGTTGACATGTTTAAATGTTACCTTCCGATAAATAAATGACTCAGTTATTCAATTAATTTTATTTTTAATCATTTATATAAAAAAAAAATATGTTCATTTTCTTCTAAAAATAAAAATATATATATTCATTTATGCTATAAGAAAAATAAACAAATATTTTTTTCTTGAAAAATGTTAAAAATAAAATTCTAAATATGAAGGGAGGTTATGTCGTACACTTAAGCCTAAATGTTATTGGTCATATATAAAACAACAAATTATAATGAAATCTATTGATTTGGTTTACAATTTATTTATTTCTTAATAATAAATAGATAATTAAAATAAAAGTATAAATTTGATGAATCTCGTATGCAATTTAAATTATTTTATTTAAGTGTATGTAATTCAATATTAAAACTTTCAATTATTTGGATGTTTACTATTTTTTAATTTTTTTCATCTAATTTATTTATTTATATTTTTTATTTAGCCTATATAATTAAAAATAATTATATTGCGCTAGCATAAGATATTATTAACAATAATTTTTATTCCGATCCTACAATGTATACATATAATCAAAAGAATTTAATCTAATTCTTTTTGTTTTGAATTATAGACATTTTTAATTTTATTAAAGATTAACAAATGTGTCTTTAATTAAGAGTGTATTTTAAATCTTTAAAATGTGTTTAAACTAAGAAATACTTTCGATTATTTTTAATAAATTTTAATTAAATTATTTTTAACTATATGATGAAATCAAATTTAAATTAAATAGGAAAAAATATTGTAATAATTTATATTATTATTTCAACGATCATTATTTATTTACAATAAATTTATCTAATAACATGGACGATAAGTTATAATTAAATAAAAATATACAAAATACAATTCATATATTTTTTTTATAAAAATAACAAAATAATTATGATAATATAATTACATATTAAATAGTATAGTTATTTAACAAATAAATCACTTGCACTCTATACCTAGTATTAAAATAATTGTCAAATATTACAATATAAGTAGCATGAAAAGTACTAAAAATATATAATTAGTATATACCCAAATTTAATTACAAATTTATGTGATGTTAATATAAGTAACATATATGCAAAAACATGTAAAATCTATTTTAAATAGATTTTAAAGTCTTTATTTTTGGTATTTTTAATTTTTTTTTTGGGAAAATCGACCCCATAGTAAATAGGATAATTTTTTATCTAAAATATTGTAAGTTTAAATCTTGAAAAAAATAATAATTTCTCTTTTTTATATAAAAATGAGTATTTATCTATAATAAAAAATGTATTGAAAAAGTCAAACGCTTGTTCTGCTTCATTCACTCAGATCAACGCTTTGTTTGAGAGTACCAACAGTGGCTAGTACCTCAAGTTGTCGTCAGAGGGGTCTTTAAGCACAATTACGATTGTTTCACCTCTCAAACCTATAACTTGGTGCATATACTGCATTACCCACTGAGCTATCCACTATTAGTGATTTTATTTAAATCTTGAGCACCATACATCATAGGTATGTAATTTATTTGAATGGAGATATTAATCGTTATTTTTAAAATATAGTTTTAATTAATTATATTATTTATTAATTATTAAATATTTATACTTTTAAAAAAATAATTATATTAATATTATATTTTATTGTGTTTAAATACTATATGTTGGATATAAATAAATTAAGTATATGTGGAGTCATTTGATTGATCAAAGTCACCAAAAGAGAAATCAAATAATAAAATTAGTGTATAGTTAAATAAATTTTCATTAAATAAAATATAAGTAAAATATTTTTATAATTTAAAAAAATATAAATATTAATTAATATGATTTATTTAAAAAAATTATCTACCTAAATTGTATAATAAGACCTCACAACTTAAAAATGTATGCATAAGTTTATTTTTATAATTACAAAACTTCTCTCTGAACTTAATTATAACAATACTCTTGTTATCGTACGCTAATGACATTCAGGTAAATATTGTAAGAAACGAAAACCGAATAAAAATCTAATTCAACATCATATATTTTAAAAATAATGATTCATTTCTCTTTAAAAAAAAAACGTTCCTCACTATAATTTAATTTTGTTCATACATCCAGGTAAATAATACAATATTAGTAGTTCTATTATTAATAAATAATTTGATATTATATTTTTTTGTCAAAAACTTTCTAATATAATATTGACATTTATAAAAACTTAATATATATATATATATATATATATATATATATATATATATATAGACACACTCGTATAGTTAAAATAAATAATATGATATTAATAAAATTATTATATGTTTTATATATTTATTTATAATTTATATGCTATAAATTAACAATTTTTATGGTAAAAAACAAAATATTTTACAGTTAAGTTTAATATACATGCAATTTATGGTACAAGTAACTTACACAATTAATATTGTTTGTTTTGCTGAAAATAAAATAATCAATAAATATATTTTTATTATAATATATATTTTTGTAACAAAATATTTAATTTATGAAATATATAATTTTTATAATTAAGAATATTTAAATTTATAAGTAATATGTATAAAATATATATAAGATTGTAAAAATTTTGATTTGGTGGAAAAATGGAGTGGGAGTGCGGTAACAATTTGTATCATAATTTGATTGATCGAATTGAACTCAAATAGAAGAACATGAATTAAATTAAATTTTGGCCAAATTTGAGTTATTTTAAATAATTCAAAAAATGGATGGTTTTGGACCGGCCTATCAACTCAAAATGAAATAAAATAATTAAAAAAGAAAAACCTCTATTAAACTAGAATAATTTTTCTTTCTCTTGAAATCTTTGTAATTGACTCTAAAAAACCCAAATTTACCCTCACATTATCACTCTTCTTCCCTCATCCTCATTCCTCTTAATCATGATGTAATCTGTACTCATATCCTTCATGTTACCTTTCAAGTTGTCCAATTACCATATATCTTGCTCTTATCTATCTATTGTTGTCTAGCCAACTTGTCATCACCTACCGCTCCATGCTCACAAATTTCATAGTCGTTTGAACGATATTTTTACTATTATAAACATTTATTATTTATTATTTTATTATAAGCTTTTGGTAGTACCCATATATTTAATTTTGAATAAAGATGTACTCAAATATATCATTTTATTGTTATAATTTCTAACTATCATTTATTTTAAATGATACACCTCACATAAATTGTTTTATAAGATCTTGATTTGAAACAAATTTTTTGATATATAAAAAAGACTAATTAATTAAAAAATAAAATTAATCATTCAAGTTAATTTGAATCAACTTGAGCCAACCAATTTGTGTTTGAGCTCATTTTTACTGATTTATATAAAATTTAATTTAAATTAAAATTCAACTAATTTAAATTAAAATAATTCTAACCAACTTAAATTTATCCTACATCCGCAAATTGGCACCAATACGTGAGTACCCCACCCAAAAATATTTCCTCTAATGGATAATTTTTATTAGTGAAATGTCAAAATTTTCATGTGATCATCATCCTCATTGTAAAAATTGATGATACTAATAATGAATTTTTTTTTTAAATTATTAGTTAATAATATTATCATAATTATTTTTATTATTATTATAACAAAAATATATAAATTTAATATTATATTTATATAATTCATTAATCATTATTATTACTTTTGTTGATAAAATTATCATTAATAAAAAATATGTGGCAATAATATGATTGTGACAATATAAAAACCCAAAATATGTGATATTAAATACTAATAAATTAATAAAATGTGAAAATATATATTTTAGTCTTGTAATTTATGATGTGATACTTTTAATTATTTTTTTAAATTAAAAATTTTAGTATAAAAAACAAAGTTTAGTTTTGTAATTATTTTTTTTAATAATTATAAAAATTTAATTATTTATTTTAATAATTATAAGATTAAATATATTTAAATTTTATAATAACAAAATTATTAGTATTTAACTAATAATTCTTAAAATTTTTATGTAAATTTTTTAAAATTTATAATAATAAAATTAGCATTTTAATAATATTGAATGTTTAATATTAAATAAATTTAAATTATTATAATTTAATTTAAATAGAATTTAATTTGATAAATATTTGAAGAAAAATAGTATAAAATTTATTTTTTAATTATAAAAATATATAATTTAAATATAAAAATATTATTTTTATTGCGAGATTTGCCCCTCTTCCTAAAATAAACACATAGGAAAAGTGGGAGACCCGATTATTTGTACAGACACGTGTCTGTGTCTTCTTTTCAAAAAGAAAAGGATTAAGCCAAGTACGTGAATAATAAAAGTGGTCAAAGCAATTTGGAAAAGTGTGCAAAATCCTGCTACTGTTTCGAGAATTGAATCGAAGTCCGTCTGGTACGTGCAAATGTTGGACCCCTTGAAATGGGTCAAAATGCTGAGCTTAGTGGGTCCCAACCACGGGCTTCGTAATTCTAAACTCCAGTCCTCTCTGTCCTATATAAAAAAATTCCTCCCTATGTCAAATTTGTGATATATTAAATTATAAAATATTATTAATAAATATAATTATATTTTTCAAAAAATATAAATTTGTAATATATAATGCTATTAATATAAAAAATTATAGTTAAATTTTTTGGACAAGATCTATAAACGCAAAGATTCTAAACAGGTTTGTATTATTTTGTAAAAAAAATATTAAGTATACAAAAATTTAAACTTATTTTACACATATATCAATTATATTATGGTACATGTTAAATTTATTTTAAAAAATAAAAAATAACTTAATATTTTAAAAAAAAAATTCACTATCACATTATAATTTTGTTAAGATAGTAAATTGTGTGATGTAAGTGTGCTGCTAGAATATCATTATATCTTATAATATAATTTTGGAAAAAGTGTCATAAAATTATTTTATTTTTATAAAAAGTGACATTTAATCTCATAAGTTATAAAAAGTGTTTTTAAATCCTTTTGCTTTGAAAAATGTATTTTTAATACTTGTAAAAAATATGTTAAGTAAGGATAAAGTTAAATTTTCATCCAATTTTTCTTTAAATCTAACGGAATACTAGATGTGTCATATGTATATTTATATTTTTCGATATATATATATATACACGTAAAAAAAAAATATTTAATTAAAAAATTACTCAATGTTTTAAATTTAAAAAAAAAATTTAATAAAATTTTCAATGTAATTTAAATATAATTTTTTATAAAATTTAAATATAATTTTCATTGTCTAATATTTAAAGTCACAACTTAGATAATGAAAAATTTTATTTAAGTTTAATTGAATTTAATAAAATTTAAATAGAATTTTCATTGTTTAATATCTAAAATCACAAATTAGACAATGAAAATTTTATTTAAGTTTAATAGAAAGAAATTGTAAAAAATGAGAGTAATTTTTTAATTAAAAATTATTTAATTTGATATATATCTATTGAAAAATATAAACATGCATGTGATATATGTTCTATTCCGTTATATTTAACGAAAAATTGGATGAAAAATTATTTTTGTCATTTACTGACATTTCTTTTTTACCAGCTGGGATTTTAAAATACTTTTTTTTAAGCAAATAGACTTAAATACACATTTTATAAGCTAGAGAACTAAATAACACATATTACATAAACAAATGACTATTTTAGCTCATTATCCTATAATTTTGAAGAGTTCACGAACATCTACAATGAGGAAAAAAACAAAATTATCGTTTTTTTTTTTTTTTCTTTTGAGACAAACAAGCTTCTGCGTTCTTCATGTTATTACCTGTTTTAAGGTTTTCTAATACCTTTTTTGCTTACTAATTGAGTCGGTACTGCTCTCTTTTGTATGTTCTTATATCTTCCTTTTCGTTCTGCTATTTTACTTCTTGCCTTCGTATTATTTTATCTGGAAAATTTTAATTGCCGTTACTTGATTTTTTCGTCAACGGCTTAATCGGATTAATTTCAATTTTTATTTATACCGACTTTATTCTAATATTACTAACGTATTTCACAGTACTTCATTTGCTTTGCAAGAATTACTTTTTAAATCATCTACTATCAGTTCTTACAAATTTCTGGGATTTGATACATTTTATTTACCCACTCCTTTTCAGTAGACAGGTTTCTGGGAACTGTTTAGTTAATATATGACTGTTTTATTAACCTTTTTCTTCTGCCGGTTTATACAGTAACGTGTGTTAATTTCAATTTTTCTATTGATTTTTGATATTATATTTTTATTTGCTTTGTCGGGTTTATTGCTTGTTTACATGTTCTTTTATTTATTCAGCTTGTGAGTTACTGTGCTCTTTTTCCTTTTGTTTTATTTTTATTTCGTTTTTATTACTGGTGGTACAAATTTCCCTTCTTTGTTTTGCCGCTAATCTTTTTAAGATACCTTTAGTATGTTCTTAGTATTGTTATGTTCATTCACTTTATTGTTGATGTAAAATGCTCTATGTTTTATGTTAACAAGCAGATTATTATTATTATTATTTAATATTTGATACTTAATACTAGAGTGAGCAAATAATTTAATTAATTTACTTAAATTAAAAAATTTAATTCGATTTGTCTGATTTGGATCAGATTAGATTGACAAACTTTATAGTTGAATCGGATTCGAATTATAAAGTATATAATCCGTTCGGATTCAAATTAATAGATTTTATAATCCGCTGCAATCCAAACTGAATTATTAATAAAATTATAAATAAATATATATTTTATTTTAATATATTATATTTACATATTATACATACCACGATTACAGTAAATTACTATTTTAGTTTAAAAATAAAAATAAAAAATAAATGTTAAATTTTCTATAGTAATTTAATAATATTTAAGAACATACTTTTTATTATTTTGATTATCTTATTTATAACTATAAATAAATAAATAAATTTACTTAATGATGTATTAATTTTAAAATTTAAATATTAATATATATTGTGTTTTATATATAACAATAATTTATAATCTCAATCCGACCATATCAGATCTGAAAAATTCAATATGCTTGGATTCAAATTGAGTAAATCATCACATCGAATTCAGATTGGATATCTTCAAATCTGTTTCGAATTGGTAAAAAACAAACAATTTCGATCCGCTTTTCAACCCCACTTAATACTTTTCACTTTCCGAGGACAATACGTTAAACTTTATAAATTATTTTTTTCTTAGAAACTTTTTATTTCAATTTTCCTCATTTTGGGCTATTTTCCCCTCTTTAATTTATTTTTGTTTAGCTTTCTGTTTTAGTTGGTTTTGAGAAAAAAATAATTATGATTATTGTTTTAATATAGCTTAATCAATTTCTTTTTCCCTTAATATACCTTCTGCTTGTGACTTGCTCTTTCTATACCAATTGGTTCTACAATTTTTGGTTTTAATGCTTAGTTTTTACAATTAATTTCAAAAGTTAAAATGACATCTAAGATAATCACTCTTGTGTCCCAAATTGAGAGTCCGACTATGAATGTTCCTAACTCTACCGTGGATGGTTCTAATGTGAGCTAAGTAATGAGGCCTTCTATGACTCATGGGGTTAACCCAGTGCTATCGATTTTAGTTTTTTTGATCCATACTGTGGCAGATAAATCGAAAAAATTCAATGGTTTGAATTTCAAGAGGTGGAGTAAGATGTTCAATCTTACCACATTGAATCTAGTGAGATTCTTGACTGAGAAGGCTCCCAAGAAACCTGAGGGTGAATAAGATGTGTAGTCTGCTAGTGCTATTGAAGCATGAATGTATTCTAACTACCTATGTTGGAATTATGATCTGAATAACCTTAATGATTCTTTGTACAATGAGTACAAAAGCAGAGAACAACTAAGGATTTGTGGGAGTCTTTGGATAAAAAATATCAAGCTAAAAATGCTAGTGCCTAAAAATTTATGGTGCATCACTTTTTAAAGTATCAGATGGTAGATTCCAAGCAAGTGACCAGTTAAGGGAGAGAAATCCAAGACATATTGACTAAGATTCATGATGAAGGAATGATTCTCAATGAGGCCTTTCATATAGCTGCGATTATTGAGAAGCTACCCTTTTATGGAGGGAATTCAAGTTCTACCTTAAGCGCAAGCGAAAGGAGGTAAACTTGAAGGATTTGATCATTAGGTTTAAAGTTGAAGAAGACAATAAGGCTTCTACAAAGAGAAGGTACACCTATGCGAGTCAAAGGTCAATATTGTGAAGATGATCAAAGCTCTAGGAACAACAATATGAATAAGAATAAGTAAGGAAAAAGGGTCAAAGTTGGGACTTAAACCTAGTGTTTTAAAAAAGAAAGGGTTCAAATGAAAGTGTCGCAACTGTTAAGGTTTTGGACACAAAGCCTCTGATTGCAAGCTTTCAAGGAAGAACAAAATTGTGAGGCAAATATGGTTGATGACATCAAGTCATCACTCATGATGTTTTTGATATCGACTCTTGTGCTATCATTTTTGAAATCAATTTGATAGGGGTAAACCCGAGGGAGTGGTGGATTGATAGTGGTGCAACAAGGCACATATACTCATACAAGGAGCTATTCACTATTCTTGAATCATGAAGGATGGAGAGGAGCTCTTCATGGGAAATTCTTTCACATTAGGCATTTAAGGGAAAGGCTTGGTCAAATTGAAGATGACCTCTTGGAAGAAGCTTACATTGAAGAATGTGCTCTATATGCTAGACATCAGAAATAATCTTCTTTCACTCATTGTTGAACAAGCATGGCTTTTGGATGGTGTTTGAATGTTATAAGTTCATTTTGACAAAAAAAGGGATGTTTGTGGGGAAATAATATGTATATGATAGGCTGTCCAAGCTCAATGTAATGACTGATAAAAGCTAAGAATATTAATAAAGTTAATTATTTTCCTTATTTGTTTGAGTCTTCCAACTTGTGGCATAGTAGACTATGTCACGTTAATTATGATACACTGCGTAGACTAATTAACATGGAACACATACTTGTATTCTATATAGATTCAGAACATAAGTATGAGACTTGTGTTGAGGCAAAAATGACTAGATGATCGTTCCATTCAATTAAAAGGAACACAAAATCTCTTGACTTAATCCATAATGATCTATTTAATTTAAAGTTTGTTTAAACAAGAGGTGCCAATCAGTATTTTATTACTTTTGTTGATGATAGAACGAAATACTGCTATGTATATTTTCTTAAAAACAAGGATGAAGTCATAGAGAAGTTTGTCCTTTATAAAGCTAAAGTTGAGAATCAACTCAACAGAAAAATCAAGGTACTACAAAATAGGGGTAGCAATTTCTGATACGATCCTATAACACGACCCGAACATGATTCGACACAAATAAATTTTTAAGTAAGAATTGATCGATAATTTTTTTCATGTTCTTAAAAGTTTTGTTATTTCTTACTATTATAAATAAACAACACGAAAAAAAAAGTGAGTAAATTTTTTCATGTATCAACTAATACAAATAACACAAAACGAACACGAATAAAATGAAATGAACACAACATGAATACGGCTAACACTACACGATTGCCACCCCTATTACAAAGTATTATGGTGATGAGTATAAAGCAATGTTTGGTGAATTCTGTGCATAACACATAATCATACCTGAAACCACAACCCCTTATTTGCCTCAACAAAATGGAGTAGTTGAGCGAAAAAATCGTAACTTAAAAGAAATGATGACTGTAATGCTATTAAGTTATAGGTTACCTCAAAACTTGTGGGGGAAAACTATTTTGTTGGCCAACTACCTTTTAAATAGGGTTCACCTGCAAAAAGGCATAAAATACTCCATATGAATTATTTAAAGGAAGGGTACCTTCCTATAAATATTTATGAGTGTAAGACTGTCTTGTTAAAGTAATTGTACCTATACCTAAGAAGGTGAAGATAGGTCCGAAAATGATAGAATACATTTTCATTGGATAAGCACATAACAATAATGCGTATCATTTTCTTGTGCACGAGTCAAAGTTCCTAGACATACACAAGAACACAATAATGGAATCAAGGAATGCATTGTTCTTTGAACGTGTATTTTCATGTAAATCTCAAGGGGAATCAAGTTCGTCTAAATGAATTTATGAGACTATGAATGATGATAGTCAAGAACAAGAACTTAAATAAGAAGGTTAGGGAAAAAACATCCTATGGTCCAAATTCTAACCTATATATTTAGTGAAAGAGGCAACATATTAAAGTATTAGGCAAATCAAGAGCATGATTCAAGATTGAAAGTGTTAAAGTTTAGTTTCACTAAAGTGATAGTTGGTGGAGATTGATTTTTGGAGCGACAAACTGAGATTGGTTTTATCTTTCTCTACCCTTATGTGTTTAATCTATTTTCTTGTATTTACTCAATATTTTTTGAGATTTTATTGAATATTTTATGAAGCTAAATTTATTGTTAGAATCCTCTTGAACTTGTTCTTTTTATATAATTATTTAGTTTATTATTCTATTCCATTGTGATTGATTTTTCAATTATATTATTTAATCTAATTTATTTGTAATTAATTGTCTAATTAATAATTATATTATAGAGGTAATTAGGTAGCTTTGAAAAAAGTATTTAATTGTTTGTCTTGATTAAATTGCATATATAGTTTATAGGCGAAGAGATACGATTCTTGTGTATGTGATCCATAATTGACGTTCCTAATGAATAGTTGTGTAATCTAATTGGCATGAGAATGTAATTATATTAGGTTACTATATTATATAGTTTACTTCAGAGATGAATACATGCATAGATTATAATCAATTGATCATATAATTTACTTGGCAATTGTATGGGATAGTAGATTCTTACTACTCTTGTATTTAATTTGTTAGTGTGATTGTGT
Organism: Elaeagnus macrophylla; assembly: GCA_029378325.1. NCBI lineage: Eukaryota > Viridiplantae > Streptophyta > Magnoliopsida > Rosales > Elaeagnaceae > Elaeagnus > Elaeagnus macrophylla. The sequence goes on from CM055653.1 coordinate 6,079,240, forward strand.
TGGATCTAGTAATGTAAATATTATGATTTTTTTTTATAATTATTTTATGTATCTATTTTCGTTTGCCTAAATAGTTTAGAATAATTGTAGTTTGGTAATTAAATACCTATTAATTCCATCATCGTGGGTACAACAACTCTTGATTTTAAAAATATTTATTACTTGTACATTGACCTATGTACTTGAGGTTTAGTATGGACAATGGGCATATCTTGTTAGGTAGGCCATGGAAATTTGATAGAATGATTACACATGATGGGTTTACCAAGTCAAAGCCAACCTATCACCTTTCGAGTCTAAAAGGTGACCCTCGTCCAATTACATTAGTGCTTCTTGAGAAAATATCAACGAGAACTACTTTCAATGAGTCTTGCACGCATGTGACTTATTGATTGCTTCCCAGCATCAAGGTTACTTTACAAAGACGCTTGCCTCATCGTAAGATTCCTCATCATCAAGGAATTATGCCGCCCAACTGTGCAAGTCACACATGTTGATAGAAGTATTACTACAATGTACCAAGACTTAGTTGGCTTCCATTCCTCTTGTCGGGTCTCTTTATGTACACTCTCAAATAAGCAACTTCATCTTGCACCTCTTGTGCATATATGCTCGATTCACCTCAGCATACTTTGCTTAAGCTAACACTTAGGCCAACTTCTCTTCAAGTTATACAAACAAGTGTTTCTTCTATGCAAGTAAGTTCCATTCACATAAACTCACATGTTGCCTGAGTGAGCAACTCTTTGATCTAAAGTCCTACATATGATCCCTTCATCTTAGCGTGTTGTATCCCACTTCCGTGCCACCAAGCCTACGGATCTTTAGTGCTTGGTCGAACCCTTGACCAACATACATCCCACTCAATATCATCGTCATGAGGGTTGTCACATATTTAATGTGCTTTACTTAGAGAAATGTTGCCTCACTAGCATGCTACTCGTCGATTCTCAAATACTTGATCTTCTTATCAGTTTGATTTTCAATATAAGCCTTCACTTAACAAATCTTTGAAACACATAGTTCTTATTTTTTAGAAAATACACCCATACATGAGAAGAGAAGTCATCAATAAAAGTCAAATTATACCAGGCGCCACCCTTGGACACAACACAAGGACCCCAAAGATTTGAATGAATATAATCAACAATACCTTTCATTTGTGGATGGATGTACTGAACTTAATCTTGCGATGCTTTCCATAGGCATAATGCTCACATAAATCAAGGTTCCCAATTTTCTGACCACCAAGTAAACCCTGCTTGCACAAAATAGACATCCCTGCCTCACTCATATGCCCTAACCCCATATGCCACAAGTGATTCATATCTGAATCTGAATCTAACGAGGATAAAACTGAAATATTGCCACGAGCAGTGCTACCCTAAAGAACATAGAGACCATGAGACAATTTTCATTTAATAACAACCATAGCACTGTTAATAACTTTTGCTTAAGCTATGTACCTATAGTCTTGTGAGTCAAGAGTGCCTAAAGATATTGGGTTCTTTTTCAAATATGGAACATGGCAAACATCTTCAAAGTCTTGACAATACCATCGTGCATCTTAATTTGAATAGTACCAATACCGAAAACCTTATAGAACACATTATTTTCCATCAAGACAACACCCCCATCAATAGACTAATAAGAAGCACACTAATCCCTACCTGGGCACATATGAAAAGTGTAATTCGAATCAAGAATTCAAACATCTCTGAGAGAACTAACAGATACTGACATAATATTCTCACCATCAAAACCAGAACTATTTGTAACATCAGCAACATCATTAGAAATAGAAGATGTTGTGGTAGATTTTTCTTTGAGTTTCGAACAATTAACTTTTCAGTGCCCTTCTTGACGGCAATAATTACGTTTATTTTTTATCTTTCTAGATTTTAATCTAGATTTGCCTCTATTGTTGCTTGAATATTTTTTCTTGCGTTCTACCTCTGACAAACAAACCATTGCTACTATCATTATTACAGTAGACACATTTTTCTTCAACTCTTTAGAATTCAAAGCGGCTTTGACATCTTCAAAAAAATAGTATCTCTCCTATATATCATGATATCAACAAAATGTTTAAACAAATAAGGTAAAGAACATAACATAACCATAGTTAGCATTTTTTTGTATTATACTCGTATTATATCCATACGTACAAATTAATGACATATACTTCCATTTTTCAAATAATTTTCAAACCTGATGAAAAATACTTGTACTTTTGAGATGAAAACTATTATACTCAAATAATATTTTTCCTGTATCATAATAAATGAAAAATACTTTTTTCGACAATAAATTTTATTATTTTTATTATTAATATTATTATTACTAGTACAATGAAATAATATTAGCAATAATTAATTATATTTAAATTATACTTTTTATAGCTTATTTAAATATTAATAGTTTTACTATTCAATTCATACAAATGATAAGAAAATATTTACAAAAACTATATCTATATATATAGATTAAATATTTAATAAAAAAATTATTAATTGTAAAGGATAAATGAAAAGAAAGAGATTAAAAATGGAATTTTTAAGATCAAATGATAGTAATTAACGTAGTTCAAACTTACTACTTAAACTGAGCAAAATGAGTTTTATTTGTCATTATTAGGCAGACCATGCTAAAATAAACCAAGTCTAATTTTAACAACTAATTTATCTTTAATTATAAATAATTTATATTATTATAAAAAAATTAGACAATATATTAATATTTTTATTAAAATAATAACTATAAACGTATATTGCAAAATTAAACGAATAATGCTTGTATTTATATATTTTCATATTTTTACCGTGTCCATATTTTATGCCAAATTTTTGATGTATTTTTATATAAAAACAAACCTACTACATTTGTATGTACGTTTGTTCGAATAATACCTGTCCCATATTTTGTTAACTATGAACATAATTAAGGCCTGATCCTCATCATTAATCTTAACACCAATATTTTTTAAATCACAAATAATTTTAATAAATTCATCATGGTAATCGTGTAAAGATGCACCTTCTAACATTCTGAAAGTGTACAAGCACTGCTTCAAATATAACCTACTTTTCAAAGAAATGGTAATATACACACTCTAGAATTTAAGCCACAGTCCAACATGAGATCTATCATTAACAACCTTGCATAGTACCTTATCAGACAAGGATAATTTAATTGAACTGAAATCATTTTTCATCAATGCATCTTTTTCTTCATCAATCAATTTTTCTGATAATTTAGCGATGAGTTCAAGTGTCTTAACTAGCCCATCTTTAACCAATATGTCCCACATCTTCATTCTCCAAAAACTAAAATAGTCTTACTACTGAATTTTTCAATTTTGTATTTTGCCACCATGACAAAAAAATTCAAAATTAAATTAAAAAATCACAACCCAAAAAAATATGAAACCAACCAAATAACTAGAAACTTAAAATAAATTTAAAAGAACAAACTTGATCGGTCCCAACAAATAACTGAATAACCCAAAGAAAATTACCCAAAGCTATTATTCCAATTTGCTATAAATTGGTGTTAGAAAAAACAAAATTTAGATTCAATTTAGTTGCACAAATAATTAATTATGAGTAACTGTAAATTAATGAATAATGAGAAAAATAAATGGCACATAATGATTTAAGTTATTTAACTTTTTAATGTAAAAAGTCTAATCCACGGCACAAAAAAAAAATTCACTATTAAATTCAAAAGAAAAATACAAATATCAATGTTCAAAAAAGTCACTCAAAATACCAAACTTTAAATAATACACGTATATTATCTCCATCTCAGACAATATAATCAATAAATAAGAATAAATATAAAACAAAAATTGCTAAATACTATTACCAGAACTGTATGAAACAAAAGCCCAAATTTATTGCTGCTCTTCACGCATGAAAAATGGAGAAGCAACGAAACCGTACCAAAGTGGTGCCAACTTTAATATCACGCAAGTAGAGGAATTAACCAAAATGGGAAAAATGGTGATAAGAGACGAGTAAATGGGTATTCAAATCCGTCGGCTGGAAGAGAACAAAAAAACATATATATGATGTCCTTTTATAGAGAAATGGGGCAATATTAATTTAAAGCTGAAATTATGAACATGTCCTTTTATTACCACATAAATAACAATATGTACTAAAAGTTTCTACAAAGGGACTCTAAACTTTCGTGTGCTATTTTTCAAAAAAAAAAAAAAAAATTTAAAAATATAATTTTTAGTTTCATATTTAATACAATAAGTTAGAGATAAAAAAAAAAAAAACAATGTTGTTAATTTTATACTAAAAAAATAATTGAAGAATATATTTTTTAACATAATATTTAATGCAGTGAGTTAAAAAAAATATATTATAATTTTTGTAATAAAATAATACAAAAATTGCGATAAAAGTAGAGTCATGGGTTTATTATCTTAGAAAGCAAACGATGAAATGATGACACATTCACGATAAATTATTCATTGGCTCACTAGCTAGCTCTCCCATTTTACCAAGTCTTTTCTCTTGTTTTCTTTCCTCTATCTACATTATTCATACATTTCACGTTACTAATTCAGCCAAAAGTAGCTAAAGGCATTTTCAAGGTCCTCTTTCCCCCAACCACCACCAACCTCTCTCTTTCTAAACAAAAAGACCTTTGAAAATTTATTTTATTTATATAAGCGAAGCGCTAGTGATTTTAAATTCACATTTGGACGACAATATGAGATTCAGAAAAAACAAAGGAACAAACCTTCGCCGAAGGATAGGAACAATGTCATAAAATCAAACGTTGAAAAAAATAAAAACACATAGAAGGAAAACTTACTCGGTCAAAATAATCATATTCCTTCCAATATTGAAATAATTATGAATTGATTCAATTATATTTTAATATATCTACTAATAAATGCATTAAAAAAAAAAAAAAAATCTAATACACACGCTAATGCATCCTTGTTCTTATCTCTTAATTCTTTAATATGGTGGTGTGCTTTGAAAAAGTCCAAAAGCCTCATTCACGTCGTCTTCATACTCAACGACAATATTAAAAGAACTCACTTTCATCTTCCATTAGCATTACTCTCTACAAAATCCATTGCTCCAAAACAAAACAAACTCAACTCGATCAATCTACTTTCTCTAAAGCTTTTGATTCCTCTCTACCAAAATCAAGAAAAGTCCTCTTTCTCAATACAACTGATCAGTCATTAAGAAACACATTATGAGGAGCAAATCACATACCCAAAACAAGTTCACAAGAATAATCACAATACCCATTAAAATTTTAGGCAAAGCAAAGGACTTTTATGTAAGAAGTATGAATTCAGCAGAAAGAGTTGGGTTTGGAGGCCCAATCCCAGCAGGCCAGTTCTCATCTTTGCCAAAGAGTTTTAGTGTTAGATCTTCAAGGTCTAATGATGATGATCATGATGATTATTCAGATCTCATTAGAGCTGCTTCAGCTAGGAGCTTTGCGAATAGAATTGATATGGATTTGATTCTACAACAAGAAGCTAGAAATAGCCAAATATCGTCATCTTCAAATACAATGGTGGGATTTAATAATAAGGGTTTGCCCAAGTGTGGTAGCGTTGGTATGAGTAAAATTGATGAAGATAGTCCTTGTGATTTTGGAGATGATCAAGATGGTGATGGTATTAAGCCTGAGTTTTTGTACCCAAGAAGTAGAAGCTACGCTGTTACTAAGAGAAATAATATTGTGTTCTGATCAATGTTAGTAATTTTCTTGCAATTTATGGTACAAAGAGTTTGTAATAGAAATATTTACCGGTTTGAGTAGTTGTTCTTCAATGGCTAATTTTATTGTGGAATATATAAATGTAAAGTCAGATATTCAATCCGAGAATCGTAGTGTGATTTATGAAATGTTATTTAAAAAAAATTAGAAATATATAGTGGTACCATGCACTGATGTACATATTGTTATTTAATTATATCATTAAGAAAAAAAAGGTTAAATTAAATGTTATTTTAATAAAATATTTTGTTATTTCATTTCAGGATAAGGACAATCAAGCCTAAGACAAAACAAAGCTCCATGAACTGTAGAAATTATGTAAATGATTCAGAACTAGCTATAGCCAAAACGGTTTGATTTTGATAACTGAGATTGAGAAAGCAAGAAACGAAGAAGAGAAATCATATTACAATCTTGAAAATTAATGCATGAAATTAGTTTTCAAAGTTGGTAATGTTATTCAGACACACACACACACATATATATAAACTTATCGCTCATGAGTTTTAAAGCAACCATACATTTGGGATCGGAATCACATACAAGTTTGCTAGAAATTAATACAAGCAACATTGAAAAAATTGCGAGGATAACGAGTGATTTTGTGCACCAAAAACTTAAAATGTAATTCTTGGAAATAGGATTTTCACTTTTCAATATATGAACTATTGAGCTGTTCTTAACTAAAACAAACCAAAAGATAATATATATATAATAGATCCCAAAAAGTTTCGAATTGATCAATTCTCAATTGAATGATATCAATTCTCAATTGAATGAATATCGATCTCACTTTGATTGTAACTCTCAAGTTAGTAAATTTAAAGTGAGTTTTGAGATTAGAAGATTGAACGAGATCAAGTGTATGCTCAATTAATTGAGCATGCTTGATCTATCAATATTGATCCCAAACTCTAAGGTCTAAATTTCATATTTTGTTAAAGCAAGCTCAATAGAGTGAGCAATGTCTTTGATTAATCAAATCGGACGTGATCCAATTATTTTAAAATGGTTTATCAATTGAGCCTTCCTTTGATCAATCAAGAACTTATTGAAATCAGGCAATCTATGAAAAACAAGCATAATCTCTATCATCCAGGTGATATGGATGGCTAGAAATTATATTATATTCAGGGACAGACATAATTCTATGAGATCTGCAATAGCCATAGTTTGGAGGTTCATCCATCGGCAAACTTATTACAGCATGGGTCAATGCGAAACATAGTGGAGGACCTTGTCCTCCAAAGATTAAGAGAATAAGGAATTTCACGATGAGCTCCACGAATCATAGAGATAATTTGGAGACCACTGCCTTTAGAATGGATAAAAGTCAATACAGATGGTGCTGCTTTTGGTTCACCAGGTCTAGTAGGTTGTAAAGGGATTTTTCGGACGTCAAGGTCTTTTGTCAAATGTTGTTTATGTATTCCACTTGGAATTGCATATGCTTTTGAGGCAAATCTTGCAGCGGCTATTCACCCGGTCATGTATGTTGTTATCTTTAGGTGGCAAAGGCTTTGGTTAGAGTCGGACTCTACTTGTGTTGTAACTTTTTTTCTCATTAAATCATTATCGATACCTTGGCAATGACATTTAGCTTGGGTTGATTGCTTGGACAAAATTGCTTACATGAGTTTTAATTGTTCACATAAATACAAGGAGGGAAATGATGTTGATGTTTCTATAGCATCTATGAAACCTAGTTTATGTATTGCAACATGATTGTAGAATGCTCCATCATTGCTAATACTTTTGTCAGATGCTAGCAGCAAGTTGAATTATAGGTTTTGCTGAGGTTAAATTTTGTATTATTTTTTTATCAATTTAATAATACTTGTAGTTGAAGGGCTAAATGAAGAAAAGTGCTACGGAAATACCAACTTAGTTGGGATGTCTTGGTGCACCTCTGAGATCTCTGTCAACGACAACATTTTATTTAAAAAACCAAGAATTTATTTTTATTTTATTTTATTTTTGCATAATGAGTTTCTTTAAAACTCTTTTCGTGTGAGTTTATTTAAATGACTATACCCTTTGTCACAAAACACTTTATAAAATAATTTCTACAAGGGTGGTTTAGTCCTCAACATATTTTCCTTCAAAAAGTCTTATTATCATGATTCATGACAAGACCTTACTTAGTCACCAATAATACTCATGTTCTTTTAATTTTACGTATTTTTTCAAAGCTCATTTATGGTCCTCCTAGACACAATCATGTTAGTCATGCTCCAAAATCGTATTTTTCATTTTGTCTAGTTTTAAGCTTATGTTTACTAAAAAATACTAATTCTTACACTCATTATAGGTACCACAATTATCACGCTTTCTTTTTCATGGTCTCTCTTTCAAAAATATTTTCATATGAATATTGTGTGATTTTCTTTTGCACCTAGTGTTTAGGCTTTTTTATTTTTTATTTTTTTATTTTTTTTTATTTTATGGAAATAATGTCTGGTCATACATTTTCATTGTGGGCATCTAGTTTAGTTGATCTCTATTTATGAAGCCATGGGTTTAGGATTATTGATTGCTTAATTCTACTATGACATGCCTTGCACAATGTTATTGACTTGTTTAGGTGAAAAATAATTCAACTAGGACATGCTAATGAGTTGCATATGTGGTTGATCTTTGCTGGATTAGGCTTAGTCTTATATTGGGGATGAACACTATTTTGAATATTCGTAATTTAATATATTGTAGACAAATTTGTATATCCTGTGATGGGAATAACAAAGTAGAAATTATGATGTTTGAAATGAGCACGAAAGTCAATATATGAATTGTTTTATTATTCGTTATTTTTGGGTCTTTTCGTTGCATTCACTTACAACAAGAATGAATTAAGGCTTTTATTGAACTAAGGCTTTTATTTAACAATTGTTTGAACTATTGAATTAACAATTTAACTATTGAATTAAAAATTGTTTGAACTATAGCTTTAAGCTTATATAAATAAAGTTTTGTTCAAATTCTCTTTACCGAGTTTCTTATAATCATTTATGTATTCTATTAGTATCTACCTACGGTTATACCATAAGTGGTATTAATGGTATTCAATAAAAGCCTTAAATAGGCTTAAGTTCAATAAAAGCCTTAAATAGGCCTGTAACAAACACAAAAGCTTAATTAAGCGCTAACTTACGAGATGTAGTAACAAGTGCTAGAAGAAATATTTATCTCTCAAACAAAACAACTTTTTTGCTTTCTAATCAAAAAATTTGTCAAGTCAAAGAGAAAGCAATCTGTTTACAACTGTTAATCTCTTAACTCTTACGGCTAGTTAGTAGCACTACTCAATTAAATAGCCTATTGAAAGTTTTAAGCTTAAAGTTATAGGACTGAATGAAATATTGTGTTAGGGAATACACTTCTAGAATACTTACTGACTGAAACATCATGTTGATGCAAAAGGTGCTATTGATCCTATGAATCCCAATCGGGTTGTCCTAAGTCTCGTCTGTGTTACCTGTCGTGATGTGCCTCAATATGGCCCCCTAATGTTTCCTGAATCCGCTGTTGTCTGGCCCTTTAGGCACCTTTTGGAGTCTACACGCTTCTCGTTACTCAAGAAGGCCTATCAATCAGTTGCTTATTTGTTAATTTTTATGTATTTATTTCGGTATTATTTTGATTTGGAGGGTATTTTCTTGTTTTGTAGGTTCAAGTTAGTGTGAGATGAATTGTGAATTTAAGTGATCAAGAAGAGTGAAAATGGAATAAAAAGAGCTGAAGAATGTAAGTCTTACATTGTATGTCATTTACTATGTAAGGAGGAACAAACAAGAGCAAAAGAATGTAAGCCTTACATTAGCAATCAGTAATTGTGTAAGGGACATTTACAAGGCATGGATAACAATGCGCACCACAATAGAAGAAATTGTGTGCCACAGCGGTGAACTCTTTGTTTTTATTATAAGGGTCTAATTTCACGTTGTGCCACGGTAGAAGAAAATGCACGCCGTGGCGGGACAACCCCTAGTTTGTATAACAGCCCAGAATTTCACCTTGTGCTGTGGCAGAAGAAAATGTGTGCCGTAGCTCGAGTACCCAATTAACACTTAAGTGCCCAACTTTTTACACACTCTTTCTCACTTCTAACCTAACCTATAAATACAATTCTTAAAACCCTCTCACACATCCAAGCGTGAACAGTGCCGTGAATAGTAAAAAATCCTTCTTTCCCACATTTTAGAGAGAGAATCCTCCATTAATGATCCTCCATTGAAGCTCCATCAAGAATATTGAGAAAGATGACCATCCAACATCAAGAAGCTTGTTTTAAGAGTGAAAGTGGGGTATTTTTATTATTTATAATTTGTTTTCTCTTTAGAACTCATTGAATGTCTCTTGTAATGGAAAACTTTGATTGAGATTGTGTTATGAGTAGCTAAACCCTTTTTTGTGTGAAATTTTAGTAATATTACCATGAATGGATGACTATTTATGTGATTTATTGTTGATTAAAGTAATTTATTTCTTGTTCATTGTCCTTCATATTTTTGTTCATGGATTATTCTTTATCAAATTAGTTTATGAACATTAGAAAATGTATTAGATTTAAGCATTAGAAAACTCATCTTTGCTTATTTGTGCACTCTTAAGCAATAACCTAATTTAAGTGCATTAACTTGTCTTAAAATAGGTGATTAAAATATTTTCCTAAGATTTATGCTAATTAACTAATTCACGGTCCAGATGAAAAAAGTTAATTAGTTGATTAAGAGAAAATCTCCATTGATTTAGAATTTTCTAGATTTTGTTGAAAAATAATTAATAAATCTTACTTTACTTGCTTAATTGAAAAAATCACATAAACTACTTCATTCATAAATGATTAACTAACTAATTTTTCACTCTTTTATAATATCGTTTTGGCAAACTTTTCCCTTGTTATTTTAGATTGTTATACAATTTTACAATTTAGTAACCTTTCTCTCAATCAAACCTTTATTAGAATATTTAGGATTTAAATTTTATTTATAATCAATTTAGAAAATATTTAATATTTTAAAACAACCGCAATTTCTTGAAAGACGATCTTAGAAGTATACTTGTTGCTTACTACAAGTAATTCGTACACTTGCGAGCTTTTTACAAATACAAAATTTGGTTATCAAGATTTTGTGCATCAAGTTTTTGACTTTCAAACCTACATTTTGCTAGTCCTCAAGCAAAACTAGAATTAAAAAGACAATTAACAAAACTAAAATGTTAAATCAACAAAATTTGTCATGCTTTAGTTTCTCTTCAATTTATAATCAAGAATTATGCACAAGTTCATCCAATATTTTAACACATCAAGGTTCACCATATAGATTAGTTTCAATTCAAAAATCTAAGCTTCAATACTAAAAACATATCAATATTGGTTCCCCCAAATCTAGTGTTAAGAATCTGAATTTGTTTTAACTCTAATTCTCACAATATTTACTCTTTAAATCACACTGATTCTATGGGTTCAAACACTCAACAAAGAATATGCGTGTAGAAGTTATGTAAAGAAATGAGCTAATATGCTCTTTTTGTGAAATGAGCTAATGTGTTTTTTGTTAATGGTAAATTATGGCTCTTTTTGTGTGCGAAAATTCCCATATATCTTTAAAAGTCAAGCAAGAATGAAATAGGCATACACTTTAAATTCTACTCAAATCATTTAATCTAAGTAATACATTTAAAATATATGATTTCAATAGATGTTCAAAATCCTAACATTCAATGCAAAAACATATAGAGATCATCTAACAATTTGAAATAATAAGAAAAGTGTTTAAATGAATAAAAGAACAATTATCTCTCAAAATGGAATGTTAAAGGCTCGTTAATCATCTCACAAGATAGTCTCCACTATTGGACTCTTAAATACAAAATTTGGGTTCACTTCAATTTTAACATCAAGAGCATGAAACAAAGATTACAAATTAAAACCAACGTTTACAGTAAACCTTAAATATGTTCAAAAGTCAAACAAGGAATGCATAGAGACTCGATTATTCATCAAAAATGGACCAAAAGAATGATAATTGTGTTTGAAAAAGTTTTTTATTGGACCAATTTGCGCCCCCAAACCTAAACTAACATTGTCTTCAAGGTTTTCAACTACGTAATAGTTCAAAAAAGTATTTAAAAAGGGCAAATGAAAAAACTATATAACTAAAAGAAAGGATAGAATGATAGATATTATCCAAAACGGTGAGTTGCCTCCTACCAAGCGCCTAGCTTAATATCATAGCAAGACATTGCTTGAATCTAAGGACTACACACTTCAATGCACTCTACATCCCAATTGTGAATGAATCCTTCCAAGTAAGGCTTCACACAGTATCCGTTCACTTTGAATGTTATTTGAGTCTTTGAATTTAACACTATGGCTCCATGGGGGAAGATTTGAATAATTTGATATGGTCCACTCCATCTTGACCTCAACTTACCTGGAAATAATTTAAAACGAGAATTAAACAAAATAACTTTCATTCCAGGATAGAGAGAGTTACTAATAAGCCCTTTGTCATAATAACGCTTTATGCGTTCTTTGTTCATCTTTGCATTTTCATAGGCTTCATTATATATCTCTTCAAGCTCATCAAGTTAAAGCAAATGCTTCTCTCCTGCTTGTTCATAATCCATGTTCAATTTCTTGATTGCCCAATATGCTCTCTGCTCAAGTTCAACGGGCAAATGGCATGTTTTTCCATAAATCGACCAGTAAGAGCTCATCCCAATAAGTGTCTTGTATACCGTACGGTAAGCCTATAATGAATCATTGAGCTTGGATGCCTAATCCTTTCTTGAAGATCGAACCGTATGTTCTAATATACATTTGATTTGTCGATTACTCACTTCAACTTGACCGGAGGTTTGTGGATGGTATGGAGTAACCACCTTATGTGTGATGTTATACTTCTTCAACAACTAGTTAAAGATTTTATTGCAAAAATGACTCCCTCCATCACTAATTATAGCCCTAGGTATCCCGAACCTTCTAAATATTACATCCTTAAAAAATTTGATAACACAGTTAGTGTCATTAGTTCTAGTGGGTATAGCCTCTACCCACTTAGACACATGATCAACAGCAACCAAGTTATATTCAAAACCAGAATAAGGAGGAAAAGGACCCATGAAATCAATCCCTCAAACATCAAACAATTCAATAACTAAATTTAACGTCTGAGGCATTTCATTACATTTTTTAATGTTACTAGTCCTCTAACATCAATCACATCACATGCAAAAATGATGAGTATCTTTAAATAAAGTAGGCTAGTAAAAACCAGATTGATAGTCGTTTTCTTATCACCAAAATGGCCTTCACAATAAAGCTCATGAAAAAAGATTAAGATGCTCTCATGTTCCTCTTTAGGCACACATCTCCGGATGACTTGATCTTGGCAAAGCTTGAACAAGTATAGGTCATCCCAAACGTATTGCCTGCAAGTATAAAAAGATCTTTTCATTTCCTGAAAAGAAATGTTAGGCCTCAACAAATCACTAGTAAGATAATTTACTATGTCAGCATACCAAGGATTTGGGCTTACAATAAATAGTTGTTCATCAAGAAAAGTTTCAACAATGTCCATTTCTTTGTCACTCTCAATAGTGTCAAAGTAATAAATTAACCTAGACAAGTGATCAAGTACTACATTTTTAGTTCCTTTTTTATGTTTGATTGATAAGTGCTCGAAAAGCACTAACATTTCGTGGTTTATTGTGCTTAATTGCTTAAAAAATAGATTTGTTATGATTGTTTATTTGATTATTTTCATAAATCTATCAATTTGGAATCACGGGTATGTTTTAGTGTATTTCAGGTGTTTTTAGCGTCAAATGAGTTGAATAATGCAAACATACAAAGACGGAACACTTATGGCGCTCGGATCACGAGTTACGGGCAAAACGAGTCAAAATATGTAAGCCGTACATATCGAGCCAGCACATATGTAAGGGGGTAAATGTGAAGAAAGAAAAGGCAACGGGTGCCGCAGCGAGGAAATTGTATGCCGCGGAAGGGACCTCTCCGGTTTCAACCAATATTTTCAATTTTTGTGTTACGCTACGACGCGCCTATTCCTATTGCAATTAGGATTTGTGTAAACCCTTATATCTATAAATACCCTCTTTAGAATCCTCTTTATATACAACTTTTATACACTATAATTTTGCGAGTAAATGAGAGATTCAACCAGTTTTGGGAGCTTTTTCACACTCAACGAAGCAAGAGAATCCATTCTAAGGATCCAAGAAAACCATCGACGATCGAAGATTAAGCTTTTGGAGAAGAAAGTCATCCTATCCATTAGCGATATTTAGATCTAGGATTTCCTTGTTGTTATAGAATTCTATTTCTCTTCTTGTTTCATTGAGTGTATGTTCACATTATATTTGTCTATGAATTTTAATATGAACATGAACGACTAATTTTATTATAGATGTTTAGTTTGTGTTGCCATGTTTGCTAAAATTATTTTAGTGAATGTTTTATTGATTTGAAATAAATGAATTTATCTTTTGATTAAGAGCATGTTTAGATATTTAATTGTGAATTTTCATGGGCCAATTTGAGATTCATAGTTAGATTAAAAAATCTGAGAATCTAGTTTTAGGAACGTCACCTTAACTTTATTCCGAAATACTTAATCAAAGCTTCAAATTAGTGACTTAGTCATAGCATTAGTTTGATTGACATATATTTTCTTGCGCATAATTTGATTGCTATTTGATATACCCGATCGTAGGATGTTAATTAGTTAATCAACAAAGAGAATTACCCGATCGTAGGAATTTTCGTAATTAAAAGGAGAGCCGGTAAAAATTGTTTATTAGAACGTTCATGTTATTTCACCATTACTTTTCGATGCAAGCATGGCCAACTAAACTAAACGTCCATACATCCTCCATTGATATTTAAAATCTACTTGAATTAATTGTTAACTTGCGTTATTGTTTTCGATAATTGTTCGTTACCATTGATCTCGCCACAAACCACATTTTGTTTACAATTTTACTAGGTTTAGGACTCTAATTACTTAGAGTTTTAGTTTTACTAAAACTCTATTTAATTAGTGTTTTAGTTGCTTTAGGACTCTAGCTACTTAGAGTTTTAGTTTTTCTAGAACTCTTTTTAATTAGTGTTTTAGTTGCTTTAAGACTCTAATTAGATTAAGAAAAAGGTTGTTTAGAACCAATACAATTTCTTGAGAGACCAACCTCGGAGGTTTGCTTGTCACTTTCTACGAGTGATTCGTACACTTGCGAGCACTATAATTTGTACACCATTGATCTCTAAGTCAAATTCTTGTAAAAGTAAAACTCACCTAATTAACCTTAGCTTAGCATTCGGTTTACTCAATAAATATCTCAAAGCTGCATGATCCGAATGCTGACTTTAGACCCTACCAAATAAGATCTAAATTTATCTAATGAAAACACAACAGCCAAGAATTCTTTTTCAGTGGTCGAATAGTTAAGTTAAGCATTATTAAGAGTTTTACTAGCATAGTAAATGACATGCAAACGTTTATCTACTCTTTGTCCCAAAACAGCCCCAATAGGAAAATCTGAAGCATCTTTCCAAAGGTAACGACCAATCAGGTGCCATGATAATAGGCAAAGAAGTTAGTTTTTCTTTCAAAGTATTAAAAGCAATGAGACAATCATCATCAAACACAAAGAAACATTCTTAGCCAACAAATTACACAAGGGACAATTTATTTTAGAAAAATCTTGAATAAATCTCCTGTAGAAACCGACATGACCTAGTAAGCTTCTAATTTCCTTAACATTAATGGGAGGTGGCAATTTAGCTATCAAATCAACTTTTGTCCATCTACCTCTGTACCTTTACTAGAAATGACATGTCATAATACAATGCCTTATTTAACCATGAGATGACTCTTTTTCCAACTAAGTGTCAAATTGCATTCAATGCATTGTTCAAGCACAAGAGTCAAGTTATTCAAACAATCATCAAAGAAATTTCCAAAAACTGAAAAATCATCC
Source organism: Elaeagnus macrophylla (assembly GCA_029378325.1). Lineage (NCBI taxonomy): Eukaryota > Viridiplantae > Streptophyta > Magnoliopsida > Rosales > Elaeagnaceae > Elaeagnus > Elaeagnus macrophylla. The sequence goes on from CM055653.1 coordinate 6,095,011, forward strand.
ATGAATACCTCAATGAATTTCTCCACCATATTTGAAAATATAAACATCATGCATCTTTGGAATGTGGTAGAAGCGTTGCATAAATCAAATGACATCCTTTTAAAAGCAAATGTCCCAAATAGGCATGTGAATGTAGTATTCTCTTGATCTTCTGGAGCAATGGGCACTTGGTAATATCTTGAAAGACCATCAAGAAAACAATGGAAGTCATGCTTGGCTAATCGTTCCAACATTTTATCAATAAAGGGAAGAGAAAAATGATCATTTTTCATATACAAATTAAGTTTACAGAAATCAATACACATCCTCTAACTCGTGATCATCCTAGTAGGCACTAACTCATTTTTATCATTTTTCACAACGATGATTCCTAATTTCTTAGATACCACATGTATTGAACTAACCCACTTGCTATTGAAGATGGGATAGATAAACTCTACTTCTAGGAGTTTCAAAATCTCAGTTTTTACTACCTCTTGCATGATCGGGTTAAGTCTTCTTTAAGCTTCTCTCATAGGTTTAATATTGTCCTCTGGAATAATCTTATGCATACATACAGCAGGACTAATACCTCTAATATCACCAATGCTTCAACCTATGACTTTTCTAAATTTCCTAAGCACTTTCACAAGTTCATGTTCTTGGATTTTGGTTAAACTAGATGAAATAATTACTGGATAAGTATCTCCCTCTACCAAAAACACATATTTTAGATGCTTAAGTAACTCCTTCAATTCAAGCTTAGGTGGAGTATTATCATCTTTAGGTGGCATGATAGGTAACTCGAAGTGTGTACTAGGCTCAACTATAGGTTCGACACTATCCAACAACTCAAGGTACCCTTTAGCCTCCTCATCTAATTCCTCCTCACCTAACTCCTCCTCACCTAACCCCTCATCACTTGTATCAACAGTTAAGGCATACTAAAGTTTATCTTTCATCTCATCCTACAAAAAGGTGTTATAAGCAAGAGTATAAATATGATCAATATAAGAACATTCATCAATAGTGAAAATAGAAGGTAAAGGAGAAGAATCAAACACTTTAAAATGAACATTTTTTTCCAAAACTATCATAGTCAAGCTTCCACTATAGACATCTGTGATAGTCTTGGTAGTGGCCATGAATGGTCTACCAAGAAGAATAGTATGTTTCTTGTCCATAGATGAATTTTCCTTCATATCCAAAACAACAAAATCAACATGAATAATTAGCGTATCTACCTATACAAGCAAATCCTCAACCATCCCCTTTGGATATTTAACAAATTTATCAGCTAATTGAAGGGACATAGTTGTTGGGTTCAATTCTCCTAAACCTAGTTACAAATAAATTGAATAAGGGATTAAGTTAATACTTACACTTAAGTCTAGCATAGCTTTTACCACTTTCTTATTTTTCATGGTAATGTTAATAGTAAAACTACCGAGATTCTTTAATTTTAGTGGTAAACTTTGTTGAAGTACTGCACTTGAAATTTCAAACACAATAATTCTCTCATTAAGTTCATACTTTCTTTTCCTAGTATTTAAATCTTTGAAAAATTTAGCATAAGAATGCACATTCTTAATTACATCTAATAAAGGTAAATTAATTTGAACTTTGGGAAACATATTAAATAAGTCAGAGAATTGCTTATCCTGTTTATCGTCCTTGAGACAGTGTGGAAATGGTATAGGGTGGTCTGTAAGGCTCTGATGTTTTGTGCAATTGTGGGGTGGTCGACGACTCTCCAATTGCTTCCTTTGAAGGTTCATCAAGCTTGTCATTTGTTTCACCACCTCTTTTGAAAATTGCACTATCTCCTTTCATGTTACATGCACTATATGGTAAATCATTAAAAATTTCAGGTAAATTCTTATTGACTATCTTACCACTTCGAAGGGCTGTAACCGTTTTCGCTTGCTCGAGTTGATTAGGTAACTTCTCTTTTCTTGCCTTTAGAGATACTTCGCTAGTTGCCCAACTTGGCATAAACCCTCTCCATAGAAGCTTCAAATGAGTCCAATCTTTGATTGTTCTTCATGTGGTTGTCTCGACTCACTTGAATAAAGGATTTCAAATTGTACTCCAAGCTTGGCTTGTTTGGTAGAGTAAGTTGCAAATTGTTGGGAGGATTATTTGGGAAATGATTCTGAGCATAAGCAGGATTTTTGTTCTCCTTCTAGTAGAAATTTGGATGATTTCTCCAACTCGAATTGTAAGTATTAGCATAAGGATCATTCCTTGCTAGCAGTTGTTATTCTTCCATTGCGTTGGCTTGTACCTACATTAGAATCACAAAAAAATGGAAAAGTATTAGCACCATGTCAATAAGTACTACAAACACCACATACTCTTGAGGTGATGCATTCTTAGAGGTAAGGAGTGAAATTTGCTTGGTTAGCTCCGCAATTTGTATTGCCATCTCATTTCCCAGAGCTACCTCATTAAGTTCAACTCTTCCCCTAGCACTTTTTTGTTCAAAATTAGCACCCAACATCTCATACAATTCGTATGTCTCTACTACAGTCTTCTTTCCCATAACCCCTCATGCAGCATTGTCCATAATGAATTGACATTATTGTGTCAATCCGTCATAGAAAAATGATTTTGGAGCTGTAATGGAAAATGATCGTGTGGGTACTGGATAAGAAGCAGTTTGAACATATCCCATGCCTCATGAAAAGGTTCTCCATCCATCTGTGAGAATGTTGCAATTTTTGTCCTTAGGTTGGCAGTCTTTTGATGGGAATAGAACTTTCCCATGAACTTGTTGTATACTGCTTTCCAAGTTGAGAGAGAACTCGATGGAAGATTCATAAGCCATGACTTTGCTTTGTCTTTGAGTATGTATGGGAAACATCTCATCCTCAATTGATCTTCATTAAGCCCCTGTAGCGAAAAAGTCTGTACAATAGCATAAAAAGTCACAAATAAATGTCAGTGGATCTTCATTAAGAATCACATAAAAAGAAGGTAACATAGAATAATGAATCGTCTTTAATTCATAATTTCTAACCTCTTCTCCTAATTGGATGCAAGAAGTTATAGTGCTAATGATTGGCCTTACATACTCCTTCATTATCATTTATTTAAGTGGAGGTAAAGGATCTTCCATATTTTGTTGTTCTTCTTCCTCCGTGTAAAATTGCCTCAAATGTGCTCTCCTCCTATTAACATTGTCTATGAAAGGCGTTAATAGATTTTCAAGGGATCTCCTACCTTACATACACTATCAAAAAAACAACAAAATTAAAACACCAGAAACTAAATGACTCCAAACAAGTAACAAAAATACGTAAACAAAGAAAATCACAAAAAACTAACAAGAAAATTAACTAAAATGAAAAAAAAAAAAATTAAAGCATCAATACCCCAATAACGGCGCCAAAAACTTAATGCACAAATCTTGATAACCAAATTTTGTATTTGTAAAAAGCTCACAAGTACACGAGTCACTTGTAGTAAGCAACAAATATACTCCCAAGATGTCTCTCAAGGAATTGCGATTGTTTTAAAATATTAAATGTTTTCTAAATTGATTATAAATAAAATTTAAATCCTAAACATTCTAATAAAGGTTTGATTGAGAGAAAGGTTACTAAATTGTAAAATCGTATAACAATCTAAAATAATGAGCAAATATTTTGTTGAAACGATATGATAAAAGAGTGTGGAAAATTAGTTAGTTAACCATTTATGAATGAAGTAATTTATGTGACTTTTACAATTAAACAAGTAAAGTAAGATTTATTAATTCTTTTCCAACTAAACCTAGAAAATCTCAAATCAATGGAGATTTTTCTTTAATCAACTAATTAATTTCTTTGATCCGGACTATTAATTAGTTAATTAGCATAAACCTTAGGAAAATATTTTAATCACCTATTTCAAGACAAGTCAATGAACTTAAATTAGGTTATTGCTTAAGAGTGAACAAATAAGCAAAGATGATTTTTCTAATGCTTAAATCCAATATATTTTATAATGCTCATAAACTAATTTGATCAAGAATAATCCATGAACTAAAATATGAAGAATAATGAACAAGAAATAAATTAATTTAATCAACAATAAATCACATAAATAATCATCCATTCATAGTAACATTACTAAAATTCTACAAAAAAAGGGTTTAGCTACTTATAACACAATTCCAATCAAAGTTTTCCATTACAGGAGATATTCAATGAGTTCTAAAGAGAAAAGAAATTACAAACAATAAAAATACCCCACTTCCACTCTTGAAACAAGCTTCTTGATGTTGGATGGTCACCTTTCTCAATATTCTTGATGGAGCTTCAATAGAGGATTCTCTCTCTAAAATGTGGGGAATAAGGGTTTTTTACTGTTCACGGCACTGTTCACTCTTGGATGTGTGAGAGAGTTTTAAGAATTGTATTTATACGTTATGTTAGAAGTGAGAGTATGTAAAAATTTGGGAGTTTAAATGTCAATCGGGTACGCGGGTCGCAACACACATTGATTTTTGGCTCTCATAGTAAAAACAGAGAATGAACCACCGCGACACACAATTTCTTCTGCTGTAGCGCGCATTGTTATCCATGCCTTGTAAATGTCACTTACACAATTGATGATTCCTAACCTAAGGCTTACATTTTTTCCTCTTGTTTGTTCCCCCTTACATAGTAAATGGTGTACAATGTAAGGCTTACATTCTTCAGCTCTTTTTGCTCCATTTTCACTCTCCTTGACCACTTAAATCCACAATTCATCTCACACTTACTTGTACCAACAAAACACAATAATACCCTCTAAATTAAAGTAATACCGAAATAAATCATGAAATAATACTTAAAAATTAAGAAATAATAGGTCCAAAATAGTGTTCATCAAATGGTAGTGTATGTGTGTTAAAAGAAAGCTTTAAGACCTTTACCAAAGATTTCAGTTTTAATAGGTTTCAATGGTTTGGTTGTTCTTAGCTTTCATTCTCGAAAAAGAGAAAGAAAGAAAAAATTTAGGTGAAACATATTAGGACGTGTCTAGTGCCTCTTGTGACTCAATAAGGTCAAAGCTTTGTTTCGATTTTAACTATTATCTTATGGAGAATGTAGTGAAGAGCTACAAGTAGTAAATATATTACACTAGGAAATTAACAATATAAGAGTCATGTAATCAATATTTGAAATATCGAGACTTAAATTTTTTAAAAATGTCGAAGATATTATCATTATCAACAAAAACTTCAAAAAAATTTGTGAAATTTATAAACTAACAAAGAAAATTTTAATGAAGAGACCAATAATAATAGCAAATTTATTGTTCTAATGGTCTCTACTTTGTTGAAGAGGATGGCAGATAAACTAACCCACAAGATCTGAGAATACTTTTCTATCAACTTGGAAAACATAAGCACATGCCTCTGGCTAGGCCTTTTCACCAATCAACCATGAACATAAACATCAATATCTTGAAGATGTAAGTGCCTCTTTGGTGCAACTCATCAATCAGGTGTTATTTGTCGTCAAGATGTACTATGAGAAGGGAGAGAGAAATATTTTTGTGGAAGGAGGAAGACTCGAGACCAATATTCGAATAAAAATAAGATAAAAGGTAACAGAGTAAAAAGCTCTTGGAAAAACAATATTGTTCATGTAACATATAATCGATGTTTATGATTTATAATGGAACACTCAACATTTCAATAAAGATGCTCAGACATGTGTAAACTGTTAAAAATGCATTGAATACAAAATAATAATAAACTTGATTCATCAATAAAATATGTAAATTGAAACACTAAATCCACAAGTGCACGGATTAGTGTACAAGTAATAAGTATTTTTAAGAACAAGAGTTATTATACCCACGAGAATTGGATTAATAGGTATTTGACTATCAAACTATAATTATACTAAACTATTTTGGCTAATGTAAATATAAGTAAAATAACAATAAAATCCTAATATTTACACTAATGGATCCAACACAACCACACTAACACATTAAGCTCAAAGAGTCATAGGAATCAATTATCCCAAATAACTGTCAAACAAATTATATGATCAATTGACTCTACTTATGCATGAATTTCTCTCTCAAGTAAACTGCAGATAATATAATAATTTAATCTAATCACACTCTCATGCCAATTAAATTAAACTATTACTCACCTAGAATGTTAATTATAGATCACATACACAAGAATTGTACCTCTCAGCCTAGAAATCATGTATGATATTCAATCAAGACAAATAAATAGATATTTCTCTCAAAGTTACCTAATTGTCTCTATGATATAATTGTTAATTAGACAATTAATTGTAAGTGGATCAGATTAAATAATATAATTAAATTTGGAATTACAACAGAATGAAAAAACAAACTAATTTATTATATAAAAAGATCGAGTTCAAGATGATCCTAACTACAAGTTTAACTTCACAAATATTCAATAAAATTTCAAACAATGAGTTAATACAAATGAATAAATTAACACAAAAGGGTAGGGAGAGATAAAATCAATCTCCTCTATCACTGTAGAAATCAATCTCATCCAACTGTCACTTTTGTGGAACTAAACCCCAACACCTTTATTATTAAATCCTCCTCTTGCTATACCTCATTCTCTAAACTGCGACCTTTTTTCTCTAAATTATGTAGGTTAGTAGTGGAATGTATGAATCCATTGGCTTGGATGCTTATGAGTTGTATTTCTAGGCCAAGAGTTGTAGGTCATAAGAACTTGTGGTCCAAGTAGGAATCATTGTCCAAATAGGAGACTTGTCCAAGTAGGAAACTTGAAAATTTGGCACTTCACGTATAGAAAACAGTGTGTGCTGTGGCCTGAAATAATGGGCACCGTGGCACAAGTCACAAAAAGTTTTGGCAATATACGCTCGTGGCCTATTGCTCTTGGGTTGAATCCACATTGCGTGCCACGGCCCTAATATTTCACTGCCATCACCTCGGGCTCTAGGGTGGTTTTTGGTATCCAATTGCACCATAGCTCAAAATAGTCACCATCGTTGCCTTGATCTCCCTATTTTTGACAAAACTTCCAATGCTATGCGCCTAACACATTTTTCCTCTATTTTGGCTTGTTTTAACTTCGTTTACTACCATTTATCTACATTGACACAATTGAACAAATATTAAGTCATTTTGACTATTTTAAGCATAAAATAATACAAATAGTTGACCTAAAAGTTACTAAATAATTCTAATTTTATAGAGTTATCACACCCCCAAATATATTATATTTATAATACATAACCACCAAGGTCTAAACCTAATGGGTCAGTTTAGACTTTAAGTGAAGCGAGCCTATGAGTCTATCACACAAATCTAAATGTTTGGTCCATCCCATTATGGCGCCAATACAAATACATGCTTATTAATTTATCCTAACATATTTTAACATATTAAATGATATAACAAAGAGTTACCTATGATTATAATAGTTCATTTAAATAATTCCAACATTCTTATACTTGAATAGCATAATCATGTATTAAATATTCATAAATACAATCATATCATGTAATACATCATATACCAATAGTTTATAAATATTACACATAACTAGGCATTTGAAGCATGGCAACAATAGTTTATTTATGCACCAATATGAGTGGTGTCTTGTATCAAAAAAGTGCATACATGAGACCAAAAACATAATGTCTCTTTTCCAATCTGTCAACATAATTATCGTTGTGCACACCATTCGTAAATGCAATGATAGTAAATAATAAAAGCATGTATTGCATATATATTTCAATATGAGCACAAATAACTGAAACTGATACTCACTATGCATAAAACGAACTCCTACTATTCAATATAGCTTTGGGCTCTGCCATACTCATATAGGAAACATGTTCATGAAACACTCGTAATGATAGACCTTTAGTGAGTGGATTAGCCAACATATTATCAATAGGCTTGTATTTACACAAATGAGGGATTCTACCATTTTCTCTCTCATAAACAAGTACTTCATATCAATATGCTTAGAGCAAGATGAACTCTTGATGTTTTGAAAAAAAAAAATATGGCTACAGAATTGTCACAGTAAAACAACAGTAGTCTAGATATGGAGTTAACAATGTTTAAACCTGAAATAAAATTATGCAACAATATTTCATGAAAAGTAGCCTCACAAACATGCTACTTACTCTACCTTCATAGTTGAGGATGCTATAAGCAACTATTTGACACTTTTTCATGAAACTGCACCTCTTGTCATCACAAAAATATATCCAGTGGTGGATTTTCTATCATCCATACAGCCAGCATAATCTGTGTCACTATAGGCTACTATATTCAGAGTGTCAATTCGTCGAATATGTCAACATGACATCCTTTGTACCTTGAGATACCACTTTAGCCCATAGATTGACTTCTTAAATTTGCAAACCAGATGCTCTTTTCCTGGTGCCTCAAAACCTTTAGGTTGAGCCATATATATATCTTTATATAAGTCTCCATTAAGAAATGTAATCTTTACATCCATCTGATGAAGCTTTAAATCAAAATGAGCTACAATGGCCATTATGATACAAAAAGAATCTTTGGTAAATACAAAAGAAAAATGTTTCTATATAATCATTATCTTCTTTATGGTTATAACCTTGTGCAACAAGTCTAGATTTATACTTTTTAATATCATCATTGGAATCACGTTTTGTTTTATAAATTCATTGACTTCCAATCACCTTGTAGCCAACGAGTAACTCCACCATATCCCATACTTCATTCTTCTTCATCAAATTCATTTCATCATTCATGGTTTCCAACCACAATGAAGACCGTGTACTAGTCATGGCCTCCTCAAAGGTAACATGATCTGAAGAGCTTCTTGCATTGTATTCATATTCTTGTAAGTACACAATGTAATCATCCATAATGGCCTTCTTTTTAGTCCATTGTTATTGTCTTACATGAACATCTCCCATTGATGCATTATTAACCACAATATCTGCTGGAACAACATGATCATCATTTGTCTCTACTGTTTCTCAATTAGTAGGATCACCAATGTGGGAGTAAAAGCAATAAGTATTGTAACCAATCTTCTTGCAAAGTTACCTTACGTCGCACATTGTCACTACTACAGCATTCATCCTCAAAGTAGATAACTCGATCAAATTCAATTACTTTGGTTGTGTCAAATGAGCAATAGAATCTAAAACTTCTTGATCCAATGCAATAACCAATAAAATATCCACTAATCGTCTTTAGATCAAGTTCCTTAGATTGAGAATTATAAGGTCTTACCTCAGCCTTACAATCCCATACATGAAAATGGCGCAAGCTCAGCGTTTTTTTAGACCACAACTCATATGTTGTCTTAGGGACCAACTTGTTAGGCACTTGATTCAAAATATATGTTGTAGTCTTAAGCGCTTCACTCCATAAAAGTTCAAGTAGAGTGGCATCAGTAACCATATATGAAACCATATCCATAAGTGTGTAATTTCTTCTTTCAGCAACCTCATTTTGTTTTGGTGTCCCTGGCATTGTATATAGCACCTTAATGCCACATTCCTCCAAATATTTAGCAAACAAGCCAGGATGTTGTCCGGTCTCATCATATCTCCAATAGTACTCACCACCGCTATTAGATTTCACTGCTTTAATTTTCTTTGCTCTTTGAAGTTTGGCTAAAGCCTTAAAAACTTTAAAAGCTTCTAAGGAATTTAACTTATCTTGAATGTGTTCAATATGACTAGTGCGAGAAAAATCATCAATAAAAGTAATGAAATACTTGTAATTTCTTAAAGCAACAGGAGTAAATGGTCCACTAATATATGTATGTATCAACTCAAGAACACCACCAAGTCTATCACTTTTTTTCTTTCTAGAATTAGCAGAGATTTTCCTTTAATGCACTTTATGCATGTGCCAAAATTTGAAAAATTTATTTCATGTAGGCAACATCACTTACAAGTCTTTCCATTATCTATTTTGATACATGACCTAAATGTCTATGCCATAGCATCGAGGATCTTTCATCTAGTCTACCACATTTTGGTTTAACAATGGCATTGATAGAAGGAACAGTAACAATAGAAGATATTTCAAACAAATGAACTTTATATAAACCAGTATCTAAAATTCTAAAACCAATCAAAATAGAGTTCAATAAATTATTAACTAATCTTAAACCAAAGGAAAAAACTAAAACACATATGTCTAAAACATAAATAGAAATTAAATTTATCCTAATAAAAAAAAATATAAGCAACATCTTTAAGTTTCAAAAAATGTCCAGTCACTAAGTGCAACTTTATCTCCAAAACACTCAACTTCAAGTCTTACTCCATTGCCAACAATAATGTGCTTCTCTAAATCACTCCTATTTTTTTAACTTCCTACAACATAATTGTAACATGAATTGTTGTACCTGTATCTAACCAACAATTATTAGTTGATACATCAATTAAATTTGATTGAAAACAAACAAGTACATAAGTATTGCCTCTCTTTTCTCTCCCTTCTAGGATTGCCTTCAATATTGCACATCTTTTTTACTAAAAAAACTCAACCTTAGACCCATTTGATGAGGCCACAATACTTTGTAAAAAATACTTAGCATTCTTCCTTTCAAAAATCCTACCAATAGAAACAGTTTTTGAAAAAGTCTTCTTATGGACATTACTCTCATTTTGTAAATTATGGGACACCAACAAAACAGTACTTGACTTTTCGGTCTTCATATCGTCTTGCTCCTTAGTAACAAACTTGATACAATCCTCAAGGTTCCAATCTTCTTTTTTGAGCATTGAAGTTGGACTTTAGAGTATTAAATTGAGAATTGACCTTATGATTTGATGGACTAAAACTTCTTCATCAAGGCTCATTTTCAATGCCTTCAACTTGTTGTAGTAAGATGTAAGCTTGTTGATGTCATCCCTCACTCCACTTACACTATCATAAGTATCAAAGAATAACATGTTCATATAAGTTTTCTTATAATGTTTATCAAACTTGGTATATTTTCCAATAATAGTATCCAAGAACTCCCTAGTAATCTTGAATTCTAGAAAGCTTTCCAACAAAAAAATCCTCCATATCGCCATGATACAATATCTATTTGAATCCTCCTATTCATTATAATGAGCATTTAATTTTAGCAAAACTCAAGGCAATAAGTTTAGTAGGCTTAGGATCTCTCGAGGCCAAATCAATAAGCATAATAGCGAGATTTATCCTCAAAGACTTGTTCCACTACTTATAGTTCGTTTCATTCAATATTAACATAATAGTTAATTACAGAGACACTCATATATGAAGAAATAATAACAATTATAAGTTGCATCTAAAATTAGGATCATGCTTTTTATTTATTTCTTTATTTTCATGCTAAAACCCTAATTATTAATAAGTTCTTACATACTAGAAAGCAAAACAATTAATATCACAATCAGATGCATTAATCTATCACAAAGAGGGTTAAATACATTCCGCAATTCATGATATTCAACCATTTTTTTTTTATCTTCCTAAGCATCCCTGTCAAATAATAAATACCGAGAACTTATTAATAAATACATTCCTCGGAAGAATCTTAGTAATATTGTGACAACATATCATAAAAGAACTCTCAAAATCATAAAATATTATGCAATATGACATATTTAGTCTTACGAAAGGCAAGTAAATAAACATTCGATTGCTAATTTAAATAACACATTTATATTTGAATTCCAATATATATGTACATGTTGATTTGAAAATATCCAAATTACAATTTATCACATGAATTCAAATTTTGGCTTAATAAATATTGACATAATAATTATAAAAGAGAATGTATATAAAATCATAGTATTTCTCTTATAAAAATATATTTTCAGCATTTTTTTAAACAGTGAAAAAGGAAATAAAAACAATACTATTTAATGAACGGTAATTGCTGCTAGCATTTTTCATTTTTTCTAATAACAAAACTAATTCAATTGAAAAAGTTATGAGGTGTGGGTTTGAAATCGAAGTAGTGTACATACTTAAAAAAACATTTTAATAAAGATAGATGAACTTGGTACCTTTCTAGTATCCGAATTTTATCAAAAGTATCTCAAATTAATTATCTTTTTAAGCGATTTCATTTTAATACTCATGCTTTCAAATGGTTTCAGTTTAATCTTTTTTAACAATAATAGTAAAATTTTTATAATTAAATGAATTAAGCAGGGGTATTTTCGTCACTTTCTCCCTTTCCCTTTAATCTATTTTTTTTGTTCTAATTTTTTTATTCTTCATATCATCAATCAACTTATTCACAGAGAATAAAAAAACAAAAAGGAGCTTAGAGTTCAACAAAAGGGTACCTTTTTGAGTGATTTTGATAAAAATATTACAATTTTGTGTCAGATTTAACAAGCTTCGAAGAATATTACAAATAAGTACACATTCGTGTATCCTTTCTTTTCTTCTCCTCCAATTTCTAATAAATATCTTTTTTGTTTTGATGCGAGAGTGGATAAGCATAAAACAGGATCAATGTTGTGCTAGGAATAGTGCACTATGTTTGAAAGAGTTCACTTCGATATCAAATTCAATGAGAACTTTTGTTGATTTCCATATCCTCTAAAAGCTTTTTCAAAGAAAAAAAATTTATTATTGAATTAATAGATTTTAGATCGTTCGTTGTTTGGAGAAACTATAACGGACATTCTATTTGTATTATAAGGATAAATGGATGAAAATACCCCAACTAAAATGCAAAAAAACTAACCATTACTATTCAAAAAGACTAAAACAAAACTATTTTAAAAACATAGATATTAAATTAAAAATTTTTAAAAATATAATCAATTTAAGATATTTTTTATAAAACTTAAATACTAGAAAGGTACCAAGCCCAAGATACTATCTATAAATTACAAAATCATTGACATCTCTTTTCTATATTGTTAAAAGAAACATCCCGTTACCATGGCAAGATAAATTTTACCTATGTGGAGAATATTAGGAATAAGCAGCAGATCGAAACCGCTTATTTTTCACTAATTTGAAGCAAATTTTAAGACATTTAATTTGAATCTTATCCAATGATATATTCAATTTAAACCAATTTGAATCAAAACATATCGAATTTTTCGAATCGAATAAGATCAAATTAAAATTGTAACTTATTTTTAAATTATTGTCATATATAAAACACAATATATATTAACCTTTAAATTTTAAATTGGTGCATCATAAAGCAAATTTATTTATTTATAATTTACAAATAAAAAAACAAAATAATAAAAGGTATGCTATTAATTATAGAATATTTAACATTTATATTTTATTTTAAGCTAAAAGAGTAATTTAATGTAATGGTATATATAATATTTAAATTTAACATATTAAAAATAAAATATGCATTTATTTATAATTTTAATAGTAATTTGATCTGTATCATATTACAGTGAATTATAAATCTATCGATTTGAATCCAATTCGAATTTGAACAAATTGTATACTTTCTAATCCAAATCTGATCCGACAATAAAATCTATCAATTCAATTCGATACAAATTAGATGAATCGAATTTATTAATTTAGGCAAATTGATCGAATTATTTGTTTACTCCTAATTTATATGTAACTCACATTTCCTATACACTATACAAACTCAGGATCCGTTTTTCTCATAAGAATCAAATACCACTCCATTGTCAGGAGAAACTGCTATATCAGCCTCATCAAATTCGATTGCCACTGTCTCCTCCTGCTTCTTGACATTGTCTGTTTTCTCAACTTTCAATTTCTGAAGAAACAGTAAAAGAAACTTGGTCACATTTTACACTAAAATATGAAATATTCAGACGCCTGAATCTACACTGCTTGAGGAAGATATTAGATTTCCTGTATAAACCACCAAAATATTCGTACTCAACCACTCTGTTCTAGAGATAATCTATTCATGGTAAGAGAGCATCACGTAACCGACCGAACAATATGAATTCCCTGTCAGATAGAAAATACATTCTACATACGCTGCAGAAATTTTCAAAGATCATCCTCCTACCAAATGTCATCAACTAAATTGTACGTTTCATCACAAGTCGAAGAGAAACGTATCTTTGCTGCAATTCTTACCCCCCAAATTCTTGTTTCGTTTCTTTGTTCTATACTTGTTCTATAGCTGCAGCGGCAGTGTAATATAAAATCTAAGCATTGCCTTGAGATTTTTTACTTTCAAATGATTAACACCTATTGCCAAAAGCAACCCTATTTACCTTTGTAGTGACAGATGAGTTCTTTGACATATGCGAAAACATGTTTGCATAGAGCTTTGCATCTCTTTTATTGCTCTCAGATTGAATTTGTTTCAAGCTCTTCCACACCAACTTCAACTCTCTGGAAAAGGAACGAAAATTGTGATTCTCTACCTTAAGGATAAAATTACATTATAATTTGCAGATAAAAAATATTAAAACAATCAATATCCCTTCCATACCTATTTTGAGGATCAATTTCAAGAGCTTTCTTGATATCTGATTGGGCCAAAAGAAGATCAGCAGTTTCCATATAGGCCTGTGCTCGCCTGTACAAGGCTTTTATATTACTAAATTCAATATCTAGAACCTGTACAACATTAAAATTTGAATATAAGATTTCAATCTACCGGAATTTCCGCCCCCACCCCCACCCCCACACCAATCGGCTGCTAAGAGATAAATGAAATGGTGGCCGGTGATGGTGGCCAGATCCCTCTTCATATCCGAAGACAGATGGCCCAACAAACCAACACTTTGGTAATATGTGCACATTTAAAAGAACCAGACAAAAGGCCCAATTAACTAACAGCCGCAAGAGAATGAAGCACGGCATGAGTTTGGCTATCAACAGTGTGTGTTCTGGAAAGCCCTACATCAGGGATGAAGGATCCCTCCAGTAGATGCCAATTTGTATCAAAGCACCAATCAACTATAATTACAATGTTCTACTTGTTGAAAATAGGATATGTGCCCAATTTAAAGAGTTGTAATGTCTTAATAGATAATATACATTAGTTATATATAATATGTCTAATGTTTATTCATAATTATTTATCCATTTAATCCTAACAATATATGTTTACCCAATTGATTGTCATCATTTGGGCTACATGTGAGTGGAACCCTCAAAAAAGACAACAGGGCATCAATGAATAAATTTGCGATTGATAAGCAAACTTGGGTGGACTATTTTGGTTTAGAGCAAGATGTTACATGATTGTCATCATTCATGCTAATTGAATGATTATATGTGATTGAAACATACAAGGCACTGACATATGCCCCCAAACCTGACTCTAATGCAGTTTCTCTTTCTCTTAATACTCACACACCTAGTGACTACATCTTGGCCACACCTTGTAATATCTATGGGCATTTGATTGGACTCATTACAGCTACTTCAAGTTTGTGGTTCTGAATTCTTTATTTCATGCATATTACACAAGAATGTTTTGAAATTCTTCCGCAGCATTTTAAAATATTTAAAATCCATTGGCTCAACATTTGCTATTTTTCTAAACAAAACCAACATGTCTGGCAAGTATATTACATAAATAAAATTTCCACACCATCATGAATTTAGTTTCATAACATGTCACATGCGATGCTGGCTCCCAAAGTGTTCCATCCAAAGCTAGCAACTTTGAGCATTAGCATTGGCCCAATGGCAGGGAAAAGGTTTTTCGATCCCTTTCTTTCACGGCTTCAAGTGAAGAAAGGGAGTGTCCTACGTGGAGGGGCTCGGGATTCAACAGTAACACTTGTCTGAATCTCCACATGGAATCAGCTGCTGACGACAGTGATGAAGTGGTGGTGTGTGATAATTATGAGTGATAGTAGTGGGTATAAGGCTTTTGTGTTTAAAGGTTCCGATTTTTATTCTTTTGGGGCAAATCCTATCTGATTGTTTTTACTGAACCTATTTTTTTTATTTTTTTATTATTGAGAAAGAAAATGAGCAATTTCTTTTAAGACGAAATCTGTTCGGCTTTGATGCCAAAACTGATGAAGAGAATTTGAAGGGAGGGTTAAGAAAAGGGAGAAACAACAAACAAATTAGAGGTTAGGTATTTGATGAGTATAAAGGGAAAATATATATAAATAACTAGGAAGAAACTAATAACCAATTCATATTCAATTGAAAATAAAGTACAATAACAATAGGACTAAAATAATAAATAAGATAATTACTAAACAACCTATTTGATAATTTACCTGATAAATGTCAACATTTAAAATATAACTAAACATATTCTAGACGATAATAACTATTCTAATCTAGATATATCTAACTTAAAATAACTATATCTATATTTGCATTATTTTTGTTTATTTCCTCTTTACCATTCTCTTCTGATTATCTTTCTCGTTTTTTGTTTTTCCTTTTCACATAAGAGTTTACATATTACCTTTGAACATAGCTCGATTGCTCCCTGAAAATCATTTAGTTTAAGGCTACACGCTGCAAAATTCAACCAGGAAGACACCCTTAATGCCTTTGCTAGCTTTAGCTCATCATCCCCAAATGATACTTCTTTGCTAACATAATCAGCGGCCTGAGATGAAAACCCACATACATGATATTGACAATCATAAAAGGAACCTTCTTAGCAAAGTAAATAAGCTAAATTATTTTATTAGTCCCTAAACTTTGACCACCTTCACAAGCGACAATGCAAGTCCTAAAACTTTTAATTCACATGATTATAAACTTTTAAAAATAATACAAGTTCCAACTTGACAATTAACATACAAATGATACTTTAAAAGGTTAACTTGGGTAAGAATCAACCCATCAAAAGCTATAATGGGTTTAATCAACACCTACATTACGTAGCTATATATTAAATAACTGGTGGGGGAAAACAAAACTTATAGATTCACACATAAATTTCCAAAATAGGTCCCCTATTTGGAGAATTAAGGACTAAATTATATTATCTAAAAATTTGAAGACTAAAATTATATATTTTTAAAATGGGAACTAAATTGTAAAATTTAAATATTTGAGGGCCTATATGTGAAGGGAGTCAAAATTATGGATCAATGAAGTAGGTTAGCAAAATACACAAAAAAAGGCTAAACAATAACTATGGTTTCATAACTTTATCAATACTACACTTTGGTACCTAACTTTTTAATTTTCATAAATTTGGTCCAAAAGGAATGAATGTGTTAAATTTGAAAAGTAAAAACTAAATCATAAGAAAAAATTATTTTAACATGTTAAATCTGAATGCACAATGACATTTCAACATAACTTTCACTTTTGAGCTAAATTTGTTAAATTTGAAAAGTTACAATCAAATCATGCGAAAGAAGTTTGGGGAGCAAAACATGATCTGCTAAAATAGCTTATAAAGAGAGAATCTTTAGTAACCAAATTCACTTACTTTATCATATTTTTTCCCGGCACGCTGGTATTTCCCACTTTTGAAGAGAATATTGCCTTCTTCTTTCTTCCTTTCAGCTGCCTTAATTTTCTGATGGTTAGTCAGCTCCCATGGTGCTTTTTCCTTAATTTTCAAAGAATTCTAAGAACTTAGTTTCATTGTAACAAGAAAATATTACTATGGTAAACACGTGAAAGTGGTCAGCACTTATTCATAAATAACAACAATTGGTAAAAAATAAAAGAATTACACTGAATGTGTTTTATTCTCTTCTTTTAGGAATTAAAAATATGAACAAATTTGATACATTTAGAAAGTCTTCAAAAATTTGGTCTCCACTCAACCAAAGTTTACGTCTTACACTAACTTAGTAGTCTATTATCTCTTTGCTAAAACAGCAATAGAGAAAAAGGAATAATTCTTTGAGTGTCCTTCGAATAACCAAAAGCAATTCTCTGCGTAAGAATTGTTTTACAAAACTGACCAAAGCTG
This sequence comes from Elaeagnus macrophylla, assembly GCA_029378325.1. Classification (NCBI taxonomy): domain Eukaryota; kingdom Viridiplantae; phylum Streptophyta; class Magnoliopsida; order Rosales; family Elaeagnaceae; genus Elaeagnus; species Elaeagnus macrophylla. The sequence goes on from CM055653.1 coordinate 6,112,841, forward strand.
TAAAAATAACAGAAATGAATCCCCCACTACTTCTGTGCACTGCCTATATGCACAGAAGTTGAGCCATGCACCTTAAAATGATGAGCCGGCAGTTGCTTTTCATAACAACCTCTACAGCCTCATCATTAGAACAAAACATAAGGCAAAAATACCCTTAGTGTTTAAAGAAAATAACAGAACATATAACAGTAATTGAAATAACAAAACATTAAGCAATGGGTAGTGAAGATGCTCCTGCATCAGAGTCCCCTTCTGTGAAAAAATTCAACCCAGAATTCAATGGAATGACTGCAGCATCTTCAGGTGGATGATAGGCATGAATGTCAGAAACATTGAAGGTGTTGGAGATGTTCCATTCAGAAGGTAGATCAATAATATGGGAATTGGCATTAATTTCTGCTTGATCCGAAAGGGTCCATAGTTCCTGGGTTGGAGCTTGGGGCAGCAACTGGTTGGTAACCTCTGCTTGTTGAGGTGAACCATAACCAACTCCCCTTCTTCAAATTCTTGGGATCTTCTTCTCCTATCAGCAAATTACTTATATTGAGAGTTCATCTTTTCAATGTGTTTCCTGATCTCTTGATGGAACTGTTGATAATCTTGTGTCCATTTGGTAGCCAGTGTGAAATTAGGAGCCTTAGTGTAAACAATTGTGAAAGGTGACCTTTCTGTAGCTCTGTTTGAGATACTGTTCAGAGCAAATTCTACTTGGGGAAGTAGTAGATCCCATTGTTTGGGCTGTTCTTGGACTAGACACCTTAACATACTTCCCACGGATCTATTAACCACTTCAGTTTGGCCATCTAACTGTGGACGATAGGCACTAGAGGAATTGACTTGGGTAGACAGTCTCTTCCATAACAACTTCCAAAAATGGCCCATAGTCGTCACATCTGTGGATGATAGGCACTAGAGGAATTGACTTGGGTAGACAGTCTCTTCCATAACTCCTTCCAAAAATGGCCCATAGTCGTCACATCTCTGTCTGAAGTAATAGTTTAGGGATACCATGTAACCTTATAATTTCTCTAAAGAAAATGGAGGCAATGTGACTAGCATCATGTGTTTTCTTGCAAGCCAGATGGTGGGACATTTTGGAGAACCTGTCTACCACTACTAGGATGGAATCCACATGTCGTTGTGTCTTTGGTAATCCAAGGACAAAATCCATACTCAACTCTTCCCAAACAGTGTGTGGAATTGGAAGGGGTGTGTACATTCCAATGTTTTGTACTCCTCCTTTGGCCCTTTGGCATACTGAACATTTTTGAATGTTCCTTGCTATATCTTTCCTCATGTGAGGCCAATAATACCTCTCCTCTATGAGAGAAATTGTCTTATCCCTTCCAGCATGGGCTGCTAATCCACCCGAATGAAATTCTTGGAAAATCTGTTCTCTGAGAGAAGTTTTAGGAATGCATAATCATGCCTTCTGCTTAAGGAATCTGCTACTCTGTTTTGTTGACCTGTTTTGTGCTGAAACACATGGTAAACTTCTGAAGACAGATGACCCACCTGGCATGTATACGAGAAATATTTTTTTGGGAGTTTAACCATTTCAGAGCTTGATGATCACTGTGAAGGATAAACTCCTTGTGGATTAGGTAACATTTCCAATGTTGTACAGCTCTAAAAACAGTAAAGAACTCTTGGTCATAAGTAGACCACTTTTGCCTGGCCTCATTCAGTTTTTCACTGAAATATTCTATAGGCCTTCCCCCCTGTGAAAAAACAGCTCCTATGCCTACCATGGAGGCACCTGTCTCCACCTCAAACACTTTGTCAAAGTCGGGAAGAGCTAGTACAGGTGCTGTGCTAAGCTTTTCCTTAATTAATTGAAAACTGAGCACCTGTTCTTGACCCCAATCAAACTGCCCTTTCTTCACACAGTTAGTAATTGGAGCAATGATAGAGCTGAACCCACTCAAAAACCTCCTGTAGAAAGTGGTCAAACCACGGAAACTTCTAATATCAGTGACTGATTTGGGAGTAGGCCAATTAAGAATGGCTAAAACCTTTTTTTGATCAGCAGAAATTCCATCAGCTACCGCCTTGAAGCCTAGGAAAATGAGTTCATTGGTGAAAAGCTCACACTTCTTAAGGTTGAGGTACAACTTGTTGTCCCTTAGAAATTAGAAAACCCCTTTGAGGTGTTCAAGATGCTCCTCTTCAGTTTTACTGAAAATGAGGATGTCATCAAAATATACTACTACACTCTTTCCATTGAAAGAATTGAGCACTTGATTCATGAGTTTCATCAAAATGCTTGGAGCATTACATAACCCAAAGGGCATCACTAGCCATTCACAGAGACCATCCTTAGTCTTAAATACAATTTTCCACTCATCTCTTGGTCGAATTCTTATTTGATGATAACCACTTCTAAGATCCAATCTTGAAAATACTTTAACCCTTGTAGTTTGTCTAACGTGTCCTCTAATCTAGGTATAGGAAATATGTATTTAACAATTATCTTATTAATAGCCCAGCTATCCATACATATTCTCATGGTGTCAACTTTTTTTTGGAACTAAGAGGGCAACTGCACAAGGACTCTTGCTCTCTTTAATAAGATTCTTGTGGGGCAAATCCTCCACTATTTCTTGTAAAATGAGCTGCTCTAAAGGACTCATTCTATATTGTGGCAGGTTAAGGAAGCTAGATCCAGGTACAAAGGACATCCCTCATTGGAGATAATTCATTAGGTAATTCAGTAGGATATAAATCTGAAAAATTCTTGAAGAAAAGAAGACAAACCTGAGAACTCAGGGAGGGTGAGGTTGGACTCTTCTTTCTGCTCTTCAGTAAGGAGGGCCAACACAATTGGATTACTCCTTGGTTCTTTTTCAAACTCTCTCAGGTTAGTGCTCAATAGTACTTTCTATTTATCGTCTTTCTTACCCTTAAGTGATTCATTCCAGTGGTGGGCATAAGAGCAATTTTCTTACCCTTCCACACAAAGACAAAGATATTGGGTTTGCCTTGGTGCACAACCCTCCACATCATGTTTCCATGGCCTTCCCAATAAGAGTTGACAAACATCAATCTCAACCATATCACATTGAACTTCATCCAATGGAGAAAGGAATCTTGCACACATCTAGGACTTTGACTTCACTACCCTTCTTGATCCATCCAATTTTATATGGGTGAGGTGTTTGGTAGTGGGTAATCCTAATGCTCGAACTAGCGCCGTGGACACAATATTTTTAATACTACCACTATCAATAATGAGATCCCAAACCTTTCCATGCACTGTACACCTTGTTTTGAACAGTGTCTTTGAGAGCTTCCCTGGTGCTTAGTGGTTAAGAAAATCTTATGTACAATACAAGATAGAGCTCTTTCACCTTCATCCCCATCTATTGGTTCTGCACCATCTAAGTCACAACCCTCCTCAGAGTCCTAGTCCTCAATTAAATTGGTGGTTCATCTTTGGGGACATTCATTTGAATGATGTCCGGGTTGTAAACACTTGAAACACTTCAAATTCTGTATCCTTCCAATAGGATTTGGTGGGTTATTTTGATTTGGTAACTTGTGTAGGTTGGTTTTGGGTGCAGTCTGAAGTTCTGAAGTAGGCTTTTGAGGGAATAATATTGGAGTGGTTTTGGATCTTTCTACTCATTCAAAGTTGATTCTCAATTTTCAGAGCCATGCTTGTGGCTTGATTAATAGTCCAGATTGTCTGGCACAATTCTAGTCTTTCCCTTATGAGTGAAATAAGGCCTTGCACAAACCTAGAAACTTTTTGAGATTTATTTTCCCACATATTGGCTCTTATTCCTAGCCTCATTAACTCCTTAATATATTCATTAACATTTTTGCTACCTTGATGACATTGATGGTATTGTTGGTAAATGATTTGTTCATGGTCAGCAAGAAGAAACTGTTATATCATTAACCTCTTCATCCTTTCCCAAGTTGTCACTGGAGGCATATTTACTAACCTCCCCTCATTCTGTGCATGTTCCCACCAAGCTGAGGCTCCTCCCTTTAGTTTTTAGGCTACTAGCTTAACCTTCTTATCCTCAGGCATCTCAACATAGTCAAAAAACTTATCAATTGCTCCTACCTAGTCAATGAAATCTTCAATGTGAGTTTGGCCTGTAAAACTTGGTAAATCGATGTTGAGTTTGTAGTCTTTCTTTTCGTGTGAGCGAAAATAAGTAGGTTCACCATATCGAGGTCTCGTTTCTGTCCATTCTAATGTTTTCACACTACTTTGTGCTTAAGCAACTCGAATTAACAAGCTAGCTTCATCTTTACAGTCAATTGATTTTGGGTAATCTATAGGTAGTGAAACAAAATGGGGTGGAGGTGTTATAAGTGGTGGCGACAAGCTTTTGAAAGTTATTTTAGGATTTTGCGAAGAAAACTCCATTGGAGAGGGAGTCGAACTTTGACAAACTTCCCTTCCTTTCACCCTTAGGCTCTGTTATAATTCAAATATTTGTTGGGTTAACTGTTGCAATGAATGATAAAAGTCTCGCGACATTTCATCCATTTTGAGATCAACTTTGCTCTCCAAAGCACCCACGACAGCCCAAAGCTCCTTAGGGTCTCAAAGATCATCGTTGGGACATTGACTACTGTCGCCATGAGATGACATCAAAGCTAAGGGAAACCTCTGGCTTTGATACCAATTCTAACGTAGTAGTCTATTCTCTTTGGTAAAACAGCAATAGAAAAAAAGGAACAATTCTTTGAGTGTCCTTCGAATAACCAAAAGCAATTCTCTGCATGAGAATTGTTTTACAAAACTGAGCAAAGCTGCAAAAATAAAAAAAATGAATCCCCCACTACTTCTATGCACTGCCTATGTGCACCGAAGTTGATACATGCACCTTAAAATGATGAGCTGGCAGTTGCTTTTCATAACAACCTCTACAGCCTCATCATTAGAACAAAACATAAGACTAAAATACCCTTAGTGTTCAAAGAAAATAACAAAAAATATAACAGTAATTGAAATAACAAAACATTAAGCAATGGACAATGATGATGCTCCTGCACCATACACATGTACAAAGATTTAAGCTTTAAACAACATAATTAGAATCCTCAAATTTCAGTCAGAGCTCTGATAGATATTTATTTTTATTGAGGGATGAAAGAACAATAAGCAGCAATTAACAAATTTGAATCCTTATTCCACTTCTGCATTTCTTTAAGATGTCCATTACCTTTATACAGTTTGACATCTTAACTTCATAGATAAGACGTGAACCTGGTGGAACTACAGCAAGATCACACTTTACTTCAACACTTCCAAAGCCATAGTCAGGATGTATGGTCAATATAGACCACTCTCCCTTCTTCATGGTTGCTAATGCTCGGTCTAAACCAGTAATCACTTGTTCTGCATCCAACCACTTACAAACACTTGTAAGAGCATCTTTCAAGTTTTCTTCATCAGAAATACCAAGCTAAGAAATGCAATTGACCACATAAAGAGATATACAGTAATCAGGTTGGCCAACCTTCATCTGTGACAAGTTCAAGAGGCTGTTCGCCATCAATTCCCTTCTTTTCAAATACAGTGCCATCTTCCAGTCTGCCTGTGCAGCTAACTGCCATGGTCCAAATATTAAAATCCTATAAGCCTAACTGTGTGGTCACCATTCAATTAAAAATTTGAAGATCAGTAAATATTATAACCAAAAAGAGTTGAGTAGTAGGAACCTTGCAAATGAGATTTGGCTAGATGTAGCTTATATGCACGTGCACAAGTGACATTGATTACGTGACTTTGAGACAGGCAGATATCCAATATGATTATTTCAAGTTTGGTGTAATTATTTAAGGATTACTGATAGAAACAAAGATTGTGTGTGGGAGAGAGAAAGAGCCATACAACTGCAATTACCTATGGACTTCGTATCAAAGAAAAGAGTGTATGTATATGGGAGAGAGAAAGAGCTATCAGACAATGATAATAAACTTTAGATTTTGAAATAGCATCTCATATAGTCTTATAACTATATTTCAATATTTCTAGTTTCAAACAGATCAAAAAAATTCCAATGGATTTTCAAGTAAAAAGTGATTTATTTTTAGAAGGTCAAAAACTTGCTATAAATTAGTATTGATCTGCTTACCGGTTACAATTGCGCCTTCATCAGCAGGAGCACCTTCCCCTTCTTCCAAAATCTTTTTGAATACCTTGGCATCACCCGTAACATCGATAACAGGCTTGAATGAAACCAACTCTATAAGAATATTCAGGGTAGAACATGATGGATTAGAAGGAAACCCTTTACCTGCAACCCTTCCCTCCTCTCCAAAGGCATCTGCAATAACTCTTTACATTACTAGGACCTTTTTTCTAGGAAGCAAGAACTGCTTTGAAACTCTCAACAATATCTTGAAATCAAAAGTTAAAGAGTAAAATGACGTTTTTAATGTGTCAACAAATTCCTTTGACACATGTCCCAATAACAAAGTTGGGAATTTTAATCAGATCCATAAAAGCTATATACCCTTGAAATAATCACTAAACTAAGCTGTGCATAATATGCATCTTTATTTGGGAAAAAAAAAAACTTTCATTGTTTGACTTGAAAATGTGCGAAGCAACTTTTGAGATTTATACTCAATCATTTCATATTTAATTAAAAAGTCGAGTGATTAGGCCCAGAGGGTGGATGTGTCTGTTTCAACTAGTATTTCAAAAGTACAGAAAGGTAATAACCAGATTTACAGTAAAAGCACAGAAAAACCTAGAAAAACACAGTTTCAAAGGTCAAGATCATGATATTAATCTAATTGTAAATTTATTTTAGTTAAACCCATTTTCTCTGCATGATTTCTGTTATACTTCATAAGAGGAAAATTTGCATGTTCTGAATCTATCTATGCCATCTTAACAAATCATTTGACAAACATCCTTCTCTATACAAATAAAAAAGCCAACAACTTAACTTCTTAAACAACGGGTCAATAATAAGGGTACAGGCACATACACTGCGGTTGAACTATTAACCTGGCCTTCTCTCCCCATCTCATGGTCATGATTGCTTTAGGCAATGCTGGACAAATATGACCTGCAGTATTCACATATGTAACAACTCCACAAAACATGAAGACAATATTCTCTATTAATCTCGACTAAACACCATGTTAAGAAATAATATAACAAATGTTGACTCATTTCCCATCATCAAATTAAGGTTTTGGAAGGAGTGGCAAGCAACAAAATTTATTATAGTATCAAAGCAGAAGGTACTGCATTGAAACCTGTACCACCCCATTATAATATGAACTTCAAGTAATGGGTAAAAAGAAACTTGGAATGTTAGAGAATGTAAAAGAAATATTGTGAACTTCGACTTTTGGGAAAATTGGTGAACACCACAAATTTAACAGACCAAAAGAGATATAAATCATTTAAATACAATACCATCTTTGACACAGAATTCAATTCCTTCCTCCGGGGTTTCTGCTACAATACTTCCATCAACCAGTTGTGCCCGATACTTTACTGCATTGACAAAACCATTAGAAGCAGTCAAAGCCATAAAAGCATAAAAAATGGAGTATGAGACAAACACAAAGCAAACAAGTCAATTGTAAAAACAGTTATCAGAATACCAAGAACTTCATCCAATTCACCGGGTAGCTGGTTTTTGGCCCCTTTCTCCATTATCTTCTTGATAATTCCACCATCTTTGCAGACATCGACAACAGTGATCCAAGAAATAAGTTCAACTTCAAACTGAACAACTGAATTAGGAGGAACAACACCTTCAAGACCACCAACTCCATAGCCTAATTCAGCAGGCAATGTAAATGATGCGATCTCCCCCTTCTTCATAGTGACAATAGCCTGCTCCAACCCACTAACTATTTGACCTATCAAAGAAATTAACCAAATTACATTAATGAAACGTAACAAACCCATGAAAATAAACATCTGAAAAAACTACCATAAAGTAAGCAATAATCCGAAGAACACACCTTTGCCAAGATTAATAGTGATGGGTTCATCTCCATCTCTAGTAGACTCGAACTTAGTTCCATCAATCAAACTACCCACATATTGAACTGCATCTCAAATTCCACAATCATTTCATTTTCTTTTTTTTTTTTTAAAAACCCATACGCATAAACCAAAATAATAACATGCTAGCAAATTCATATAGAGATGGTAGATACAATGTACAGTACCAGTGACGTCGTCTCCAAATTCAGGAGTTTCCAATCCATGGCCGCATCTGAGAAGCTTTTTCTTAAGGCCAGAATTTCCCAGTTCTCGCTCTTCACCGACTTGGAGAGGTGGTGCTGATTCGATCACTTCTCCGGGTTCTTCATCGAGATCATTTTCATCCTCAATGTCCGACAAGTTTGAGGCCTTCTCAGCTCGCATTGCTTAATCAGCCACAGCAACGAGAACTACGATCTTCGTCTAGTGAGGATCCAGAAGGACGGTGAAAATGGATATCGGATTATCAGTTCACGAACCGGCGAAATATCAGTACTATAATTATTAAAGTTGCTATAATTTTAATTTTAGATTAAATTAATCTAAATTATTTAAAAATAATATTAAATTTTTCCTTTTGCATTTAAAATAAAAAAAAAAATTTATAACTCGTCCTCCATCTTTCCGGTTCACTCTTTCATCTTTTTTCTCTAATTTTTTTTTGTATCTTTAAATTTTTTATTTTCTTAAATTTATTATGACTTTAATTTTTAATTATTAAATAATAATTTATTAATTAATAAAAACTTCAAATTTTACTCATTTGTATTTGTATTTAAAATTAGTATTTAATAAACTGCAAATAGAAAAAAATAAGTGTGTATAAATATCTTAATTAAGTTATTGATTATGAATAATAGAATTGCAAAATCAAACAATATAAGTATATTTTGAATGTGAAGAAAAATGGGATGAAACAGTGATTTGAGAAGATGAATGAGGATATATAAATTTGTACTTTTGTTTTTGTTTTTATTCTGTTAATTATTGTAATTTTTTATAGTGTGTGTGGTTCATGTGGTATATTTTGGTATAATTTTTTATATTTTAATATATTTTTGTATATTTAAGTAATTAATAATCAAATTTGAAAAATAAGTCAATTATTATAGTTTTTTTTGAGTATGTGGTTCATTTCTTCCATGAATATTAGTCAATTTTTTTCTCAAAAGTAGCTCTATTTTAAAAAAATACATTGATTAAAAGCTCTGAAATTGACCACCAATTTTGAAGAAACACAAAGTATATTATATAAAACATCTTACTCATTTGGTCTGAAAATAGCTATTGAACCGCATGGCAATGCATATGACCCGTTAGGGATTACAATGAACATCAATTTTGGTATTCTAGTTGGAGGTTTCACTCTTGATGTGAATAATAGGATCACCATTGGTAGGCTAATGTTGAATAAAATATTCTAACAAAAATTTAAAATTTTCAACACACAAACAATCATATTATTCCAAAAGAAGCAGAAGGAATAAAATATTATGATAACAATATACCTAGTACTCTACCATTATAACACAGGCATATAACCTTGAGGACGAGGTGTTTTCTCTTCCAACCCTCATCGGCCTTATTAACAAAAAAGTTAAGTTTTATCACATAAAAATGGATAAAACAAATGCGTCTACAAAAAAGTAAAGATCAATTATTGGAGAAAATAGAATATCAAAACTACGTTCACCTATCTTTCCACCTATATCTCTCAAAACCTCTACAAAGATCAAATTTATCAAAGCCTTGACTGCACATCAAATAAATGACAGAACACACAAAGTTAGAACTATAATTGATTTCATCATTACATCATTAAACATTTAACAAAAAAAATATTTATAATAATGATTAATAAATATAATCTTATTGTTGCTAGCCCAATACCAGTTTATATAATTTGGTCGATTATAGTATATTAATACATTCTATTAATTATTGTCGGTTTTAAATTGTTGGATTTATTTTATGTATTTGGTGCTATTTGGTTTAATTTAGTATATTTTAGTATACTTTGATGGTTATTAGTATATTTTGGTCAATTTTAGTTAGTATTTTAGTTTTTTTGTATGTGATATTTTTTAGTAGAATTTTAAGTTTGTATATTGTAATATATTTTAGTTATTAATTATTAAAACTGAAAGTATTTTAGTTTTTTTTTTTTTTTTTTTTTATATGTGATTTATTTCGTAGTAGGGTTGAAAGTTAATATATTTTAGTCATTAATGATCAAATTTAAAAAAAATTAATTTTTTTTTATGTAGTACATTTATTAATTTGGTTTCAATTTGGTATATTTTGATATATTTTAGTCATTAATGATCTAAAATGATATATATATTTTAGTTTATCTATTTTGATAGATAATTGAATATTGTGGCTTAATTTAATATATTTTATTATATTTAATAATAAGAATTATTCAAGTCTATGCCAAATTTTCTTTAAGAATATTTGATTAAATTGATCTCATGTGGTATAATTTGTTCAATATTATTTTAGCTACCCAATTATATATGGTCCACTCACCATTGTATAAATTAATAAACTAAAATTACAATTATAAACTTACAAATATCAAATATGGAATTTAAAGGGAAAAATATTTTTTACACAAATTCTGCATAATTACATGGGAGGGGTAATATACGATCTACTTTCAAAAACTTAAAATATGAAAAATAAGATAAAGTAAAAACAAACGTAAAAGATTATATTGGAAAAGAGGCTTGGTCCTGCACATCATCTTGTTGCTCTTCTTTTTCTTGAGATTACTCTTCGAGAACCGGGATAATTTGGGGCTCTACCAAATTGAATTGGATCTACTCTACTTTGTGTTATTTGAAAACTTATCATACGGTGGAGTAGTGCTTGATATTAATATGCAAACTTCATTTTCTCACAAAGCCAAGCGTATTATTGGCACTAATATTCTTGAATTTTTACCATCTTTTCTTCCATCCTACCTATTATATCCTTTGTTGTATCATTCTTATAAGAATTACCAATACTCTTTCTACTTCTTTGCCCTCCTTTGTTCCTATTAACAAAATGTTTCATATAAAGGATAAGTTAGAGATTATGGGGTTGTAATAGGACATCACCCGTATCATATCGAATCTATAGTTTACTTGTCTTTATGGTATATTGTATAATGTCTTTCTCTTTATTCACAAAATTATAATGCCAAATTGGCATTAGTTTGGAGCAAACAAAGTATTGTTAGATGCAGGAGAGAAGTCTTAAGTATTTAGCTTGAATGATTTAGCTTGTTTGCTAGAGTATTTATAGTCTCTTCATGAACTGTGTGCTTTACATAAGCAGTATATTCACTATTTTCAATGTCCCTCATTTATAGTGTATATTAATAACCTTTTTATTAAAAGAGACCTCAATACTCCTAAAATATTTTATTATTTTTGGCTTTTGAAAAATTTGCATAAAATTTTCAAATTAATAAACTAACACCCACATTAGATGTTTGTACAAAGTTTTACAGACTTGAATTACGAATTTTATTAGTTATTCCTGATTGATTTATTTTACCAAAATCTAGCCCCCACTCCATTATAAATCTCTTATTTCTTTTGGCAGCATTCTCATACTATTTTTTTAGCTTTTTTACTAATAAATTTAAATCTATTAAAGTTCTTATCTTCCACTACCATTTTTTTCTTGCCTTTTGACGTACTACTTTTTTCAGTTTTCCTTTTAGATGCCATGTTCATTTTTCCTTTTGCGTACTAATTTTTTTAAATTTAAAAATTAAAATTAAATTTAATTATTAAATTTTTGGTCATTAATACTATAATAATTACTAACATATATATATATATTATGTTTCCTTTCTATGCCCAACTTCTATTTATCATTATTATTATCATTATCATTAGCAAAGTTGAAAGTGTTTTAATTCATAAACTTCTTATTATTCTTTTCATAGATAAACTTATCTACAACTATTCAAATTTCAAACCAGTTAACATTATATACTTAGTAGCAACTTTACTTTTATCATGTTCAATAGATTACTATGAATTTTCGTTATCTTTTCTTTTTTAATTTTTTATTATTTTTCCTTTCATTGTTGATCCAGTCATGTCATCAAGTACTCAAATGAATATAATAGAAGATTTGAAGAATTATCCAGCATAATGGACCATGAAAGTTGTAGTGCTCTGTGTGATAAGTGTAGAAACATACAAGAATGATAATTAATCTGGTCAACTTATGAAGGTTATATTAGCTGACTCAGAGGTAAGTAAATTATTAAAAAAAAAAAAAAAAATTCCAATTATATACGATTCTACATATTAATCGAAATGGTTTTATTATTGGAACATGTATATTTTAATAAAAAAAATTCTTTTAATTATAACTTACTATATTAATTCTTTTATGGATTATTTTTTAAACAAATTATTTGTACTTACAGTTGTAAAGTATTGTAAATAATCTTTTATAAAATTTTCTACATAAATATTTATAATTAGATAATTGCAGGAGACAAAAATAAAAATTGTGATGTTCAATGAAGCTGTTGAAAAGTTCAGAATTTTTTTTGTTAAATACACATGCTACGAAATCTCAAAAGGAGGAATACATCCCACAAAACTATCATATCAAAAAGCAAACAAGGGCATTTAAATAACTTCGGAAGTAAATAGTACCATAAATAAAATAGAGGAAATAATTAACCACCACAAATTTTTGAAATGTTTCAAAATAATTAAAGATGTCATGGAGAATGATTTGCAGGAAAGAACATGCAAGAGTTAATAATGAAATGTTATGTTGTTATTATTTTTTTGAAATATCATATTTAAACATTCAAAATAATACATACTCTAATTTGTGTATATAATGCTTCAAAACAATTAAAGATGTCATGGAGAATGGTTTGCAGGAAAGAACATGTAAGAGTTAATAATGATATGTTTATAAACATTATTCAAAATAATACATACTATAATTTATGTATATAGGTATATTAGGATGGGTTAAAGATGTGAAAGAATCAATTACAATAAAGTGGACAAACAGAAAAGGAGAACAAAAGGAGAGCAAATTAAGAGACATTTTAATTGCGGATTGATACGTAAGTAAATTTTTTTTAATTTTTTAAATTATTATAATTATAATAATTTATTTTAAAGATATATATTTACTTAATATTTAATATTTAATTACACCACATATTAATCACGCCAAAAAGAATAAAACTATCATTCAAATGACATATAAAATGATTTTATTTAATATATATATATATATATATATATAGTTTACCTTTTAAATAGATTAGTATTATTTTAATATAAATTGAACAAATTTAAATTTTATTATTTTAATTTTTAAACATATATTTTCTAATTTTTTGAATAACCACAAAAATATTTTTTAGCTTTCAAATTGATACACCAAAAAAATTGGTATAAATTTTTTGATCTGAATGTCAACTAAAAGAAAAAATATGATTGAAACTTAAAATATTATTGTGACAACTCAACTATAAAAATGATGTTATAGGGAGATAATGACAAGCAGAAAATGAAAGAGCCATTCTTGAAGAGAAGATTGAAGAAAATAACATAATGGCAATTTTTGCTTTTAAAAATTCAAAATTTATATGTTTTAACAATTATAATTAACGTTATCTAGATTACTTATACTTTCGTTAAAATAAATAAATAAATAAAAATATAATATTTTAATGCATGAAAAATTAGTTTATCATCCAATAGTAGCTCAACAATCCACATCAACTTAAATATGTCAAAAGTTGATGACATGAGAGAAATGAGATGAACATATTAATATTAATATTATTATTATTATTATTTTAATTATGGAATACAATTGAAGATAAATTTATTCTATTGAATTAATTATTTCTTAACTATTTTTCTCTTAGGATAAATTCATTCAAATGAAGATAAGTCAAACGGCAAAAAAGGGTACAAGCAATTAAAATAAATATATAGAATATATTTGAAAATACAAGTGACTCAATTTAAATAAAAAAAATAATTAACAATAATTATTAAAAAATATTACTAAATTAATTTTATTACGATATTGTATAGCTCACATTACACTTTTGAGGAAACAGTTATTATAATTTAATAACAGAAATAAACCATGATACGAAGCATGTAAAAAGTATTCAAAATCAATTATAAAAAAGGAGGATCATATAGAGTGTCCAAAATGTAACTCGAAAAATCCAGAATTTGAAAACTGGTATACTTTTAGATAATATAAATCAAATCAAATTGAATATAATTTATAAATGTCATAAGAGAATATAAAATTTATTTATTATACAAAAAATATAGCAAATTTTTTTAAAGTAAAATTATTTATTTGTGATATTTAAATATGTATATGTTGAAGTTTGTGGTTGGAGATGACTTCAATACTATATTGGTAACATTGCTTGAAGTAACAAAAAATTTAATTTGATGTAATATTTTAAAGTTTATCAAGTCAATAGAATTGATAAGTAAAATCAATTTAAAAATATATATATAAAATTAGTTATTTAAATGGAGAATTATAAAATATGTTTAAGGAAAAAGAAATAAGCAAAAATTTCATAAATTTAGTATTGCAGCAAAACAAAAAATTTAAATTTTTTGTGAAATTATATAGAAAATCAATAAAGAAGGGGAAAAAATTCAATTGTTGTAGAAAATATTAAGCCTGAAAAAAAGGCAAATATTCTTCGTATTAATAACTATAAAATAGAAAATATCTCCAATAAGAAGATCAAGATAGAGAAAGACTGAGTTTTTCTCTTAATTTGTAATCAATTTAATATATTATGTGTATTTTTTTAAAATTATAAAATTAAGGTTGTTTAAATTTAATAAATAAATATTTTATTATATATATATATATATACACACACACTACAAGAATTCAGTTCATTGTTGACAAAAACATTTGTCAGCGAAAATACTGATTCCATCAGCAAAGAATATTTTTTGACAAAAATATATCGTCACAAAGTCTTCAAGAAAAGTGCGTCAGTAAAAGTTTTTGCTGACGCTTTGACCAAAATCGTCGGCAAACATTAGAAATTTATTGACGAAAATTTGTCCGTAATTATAACATTCATCGATGAAAATTTTTCTGTAATACTAACATTCATTGATAAAAATTTATCTGTAATACTAACATTTACTGACGAAAATTTGTCTGTAATAACAATATTCACTGACGAAAATTTGTCTGTAATACTAACGTTTATCGACGAAAATTTGTCTGTAATGCCAATATTTAACGATGAAAATTTGTCTATAATTGTAACATTTATTGACGAAATTCGTCTCTAATTCTATATATATTTACTAATATTTGTCAATAAATTTCTAAATTTTTCAATGAATATTCGTCAATTATTATTATTATTATTTTTATTTAGCAATATAAATGATATTTTATTATGAAACAAGTGTGAACTTTATAGTTTTGCAACTTACATGAAAATAATTAAACAAAATTTGCATATATCAAAAGTAGATAAGCATTCCATTGATCTTCAAAATGTGTTAACAAAATACATTTTCTTCCTATCTCTAATAGTTAGCTTGGATGTACTATTACTTTCTATACCAAAATAGAAATCATGAATCTCATATACAAAAACATAATTCTTTATCAAAATATATACCACCTTCTATTCTAAAATAAGTTCCAATATCCTGTTGTAACTAAACAAGTCTAGTATTTGTTCAAAAAAACACAAGTTTGTGATATACCAAATGTCCCCACATAAATTAAGAAGATGATATAATTAAGCTAAGAAAAACAACTCCAAGTCTAAGATGATGGAGAAGGTGTTGTAAGCTAGGTGATACTTGTGACATTGCACTAGATAGTTGTGATGCTATATTTGGAGAAAGTTTTTGTAAGAATCTCATCATCACCTCATGTTGTTGAGTAAGCATCTCAATACGCTGATCTTGAGTTTGAATTCGTTGATCCAGTAATTGAATGTGCTCATCTCGTGACTCAATAACATCTCGCAGCTCTTGGTGCATAGTTGCAGCTCTTCTTGAAGTTGCAGAAGGCTGATAACCACCAACCATATGACTATAACGCAAATTAGGTAGATGTTTCTTTGCTATATCAACTTCAGATCTCTGTAATTGCTGACCACCTTCAGCATCAGTTTCTTCAATAAGAGGTGCATCTCTATCAGCAATCATATTTTACTAAATATGCAAGTACATTTTTTAGAACAATAATAACTTATAAAATTGAAAATATAATGTTATATCAATCACTAATTACAAGAACATGAAATAAAGAAAAGAATAACTTTTGAATTCCAATTAGATTTTATGAGAACATATAATCAAGTTCTTATATTTTTAGGTTTGTGCAAACAAAACAAATAGCATGGTTAAAAAAATAAAGAAAATAAAATGATAAAAAAGAGAACATACAAACCTATTAAAAAGGACATATACATCAATGAACATAAAAAAGAAAACAAAAGTTTGATATGGTGTATTAGGATTTTTTAGAATATATAATAAAGTTTTTCTCTCTTTAAGCTTGTGCAAACAAAACAAATAACAAGGTTGAAAAAACACAAAAAGAAACAAAAATTGTAAAAAAAATAGAACATAAATATCTATAAAAAAGGACATATGCATCAATGAACATGAAAAAGAAAATAAAAGTTTGATATGGTGTGTTAGGATTTATGAGTGCCAACAATTTAATGAATTGTGTTTGAACTATCATCTATTTCCTTCAAAATTAGACAAATTAATTTCTCTTTTCACATTCTTCCCCTCTTTAATTTTATAAGTAAATAAATCAGTGAACATATAGGTACTCAGCTGTTTTATATACTTATAAAAAAAAATGAAAAAATTTTGTGAGAGATTGACGGAGATCAAATAAAGTAAAAGGAACAAGTGCATACAGTCATAAGCTTAGTAGTAATTATAAAAAACTTACGTGAACTTGTCTTGTTTTCTCATTTATCCATCCTTTTTGAGATTTGTTGTGGGTGTCATGCCATAAGTCAATCAATGATTGAATCTGACCATCTTTTCCCTATAATAAAGTGTTTTATCATACAGTCCATTACAAATTTAATAATTAGATAGTTACATTATCAATTGTATGTCTACAATATAGTGTATGCCTACATTGCATTTGAAAATAGAGGTGCAGGAAAAGAGCACAAAACTAGCAGTAAGAAACACATGTTCCTACTAATAGCCTAATTGTCTCCTTCCCTAGTGACTACTACACATCTACTTTCTTTCTATTTGTCATTCAAATTTACTTCCTAAAACAAAATAAAGACCTTAACAATATCATACAATTATCATCAAACCATAAATTACGAAAAGGAAAAACCCAACGAAGCAAAGGAAGTCCATTTACATAAGTAGGAAATTATAGAGCAGAAAAACAAAGCAAGGTAAATAGTAAAGAGTTTATTCTCCAAACAATGTTGTTCTTTGTAGGCCACTAATCTTCAAAGTTTACCATGTTTGAGAAGGAAGAATGATAAATTGAAAATGAGATGGCATAAATCTACCTCAAATAAAATGTACAGAGGAAGATAAGCTGAAAATGGAAACTCAAAAACTCACAAATAATAACATACCAGATGAATAACAAAGCTGCTCCCAAACCAGAATCGTAAACAGCTGGAGAAACACCAAGAAATTTTTTTAGGGTAGATAAAAGAAGAACTACAGATTTAGGGCAGAGAACTACAAATTAGGGCTGAGATAAAAGAGAGGTGAAAATGAACTGGTAGAGATAGAAATATGGGATTTTTAATTGATAGATAAATGGGTGTAAGTAATACCCAACGAATAAGATTTTCTTTTACGCCAAAATTGATATCAAGCACCAAAATTGAGCGGGATAACTTCTTTTCATTAATATTTTTAGCGCCATTTGATAATAAATAAACTAAAAAAAATTAATCAAGTTAATTACTGACAAATAAGTTGCCACTAATTACATTTATTTATTCCTGACTAAAATTAATGCTTTCAATAAAAGCTTGCACGTTAAGATTGGAGCCAATAAGCCAACAAATGTTTGGTTTGTCGGCTATTTAATCATCAATGACGAATGTGTTGTCAAAAAAGAGAAGTTTGACTTGTGATTCTGCTACTAATTTTTTTACCAATGAATTTTATATTTCGCCAGGGATAATTATATTTTGTGACAAACTTCTCTTCGTCACCTTAAATTTTTGTCACCAATAAACATTTTGATATATATATATATATATAAAAAAGTTTAAAATATACGTCTTTAAATATCATAAAGATACCATTTATTTAATAAGATATTTCACAATGTTTTAATATCCATTAATAATTATAAATAAGTAACTATAACAAATTATTAAGAATAAAACTTAATTTTTATTATAAAAAAATTAAAATTATTAATATAAAATAAGATCAATAAAATAATTTATTAAAAAAATAACATCACATACTATATACACGTGCTTAAATCTAGTCTATATAAAAATAATGAATATTACATAGTTATTCTCCCAAGTTATTGTTCCATTTTTTTTATACAAATAAATAATAAAATATTATTAAAACACATATATTGTATATAAATAATTATTTTAATTACATATTGTTTTAATTACTTTTTATTTTTTACTTTTTTTTTATATTAATAAATATCAAAATGTCATTAAATATATATATTACTTATAAATAATTATTTTATTAATTTTATTGTATATTATTTTAATTATTTTTCACTTTTTTTCGTAAGTCACAAACATTACATGGTTATTCTCCCATGCTACTGTATCATTTTTTTTACACTAATAAATATCAAAATATTACGAAAATACTACATATAAATAATTATTTTATTAGTTTTATTTTGTATACAGTTTTAATTATTTTTTATTTTTTACTTTTTTTCCTTTCTATACCTATAAATATCAAAATGTCACTAAAATTATACATATACTACTTATAAATAAATGTTTTATTAGTTTTATTGTATATTGTTTTAATTTTTTTTTACTTTTTTAATTTCTATTATTTTTTAATACATTAATAAATATCAAAATGTACTTATAATAAATAAACTTTCTTATAAATTGGTTTTTGTTGTACATTAAACACATACACTAGTTATAAATAATTGTTTTATTGTATACCATTTTAATTATTTGTCACCATTTTAGTTTTTATTATTTTTTTAATATATTAATACATAGTAAAATACACTTGTGATAAATAAATTATCTTATAAATTGGTTTTTTTTTTAAATCAATAAATACAAAAAATATCTTTTTAATAAATATACTTTTTATAAATAGTTGTCTTATTAATTTCTTATATATAAAAAAAATATCAAAATATCTTTAAAATAAATACACTTGCTATAAATAGTTGATTTGTTAGTTTTATTATACACTTTTTAGTTATTCTTCAGTTTTTAGTAGACTATTAAATACCAAAATGTACATATAATAAATACATTTTTTTTAAATAAGTTTTTTTACACTAATAAATATTAAAATTTCTTTATAATGAATACAATATTTATGGATAACTGTCCTTTTAGTTTCTTGTATAAAAATAAATATTAAAATGTCTATAAAATAAATAACCTTCCTATGAATAACCATTTTGTTAGTTTTATTGTGTACTATTTTGGTTATTCTTCATTTTTTTATTACACTAATAAATATCAAAAAGTACTTGTAATAAATACATTTTATTATGAATTAATATTTTATTATATAATAATAAATATCAAAATATCTTTCTAATAAATATATTTTTTATAAATAATTGTTGGGCGATATAAACAGTATTTTTGTGATCATCCTTCATTTTTTTAGTTTTTTATTGTGAATTGATTATTATCTTTTTTTTCTTGTACACTAATAAAAACTAAAATATTCCTATATATTTATCAAATTTAAATAATTGAATTTTGTTTATGTTCTTTTTAGAAATAATATCAATATTTTAAATCAAGTATTAAAATTAAAAAATTAACACAAAATAAGAGATAAAAAATAAATATATAATCTAATAAATTACATATTGATTTAAGTAATTATTTTAAAATAAATAATTTTAATAATGTAATTATATTATATTAGCGAGAATGAGAGGGATGAATAGTATTTGATTATTCTCTCTCACTCGCTGTCTTTTTTCTTCTACACTTATAAATATTAAAATGTTCCTAAAATAATTATATTTCTTATAAATAATTGTTTCATAAGTTTTGCTTACCTTTTTGATTATTTTTCATTTTTTAATTATTTTGTTACTTTTATTATATACCAATAAATATCAAAATATTTTTATATACTTGTCATTTTTTTCTTTTATACCAATAAATACATTTTTTATAAATAATTATTTTATTAATTTTATTGTGTACCGGTTTCATCTTATCATTTTCATTTTCTTTTTCTTCTATATCAATAAATACTAAAATGTCTATAAAACAAATATATTTGTTATAAATAGTTGTTTTGTTAGTTTTATTCTGTACCATTTTAATTATTTTTTAGTTTTTATGTTCTTAATACATTAATAAATATCAAAATACACTTATAATATTTACTTTTTCTTATAAATTGATTTTTCTTGTACACCAATATTTATTGTTTACAGTTTTGATTATTTTCACTTTTTAGTTTCTGTATTTTAATACATTAATAAATATCAAAATATTCTTATAATAAATATATTTTCTTATAAATTAATTTTTCTTGTACACCAATAAATACCAAAATATCCCTACATATTTATCAAATTTGAATAACCTATCTTTGTTTATATTCTTTTTAGAAGTAATATTAATACTTTAAATCGAGTATTAAAATTGAGAAATTTAACACAAAATATAAGATAAATAATAAATTTATAATATAACAAATTTTATATAAATTATATATTAATTTAAATAATTATTTTAAAGTAAATAATTTTAATAGCACAGGTTTGAAACTAGTATTATATATAAAAAGTGAAAATAAATCATGAATAGTACATGGTTATTTTTCAACATTTCCTTTCCATTTTGCCCTTTATTTATTTATTTTTAATTTTAACTTTTTTATTTTTTGATCATTGTTCTTTTACACTACTAAATGTCAAAGCCCTTATATTAATATATCATACTTCAAAGCCTAGTTAGTTATATTTTGTAGTTTTATTATTTATTATTGTTTCTATTTTGCCCTTTATTTTTTCACTTTTTTTTTTATTATTTAATCATTATTAGTTTTTTTTACACTATTAAGTTCCAATATGTTCTTATACTAATATACCATATTTTTATACGTAGTTATATTTGATAGTTTTATTATGTATTATCTTTCCCATTTTTTTCATTTTTAGCTTTAAATTTTATTATTATTTAGTCATTGTTGTTTTTTTTTTTTTTATGCTACTAAATACCAAAATACCCCTATACTAATATACCATACTTTTATGTATAGCTATATATGTTAGTTTTATCATGTATTATCTTTCCCATTTTGTCCTTTGTCTTTTTCTTTCTCCATGATCCTATACTAATATACCATATTTTTATGTATAGCTATATTTGATAATTTTATAAATAGTTATCTTTTTAGTTTTTTCGTATACAAATAAATATTAAAATATCCTTATAATGAATACACTTCATATAAATATTTGTTTTGTTAGTTATATTGTGTACAACTTTGGTTATTATCCACTTTTTTTGTGTTTTTTAGTACATTAGTAAATATAAAAATGTCCATATAATAAATACAATTTTTATAAATTGATTTCTTTTGTATATCAATAAACATAAAAAATGTCTCTATATACTTATTAAATTTAAAAAATCATATTTAAAGATTTTTTTTGAAATAAAGAGTCACGAAACAA
The DNA here is from genome assembly GCA_029378325.1 of Elaeagnus macrophylla. Taxonomy (NCBI): domain Eukaryota; kingdom Viridiplantae; phylum Streptophyta; class Magnoliopsida; order Rosales; family Elaeagnaceae; genus Elaeagnus; species Elaeagnus macrophylla. Next base: position 6,134,745 of record CM055653.1, read on the forward strand.
TACCAATAATTAATACTACTGTATATTTATCAAATTTAAATAATTATTATTTATTTTTTTAAAATTAATATCAATATTTTAAATAAGTATGAAAATAGAAATCTGTTAATACAAAATAAAAAATAAAAAATAAATGTATTATCTAAAAAAATTATTTATATATTATATATTAATTTAAATAATTTTATTAAAATAAATAATTTAAATAGTACAATTATTATTTTGTATTTGTCAACTCTTGCATAACTCAGATCCAAAACAAGGTTATTAAAAAACATTAAAAGCTCTGTTTTCAAAGTCTCTTTCATCGTTTTACAAAAGAAATGAGAAAAGAAGTCTCCATCATAAGATTGCTGTACCTTTATGTTTCCTTGTCAGAAATAGATTTTAAGAACGCTGAACATGTGCTTTCAATTAGCTAGACGTACGAGAGTTGTATTAAATAATTAGAATTTTTATTAGAATTTTAACACATGAATTTTAACTCAAAAATGTTTTAAAATAAATTCTTTTAAATTTCAGCTATTAAAAAATATATATATATTTTAATGCATTTATTGTAACATAATAACCAATTAAATTCTAGATTATTTGATAAATTAAAAAAATGAATTATTAAAAAAATAAAATTATATATACCTTGCATTCCATTTACCTAAAGTACATATGTTCTTTTCTTACTTGCTTTCCCTATTTTGATTATTTAAAGAAAATAAAGAAGAAGCTCATTTTATCGTAAAATTCTCTAATTATTCATTAACAAAAATTTAATCATCAAATAAATAACGAAAATGAATATTTTATGTATTTTTTTTTATATATATTTTATCAAAGCAGAGAACATGTATTCAATCATCCAATAAAGAATCAAACACACCTCATATATCAGGAAACACAAAAATCAAGCATTAGTTACAAGGCTATCATTATGGGTTAAATATCTAATAAACAATGTTTAAATATTTAATATAATAAAATAATAGTATACTTAGAATATACTAACACAAACTGGCCCTACAAAATTAAAATAGTATTTTCCGTTGATGCTTGCTAACATCAACAAACTTAGACTTTCAAATCCACTTATTCTACGTTCATCCAAGAAAAAATTCTGATTAGCACGAAACTATCTAAAAATTAGAGTAATTGGAAAGCATGGCAAAAGCAAGCCAGGTTCTGGGACTTTCTCAGCTTCCAATTCTTGTTCTATTTTTATGGTGTTGCTCACAATCACAGGTTGCAATCTCTCTTTCAAAGGTTCAATTCCTTCCTGGATTCCAAGGACCTCTTCCTTTTGAACTTGAAACTGGGTAAGACCCATTTAACTTATAGTATATTTGTTCATTATTTTTTTTTTACTTAGTGACAAATTTATGATGATCTGCAATAAAAGTAAATGAAAAAGTATGTAAATGATAATATATCCAATGTTTTTAAATGTATAGGTATGTGGGTGTGGGTGAATCTGATGAAGTCCAACTTTTCTATTACTTCGTGAAATCTGAGAAAAACCCTGAAAAGGATCCTCTCTTGTTATGGTTAACTGGTGGCCCTGGTTGCTCTGTTTGGTCTGGATTTGCTTATGAAATAGGTAAATTTATTTTGAGGTCAATTTTTACTCTCCGTGTTTTTTACTTTCTCTGATTTTAGATCTGCAAAACAAAAAATAGCAACACAGGATGGTGTCAAATCCACTATGATACCTAAGTTTTTTTTATAATTTACAGAAAAAGCTAGAGCTCAGTAAATAAAAAATGAGACCATACTTTAAAAATGAAATATGAGGCCTATTTATAGACTTGAGGCAATGGCAATATAGTAATTAATAAATAATATTTTATTTATTAAATATTATGCGGACTGTATGCTGGCCGTTGACCATTAACCAGTTAAATCATAATATAGACCAATGATGTTTTGCCACGCATACCTAACACAAATCTCCACATCATTAACCTCTTAGTCCTATTTGGCTGTCTATGGGGCAAGGAAGCAAAGTGTGCAATTAGGGTATGCGAGGAGGTCAAGTGTAATTGACTTTTCAGAAGTCTTGTAGTTGATGCCTTGGCTTGATTGGGGTGATAGCAAGCATGAGATTGCGAGCTTTCTAAGGATATGTCTAGTGCCTAAATTCAACCTCTAGATTGAAAATACGAGTAGTCAAAGTTGCTTTGAATAAAGGGACAATTGTCATTATGAACCGGAGATGTGTGGATTGGTCCGATTGGTTGTTCAGTTGGCCAGCTTTAGAAGCCCCTCAACCTAAGGATCCTGAAATCAGTATTAGATCTTCCAAAACTAGTCTAAAACATGGTGAATTAGGTTCATGAGTGATCTTCCCGTTTAATATGGACAAAATTGTAATTTTTTGCTTGTGCTCAACCTGGCGACGCATTGGGGCATGGGCGGCTTTCCTAGGTGTTAGATTGAGCCCAAATTTTGTAGGCTTATAGATCAGACCATAAGCTTTCTAGTGGTGGTCTCAGATTTTTCATAAGATGCATGAGTCTCAATATATGACTGATTGTTGTGCGGCAATACAAGAGATGGTTGGCGAGACGGTGGTTAGTCAATTGGTCAGATTTGGTCTGCCTGGTCCTTGTTTCGCAGGGTTTTCGATGTGGCAACATGCCATTCCTATGTACACAGGGGCAGAGGATGGTGGGGGCTAGGCGGGGCTGCAGCCCCGGCCAATTTTTTTACAAAAAATTAATTACGTGTATATTTTTAGCATTAAATAAATATTTTATTTGTAATAATATATTGTGTATAATTTTTATGTATATATTTTGGAATATATTAACAATATTTAATAAATACGTGGATAAAAATAATATGAATTATAAATAAAATGATTATATATATATATATATATATATATATATATATATATATATATATATATATATTTAGTAACAAAAATAAAGTTGTAGTCATATATTATGTGAAAATTCTTTTTAAATGTGATAATCCAAATTTTTTTTTTAATATTTAACTTTAAACTCAATATTATAAAAATAAAATTAAAAAAAAATAAGCATATGATAAACTTCATATTAAAATTTTTAAGTTTATGTTTATCATGTTTTATTTCAACTAAAATTTTAACTTTATTTAGTATTATATTATTTGATATTTTATTTTAATAATATTTTAGAATTTATTTGAAATCTTTTTATATAAAAAAAATTATTATTTTTATTATTATTGGTCAGTGTTATATTATTTATAAACATATATTTTTAAATATTGTCTCAAAATTAAAATTCTAAATCATATTGGGAAAACAACAAAAATAACACTCCTTGAAACTTATAATAGCAAAACTAGCACCCATTGTATTCAAACTTATATTTCTATAATTAAAAAAATGACTAATATGTCATTTTTTTTGAACACCCGTTTAATTAAAATTGAAAGACGATAATTTAGACCTGTTCAATATTGAACGTTCAATATTTAACGTTCAATATTATAGGGGTGCTAATTTTGTTATTACAAGTTTTATGGGTGTTATTTTTGGAAATTTTTCGAACATATTTTACTTTTTATATTTTTATTTTAGTCTTAACAACTATAAATTTTGGTGTATTTAATTGAGCTTTCTATTTTCTTAAATTTTTTAGTTAATACATTTATTTTATTCATAAATAATACTAATAATTATTAACTTATTATATTTTTTTTTAGTTTTTGTTATAAGTTAATTATAATGTGTTAATTTTATATGTTTGAGCTCTAATAACTTTATATTTTTTGAGCTCTAATTATATATTTCTATTGTAATATGACATAAAAAATTCAAAATTAAGTATAATCTATTATAACTTTTATTATATTTTTACTTTGTATAAAAAAAAAAAAAAAATTAGCCCCCCAACCATTTTTTTCTAGCTCCGCCCCTGTATGTACACACCGTCCTACTTCTTTATGTATGGATTCCATTGGGTTTGACTTTTGAAATTTTCAAAAACAATATAGATTAGACTATGAGTTTCCAATGGTGGTCTCGAAATTTTCATACAATGCACAAATCTTGATATATGACCAAAAATTTTGCGACAATGTGAGGGGTGGCTAGTTGGATGGTGACTAGTCAGCTGGTCTGCTCTTGTTGGCCTGGTCCCTATTTGGCTTGGCTACCGGTTGCTTGAGTTACCGGTTCCTTAGGTCACAATTGTGATGGCGTGCTGTTCCTATATTCACATCGTCCCATTTCTTTATGTGTGGATTATGTTGGGTCTAACTCTTGAAATTTTCAAGAACAACATCAAAAAATTCTCTACGTGTTAGGGGATCTACTCTACATTTGGAGCTCTAGAAAATTTCCCAAGTCTTTGAGGAGAATTTTGCCCTAGTATTTTTTGGGTGCGAATCTAATAGCGATCATGTTTGGATCCTAAGTTGAAATTTTTGGAATTATGAGTATATGTTGTCTTCTTAATCCTCTATGTTTGGAGTTGACTGGTCTGGTTTACCATGCAACTTTGATCTAAGTGTGAGTTAGATCACGAAGTAGTATAATATATACTATCATGAACTCTAATTGTGTGGTAATCGTCTACTTTGGCTAGGTGGGTGAGTATTCTCCACCTAGTTCGTACCCTGTTGTACCTAAGCTGCCAAGGGCAAAGCTCTCAGCAGAATATTGAAGGCATAATTGTTGCCTATAGTCCTGGTGGGACTGATATGCATTGCCATTGGATGTAAAGGGGTGAGCCACCTTTATATTGCAGGGAACATATAGAGATTGTTCCATGCACCGCACTGACAATGATTCTTTGGATGCATGGAAGTGTATCTCGACAACAATAATACTGGATGCATGGAAGTTCGTCTTGATGATATTTGTTCTAAATGTGTGAAGGTGCATCCTAATAACAATTATTTTGGATTTGAGTTTGGTTCCTGATTCATGGAGGAACACTTTGTGATTTGTGGAAAAGATGCAAGTGCTTTTTGGAAGCTCATTGCGGACTTGGATGTGAGTACCCTTACTTGATGTTATATGGTTAGATGACTTAACAATAAATCCTTGAAATGAGATAAGTGTTTTCCAACCTATATGATTTGGTACTTCCTTATTTTATTTAAATTTTTGAAGGCAAAGATAGATGTGTTGGTGATAACTATGTCATGCAGGTCTCACCCAACACTTACATAAGTTTAAATGCAATAAATAAATAACTAAAAGCTAAAGGTGTGCCGTGAATGCTAGTAATTTCTGAGGTTCAGCAAACTTCGTTCATTTGGGTTGGTTTTGTTCCTAGAGAGTGTTCTGGTTTTCTTGCTTGGACTAATTCTTTATAGAGTATTCCAGCTTTTCTTTTAGTTCTTTGCAATCCTCTATAAAGTGTCCATAGTCTTTGTGGAACCTACAATACTTATTATGGTTCTTCTTGCTAGGATTACCCTTTAGCTTCTTAAACCACTTTTGGTATCCTTAATCTACATCAGGACATCTTCTCTATGTAGAAAGAGAGAGAGTGAGTGAAATTTCTAAATTTTGCTCATAGGCGACTATTATCTAGTTTCCTTTGTTGATTGAAATCTTTCAAGTTTGTCCTGGATCTCTTTTCATCCTAGTGCTTTGGTTATCTCTACTCTTGCATTTCTGACTACTTTCTGGTTCTTGATTTTAAGCTTCATTCATTTGATTGGCCATTTCCATAATGTTAATTCTACATCAGGACATCTTCTCTATGTAGAAAGAGAGAGAGTGAGTGAAATTTCTAAATTTTGCTCATAGGCGACTATTATCTAGTTTCCTTTGTTGATTGAAATCTTTCAAGTTTGTCCTGGATCTCTTTTCATCCTAGTGCTTTGGTTATCTCTACTCTTGCATTTCTGACTACTTTCTGGTTCTTGATTTTAAGCTTCATTAATTTGATTGGCCATTTCCATAATGTTAATGTGGGAATTGATAAATTGAGTAGTGTCGTTGTAAGTCATTGTAAGCCTCTTAGCGAATCTATACCAGAGTGTGCATTGTTGAATATAATGAAAAAATCTATGAGTGACTCATCTCATCTCTTCTCTACTTTACTGTTATCAAGTGGCTTGCTGTCTTTGGCAATCTTCTTTTGATAGAAAAGTGTGTTAGGAACAGTCTGCCAAACTCAATGAAGGTGTTGATAGTGCTTGGCTTCAAAGTTTTCTATCAGAGGTTGACCTTATCATCAAAATTCATAGGAAGATCTCTACATTTGATTGCATCATTGTAACCATGTAGGTCCATTCTACACTTGAAGGCCTAAAAATGATATAGTGAATCCCCAATCCTACTGTAATTAGCACTGGCGGGCATCTTGAACTTCCCATTGATTTGCTGAACCATTACTTCTGGAGTGAATGAGGTTGTTGTTGCCTCTACTGGATCATTGATTGCATGCCCCCATTCATCTTCAACTCCATTTGTTTGAATCGCAGCTCGAGTCTATCAAATGGATGATGGGTTCCTTATGCATCACCTTCCTAGCGGACATTATTGTGGATGTCTATAACAGAGTCTGCAACATCGTCAGTGTGGCTGTTAGGACTTGATAACCTTTACTATCTAGCCTCAAGGTGGTCCCTCAAGTTTGGACGACTATTGCTTGGGCAAATTTGGATGTCATGGACATGCACAAAACAAGGGCTAGATCTTGGGTGAACATTGTCGCCAAGGTTAGTGGCAACATGTGGCTGACTAGCCCACTGGTCGGTTAGAAGGGCACATAGTCCTAAGTGGTTACGTGTTAGATGTGACCTGGATGTCTGGTCAGTGTGTTGTCTCCTACTGTGACCCGCAGGTGGGTTGTCATATTGCGATAGTGCTGGGCATTGGGAGATGTTGCAGATAAAGTCCCTAGTGGTTACTCCTGAAGTAGAGAAAGTCTTTGAATAATTTCCTATAACATTTCTTCTAGGTTAGTCACCCTAGTGCCTACACTAGGCATCTTTGCCTTTAGCTTCCTAGTCTTCCTCCCAACTCTGGGTGGGAGTCGTGGCTCCTTGAATTTTTCTTGTTGGACTAACTAGTAACCAGATTTTGAATAACATTTTCCAGACTCATATCTTGTTTTTTTTTAATCAAAAAACATCTTGCAAAAGAAAATGATGAACACAGTGGACTCAAAGAAGAACACTATGAATGTTCATGGGTTGTTTATCAGTTCAAATCGATCTGAACACCAAATTTCTTTCCTATAGGTTATGCCAGATGTTGAGGCCAAATTTTACTCATTGTGTTATTCACTTTCTCTAAGTTCAGATCTTTACAAGGGATAGGGACAGGGACAAAGGATGTTGTCAAATCTTCTCTGATGCTTAAGTCAGCTTTCTTATAATTCACAGAGAAAGCTAGAGCTCAGTAAAGGAAAATGTACCTTAGAAAATGAATCTTGAGGCCTGTTTATAAGCTTGAGGCAATGACAATATTGTAATTAATAAATAATATTATATTTATTAAATATTATGCCAATTGTGTGCTAATTGAGTGTTGACTGTATATTGACCATTAACCAAACAAATCGTGACGCAAATTAATGATGTTTTCCCATGGGTACCTGGCACAAATTCCCCAGCAATCTCAAAGCAGCTTAAGCCTATAAGTAGTGGTTAAGGACTTAAGATTAATTTGTGCTTTATAAACTTTTTTGATACTCTCCCTAATCCTAGAGTATTAGAAAAGTTGTTACCCGCTATGTAACACATACTCTTTTAGGATACTAATAATTGTAAAATTTTGAATACGTATTAGGTGTTAAACGTGTCTATGTTTCTCAATTTTGGTAAAATTCCCAACTATTCATGTCATGTATTTTGAACAAATGTACTTACAAAAAATGAAGAGAAATAACATAGGTAACCTGCACTCCGAAATCTGGGAAAGAGTCTTTCTAATTGTACTTATAGGCTCCTTGATTTGCTATAGTTAATTTCCTCCTTAGAGAATGTGTCATTTTTTGATATGATAGATTAACAACACAATAGGGAAATGGGCACACACACCCTTATTCAAATATTTGTTAGATTTTACAATATATCTCTTTCTCTCAAAATTTGTCAAAAATATTATCTCTTGAAGTATTATTTGATCTAAAATAATAAGAAAATGAATAAAATGTCACGTTAGTCTATTTTCTATGAAAGTCAATGTATTTTTGTAGAGAAGTTGGAGGTCTTTCTTTTTAAACAACTAAATAAAAACGGTAGATCTTGCAAAGATCTGTCATGCATTGGAGACAAAGGCATTTTTTGAAAAGAAAAAATAATAATATTGAATCCTCATAATAGCATGTATAGGTTATAAATAATTAAATCGATTTAAAATGATATATCAATTGTACATAGTGTGTACATAAGTATATATCTAGTGCATGTCATCACTTTGAGTGGATCTATTGGATACATGTTGTCGTGTGTCGACTATATAAAACATCATTATTCCATTCAAAATTACTTATGTGTCGTAAATCTAACTGCAACTTATATTTTACTATTTAGTATTTACTTGTCATACTCTTTAGGTCCATTGAAATATAAGGTTGAAGGGTACAATGGGAGCTTACCAACCTTGCTGTTAAATCCTAACTCGTGGACAAAGGTGATGATAATGTTTCTTCTTCATCACATGCATTTCATTTATTTAATATGACTTAATTTGTGTTCCTTTTGAAGTTAAAATTAAAAGAACATTGTTTTAATTAAATGATGATTAGTGTCGTATTGTTATATGGTAGATATCCAATATAATATTTGTAGATTCACCGGTGGGTACTGGCTTTTCATACGCAAGGACTTCGTTTGCATCTCATTCTGGAGATTTCAAACAAGTGAACCATCTTCATCAATTCATCAAAAAGGTGAGTTAGTTATGTGGCAAGTCCATTTTTTTCTTCTAATTCATTGTATGCTTAGATTCACATTTAAACAAAACAAAACATCTTCTCATGAAGTAAATAAAAGTGATGATTTATGAAAGAAGTGGTTTCAAGGGGAAAAAAAAAAGTTTCAAGAAAAAGCACAAGATGTTCTCTCATAACTTTGAAAGCGCTTGTTATAAATTATTTTCCTGTTTGGTCTTCAAGTGGTTTTTTTTTGTCACAAGCACTTTCACATGTTCTCAGAAGTATATAAAAAAAATGCCCTTAGATTGTATTTGGATGCAAAGCGCTTCTAATAGAAGTGATTTAAAAAATAATATCTTTTATATAAGGGTACTTATATGTTATAAATGTGGGTCCCATAAATATATATGCAAAACTCTTTCATTTTTTTACTGTCAAAAACATAAAAATCACTTGTGTTTATAAAAGCGCTTTTTAACCGTTCATCCAAACGTTCGCTAAATGTGGTATATATGTAAGGTTTTTTTAATTATCACAAATGTGAAATTGATTTTGTTCTTCTAATCATTAATGAATAGTATTTTGTAGTGGTTAATTGATCATCCAGAATTCACTTCTAATCCAGTTTACATTGGTGGTGATTCTTATTCTGGCATTCCTCTTCCTATCCTTGTCCAACAAATCTCTAATGGTATGCAAAAACATCAACTTCACGTTCCTATGAAAACTTCATTCTATTTTGTGTTGCTAGAACAAATGTGGCACTAATACTTAATTAGTTATAGGAATATAATAATTAATATATACAATTTTGTTACTGTAATAACAAAAGCATATCAATACTTTAAATTAATTAAAGATAAAACATAATTAGTAATGTATCACGAGAGTAAAAATAAAAAATTACTCATATAACAAGAATTTTTAGCAAAATTCATTATCCACTTTATTTATTTATTTATTTATTTATTTTTGACTACGCAGGAAATAATGAAGGCAACTTGCCATTTATAAATCTTCAGGTTCATAAAACTTAATCTCCATAGATCTACTGTTTGTTTGTTCCTTCCTTTGTGAATCTACAAAAGTGCTTCTGATAACCAAAAACTACTTCATAATCAAACAGAAAAATTATCAAATGTGCTTTTAGGACAAAAAAAAAAAAAAACATTTTGTGCTTTCCATATTATATGTTTTTCTTTTTGCAAGTACTTTTTTTTTAACCGCTTTTATATAAAATTACTTTTAATAGAAAACATAAGCATACAATCATTAGCTTACTATTTTCCTTTTCATTCTACTGTTCATTTGATAGTGATTTAACTGAACAGTTGAATGGTGGTCAAATGGTTTTCAGGGTTACTTGCTTGGAAACCCAGCAACAGGAAACTCATACCTCAATTCTCGAATTCATTATGCTCATCAAATGGGACTTATTTCTGATGAACTCTACGAGGTTATTAACTTTCTTAATTATGAGTCATAAGTATTAGTCCAAAATAAAGGGAGAAAAATAAAAAGAACAAAAAGAAAAAAATCAATAGCTAGTTTTCATGTGTTTCTTCAAAAACAAGTTTTATCCTTCCTCATATGGTATGTTGAGACTAGGGTACAAGGGCGTGCCATGCATTTGCTTGTTTTAAATCTTAAGTGTGTAATATTCGATACAATGCATGTGGTAGTATCACATTGTTAGTGGGAAAGCTTTTATTAAGAACTAAGTTAATTATAAAGAATTACATTTTCTTAATTAGTTGACTTTATTAAACACATTGAATTAATTCATATATTTTTGCTTTACTTTTCACTAAATTTGTTTAAGTGATATCAAAATTGTGATATTGATGCTCTGAAATAAAAAGTATGTATTGTATATAATAGAATTGGCAATAATATGTTATCTTGTATATATTTATATGACGAAAGACAAAATTAGAGTATAGTAAGACGCTTGAGAGAATCTTGTCAAAGGATGTGATGTTTGGACATAGAATTGAGTCCCTGTGAATGGCTTCAAAGCCAGGTGCGCTCTTTTGTTTTACGAAATCCACACTTTAACACCAAAAAGTGGAATACAGAAACATAACTATTTTTGAAGCATTCCTATGGGACATGCAACAATAGCAAGAATGGACTACTAAGTTTCCCGGTAATAAGGAGATGTGCGAGACTCTTGGTGCCATCCTCCCCCCTACCTGTATGTATGGGTGGGTTACCAACCTACAACATAGGGAGGACAAAACAACAGCAGTTCTATGATTCCTATATGACTATAGTTATCCTATGCTCCTCATTGGCATACTGCTCTCGGTAGCCGCCGTTCGGTTCATTATTTATGTTTTCGTATCACAAGATTCTTTGCGACCGTACTTGATTATAAATACATATATTTTATTGTATTTTGAAACCATTTGATGAATATTTGATATGAAATATTTTGATATGTTGAGAGTTTTAGATTTTAGAATAAGTCTCATATTAAATAATTATAAAGAAGCATAGATGAGATCAGCCACTGACTTTTATATTTTGATTGAGCCGTGTACTTTGACGACCAAAAGCACAGACATTTGCTGAGCAGATACATAATCATTGAGAAGGGTTCTCTAATCAGTTTGCATTTTTCTCAGTCCTTAGAGAAAAGTTGTGGTGGAGAGTATCAGCAAATAGATCCCAACAGCACAGACTGTTTAAAAAATTTTCAAGTTTATGAAGAGGTAGGTACTTAGACGATAAAGTGAGTCTAATTCTGATTTTTTTTACTTACTATATTGCTCTCTATTACTCTTTTTCTCTTCTTGTTTACGGTGAAACCAGCAAATGTATTAAAATTTTCCCATCTGCAGTGCACTTCAAGAATCTGTAAGGCTCATATTTTGGAACCACATTGCCCTTTTGCTTCCTCAAAGCCAGAAGATAATCAAAGAAAATTGCTAACTCAGGACTCAGAATTGCGACTCAACTCTGATTCTCTACTTCCTTCGTTTGGCTGTCGGGTATATGATTTTTCATAGCAAATAAAGTCCATGTTTAGATGTATTTGTTTTAAAAGTGATTTAAAATGAAGTGATTTGGTCAAGAATAATTCTTTTTATCACAATTTAATACATATTCCAGTCAACATGCCACAATTTAATTGACTCCCTATTAGTAGGTGGTCCCACAATCACTTTTTCATCCAACACGTCACTTGATGCATATCACAACTTAATGCATATAGCATTACTCTTTGGTTAAAGGTTATTTAAAGAAAAACATTAGGGTGTTTGATTAGAAGTGATTTAGAGTCATATTTTAGTAATTAATTTAGGATAAAGGCATACATTTTAAACTACTTCTCTAAAAAAAAGTAAAATTTACTTATTTTTTCTAAAAGCATAAATAATAATTCTTAAAATTTTGAAACTACTTCTCATAGGAGTTGTCAAACACACTTGAAAATACTTTAAGTCTTTAAAACCACATTTTTTAAGATGAAAAGTAGTTTCAAATGGACCCAAAATCTCAATATGATTATGAGATTGAAACTAAACTTCTTAGTAGGTTTTACCAAACTAATAGAAATAATTCTTTTAAAAGTAGTTATAAGGAAAATAGTTTGGTTTGAAGTATTTTTGATTAAAAGTGGTTTAAAGTGAAGTATAAGATGTTTATTATTAGACTTAATTAAGAGACAAGCATGCCTTAAATTACCCTTTTTTAAAGAAAAGATTACTTACTTTTTGTAAAAGCACAAATACTACTTTTTAAAATTTTAAAGCGTTTTAAGTTATTTAAAATCACTTTTAACTTAAAAAAAAAAAAAAAAAGAAGAAACTATTCCAAACAAATCTAAATTCTATAATCGGACGAAGTATTTCCTCTTTATACTAATTTAGATTCTGCATGGCTAGGAATATGAGCAATTGCTTTCTACCTATTGGGCTAATGATCCTTATGTGCGCAACGCCCTTCATACAAGAAAGGTATGTAAGGGTTTGGATACATATGTTAGATAAAGATGATTAGTTATTTTACAGTAATATAAATAATAATGAGAAAAAAATTTAGTATTTATATACAATAATAATGTATATTTTTCTAATTTTTTTCATTTATTATTTTATAAATATTATTTATATTTTTATCCTTATGTCAATTTCATTCCTCAAACAAACATAGTCATAAAATTTAATTCCTATTACCATTCTCATTATATTTTCCTTATGCGAGCCAAACATGAACCTATGTGTTTTGAATTTTTTCTTTATTTTTTTTTGGAAAATTATATAAAATAATTCCCTTAATATTTAAAACAACAAAAATAATATTAAATAATATTGAATGGAGTTCAACCTCGAACATGTTTAAATGACTATAATTAAAGTTGAGCTGCATCCAATGTGAAATGTTGGATTGAACTTTTTTTATAGTAAGAATATATGAGCTGGACATAAGAGATGCTATATATTTTTGCGGTTACAAGTTATAAATATGTTATTTTTGTTGATTTTTCCCTTCTTTTTTCTTGACTTAATTAAGAAATGATTATTTCTTACATGCAAGAATTTATGATATGTGCAGGGAAGTATTGAAAAATGGCAAAGATGTAATTTTGATTTGCCTTATGAAAAGGATGCTCCCAGTAGTGTTGAGTATCTTGCAAATCTTAGTGCCAGAGGCTATCGATCCTTAGTATATAGGTTGGACATGTCATCTATATATTATCCAAATCTTGATATTTGTCCTGAGTTAATTTATTTTAACATATATTTTACCTATTACCCAGTGGAGATCATGACTTCGTAGTGCCATTCATAGACACCCAAAAATGGATAAGATCTCTAAATTACTCCATTGTTGATGATTGGAGGCCTTGGTTTGTCCAGGATCAAATCGCTGGGTAAGTATTACATTATTATATCCCATTTCTCTATCGAACTAATTTGATATGTGGATTTAGACATGCATTTCTAATAGCTAGGCTTATTTGGAACTTATTTGTATTGTCTTTGTATAGGTACACCAGAACTTACTCGAATTATATGACTTTCGCAACTGTCAAGGCAAGATTATTATTATTATTATTATTATTATTATTATTATTATAAGGATAAATAATTTTATTTACTCGGATTTATGGTGGTTGTTGTACAAAGTACTACCAAACTTTAAGCTATTGTAAAAGTACTAACTTCAGCTGTTATTATATATATACATGTACCATTATGGTTAAAATGTTTGCCTAATTTTTTTTATTTAACAAAGATAACAATGAATGAATTTTTAATAGTAGTTTTGTAACAATTTTCACCATAGTTCTATGGTAAAAAGATCCATTTATATATCTTTGCTAACATAGTCATCAATTTGGTTGTTTGTTATAGTGTTGTTTGAAAATATTTATATATCTTTTGTGTGTGTGTGTGTGTCTGTGTTGCAGGGAGGAGGGCACACAGCTCCTCAGTACAAACCTAAAGAGTGTTTGGCTATGTTTGAGAATTGGTTAAACCAAGAACCTTTATAATAATCTCTTGTTGTGAAGTTTCCTAAGCAATGCAAAACTACAAAGGTCATTGCCCCTCATTTAACTTGGACAATTGCCTGGCTGGCAAAAAAATAAATGATTTGGAACTTTCTCTATGATTTTTTTTTTGTTGCTAATTCTGTCTCTGTGAAAAATTAAATATACCATAAATTATGAAAATCCTAATTTTTTTTCCGTCAGTTCAGAGAATTTTCATTCAAATATTTCTATTTTGTGTTTGATAATAAGTAAACGTGTATTCCTTCATTTCATGCCAATTAGTTTCGGTTTATTTATTCCTATCCTGGAAACTTTTGTGTAAGTCTTAGAGTACTGTGTTAACAAAAAAAAAAAATTTGAGTACTGAGAGATAACATGTGAGTGATCATAGAGACTCAGATTCTTAATTGGCTTTTGTTATATTTCATTACTATCTATGAAGAGTAGGTATTCCAAGAGAACTAAAAACATTCTTGTATTTGGATTTTAGGGTTGTTGGATTAGATTTCTGTTCGGCTTACATTTCCCTCTATGTTGACCTGCACATCACTAGCAAATCATGTCAAGAGGAACGATACCATGGGGTGTCATATCCCTTATGATGTTTAAGTTAGATTATTTAGAGAGTGTTTAGGACCAGAGAGGAATTTGAGAGGTTTAGGATAAAGTGAGCTATGAGATTTGACTTTTTTATGCGTCTATTTTCAGATTATGAGTCCCTATTTAAAGGGTTTGAATGGATGACATTTTGGTAAATAACCAGTATTAATTAATATTTATATCATTTAATAATGATATAAATATATTTGTCATTAATGCAAATTATTTGATGAAGATTTACTTGATTATACCATTTGACTTTTTCCTAGTTGATTTGTACCAATCAAATGGTTCCATGCATATCTGGCTTATTTTTTACCTAACAAAACGTCCTAGGCAGCTTGGACTGCTTTGGTAGGGAAGGTGATCTAGATTTTATCTTTTGGTATGGTGGCTCAATGACAATTGACTTTAAGACATCTTGACTGAGATGGGAAATGTATATACTTAATGTTTTCATGCTATTGTGTTCTCATGGTCATAAGTTTTACAGCGCCTATTTTTGGGCCGTAATTCGAGTCCCAGTTGAAAATTTTGGGAAAAAGTCAAGTACAGAATTGCAAGTTTGACTTCTCAAAATGGATATTCTCATGGCTTGACTCTGCCAACTCTCCTCTCCTTGGATTTCTAGATAGATGAGAGGTGAAGATTGACTCGACCAATCTATGTGTAGACCTTGTCACTCTCAACCTCGTCCATCTTATTTTTCCAATCAAAGGTTAAAGCTTTGTGGTGGAGGAGTTTGGAAACATAATTTTGTTTAAGACAGGGAGTGATATGGATTTCTAGATGACTATGATCTAATTGGATAACTAGGATTTGGTTAGGTGACCAAGATATCTATATGTGAAATCTCTGGGCAGTCAGACTTTTGTTAGTTGAACATTAATGGAACTAGGGGACCAGTTTGAATTGTTTATGCTGTCTTGATAGAACTAGAAAATCAAGTGAAACTATTGGCGCAACCTTGATAGAACCCAAAGACTAGGAAATGGCATGTTATCTTGCATGATGTCCAGGGTGACACTAAGATCCAGCTTGATAGTCTAATTTTAACTTGGTACTTTGGCAAACTAAAGGATAATTGTGCACTTCTGCCTTTGTAGCACTTTCCTCCCTGTATCGTTTTGTTGCTTCTTAAGACTTAGTGAATCATACAAGACTTGCAATTTTCTTTGGTGTTGTAACATGCTTCACACTTGTTGAGTTTTGGTGACGCTTGAATAGTGACATGAAGTTTTATCATCCCATCATGTGACTTCCTAGAAGAGCTCAGTGGCAAACACATTCTAGTTTGTGTCTCGATACTTAGGTAGTGGTAAGAGACTAGATCAATTGATAACTTCCTAGTAGCTTAGGAGAGAGGTCTGGGAAGACTTAGAACAAATGTTGAGAAGGCTCATGGAGTTGATGATGGAGCTCAAGGGTCAACTGATAATATGTGAGATGCTAAGAGCTGAGAACCTGAGAACTTTCCCGATGATCCTTTTCCATGTGAGTATTTTGAATAATTCTTTAGTCTGGACTCACTTAGAGTTGACTTTATTTATAACTTGTCTTGCATACATCAGGTCCTATCACATGGCTTCCCAAAAGGGTGATTCCACCAATGCCTTCCTGTTCATTACTAAGAACATTGGGAACCAGAACATGAAGAAAGATGAGAGCGTTCTTTGGAAGAAGAGAGCTCTCTAGGTATCTACCTCCTATGTCAAGGAGACCGCGAAAGTGGAAGCTCCTTACTCGACTCAGGTTTCTTCTCCAATCGAGGACTTTGTGACGGAGAAGAAGGATCCACACATCAGTCCTCCATGTGACCCATCTTCTATAGTGGCTCCAAAAGCCCCCATGGGTGAAGATATTCCTAGTTGGTCTGAGAAGTGCTTGAGACTTAGAGCTATTGTCAAAGACTGTATATTGACAGCTCAAACCTATCTGAATCCTTTAGCAGGTGTTATCAAGGAGGCCAGGCTCGGACCTTACTAACTCTTTTTCAAGAAGAAAGAGAGAGCTTGCTGAGGCTTTAGAAGAGGAGGCTCTGTTCCAGCGAAACTTGTGTGATACTCTGGCTGCTTGTGAGGCTAATAAGGTTAAGCTTCAAGGTGAGTTAGCCCAAAGAAACTGTGACATGGAGAAGCTTAAATCTGAGAATTAGAGGTTGGCTGTTGAGGTAGAAGTTGCAGGTCAGCGAGCTTTGGATGCATACATGGATTCTCAAGATTTCATAGTAGATAACGATGTTACTTGGGTTCATGGCTTTGAGTCTGCTAAGAGAAGATTCAAGATAGTCTACCCCGTTGTAAGTTTCCAGACTATTGTATGGTTGTAGCTGAGTATGAGAAGTATAACGATGATTCTAACTTTGAGAGGAGTGTATCTTTAGCTGAGGAGCAGGCCTAGGATCTTGATGGAACATGGGATGAGGCTAAGGTCCAAGGCTTAGTTGGGACTTAGAAGATAGTATAGGTGACACCTATGGTGTTGTCTAAGAAGACTGGTCTTTGGGAGTCGAGTTAGGACTTAGACCTAGGCAGTTCTTTTCCCTTGTTATTTTCTTTTACTTTTGTTGTAGTACTTGATAAGTGTAGTCAGTTGACCTTTAGCTTGTAGTTTCTTTTGGGAGCAAGTCTTGAATAAATGATCAGCTTTTGACTCTATTCTTTTATCTTCCTTTACATTTGCCTTGGTAGAAGTTTTTTGATTATTTTCTTGTCTGTGAATGCGGAACAAAGTTTATCCATGGTAGCTGACTTTATTTTTTGTTTCCTTCGAAACTTGGAACTGGAACCTACCCTTGGTACTTTGGTAAGAGGCTCTCGTTACCTAAGTGACCTCTGGAGACCTCAATTGACTTTGATGCCATTAGAAAATTGTACTTGAGATTTTGTGTCCTTGAGAGATCATCATTTTGACCTTAAAAAGCACACTTAGCTTTGTTGTCAGAACCTGGACAGTGTGAGCTTAGTGACCTTTGGAAATAGGAATGTGGGAACAATTTCCATGGTACTTTTTGGAAACTGGCCACGAGAGCACTTCAATAACCCAATTACCTCGGAAGAGCACATCTCTACTTTGTGACCTTAGTATTTTCAAGAATTGCCTCACGCCTTTGATAAATTCTTTGGGAGCCAAGATGAAATGACTAACGTGGGTCCACCCCATCCACTTAGGAAGAGCAGAGTTCTAGCCTTCTGCGTGGGTTCGAAAAAATTTTTGGAGTGCGCAAACTGGGCATACGGCGACCGATGTAGAACAGAAGGAAAGCCACAACTTAAGCAATAAAAGGCCGGCTAGGTTGTCGATTGGTTTGATGCCCTATACCATCAGAATAGTCTCGTCCTGAGGATCTCAGAACTGGTCTAAAATCTTCAAGAATTAATCAAAATCATGGTTAACCAAGCTTGTAAATGTTCTATTTGATCTGATTTTCTAGCAATTTTTTACGTGCTAGCACAATTAGTGAGTTGGAGCACGTTGATGCACAAATTTTAATTGCTCGCAAGTGCACAAGTCACATATAGTAAGTGATAAGTTACCTCGAGGTCGGTCTCTCAAGAAATTAGCAAGTGTTTTAAAATGTTACTTATTTTCCTATTTAGTTGAACAAACAATTATAAATATTCTAACAATTATTGTTTAATAGAAAAGAATGTAAATTCTAAATTAATTCAATAACAAAAATAATTGTGAGTAAATGAGATTATAACCAATGTGAGAATGATAGATATATATGGAATTTTTGATCGCCATTCCTTCATGGAAAGAATGAATTAAATAATTTAATTAAAAGTTGAATTCATTAATTTTTTTACTAAACCTAGAAAATATAAAATCAATGGTATTTTTTTTACCTACAATTAATTAATTAACATTTTTGATCTGGATCATCAATTAATTAATTAGAATTAACTAAAGAAAGTATATAAAACACCTAATTCAACACAAGTCTATATAATCAAATTAGACTCTTGTTAATAATGCACAACTAAGCATAGATGACATTTATAATACCTAGTTCTAACATATTTTTTTCAATTACAAATCAAGATTTAGATAATCATTAATTTATAATCAAAGATATGAAGAACATGAACAACAAATAAATAAAAAATCTCACAATTAATTAAATTACAAAATTATTCTTCAAATCATTGGAAACAATTACTAATATCTTATATACATAAATTAGCCAAATATAACCAAATTGGTGTCAATCAATTTAGTTATAAGAGGCATAATTAAAATGTTAGAGAAGAAAGAAACATAACAATAAAAATATCCATATTGTTCTCCTAACTCTAAATTCTTGAAGTTGGTTGGTCTCTTTGTTCACTCTAAATTGCAAGTGCAAGGGACGTGGTTATAAGTATTTAAAGATCAAGTTGTCGTACCTATGATGATTGAATTAATAAGTAATTGAGTATTGAACTACAATTACACTAAACTATTTAGGCTAACAAAAATAGATAGGTAAAGATAACAAAAATATCAAAAGCTTAGCATTTATACGACTTGATCCAACACAATCACACTAACAAATTCAACACAAAAGAGTTCTAGAAATCTACTCTCCCTCAATTTCCCACACATGAATTAATCTATCATTCCAAGCAACTACCAAACAAATTATATGATTAATTGACTCTAACCTATGCATGCATTCCTCTTTCAAGTAAACTACACGTAATATAGTAAATTATTTTAATCACGCTCTCATGCCAATTAGATTACACTACTACGCATTACGAACTTTAATTATAGATCATATATACAAGAATCATACCTTTCATCCTAGAAACCATCTATGCAATTCAATCAAGCATACAATTAAATACTTCTATCAAAGCTACTTAATTACCTTTATGATATAATTGTTAATTAGATAATTAATGGCATAAAATCTATATTGAATAATATAATTTAATTTATAATCACATTGGAATGAAAAAAATAAACTAATTCACTGTATAAAAAGTTTAAGAGAATCTTAACAAGTTTAGCTATACAGAATCTTGTTCAATAAAATCCTAGAATAATGCGAAAATAAAAGAGAATAGATAAAATCAAAAAAGGTAGAGAAAGATAAAATCAATCTCTCCCTATTACACATAGAAGAACAATCTCCCCCCTATCACCACGGTAAAACTAAACTTCAATACTTTCAATCTTTAATCAATCTCTTAATTTTCCTCATCCTTTAAAGTGATGCCTTTTTCTCTAAATATTTAGAATAGTGTCGAAAAGTGTTAAATCAATTGCTTGGTTGCTAAGAGGTCTATTTATAGGCTAAATGTTTTAGGGAGCAAGTAATTTTGGTTCAAGTAAGAAACTTATCAAAGTAGGAAATTAGTCCAATACGATATTGAAAATTTGGCATGTTTCACGCACAGAAAAAATAACTTGCGATGTGGCCTATAAAAGTGTGCGTCGTGGCCTAAACTATTCAAATTGTCTAAAAAGTGCACGTATCGTAGCCTTGAGCTCTTAGATTGCTAGTCTGGGATGGGCGCCTTAACTCAACTTTTTCTCCATCTTGACCAAGATTTTTTCTACAGCATTGCCAAAGCATTTTTGTAACAATTGTATTTTGACTGCACAACTTGTGTCATTTGAATTATTTTTCCTCCTTTTGCTACTGTTTCACCTATATTGGCACAACTAAATATAAATTAAGCTATTTTTATGATATTAAGCATGAAACAAGACAAATAGTTGGCATAAAGGTGGCTAAATAACTCTACTTTCGTAGAGTTATCACCATTTTCTCAATTCCTTGAAGTAGTTTCAATAATGGATGGAAACTCCCAACTGGAGGATGGCATGTTTCTTGGCTGCTCATCCTAATTCAGAGAGTATAATGAGGTATTTATATAGATGAAATGAATTATGGGTGTGTCCAGGATTTATAGGAATTTTTTGTATAAGCGCTGTGGCATGGAATGTTTTGAGCTGAGGCACAAGATGATTTTTGGAAGATTGAAGTCCACCCAAGAGCCTGGTGCTGCGGCTTGATATTTTTAGCGTCGCGGCATGCATTGAAGTTCCAGAATGCATAGTTTGGACAAGGAGACTTGGGATGCGGTGGAGAATGTTTTGAGCCGTACTGCACACTGAAATTGTGCTTTAGCATTTTTGCTCAAGCCAACTTGCTCGAGTCTCTAATGTTCGCCCTGATTTCACTCTTTTTGTTCATTTAGTCCAATATTCTTCCAAACGTCCAATAGCCTACAAAACACATAAATATCCTCTAAAATAAGTAATAAAATAAAACATAAAATAAATGCTTAAAAAATAACAAATAATAGGTTAAAATAGTATTCATCACACTTGTGGCTTACCTAGATGTTAGATTGAGCCCAAATTTTGTGTTCTTATAGAACATATCATGATCTTTTCAACAGTGGTTCAAAATTTTCATACGATGTATGGATTGTGACATATGACCAAAAAAAAGTTCGCAAGATTGGAGCTGTGGTTGGCCGGTTGGTGGCTGGCTGATCGGTTGGTTGGCTAGTTTAGTCGATCTGGTGGAATTTTTTTATCATATCAGCATGTATATGGTGCCCCATGTCATAAGTTTGATTGGTTTTGTTGAATCGTATCTTCTGCAATCGTGGTGATAGTTTTCAGTTGGTATCATGGGCAACAGTCCCATCTTGTCGGCATTGCGATGTTCTCCAACCTAACTTTTTCAAACTCCAACTTTTTGCTGAGGCCATCGTTTTCCTTAGGGCCTTGTTTTGTTGCTAAACTCTTGAATCCCGATTATGTTCATGAATCTCGATTCCATTTTTATGTGAAACCTTTTTGAGTCCAAAGAAAGTCATTTCCTAACTCAATTTCTCAACTCCATGAATTTTTTAGTCTTTACAAGCCCTTAGGTAGATGTTTCCCCTAGTCACTTAGGAAAATTTTGTATCTAAGTCTGAACGATGACTGGCGATGTCTGATAACAGATGATGTCTGGTGATTGATAACTTATGATATGAAAGTCATGTCTGATTTGTCCTCCTAGTCCTCCTGCTTGGCAGGCTTCTTGAATTCGATAAGTTTGTCGATATTTGGAGTCCAAATCTTGTAGTAGTAGGCTCTATCCTTTATTGGGGACACAAAATACAAGCCCCCTATTTTGGTGGTCCTGAGTATCCATTCCATGTGTGATGAACATTATTTTGAACATATTATTTGTTAGTTTTTAAGTATTTATTTTATAGTTTATTTCGGTATTGCTTTGATTTGGAGGGATATTTTCATGTTTTGTAGGTTCAAGCAATGTGAATGAAATAGTGGAGTGAAGTGTTCAAAAAGGGGCTTTAAACGTAACCCTTACATTGTAGTTTATTTACTATGTAAGGGGGATTAAAAAAGAACAGAAGAACATAAGGCTTACGTAGGAATTAGTAAATATGTAAAGACCCTTACATGGCAGTGCAACATTGCGAGCCGCGGTGAAAAAATATACGTGCCGCAGCATGGGGCTCTCGGATTGCATCCTGGGAAATCATGAAAACATCCGGCGCCACGGCATGGAAATTGTGCACCGTAGAGAGAGGGTTCCTGTTTTGGTCAGTATTCCATAAAAGCATAGCGCGTCGCAGCATAGGAAAATGCGCGCCGCGACCCGTGCACTCTAATTCCACTTTCCTCTTCTTTCCAGCCCCCCACACATACAAACCCTAACCTATAAATACATCACAAAATCCTCTTCTTCTCCAACTGGTGAACAGTGCCAAACTCTAATTTTTCCACACATTTTTGAGAGAGAAATTACTTCATTAATGTTACTCCATTGAAGCTCCATCAGAAATATTGGAGAAGTTGACCATCCAACATCAAGAAGCTTGTTCTAAGAGTGGAAGTGTGGTATTTTATTATTTGTAATTTCTTTTCTCTTTAGAACTCTTTGAATGCTTATTCTAATGGAAAACCTTGATTGAAATTTTGTTATCAGTAGCTAAACCCCTTTTGTGTGAGATTTTAGGGATGTGACTATGAATGAATGATTGTTTATGTGATTTAATTTATATTTACGTGATTTATTTCATGTTCATTGTTCTTAATATCTATGTTCATTAATTACTTTTGGTCAATTTAATTTATGAATGTATGAAAATATTTTAGGATTGAGCTTTAGAAACGCTATCTAAGTTCGATTGGACATTTTTGGGCAAGAGCCTAATTTAAGTGCATTGACTTGTCTTAGATTAGGTTATTAAATTACTTTTCCTATGATTAATGCTAATTAGCTAATTAACTATCCAGATCAAAGAAGCTTAGTTAGTTGATTAAGAAAAAATTGTCATTGATTTGAGATTTTTTTAGACTTAGTGAAAAAGATCAATAAATTCTACTTTGTATGCTTAATTGTAAAAATCATATAAATTAATCTATTCGTGATTGGTTCACTAACTAATCTCCCACACTCGTTCATCTTATCGTTTCAACTACGTTTTTTACTTGGTTATTTTACTTGTTTCAAGGATTTATCATTTTAGCAACCGTTCTCAAAATCAATATTTGTTAGAGCATTTAGGATTTATTTACGTAGCTAATTTTTAGAGAATCAATTGACACATTTTAAAAATAATCGCAATTCCTTTGAGAGACGATATTGGGAGTATACTTGTCGCTTACTACAAGTGACTCGTGCACTTGCAAGCTTTTACAAATACAAAATTTGGTTATCAAGTTTTTCTGCATTAAGTTTTTGGCACCGTTGTTGGGGAATTGATGTTTTTGAAAATGTTTATTTGTTTTCTTTCTTAATTTTTAGTTTTTGTGTTTTTGTTACTCATTGGAGTCATATAGTGTTTGGTGCTCTGATTTGTTGTTGTTTTTGATTGTGCATGCACGGTAGGAGATCTCTTGAAAATCCACTAGTGCCATTCATAAACAACGTTAACAAGAGGCGAGCACATTTGAGACAATTTGACACTAGCATTTTGGGGGAAGAGCAACCACCAATAATGTGAGAGCCTTTACCTCCACCAAGAGAGATGACAATGAAGGAGTATGTAAAGCCAATCATTGGCACTGCAACTTCTTGCATCCAATTGGGGAAAACAGCTCAAAATTATGAGCTTAAAAACATTCATTATAATATGTTGCCTTCTTTTATGGGATTCCTAATGAAGATTTGCTAACCTTTATTCGTGATTTCTATGCCATTGTGCAGACTTTTTCGCTATAGGGGCTAAATGAAGATCAGTTGAAGATGAGGTGTTTCCCATACACGCTTAAGGACAAGGCAAAGTCAAGGCTTATGACTCTTCCACCCGGTTCTCTTTCAACTTGGGACGCAGTGTTCAACAAGTTCATGAGAAAGTTTTATTCCCATCAAAAGACTGCCGACCTAAGGACGAAAATTGCAACATTTTTTCAAATGGACGGAGAACCTTTTCATGAGGCATGGGATCGCTTCAAATTGCTTCTGATTTAGTATCCACACCATCATTTTCCATTGCAACTAAACTAGTTTTTCGATAATGGGTTGACACAACAGTGTATATTTATTGTTGATAATGCCGTCGGAGGAGCTATGGGAGAAAAGACCGCCAATGAAACATATGACTTGTATGAGATGTTGGGTGCTAATTTCCAATAAAAAAGCTCTAGAGGAAGGAGGATGATAGTTAATGAGGTAGCTTCGGGTAATGAGATGGCGATGCAAATTGTGGACCTTACTAAACAGATTGCGTTCCTTACCTCCAAGAATACACCGACATAAGAGGTATGCGGTATTTGTAGTACCTATGGACAAGGTGCTAATATTTGTCTTTTTGTTTGTGATCCTATTGTAAGTACAAGCTACGAGTAAGCTAATGCAATGGAGGGATACCAACTGAGACCAAGGAACGATCCTTACTCAAATACATACAATCTCAGTTGAAGAAATTATCCCAATTTTTCATGGAAGGGAAACAACAATCCGGGCTATGCTTATAATCACTTCCCACACAATCCCAACAATAACAACGACTTACAACTTACTCTTTCCAACAAATCAAGCTTGGAAGATAACTTGAATGCGTTCATTCAAGTTAGTTGGGAAAACCAAATGAAGAGTACTCAAAGGTTGGACTCGTTGGAAGCTTCTATGAAAAGGGTTGAAGGCCAAGTTGGCCAACTAACGGAACATCTCCAACGTCAAGAAAAAGGAAAATTATCGAGTCAACCCGAGTAAGCGAAGGTGGTTACGATTTTTTGGAGTGGTAAGGTCGTAAATAAAAATATACCTAAAGTTTCTAATGATTTACCATTTAGTGCAAGAAACATGGAAGGAGATAGTGCAATCCCCAAAGGGAGTGATGAATCCAAGGCTACGGATGATGAGCCTTCCAAGGAAGTAATTGGAGAGTCATCCACCGCTCCCCAATTGCACAAATCATCGGAGCCTTATCGACCACCCATACCTTTTCTACATCGTCTAAAGGACGATAAACAGGATAAGCAATTTTTTGATCTCTTTAACATGCTTTCCGAAGTTCAAATAAATTTGCCTTTATTGGATGTTATTAGAAATGTGCCTTCCTATGCAAAAGTTTTCAAAGATTTAAATACTATGAAGAGAAAGTATGGATTGAATGAGAGAATTGTTGTTTCTGACATCTCTAGTTCAATTCTTCAACAACGTTTACCACAAAAATTTAAGGATATTGGGAGTTTTAACATTAACATTACTTTGAAAAATAAGAAATTGGTAAGAGCCATGCTCGACTTAGGTGCAAGTATAAATTTAATGCCATACTCGATTTATTTGCAACTAAGTTTAAGGGAATTGAAACCTACCACCATGTCCCTTCAATTAGCTGATAAATCTGTGAAATATCCTAAGGGAAAGATTGAGGATTTGCTTCTACAGGTTGATAAGTTGATTATACCTGTTGATTTTGTTGTGTTAGATATGCAGGAAAATCCATTTATGGACAAAGAACACACTATTCTTCTTGATAGAACATTTATGGCCACTACTAAGACAATTATAGATGTCCATAGTGGAAGTTTAACTATGACAGTTTTGGAAGAAACTGTCAATTTTAGAGTGTTTGATTCCTCCCTTTTACCTTATATATCCTCAATTGATGATTGTTCTTATATTGACTATATTGATACTCTTGTTTATGATACCTTTTTGCAGGATGAACTTGAAGATAGAATTCAGTATGCCTTAACAGTTGATAGGGTAGAGAAGGAGTTGGATGATGAAATTGAGGGATACATTGAGTTGTTAGATAATGCCGAACCTTAGAAGAACCTAGTGTGCCCTTAGAATTACCCAAGACCCCATCTAAGGAAGACATTACTCCACCTAAGCTTGAGTTGAAAGAATTGTCCAAACATCTTAAGTATGTGTTTTTTGGGGAGGGGTATACCCATTCGATAATCATCTCATCCATTTTGACTCGAACCCAAGAAAGAGAGCTAGTGAAAATATTTAAGAAGTATAGGAAAGCCATAGGATGGAGTATTGGTAATATTAGAGGTATTAGTCGTACCATGTGTATACATAAGATAATTCTTGAGGATAATACCAAACTGGTGAGAGAAGCCCAAAGGAGGCTTAACCCTATTATGGAAGAGGGGGTGAAAACGAAAATTTAGAAACTCTTGAAAGTGGTGTTATTTATCCTATTTTAGATAGCAAATGGGTTAGCTCGGTACATGTGGTACCAAAAAAATATGGGATCACTGTGGTTAGAATCAATAAAAACGAGTTAGTGCTCACAAGAGTTATTACGGGATGGAGGATGTGCATCGATTTTTGTAAGTTGAATTTGTACACAAAGAAAGATCATTGATCAAATGCTTGAACGTTTAGTAGGGCATGAGTTTTACTGTTTTTTTTATGGTCTTTCAGGTTATTATCAAGTGCCCATTGCTCCGAAAGATCAGGAGAAGACCACATTCACATGCCCATTCGGGGCGTTTGCCTTCAGGAGGATGTCATTCGGTCTTTGCAATGCCCCCGACACATTCCATCGATGCATGATATCAATATTCTCAGATATGGTGGAGAGATGTATAGAGGTATTTATGGATGATTTTTTAGTTTTTTGAAATTTGATTGTCTGAATAATTTGATTCTTGTGCTTGAACGTTGTATTAAAAGTAACTTGACCCTTAGTTAGGAGAAGAGTCATTTTATGGTTAAACAAGGCATGTCATTTCTAGTAGAGGCATTGAGGTAGATAAAGTAAAAATTAATTTAATAGCTAAATTGCCACCTCCCATTAATGTTAAGAGAATTAGGAGTTTTCTTGGCCATGCAAGTTTTTATAGGAGATTTATTAAGGATTTTTCTAAGATAAGTTGTCCATTATGTAATCTATTAGCTAAGGATGTTTCTTTTGTATTTGATGATGATTTCTTGACTGCTTTTAATGTTTTAAAAGAGAAACTGATTTATGTGCCCATTATCATGGCACCTGATTGGTCACTCCCATTTGAAATTATGTGTGATGCTTCTGATTTTGCTATAGGGGCTATTTTAGGGCAACAAGTAGATAAGCGTTTGCAGGTCATTTACTATGCTAGTAAAACTCTTAATGACGCTCAACTTAACTACTCAACCACCGAAAAATAATTCTTGATTGTTGTGTTTTCTCTAGATAAATTTAGGTCTTATTTGGTAGGATCTAAAGTAATTATGCATTCGGACGATGCGACTTTACGATATTTGTTAAGTAAATCGAATGCTAAGCCAATATTAATTCGGTGGGTTTTACTTTTGCAAGAATTCGACTTAGAGATCAGGGATAAAAAGGGAACTAAAAATGTTGTAGCTGATCATTTATCTAGGTTGATTTCTGATTTTGACACTATTAAGAGTGACAAAGAGATTAATATTGTTGAGACTTTCCTGATGAGAAGTTATTTTTTGTGGGTCCAAACCCTTGGTATGTTGATATTGTAAATTATCTTGCTAGTGGTCTGTTGAGGCCTAACATTTCTTTTTGAGGAAAGGAAAAGATTTTTTCATATGTGCAGGCAATACTTTTGGAATGACCTATATCTATTCAAGATTTGTCAAGACTAAGTCATCCGGAGGTGTGTGCTAGAAGGGGAGTATGCAAGCATCTTAACCTTCTGTCATGAGCTTCACTGTGGAGGACATTTTGGAGGCAAGAAAACCTCCATTAAGGTACTCCAATCTGATTTTATTGGCCTACTCTGTTTAAAGGTGCTTATGATTTTTACATGCGTTGTGATAGATGTTAGAGGACTGGTAACATAGGTAGACGTAATGAAATGCCTCTGACATATAATCTCGTTGTTGAGTTATTTGATGTTTGGGGATTGACTTCATGGGTCCTTTTTCCCCTTCTTCTAGGTTTGAGTATATTTAGTTGCGGTAGATTATGTGTCCAAGTGGGTAGAGGATATACCCACTAAATCTAATGATGCTAACTGTGTTGTGAAGTTGTTGAAGGAAACAATATTTACCAGGTTTGGGACACTGAAGGCGATAATCAGTGATGGAGGGAGCCATTTCTGTAATAAACCTTTTGATGAATTGTTACGAAAGTACAACATCACTCATAAAGTGGCCACTCCATATCACCCACAAACATCCAGACAAGTTGAAGTGAGTAACCGACAAATCAAGGGTATCTTGGAACGTACGGTGCGACCTTTAAGGAAGGATTGGGCTTCAAAGCTCAATGACGCATTATGGGCATACCGTAAGGCGTACAAGACACCTATTGGGATGAGCCCATTGAGCTTGAGCACAAGGCCTATTGAGCAATCAAGCAACTAAACATGGACTGTCAACAAGCGGGAGAAAAATGCTTACTTCAACTTGATGAGCTTGAGGAGATTCAAAATAAGGCTTATGAGAACGCCAAGATTTACAAAGAATGCACCAAGCATTACCATGACAAAGGGCTTGTTAGTAAGTCTCTCTATCCTGGAATGAAAGTACTTTTATTTAATTCTCGTTTTAAACTTTTTTTAGGAAAACTTCGAAAAAGATGGAGTGGACCGTACCAAATTGTGAAAGTATTTCGTCATGGAGCTGTTGAGTTGCTCAATCCGACAACGCAAGTAACTTTCAAAGTGAACGGACACCGTGTGAAGCCTTACTTGGAGGGAGTCGTTCAAAATGGAGATGTGGAGTGCATTGAAGTGCATGCACCTTAAATCGAAACATTGTCTTGCTAAAACGTTAAACTAGGCGCTTGGTGGGAGGCAACCCACCATTTTAGGTAATATCTATCATTTCTTTTAATTTAGTTAGTTTAGTTTAGTTTTCCATTTGCCCTTTCTAAATACAGTAGTTCAGATATTACCTAAAACAGTGGGTTGCCTCTCATCAAGCGCCTAGTTTAACGTCTTAGCAAGACGATGTTTCGATTTAAGGTGCATGCACTTCAATGCTCTTCACATCTCCATTTTGAACGACTCCCTCCAAGTAAAGCTTCACACGGTGTCCGTGCACTTTGAAAATTACTTGCGTTTTTGGATTGAGCAACTCAACAGCTCCATAAGGAAATACTTTCACAATTTGGTACGATCCACTCCATCTTGATCGAAGTTTTCCTGAAAAAAGTTTAAAATGAGAATTAAATAAAAGTACTTTCATTCCAGGATAGAGAGACTTACTAATGAGCTCTTTGTCATAATAATGTTTGGTGCGTTCTTTGTAAATCTTGGCGTTCTCATAAGCTTCATTTCGAATCTCCTCAAGCTCATCAAGTTGAACTAAGCATTTTTCTCCCGCTTGTTGACAGTTCATGTTTATTTGCTTGATTTCCCAATAAGCCTTGTGCTCAAGCTCAATGGGCAAATGACATGCCTTTCCATAGATCAACCGGTATGGGCTCATCCCAATAGGTATCTTGTACGCCGTACGGTAAGCCCATAATGCGTCATTGAGCTTTGAAGCCCAATCCTTCCTTAAAGGTCGCACCGTACGTTCCAAGATACCCTTGATTTGTTGGTTACTCACTTCAACTTGTCCGAATGTTTGTGGGTGACATGGAGTGGCCACTTTATGAGTGATGTTGTACTTTCGTAACTATCCATCAAAAAGTTTATTACAGAAATGGCTCCCTCTATCACTGATTATCGCCCTTGGTGTCCTAAACCTGGTAAATATTGTTTCCTTTAAGAACTTCACAACACAGTTAGCATCATTAGATTTAGTGGGTATATCCTTTACCCACTTGGACAGATAATCTACCACAACTAAAATATACTCAAACCCAGAAGAAGGGGGAAAAGGACCTATGAAGTCAATCCCCCAAACATCAAATAACTCAACAATAAGATTATATGTCAGAGGCATTTCATTACATCTACCTATGTTACCAGCCCTCTAACATCTATCACAATGCATGTAAAAATCATAAGCACCATTAAACAGGGTAGGCCAATAAAAATCAGATTGGAGTACCTTAATGGTGGTTTTCTTGCCGCCAAAATGTCCTCCACAGTGAAGCTCATGACAGAAGGTTAAGATGCTTGCATGCTCCTCTTCCGGCACACACCTCTGGATGACTTGGTCTTGGCAAATCTTGAATAGATATGGGTCATCCCAAAAGTATTGCCTGCATACTTGAAAAAATCTTTTCTTTTTCCTGAAAAGAAATGTTAGGCCACAACAAACCATTAGCAAGATAATTTACAATATTAGCATGATAATTTACAATATTAGCATATTAAGGGTTTGGACCCACAAAAAATAACTGCTCATCAGGAAAAGTCTTAACAATATCAATCTCTTTGTCACTCTCAGTAGTGTCAAAGTTAGAAATCAACCTAGATAAATAATCAGCTACAACATTTTTAGTTCCCTTTTTATCCCTGATCTCTAAGTCGAATTCTTGCAAAAGCAAAACCCACCAAATTAATCTTGGCATAACATTCAGTTTACTTAACAAATATCATAAAACTGCATGGTCTGAACGCACAATTACTTTAGATCCTACCAAATAAGACCTAAATTTATCTAGAGAAAAAACAATAGCCAAGAATTTTTTTTAAGTGGTTGAGTAGTTAAGTTGAGCGTCATTAAGAGTTTTACTAGCATAGTAAATGACATGCAAACGCTTATCTACTTGTTGTCCTAAAACAACCCCTATAGAAAAATCAAAAGCATCACACATAATTTCAAATGGGAGTGACCAATCAGGTGCCATGATAATGGGCGTAGATGTCAGTTTCTCTTTTAAAACATTAAAAGTAGTCAAAAAATCATCAACAAATACAAAAGAAACATCCTTAGCTAATAGATTACATAGAGGACGACTTATCATAAAAAAATCCTTAATTAATCTCCTATAAAAACCTGCATGGCCAAGAAAACTCATAATTCTCTTAATATTAATGGGAGGTGACAGTTTTGCTATTAAATCAATTTTTGCTTTATCCACCTCAATGCCTCTACTAGAAATGACATACCCTATTTAACCATAAAATGACTCTTCTCCCAACTAAGGGTTAAGTTACTTTCAATACAACGTTCAAGCACAAGAGTCAAATTATTCAGACAATCATCAAATGAATTCAAAAAACTGAAAAATCATCCATAAGTACCTCTATACATATCTCCACCATATCCGAGAATATCGACATCATGCATCGTTAGAATGTGGTGGGGGCACTGCAAAGACCAAATGACATCCTCCTGAAGGCAAATGTCCCGAATGGGCATGTGAATGTGGTCTTCTCCTGATCTTTCAGAGCAATGGGCACTTGGTAATAACCTGAAAGACCATAAAAAAAACAGTAAAAGTCATGCCCTACTAAACGTTAAGCATTTGATCAATGATCTTTCTTTGTGTACAAATTCAATTTATGAAAATCGATGTACATCCTCCATCCCATAATCACTCTTGTGGGCACTGACTCATTTTTATCGTTTCTAACCACAGTGATCCCAAATTTTTTCGGTACCACATGTACCATTTTCACCTCCTCTTGCATAATAGGGTTAAGCCTCCTTTGGGCTTCTCTCACCGGTTTGGTATTATTCTCAAGAATTATCTTATGCATACACATGGTAGGACTAATACCTCTAATATCATCAATACTCTATCCTATGGCTTTCCTATACTTCTTGAGTATTATCACTATCTCTCTTTCTTGGGTTCGGGTAAAACTGGATGAGATGATTATCGGATAGGTATACCCCTCCCCTAAAAATACATACTTAAGATGTTTGGGCAATTCTTTCAACTCAAGCTTAGGTGGGGTATTGTCTTCCCTAGATGAGGTCTTGGGTAATTCTAAGGGCACACTAGGTTCTTCTAAAGGTTCGGCATTATCTAACAACTCAATGTATCCCTTAGTTTCATCATCCAACTCCTTCTCTACCCTATTAACTGTTAAGGCATACTGAAGTCTGTCTTTAATTTCATCCTGCAAAAAGGTATCATAAACAAGAGTATTCATATGGTCAATATAAGAACATTCATCAATTGAGGATATAGAAGGTAAAGGGGAGGAATCAAAAACTCTAAAATTGATAGTTTGTCCCAAAATTATCATAGTTAAACTTTCACTATGGATGACTATAATTGTCTTGGTAGTGGGCATAAATGGTCTACCAAGAAGAATAGTGTGTTCTTTGTCCATAGATGAATTTTTTTGCATATCTAACACAACAAAATCAACAGGTATAATCAACTTATCAACCTGTACAAGCAAATCCTCAATCATTCCCTTAGGATATTTCACAGATCTATTAGCTAATTGAAGGGACATGGTGGTAGGTTTCAATTCCCCTAAACCTAGTTGCAAATAAATCGAGTATGACAAAATTTATGCTTGCACCTAAGTCTAGCATGACTGTTACCACTTTCTTATTTTTCAAAGTAATGTTAATGTTAAAATTCTCGAGATCCTTAAGTTTTTGTGTAAACATTGTTGAAGAATTGAATTAGAGATTTTAAAAACAACAATTCTCTCATTCAATCCATACTTTCTCTTCTTAGCATTTAAATCTTTGAAATTTTTTTGCATAGGAAGGCACATTTCTAATAACATCCAATAAAGGCAGATTTATTTGAACTTTGGAAAGCATGTTAAAGAAATAAAAAAATTGCTTATCCTGTTTATCATCCTTGAGACGGTGTGGAAAAGGTTCGGGTGGTTGGTAAGGCTCCGATGATTTGTGCAATTGGAGAGCGGTGGATGACTCTCCAATTATTTCCTTGGAAAGCTCATCATCCTTAACATTGGATTCATCACTCCCTTTGGGGATTGCACTATCTCCTTCTATGTTTCCTACACTAAATGGTAAATCATCAGAAACTTCAGGTATATTTTTATTTACGACCTTACCACTCCGAAGGACCGTAACTGTCTTCGCTTGCTCGAGTTGACTCGATAATTTTTCTTTTTCTTGACGTTGGAGATGCTCCGCTAGTTAGCCAACTTGGCCTTCAACCCTTTTCATAGAAGCTTCCAACGAGTC
Organism: Elaeagnus macrophylla; assembly: GCA_029378325.1. Taxonomy (NCBI): domain Eukaryota; kingdom Viridiplantae; phylum Streptophyta; class Magnoliopsida; order Rosales; family Elaeagnaceae; genus Elaeagnus; species Elaeagnus macrophylla. The sequence goes on from CM055653.1 coordinate 6,168,103, forward strand.
CAACCTTTGAGTACTCTTCATTTGGTTTTTCCGACTAACTTGAATGAATGCATTCAAGTTATCTTTCAAGCTTGGTTTGTTAGGAAGAGTAAGTTGCAAGTTATTGTTATTGTTGTTGTTTTTGGGATTGTGTGGGAAGTGATTATAATCATAGCCCGTTTTGTTGTTTCCCTTCCATGAAAAATTGGGATGATTTCTCCAACCGAGATTGTATGTATTTGAGTAAGGATCGTTCCTTGGTCTCAGTTGGTATCCTTCCATTGCATTAGCTTGCTCATAGCTTGTACCTACATTAGGATCACAAACAAAAGGACAAATATTAGAACCATGTCTGTAGGTACTACAAATACTGCATACCTCTTGTGTCGGTGTATTCTTGGAGGTAAGGAGCGCAATTAGTTTGGTAAGCTCCGCAATTTGCATCGCCATCTCATTACTCGGAGCTACCTCATTAACTGCCATCCTTCTTCCTATAGAGCTCTTTTGTTGGGAATTAGCACCCAACATCTCATAGAAGTCATGTCTCATTGGCAGTCTTTTCTCCCATAGCTCCTCCGGCGGCATTATCCACAGTAAATTGACACTGTTGTGTCAATCCTTCATAGAAAAATTGGTTTTTGAGTTGCAATGGAAAATGATGGTGTGAGCACTGAATCAGAATCAATTTGAAGTGATCCCACCCCTCATGAAAGGTTCTCCATCCATTTGAGAAAATGTTGCAATTTTCGTCCTTAGGTCGGCATTCTTTTGATGAGAATAGAACTTTTCCATGAACTTGTTGAACAATGCGTCCCAAGTTGAAAGAGAATCGGGTGGAAGAGTCATAAGCCATGACTTTTCCTTGTCCTTAAGCGTGTATGGGAAACACCTCATCCTCAACTGATCTTCATTTAGCCCATGTAGTAGAAAAGTCTGCACAGTAGCATAGAAATCACGAGTAAAGGTTAGTGGATCTTCATTAGGAATCCCATAAAAAGAAGGCAATATGAATGTTTTTAAGCTCATAATTTCGAGTTGCTTCCCCCAATTGGATGCAAGAAGTTGTAGTGCCAATGATTGACCTTGTATCGTCATCTCTCTCGGTGGAGGTAAAGGCTCTCCCATTATTGGTGGTTGCTTTTCCTCTAGAATGTCAGCGTCAAATTGTCTCAAATGTGCTCGCCTCCTGTTGACGTTGTCTATGAATGGCACTAGTAGATTTCTAAGAGATCTCCTACCATACATGCACAATAAAAAACAACAATAAATCAAAGCACCAGACATTATATGACTCCAACGAGTAACAAAAACACAAAAAATTGAAGAAAAACACAAAAACTAAAAATTAAGAAAGTAAACTAAAAAGAAAATAAATAAACAATTTCAAAAACTCCAATTCCCAAGCAACGGTGCCAAAAAATTGATGCATAAAAACTTGATAACTAAATTTTTTTATTTGTAAAAGCTCGCAAGTGCACGAGTCACTGTAGTAAGTGACAAGTATACTCCCAAGATCGTCTCTCAAAGAAATTGCGATTATTTTTAAAATGTGTCAATTGATTATCTAAAAATTAGCTACGTAAATAAATTCTAAACACTCTAACAAATATTGATTTTGAGAACGGTTGCTAAAATTATAAATCTTTAAAACAAGTAAAATAAACAAGTAAAAAACGTAGTTGAAACGATAAGATGAACGAGTGTGGGAGATTAGTTAGTGAACCAATCACAAATAGATTAATTTATATGATTTTCACAATTAAGCATACAAAGTAGAATTTATTGATCTTTTTCACTAAGTCTAAAAAAATCTCAAATCAATGGCAATTTTTTCTTAATCAACTAACTAAGCTTCTTTGATCCGGATAGTTAATTAGCTAATTAGCATTGCTTATAGGAAAAGTAATTTAATTACCTAATTTAATCACCTAATTTAAGACAAGTCAATGCACTTAAATGAGGTTCATGTTCAAAAATGTCCAATTGAACTTAGATAGCGTTTCTAAAGCTCAACCCTAAAATATTCTCATACATTCATGAATTAAATTGGCCAAAATAAATTAATGAACATAGATATTAAGAACAATGAACATGAAATAAATCACTTAAATATAAATTAAACCATATAAACAATCATCCATTCATAGCCACATCCCTAAAATCCCACACAAAAGGGATTTAGCTACTCATAATAAAATTCCAATCAAGATTTTTCATTATAATAAGCATTCAAAGAGTTTTAAAGAGAAAAGAAATACAAACAATAAAATACCCCACTTCTACTCTTGGAACAAACTTCTTGATGTTGAATGGTCACCTTTTTCAAGATTTTTGATGGAGCTTCAATGGAGTAACACTAATGGAGTAATTTTTATCTAAAAAATGTGTAGAAAAATCAAAGTTCGGCATTGTTCACTTACTGTTCACTAGTTGGAGAAGAAGACGGTTTTGTGATGTATTTATAAGTTAGGGTTTGTGTGTGTGTGCGCTGGCTGGGGCGCGCGTTTTCCAATGCTGCAGCATACTATGCTTTTCTAGAATATGGACCAAAATAGGAACCCTCTCGCTGCGGTGCACAATTTTCATGTCGCGGCGCTCGATGTTTTCATGATATCCCAAGATGCAATCCGATAGCCCTATGCTGCGCGCAATGTTGTAATGCTATGTAAGGGTCCTTACATATTTGTTGATTCCTGCGTAAGCCTTACGTTCTTCTGTTCTTATTTAATCCCCCTTACATAGTAAATAAACTACAATGTAAGGGTTACGTTTTAAGCCCCTTTTTGAACACTTCACTCCACTATTTCATTGACATTGCTTGAATCTACAAAACATGAAAATATCCCTCCAAATCAAAGTAATATCGAAATAAACTATAAAATAAATACTTAAAAACTAACAAATAATAGGTTCAAAATAATGTTCATCAATGTGCTCGAACCCAAAGTGAGTAACTACCCAAACACGAACTAATGTTAGGATCTTGGGAAAACTGTCGTAGGTTCCAACTTTTGTATTGTTTCCTAGCTAGACTTTTCCTATTAAGACATTAGTAGGTCATTGTCTGGATCCTGGATCAAAAGCGTTGTAGATGCCTAATGGGGCGTAAGCTTGCATTGGCCTTGTACAACACGAGTTCCATTAAGACAAAGGTAGGGTTGGTGGTGTGCCTTGTTCTTAGGTGAGACTTGACTTGTATTTGGTCCGAGGTAGGTGGTCCTACTGTATCCAAGTATGGCGTAGAGCTTTGAGGGCCTCAAGTCTCTTTCCTGGGGAACATTTCCACTTGTTAGTTTCAAGGAAAGTTGTGATACCTTCCTATCCTGGTGCATGGTTTGGCATTATGTGTCGATGGGGCCAAGTATGGCTTAACAGAGCATGCTACTATCTTGATCTTTGCCCAGTAAAAATTATGTAAAGTAGTCTGGTAGACTACCACTGGGATCCAACTAAGTCTTGATCTTGGATGAGCTTTTCGTAGGTGCTAGTTGGTGAGTATCCCGCTGCATCATTTCCTTACAAATTTGGTCCATTGAGACACTAATTGACCGTCATCTGGGTCTTGGATCATGAGATCCACTGCCACTAGTTTTATTAAGACGATAGTGTCATGAGGCATAAGGTTGCCCAACTTCTTGGGAAAGACTCAATCATGATTTTTTCGATGTAGGTGTCCTTACTATCCTAAGTGTGATTATGGGGCCAGGGTGAATGTGTAAGTCAAGTGCATGATTCTGGGGAAGGAGTGACCTTCTTGATATATGCTAGATAAGTTGGTTGCAAGTACTACTGGTTCTAAGTTCTAAACCTCGAGTGTTTATGGAGTGAGGGAGGTGAGTCTCAGTAAAGCTTCCTTGATCATGGTTATCAGGTCCTGAGGAGGGCCATGGCTCGCTCTTGTAGGGTAGTAGTTTGCGATAGCACGAAGCAAGAGTTGAAGAATAAGAAAGAATAAGTGAATACTTGATATCTTGACGACATTTTAGCGATAATATCTAAAATATCTAAGATATTTTAGTAACAAAAAAAAAATTTAGGTTACAATTTAACGACAACGATATTTTGACAACATTTTCAAAATTTTGGCGATATTTTAGTCAAAAGGTATGGATATTACATTTCAATATCGGGATGTACAAAATAGAGACATTTTCGTGAAAATGTCAACGTGTCATTGACATTTTCATCCATAGTTGGTGATCTTAAGGGGCCAGCTTAGTTATGATCTTTCTAGGGAAGTGAATTATCATTAAGAACATGTTGAGAGCTTATTTTAGTAGTTTGACGGATCGAGTGTTCTTTTCTCAAAGGAAACAAATGAAAAACTCGATGAACGTGATGATGAATGTGAAGAATACGTTGAATGTTTTTGAGTTTTTACTAGTTTGATCGATTAAACATCAAATTTTTTGTTCCCACAGACGGCACTAGATGTTGGATCCAGTTTCTGTCCAGCATAGTTTCATGTACACGTCGACTTAAACTTTACTAGCAAATTACGTCAAAAGGTGTGGCACCTTGAGATGTCGTATTTCCTCCAATACTGAAGTCATATTCTTTAGAGAGTAATTAAGTTTAAAAAAAATGCAATATATATTCCTAATCAAAAAATTATAAGATTAATGCAACTATATTTATTTTTAAAAAATATATATACATAATGCTTAATAAATAAAATAATCTATTTAATTAGATTGTAAGAGTACAGAATAAACATCTCATCTTTTCAACCAAAAGTCATTTATCAATTAAGGGCATAAATTCTATGCCTTCAAACGTGAGGCACAAATTGCACCCCTTTTATCCCGCAAAAATTCGATCAAAAGTTTGTCAACACAATCAAATCACTAGTGAACGCGATCAACGTTGGTCAACATTGATAAAAAGTTGTCATAGACGGTTATGCATTCTGAATAAGAGGATATTATGGTCACAAAATTTTGGATTCATTTTTTACTTAAATTAATTATATCTTTAATGTAATAAAATTATCTAAAAAAATAAATTATTTATTTATTTAAATAATTTTTCACATATCAGTTATAAAAATAGGAACAAATTTATATGTTATTAATATTTTTCTTCTAAATAAGAGGAATATTATAGTCACATATTTTTTTAATATCATTAATCATATCATAATATATGATAAAATTATCTAAAAAATTAAATAAATTTTTTATTTTTTTAAAATAATACTGGCGCCATATCACATATGGTTATAATAAACAATCGTTGTTTGGATGTAAGGGGAGCGAGGCGAAGTACTACCCACACATTTTTAATAATTTTCACCAACGAAAATGTTAGTATTAATTTTATTTCAAATAAATACAATTATCAAACTTCATGATAGAAAATATATAGTCTTAAATACACTTGCAAATTTGAGTAACAGAGTAATAATTAAATTGATAATTAAGAAATTCTTAAAGTAATAATTTAAATCGATAATGTAAAGAAGTTGGAGTTTCATAAAAATTTAAAAAAATAAATATCTGGTTGGTTTACTAGACATTATAGTTAGAGCATTTAAATTTATTATATTTTTTTTTTGTAACAATTTAATCCAACAGCTTTAAAAAATTGATAATGTAGTCCAAATGGTCAAAGTTTAGGTTTTTTAAAAAATTAATATTTTTTATTTTTTTCAAGTGCATTTAATTTTTTTTAATAAGAATAATGGCTAAAGCATTTTTTCAAAAAAAATAAAAAAAAATGAAGGAAAAACATAAAAATTAACCATTTTAACATACGCTGTTACTTTCAAACCTGATAAACTAAACTGTTATAAAAAAAGTACTAAACTTAGGTGATCTATTTCAAAAAGCTAATGTACCAGCCTGATCATCCGCATAAAAAAAGTTCAACTTATTAGGCAAAGTAGGGGTGGATATGTATGTATTCTAGGAGGGGTATGTGCTCTTTCTCACTTAATCAAAAATGTAATTTTACAAGTAAAATTTTGTAATTTTTTTCAAAATTATATGTAACTTAATTTTTAAGCTCAAATTTTTTGTGTAAAATTTGTTATTTTTATTTAAAATTTAATAAAATTATAACAAATCCCACATTTTGATACATATTTGTTCAAAAAATTTGATCTCAAGTTTTTAACTCTAATCTTTTTTAACATATAAATGATTTATCTAAGATTTTACTAATACATACTCGACAAAATACCACATAATTTAACTCCCCACAATCAATATGTACATTATCTTTATGTTTTACATTGTAGTTAAGCTTCATTCAATCAAAAAATAAATTATCTTTGTGGCACTTTAACTCCTCCTTAGGAAAATTTTTTCAATACAGCAGTTGTATTAAAAAGTGAGTACATTTCAAAAAAAAGAAAGATTCAAATTCTTCAACCTCATGTTTTTAAAGTTTAATATATTTCTCTCTCCTACATTTAATCCCCATATTGTATTTATCTCTCCTACTGTACTTACAATTTCTATACATCTGTTTTATTAAAAAAATTCTCCCTCCTTAGAGAGAGAAGTATCATCTTCATGCTTCACAATGAGTCGTGGGGTTTAAGCATGACAATGGAAGTCCACGATAAGACTTGAGTTTATGCAAGTACAACTAAGAGATTCGCAGAGGTGGCCATACTAACTAATTTTGAGGATTGACTCTAATTCCAGTAACTTGAGGTTCCATACCTAAATATTAAATTATTAGGTTGAGTAACATAAACCTTATAACTTATTAATCACCTTAAATTCCGAAAATGTGATACATTATTTGCACCTAAAGCCGACATTGCTATGTTTATTTATAAATCATTAAAATCATCAGATTAATATAGCATAATATTAACTTTTACAATTCTAATTTTTAATAATGAAAAGTACTAATTTATAATAAAAAATAATTTAGTTTAAATTTAAGGTGAGGCATAACTCAAATTATTATTGCAAAAAAATAATTTAATAATGAAAACTGTATTCAATAATAAATACATTAAAGTGCAACCAATAATAAATATAAAATGAATATTTTATAAATTTTAATTTTGACAATAATGAAAATAAATGTAGTAATATCATTAGCTTAACCTGAAACCTTAAAAAAAGTGGGGTCGGAACTTTTATGATACACATGTTTTACATAAAATATTATAAATTAATCATATTATTAAAAAATTCATATTTAATATATATATTGTTTTAAAAGTTCTAGTTTAGTCCTTTTTAATTTGCTTTTAGTACCCATTATTAACATGAGTCATATAATTAATGTGTGATATGTTGTAATTAATACTTGTCTATTTATAATAGAAAACTAGGTTATACAGAACTCTAGTTTATACAGAACTCTTATAATTTTCTATATATACCTCCATTGTGAGGTGAATTAATATAATTTTTATTATCTTTATATTTAACTTGGTATCAGAGCTAATATAAAAAAAAGGAAGGAAAAACAGTATTTTGGTACCATATTTGAGATTGTTGTTCACCCATCAGCCATCAACAGCGCCATTTAGCCATTCAGCTAGCTCCATCTGCAATCCGTCCAGTGTCGTCCGCAATTCATCGCCTCTATCAGCCAGTGCACCCACGATCGCATTCAACCATCAACAGCACCATTCAGCCATTCAGCCAATGTCGTCCGCTGTGTCCAGTGCCGTCCGTAGTCTGTCACCTCCATCAGCCGGTGCAACCACGATTGTGGTATGTCACTGCCTCTTCTCCGTCACTTATCGCAGGTATCATCAATAGATCGCCATCGTTGGATTTCGCACACCCTCTCCGTTGGCTCTCGCACATCACCACCTCCTTTGGTGTCCCCTCCTCAGCACCGTCAGGTCATCGTTGTCCCCTCATTCGCTCACCAGCTGCTTCCCCACGATTGCAGCTTCTCCTGGTACAATTCAAGCTACTTGTTCTTCATACTTCTCTATATCAAAGCCCAGTCAAGGCCTAATCTTTAGCCCAGTCAAGGCCCAGTCAGCAACCCTTAAAAAAAGGGTGACTTTTTATTCCGTTGCACATTATTATTATTATTTGTTTCAATGGGAGATTTGAGAGAAAATCAGAGTTCTAAGACCAATAAAATTCTAAAAATTTTAAGTCTCTGTCAAGAGTTCAGAATGTGGCTCTTCTGATGGTACCAAACTCAATGGCACCAACTTTTGAACATGGAAAAGGGTGATGTTCGTTTATCTTTGTGGGATGCACAAGATGGAACATGTGATTGGAACAATCAAGGCTCCTCGTAAAGATGATGTGGAGTCCTATATTAAGTGGGAAGATGATGATGGCTTCGTAATGTCAATTCTATTCAGAGCTATTATTGATGATGTACTACAAATGGTGGAGGAGTGTGAAACAGCTGAGGCCATATGGAAGACTTTAGGAGACCTCTACACTAATGAATCTAATTTTATATAGGTCCACAAATTAATGTGCAAAGTTGCTAGCATGCAACAGAATGGGTAACCAGTATTTATGTTTTTTACCAAGCTAAAGATTGTGTGGGTTGAAATTGACCAGAAGCGTCCGTGCAAAATTAAAAATCAGGAGGACCTTATATGGTACTAGAAAGAGAAGGAGCTTGAGCGAGTTCATGCATTCTTAAGAGGACTTGATATGAAACATAATAGTGCTAAGGGCGAATTGCTCTGAATGCCAGACCCTCCGAGCTTGACTAGAGCTTTTACCTACATCCGTAAGGTCGAATCTCAGTAGGAGAGTCTTAATCAAGCACAAGTTGAAGTATCTAGTCTAGCCATTCAAGCCAAATTAAAAGTACCTTTCCTCTAGCAACAAAATTTAGTTCCACTTCATAAACAAGGGCTTCCACCACGCTTTGCCAATCGCCTTTGTCCTCAATGCTCTTATTGCAATGAAGCTGGGCATATCCGAGAGACTTGTTGAAAACTGAACCCACACTTGAAACCTAAAAGACAAAATTATCTTCCTAAAGGGAAAGCAACTGTGATACAAGTGGTCCAAGAACCAAATTTCTATGTAGTGATTGGACAGGATTATCATGTGACATGTGGAGGTACCCATATAGATTCAATAGCTGGTCGTGGTATGATTGGTATGGCCTTAAACATTTCTCACTTTGTTGGATCTAATACTTGAATTATTGATTTTGGTGTGTTTGATTATATGACTTAAGATAAATCTTATTTTACTGAGTTATCTTTCCACTAATGTCTTATGTTACGATTACTAACAGTGAGACTTTTCTTGTCTTAGGAACGGGGTTAGTTTGTATTATTCCAACTTTATAGCTCCATAATGTTTTATATGTGCCTAACTTATTTAATCACTTAATATCTATCTTATAATTGAATACTGAATCTAAATGTTCTGTAATCTTTTATTCTATGTATGTGATTTTTAAGGATCTTCTTACAGGGAAAATAATTGGTCGAGGGTATCTAAGGGACAAATTATTTCATTTGGATCAGATCTACATAGGGGAAAAACTAGAAGCACAGTCCTGCACCGCTTTGACTTCGAGTTCTGACAAGCTAAGTGAAATTTGGATGTGGCATTGCCGCTTAAGGAATCTGTCTTTTAGTCTTATGAAAAAATTCATGCCTACTTTGTTTATTTGTGTGAATGAGTTTGTTTTACGTTGTGGGACATGTGTTTTGGCCAAAAGCCATCGTATTACTTATTCTCCTAGTATTTTTAATAAAAGTACTATTCCTTTTAAATTAATTAATTCTGATGTTTGGGGACCGTCTAAAGTGCCCACTATATTAGATATGAGATATTTTGTGTTATTTATTGATGATTGTACAAGATTGTCATGGGTTGCTCTTCTTAAAACCAAAGATGAAGTTTTTTCAACTTTTTAAACTTTTCGTATCCTTGTTTAAACACAATACAACAACACCATTAGGATCCTATGTTCTAACAATGGGGAGAACATTTTAATCATTTTTTCTAAGATTTTTTATGAACACATGGGATTGTTCACCAAACTACTTCCCCACAAACATCAGAACAAAATGGGGTGTCATAAAGAAAAAAATATCACTTACTTGATATGGCTCATGCCCTCTTATTTAGTGCTCATATGCTGAAATATCTTTGGTGTGATGCTACACAAGCTTCTTTCCATCTTATCAATCGTCTCCCATCTAGTGTCATTCGAGGTTCTTGCATCTTATGTATCCTTGCCATGTTTTCATAATCTTCCTGCTTGTGTTTTTGGTTGTGTTGCTTTTGTCCATATTTCAAAAAATCAAAGGTCTAAGCGAGATGTTAGTGTGTGTTTGTTGGTTATGGAGGTTATCAAAAATGGTACAAGTGCTTCCATCCACCTACAAGAAAGTATTATGCCACTATAGATACATTTTTTGAGGACATTAGCTATTTTTTCTCACCTAATACTGCTCTTTAGGGAGAGAATTCATATTTCGAAGAGCTATATCATGGTAAGGGGGAGGAATTAGAAGAAAGTAAAAAAGTAAATCAATCACCTACTGATATTTCGATAGGTCCAATTGGGATTCTTAACCCATTGAATCCAGTAGTCGAAAAAACAGATGCTCCAAGTATCCAAGCACCAGTTTTGATCACTGAAAATGAAGACACAACTGTTCCCTTAGGCATCACTCCTACCCTCGATCAATAGCTCCCTAGTAGTGAAGGTCACTCATATGAGGTATGTACACCTACTGATACTAATAGCATGAGTCTAGAGTTGGACAGTATGTGTTACCAAATAGGTCTACTTGGGGTCAACCAGCCAAATGATATGAACCAAATATTCATGCAAAATCAAACTAACCAGTAGTCAACTACATGTCCACCAAAAGATTGTCTAAGCCATATGAATCATTTGTAAATCAAATATCTACTGTGTCAGTACCTAAAAGAGTGCAGGATGCGTTGGGAGATCCAAAGTGGAGGAAGGCAATGGAGGAAAAGATGGAGGCATTATAGAAGAATAATACTTGGCACCTTGTGCCTCCACCACAAGGCGATAAGGCAGTTGGTTGTCGTTGGGTGTTTAATGTGAAACATAATACCGATGGATCTGTGAATCGGTATAAAGCCCACCTTGTAGCAAAAGGGTTTACTCAGACGTATAGTATAAACTCTAATGAGACTTTTGCTCCTGTTGCCAAAATGAATACTATTCGGGTTCTGTTTTCGCTTGCCGCAAGCTTAAATTGGCCACTTCAGCAGTTTGATGTTAAAAATGCATTTATTCATGGAAAGTTAGTTGAGGAGGTGTATATAAGTCTTCCACCTGGGTATGTAGCTGCTTCTCCTGGTAATTTTGTATGCAAATTGAGGAAGTCTCTGTATGGTCTCAAGTAGTCCCCTCATGCCTGGTTTGAAAGGTTTTCACAGTTCATGCAGAAGGTTGGTTACACATAGAGTAATTCAAACCATACGTTGTTTCTTAAACATCAACAAGGGAAGGTAACAGTTCTGATTATTTATGTTGATGATATGGTAGTTATTGGAAATGATACTATTGAGATGGATAAATTACAGAAACAACTAGCCTCTGAATTTGAGATGAAGAACTTGGGTGAACTGAAGTACTTCTTAAGGATTGAGGTAGCTAGGAGGAGAGAAAGAATTTACCTGTGTCAAAGAAAGTACATTCTTGACTTGCTGATTGAGACATGTATGTTGGATTGCAAACCTATTGACACTCCTATTAAGCAAAACTATTGTTTAGTAGAGTATCCAAACCAAGTACCAACTGATCGAGCTCGCTATCAAAGATTAGTTGGGCGCTTAATTTATTTAGCACATACTGGACTAGATGTTGTATATGCAATAAGTGTGGTAAGTCAGTTCATGTATAACCCGAGCGAGAGTCATATTGATGCCGTTGTGAGAATTTTAAGGTACTTGGAGTTAGCTCTAAAGAGAGGAATATTGTTTTCTAAATACAACAACACCTTTGAAGTTTGTGGCTTCACAGACGCAGATTGGGCTATAAATATTACAGATAACAGGTTGACATCAAGTTACTTCACCTTTGTTGGAGGTAATTTGGTTACATTAAAAAGTAAGAAGTAGAAAGTTGTGACGCGATCTAGTGCTAAGGTTGAGTATAGAGATATGACTTATGGGGTTTGTAAATTGCTATGGATAAGAAGTTTGCTATTTGATTTGGGTTTCAAACTCAAAAGTACTATGTAGTTGTATTGCAACAATCAGGCAGCTATTGATATATCACAAAATTCAGTATAACATGATCACACTAAGCATGTAGAGGTTGATCGTCACTTTATAAAAGAGAAGCTAGATGTCAAACTTATTAGCTTCCCTTTTGTTCCCACTAAAAAGTAACCTGCAGATGTACTCACCAAAGAAGTTTTCAAGAAGGTGTTTTATGACTCACTGACTAAGTTAGGCATGGTCAATATGTACGGGCTAACTTGAGGAGGAGTGTTAACTTTAGTCATGTAATTAATGTGTGATATGTTGTAATTAATACTTGTTTATCTGTAATAGAAAACTAGGATACATGACTCTAGTTTATACATGACTTTTTAATTTTCTATATATATTTTCACTGTAAGGTAAATTAATGTAATTTTTATTCTCGTTATATTTAACTCTCACGTTATCAAATTTAGTACCATTTTAGTATTTTTATTTGTTATATTTACTATTTAAATAATGACTTAATCGAAACTTATAAAATAATATGAATACTAAATTTAATTTTTTTTAAATTTGATTAATTTATAATAACGTATATAAAATATGAATAATACGGATAAAAAAAAATTGCGCATTTTTTAAAAATTGGGTTGAATATGCAAGTGTGGCTGTCGAGTTTTCATTCTTGAAAATGAATATAATTTTTTTTTTATTTGGAGCTTTAGGAAAAAAAGAATAAAAAGAAATGAGGAAGAAAAAAAAAAAGTTTCCACAAGATTTTAGGTCCGAACTGTGCTGAACGTGTGGTTTTAATTAGGAGATATTATTTATTATTATTAGAATATATTTTTTTTATTAATTATTAAATATTTTTATTTTTTAAAAAATATTTATATTAATATTAAATTTTATTGATCTTGAATACCACATCATTACTTACTCTAAAAATAATAAATAATTTCTCCTCAAATATACGAGACTTGTTAACAGTAATAAGAGAAATTATTTATTATTCTTGAAATAAGTAATAATGTTGTATTTTAAATTAATAAAAATTAAAATTATTGCAATTTTTTTTTTAAAAAAAATAAATATTTAATAATAAAAACAATCAACAAAATTAATGGATAATATATTTCAAAAATAATAAATAACAACTCCAATAACAAACCGATTAATCGAGATTAATGAGATTTTTTTAATATTATCTTAGTACCAAGAGTGTTGGAATATTGGATGAGAGGCAAAATTTAAATATTAAATATTTACAATAAAATTAATAAAAAAATATAGTTTAAAAATAATTAAATTATATTCCAAAAGTGACGAATAAAACTGCCAAAATTTCAATAATATAATACGTCACTACCACAAAACTGGCATATGGTCACGGTTAAAAACCGTGACTGTAGACCTATGGTCACGGTTTTAAAAACCGTGACCTAAGAAGGAGAGACCGTAGACTATGACCTATGGTCACGGTTAAAAACCGTGACCGTAGATATATGATATGTAGGGGTGGCAATTCGTGCGAGCTGGGCTAGTTCGAGCTGGCCCAAACTAGCCCAGCCCAAATTGGTTCAACCCTAGCTCAGCCCAAATTTAATTCGAGCTAGCATTTGTGAGCCCGAGCCCAAACCAAACACAAACGAGCTGGCCCAAACTAGCCCAAACTAGCTCAAACTAGAAATTACATGTTTTTTTTAGTTAATGATTTTTGATACAACCCTATTTTTCATGCACCCAAGAAAACTCGTTAACTCACCAAATTTTTCATGCAAACTCATATTGGCTATCAGAAGATTCTCAATGAACATATAAAATATAAAAGTAAGATTGTTTTATGTGAATTAATGAACTAACAAAAACTCAGTGAAGTAAGTAACCACTCTCAATATAATTAACTAGCAGTTGAAATGAGAAACATGTTTACAGTACCTTTAGTTAGCATCTTGATTACTAAGCATAATCATGTTGTTAGAGTTTTGAGTACCAGCTTCAGTAGTCAGCTCACTTGCAATATCTTCAGCAAGCTCCTCACATGGTTTATCTTAAACACAAATAAAAATTGTTAAATATATCAATTATTACTATACAAACCATAATAAGAAAAAAAAATTTAATAAAAAAATAACCTTTTTCAGCAAATAACCAATCTCTAGTGCAAACAATTGCCTCAACCGTACTAGGCAAAAGTTGGGTACGGTATTGATCCAAAACTCTTCCACCAACACTAAAAGCAGCTTCTGAAGCAACCGTAGTAACAGGAACACTTAGAATATCACGTGCCATTGCCGCAACCTCAGGATATCTATATTGGTATGACTTCCAATGTGCAAGAACATCAAGGTCAGAATTTTCTTCCAAATTTAATCTTGGCTCTTCCAAATATAATTCCAATTGACTCTTTGGTTGAACAGAATTCCCACCAAATGCACTAAAATTCTACAACCATAATAAAAATATTAAAATTATTACATAATCTAAAACTCAAAAGTTTAATCAAGTAGAGATAAAAAAAAAAAATTTAATCAAGTATTTTACCTTGAATAACTTAGATTTTTCTTTCCTAGTAGGAATATCGTTGTTGGGATTAGTTAAAGTATCCACACGTACACTTTTAGAAGATGAAACTTGATTAGAAATAGAACCACCTTTAGAGTATCTACTAAAAAGTTCAAACAAATTTTTCTTGACATCCTGATATGAAATAGAATTACAATACCCATATATTTGGTTGTATATATAATCCACAAACTGAAGCTTATAGCGCGGATCAAAAACCACGGCTATTGACAATATCATACTAAACTCAGACCAATACTTTTCAAATTTTGGAAGCATCTGTCTAGCCATATTCTTGATATAGTCATTATCTTCATCTGCCTTCTCTCTCAAAACCACATAGCAATTGGCCACTTGAAGAAAATATAAATTCGCAGTTGGATATGTTGTCCCTGAAAGAAGATTGGTGACTTCATAAAATACTGTCAAAAATCCACAAATATTGTTAACTTTTTCCCATTCATCATTTGAAGGACAATGCTTATAACTTCGTTCAACAAATGCTAAGTGCTCAAATGCTTTACGATAACATAAAGCACTCTCAAGCATCTGATAGGTAGAATTCCACCTGGTAGGAACATCTTGTCTCAAACCTTTTTTAGTCTTGCAACTAGAATCCATTAGAACACAACTTATCCATTTTTGCTTTCGTGCACTTGATCCTTTCACAAACTTAATGCTATCTCGAATTTTTACAACTGCAGAATCAATGTCTTTTAATCCATCTTGCACTACCAAATTAATAATATGTGCACAACAACGAAGATGAAAAAATTTACCATTAGCCAGAAGTACATTGTTTTCATTCAATCGGGTAATTAACTTATCTACACAATTATCATTTGATGAAGCATTGTCCAATGTCAATCCAAACAAATTCTTTTCAATACCCCAATCACAACACATATCATAAATTTTTTCACTTAGTGTTTCACCATTATGTGGAGGAGGCATGAATGAGAAATTCAAAATTCTCTTGTGTAAAATCCAATCTTTATCAATAAAATGACAAGTTAGAGATATATATCCATCAGTTATAATTGAAGACCAACAATCAGAAGTGAGACTGATCCTACCAGGACATGTAGCTACCATTATTTTGGTTCTTAACTTCTCTCTCTCATAAATTGAAAGAGTATCCGCTTTTGCTGTATTTCTAGAAATTATGTGAATTCCTGGACGTAAATAATTAAGAACTGCTCTAATGCCCTCATATTCCACAAATTGAAAAGGCAAGTCATGTAAAATAATAGCTTCAACTAATAACTCTCTAAACTTTTCAGGATTAAATTCAGAACGACATGAAACCATATTCTTAGATTTTTCAATAATCATCTGACCCACATCACGTGTATCTCTCATAGTACACTTTTTATAATGACGAGTAAAAGTACCTGTTCCATTCTCAGACCTATTTTGATAAATTTGACCACAATACTTGCACTTCTCTCGTGGAATTTTATCAAAATCCAAAGGAAGAGTCTCATAGTGTTCCCATATCCATGATCTTTTTGACATCGCCTTTTGCCTTTTTGAATCTGGAAAAACACCAGTGGTTGTTTCATCTTCTTCTATCGTGTTTTCCACTATATTAACTATTTCATCCCTGCCTACCTCCATATTAATTCTTTGACTGAAATAAAACAATGTGTTGTAAGTTAATAATCAAAAATAAAAAGCTATTCTTTGATTTAGAAAGAAGGGAAAAAAGAAGCTAGTTGAAAACCCATTAAAATTAACAACATCCCTCATCGGTATATACAATTCGAGTTGATACCTGAACAAACAAGATCAATACAGCAACATAATACTGTCAACTCAAAATCAGGAAATCAAAACATGCTCGAGGATATGAGGAAACATAATAGAAAGACAGTAAGCTTCTATGAAGCCATCTATCAAGGTAAGGAAATATAACCATAAAAAGTCTGGTTTACTTCTGCAGTGGCTAAGCAATTGAAAATTCAAGCAACAACGTGACACCAAATTTCAAATTCTCCCATGAAACCAAAAAAGACAAATGGAATGAGATTCTCAGTACAGGCTAATAACAAACTGCGAACTCAAACAACAACGACAATGGACTAAATTCCAAATTCAATGACATCTAAATCCCAATACCAGTAGCCAAAAAAAAAACAGGGATGTTTTCTTTGATCTGCTGTATGAACCCAGTCACCTACCAGATCGTGAGAGACGATGTGAGGGCTGATGGCTGGCGACAGACGAGTTGAGGGCTGGCGACAAACGGGCTGAAGGCTGGCGACAGACGGGCTGAGGGCTGGCGACAGACTGGCTGAGGGCTGGCGACAGACGGGCTGAGGGCTTGCGACAGACGGGCTGAGGGCTGGCGACAGACGGGCTGAGGGCTGCCGTGACCGGCGAAGGCGACTCGAGCGGGCTGAGGAAATGTGAGAGGCGGCGAGGCTCGAATCGCGTTGTGAGGATGAAATTGTTAAGCAGCTTATGAATTATGATGCGTTAGACTTAGGTTTAGGGTATAAATATAATATTTATATTTATCAGAAGAAGAAGGAAAAAAAAAAAAAAAGGAATTTGGGCTACCGGGCTGGCCCGAACCCAGCTCGTTTTTTTTCGAGCTACTCGAGCTGGGCCAAATTTGGCCCAAATCCTATTCGATTCGTGTTCGATTCGGGTTTTTCGATTCGGTTTCGATTCGGTCAAACGAGCTACGACACGAATTGCCACCCCTAATGATATGGTCACGGTTATTCATAGACCGTGACCAATTGTTCACTTTAGGTCTCGGTTTTTCAAAAAACCGTGACCATATGTAATACCTATGATCTCGGTCTTTGTAAAAACCGAGACCTTATACAATTCTATGGTCTCGGTTTTTTCAAAAACCGAGACCA
Source organism: Elaeagnus macrophylla (assembly GCA_029378325.1). Lineage (NCBI taxonomy): Eukaryota > Viridiplantae > Streptophyta > Magnoliopsida > Rosales > Elaeagnaceae > Elaeagnus > Elaeagnus macrophylla. The sequence continues at coordinate 6,185,636 of CM055653.1, forward strand.
TAGGTAATGTTCATTTCGTGATATTTCGGCACTTTTGGTCTCGATTTTTCAAAAACCGTGACTATAGGTAATGTTTATTTCAAAATAGTGGTACCTATTTTTAGCATTTTAATAAATTTAAATACCTGTTTTTTCAATATTATAAATGCAACATTCATATCCAAAAATATATTATTGAAACTAATATAGCGATTACATTTCATGCGATCCGAATTAGGTTTAAATTATAAATATTAATGCCCAGATTGTTTCAAAATTAATGACACATTATAGAGTGTCATATAATAATTACAATACTAATAATTAAACGTACATATATGAAATTAAACTAATTTAAAGTATTAGCTCCCGGCGACGGTTGACCATCAACTCTTGGACGTGGAATGACAACATTGACCAACATACCTGCACAACATATTTCCAAAATCAGCAAACTTTGATTAGAAACCAAACAATATAGATATAGACGCAAAGCAAGTTCAGATAGAAGGTTATGGAGGCGTCTGTCTCTATGTTAGGCCCAATTCTTTATAGCAGAATGTGGGACAAGAAAAAAGCTTATAGCACAAAGAAAATTAAAATAAACACAATGAGCTGCAAACTTAAAAGAATTTCAAAGAGGAAAATGCGTATCCTGAAAGATGAGTTACCAAATTTTCTGCCTTCCAGCTTCATATCTTCCATAGGAATAATAATTATGGAGGCAAAAAAAAGGTGTAACTTGATTTTCAACTGAAAATGCATAGGAATAATAATTACTTGAACCAGAATGTAACAACTTGTCAGTATTTCAAGCGCCTGCAGTAAAAAAAAATAAGTGGAATTTTTTGCGAACCAAAATAAGTGGAATTATGGAGGCAAAAAATAAGTAAAAAAAATATACACATTCCAACAAAACCGTATCTGTTTATAATTTGTGATATTACTTGAACCTTTGACCTGTCCTTTAGAATTTGGAATCACAGTCATTAGACCAAACCGTATCTGTTTTAAACATGAGCATAGAAACAGGGCATTTGCATGCTATACAAATGACAAACGAGTGCACTTAGGTTCACAAGTTTTATTTTTTCCAATTGCATTTGAAAGATTACATTGTAAAACATTTTTCTATTCACTTTTTTTTTCCTGCATTGTTACTCATCAAACCACATTTTTATATTTTCTTGTTTTATTGTGAGTGGTCTCTTGTTTCTTGTTATATTTATATATGTTGTCTTAAAATTGATAGAATTATACAAAATCCCGAATTGTTATGCCAAAAACACATCATTGAAAAATCTTATAGCCCAGTAGCCCAAGTCCAAATCCAAAATTTCTTTGAGAAAGATGAATAACACTGAAAAGAAATGGACACCAGAAGCGAAAAACTGCTGACCTCTACACATCTTCTGAGAGCAAAATCCAATCCCCATCCATGTACCAAATCATTCTGCAAGCATTCTTCAAGCATATTCATTAATAATAGCAGGAAACAAAGAAAATAACTAATCGAAAAAACCAAACTTATACACGGTTTTGAAACCCCTATAATGTCAACTTATGCAGACGGAAAAATATCCTCTAATGATCCTGCAATAAAGTATACCTGAATCATGTGCCACACACAGCGCCAAGCGTCCCTGGAAAAGACAGGGGCCATGATTTCCACAAACCTGAAATATTTTTAAAAGATAATGGTAAATGTCTCATTATATAAATAATAAAAGAGATCACATGAAAAGAACAATAAATGAAACTATTATCAGGTCTTGGCTGTTATAAGCTTTTGTTTGGTCTCAATACAGGATCTTGCCAAGTTTGCATGCTATACAAATGTAGAGCACATAACATTTTCTTCCTACAACTGCCAGATGTTCTACAATCAATTTGCCTCCATGCTGTTAGCACATAGCAGTTTAACATAAGTTATGGTGAATGATCATAAATTAATATATTAGCAACTACTCAAGAATACTTGAGTCAAATAGCACGAATGAGAATAATACTAAAAGAAGAGGAGGTTTGTACCTCATGGTTGTTGAAACTGTCATAGACCCTGCAACCTGACCAAAAATATAACATGCAATAAGATAGTGCACAAATCTATGTCTAACTTCTAAGCTTAAAAATACAGGATTATAGAAGTGACTGCATCAAATAGTTATTTAATATCAAAGGTGATCAACCAGCACAGAAAACCAAACCATAAACTTCTATCAACAAATTCCTATACTCCCAATTACTTACCAAATTCAGTTCACCAGCAATACCATGCTCTTTCAAGGCAGATTTCACAGTTGGCCAACATTCTTGCAAATATTTTTCTGAAAAAGGCAATGCATGCGTCATTAATAGTTTGATACAAAAGTGCAACCACTACCACAAAATGACCTCTCTGTCCGTATAGACAAAAATCATTTGGCCTTGAAGCATGACTTTTTCTATCAGTAATGTCTGGACAAGAATCAAGAAATTGCAAAGAAATTCCACTAGTGGAATTGGTTTCCCAGTTCACATTCTCAACCAAGGTAGAGAATTTGCTCATAGAATGAGTTGATGGATCCCTCAGAGACCTCACCCTCCGCAAAGAAACAAGAGCCTTTGAGATGGGAATATCAACTGAGTGCCTACGCCCATTCATCATGTCTTAATTAAAACAACAAATCAATGCATCTTAAAGCTGCATTGTTATGACTTATGACTGCTGCAAACTCAACTTTCTGAATCCACTTAGAAGCTGCACCTGAGAAAACAATAGTAGGAACATCAAAAAGGGCATCCAAGAACATTCCAAATTACATAAAAATAAATCAAGAACCGAAAAAAAAAAAAAAAAAACAATTTCACCAAAGTTTCAACAGACAGAGACAAACAATGTAGAACCTGTACCTGTTCCTCTCAGAATAACATCATGGAATTCAATAACACAATTCCCTTTTGCCTCTGGATAAGAGAAGAACAAAAACAATTAAACTCACAGTGTCACAAACCTACTAACAAAAAAAGTGACCTGAAACAGTTTTCCACGATACCAACTCAAGAGTGACCTGAAGAGTTGCATTTGAGGGAACCGCAGCTTCATCACCGCATGCTGGTTTTCCATTCTCTCCAAATCCATCTGTACAACAGCCACAGAATCAGAATAATTGTATTTAAAAGAGTTTGATAGAACCAAGAGCTGAAATAGGCCAAACATACATTGAGGTTTTACTATGTTAAAGCACAGAATTGCGAACAAGAAGCTTCAAAAAAATTATATAAAAAAATATCAAAAGAACAGCTTCATCAACACACTTGATTCCAATTATTCAGAGACCAGAATACACAAGCTCAACACAGGAAACACAGGAAACCCAATCCGACTTTGCTTCTTCTGTTCTCAGTGCGCTCGAATCTGACTCTCCCAAAACCCAATTCTTCCTCTGGGTATTCAGCGACAGAGGAGCAAACAAAAAAAATTTCAGAGGCTGGTACGTTGATAGAGGCTGGGAGTGGGCTGGAGGAGCTCGGCTGGGAGTGGAAGAGCTCGGCTGGGAGGAGGCACGGCGATAGAGGCTGGAAGTGGGCTGGAGGAGCTCGGCTGGGAGTGGGGTGGACGTTGGCGGCTGGTACGTTGGCGGAGACTCTCTCAAGCAGGTACTCGGGATTTCGCCAGTGCGTTATGTGAGTTAGGTTCCTCTTTTTTTTTTTTTTTTATATATATATTATAAGGCAGTATTTTGATTTTAACTAAAAAAAAAAAAAACTTTGGGTCACGATTTTAAAAAAACCGAGACTATATTATACGTTAAGGTCACGGTTATTTAAAAACCGTGGCTATAAATTTTTTCTGTTTTCATAACTTCACTTATGGTCACGGTTATTTTAAAAACCGAGATTATATATATACACTATGGTCACGGTTTTAAGAAGACCGTGACCAAAAACCTATAGCCTCGGTTTTTTATAAAACCGTGGCCAATTTTCCGAGACTAAAGATCAATTTTGTTGTAGTGCGTTAATGCGTGACAACATCAAAACTACACTTCATTTCCAGTTATTCTATGTTAATGTTAAACATCTGATTGTTTAGAACAAAAAAACAAATTCTGATTTCCAGAACTATTTAGAAGATGATTACTATTTCTTCTACTTTAGGTCCATTGAAATATTAAATCCTTACCCGTGGACATGATAAAGTTTCTTCTTCTTCTTCTTCTTCTTCATCACATGCATATTTCATTTATTTAATATGACTTTATTTGTGTTCCTTTCGAAATTAAAATTAAAAAAATAAAATAAAAAAACATTGTTTTAATTATTAATTGATCATTTAATTAGTGTCGTATTATTATGCGGTAGATGGATATCCAACATATTATTTGTAGACTCACCGGTGGGTACTGGCTTTTCTTACGCAAAGAATTCGTTTGCATCTCATTCTGGAGATTTCAAACTAGTCAACCATCTTCATCACTTCATTAAAAAAGTGAAGGCATCTTGCCATTTATCACGAGAGTAAAAAAAGAAAAGTTACCCTAAATTTAACTGCCTTGTTAAATAATTTTTAATGAAATTCATTTTCCACTTTATTTATTTATTTGTTTTTTACTACGCAGGAAATAATGAAGCCATCTTGCCATTTATAAATCTCCAGGTTCGTAAAGCTTAATTTCCATGGATCTACCGTTTGTTCGTTTCTTCTTTTGTGAACTTGTGAAAGTGCTTTGATGGCCAAAAACTGCTTCATAATCAAACATAAAAAAAAAAAAAAAAAATTATCAAATGTGCTTTTAGGACTTAGAAAAAACATTTTACGCTTATCCTGGGGCAGAGCTAAGGGGAGACGGGGTTGGGCACGACCCCATTATTTCGATAAATTTTTCATACTAATATATGATTTTTAAAATAAAATAAGACATTTGACCCCTCCCTATTGCAATATTATTATATATAAGTAAATAAAAATAAAACAATTAATATAATCTTTTTCATTTTTGAAAACATATTACATATGTCTATCATGTATATTTAAGATATTAAATTCACATATATTATAAAATATAATTTTATTTACCACTAAATAGTTTATAAAACATCACAATATTCTAACTATTATTGTAATTATATCCGCAAAATTTTAAGTTTTTTTTTTTTTTTTTTTCAGTATATTTTATGTCATTTCAAACTATATATTAATTGATAATAGTGCCTTTTAAGTATGAAAAAAAAGGTTGTACAGGTCCATTTATTTTTTAAAAATGTTTACTTAAGGAATTTTGTTATTAAAAAGGGTCACAGAAATTTTTTTAATTTTGTAAAAGGACAAATCAATAAAAAATATCACAAAAATAACCATAAGATCACGTGACATTTTTAATAGGAGCAAAATGATCATCGTTAAAAAATAACTGTTAGAAATAAATAAATAAAAAAATTAAATAGAAAAATCGGAAACCTTCGTTGCCGTCATCCACCATCAGCCAGCGCTGCAGTATCCAGTTATCATCCTCGACAAGGTCCTCACCTGCAGAATCGGAATTCCTCCACTGTCCGACATCTGCCATCAACCCATTAAGTACAAATTTACAAAAATAAAGGGACCTGAATGGTGCTTTTCCCATTAAGTATTATATATACAAGTAAAACTTGGATCTTTAAAAGATTTCTTTTTTTTTTTTCATTTTTTAAATAAATGTTAGCATATCACAAGTTCATGCACCTGTTTGTCATTAACAAACTTAAATTTATGGAACTTAAGTATTCACAGAAGCATATTAATAAAAGTTTATTTTTATTTGTTTTAAGATTTTGACTTTTTAACTTGGACTAAATTCTAGCTTTGTTCCTGTTTTTGCCACGTTATGTTTTTTTCCTCTTTAAAATGCTTACGTATGAAATCACTTTTAATAAAAACACAAACATACATACTATTTTTTCAGTTTCATTCTACTGTTTATTTGATAGTGATTTAAATGAACAGTTGAATGGTGGTCAAATGGTTACTTGCTTGGAAACCCAAATACAGGGCCGTCATGCCTCAATTCTCGAATTCATTATGCTCATCAAATGGGACTTATTTCTGATGAACTCTATGAGGTTACTAACTTTCTTTTATCTGTTTTGTTTTTAAATCTTAACTGCGTGAGCTTCGATACAATGCATTATGCAGGTACCACATTGTTATTGGGAAAGCTTTTATTAAGAACTAAGTTAATTATAATGGATTAGATTTTCTTAATTAGTTGAATTTATTAAACACATTGAATGGAAAACATAAAAACCTTTAAAAACAAGACGTTTGTGTCGGCATCGAGTTCGTTTCGTGTTATTCGTGTCAAATTTTTGTGTCAGTTGACACATAAAAAAATTTACTCGATTTTTTTTCGTGTTGTCTATTTACAATAGGAAGAAATAACAAAACCTTTAAAAACATAAAAAAATTATTGATCAATTCTTACTAAAAAAAATTCGTATCGTGTTGTGTTCGGTTCGTGTTATCGGATCGTATCAGAAATTGTCACCCCTATATATAAATGAATGTACATTATGTACAATCTTGATATATAACATATATGTACAATTGATATATTATTTTAGTGTCAACTTGATTATTATTTACATATTATTTAAAGCCCAAATTTAATACTGTGTCTATTTGAGTAATTTGAAATTTTTTATTTTTTCTATGTTGCTATTTTTTTTTAGTTTACAACTTTATATTGTTTTTTAAAATCTTTAGTAGCTAGCTGAACTTAAAATGGCCATTTTGATTTGCTATTTTTAAATGTGTTGTCCTTTGAGGTTAAACTTTTTGTTTTTAAATGTATGATTAAGTCGCATATTAAATATGTGTACAGAGCAAAGTGGTATATAGTGATATCAGCTACTATTATATTGTGATTGAGGCTTGTACTTTGACAACAAAAAGTACATACTGTCAGAAATGGTGGCTTCTCTAGAAGGTAGTAGAAGATTTGTTGGCTGCCAGCAGTAAATCTTGACAGCAGCCAAAGAAGAAACAATGAGGTCATTGCTTACCTCATCAATAGTTACTAATTTTTCTTCTATAAATAGAGATTGTTTGGAAGCCATTCATCCCATCCCCAATCCCAAAATAAGCTTCCTGCAAAGCTTTCCAGAGAAGAGAGAAGAGTCTCTGCGTGAAGAAAAAAAAAGAGAGAAAAGAAAGAGAGAAAAGAGAGGAAAAAAAAAATAAGAGAATTTTTTTTTCTTTATTCTTTTGAGAGAATTTTGTGAAGAAAATTCTTGGGAATATTTGGGTGTGAGTTGTGAGTGTTGTAAACACTTTGTAAATTTTCTCCTTAATAAAAGATCTGCAGCAGCTCCGGAGACGTAGGCATAATTGGCTGAACTCCGTTATCAATTTGTGTGTATTATTATTTCGCATTCTCACAAATCTGATTATAGGGAAATTTGCCTAATTTCCCAACAACTGGTATCAGAACTTTGGTGGTGAATTCTGTCAATTTTTCTGCAAGGTTACTATTCACGTGAATAGTGAATTTCGTGAATAGTGAAATTTGGTCAGCGGTACCGATTTGTCCACGGAGGTGTTCTAATACACGGTGGTTCGCAGGAATTGTCAGAAATTATCCAGAGGAAGTCAGATTTGAGTGGGAGCGATGGCTGCGGATGAAGGAAAGGTGAAAATTGAAAAGTTCGATGGTGCGGACTTCGGCTTTTGGAAGATGCAGATTGAAGATTATTTGTACCAGAAAAAGCTATATCAACCTCTCTTAGGAAAGCAACCAGAGGGCATGAAGGATGAAGACTGGGCTCTTCTCGACAGACAAGCCCTCGGAGTTATTCGTTTGACGTTATCCCGCAATGTTGCTTTCAACATAGCAAAGGAAAAGACCACGGCGGGTCTTATGGCGGCTCTCTCCAGTATGTATGAGAAGCCATCGGCCTCAAACAAAGTTCACTTGATGAGGCGGTTATTCAATTTGCGGATGGCAGAAGGGGCATCAGTGGCCCAACATCTAAATGAACTCAACACAATCACAACCCAGTTGAGTTCCGTGGAAATTGAATTCGACGATGAAGTTCGAGCTTTGATTCTCTTATCATCTCTACCAGATAGTTGGAATGCTACAGTTACAGCAGTCAGCAGTTCATTAGGAAGCAATAAATTGAAATTCGATGATGTTCGGGATCTGGTATTGAGTGAAGAAATTCGACGGAGAGAATCGGGCGAAGCATCAAACTCTTCAGCTTTGCACACAGAGTCTAGAGGAAGAACTTCAGAAAGAAATTCAAATCGTAGCAGATCAAAATCTAGAAGGGGCAAATCTAGATTTGGAAAGAAAGATTTTAACTGTTATAATTGTGGCAAGAAAGGTCACTTTAAGAGGGATTGTCGAGCACTAAAGAAAGATACCGGTGCACAGGAATCTGCCAACGTGACAGAGGAAGCAGGTGATGCTATGATTCTAAGCGTCAACAGTCCGATTGAATCATGGATCTTGGATTCAGGGGCATCTTTTCACGCCACCCCATGCCGACAAATCATGGAGAACTACATTAGTGGTGATTTCGGGAAGGTTCATCTAGCTGATGATGAAACCTTGAAGATCGTGGGAAAAGGAGACATTCAATTAAAGTTGCCAAACCAGACTACCTAGAAGCTGCAAGGAGTGAGACATATTCCTGGTCTTAAAAGGAATTTGATCTCTGTGGGACAACTTGATGAAGATGGTTATTGTACAACCTTCACAGGTTGTGAATGGAAGATTACCAAAGGAGCACTCGTCATTGCTCGTGGTAAGAAGACTGGTACTCTCTATGTAACCTCAAACTTAGAGAATATCATTGCAGTAGCAGATGCTGATGGAAAATCAAATCTATGGCACCAAAGGCTTGGCCATATGAGCCAGAAAGGGATGAAGACACTTCTGTCAAAAGGGAAGTTGCCGGATCTGAAAAATGTAGATGTCGGCCTGTGTGAGGATTGCATCTTTGGGAAACAGAATAAGGTCAGTTTTACAAAGATTGGCAAGACACCCAAGGCAGAAAAATTAGAGTTGGTTCATACCGATGTATGGGGACCATCTCCAGTTCCATCTCTTGCAAGCTCGTTGTATTATGTCACCTTCATCGATGATTCTACAAGGAAGGTGTGGGTTTATTTTTTGAAGAAAAAATCAGAAGTCTTTGATACCTTCAGAAAATGGAAGGCCATGGTGGAAAATGAAACTGGTTTGAAAGTTAAGCGGTTGAGGTCTGACAATGGAGGAGAGTGCAGAGATAGTAGATTCAGAGAATTTTGTGCAAACAACGGGATCAAGATGGAGAAAACAGTTCCCATGAAACCACAGCAGAATGGCGTGGCAGAGCGCATGAATAGAACTCTGAATGAACGTGCCAGAAGTATGAGGATACATGCCAGCTTGCCCAAGATGCTATGGGCTGAAGCCGTCAACACCGCGGCCTACCTAATCAATCGTGGGCCCTCAGTTCCCTTGGATGGTGGAATACCAGAAGAAGTTTGGAGCGGAAAAGAGGCAAAGTTTTCGCACTTAAGAGTGTTTGGTTGTATTTCTTATGTACATATAGATTCTGCTGAAAGAAGTAAACTTGATGCTAAGTCTAACAAATGTGTCTTTGTTGGATATGGTGGTGATGAGTTCGGTTACCGGTTTTGGGATTATGAAAATCGAAAGATCATCAGAAGTCGGGATGTCATTTTCAATGAGAATGTGATGTATAAAGACAGGTCAACCGCAGAATCAAGCAGCTCCAATACTGATACTGAAACAAAGGAATTCGCTGAGTTCGAGGAGATTTCTGGAAATGATGTTCAGTAGTCCTGAAACAGTTCAAGAAGAACCAGGCACGCCAGAATTAAGACGCTCCTCCAGAATTCCAAAACCAACCCAACGTTATTCGCCTTCTTTGCACTACTTGTTGCTGACTGACAGTGGAGAACCAGAGTGTTATGATGAAGCTATGCAAGTGGAGGATTCAGTCCAATGGGAGTCTGCCATGAAAGATGAGATGGACTCACTCATGTCAAATCAGACGTGGGAATTAGCTGAACTACCACCGGGCAAGAAAGCTCTCCATAACAAGTGGATTTACAGGATCAAAGAAGAGCATGATGGGAACAAACGCTACAAAGCAAGATTGGTTGTCAAAGGGTTTCAGCAAAAAGAAGGTGTTGACTACAATGAAATTTTCTCTCCAGTCGTGAAGCTGACTACAATCAGACTGGTGTTGAAAATTGTAGCTGTAGAAAATTTACATCTTGAGCAATTAGATGTAAAAACAGCTTTCCTTCATGGTGATTTGGAGGAAGAGATCTATATGAGGCAGCCAGAAGGCTTCATAAAGGCAGGCAAGAAAAACTTGGTATGCAGGTTAAAGAAAAGCTTGTATGGTTTAAAACAAGCTCCTAGGCAGTGGTACAAGAAGTTTGATAGCTTTATGAGCAGCAGCGGTTTCACAAGATGCCAAGCAGATCATTGTTGCTACATCAAGAAGTTCGACAACAGCTTCATTATTCTATTGTTGTACGTTGATGACATGCTCGTTGCAGGTTTGGATATGCAAGAGATTAAAAATTTGAAGCAGAAATTGTCGAAGCATTTCGCAATGAAAGATCTAGGTGCTGCAAAGCAGATTCTTGGAATGAGGATCAAAAGAGACATGAAGTCGGGGACTTTGGTGTATTCACAGGCTGAGTACATCAACAAAGTACTCTCTAGGTTCAACATGCAAGATGCCAAACCAGTGAGTACACCTTTGGGTGTTCATTTCAGACTTTCCAAAGAACAGTCACCACAGACAGAGGAAGAACGTGTACACATGGCGAAGGTTCCATACGCCTCAGCAATTGGAAGTTTGATGTATGCCATGGTTTGTACCAGACCAGATATTGCCCAAGCAGTGGGAGTTGTTAGCAGGTACATGAACAATCCAGGCAAAGTACACTGGGAAGCAGTCAAATGGATCCTTAGATACCTACGGGGTACCGCAGAAAAGGCACTTTGTTTCAAAAGTGGAGATACGACACTAACGGGCTATGTAGATGCTGATTTAGCCGGAAATGTCGACATCAGAAGAAGCACTACAGGGTATGTCTATACTTTAGGAGGTACAGCAGTAAGTTGGGTCTCTCAATTGCAGAAGATAGTTGCTCTCTCCACAACTGAAGCAGAATATGTCGCAGTCACGGAAGCCAGCAAGGAAATGGTTTGGCTACAAAGTTTCTTGGAAGAATTAGGCAAGAAACAAAAAGACAATGTCTTGTATTGTGACAGTCAGAGTGCTATCCATCTAGCAAAGAATCCATCTTTTCATTCCAGAACGAAGCACATACAGTTGCGATATCATTTTATCCGGTCACTTCTGGAAGATGGGATTTTGAAACTTGAGAAGATCAGTGGAGCTCAAAATCCGGCAGACATGTTGACAAAGACGGTGACTACTGACAAACTGAAGCTGTGTTCAGCTTCAGTCGGCCTGCTATAGTAACAAGACTGAGAAAGAGTTGCTGCAGTGATCATGTGTGGAAACAAGATTGAAATCTGTTTCCAAGTGGGAGATTGTCAGAAATGGTGGCTCCTCTAGAAGGTGGTAGAAGATTTGTTGGCTGCCAGCAGCAAATCTTGACAGCAGCCAAAGAAGAAGAAGAAGGAAGAAGAAACAATGAGGTCATTGCTTACCTCATCAATAGTTACTAATTTTTCTTCTATAAATAGAGATTGTTTGGAAGCCATTCATCCCATCCCCAATCCCAAAATAAGCTTCCTGCAAAGCTTTCCAGAGAAGAGAGAAGAGTCTCTGCGTGAAGAAAAAAAAAGAGAGAAAAGAAAGAGAGAAAAGAGAGAAAAAAAAAAAATAAGAGAATTTTTTTTTCTTTATTCTTTTGAGAGAATTTTGTGAAGAAAATTCTTGGGAATATTTGGGTGTGAGTTGTGAGTGTTGTAAACACTTTGTAAATTTTCTCCTTAATAAAAGATCTGCAGCAGCTCCGGAGACGTAGGCATAATTGGCTGAACTCCGTTATCAATTTGTGTGTATTATTATTTCGCATTCTCACAAATCTGATTATAGGGAAATTTGCCTAATTTCCCAACACATACATTTTCTGAGCAGATACATATTCATTGAGAAGGGTTCTCTAATTCGTTTTGCATTTTTCTCAGTCCTTAGAGAAAAGTTGTGGAGGAGAGAATCAGTAAATAGATCCCAACAACACAGATTGTGCAAAAAAATTTCAAGTTTATGAAGAGGTAGGTACTTAGATAATAAAGTGAGCTCTAATTCTGATTTTTTTACTTACTATATTGCTCTCTATTACTCTTTTTCTCTTCTTGTTTATGGTGAAACCAGCAAATGTATTAAAATTTCCCCATCTGCAGTGCACTTCAAGAATCAGTATGCCTCATATTTTGGAACCAAATTGCCCTTTTGCTTCTTCAAAGCCAGAAGATAATAAAAGAAGATTGCTAACTCAGGACTCAGAATTGCTTGTCAACTCTGATTCTCCACTTCCTTGGTTTGGCTGTCGGGTATATAATTTTTTTATAGCAAATATAGAAATGCTTGTTTGGATATGATTTTTTAGAAGTTGTTCGGTTAAAAGTAGTTTAAAGAAAAGAATTAAGGTATTTGACATAAAATTCTTAGAAGTAATTTAGAATGACACGTTAGTAATTAATTTAAGATAGGAGTATATTATCTTAAACTACTTAACTAACTAAAAGGTAAATAGTTTACTTATTTTTTTCCAAAAGTACTAGAAATACTTTTTAAACTTTTGAAACTACTTTTCATGAAAATTATCAACCATACTTAAAAGTACTTTATGTTATTTAAAATCATTTTTTTTCTAATATGAGGAGCGGTTTTAAAGGGATCAAAAATCCCAATATGATTATGAGACTGAAGCTAAAACTAAACTTCTCAATTGATTTTTTGAAGCTTGAAAACAAAATAATATAAGTGTCGTTTAGATATACTTCTTTTAAAAATAGTTATAAGAAAATTGTTTGTTTTGAAATAGTTTGATTAAAAGGGGTTTAAAGTAAAACACAAGGCGTTTGACATAAATTATTAGACTTAGTTAAGAGAAAAGCATGCATTTTAAATTATTTTTTTTAAAAGTAAGTATTGCTTATTTTTTTTAAAAGTACAAATAATACTTTTTAAATTTTAAACTTTCTTTTCATGAAGATTGCCAAAACACTTTGAAAGCATTTTAAATAATTTAAAACCAATTTCAACTAAACAAAGAAACAGTTCTAAACAAACTTAAATTCTATAATCGGTTGAAGTATTTCTTCTTTATACTAATTTAGATTATGCATGGCTAGCCATATGAGCTATTGCTTTCTACCTATTGGGCGAAAGATCCTTATGTCCGCAACGCCCTTCATATAAGAAAGGTACGTAAGTGTTAGGGTACATACGTTAGATGCAGATGATAAATTTTCTTATGTCATGTTTGTTTGACAATAACATGAATAATAATGATTTTTTTTTTTTAATATTTATGTGTTTAACTTTATTGTTAATTTAGAATGGAATTGAAAGCATTACCATAATAGCAGGAAAACACATTTTTACTACACTCTTCAGTAATACTTTGAATTCTATTTTCTTTACATATTTATTTTATTTTTATTATTTTTTCCTTCTCATTTTTCCTAATTTAGAAGTACAAAACAAATATTTTTCTAATTTTGCTTCATTTATTATTTTAAAAATATTATTTATATTTTATCCTTACATCAATTTCATTCCTCAAACAAACATAATAATATAATTGAATTCATAATATTATTCTCATTTTATTTTTATTATTATTTTGAATTTTTTCTTTATTTTTTAGGATATTATATAAAATAATACCCATAATATGTATAACAATAAAAATAATACTAAATAATATTAAATGGAATTCAACATCGTATTTAAAGGACTATAATTCAAGTTGAATGATGTCCAATGTGAAATATTGAATTAATTTTTTTTTAATAGTAAGAATATATGATCGAGTTATATATTTTTATGGTTATAAGTTTTAAAAGCATTATTTTTGTTGATTTTACCCTCTCTTTTTTTTTATTGACTTAATTAAGAAATAATTAGATTTTACATGCAAGAATTTATGATATGTGCAGGGAAGTATTGAAAAATGGCAAAGATGTAATTCTGATTTGCCTTATGAAAAGGATGTTCGCAGTAGTTTTGAGTATCTTGTAAATCCTAGTGCCAGAGGCTATTGATCCTTGGTATATAGGTTGGACATGTCATCTATATATTATCCAAATCTTGATATTTGTTCAGAGTTAATTTATTTTAACATAGATTTACTTATTGCCCAGTGGAGATCATGACTTCGTAGTGCCATTCATAGACACCCAAAAATGGATAAAATCTCTAAATTACTCCATTGTTGATGATTGGAGGGCTTGGTTTGTCCAGGATCAAATCGCTGGGTAAGTATTACATTATTATATCTCATTTCTCTATCAAACTATTTTGATATGTGGATTTAGATATGCGTTTCTAATAGGCTTATTTGGAACTTTGTATTGGCTTGTATAGTACACCAGGACTTAATCGAATTACATGACCTTTGCAACTGTCAAGGCAAGACTGTTATTATTATTATTATTATTTTGCGGATTTAAGATAATAGTTATAAAAGTGCCACCAAATTTTATGCTATTATAGAACTACTAACTTAAGGTGATTTTACATAAGTACCATCTTGGTTAAAATGTTGGAAAATTACAAAAAATAACACTCTTAAAACTAATAATAGCAAAAATAGTACTCAATAATATTAGACGACGTTTAACATTGAACAAGTTTAAATTGCTGCAGTTCAAATCCAATTGGACGAACTTTCAAAGAAAAATGATATAAATATGGTTCTATTTTTGTTATTGCAAATTTTGAGGGATATATTCTAAAAAAAAATTTGTTATGTTTTTATTTAACAAAGATAAAAACTAAATTTTCATAATAATTTTATAAAAAATTAAAGTTAAGTAATACTTTTATAATTGTCACCATAGTTCCATGATAAAAAATCCATTTACTCTTATTATCATCATCAATTTGGTTGTTTGCTATAGTGTTGTTTGAAATATTTATGTATTTTTTGTGTGTGTGGGTTGCAGGGAGGAGGGCACACACCTCCTCAGTACAAACCTGAAGAATGTTTGGCTATGTTAGAAAAATGGTTAAACCAAGAACCTTTATAATAATCTCCTGCTGTGAAGTTTTCTAAGCATTAATGCGAAACTACAAAAGGTGATTACCCAACAGTTAACTTGGACAATTACCTGGTTGGCAAAAAAAAAAATGTTTGGAACTGTATCTATGAAAAATTAACTTCACCATAAATTATGAAAATCCTGTTTTTTTTTTTTTTTTTTTTTTTGTCAATTCAAAGAATTCTCATTCAAATATTCCTATTTTGTGTTTGATAATAAGAAAACTTGTACCCTTCATTTCATGACTAGTTTGGGTTTATTTATTCCTACCCTGGAAATTTTTTTTATAGTCTCAGAGTACTGGTTGTGAGAGAACATGCAAGTTATCATAGATTAAGATACTTAATTGGCTTATGGTATGGTTCATTACTCTCAATGAAGAGTAGGTACTCCAAGAGAACTAAAAAAATTCTATTATTTGGATTGGAGTTTTTTTTTTTTTTTTTTTTATCTTTTTTCAAAATAACATTATACAATCACTACACAGTTGGTCGAACCCTAATCTTGGCTTGTGTACCTAGCATTGACCTTTGTATTTAGATTCCGTTTTTTTTTTGGGCAAACGATAAATACTCATTTTAGTTTTAAATTTGACTTTGATCAATAATAAATTTTTGCCTTCATCAAGGCTTGAACTCACAATCTTTTGAATGTGATGCACTTTCATATATCACCTGAACCAGAAGTTAGAAGCAAATTTCGTTTCGTTTTGGTGATTTATTTATTCTAAGAAACAACACTTGTTTTAGAGCTTACTTATGAAGTACTGTTTCCAGTGGGGGTCTTTAGCAGATGCCAAAGACACTTTTTGTTGTACTTAGAACGTGTTCGAGGTGGGGGCGGATTTATATGTTGTTTAGAGAGAGCACGTACCCCTCCTCATTTATCCGAGATGTAATTTTATACGTAAAATTTTATCAATTTTATGAAAATTAGATCATATTTAACATATAGTGTCCCTCTTAATTTAAATTTTAAACTCATAATCTATGTATAAAGTCTTAAAAGCTCAAATTTTGTGTGTAAAATCAGTTGTTTTTATTTAAAACCTAATAAAATTATAACAAATTCTACATGTTGATACTTATTTGTCCAAAAAATTTACTTGTTAAGTTTCTAGCTCTAATATTCAATTTAGTTTTTTATTTATAAGTTTTTTATGCAAACTTTGCATTATTAATTAGTGCCCCATCTAAATTTGAGAGCTAGATCCGCCACTAGTTTGAAGAAAGTATGAAGACTTTAGCATACACCAAAGAAGTACTTTTTGTGGAATCGTAATGGGTATGGGAAAATTGTACACAGAACTTGTGTAGTTTTTCTCTTTCTTAAACGGGTACGTGAAAATTCTTCCCACCAATACAAACTACATTATGAAATTCACTTAACTAAAAAGCTTTTGTAAATTTCATTTAAACTAGACCCATTTTTGGTGATTTCTGCAAAATAATTTCACATAAAAGGCAAATGAGATGGTTAGAATCTGCACAAGGATCTTCATCTAAAATATAGGTGAAATGATAATCTTCTATTGTGCAAACGATTTGTGAAATTATTTTATTATAAGAAAATGATATTTAATCAACTTTTCTGATGTCCACATACCGCGAAATTTGATCCAACTGAGGGAAAATCCCTTTAAAAAAAGGAAAAAAAGAAGGTGAAGGCATTGTCACTCGAGTACAATATGTCAAATGCAGTTGAAGGAAAGGGCAAAGTTACACGAGGTTGCAAGAAAATTCACAATATATATAAGTTGAAATATTTGAATTTACAATGTAGTCATCTCAAAAAAAAATTTCCCTCTAAATTAATAGTCATTCATTCCAGCTTGGTTGCACACACATGTAATGACTTAGAAAGGCATAAAAACTCCACTGCATGGGTGTATAATAAAATTTAGTGTTGTCAATTTTTTTCCATTAACGTAGGTAACCGTGTAAAATACCCCATTTTTACCGATAGAGCAAATTTAATGGAGAAAATGTCTTCGTGAGGTGAGATTACGGATCCACTCTCCATTGGTTTCATCCTCTAAAATCCAATTTCTTACAATTTTATTATATATTTTCTTATATATTTAATTAAAATAAGTTTATTTTATCTATTTAACAATAAAACAGAACACGTAATATAATATTTATAAACTTTAATTGCAAATATATATATATATATATATATATATATATATATATTTTTTTTTTTACATTAAAAATTTTATTGATTTTGAGCATATAAACTATAATAAACTTTTTTTTTTTTTTTCATCGTGGCAAATCCCCACAACTATCATCGATAGAGAATCCCCATCCACCGAACCTCCGCAAACATTTAACATGGGGATCGGATTTGAACCCATTGTGCGTGGGTGTGTAATTATTATCTAAAAAAGAAAGATTACAAAAGAAGACTGAAAGTTCCATATAAAATGAGTCAGAATCAGTTTGCAAGTACATTGTTCTGTCTTCGGGTAACAATCTTTACAAACATTTCATCCCAGAAAACCAACTTTATAGCAACTCATGCATATATAATAAATTATCCTCTCTATATATAAACCTGTAGACCAATGAGGTCTCCTCTTTGCTATTTATTTCCACTATTTATCACTAATTTGATCTTTTTGGAGAATCCATTTCTTTTACATTTTACAACACAAGCAAAAAAGAGGACCCAATTGCATTAATATCGAAAGAAAGTTGAATGCTCAACACTTGTGCAGGGCAAGTACCTCCTGTAACTCAACTTTGGTGATGGATATCATATAGATGAGAGCATTGGAAGTCCAATGTCCATGTTTTTTTTTTCAAAAGGATATTAAAGCGTTCAGTGTAAGATTTGTACGAAGCCATAAGAAGTCCATTTCACTTATCACGCAATTCCTTCTTCGGAAGTAAATCCGGCCTCCTAAATCTGTAACTGAATCTCACACCACCTATCAAGGAGCAACCAAATTAAAAAGTTTTAGCATAACCCCCTTTCATTCGTAAAATTTTATTTTTAACCCTCCTTAGAAAAAAAACATATATTTATTTTTTGTATAGTGTAAATAAACATATTTTTTTACTATTAAAAAAAATGAACATATGTTTTTTTTACTGAGAGGAGTTAAAAATAAAATTAGTTAAATAATTGAGTCAAGTCTCACTTCTATATAAACATATCGACATGCATTAATGTTAAAGTTTTAAGGGTTAAGGTGTACAAATCTTGTAATTTTTCAAAAGGTATATCTTTTAAGGTATATCCATGAGGTCCTGTAATTCTTTGAAATGTATACTTTAGTCCTCTATGTTTAAAATTATACCTCTAGAGTCTTATAATTTATCAAAAGTTCCAACCAAGTCCAAATAGTTCTTTTTTTTCAAAGTTTAAAATTTTGAAAAAAAAAAATAAAAAAAAAATTTAATTCTTTAATCTTTTCCATTTTTTTTAATCCATTTCAAATTTAATATTTTTATTTACTTATATTATTTTAAAAACCAAAATTTTTAATAATCATTTAAAAAAAATTACTTATTGTATTTTATTTTTCAAAATTTCAAATTTGTCCTTGAAAAAAAGAATATTTGGACTTGACTAAAATTTTTGAAGAATTACAAGACCCTAAAAGTATACCATAAAAGATAGAAGACAAAAATGTATATTTGAAGAATTATAGGATCATAGGGATATACTTTCAAAAATATAGAACTAAGATGTACCTTTTAAAAAATTACAGAACTTGTAAAAACCTTTAACCTTAGTTTTAAAATAATGCTTGATTATGAAAGCAAGCGGTAAACCAAAACATTGAAGGATGGGGTCCTTCAGAAGAATCCTACAAGGAGCATTATAAGAAACATAAAGGTTCCTCAAATGGTAACTCCTCTGTTTCTGTCCCTAACATCAGCCACTAAGTTTATAATTACGGTAGACAGAATTAGCTACATTTAGTCAAGAAAAAAGGAATCAGCCAAAATGTAAATGCAACAAACGTTTTGGTAAAAAAATAGGCATACCAGTTGTCCTTCTTGAAAAGAACTTTAGCACCTCATCAATGATTATAACCTACAAAAAGGATGTAAGGGGAGGTCTAAAATTAGAAACACCAAAGAAGCATTGCAAAAATTTTATCAGCAGCTTTATGCATTGTCCCTTGAGAACAAGTAAATTCCAACTTTTAAGAATTTTCAGGGTAAACTTAAAACCCAAATTCTTGAAAAGAAAAAAAAAAAAAAAAAATAGCATGTTACACTAACAATTTATTACATGCAGAGATGAGGCCTGTGCAGACAGAGTACATGGAAAAACTAGCAAGGTAAGGGGATTCAATCAACAAAAGCAAGACAAGATTTTAGGCTATCGTTTTCTAGTACTCAAGTAGATATTTACTCCACACCCACGACATTCAATCAAACAAATATATATATATTTTTTAAAAACACACTTAACCATTCAGCAGACAGAACACTGAATGATACACAACGTACAGGGAATGAAAGATAGAACACAATAGTCCACTCTGCCCAAGACAATGGTGTGACCTGAAATACAAAAATACAACAAAATACTGAATCAGACTCCTTTTAGTGAGAACCTAAGAAAGTTGATAAAAGAAATAGATTGCCGCTTACCGAGAAAAGGACTGAAAGAGGGCGCACATACAAAACTAGAATGTGAAGAATCATAGTAAGAATGATAGATCCAAGAAGCCAGAGATTGCTCCAGGGAGGGATAACACTAGAAGTGCAGTTAAAACACATTCAGTTAATGCAATAGAACACTCATATATGTATTTATGTGTGTGTGTGTGTGTGTGGGGTAAAGCAAATGAAAACAAGGCATGTGAAGTCCAAATAAATAAATAAAGGCACGTAATGTAATAACTAAAGAAAGAGATAGCATTTATTTGCAAATGTATTAATAATGGCCCTTTCCTTTACCATTTTGGTGATATGGTGCCTTGGACTTTGTTCAAGGTTCATGACCACCTTTAGCAATTTCTTGCTGTTTATAATGCTTTTCATTTTATTACTTTATATATCCAAAGAACCACCCATTCTATGGATATTTTCACTCCATGAATAGCTTATGCAATTTGCTTGAGGATTATAATGTTTTCCAATTTACTAATACATTCTCTTTATCTAAAGAACCATCCAAATACTATACGGATATCAAAAGAATGAAAATTAATAATTAAGACATGCTTTACTGTTTTCTTTTTATTTTCAATGAATAATATTTAAACTATGGCTTTATAAATTGCATGTTTGAGTTAATGATTTACAAAACTCTTGTTTAAGTTATCTATTAAATTTGTGTCATTTATTTCATAATATAATAAGTAGTATATATCAAGGTAGAAAATAGGAAATCAATTCAAATTTGTGTCATTTACTTCTATTTCTATTTGTTTTAGTTATTTTATTAATTCAAAACTCATAAGTGTAGACCTTTTTAATTTGTTTTTTAAGCTTACTTAAATATTAGTTATTTATAAGATGGATATTTACACTTAAATATTTGAGTAAGCTTAAAAAACAAATTAAAAAGGTTAACACTTAAATATTTTTTATAACTAATTCTAAATAAAACTATATATAAATATATATTAGGATAGTATCTTCCCTACAATCTCAAGTATTTCAAATTTAAAACTCATGTCTTTCAGGAAAAATGCAACAAAAACAATAAATATAACTAATGTTTTCTCCAAATTGAATTTTAATATTAGTTTAATGCATACTTTGTCACTATTTCACAAATTAAGAAATTTTAAATCAAATTGAATGGAACTATTGACTAGTGTATATATAAAAAGGCAGATTATCCTGATTTGTTTACTAATAGGATACCAGTACATTATATTTTTTTATAAATGTTCTTGTGGAGTCAGACACCTAGCTCCATATCAACCCTACAAATATACATATACATTTACATAAATATACACACATACAAAATTAATCGATATTTTTTAAGATCAATCACAGCCATATTGGGACAATATCAATGCTACATGTTATAAAGCAGAAAAACCATTTTTCTGCCATTAGATTATGACTGCTTTCTGACTCCAAAACAATTTGGCATAGAAGATTTTTAAAATTAAAAGAAATGAAAATTTATACATATACTTACAGGAGAGATTGATTTTCACTAAGATTATTCAAAGCATTGAACATCTCAACAACAACAAGCACAGTCATGGACACAGTTGATGGATGCCGATCATCAAAAATACTGCATGGATAGGTTGTATCCCTCATTGGGCACGAGTCAAAGTTCATCTAAAGTCAGATAAAAAACATTAACATGGTAAGCATTGAGTAGACTAATAAAAAGGCAACAACATTAGATTAATAGTTTTTGTATAAAAACAAATAAAGCTGTAATCAATTAAATGGATATACATAGGGTTAATATCAAATACCACTCACTACAGAGAAAATTCAGAATAAATATTTTAAAGTGCTTTTATAAAAAAGGTTTTTCATAAAATTTTAGAAGTAAGAATTATAGTTTCTAGAAAACTAATGCTTTAAGGGCAATTTTCATGTTTGATACCCCATAGTGCATTGCTTTCCATTATTCACTCCGTTTCATTTATACACAAAATTAAAAATATGCTCATAATGAACTCATTTGAACATACGTTCCAAAGTAGAGTTCATGATCCAAAACTTTACTTGAATGTCTAGTGTTAGAGGATGAATGTAAATGCCACATGTATGCTTCTCCAAGGTCATTACTATGATCGCATGCTTGTGTGCAATAAAGTGCTGGGAGTTATTTGCAATTGACAAATAAACTATTTTTGTATTTTCCTCCCAGATAGTGATGTTTCCTCTCAAAACTGAAGAAATGATAGTAAAAGCTCTTTAGAGAGATGTGATAAGGTGATCCACATGGGGCCAAAATATCGAAGGTGTTGAACATAGTTGTATACTCCCTTGACCACATCAATGAAAACATGTAGGGAAATTTTATATGCAATATGTGTGCCAGATCTTTGATTTATGCGTTCTTTGTTGTCTCATTTGCCATATATGCTTTCGTGTGTGCTTGTTGTGTTGTAATGTGATGCCTCAATATTTGATTTGTGATTATCCCTCGCTTTGTGTTAATAAGATGCAACAACTAAGGCAATATGTGTTAACCAGACTGACTTGCTCCCTTACAAGTGTAACAAGTACCGAACAATTTGAGCATAATTAGGAGAATTATTACAGTTGATAGAGGAACATTGTGGTTATAGAAGGCAAAGGAACGATGAGTATCAAACACCACTTGTATTCATATGATCAACAATTAAGTGAGTTAGTAGGCTTGTCATAATTCGTACATGTATTAAGAGCTAGAGTGAGTGCTTTTGAACAAATTGACCATCATGGGCTTGTGCCTAACATGGGAAACTCAAAGTAGAGTCATTGCCCTTGGGAGAAGAGTAGAGACACCTCAACAGCATCTAGTGTCTTCAAGTGATGAGCATGCATACTGTATTGACTGCTGTAGAAGGTTTGGTGAATGAACTCAAGGAAGATGTGCACAGGGGCAATTTACCTAGGGGAGATGAAGACCAAGCTCAATGTACTTATTGAGTTGTTTCCAACCAACCAGTAAATCTCGTTATAGTGAGTATGGAAGGGTCACGATGCCATAACCTCAAGCTTACAGAGGGGCATGAAAAGTCAAGGAGCAAGAGAATTTTATCTTTGATATGGAGAAATACTTTCAAGCAATAAGGGCTTACTTAAGAGAAATCAAAAGTCAGCATTGCTATCATGTATTTGAATCACGATGCCAAGTTGTGCAAGAAAAGTATAGTGAGACACAAAAAGGGTGGTGCCAAATCGACTCTTGGGAAGATTTGAAAGGAGATCGGATGACTCAATTTTTTCATAAAAATATTGAATACATGGCTCAAAATAAGTTATTCAAACTTAAGTAGGTTGGGTTTATGAGAAAATATGTTAAATAGGATAAATTGTTCTTTTTTCTAGACAAAATTCAAAGACAAATGGTCCAGAACCTTAGACAAGCGCAAACAAGCACAATTGTTGAGCGTTTGATAGATTATACCATCAAGTGTAGCCAAAACTAGAAGGCTCAACCAACTTCCAGTAAGAACAACAACAACAATTTATAAAAGCTAAAAAAGGATAAATACCATATGTAGGCTTTAGTAAAGCATGCAACGAAGTGTTGGGGTACTTATATAATTGAAAAATTATGTATTTTTGTATTTATAAACAGTTATGTCTCGTCAAGCATAGTAATGTTTCCTCCTAAAAATGAGAAAATAGCACTAAGATCTTTAGGTGGAGATGGCAAAGTGACCCATAGAGGGGACATCAGAAGTGTTAGGCATAGCCGTGCATTTTGTTGCCCATATTAATGAGAAGTAGGGGAATTTTATACAAATATGTTCTATGATCTTTGATTTATGGTTGCTTTATACTTTCTCGGTTGCCTCGACGTTCTTTGTTGCTTGTCATCTTTATTTTCCCTCAATGTGTGTTTGTGTTATTATGTTTGCCCTTTGCTTACTTTGTGTTCACAAGGTGCAACAACTAAGGCAACATGTGATAACCAGCCTAACCTGTTTTCTTGATAGCGGAGCACGTACAAACAAGTTTTGGAAACAATATAGCCCTGCGTGAAGGAAGTTTCAGGCAATTTCCCCCTAGTTTTTAGTTCCCTCATTTCTCTCTCTTCATCTTCCTTAATGCAATCCCTTATCCCCTTTGGATCATATACATGATTTTTACTTTATTTTAAAAAAGAACTCAATTTTCACAATTTTTTTTTTATTATTTAATTTTTTTTAAGGGTATGCTATTTTGGGGTATTTGTGATATAAGTTTGAAACACATGCAGTTGTTACTTGTTAAAAATATATTTTTTAATAAATAAACAGTGTTGCAGTAGAAGAGTCAGATTTAAGAAAATATTTTAACTATGTTACCACTTCAAGAGTATTCTTAATTATACATTAAGCTTGGAGTATGTTGTTGATAATATTTGGTGTTGTGACATTATGTTGAACCTTAGAGGTGTGGTCAAAAGTTACCCGATAAAAATAATCAACCTATTGCTTTTAAGCTTTGTGGACAATAGACAAGTATAATATGAAATCTTATTCAATTTGTATTGAAATAGATTGCTCGCTTAAATAGCTAAATTGCAGCAATGAGGTTATTCCTCAACATTCCTACCACTAAAAACAAAAGGTATTGCAAAAATGCTTCATATGAGTGACTTTTTTATATATGTATAACAAAATGAAACATACTAAAAAATGTAGACCATGATCACGGCATAATCTACTCAGTGCAAGAAACTCAGACAACAAATCAATCTAAGTTCAAGCACGTGTAGTCTTACCAGTTCTGTATATGGCAGCTTAGGGCCGCTATCAGAGTAAACAAACCACCATATAAATCCCGCAACTGTGGCAAGGCCAACATAAGCTGCAAAAACCAACAATCGGTTGCATAAATAAAATGTCAATGTCAAAGCTGGAAAAAGTCAACATAAGAACCAATAGCAATGATAGAAGGATATAGCCTATGTGAATCGATCTTGCTATTTCTCTAGTAAATCTTATTTTAAGTTTCTTGTGATGATTCCAATGGACAAATTTTTGATCACTTTGAATCTATGTGGACTTGCCAAACTCCAAATAAAGTTAAGTTTTTCGAGTAGTTGATTAGTCTTGGGAAGGTGATCACAAATGATCGAATTCAACTAAAGTTTTTCTAGTTCTGCTTTTCTCCTAGTTGGTGTGTATTTTGCAAGAACTCAAAAGATATTGATCATTTAGTTTTACATTGTCCAGTTGCATATATTTTTTTGTCGAAGTTACAGAGCAATATGGAAATACATTGAGCTACCCCAGGATCTTATCAATCTTTATTTCTGTAAACCTTTTACACATGGGATGGGAGAAGCATTAAAACTTCAAAGGCAAGAATGTTGTGGAATTAGGGGGTGATAGAAATCCTTTAGGTGTTATAAATGGAGATGAATAAGAGAATTTTTTATGATAATGAGAATAATAGTACTTTTTTGTGGGAAAATTTTTTAAAAGATTATTCTCAACTTCTCATAAGTTTTAATTGAAAAGCTTGTTTATCCTAGATAGGTTTTGGAAAGTTGTTTTGGATGGAAATTATAGCTATTATTTGGTATAGTTTGGTGCCTCTTTTTGTAAGTGGATTATTGATCTACTTTGTAGATTTGTAATTATTACTATTAATATAATGTTTCTTACAAAAAAAATTAAAATAAACAAATTAATTTTATGTAAAATGCAATCAGGTCAAACAACTCCCATCACAAAAGCATTGTTAATGTAAAATTGAAAATTTATTTCTACAACTGCCATGAGATATCCATAAATCCTCTATTAACGAGAAACAATAATGACAAAATGATTGTTTAGAAGCATGCCCTAGACATGTTTATGAAGAGTATACATATAAATTTGGACATTGTAGCATAATATCGTGCTTATCAAATTAGGAATATAAGC
This sequence comes from Elaeagnus macrophylla, assembly GCA_029378325.1. Lineage (NCBI taxonomy): Eukaryota > Viridiplantae > Streptophyta > Magnoliopsida > Rosales > Elaeagnaceae > Elaeagnus > Elaeagnus macrophylla. The sequence continues at coordinate 6,211,376 of CM055653.1, forward strand.
TTCCATTAATAGCGTACAGAAGGGAACAATGTGAACAAGAAGAAATCGGAAAGCTTAGCAATAACTAAAATAAAGCGTGGGGTATTTAAATCTTTGTAGTGTAAGAAAGAGTAGTATTAAAGAATTAGAGTTGCAAGAAGAAAAAGAAAGCAAAGAAAGTTAGGAAGGGAGGAGGGAGAAGACAATTAAGCAGGAGAAGGTATTTGACTAAATTTACCTTTCCATACCCAAAATTAGTCATGCATATGGCACCAGATTTCTTTTCATTGGCTAATTGGACAAAATTCATTAAATGTCTTTATTTGTTACAAACAATTGACGTTAAGGACATTAATGCAACTTTTTAATATGTTAAGGCCATAATTAACCCTAAAAGATTATGGTGTTAATTAAGCAAGCTTTAGAAGCTGTTTTCTATAAGAGTGTGTTTACTAATAAATAAAGAGAATGCGGAGAAAGAGAGTCATTCCTATTCCCTTGTTTACTTCCTAAAGTCATGGTAAAATGGGCATAAGAGTCCCACAAATTTGGGAGTCATTCTCATTAATTATTTCTTTACTCCTTAATATTGATTCCTTTTTCCAAATTCATAAGATATAATTACATAAGTAACCTTTATTTTAATATTTTATTTTATTTAATATTTTTAATTATTACTTTTAAAAGGAAAATTAAATAAATTAATATTTTCATTCATAATCCTTACAATTATTTAGTAAACACAGTGAAATGAAATGAGTTTTACACTCTTTATTTTACATTTCGATTCATGATCATTTCCATTTCCATTCTGATTAATTCTAATTACAAATTAGATGGTGATATTACCTTATTGTTTAAGTTACTGAGATGATTGCCACGGGTATTAAGACTAGTGAGATAGAAAAGTTAAGTAACTACTAGGCTAAGGAGTTTGAAATGGAGTAGGGAAATATGAAGTACTTCTCGAGTATTGAGGTCAGTCCACACACAAACTCTTCTTCCCTCAACATAATTATACCTTAGATTTTTCAGCTAAAATTGTCATTTTTTACTTATTCTCTTGTAGTACTGACAAGCTATCTGAATTCTTAAATGGTGGCATAAAAATATAAAAATAATGACGTATTTGTTACATTTGTTCATCTCCTTAAAAAGAAAATGTCTTGAGAGTGCAGGACTTTATATAGGCCAACAAGTCTAGTTACGAGTTTATATAAGATCATTGCCAAGGTTCTTTATTGAGGTGCTTGACAATATCATATTAGCTAATGACGTTGGAATGAAATAAAGGAGAAATTACAAATAAGCGTTGATATTTTCAAGATTGATTGTGGAAAAGACTATGGCCACGTCGTCTAGGACTTTTTGGAATTTATATTAATAAAAAGGAGTATAGGAAGAGAAGGAGGACTTGGTTCAAGGGTCATCTAAGTATAGTGGGAGACCAAAAGGACTCTTAAAAGGCCAAAAGAGGTGTAAGGCATAACAAGACATACAAGATTGTTATGAACTGAAATTGGGTTCTTCAATTGTTAATAAGTATTGCTTCACTGAATAATATTTGTAATAAAGCACTCAAAATCAGGAACAATTATTGAATTGAAATGCCAAATGAAATCTGTATATTAAGCAAAATGTTCATACAAGTTTACTCCCAAGCATTCAAGAGGCTTGGAATCTCTCCCAAGAGCAAAGCTCATACAAAACACTCAATACCCAACCCATATTTCTCACTACCTTTAATAAGCATCATTCCTTTCCCACATGGAAATAATCCTAACAAACTGTATTGTAAAATAAAATGCTATAAAGGGACCACATCACGCCATACCATACACACTTTTCAACCAGTCAGCCACTTGAAATATTCTTTGAATTATCCTTCCTCCTTGTATATATGAATTGCACCTGTGGCCTAACAATACGCCCCTCAAACGTTTCACCTTGTCCTCAAGGTGGAAGGTAGGAAATTGGTGTTGAACCATGTAAAAATCTTCCCAAGTGGCTTCAAAATTCGGCAAATTCTTCAAACTCACCACTCGGACCTTGTAATTTAGGACGAACTGCCAACAATTTTTTAGGCTCAACTACCAACTCTAAATCAAAAGAGAGTTGAGTTGGCAAAACTGAAGAGAAATGTACCATTCCACGAGCAGGACATAGTTGAGATACATGAAAAACTGGGTGAATAGAAGTAGAAGACGGAAGTTCAAGTTTGTAAGCTACCTGGCCAATACGTCGGAGAATTTTGTAAGGGCCATAATAATGGACAGCAAGTTTCTCATACCTGCGTTTGGCTAATGATTGTTGCCGATAAGACCATAATATCAAAAAGACCAAACTTCCCACTGTCAACTCTTCTTGGTGGCGCTTAGCATCAGCATGTAATTTCATTTTTTGTTGAGCATGCAATAAATGCATTTTTAAATCATCCAAATACGAATCTTGATCTTCCAACAATACATCCACAGCAGATACACTTGCTGAATTTTTGTCATATCGAATAAGAGAGGGAGGTTCGCATCCATATACCACTCGAAATGGTATAGTACCAGTGGAGGAATGATATGTGGTGTTGTACTAGTATTCTGCCAAAGGTAACCATTTGGCCCAAGCTCAAGGCTTCTCTTATGCAAAACAGCGAAGGTAAGTTTCCACCACCTCGGTCTAGCCATCAGTCTGAAGGTGATATGCAGTATTTCGTTTCAAAGTGGTACCTTGCAATCAAAACTACTCATTCCAAAAATGGCTCACAAAGATTTTGTCATGATCAAAGATAATTGAATGTGGAAGACTGTGAAGCTTAACCACCTCTTTTACGAAAACACCAGCTACTGATATTGCTGTGAAAAGATGTCGCAACCCAATGAAATGGGCATACTTACTTAATCGATCAACCACCACCAGGATAGTGTCAATTCCATCAGATTTTGGTAATCCTTTTATGAATTCCATGGTGAGTTCCCAATAAAGTTCAAATGTTACTCGTTGATAAGTTTTAGCTTCCCCAAAATGTCTACCAACAGGAGTGGCATGAAATTCTTTTAAAATCAGATCTTTCAACTTGAAATCTTTGGGAATTACCAACCGCTCTTTGTAAAACAATATACCATTATTAATTGTGAAGCCCACAGGTTGTTTAACCCTGGCTAGTATATCTTGTTTAAGTTGCTGTAAGAAATCTACCTTGGAAATTTCCTCTTGTAATACAGCCCAATGTTGCCATTATGGTAATGATAACGCTGCGCATACAATTTGGTCCGGCATTTTGAAAAGTGCATCAACCACTTTATTGCTGGTACCAATTCTATACTAAATGTTAAAGTTGTACCCCATCAATTTGATCACCCATTTTTGATACTCATTGCCCACAATTCTCTGTTCAAGCAAAAATTTTAAACTTTGTTGATCGGTCTTAATAATGAAGTGTCTACCCAATAAGTATGTGCTCCATTTCGTGACTACAAAAACAATTGCCATCAATTCCTTTTCATAGATCGATTTAAGGCGAGCTCATGGACCTAAAGTGTGACTGTAGTAAGCCACTGGTCATTGGTTTTGTGATAAAATAGCTCCTAACCCAAAGCCAAACGCATTTGTCTCCACAATAAAAAATTGTGAGAAATCAGGTAGTGCAAATATTGGAACCTAAATCATTGCATGCTTGAGTTCCTCAAAGGCTCGAGTAGCTTTCTCTCCCCAAAGGAAGCTTTATTTCTTTAACTGTTCTGTTAATGGCAAGGCTTTCTGTGCGTATCCTACCACAAACTTTCGGTAATAACCAATCAACCCAAAAAAATCCCTCAATTCCTTCAGAGTTTTTGGTAGTGGCTAATCCTACATAGCCTGTTTCTTGCTAGAATCAGCTGACACTCCTCTTCTAGAAACTATGTCCAAATAAGCCACTTCAGTTTGTCCAAATTCACACTTTTTACGATTAGCATATAGCTGATGCTTTTGCAGTAACTCCAATACCAAAGTTAAATGTTGTTGATAAGTAGATTCATTGCCACTGTAGACTAAGATATCATCAAAGAACACCAGCACGAACTTTCTAAGAAAAGGACGGAACACTTCATTCATCAGTGATTGGAATGTTGGTGCACTGTTTGTACGGCTGAAGGCATCACTAACTCATAATGTCCATCATGCGTCCAAAAAGCAATTTTGTGAATATCATCTTCTTTTGACTCTGAATTGATGATAGCCTGATTTCAAATCCAGTTTAGAGAATATTTGAGCAGCATATAATTCATCTAAAAGCTCGTCGATAGCTAAGATAGGGTACTTATCTGGAATGGTACATTTGTTGAGAGCTCAGTAGTCGACACAAAACCTCCAAGACCTATCTTTCTTCTTAACGAGCAATACTTGGCTAGAAAAGGGACTGGTATTGGCATGAATTATTCCAGCCTCTAACATCTCATTGATGAGTCTTTCAATTTCATCCTTTTGAATATGGGGATAGCGATAAGGACGTACGTTTATTGGGACACTACTTTCCTTGAGAATGATCGAGTGTTCTCTTCCTCGACTAGAAGGTAATCCATTGGGCATATTAAAAACAGCCTCAAATTTATGTAACACAAGCCTGAGGAAAACTAGTTCATGCTCTCCATTCTTGTTTGCCGTTTGTAGATGATTCAATTCCACAAGTATCTCAGACCCTTCATGTTTAATAGTCCTTATCATGGTTTTTAAGGATACGCGTGATTTCCCTAAGGAAGGATCCCCACGTAGAGTAATGGTCCGACCACCCAAAAAAAAACTTCATAACTTGCAATTTCCAATTTGTGTGGGTCATACCTAAAGTCTCCAATCATTGAATCCCTAAAATGACATCTGAACTTCCCAAACTTAGAGGCAAGAAATCGTCGACGATGGTGGCTTCTTGTAATTGTAAACTTACACCTCGACAAACTCCTTCCCTGCGAACAGAATTACCAGACCCCAGAGTGACTCTATATTCTTTTGTTTTGGTCACTAGAAGCGTGAGTTGATTCACTAAATTCAGAGAGAAAAAGTTGTGAGTGGCTCCTGGGTCGATTAACACAATTACCTCCTGCTCTCCAATCTTCCCTCTCAATTTCATGGTTTTTGGCATGGTGAATCCCACAACTGAATTGAGTGAAACCTCTACTTCATCAAGCTCCGTCATGTCCAACTCCTTGTTTCCACTATTCTCCATTTCCTCGCCATCTTCCTCTTCTTCATTGTGCATAAGCAACACATTCAACTCCTTCCTCTTACAACGGTGACCTGGCACCCATTTGTCGTCACAACGATAACACAATCCCCTTTCTCTCTTCTTTTGTAACTCAGAGTCGATCAATTGTCAAATCTCCCCCATGGCTTATTCATCAATAAATTTCCCTCTATACTGGTGCGAAGGATTCCAGTTGCTGTTTGTGGGTATCACATACCCAAATTGGTTTTGGTCCCCTGAAATTTACTGAAAGCCCTTGGGCTATTTGCAATCTAAAATTTCTCTTCTATCATTTGGGCCAACTCCATAGCCCGGCCCAAAGTGCCCGGCCCCAATATTCTCAATTCAACCTTAATCTCAGGTCTGAGGCCATTGATGAAGTTTCCCATAGCAATGTCTTTAGAAACGTTATCCAATGGGATTGAAAGTTCGATGAACTTTAGTCGATAATCCTTAACTGTTCTGTCTTGCTCCAATGCAAGCCATTGTTCATATAATGACCCAGTTTGCATCGACCGAAATTGCTTGAGGATCATCAATTTCATCTCCTCCCAAGACAGAATTTCTTTTCTTATTTTTCCACTGATACCAGAGTAATACATCACTTCAAAACTGACAATAGTAGCTTCAAGCTTCTCCTCAGTCATTCTGTGGAACGTGTAGTACCTCTCAACCCTCATGATCCACCCATCTGGATTGCTACCATCAAACAAGAGCATGTCTAATTTTCGGAATCGAAAATCATGTCTCGTGTTTGTGGAACTATTTGTGTCACCAACATTGTGCGAATTCCCTTGGTAACCTCCAGCCATTGGGCTCAACACCAATGCCTCCCTCACTCTGCTGGTAGTCATTGCTTGACGTACAAATTCCTCATGTAGTTTGAACATTTGCTAAAACTGTTGGTTCATTTGTTGGGTTAAGGTTTGTATCTCTTCCTTTAATCCCCCAACCTCTCGTCCTATTTTTTAGTGATCTCCTTGCATAGACTCAATCAATTCTTCCATTGCCTCCATTTGTTGATTTGTATTTTTTTCCATTTACCAAGAATAACTTGCTCTGATACCAAATTTGTTATAAACTGAAATTGGGTTCTTCAATTGTTAACAAGTATTGCTTCACTAAATAATATTTGTAATAAAGCACTCAAAATCAAGAACAATTATTGAATTGAAATGCCAAATGAAATCTGTGTATTAAGCGAAATGTTCATACAAGTTCACTCCCAAGCATTCAAGAGGCTTGGAATCTCTCCCAAGAGCAAAGCTCATACAAAACACTAAATACCCAACCCATATTTCTCACTACCTTTAATAAGCATCATTCCTTTCCCATGTCGAAATAATCCTAACAAGCTGTATTATAAAATAAAATGCTATAAAGGGACCACATCACGCCACACCACACACTTTTCAACCCATTAGCCACTTGGAATATTCTCTGAATTACCCTTCCTCCTTGCATATGTGAATCGCACCTGTAGCCTAACAAAGTTATTTGGCTTTGGAGGTTCCCACGAAAATTATCATTGACATAGAGTTTATCAAACATAAGTAGGGCAAGTGACTACAATTATTTTTCATATCAATTTAGTCCACTTTTTATTGAAAAAGTACACTAAAACAGACCAAATATAAGAATCAAAGTGCAATTTAGAAGGGACCAGTAAGACTCTTAAAGGAGGCAGAGAGAATTCTAAGAGAGGCAAAAAGACGGGTGATGTGAATAAATATATGAATATTAAATGAAGATTATATAGATTAGATTATTATCTATTTTAATTTTAATTAGGGTATTTAATAGTTATCATTTATCAATTAGATTCGAATGTCTTATTTTATTTGGCAAACTTGAATTACAAATTGAAATATAAGTCTCACCTATTGTTTCTCTTCTATCTTCTCTGAATTTCTATTCGTCAAATTCCTAACCCAAGTTCGTCTAAAAATTTTCCCCCCTTTCGTCCGTATTCTCATCCTTTTCGTCTCTATCTATTCCACATCAATGGGCTAACCCAATAACATGCAATAATGGCATGTTTGTACAGTCATGTGTTTGGCTGTGAATTAGATAGTATCGTACATTATAAAAATATTACAGTTATGTAAAAAATTTGAACCACCAAAGGTGTATCTACAACGTACTAAATACTTTGTCTAAATTTTTAGTTATAAAATTATGTGTTTTAACATTTTCTTTCATCTTAAATTAAAAAAAATACTATTTATTTTTAAAATGTAATACAAATATAAAGACAAATTTTTATAATAAAATTATTTTTATAAGAAAACTACATAAAATAAATTGCATACTATTTTAAATATAAATTATTTATTAAAATATTTAACTAATACTAATTATATTATAATTCAATACAGTTCAGTACAATAAAACTATACTTAATCAATCCAATATGATGCATCAAACATGCCGTAAGGGTTTTAAAATGTACCAGTAATACTATCTAAAGACAAATGAGATTGCATATTTTCATCCAAAGACGGCAATCAGGCATGAAATGTTGCCAGTGAACAGTTATAAGAGATAGATGTACAACGAAACTTGGAGGAAACAGAAAAAGTACATGAGTAAAATAATGGTGATGCAATCCTCTTTTCACAAGGTCTAGAAATAAGGAATAGGAAACAGAATGCTTAAAGCCCACTCAAATTGTCATTTAAAGGTTCTTAATCCTTGGCTTTATTCAGCAGCCTCACCCTATAATGCATGCTCCTATACATTATCGAACACAAGCAACAATCAAATTTTACCACTATTGTCAGACCTTCATGCCAAACAATTACATGTTTGACCGCTTAAACAACAAACTAAACAATACTTCCAGAAAATGTTTGCCAAGATGCAAATTAAAATATGTGTTATGGATTCTTTTTTTCAAGTACATCTAGAAAATATGACATGGCTGTCACTATCAGTACTTAACACTCCAAATACCTGAATGTTAATAGAAAACTGAGGGAAATAGGTTTGTTTGACACTAGAATACATACCCACAATGGGAACTCCAAACTTTAACAAAAAAAAAAAAAATTTAAACATTGAAAATTAGAAAGGAAAGAAAAACAAAAATATGTTATTTATTGATCGAATCAATTTACTAGTTTAACTTTATATTTATTCCATTTGGTACAACTTTACAATTTGATTCAATTTCCTATTTTGGTAAATAAATATTAAAAAAATAGTAAATGAATCAAATCATGAAGTTTGAGTGACAAATTGAACCAAGAAAAAAGAGTTAAAAGTGGTAAATTGACTCAAACCGTTAAATTTGAGTACCATATTGATTTTTTTTTTTTTTTAAGTTAAAAAGTAAATAAAATCTTTACCCTTGATAAAAATCAATAAAAATAAGAAAAATCTTTATGCTATATTATACAATACTTTTAGACAATATCAACACATGGCACGTAAAGAAATCAGTTCTACTAAATAAATGTATTGACACAAAATCAACATAGATTTTATGGGATTAATGAGATACTTAATTTTTGCTTACCTCCAATTACTAAATAACGGAAAAACAACCATCCGGTGACAACTGCTTCATTCACCTGCATATTCACGTTGCATCACATATGAAATTACGAGAGAAATAAGACTACTTTTATAAGGGAAGAAACAAGAAATTAAAAAAACATTCATTTAGGTCAGAACTGGATAAGATGAAAGGGAAGAAAGACAGATTTCATAAATACGACAAAAAAGGTCTGATTTCTATTTTCATTTGCAAGCACAAAACTGTAAAGTTTGTAATAAAGGAAAAAAAGATACAAGAATAAGAATATAATCTAAGGTCCCACGGAAGAGAAAGGTTAATTCTAAACAAATAATTAATTCTCAAACCCATGAAAACTAGAGGTAATTTCTTTTCCCACCTTTCTGCAAAAATTTGCAAATGGAAGGGAAAAAAAGGAATTTGTAAATTAATATAAGTAATGGCCTAGAGTACATCAACAGATAAAAAGTTAAAAGCTATCACTTAATGGCCTAGATTACATCAATAAAACATAATACCTTACGAGGCTTTGCCTTCATCACATCAGAGTCTTGCTTATTAAAGCCAATAGCTGTTGCAGGTAGTCCATCAGTAACTAAATTAACCCACAGCAGCTGGACCTGGATTTTGATACCACTAAGAATCACTTAGAAGTGATGAATAAGTATATATCTGGGACATGCACTTACCTAATGACACATAAACACTCATCTAATTGCTTTAGAATAAAAAGTATAAGCAACTAGAAAAGCTTTTGGTCTCTTCAGTAAAATGAATTAGCTGAAAGGAGGCTCAAATATGAATGCTAACTAAATAAACTTACAGGTGCAAGGGTATCCGGAATTCCAAGTGCAGCTGCCACAAATATACAAACTACTTCACCAATATTTGAAGATATCATGTATCTAATGAATTGCTTTGTGTTATTGTATATAGCCCTTCCTTCTGCAACAGCCTGCCAAAGATACAGCTATCAAAATACACTTTTATGTTGTGAGCGTTTATTCCTCTATATAATTACATAAATAAGACATAATATTTATAAAATATATTAGAAAGACATACGGCAACAATAGTTGCAAAATTGTCATCAGCCAAAACCATATCAGAAGCACTCTACAAAACAAGAAGAATGAAAAGGTTAAAACAAAGTACATATATTTACAAGAAAATGTAATGTAGAGAGAGCAATGTGAGGGCATTCAAATAGGAATTTCAACATGAGGGCATTCATAAATATTTATAAAATTAAAAATTGTGGACTATCAATACAATAAAAAATATATATATATCCAACTAATATAGCTTATCCTATACAAAACTTCATGAGTTCATCCCCTATAGGTAGAAATATACAAAGCTCCCCAATTATAATTTCTATGAAACTATAAATAATTTGGAAAATTACAAAAAATAATATCCATAAAATTTATAACAATAAAAATACACTCCAATAATATTAAATGGAGTCCAATTAGACAACGTTCAACATAAAACTATTCTAATTGTAGTAATTCAACCTAAATATCATTCAACTTTCTTTTAATAGTGAAAATATATGAGCTGAATCTAAAGAGTGTTATTTTTATGGTTACAAGTTTTAAGAGTATTTTCTTGTTGTTTTCTCAAATAGTTTTTCAACTATTTTGAATCCAATGTCCATGATGAAGCCAGAAACAAAACATTTGTTGACCCTATGTGAATTTGATGCTTTAAGTTAGGTTTATTATATTCATTCAACATCAAGTTTGGATTGCAATGAGCTTGATGTAAACAAGTCTTATATTTATCATGGGTTAAAAGCACTTAATTTGTCTCAAAAAGGGGTAAGTTATTATTCATATAAAAGTGACTTTGCTAAAATAATTTCCAATAATTTGAACATGTTTTTTATACTCTAGAGAAAGAAAATTTTGCAATAGTGGGATTGCATCTCTAAGAGTGAAATTCCTGATGTGTGCACACTAGGTGGGATTGTATGAAGTCTGGAGTGTGGTAACTTCAGGCAAGTGTATTCAAAGGTTTTGAATAGTGGAGTGATCCTCAAGCATAGTCAGAGCTTAAAGCGCAGAAGTAGGTTACAACTTACATTAGATGCTTGACGAATCGCAATAACATACCGTTTGCAATTCTATCTATCCTTTCATTACATTTTCAAGAACTTTATTTATTTGTTAATTAGATTGCTTGTTTATCTTTCAAATTCTAGGCTCTTTGATTCATTAAAGTGTTTGTGTTTTACACGAAAATAAAAGTTTTGAAAACCTTTAAAAATACAATGTTTTCAGACAAATGAAGTTATTCTCTTCATTTAAAGATATAAACAATGAGTTGCTTTCATAAATGCTATCATATTTTTCAATTTAGTCTCACTGTCCATTTCCTTTTAATGTGTCACCAGACCCACAAAAATAACAAAAGTGATTCACATGTATCAAATATTTAGTTCCTTTTACACATTTGGACAGACGTAGCACAAGCTAATCCCTGAATAGTGAAACCAAATGAAATACATATCCTTACTTTCATACAACTGCTAAACAAATAAACTTTAGAGTGCCTAACACTAATTTTGAAGGCCAAGTCAAGAATAAATATGTTTATGAGCATTAATGACCATTTTCTGACTTCAGAAATCAAAGTGAGACAAGGGTGAAAGTTCAAGGAGCATTGATGAATTTTCTGCTAATGGTGGCTTTTTACAACTTTGAACCTCTGTTATCAATAAGCAGAGAAAGGCCAAGTTGAAGAAAATAAATATGGCTTGCATGTAATACCTTGGCAACAGCTGTCCCAGAACCCATGGCAATTCCAATATCTGCCTTTTTCAATGCAGGTGCATCATTGACCCCATCACCAGTCATTGCAACCTAACAAGTGAAGATAAGTAAAAGGTATATGTACTGTGAAACATAATATATGAAACTCAAGAGGGAGAGAGATCGGGGAAATTAAAAGAAAAGAAATGTGTAACAAAGATATCAATAAAGGTGAGTATAAAAGGCTAAATATCATGGTCATAATGAAAATAAAAGAACGACAGCCCAGTTAATCAGTTATCTACAGCAGTTGTTCCACCTCTGTACACATGTATTGTAAAACCAATTTTGTGGATAAACTTGAATCACCACACAGTTTCTAAGTTGTTTTTTTTCCCTTTCGATTTGTTTCTTGGAAGGGATTGTTTCCAACTCCACTAACTTTGGAATAACGTTTCATACTGTCTAAAGAGAGATTGCATATTTTCTTCCAGAACTTAAAAAACAAAATACAAAAAAGAAAAAAGTATTTTAGCTTCTATACATTAACATTAAGTTGCGTGGTATAGATCAAAAACTTGGGAAAATTAAACCACTAGCAGCTAATAACAATAACAATAACACAGCATAAACAAATAAGGGTATTTACTAATCCTTTAAAAAAAAAAAAAAGCAGATGGAAATGAATTGTACTGAATAGGAAAGCGGGTGAAAAATTCATTGCCTCTATGTGTTTATTAAAATTGCAATGAACCCAAATGAGAATATGAATTGATTTAAATGTCCTAATATGAAATAAAATATTAAAACTTGGGATTGTTTTAGAATTACATTGTGTGAATTTGGGAAAAACTAAGGGTTGAGGAAACAATAAATGGGAGTTATTCCTAATTTTGTGGAACCTATGTTCCCTTTCAACAATATTTTTGGAAAATAAACAAGGGAATGAGAATGACTCCCTTGCCACTTATTCTCTTCCCTTGTTAGTAAACTGGCCCATTACACCAATTACAGGATGTAGATTAAACACTTGACCAAAAGTAAACCACTTAGCAGCAAATGACAATAACATTAAAACAGAGTAAACAAAATTAATAAATGAGACCCCAGCCACCTGTACAACCGTACCATCATTTATACACCCTCAAGATAACACAACCCAGTTCATATCACTAAAAGTAAAAAATTCAATTCACAAACCAGCAATAAAAAATTTATTAGATGCTTATCAAAGTTAGAAGTTCCAGCATTTACCACTTCATTCTGGTGTTGTAAGGCCTCAACCAGCATCTTTTTATGAGATGGTTCAACCCTATAAAGTTTATAAAATGAATTAGAGAAAAAAGAGGCTATTAAGCAACTAAAATTGATAGATACTTCACTCAATCTACTACAGGATCCAGTAAAATACAGTCTATAGATGCACCAATGTACCTAGAAAAGAGTGTCATACGTTGCAATGCTAGCGTCTGCTGTAATGGTGGTAACTCTTCAAATTCAGAAGCAGTGTAGGAGCGACCTGCAAGATCTACCATGTGATCGAATGCCCCAATCTTCTGTAAGAGTGATTCAGCTGTGGACTGAAGGAGGGGCTAATTAGTAAGTCAATTAGGAACATAACAACATCTATCTGTAAATGCACGCGTGTCGAATGTATTTATACAGCAGTCATGCATTTTAAATGAGTTACCTTGTTATCCCCAGTAACTACAATAACACGTATCCCAGCGGTCATGCATGAAACCATAGCATTTCGCACTTCCTCTCTAGGTGGATCAAGCATTCCAACCTTCAGCAGGGAGATTAAAGTAGGGCATAAATATGTAAACCAAATATAGAAAATGTGAAATGGAAATAAAGCTCTTGGGAATAGAAAGAAACTGCGTAAAATAAAGAATGAAATGAGCTTAAATACATGGGAAAATCACAAAGCTATAACATCATTTAAAAATTTTGAAGGAAGTCACTAGTTTGATTTAGACAGCACTATAATCAATATAAATTTCTATTTTTTAAAAGAAAGCATACCAACCCAATGAATGTCAGATCCTTCTCATCATCAGAGCAAATAGCCTGCTGACCAGTGGGCATCCGCTTCAAGGCTAAAGCCAAGCATCTCAATGTTTCTTTTCCTGCAAAACTGATAAGAAAAAGGAGTGATGACATTTTAAATGCCTTCAAAGTCCAAACAAAACCTGCCAAAATAAAGATCTATAGATGATCTGCTTGTAACAAAATTAGAATTCTCTATAGTCCATTACTTATATGTTCTAGCTTAAGTATTTTGTTTCTTGGGAGAAGGGAGGACATAGGCTTTTGTACAGAAACACTACAGTAACAATTGCCCTTCAGACAAGTCATACCAATAAATGCAAAACTCAAGGACATGCACAAATAGTTTATATAAGATCATTACCAAGGTTTTGTGAGAGAGGTGCTCAAATCTACTATTTCACATGGATGTTGATCTAGTAGCTAATAAGGTTGTAGAGTATAAGGGAACTAACAAGGAAGCTAGGATACTCAAACTTGACCATGGAAAAGATTATGACCGTATTGATGACTTTGTGCTGAAAGAAAAAGGGTTTGGCGAAAGATAGAGAATTTGGATCAAGAGTTGCTTCAGTTCTATGAATTTTTCAGTGATTATAAATTGAAAATCTAGAAAGCTTTTGTGGGCATCAAGAGGGTTAAAACAAGGAAACTTTTTTTCTCGTGATAGCAGTTGATAGGTTGAGTAGATTGATGGAAAGAGCGAAAAAGTTTAATTTTGTGGAAGGTCCAAGCATTGGGGCCAATAGCATTGACTATTGAGGTCTTCCCACCTTCAACTTGCAAATGACACTATTTTTTTTCTAATCAAGTGATTAGAAATTGTTTGCTAATTTGGTTAAGTTGACTGAATAGTTTTATTATGTGTCAGGATTGCAATTAAATTTATCCAACAATTATATATTGGGTATCGATTGTCAAAGACAAAGTGTTCTCATTAGCTAACTCATTGGGTGTATGAAGCTAGGGGACTTACCGTTGAAATATTTGAGCTTGTCTCTCGGGATAAAACCACGAGTACAATTTTGGTCATCAACTAGAGGAAGATTTGAAGGTTAACAGGATAGATGAGAGCTTTCCTCAGATCAATTAACTTTGATAAAATTCAGTTTTTTCAAGTCTTCTGACTACAATTTAAAGATTCCAGTGAGAGTGGAAAAGACACTAGAGAAATTAATGGTGGGATTTTTGCAGATTGGTGTTATTGAAAGAAGTAAGTTCATCTTTGGTTCGCATAAAAAAAACTTAAAAGAAATGGTAATAGTTTTGTATTTCTATAATTACTATTACTATGTTTGAATTATGTGATCAAAACAATGGTAAACTTTGGAATAAAATTTATAAAATTCAAAACGACGTAAAATTAAAAAAAAAAACTCAATAAATGAATAAAATTCAAATAGAACTAAATGAGGAAAAAATAGATGGTGATACAAATAAGTGAATAAAATAGAACTTCTCAAGGTATTCTCGAGAGGATGAGAGGTGTTATTCCCACCGGCAGTGCAATATAGAATATACCCAAAAAAATTTCCCATTAACATTCCTATTAGAGTCAATCAAACCGGATCTAAAAGTTATATGGTAAAATGGAAGATGGTATAAAACCAAAAAAGAAAAAAGGTTTTTGATAATATCATTGCAAGAAACAAAGCCATTACTGGACAAGTCCACAAGTGGCTTAAGAGATTCCTACCCAAAAAAAAAAAAAAATTTCCACAAAGTCATTAGAAGTATGGCTTGAATGAAAATGAGTGGAATGCAAGTCATAGTTTGTAGGGTGTTGGCCATAATCTATGGATGGCAATTGCTAAAGACATTAATTTGTTCTCTTCTAAAATGAGTTACGTGGTGGATAATGGATATAGAATTCGACTTTTGGTAGGACTCTTGCTTTACTGGAAGTTGATAATTTTTTAAGCATGATATAAAATAGGATGGAATAACGATCATAGCCAAAAGCACTGACGAGTATATGGATTAATGATTCGTCCGAATGCTTCTCATGCAAATTATTTTTCCATCCTTAGTTAAGCAGAAGAAGAGGAAAACACACATACAACTTATGATGCAGCATAGATGTCACTTCTTAGTATTTTACTTTTGCTTTATTTATCAGCTTATTTACTTTAATGCCCTTTGTTTTGTTTGAATTTTTTGATATCATTTTTTGGTAATTAACTTAGCTAAGGAATTGTTGTTATAGTATCAGGTAGTCAAGCTAGTTTAGGCAAAACATGAGTATTGCTCGATTGCGTTTCTTATTTCTTTTCTTGCAAGATTTAGTACTTCTCTTAGTTGAATCGAAGTATTCATATTGTTTTTTTGCAATATTATGATTAATACAAAGGTTTTACACCAAGTTATTTCACAAAGCTTCGAACCCATCCTTGCATTTGCAAGATAGGATACACTTCAATGAGGTACTCATGGGTTTTTCTCATGTAAATCTTACTTTGAACTTCAAACTTAAAACTGATGATCCCTTTATAATGATTTTAATCACTATGATTAGATTCAATCATAGTTTCCCAAGTCATCTTTCACCGAACTTGTATGTGCTTTGCAAGAGAAGCTTGAATGACATTGATCATATTTGGACATTGCACATTTTCTTTGGTACAAATTACAAAGGAATATGGCAATACAATGGGCTATTCAAGAATCATGTCAATCTATATTTTTTGAAACATTCTACATGTGAAGAGTATTACAGCTTTGAAGCCAAGGGAAATTATGAGGTTGGAGCAATTCATTGGGTCTTGTGGATGAAGAGGAATAGGAGATTTTTTTATGATAGTGAGGACAATCGCAATTTATTATAGGAGAGATTTTAGTTTTTGTCATCTTCATGGTCTTAAATTTCTATAGATTTATTGGATTATTCTCAATTTCTCATAAGTGTTATTTGAAAAGCTTATATATCTTAGTTAGGTGGTTGACCTTTGTAAGGTTATGGCATTTAACTTCAATATAGCTTGGTGCTCTCTTTGTAAGTGGATTACTAACCCACTATGTATTTTGTATTTATTGCATATATTATTATGGGTGAAGTATCACATAAATCATTAAATCAAGTCATTTGTGACGTTTAGTCTTTTAAATTAGAAACAGTATCATTTAATCTCTTCATTTTGTAAAAAATGTCAATTAACAAAATATATTATTTTAATGATTTTTCTATTAAAATATTATCATTTTTATTAGGTGAACAAAATGCAATTAAAGTACAAGTTTTTAACAAGGATGAATGTGAAATTTAATATGAAATTGTTTAAGAAAAAATCAACAAAAATATTATTCAAACAAAAAATTATTTAAATATATATTTTAATTTTTAATAAAATTAAAAATCAAATAAAACATGAAAATAAAACAATGGTAATTAATAAATATTAAAACGAATATTTTGTAAATTTTTTCATATTAATTGTGACTTTAACATTATTAAAGATTCATATATTAATCGCATTTAATCACTTAACAGAAAAATAATAATGTTCTAAGAGAAAAATTATTAAAACAATACAATTTGTCCTTAATTGGTTTTTTTACAAAGTTAAACGTCACAAATAACCTAATCTAAGGGACTATTCTAGCACCTTTCACTAATATAATATAATATAATATAATGTTTCTTAAAAAAAGAAATCTACATTGCACGATTGCGCATTGTTTTTGGTTTAAGTTACAAAGGGATGTAGGGTACAATCAACTATTCCAAAGTCATGCAAAAATTTATTGCTGAATAAGTTTCCCATGCATGGGAAGAGTAAGAAAACTTAGCTCTATGTTGTGGACCCGCATGGTGGGAGCAATTATTTGGGTTTAGCAAATGGATAGGAATAGTAGAATTTTGAGAATATTGAGGACGAAAAATATCTTGCGAGAAAAAGTTTTAATCTTGGCTTTGCCATGGCATTGGTGTCTATAGAATTAAAAATATTATTGGTTTTTTATAACTTGTAATTAGGGAGCTTATATATTCCAAGTTTCCAACTATAGTGGATAGAGTTCTGGAAAGATTAGGCTTTGCAATATTTAGATTCTTCTTTTGATTTAATTGTTATCCACTTTCTGTATTTTAGTAACCATTATATCAATAAATATAATATGATCTTTCTTATTATAAGGGGAAAAAAGACCTTTGCCCATCCATGTCCAAAATCAAAAAATATGTGAAAATAGTGACTCCATAACAAGGAGAATTGCGACATAAGAGTTGGCTATGAAGGGAAATTATATTGTTTCAAGGACTACCCGCATCAGCATGTGTGTCAATACTTGGTACAAAGTTAACAATCTAACCTCTGCAATCTTAACTCCAGCTCTTCTCGAATACTAGAAGTCATTGGAATAATGGAACCCTCGTCGTTGCACATTATATTTGTGCATCTGGCAATGATACTCTCAGGAGCACCTTTTGAAAACATAATATGCAACTGATTTCGGCTACAAAGGACACTCATCAATTTCCGATCACGAGTAAAATCAGCTACAGAAATCTGCAAGCAATAATCCCAAGTTTGCATCAATAAGCAAGTAGCCAAATATGCAAGAAACAAAGTTTTTTCGTATTTCACAAGATATTTTATGGTTCACTTTACAAACTTTTAATTCTATTGAAATTTTCCATATTTTGCGATCCAATGGAAACTAAGCCCTTAAGCATTCTTCAAAATATTGAAGAAACAAGAGAAAAAGAAGGATGAGATTTAAGTTCAACCTCAACTTCTTTAGTAGCTTTAATAGCTTGGGTACAGGTTATAAGAGGACTTGTAATCCATGAGAGATGATATAAAAAATAAGTCCAAACATGCGCTAAACAAATAATATATTATCAAGACTAGTCAAGTAAACATCCTTTTGATACTCAAATAACATACCATATCCCTGTGATGGGTGGCCAAAACCAACCAAAAGAAAAGACCACCACAAATATACTTCTAGCAAACCATCATTTTCAACTCAAAACACACAAACAACCCCGACACCACAACTTTTTTCCAGGATAAGGAATACCCGAGAACCACTTTTATTGAAACCTTTCAGTAGATTTGTAAAACCCGAGGGAGAAGAACATCCCTAAGTAAATGTTTTAGGAGCAAAACTCACCCACTGAAGCATGTGGAACTAAATACAAAATAATTTCCTGATTGAAGGAAAAATCAGCATGTGCTTTCAACTCAACAACAATTCCAAGAAATAAGAAGAGATAACCAAGCGTCTCATAACTTCCACAAAAAGTGTACTCTCAACTCAACAACAATTAAAAGAAATAAGAGAGAACCAAGAGTCTCATAACTTTTACCAAAAGTGTACTCTAGTCAATTGTTTCTTTAAACATGTGCACTTAAGTTCATAAATTAGTACACCCAAGTCCTGAAAAGGACACCAAGTGCACCGTTTATGCAACTTATAGGACCCAAGTGCCCCACTTAAAGAAAACTTATTAAAGTGCACTTTCTGTGAAACTTATGAATAACTATTCAGGTATCGGGCCATAATAAGGATTGATCAACAGAAAAACTAACAGGTACAAAACCATAAAAATATAGCCTTTCAGACATACGCAGGCTAGCATTTACAACCATATATTGTCCTGCTAACAGCTGGGACCAAAGGGAATTACAGGATTTTACGTGAATAAAACAAAGAGAAAAACACTACAGCAGCCCCTAGCGTAGACCTAAAGCAGCGTATAGTCTCTTATATTTGAATTGGTGTCATTCAAACCTTATAAAATTAAAATGGTTCAATTAAGGACAAATTGTATTATTTTAGTATATTCATTTGTTCAGAGACATGAATTTTTTATGAGGGTAAAGTCAACAGTTCATTAATTCCTAGTTTAAAACAAAAAAGAAAGAAAATAGATGAAAGAGCCAGGTGTTTCTCCTTCTCCATGCCATAACCGCCAAATCAAACATCTTCCTCCCTCTCTCCTTTTGTCCGAGTTTGAACAAGCAGCAATGAACGACTTCCTACTCTTTCCAGTGGCCGTTGTACTTTTTCACTATCTTTGCTTGCCTTATTGTTAATGGTGGTGTTGAGAAGGTAATGTTGGGTTTCTCTTGGTCTTCGTGATAGTAAGTTCGTTGGTAATAATGGAGGTGTACATGAAAGACCCAGGCAATGGAGTTATAGTATAAAAAGAGGGCTGAAACTGTGCTGGATTTTGGTATAATTATTCTACAAATCCAATCCACCAGTTTGATAGTGGATTTGATTTTTTTGGCTGAATTGCTCCTGGAATTGAAGAACTAAGATGAAAGGAAAGATATTTAGGATTGGAAGCTATACTTTTCTTCTTTTGATAAAGACAAACAGCAGACCTGCACCACCTTGTACATCATTACCCCCATCTATAAGCTTTTTATTCGTAAGGTTTGTTTTTCTTCTTTTACATTTGGGTTTTGCCTTGCCATATCATTTTTGCTAAAGGTGTGTGTTAAGTGTAATTATCCTAGGAATAGGAATGTGTTTATTCTAGTTTGTATATATTTAGGATTTATTTTCCAACCTCAATTAGGAATTTTAAGTGTATAAATATACTAATTGTGCTAATAATCTTTTCATAAACTAATTTGGTATCAGGGGAAAAAGAAAAATAAAATTTTTCTTCTACCTAATTTCACCTTTCATTTTCAAAACCCTTAATAATGAAAGGTTTCGCCTCTACCAAGAGCCTCCGCCACCTATGCACCACCGACGACAACATCGCCATCAATTTCAGCATCTGCCATTGCCGCTGGGGTTCCCTGCCCCTTCGGAAAAAACTGCCATCACAATCTCCACTTCTTAACACCACCACATGTTCAGCTGCACCTGTAGTCATTGCCGGCACCTTACCCAGTCCCAGTCACTGTTACACGGGTGTTCTGTGCTGGAGCTGCTCATCATTCACCACAACTGCAAGTTTTTGAACTCGTTGTTTTTTTTCTAGGCGATGCTTCCCAGGTTAGTTTTTTCAGCTACCGATCTAGTCCGGTTGCTACCAGATCTGGTTCCCTTTGTTGCTGAACTACTTATATATAAGTGCTCACTGGTCAGTACGAAATCATTTTCTAGCTAAATATTTGTACATATTTAGGAAAGTAATTTAATATGGTAAATTTAGATAAAAATAAGAAAGTAAATCAAGGTCATATATGGTAGGGAATAATTGTATTAAATTAATATCTTTTTTTGGTTTATTACTTTTAGTATAAATATATGTAATGGGTACAATTTTATCAATCAAGAAATAAAAGACAAATCATTATCTTTTCCATTCTTTCTTTCTAGATGGTATCAGAGCAAGCTCAATCTAGAACCAAACCATGTCTAACCTAATCTTGAATATTCAAGAATCTGAAACCAGCTAAGAGAATACTCACATCCCAACTCAGCCAACCCAAACACCAGCCCATACTCTTCAAACCATGAATTCCAGTAACCATGATATCACAAATATACAATTCGTAGTGGAAAAATTAAACGGCAACAACTACAGAGAATGGTCACAATCCATCAAACTCGTAATTAATGGGAAAAATGCAATTTTTAGTGTGAAATTTGTAAGTATGCTAAACATCATCGTACTTCTTTTCCCTATAACCCATATAAGCCGTCTAAACCATTTACTCTAATTCACAGTGACGTTTGGGATCCATCTCGTATCTCAACTCGTACACAACATAAATGATTTGTTACATTTATTGATGACCATACTAAGGTTTGTTGAGTTTATCTATTAAAGACAAAACTGAAGTTCAAAGTGTTTTTATTAACTTTCATAAATTAATTCAAACCCAGTTTCAGACCAATATTCAAATTCTTCGTACTGACAATGGCACTGAATATTTCAATCATTCATTCCAAGAATACCTTCAATACCATGGCATACTACATCAGAGCTCATGTGTTAATACTCTCCAACAAAATGGGGTAGCCGAACGGAAAAATCGACATCTCCTTGAAATAGCTCAAACTTTAATGTTCACTACTAACATGCCAAAACATTTCAGGGGAGATGTTGTCCTTACTTCAGCCTATCTCATCAATCGTATGCCCAGTTGGGTCATCTCCTTTCAAACACCACTCCAAAAATTCCAACATTACTTCTCTCTATCTCATCTTCATTCTAATTTGTCCTTTGAAAGTGTTTTGTTGTACTACTTTTATTCACGATCACTCCAAAACTCAATCTAAACTTGATCCAAAAGCCATCAAATGTGTCTTCTTGGGATATTCTCCTATACAAAAAGGTTACAAATGTTATGATCCATCTCATCAAAAAACATTTGTTAGTCTAGATGTTACCTTCTTCGAGAACATCCCGTACTATCAAAAGCCCTCTCATCAGGGGGAGAACAAAGTAGTAACAGATAATAGACCTTTTAATACTCACTTGGATATTTGGACTTTGATCAAACCCTTAATCATCAAAATAACATACTCGACAGAGCAGAACCAAACACACCCTCTCATACTATTCTACCATATATAGAGAGTAATTTGAACTTAGGGGGAAAAACAGAACAATGAAACAAAGAGACAATTACTTACTCTCAAAGTCCGAAGCAAAATAGAGAGAACTACACACTTGAAGCACCAAGAAAGTCTGATCCGATGATAGATCCAAGTCTTCATGAATCTACAATAAAGCCAGGTATCTCTAAATCTTTTAAATCTACTGAGTTTCCTATTGCTTTTAGAAAACCAAAAAAGTCATGTACACTTCATCTTATCTCTAAATTTGTGTCATATAAAACATTGTCATCTGCATTTTACCTCTAACCTTAACAGGATGAGAATTCCAAAAAATATTCACGAGGCTTTCGAAATCCCAAAATGGAGAGAAGCTGTTATGGAAGAAATAAAAACAATTGAAGAAAACAAAACTTGGGATGTAACAAACCTACCCAAAGGAAAAACTCCAGTCGGTTGTAAATGCGTCTTTACAATAAAATATAAAGCTAATGGTATGATAGAGCGATTCAAAGCCTGTCTGGTTGCAAAAGGGTTTACACAAACTTATGGAGTTGACTATAGTCAAACCTTTGCCCCAGTAGCCAAGTTAAATACTGTCCGGGTCCTACTATCTTTAGCAACTAATTTGGATTGGCCACTTCATCAACTAGACATAAAAAATGCATTTTTAAATGGAGAACTAGCAGAAGAAGTGTTCATGACCATGCCCCTTGGATTATGTGGAAAAAAATATAGTGTGCAAACTAAAAAAATCCCTTTACGGCCTCAAACAATCACCAAGAGCGTGATTTGACAAATTTACAAAGGTGAT
Organism: Elaeagnus macrophylla; assembly: GCA_029378325.1. Classification (NCBI taxonomy): domain Eukaryota; kingdom Viridiplantae; phylum Streptophyta; class Magnoliopsida; order Rosales; family Elaeagnaceae; genus Elaeagnus; species Elaeagnus macrophylla. Next base: position 6,234,181 of record CM055653.1, read on the forward strand.
AAGAAAACAAGGATACCAACAAGGACAACTAGATCATATCATATTTTTTCGACATAATGGTGATGGAAAAAAAACTATTTTAATAGTTTATGTGGATGACATAATCATAACCGAAGACAATGTAGAAGAAATTGGAATGCTGAAAAAAAACCTGTCCAGTGAATTTGAAGTTAAAGATCTGAGACAAATGAAATACTTCTTAGAAATGGAAGTTACACGATCCAAAATGGGGATTAGTGTATCTCAAAGAAAATACATTGTTGACCTTCTCACTGAAACCGGCATGCTCGGATGTAAACCAAGTGATACTCCAATAGAGGAAGGAAGAAAAGTGAGGATATAGGAAAACCTGTGGAAATAGACCGTTATCAAAGGTTGGTCAGAAAATTGATATATTTATCTCACACTAGACCAAATATTGCTTTTGCAGTAAGTGTCGTGAGTCAGCACATGCAGTCTCTAAAGGACATACACTTAGAAGCTGTGTAAAAAATTCTCAAGCACCTCAAAGGATGACCCGATAAAGGATTATTTTTCAAGAAAAATGAAATCAATACTATAGAAATCTTTACTGATGCAAATTGGGCTAGCTCAGTAGAAGATAGAAGGTCCACCACTGGGTATTATACATTTGTTTTCGGGAATTTAGTAACTTGGAGGAGTAAAAAATAAAATGTGGTAGCCAGAAGCAGTACGAAAGCAGAGTTTAAGCTGTGGCACAGAAAATTTGTGAAGCCTTGTGGTTAAAAAAGGTCCTACATGAACTGCAGATCCCAATAAAACTTCCAATTAAACTTTATTGTGATAACAAAGCTGCCATTAATATCTCACTTAATCCAGTCCAACATGATAGAACCAAACATGTAGAGATACACAGACATTTCATCAAAGAAAAGGTTGAAGATGGAATTATTTGCATGACTTATATTCTTACAGAATAACAAACAGCAAATATGTTCACCAAAGGACTTCCACGACAAAAGTTTGACGATTTTGTCTACAAGTTGAAAATGATCAATATTTATGATCCAACTTGAGTGGGAGTGTCGATATCATTTTCCAACTGAATATTTGTACATATTTAGGAAAGTAATTTAATATGGTAAATTTAGGTAGAAATAGGAAAGTAAATCAGAGTCATATATAGTAGGAAATAATTGTATTAAATTAATATCCTTTTTTGGTTTATTACTTTTAGTATAAATATATGTAATGGGTACAATTTTATCAACCAAAAAATAAAAGACAAATCATTATCTTTTCCATTCTTTCTTTCTAGAGTTACAACTAGTCACTACAATGGTTAAGGAGTAAATAGATTCCCCATTAGCGACCAAGGCTCAATCTAATAATGTCCCTACCACGACTATACACAGTAGTTCATCTTTTGAAGATGCATATTGCAATCTAGGAGAGAGTTAATCATAGGAAGATCTCGATCTAAGTAATGACTCTTTCTCCGTCAACGAAAGTATTCCTAGATCTCTAGTAATTCTACTTGTGCTCCTATAGACGCTCCTACTTAAGTGAATAAGGTATCAAATCGCAACAATGAGAAGAACATTAGAAAATAGTTGGGAAGTACATATATTTGACTCATACTAGACCAGACTTGTCATATGCAGTTAGTTTTGTGGGCCAATTCATGCATATCAAACATGGATATTTTAAACCGAATTTTAGCTTATCTGAAATCCACCCCAAGTAAAGGTATTTTATTATCCAAACAAGGAAATCTAGATATTATGGGTCATAGTGACTCCAATTTTTCAGGTTCTAACTTAGAGATAAAGTCTACTTCATATCTTACATTGAAAGAAATTTAGTGACTTTGAGAAGCCAAGAATAAAATGTAGCATCATTGTCTAGTGCAAAAGCTAAATATCGCGCTCTTCACCATTTTATTTTAGAGCTTTCTTGGTTGAAGTGTCTTTAATCGATCAACTTGGTTTTGGTCTTAAGGAGCCAATGGTTCTATTTAGTGAAAATAGAACAACAATTGGAATGCTAATAACCTAGGAAAAAATGGTCAAACAAAGCATGTGAGCATGAGAAACTACATCAAGAACAATAGCACATGAGCATGACAGAAACTACATCAAGAACAATCTGCATTATGGTGTCATCAAAGTTCCATCTCAAGAGTGTTGTTCAATTAGTTGATATTATGACTCATGGTATTAATGGAAGCTCTTTAAACACCTCAAAATCCAGGCTGGGAATATATGATGTATATGTTCCAACTTGTGGTGATAGTTAACATGTGCAATTATTTTAGGAAAATGAATATTTTTATGTTAAAATGAGCAATTATTAGGATGTTTTAGTCACTCAACTTTCACAAATAACACATAAGTCGTCTTTAAAATTGGAACACTTTAATCACTCTTTAAACAGTAAATGAATATTTTATTAATAAATTCAACCACCCATTAAATGGAAGCTTTTAATTGGGGGCAAAATAGACAATCTTCAACTTTTCCTCCATTTTCAACAGCTCTACTTTATTCATTTCATTTTTCAGCCGTACATGATGCCAATTTTGGTTGTATAAAAGCTTAAATTTTTTAGTTTTTACTCCTCTCCTTCCTTTTTCTCCTCTTTGTTTCTTCCTTACTCTACCCACAAATTGAAAAAAAATTGTTCCATTTCATATTGTGTGTAGAACGAAGGAAAAAAAAAAAAAAAAAAAATGTTTGTAGTAAAAGTAGAAAAATTCCAGCTTTTATACAATCCAAAACTGGTATCATGTATAACTGAAAAATGGAGTGAAGAAAGCAAAACCGTTGAAAATGGAGAAAGCTAAAGATTGATCATTTTACCCCCAATTAAAAGCTGTCATTTATTGGGTGGTTGAATTTATCAATAAAATATTCATTTACTATTTAAAAATTGACTAAAATGCCAACCAATTTTAAAGATTAAATGATTCATGTGTTCAATATGAAAGTTGTGAGACAAAAATGTCCAAGTGAAAAATACAAAGTAACTTCTATAGTAATTTATCCAATTTATTCCACCTTGTGCATATTTAAAATTTATTGCCCAACCACAATTAGGACTTGTATGTGTATAGATATATACCCATTGGGCTAATAATAAAATTGGGACTTTCATAAACAAATTGGGACCACATATTTAATGGTTTTTTTACCCTAAAGTATCAAATAATCAATGTTGAACAACACAAATGATACCTAACCTTTTTCTCAATATACACTTTAATCCCTTACCTTTTTTGTTATAATTTGGTCTGTTTCTGTTTTAATTTCTATATTTGGTCCGTTTGCTTCTTTTTTTTTTTCTATTATTTGGTCTCTTTACTTTTTAATTTTACAATTTGGTCTACTTATTTTTTCAAAAATATTTATTAAACTAATCCATACACTTTTTGGCATGAATACGAGATAAAATGAAGTTTACACCATTTATAAGAACATAAGAGCTAAACAATTAGTTTGAGAATAATTTTAATACCATTTTATTAATTTAGGAATTTAAAACAATCAGAAAATAAAATAAAAGTATTAACCATTTGGATCAATTTAACCACCAATGACTCAAATATGAAACATTTAATCACTCATTTCAATTTTGACCGTTGAAGTTTAATTTCAATATGATCTAATATTTTGGACTAAATGTTAAAAATTGAAAAGTAAACAAACCAATTCATAAGAAAAGAGGGACCAAAGTAATAAATGAACCAAATCATAAAAACAAGAGGACCAAAGTTTAAGGAAAATTAGAATATTAGTTTTAGCCTTTTAGGGATCATTTTTGTAGTTCAGCTAATATTTAACAGTCCTTGCAATTTTAGCCTTTTAGGCAACGATGGTGGGAATGATGGCACAGTCAAGGATATGAGAGTGAGGGAAGATGCCAATAATAGCAAAACCTTATGGTGCGAAAATAGCACGATGAGGGATTTGAGACAAATACCAATGGTGGAAACATGTGAAATGACCTCCATTGACCCTTTAAATTCACGTCATGTGCACTGCAAATGATAAATATATTTAAAAAATGCCTTGATAATTCCATTTATCCTTTGATGGTCCTTTTTGCAAAATTTAGAAAACCAAAAGACCCCATTAACTATTTAAGGGACTCAACTAATCTGATCACCTAATATGACTTGTATGGACGCGCTACCTAAAGTAAAATTTCATACCTTTTTGAATTGGTTTTCCCAGTAGTGATTACAATAGGATGCACGTTCATGCTTGCTCAACATATTCAAAGAAGAAGGCATAGAATCAAACCCCGGAAGACCAACCTGGAAAAATGAAGTCCAACATGTTTACACCTGGCTAACTGCATGACAATGAAACTATAGAGTAATGGAAATGGAGACGAAAAATAATATGTCTAACTAAATAAATGGACCTTTTCTGCAAAGACACGAAGAGCTACTTCAGTTGACTCGCCAATTTTTTCATAAGTCCCTCTGTCTGGATTATACTGTAGAACAGACTCATTGCATAGCGCTGAACACATTGCAATATGAAGAAGACAAGGAAACTTAGCAGGAAACTCAAGCTGAAAAGGAGGGGAAAAAATTATAATCAGTCACACTAGAGTAGTCTGACAAAATAAGAAGTCATACTAGCGTAGAATTGGATAATTGGATATAGCCTGAATAAAGATAACAATATATATGCCTCTTTCACAAGAAAGAAACAAAAAATTAAATTAAATTCATAGCGTTACTATTAAAAAAACATCAAATGATCTACTTATCAATGACATACAAGCTCCTAAGACAGTCTCATGTTTCATTTTCCAAGGCATATCATATTTTGTTTAAAGAAAGAAGGTTAAAACAAATTTTTATAAGCTCCCAGGTACTGCTTCGAAATCATGCAGCTCAAACTTTGAAAGTTGTAACAATTTCACCTCCAAGTGATAGAAAATATGTACCATTGACAAGCCCAACTAAAAAAACTTGACCATCACCAAGATTGAAATATCATGTCAATAGGATAGCGATAAAAACCAACAAGGAACTACGAAAGCAGTCATTTTACCATTAATTTAAAATTCTATAAGGCAATAGGGACAAGTGAGATCATAACTGTGCATGCATTATGCATCCATTAGAAAATCTCTTAAAAGATAATCACCTGTGTTGCAGAACTATCAAAAATGATGCCTTCTGGTGCATATGTTGTACCATTGACACTGTATTCAGCAATTAATGGACCATTCTTTAAAGAATGAACCACACAAACCTGAAAAGAAATAGTGCAATATCATGCACAGTCATCAAAAAACAACAGTAAGAGCAGTACAAAGTATCATGCTTCAGGCAAGACAGAAATAACTACTCAAGGTCCCTTATCAGGCTAAAAGGTTGAAAGCTAGAGGTTATTAACCCATTCACGTAATATAATATAAGGATAATTAATAGAGGTCCCTAAAGTTTTCCAAAACTGCAAAACTCCCCCCTCAAATTCAAAAATACGCTAACCACATCCCCTCAGTTAATGTTTTGTTACAATATCATAGAATTTATTCCTGATGATTTTTCTTTTTATTTTGCAAATACCATCCCTGATATTTTAAATATAAGGACAAGAATGGGCATACTTGTTCTTTTCAAACTTGTATGGGCTTATTTATGTTTCAAGAAACAGGAGGTAGGCATTAGTAATATCACACCAAGTTCACCCAATGAAAAGCTTAACCTGTTCAAAGCCTGAAAGAATTAATTATTTAATTTTACTTGGTTTTTTTTTCCTAGGAAAGATTTATCATTGCAAGTTACCATTAGTTATAAATAGCACTTCTTTTTTAGAACTTCATATGGTTTGAGATTTTGGCAGGCCAAAGGCTAATGTGAAGTTACTCAACATCATCTTAAGGATCATATAATGCCCTAACTGGTTGCTATATGTCAAAAGACTCCTGACAGATGGATAAGAACTAGGAAGAAACATCACACTTCAACTACCATGCAGTGATTAGAAATTCATTTCAGGTATAATTCTTCTAAGTAATTAAAAAAAAAAAACCTTCAATGCATGACACTTTTTACATACGCATACAGCTTCACAAAGAAAAAAATAATAATGAAGAAACTTCAAAATGTTTTTAGAAATAGAAGAAACTTCTTTGAAAGCGGAATGGGGAGAGGTTAGTGTCTGCAAAGAAAAATTTAGTGACAGAACTAGACATTTTTGTAGAGTACATTATTTTTTAAATTTGATAATAACAACATATTATATTTATATATGTAATACTTACTGTTAGAGTAAAAATCTGATATTTAAATAGGAGTGTTATTGTATTTTTAGTAATATAAAGTTATGCCCTAATATTTATTATATATACACGCTTAATTGTAATCAGCAATAGGGGAATACGAATAATGAACTTTTCTTCTCTGTTTTGGCCGTGGGTGTTAGAGTTTCCATAATCGCCTCCCAACCCCAAAATTCTCTTCATCCTCCAATGCAAACTATCCACCCACCCTCTTTCCATCATACACACCATCTCCCAGCAACACCCACCATCTTCCCAGGATCCACGTTTGTCAGCAGCCCTTGCACAAGCTGGAAATGTATACTCTTTAACAAGAGATTAGAGAAAATTCCTGTATCATGTTTCCTCCCATTATGTTACAAAGGTCAACTCTTCTGAGTCTTTTCAAAAATGCATAGCTCACACATGGGGTGAAGTGAGAGACTACATCAAATCAATATAAAAACTGGTCAAAAGCCACCACCTACAAGCTTAAGCTTTTTAGAAACTAACACGAGAACTATAGCATCAAAATCATGGTTTTAAATTGCTATTTTAAAGCTCGCAATGAGGCTCTCCATAATAAGCCTAGTCTCTCTAGCAAGTTAAGGCTTAACCTCAAATAATTTATGAAGCTTGTGCCTTTTTTCGTCAAGGCTTACACAATGAGGTGTGCAATGAGGCTATGCCTCAAAATTTAAATATGTGATTGTTTTCTCATAGGTGGGTTGAAAATCCTAATGACCCAATCAATCCATACTAAACTAAAAATTAGTTTATCAACATGAAATTATGTCTTTGGCCTTAAGTATCCAATTCTATAAAGATAACTTATTCCCTATTAATGTCCATAAAATCACATTTTGCCTTGTTATCATAACCATTTCAATGTTAAATTTTAACTACGTTATTATAATTTTGTTCCAAAATTCTTCAAAATGAGGCTTATGCCTCATACCACCATGAATATTACGTCTTGCCTATTACGAGAAAAACGCCTTGCCTAGTAGAGAAAATTTGACTAAGTTGTTATAATTTTGTTTTAAAATTCTTCAAAATGAGGCTTAGGCCTCATACCACCTTGAAAATTATGCCTTGCCTCGTACGAGAAAAATGCCTCATACCTTGAAGATTACGCCTCATCTCGTACAAGAAAAATGCCTCAAGGCATAAAATCGCATTTTAAAACCTTGATCAAAATGAAGTCAATACTAGAACTTATTAGTATGCCACTTTACAAGGAAACCAATCATGAAAGTTATAAGCAAAAGTACAAAGGTAAAATATTAACAGCCCTATTTAGAAAGCAATAGGGTTTCTGCTTAAAGAAAATGCAAACTTCTAGATAACTTCATGTGACGTTTTCGGGAAACTCTACATATCCCCCACTAAATCAATTACACTACGTCCTCGTTCAAAAATAAAACAAATGCTCCATTAATTATAGTGGATCCCACCTAATTTGATCGCAATATACATGTTTAAAAAGCAATGAATAATTGGCACGTTGGTAAGGTTGCTTGATTGATGAAAAATATACGTAAAATAAAGGTATCATCATGAAAATTTTGTTTTCACAATATCCAATGAAATTTCCCAATAATTCCAAGGAACTATAAAAAATCAAAAAAAAATCAAAATTTCCTTATATATAACCATAAATTGTTCTATAATTTTCTAAAATTTTGATGAAAATTTTGGAAATATGAATAATATAGATATGAGTTCAACAAATATTTATTTTTAAATTTTAATTTTTTTCAAATTAATAATATACATACGTGACTTATTATTTGTATTATATATAAGTTAATATTTTAATAAAAGTAATCGGTTTTAGTTTTTCCCAAATTTTTACATTTACTAATAAAGTAAATATTTAATTCTAATTCATTAAACTGTATACATTTATAGATAATTAGTTACATGAATTTGTTTCAATTATCTTTCTATCCTCTCTCATGCTATTTTCTATGTTTAATCTATTTAATTCCTATTTTTTAAATGATTTTGTAACTGTATTGTTCACTTTTTTTAATTTCAATCTAAATTATATAGATATTATGAAATTTCAAAAAAAAAAAAAATTCATTTCTTTCTTCATGCAAAAATTAAAAGAATCATAAGACACTAGTATATATGTATATAATGCTCTATTTAGGTTATTAATATAATGTTTGAATAAAAAAATCAATTCCAATAGTACATTATTATTTGTGTTACTATTTTCAAATATTTCATACAAAATTTTAAAAATAGTTATAATTTACATGATTTCCGTAAGTTTCATTAAATATCCGTTGATATTGATAAAACCCTTGTATATTTGTAAAATTGAAGTATCAATATTTCATCTGTGTTGTTATCCTTGTGTGTACAAGCAGAACTACATGACATTTCCTAGAACTCCACCAATATTGAACCAATGTACAAAATTTAATAGAAAAAAACAAGAGGAAAAAAGTGTGAAGATCAGTCTTCCATGCATCTATGCATGTATTACTAATGGCATGATAATTCAATAAGATCTCTTTAAAATATTCACCTTCGAAACAGACATCATATTGGTCGTTAGAGTACCGGTTTTATCACTGCAAATGACAGTTGTGCATCCCAAAGTCTCAACCGATGGCAAAGACCGTACAATGGCATTTAACCTAGCCATCCGTTTCGTACCAAGTGCCAAACACCTATTTTGAGAATTTAAAACCACAGTCATTCACACAAAAGTGTCAGATACAGATAAGCTATTACCAGCATAGGCTTAGTATTTCAAAAGGAAAAAAATAATGACAAATAAAATAAAATAAAAACCTTACATATTAAAGATAAATTTAAAAAAAAAAAAACAGCATATGATATTTGCGGCACCCCAACACCATTAAGTCTAACTAAGAAGAATAAAAATAAATTGTAATTTATTATTTTTGTTCTTCATCTTTCTAGATCATATAAGAAGGTTTCTTTGTTTGGGAATCATGGCACCACTGCAGGTCTGCTCTACTTACTTCAAACTCCTGCTAAGCTAACAAAATTTAGATACAAAATTTGTACAACTCATAAGAAAATTGTTACGTTATTACCAACCATTGCTCATCCAACAAAGTGTGTAAATTGAAAAGAACAAAGGAATTAGCAGGGTGAATTTCTTACAAGAGTTAAGCGCATAGTTCACTCAAAACTAGTCGATCCACAATGTTTCCTAATATGTGTGTAGTACAACAAACCTTTTAAGGAAAAGATGTTTATCATTCATGATCCCCTTATGAGCTTTTCAAAACGATATTACATAATAACACAAATTCTTCTACAAGTCACATTTTATCTTGAACAAATAATTAGTCACATTATATTGATGACTAAAGGGCCAACATAGCGTATGTATCTAAATGCATACTTAAAAAAGTACAATTTGGTTAGAAGGGAAGCCATGAGATTGGCAAAGAAAACAATAAACATATATATATTAGTCTCCATCAAATCCTTTTTACAGATACAATTAATTCGCACCACCGATTCTATTACTCAATAAGTCAACTATTTAGGAGTCATATAAAAGAAAACGTCATCTTTAACACTGATAAATCAGACATTTTGTCAGAGAAATTAACACTTATACAGCTCAAATTATTTCTATGCTTCCATCAATCCCAAAGTCAGTTTAAAAGGCAGCAGGCAGTTACATTTATCTTGTACCTATACCTCCATATTCAGGTGACCTTACAATGAAAAGCAAAATTACATTAACTAGTTAATACTGCAGTATTTTGCCAGATTGATTCAATGGATTTACCAAATCAAGGTAACAGCACTTACGTTGTAACAACAGCAGGAAGTCCCTCAGGAATTGCTGCAACTGCAAGTGCTACTGCAATCTGGGAAGGCAAGGCAAAAGTAGTTCAAGGTTTGTTACATTAGGGGATGGATAAAGGGATAGTATATGGATAAGTTAAATGAAACCAGCAAAATATAAATCTTAGCCCTCATGTTAAGAATAACTAAATCTTAGCACTTGTGTTAAGAATAAGTGAATAACAATATCTTAGCACTGACACCATCATGAAAGACATGACAGCCACAATGCTGAATTAATAACGCCCATAAGATCGGACACATTACACATCACATAATATCTGCAGGACATACTCACATTGGCATAAATATCCATTAAACTACTATGTCTATGGGGTTTGCCTTTCAAGAGATGATAAACCCATTAATCTCCTAGAGTCGAAACAAGAATATATATACAAAAATTACAAAATAGATTCAATCTTTTTTTAATAATAAAAATAGATTTAATCTTGAGATTAAATGAATGGCAGAGCAAGTGGTTCACCATAAAAATTACCTTGAAGTAATGGATTGCACCACGCAAGAATCCACCATGAGAAGGATCACGGAAATGACCTATATTTACAATCCACACTAATACACAAATCCCGGCAATAACCTACAATGAAGGGGGAAATTAAGAGAGATGGGAAGAAAAAGAAAGAATCCTCTATTGCAGTACCGTTAGTTGGTAGACCGTTCAAACTTTGCTATTAGACAGATCTTTTTTCTCTACTCAACAGTTTGATGTCAAAATTATAGAACGGTCTAGCATCAAGAATTTTTATGTAAAGAAATGGATTAGCATTTTGTATTCTATCAACTGACTATGTTTTAACAAATGGAAGAAAATTAGGTTAACGGAACAAATGTAAATGAAGCAGCAGTAGTTTTGTTACCCATAAAAATTGTATTACGTATATGTTCAAAAGGTCTTTGGGAACATGTAAATATTAGTAAGAACTTAAGATATTAAGGAAACTATTTGCTATCACCTTGGCCAGAAAAGTACCGAACTCATCCAGCTTCTTTTTCAATGGTGTAACTTCCTGCAAACATATGATTGCATAGTTTCAATAAACATTACTCAATCTTATATGAAATGGAACCAAATAAACAAATTTTCTTAGTAACTGTTTAAACTTTATGGTTGTCACTGAAAACAGCAAAACATGTAAGTGATGACCGGCTAAAAAAAAGAAAGACCTGAAAAAATGCAAAGAAAATGCCACAAAACATAGAGCCAAGTATCCATGCAGCCAAAAGATTTCATGCACAAAGACTTAAATAAAAAAAAAAAATTACACACAGACAAATCAACTGCTATAAATAGCTACCATCATTTTTCCTTTTTGCTAGTTTCCAGTGAGGATTTGAAAATGGTAGAACATGATAAGTTTCCCCAAGCCAAAATGATATAAGCAAGCAATGTAAAGAATGACTAGTTTAACACCTCTAGATACATGATGAAGGAAAAGTACAAACATAAGTAAAAGTATACGCTGCTTACATCTTCTGTTTGCATCATTGAATCACGGATGCTGCCCATGGCTGTATTAGCACCGACTCCTACTACAACTGCTCTAGCCCTACCAGCAACTACTACCGTGCCCTGGTCAAAATGTGCTGCAACTTGGTCAATGGAAGCACATTTTTCCATGAGACAGAAATCACAAGTTGAATAAAATTCTACTGAAAAGCAGCCCCCTTTAACAGTAGTTGCCACTGGGAGGACCCAATCTCCTCCTCCCAACACCACGAGCAAAAATGTCAAAAGGAGTATAGCAACCTCAGCAAAGAAGAAGACGAAAGGTAGACAAACAACTTTGTAATCAACATTTAAACAGTAAAAATATTTTTTCCCATCCAAGATTCAACTTATTGTCTAAGTTAACAGATTGAAAATGCCCCAATAAACATATATTTTATTCCGGATAACAAGGAAAAAGATATTTAAATTAAATAAGATATCAGATCCAACTTAGCATGACATAACTTCTCAATGGAGGACATTATGTCCAGTACCGTTTCATCAACAGTCTACAATGTTCACCATGGTTTAATCAATCAATGTAAAATCCAGACTGCAAAAAGCATTGAACATTTTACCGAAAAAAGAATATTAGTCTTGTCTTGGTATACAGCATTTGTTGCAGTGATCGACTTGAGCTCTTTCTCCACTGAGCAACTCTCACCTACCATCAAAATTTACACGTGCATGGGATCTTGTTTGTTCTTTGATATAAAGCATTTACCCAAAGAAATATGACAACAGTTTATATCATTTAAATAATATGACATCAGCATTATAAACATTAAATAAAATACAGAGCAACAATTTTCAAAACTTTGTTTGATCCCAATCACATGGACATGGACTACAAGTAAACATTAAGGACTCGTTTTGTAATTTTCTTGTGTTTGAAACTAGTTTTATGTTTTCCAATTTATTTTCAAAGAAAATAAAACTCGTTTGGCATCGAGTTATATTGTCTAAAGTATTAACACAAAACATTATTAACTTATGTTCTGTTTACTATTTTTTCTCTTTTTAATAACCATTTCTTTTTTTTATATTCTAAATTTTAATATTTTATTGATACCGACAATATAAACGAGGCTGGATCGTATTCTTCGCAGAAAAAAAATTATAAGCCTAGGAATGCAGGATTTGAAATAATCATTTTTATATCAAAAAACAAAAAAACAAGTCTTGAAAACTGTTTTTTTTTTTTCAAGTTCCAAAATTAAGCTTGAAAAACAAAACCTATTTCCATTTCCAATTGAAATGAAAACTACAAACAAAACTATTACCAAACAACACTACAATACTAAATTGAAAAACTTGAGTTTAAACATAGAAAACAGAAAACATGTGTGTTACAAAATGATCCCCAAGTGTCACATGAATTGGAAGTTCATAAACACATGTCGAACACTTATCACTCATCCACCATACAAGAACACGAGAACTGAAATTTCTCCAGCTTTCCGTCCATGCATTTATAAAGACAGAATAACTATCCTCTAGTACTAGTACATAGCATTAAAAAGACTAGTTGGATATGAAATACAAAGTAAGACATTTTTAGATAGCACAACACTCAACACTAATGAAAATTATTAAGCCTCGGTACCTGAAATATATATACATTTCTACCAACTTGGACTGTTTTTGCACCAATACAATTGCAACTAAATGTAATAATAAATAGTAATAAGGTCAGTCATTTGGTCAACTGTACAAACACCAAAGAAAAAATGGTCGGGTATTAGAAATATCATTGAAAGAAACAAGGCATTGCTCCACAAGTGGCTTTGGAGGTTTAGGAAAACTCACTTTGGCATAGAGTTATTATAAGTATGGGTTGAATGAGAATGGATAAGATGTGAATAGTGGTTTGCAAAGCGCATGTAGCCCTTGGATGGGAATTACAAAAGACTTTCATTTGTTTGCTTCTAATGTGAGTTACATGTTGGGGAATAAATAAAAGTCAATTTTGGGACAACTCCTGGTTGATGGACTTTTTATTCAACAATATATCCAAATTTGTATGAGTTATTTTGGACAAGAATTCTCCAATAACCATGTTGTATTTTCACGAAGGTTAGAATCTCAAATTTAGAAGAAACTTTAATGATTAAAAAGTCGATGAATTTTCAAGCATGGCATCACAATTGGAAAGAATGACTAATGTAGCAACACTGTAGATGCTAATTGTTAAGGTGTTTGAGTAAAGTTAGCATATAAATGCTAAACACAAATGACAAAATTCAATCAAAATATTTGTAGATGGAGAAGAAAAGTAGAATTTTGAGAAAATTAAGGACGAAAAATATATTTTGTTCAAGAAATTTTGTCCTTGGCTTCATCATGGACATAATTTTTCAAGAGTGAAAAGATTACCTGTAGTTTCTTATAATCAACAATTGGTAAGCTTGATTACCCAAAATATAGGAGATGAAATTTTTTATGCAAGATAAAATTAGGAAGTTATTAAAATTTTAACATAATTAGGACTTTATTATTTAGAGATTAATTCTTATTGCGTAATTAGATTAGGATTTATTATTAGATTAGGATAGTTTATTATAATTTGGGTCCTTATATAATTAGGTTAGTCATTTATTTTATCCATTTACATTGTAATTGAAGATTTTTATTAATTTTGAACATGCATATTGATTATTGATAACTTTATTCTACAACTATACCCTCCAGCCTTATGGCATGCGTCAACTAGTATCAAAGATTCAAAGATTTTGTTTTCATGAACAAAATCAAATCTTCTACCGCTTTCTTCTCAAATTTGTCTCCCTACCCAAAAATTCTACTTCTATCTTCACATCCAATCTCAATATCTAATCTCCCCTAAATTTCTTATTTCTACTATATCCCCATATTTCTTTCATTTTGATTTATTAAGAAAAATGCTATGGATTATTTGAACGTGAAAATAAATCAAAAAATGAAGAAAATCTCAAAAGTAACAATGCCGCCATCAACAACACGCCAACAAAGCCAATCATTGATTATTGGACATTTCTTGCCAACCATCCACTTAATCGCACCACAATCTAACAAGTATAGCACACTTACGTAAGTCACAAAAGAACCTCCTCCTATGCCCCTTGGGTCACCGAAAGTTTACCATCGTTTGTTTCTACCAGCACAGCCAATGAGTTTGCAGCCAAAAAACATCAAGTGGTATCAGGTTGTACTCTTTGCCTAAAGTTTCTGCTGAGCTATCTACTCCATCGCTGACGTCCTTCACCCATCATACCTCCATTAGACTCATAGTGAACAGAGTTATCAGCTTATCATCATCCACCAAGATCTAAACCAACCATTGCCAAACGTAGGGGTAGAAAATCGTGTCAGTTAGCCATGTTTGTGTCGTGTTCGTGTTCGTGTAGTTATATCATGTCGTGTTGTGTTCACTTGTTAACATATAAAAAAATTTACAACTGTTTTCATGTTGTCTATAAATAACTGTAAGAAATAACAAAACTTTTAAGAATATGAAAAACCTTATTAACCAATTATGACTAAATTTCTTATTAGTGGTGTTGTTTCACGTTCATGTTGAGTTAGAGATTGTCAACCGAGCCAAACTCGACGCAAATTCTCATGAGGCCTATTGCTCAAGCAGATCCAATTTTTCCACTCCATTACCCAATTTAGTGATCCTAACCCAGTTCTTCGCTGGTTCACCTTGGTTCTCAAATTTCATACATGTTCTTGTGTTGTCTAGAAATGATACTCATTTTTGAAAAAATAATGTATTCTGATATCTCCTTACCCAAAAGAGAAATCAAATATAAGTATACAATGATCCAAAATCACCCATATTTGATGAAGAGACTCGTATCGAAAGAGAGTATTTTGACAATTCTTGTTCACCCATATATGATGAAGAATTATCAATTCTCAACTTAATTCTCAACAAAGAACACAAAGAAATTGAATTGGAAGAACTTGACTTTGTTTTTAAAAAAAAGGTTTTTCATTTCCAAGTTTGATGATTCTTTTTCGTTCAATTCCATCAGCTAAGAAAAACTCGTCATCGAGTTCAACTTGAACTTAATGAATTTGCAACAATTGCATGCATTTAACTTTTGCTTCAAACTTGTTCCAAATTCTTTCTTCAACGCACTCATGCAACATTCTAATGGCTTTTGAATTCTAGAATGCATCTTCATTGAGACAATTATTAGATTAGGATAAAGTTCACTAGAATTTGAGTCCTTATAAATTAGGTTAGACTTTTATTTTAGAATAAATACACTTATTGGATTAGGTTAGTCTATAGGTTATGTTTGGAAAAAAATACTCCTATCAACAGGTTGCATTCACTTGAGGGATAAAGTTTCTTGATTAGAAGGAACTTAAATGATTAAGTTAAAGATTTTTCAAGTTTAATGTCAAAGCTAAAAAGAGCCAATATAAGAACCAATAGCAATGATAGAAGGATGTGGACTATGAATCCTTCTAAATATTTCTCTTGAAAATCTCATTTTGAGTTTCTTGTGAATGATTTCAATGAAAAAATTACTGATCACTTTACATTTGTGTTAACTTGCTAATTCCAAATAAATTTAAATTTTTGAAGTGGTTGATTAGTCTTAGGAAGGTGAACATAAATGATCAAATTTAACTAAAATTTTACAAGTTCTGCTTTTCTCCCAATTGATGTGGATTTCGCAAGAACAGCCTGAAAGATATTGATCGTTTATTTTTACATTGTCTAGTTGCATATCTTCTTTGATCAAAATTACAAAGCATATGGGAATACATTGGGCTACTACAGGATATTGTCAATCTCTATTTCTAGAAACCTTTTACACATATGGGAGGAGCAATATTGTTTTGGGTTATGTAAAGATTAAACTTTAGTATTGTTAAGTTCTCTTTCTTGTGGATTGCTCGTCCACATTTTGTACTATATATATATATATATATATATATATATATGTCTCCTATCCAAAAAATATGTGAGGAGCATTAAGGCTTCAAAGACAAGGATGTTGTGAAACTATGAGGTGAGAGCAATCCTTTGGGTGTTATGCATGGAGAGGAATAAGGCAATTTTTTATGATAATGAGAATGATAGCATTTTTTGTAGGAGAAAGTTTTATTTTTAGCGTATGGGCGTCAATTCAAAAAAAAAATAAGTTTTATTTTTAGCGAATGGGCATCAATTCGAAAAAAATTAAAATTTATTCTCATTTGCTCATAAGTTGTAATTGGTAAGCTTGTTTATCCAAGTTAGGTTTTGGAACATAATTTTAGATGGGGATTATAGCTATTATTTGGTACAGTTTGGTGCCTCTTTTTTTTTTGTAAATGGATTATTGATCCACTTTGTACCTTTGTAATTATTACTTCATTAATATAATATAATGTTTCTTATAAAAATAAAAAATAAAAAGACTTATTTACATTTTAATTGTAAACTTTTATTGATTATGATTATTAAGAATTTTGATCTCCAATTATACTCTTCACACCACTTGCATCAATTTTGTAAAAAATAGACTATATTTTGAGTGAATTGTTTGTCCATAATTTATTTTTTTAACTATTTATAAATAAAAACAATATTATGAATTTCTTAAAGAAAACAAAAATATGATTCTTATTAGCTAATAGCTCATGAAATGATAAAACAAGAACCTAACAATGGTGAGCTAGGATATTCGGTGGACTTGGAAACAGCAAATCTTTTCTATTGATTTTTTTGGGTGGGGTTGAAGAAAAAGACATGCATGCTTGGAAGTCCATTATTGGGGCAGTGTTTTGGGTTATTTAGATGGAAAGTAATCGAAAAATTTTTTAAGATAAATATAAGCAGGGTTATAGTTTTTTGTTGGAAAAGGTATTCTTATGTTCTTTATGACTTATGAGCGGCATCAACTCTAGAGTTCCAAAAAATTTCAAAGTCTTCTATTATTTTGAATAGGGAAGATAGCCTTCAACTCTTCTTCCCCCAGTTTATTTTTCTTGTTACGTTCTTGAATTTTCTTGGTGGAATTTTTTTTGTTTTGGTAGTGTATCCCTGGTCCAATCTTATTCTGTATCTTTTCTTGTTTTAATAAGTAGTGAGTGAGCATTTCTCCTAAAAACCAGCACCCTATTACCATACCTTATCATGTACAAGCAACAATATTCTTTTGATACTATAGGGACTGTTAAAGAAGCGAGGAATAAATAATTATCTAAGTCATCAATATACATAATTCTCTTTCTTGTGTTTGCCTTCAAGTGACACATGGAAATCACAAAAATGACAATCCATTCAATGTACTATATTGATCCATAAACAAAATTTACCTGTAAGAATTGCCTGGTCAACGCGTAATTGATTACTCAACATTTCAATCATTCTCATATCAGCTGGAACTTTGCATCCCACTGTAAATTTTTAAAACATTAAGTGAACTTTGATGCATGTCTAGTTTACATGTGGCAACAAACAAATTTGCAACATCACAGCAATGTGACAACTTACCAGAAACTTCAACAATATCTCCTGGAACAAGTTCAGTTGCTGGGATTATAGAGAAGCAACCTGAAAATGCAAATATATAATTTTACACGGTCTGAGTTTATTTGTTTTCTTTTTTTTTTTTTTGGGATGAGCAGTCTGATTGAGTTCAAAACATTATACAGTTTTGGTTATATTTACTGCATACTCTTGATATATGATGCAACAATTCAGGAATATACAAAAATAACAAAGTAAAAAGATACAAATCACCTTCACATTTTCAATTCATGAGCATGAAAACTAAAAGTAAAACAGTCAAAAATTATATTTGTAAGCAGTATGTATATAATCATGAGCACGTACAAACAAACAAGATTAAACGTACCAAAGTATCTTGGGGAAGTGAGAAGATAACATGAGCACATGTGTTACACGCTCATATGGTTAATTATCATGATCTGGTCAGTATCAAACTAAATCCACAGGAATTCTCATCTTTCCCCAACTTTTCCAATATAAAAAGGAAGAATTATCCAAGAACCCAATTATCTACTCGAGCATTCCCCAACAACATAACAAGGAAGTTGACTACAAAGCCATTCTTCAAGTGAAGCCAACAAGATCAAAGCACCATAATGACAAACTATGTCAACACCATCCTATTACTAGGTTTATTACTAGGGGTTTCCAAGAAACCGGTTTAACAAGACCAAACCAGAAAACCGGATCAAAGAACCATAACGTAAAATTAAATTAAAAAAACATGTGCTTGGAGCGACTTGAACTTAGGTGCTCAAGTTCTTATCTGTTGCTCGCCTACAGCTCCGGTAAACAGATACATGTAAAAAAATTATTTAACTGTGTAACCAGACAGGACCAGACTGTACAGTACAATCAGGTGACACTGTACAGACTGGACGCCCCTATTACTATACAGCTTAAGTTTACAATTTAAACACCTAAAAGAAAAATTTTACAACATAAAGGATTGAATATTTAGAAATCATAACATTGTATTATAACCAGCATTTAGGTCAGCCAATTGCTTCAAGGAAAGTTTTTTTTTTTTTTTTTTTTACCATTACGCAGTGCAGTTGCAGCATCAGCTTGGTATGCACGTAGCTCCTACAAGAAAAAGGTTAAAGTAAAGCAAAGAAAAACAAACAGTAAAATTCTTGGATCAATAGATTAAGCAAGAACTTAAACCAGAACTATGTATGGGCAACATAAAGCCAACTGCAAATCAAATTCTCATTATCAGAAGATCTTTCATGATTTAAACAGTTTCTTCTGTACTTATTGAGTATCAATATGTCAACTTGAAACCAAAACCACAGCTAGAGAAGGAGAACCATCAAGCTACAGTAAGGAACCAAGCAAATACGCCTTCCACTGATTCCGATATTTTTTACTTTTGACTACATGAAAATAAACTCTTCTAGAGGACCAAGAGGTTCATCTCCTTCTCAATGACAGTTCAACGCTAAAAATTCATGTCCCTAGAATTCTGCAATTAAACTTGGAGATGTGGCATGTTTTACCAGCAAGTTACAATCCCAAGAGATACCTTTATGATTTCAATGAAAATGGTTTTTAAGAGCACTAGGATAATAAACGCAATATTGCATAGACAATTTTTTTTTTTTGGCTAAAAATTGCTATGCAATTTTAGTTGGCTTAGATTGTTGTCGAGCTTAGGACTTACTATTCTGCTTAGCAACCTTGAAATTTTTACAGAGACTATTTTGAAACTTAAAAGTAATCTTTAAAAAATTATTTTTGAGTGCTTGGGAACACTTCTAATAATTTAAGCATAACTCGTAAGTTAATCTTTCTAAAATTAATCAAAGCTAATTTGTTAAATGAATTTAATAATTGAAGTTACAGTGTTAAACTGAAAAATATATTCCTCTCATTTTTGTGGCATAGGAAGATGAACAGGCAAAATATCAGTGGGAAGAAAACGTGGTCTGCGTTACAAATGACAATGGGAAGACAAACCATACCTTTTGATACAAATCACCCATAGAAGGGATGCTTAATGATTAGTGACTAACCCTCCACCTATTATCACTATCACCATTCCTTAATGGCCAAAACTGACGTAATTTGCAGTATCCATAAAGACATAGACTAGCAGACATACAAATATATTATGTCTATATTTAGGGAATAGAGGTATCAGAAAGAGATACAGTGGAGAAAATGACATATGAGAATTTTATACAACACGGGTATTAATTGCATGAGTACTCAAATGAATAGCATACCTCAAGTGCCTTTTCGGCGTTTGTTTCTGTAATTACCCCTACTGCAGCATTAGCGGCTAATATCATTAAGATAACCTGTAATTTAACCAAATTTAAAAGAGCAGTAATAGAGACCATTCCATGTTCCCAAAAAAAAAAATCATTTACGTGATGTTTGGTTACCAACAATGTTTTGAAAGGCATGTTCTAACCTCAATGCGTACCCCTTCTACTTAGGCAAGACGTAAGCTTTGAGGCGGTATAAAGGCCTCGAATTAAAAGAAAATAAAAATAAAAACTTTTAAATAAACAATAAAAAAAACAAATTATCATAAAATAACATTATACTAATCATAATAACCATACATAATTCATAATATAGAAATTTAACCACAACTAATAAATCTAAACACGATAAAGTTAAGATCTATGAAAAAGTTTGCTAAAAAAGGCATTGATAAAATTCATCAAAAAGCTAGCAACATAGCATTGGACTAATAAGATGTCTCTTGTTTAGAAAAAAGGAAAAAAAAAATTCGCAACATAACAACTCAACAAGCAAAAATGAAAAAACAAAGAGAATAAAAAGAAGAAACAACAAATAAAAAACAAGAAAAAAGAGAAATATCTGTAATTTTGAAAATTGCTTGTTGGAAATAACAAAAGGTTGTTGAAAGAAGAAAGAACTGAGAAATACAAGACCACAACAGAAGAAAAGGGCTGCTTAGAAGTTCCATTGTAAAAAATAGGGTCTTCTTCACTTTCACTTTGTCAGTATTTTTTGGTTTTTACCGATTCTATTTTACTTGTCTAGGACGAAATATTAATGGGATTTATCTTAAGAGAATAAGTGAAACATTAATTTTGCATTCAAACCCACCAATTTTTCCTTTTATACGAGAAAAAGAGACTACATGCTCAATAGCCTTAGTGCGTAATATTAGTGCGTGAAAAAAGGCTTAAGCCACAACAACAAAACGTGTGTAATTTTTTAAGCCCATAAGAAGTTAGAATCAAAGCTGCCTAAGTGGAAAACAAGCCTTAAGACTAACCTCACAACGTTTTTTGGAACCATGGTTATGAATAATAAAGATGATAATGTAATAAGTTTTCCTTTTTCTGTCGTTAAGAGGTAATGGAATTGTTTTCCATTTATATCCGGAAAACTCATTCAATGAGTTTACCAATGGAATGAATATTCCATTCCACTAACACAACAATAAATGAATGTGACCCATGATCAGCTGTTATTTTTACATATTTCTATCCTTTTGTCTTTTTGTTAAGAAAAAATAATACTCTCATAACATAAGTTATTTATTTTTTAATTTATAGTAAGAATTTTTTTTACTTCTTCATTAAAATAAATTATTTATTTTCCTTGCCTTATTTATTTTGCAAAAAGTAGAAAATATAAGTATTTTTATTTTGCAAAATGAGTTGTGGCTCAACAACATAAAACTCATGTAGGTATGTAGGAAGGATTGGGTTTCAAGTTCTAGTTACAAGTGTGAATAAAGTAGTGTAGTTATCTTAAAAAAATATTTTTATTTTTTTTAATTTAATATAACATTTGGGTTAATAAAAAAAACATAGGGTATAATTGTAAAGTACAATGCATTTCATTCATATCCAATTACAAACCAAGCATTACAATAGTAGTTTATTCTTTCATTCCAATTGTCAAACCAAACAAAGCAGTCGTAATAATGCTTCTTTTCAATTCTATTCTATTATTATTACCATTCCCATTATTTTTTCCATTCTACAGACCTATGTGTACTTGGTGTATGTTGTCTAGAAAAGTTAGTGAATAAGCAATTTAACCAGATAACAATAATAACAATTAGCAGGATGTTATATGTGATATTTCTGGAACATGTCAAGAAAACACAAATGAAACTTATAAAGAAACGCAAGACATGGACAGAAATCCAAAATCATGAAGACCCAAACAATTTATTAAACACATACAGCATCACATACATGAGTCATAAACTGAGCAAGACAACACTGATAAGAAGAGGATTAAATCAAACTTGTTCAATATTACACCATATTTTCTCCCTACTTAACATTCACAGTATCTGATAAACAAGTGACAACATTAAATTGTTTGCAACAACGTTTTCTAACTGGGAAACATTAATCATACTAGAAAAACAGTCATTTGCACAAAATTTATAGGAAGAAGAAGAAGAAGAGATACCAGACAGGAAAAGGATGAGTATTGAGTACAACTTACAGAAGGCTCCAAAAATGCTGTCAAGCCTGTCTCCCCGTTAATCAAAGCCAAAATGAATGAAATCAATGCCGCACCAATCAATATTTTCACAAGTAAATCATCAAACTGTTTCAAAACCAATATCCAGAATGAAGCCCCTGCATAAATTAAATAAATCAGATTCCAAGCATAGCTCAAATTGGATACAGTTCAGGAATAATCTAGATAGAGACTGTAAAACTTTATTGATAAAAGGAACTTAAATTTAATACTTAAAAAGGTTTTCTTTCATAAGAAAATTCATTTTGTATTTATAGATACAAAAAAGTGGACAATAATCCACTCAAAAGAAACTCTAGCTTTAAGACAGCCTATTCTTTACAAAACTGCAACCCTGTAGTTAGGATATATTTCCATTTTTGGTTTTATCATACTTTGTATGGAGGAAAAAGAGGAAATATAAGAAAGACTTAAATTGAAAAAGTTATATAACCATAAAAAGGGCCTCATAATTAATCTGATATGTACGAGTTCAAAACAAAGAGGGGAGCTACTCACTTCTCTCTTCTGGCAGCACTGCATATAAGGTGAAGCATGCAACCAACAAGAATAAAAGTCAATAAAATTACTTTTCAATGGAATTCAATTAAAAAAGATATACACAAATGGAAAGTTATCAAATATAACATTAGGCACAGGTGATTAATTTGTAAGTACCTATTTACCAATAGTACAAAGGCCTGTGAGCTCCACCCTTACTCCAATAATACCATTTCTAAACAACAACAGTTTCGAAAAATGGCATTCCTAACACATTATATACAAGAGTAATGCTAGTAACACCTACTTTTGCACTTATATTTGCACCCAATGAACTAAGAAATACAATAGTTTTCACTGCCAACTACTACCATCCTCAACTCAGCTATGTCACATACCAGAACCGATCTTAGTTCACAAATCAAGTATGATGAGTAATCTCATAATCAGACATTATTATTGTATGCAATTCTAAACAAATTTCATTTCTGTAAGATATAAATCTTAATAAACTCGAAAATACAATCTTTCAAACAAAGTAGGAAATCAAAGCTTACCGTTTCTTCCGTAAAGCCTGGCATTCTGTGCAACCTGTAACAACAAAACTAATTAAAACAATGGGCAAAGCACAATGCGTCCAACTTCGAACTGCTACTGAAACTAAACAACGAGCTAATTCTAGCCTCCAATCATTTCCCACTAATAACTCAAGTTCATCTAAAATAGAGAAAAAATAAGAACGAGAACAAGAAATGTTCAAATACCTGGGAGTCTGTAAGACCTTTCGTCGGGTCCACCCCAAAGAAATCCAATACCTGACCGTAACAAACAACCAAGAGTATGAATTAGTCGCACAGTCTCGAACATCATGAACGACATTTTCCAGCAATTATACTGCGATAAACCTCATTAGAAGTTCGCCATTAGTGATTTTATACGCATTTTTAATTGTAGCACTATTATTAATCACCGCCAGGATTTGCATCGTATAGTTGATCAGAGATGAAGACTACCTCATTGACAGATCTGGCATAAGCGTCCTCCATTGGGCATTGAAGAACTTGATCGAAGAGTCAGAGCTCGAAGAAAAGCTTCCAATACAGTCTACACACAGCCTACGGATTTATTTATGTTCTTCCCTCTTCTTTGTTCTTCTAACTTACAGCGTGCTTCATCTCGCCAAATAAATAAGAATGAGATCTGAACAACGAGGGACGTTACGTTTAAGCAACTTGTTGGGCTTTTTAGGGCTTGTGTGGATTGAAGGAAATTGACTGGTATTTGAAGTAAAAGTCTAAAGACACCCCATATTTTACTCAAAATATATTACTACTAATTCTAAAAATTCCAAATCAACTAATATAATGATGAAATCATCATTGTACCCCTAAAATATTAAATCCACATTAGACATCTCATGCTCAAAATTGCACTAACACAAAAACTATTATTTTTAAATTGTAAGACATTCATTTTCTAATCTTAGATATCTCTATTTTCCACCACCTCTACTATTTATCACCAATATTGATATCTCTATTTTCTACCACCTCTACTATTTATCACCAATATTAGTATCACCAATACACTGGTATTTTTATTTTTCACCACCACCTCTACTATCTATCACCAACATTCTATAAAATTTTGATTTCCAAAACTTATGAAAATCAAAATGACATATCAACATCATATATACAAAAGAAAAATAAAAACTTTGAAGTAAATTGAGTGAAAAATCGTGAAAAACATATTTTTGTCTTGACTTTTTGTCCTACAAATGGTAGAAGAAGTTTGATATGCATCGTCGAACCTCCTTTAAAAAGTTCTATAGGCCTTATTGAACCTCTAATGAAGAACGATGTTCTGAAAAAATTTAGTAGGCATTTTAAACTTCCTTTAGAAGTTTGATAGGTTTTATTGAACGTCCTATTAAGGGTGAAAATTATGACTACAATCTAAAATATAAACTTAATACGATATAACACAAATTATTTTTTAATTATAATTAATTAATTATTTTGTGATGGTAAGATATTAGATTTTTTTTTATTATTATACATAAATAAATTGGCTAAAATTAATTAAATTTTTTTTATAATACTAAAAATATATATTAATTTAAGCTAAAAAATACAAACACACAAAATCAGTAGAAATTGTCAACCTTTTATAAAAGATTAAGTCTTATTAAATCTTCTAGAATAATTTTTTGAAAGTTCAATATATATTACCGAACCTCTTTTAGAATGTTTCGTAAACTTTAAAGAACCTCTTATATAAGGTTTGATAGGTCATATCAAACCTTCTATAGGTGAAATGTTTGAGGGTACATGTATGAATGCCAAATTGATCAATTTTTATGAATTTTTACGTGATGTCTTAAGTAAATTTTGAGATGTCTTCGAAATTTATCATCTGAAAATTGTAAAAAACTCAAAAACTACTTTTACTCTATTTAGGGCATGTTTGTCCAAGAACTCAAACCTATTTTTTGTACTTAAAAAGAAAGTGGAGCTAAGCCAACGACATCCTTCTAGTTCCAAATGCGGTGTTGGTGGTGATAGTGGCAACCTTTTTTAAAGCAACTATGGTGGGGTCTCTTTCTCAATTTTTTTTTTAAAGGAAATGCTTTTTATTCTTTTCTTTTTTCTAAAGTAATATTAGCTTTGAAAATAAGAAAAAATTATGAATTTTTTTTAAAAAAATAGTTAAACATGTATACATATATATACAATGATGGGGTTCAAACTCATCCCATCTCAAGGCCCATAAAGAGTATATATTATTGCACTATAAGATAATTGATGACAATTTCATTGAAAAGGAGAATTGACAATTTTATGGAATGCACCAACCAACCTGAGTCCAGGTCCAAAAACAGATCTTATCGATTTGGTTGTAGTCCGTCAAAAATAAAAATTGATAAAACCTGAGTCCAGATCCAAAAACAGATCTTATCGATTTGGTTGTGGTCTGTCAAAAATAAAAATTGATAAAACCAAACCGAACTGACCTACATTTTTATATATTAACATTTTTAAAATATTATAAAAAATAAATAAAATGAAGTATTAATTAATATTATACAAATATATAATATAAAAGACCTAAACAAATATGCAATGTGTAAAATGATTATTTTGAATTTGGGAAGGTAAGTAGTGGAGCATCAAACATGAGGAAGTGTTAATAATAAGATATCATTCACATATGGCACATATTGATAGTTTTAAATTTATCAGGCATTAAATATGAGCAAAGATAAAAGTTTTTATAACCGATAGTACCACACCTGTATGCTCTAACTTTTTAAAAAAGTGTTTGGAATGGTAAAATATTTTTTGCACTTTCTATTGTATTTTTTATTATGATAATAATTTTTAAGTAAAATTATAAGTCCAAAGCTGTTAAACCAACCTCTCTTAAACTGACATTGTATGTTAGCTTGAATGTTGATTTTTTAGGGATTATAGATGGCTAAGGTTTTAAATTTTTTAAAACCGTCAAGATAAGGTCGGCTTGTAAAATGACTTAATAACAGACCTACCGGACCTACACTCACCCTAGTAATAATTAGGGATTTAAGGATTGAGAATTGAAAGAAAAATAGGACTTGCATACTTTTTTAGATAGCAAAAAAAATAGGATTTTCCTTGGCTTAAAAGAAAAACTTTGGAACAAAACACAAAGTTGGAAGAAGAAACTCCTCCCTTGTGCTAGAACATAAATATTGATTAAAGCAATTGCTCAAGCAATTCCGCTATATGCAATGAATGGTTATTTAACTCCCAAAAATTTCTATGAAGATCTACATAGATTAATTTGAAACTTTGATGGGATAGTAAGTACGTACATTAGCTTTCTTAGAATAAAATATGTTTACCTAAAGCATTAAGGGGTCTCGGTTTTCAAGATCTAAAATCCTTTAACTTGGCTCTCACCCCGATACCCTTCGTGCTTATGTTATAAAATCTAAATATTTTGTTTGCACATCTTTTTTTGATTGCTTTTAAAGAGTTTTTCTTCTCTAAGACCCTATTCGCTTTGTGCTTGTCTTATAAAATCTAATATTTTCTAAGCACATCTTTTTTTTATTGTTCTTTAAAGAGTTATATTTCTTTTGTTTAAAAAACCATCTTTTATGCCTGATCAATATTAATAAATACTTTTTGTTGGCAAGTAGGTGATGGTCTATTGATATTTCAAAAGACTCTTGGTTACGCAATCTTATCTTTAGAATTATTTCTCCAAGGAATTTGCATAATGTTAATGTCAATAAGGTTAATGATCTAATTCATCTTGATACCATGACTTGGGACTCTTCAGGATTAGACATTTATTTATTCCTTTTAAGGCAGCTGCTATTCTCTTTATCCCTTTAAGTGATAGAGGTATTTCTGACAAATTTTATTGGTTTTAAAATACAAATAATATTTTTATTGTCAAAAGTGCTTATAATTTTATTATTAATTACCATTTTTTTATGGGTGTAAGTAACTCAAATATAAATTCTAATTTGAATTATCAAGTTTTTCTTGAGATACAATTTGGAGAGCTAAGGTACCAACCATGTTAAGTTGTTTGCTTGGAGAGCAGCTCATAACAATTTGCCCACATGTGCTAATCTACCTCATAGGAAAATACATGTATCCCCTTCTTGTAAATGTTGCAATGAGGCATTGGAAATTGTTCTACATGCTCTTATACTATGTGAGCAAGTTGATGACATTTAGGATAATTGTGGCTTGAAGATAAATAATTAGTACATTGTTATATACATTTTTAGAATGATTAAATTTTTATCTTCTTTATCTATATAAGTTCTGTGAGTTCTTTATATCTTTCTTAGCATTGCATTTTCGTGTGTAAAATATAGAGTTTTGTATTTTTCTATATAAGATCAATTAATGTCAGTTCAGTATTGCACACACTCAAATAAAACTTAACATTTCATATATTTGTATGATACGCACACCACAGATTGGTTGAAAGCATGTAGTTTCTAGTTTTATTTGCATTTTTCATTGCATGTGTTTTTCACTAATGACATATATTTTTAGAAAATTACTTGGCAAAGTTTTCATTCAACAAACAAGTTTTTTAAGCTCGTCAATGTGGTAGGCGAGGTAGCTGGCTACAGTTTATGGCGTTTATCCTTGCCAATGTTTCTTTTACCCTCATCGACAAGGTGGCTAGCAGCCAAAGAATTTTTCTATAAATACCCTCCATTTGCATTTTTCAAATTAAATAAAAAAGTGGAAAAAATCTAGCCTTTTAAAACTCCAATTTTTTGTAAGAAACTTATTTTCTAAATTTTGTATCATGATATGTTAGTACAATCATAGTTTTATTAGAGTCTGTTCTAACAACTGAGAATTTGATTGTAATTAGAAAGTTTTTCTTTCTACTTGTTGCTTTCTCTCTCTCTATTTATTTTTATCACTTTATTATTTATACATGTTTTCGTTGTTTTAGAGAGTGGAGTGAGTTTTAAAGAGTCAGTATCTCCTCACCACGGCTGTGCATTGGATCTCAGACTAATTCAATCGTATCATAGAGGGTACATACGATTAGGCTTAATTGTTCTGATTTGATCTTTCTCTTGTTTCTATTCACACACTAACTTTCACGTAGATAGATTCTATAGAAGGAGGAAACGTTAGCAGATCTCCTTTGCTCAATAGGCAAAACTATGCCTATTGGAAGTCACAATTGTGTACTTTTTCTGGTAAACAAGAGATCGAGTTTGGTACCAGGTTGAGAAGGGTTGGAAGTATCCTACCAATACTCTAAAAAATGGTACAGTTGTTCATAAACCTATGATCGAAAGGATTAAAGAGTAAAGTAAAGAGTGCAATTGAAACAATAAAGGATAATATGCACTAACAAGAGTCGTCACATCATATCAGTACAGACAAATTTCTACTTGTACCACGTCCAAGGAAGCTTAGGATATATTAGAGCCTATGCACAGTACCTTTGCTGTGAAGAAGGTCAAGCTAATGCTCCTTTAAAAGGATTACGAAGGAGATGACACTTTAGACAGTTTCTATGATTGCTTTTCAAACATCATCAATACCTCTCACAATCTTTGTTGTCCTATTGATAAAGAACATCAAATTGAGAAGATTCTTTGTAGTCTTTATATACATTTAAGAGAAAAGGTCATAGCTATTCAAACTGCTTTCATATGAGTGCTTTAATAGGTCCATGAAATTATTGGTGATTTTCAAGTTTTTGATATTCATCACCTACTACCAAAGAGGGTACATTCTACTTCAAAAAAGAATAAGATCTAGCCTTAAAGTCTTCAAAGCAAGAAGAACACTTCTCAAACTTGATGAAGTATTTTGTCCAAAAAAAAAAAAAAAATGAGTTGGCCTTGATTACAAAAAAAATTATGAAATTCTTTAGAAGCAAAAAGAACACTTCTTGTGGACCCATAAGAGATAACTCGAGTTGAAAAGATTTGAGATATAGGAAGAAAGTTGATAATGATGATATGATGATGAGGATGAAAAACATTAGAGTAGGATCCATGTTAATCAAATTAAGTGTTACGAGGGCAAGAAGCTTAAACACAATTGCTGAGAACCCAAGAGCACGAACCTTACGACCCACAAACTCAAAATCTTTTGAGAACTACAAGAGATACGGTCTAAGATCCAACACTACATAAGAATTCAAATTCTAAGAAAAAGATCAGATTTTGTTAGCAATAACTCGCGTTAACACATAGATATTACGCACCACAAAATAAGACGAGAAGAAATGCCACAAAGGTATGCAAATCCTTTTATAAGTTGGTTAGGAAAAGAACAATGAGCATTCAAGCTCTCAATAATTAATTTTAAGTCAATTTTATATTTATGCCAAAAAGTTCATTTACAAGCTGAGACTTAAAGTGTATTTATAACAAGCAAACAAAAACCTAAATATAAAAGAAATTTGAGTAATTGATTTTAATCAAATAGTAAAAAATTATAAGATTTTTTTACTGTATTGCAGCAAACTAGACTAGGGATTCCCAAAAATGTACTCGGGTCGCAGCGAATGAAAATTCCTGCTATAGCAGAAAGCCTAGTATTTGGATCCGAGAGTCAGGTGCTGCGGCGGCCAATTTTACATGCAGCGGCGAGCACGTCTAAAAATGACTCCTAGTAAAAACAGAGAGTTGGTCGCCGCAGCGGCTAAAAGTCCATGCCGCAACGCAGAGCTTCTTTTGGAAATTCTGCTCTCAACTTATTGACCAGTTCCTCTAATGCAAAGCGATCACTTCTTAACTTCCCCTGATCATGAATCAACTCTTGAATGAGCCCATTTAAAACTTCCTTAAGTTGCTTCATCTTGGATCATTTGATTGGTCCAGTCGGAATTTGTAGCGGTTATAAGGGTCCACGATTCTCATCATTTCTCCTTCTTCAAAAGGATTCAACCTCAAATCACCACCTGAATAATCAAAAGGAGTGAGATCAGAAACATTGAAAGAAGCACTAACATTATACTCACCTAGATGGTTTAGTTTATAAATGTTGTCATTAATCCGTTCAATCACTTGAAAAGGCCTATCTCCTCTAGGTTGCAACTTTGACTTTCGTTTGTCAGAAAATCTCTCTTTCCTCAAGTATACCCAAACCAAATCATCGGGTTTAAAAATGACTCTCTGTCGTCCTTGATTTGCCTTGAAAGGATATTCCTTATTCTTCTTTTCTATACGCTCTCATGCAACTTCTTTACCATATCAGCCTTCTTTGCACCATATAAATCAGTTCTTGCTAAAACAAATAAAGGTAATAAATCTATAGGACTAAATGGGTTAAAACCATAAATAATTTCAAATTGTGTATAATCAATGGTTGAATGCACACTCTTATTATAAGCAAATTCAACAAAAGGCAAACAGTCTTCTCAATTCTTTAAATTTTTTTGGATTATTGTTCTCAGTAAAGTAAACAAAGTTATATTGACTACTTCAGTTTGGTTATTAGTTTGTGAATAACAAGTAGTAAAAAATAAAAGTTTAGTCCCCAATTTAGCCTATAAAATTTTCCAAAAGTAACTTAAGAATTTAACATCCCTATCATAAATGATACTTTTTGAAACTCCATGAAGCTACACAATTTTATGACACGTAATAAAGTGTACCATTTTTGAAAACCTATCCACAACCACGAAAATTGAGTCTCTACCCTTTTTCGACCAAGGCAATCCTAAAATGAAATTCATGGAAATGTCTACCCAAGGTGAAGTAGGTACATGTAGCAGAGTATACAATTCTTCGGATAGAACTTTAGACTTGGCTTGTCTACAAGTGATGCATTTAGAACAAATTCATTCTACATCTATTCTAAGTTTTGGCCAAGAAAAATGTTCATACAAAGTGTCTAAAGTCTTTTTTAACTCTAAAATGCATCAGCCAATAGCTCACGCATAGAACAATTGGGTATACACAATTGATTTTCTTTAAATAAATACCCATCCATTTTATAGAACTTTCCAAAAAAAGTTTTGTTGCATGCATTATAAAGTAAAGAAACATCATCATCATCATTAGCATATATTTCCTTAATGTACTCAAATCCTAGTAACCTAGTATTTAGAGCAGAAGTAAGGTGTACCTTCGTGATAAAGCATCAACTACTATATTTTTCTTACCTTTCTTATATTGAATAATATAAGGAAATGATTCAATGAATTCCATCCATTTTGCATGCCTCGAGTTCAACTTACCTTGGCTCCTCAAGTACTTTAAGGATTCATGATTCGTATGAATAACGAATTTCTTAGGCCACAGGTAATGTTGCCATGTTTTAAGAGTCCTCACCAAAGCATAGGGCTCTTTGTCATAGGTTGGGTAGTTAAGGGCTGTCCATTGAGTTCCTCACTAAAAAATGTGATTGACCTCTTCTCTTACATAAAAACAACTCATACACTTACACCTGATGCATCACACTCAACCTTAAACATTTTAGTAAAATTAGGTAAAGCTAAAACAGACGCAGAATATAGTTTATCCTTGATCAGGACAAAAGTCCTCTCTTGACTTTCTTCCCACTTAAACCCACTTAGTTATTAGTGCAGTTAGCGTATCGAAATCATTAACAAATCTACAATAAAATCTATCTAAACTACAAAAACTCCTAACTTCAATAATAGACTTAGGCGTGGGCTAATCCCTAATCACCTTTACTTTCTCTATATCCACCTCTATTCTCCTAGAACTCACTACAAAACCAAGAAAAACTAATTTTTTCATGCAAAAACAACATTTTTTTTAGATTGGCATATAGTTTTTTCTTTTCTTAACAATTCAATTACGACACACAAATGCATAACATGCTCTTCCAAGTTTTTGCTATAAATGAGAATATCATCAAAATAAACAATCACAAATTTTCCAATTAAGGCACGTAAAACATGATTCATTAGTCTTATGAAAGTACTAGGTGCATTAGTTAACCCAAAAGGCATGACTAGCCATTCATATAATCAATGTTTTATTTTAAATACGATTTTTCACTCATCACGTTCTTTCATCCTAATTTGATGATATCCGCTTTTAAGATTAATTTTAGTAAAAATGCATGAACCATGCAACTCATCTTACATATCATCCAACCTAGGAATGGGATGTCTATACTTTATTGCAATGTTGTTGATAGCTCGACAATCAACACATATCCAACTTGATATATTCTTCTTAGGCACAAGCAGCACTAGTACCGCACATAGGTTCAAGCTTTCTCTCACTTGACCCTTAGTCAAAAATTCATCAACCTGCCTTTGGATCACCTTGGCATCGTCATGCTTGGTATGATAAGTGGGTTGGTTTGGAAGAGATGCTCCAGGAATGAAGTCAATCTAATATTCAATCCCTCTCAATAGTGGTACACCATCTGAGATCTCTTTAGGAAATACATCATCGAATTCTTGCAACAAAGAAACTGTAATACTTGGAAATGAACTGTCAAATTCGTTAGTAGAAAAATTAGTTTCTTTGTACAAAAGTACAAGTATTAATTGTTTTTCCAAAATGGCTTGTTCTACATCACTTGACTTTGCATAAAAGCTCACACCCTTTTTGACTATTTCTTTTTCTCTCTCTCCTCCACTCTTTTCTTTCATCTCACTCTTCTTTCCTACCTTCTCCTTCCTTTTCTTTTCTTTAACCATCTACAATTGATCCTCAAATATTTGCCTAGGAGTGAGAGGTACTAGTGTAATATTCTTTCCATCCTTAATAAAAGAATATTTGTTCTTGTATCCATCATATGTAACTTTCATATTATATTGCTAAGGCTTTCCTAATAAAATATGCCTAACTTGCATTGGAATCACATCACATATCACTTCATCTTTGTATCTTCCAATGGAGAATGATACTAAAACTTGTTTGTTGACCTTCACTTCTCCATTATCATTTAACTATTGCAAGTTGTATGGTTGAGAGTGTTTGATGGTAGGCAACCCTAGTTTCTCAACTAAGGTAGTACTAGTCACGTTAGTACAACTCCTTCCATTAATAATTATATTGCACACCTTAGTGTTCACATGACACCTTGTGTGAAAGATGTTCTCCCTTTGTTGCTCTATATCTTCATCCTTGAATTGAACGCTCAAAGATCTCCTTATCACCAGAGTCTCTTTATCAACAGGCCCTATTTTCTCATCACTAGCATCCTTTAGTGGTGGCATCTCCTCATCTTCACTTTTATCATCCGTTCCAATCTCATCATTGGCTTAGGTGATCATTGTACTCTTGTTTAAGTATTGAGATGCAATGTGACCCCTACCAAGACAATGAAAACATTTAATATCACGATTACAAGTTGGATTTTCAACTTTGCCTTTATCTTTACTAGCCTTCGTTTCTTTGCCCTTGTTTGGCTCAAATCTTGGCTTGGAGCTAGATCCCTTATCCTTCTTCCAATTAGTTTTTCATGGTGTAGTAGGGCTTGCCTTTGATGGTATCAATAGGTTACTCCTTTTTCTTAACTATCTCTTCACCTTGATTGCCATATGAACTATGTCTTCCAACTCTACATAATGATGAAGTTCTACAATATTGGCAATGTCTTAATTTAAGCTACTTACAAACCTAGCCATTGTGGCTTCTTGATCTTCCTCTACATTTGCTATTGCTATGACCACTTTCATCTCTTTATAGTACTCACCCGTTGACCTAAATCCTTGGTTGAGTCTTTGTAATTTTTGATAGAGTTTCCTATAGTAATAGCTTAAAACAAATCTCTTTCTCATTATTGCTGCATATCCTCCCAACTATTTATTGATCTATTTCCATTCCTCCTTTGACCAATAACTAACTAATCCCACCAATTTAAAGCATAATTATTAAATTCAATTACTGCTAATTTTACCTTTTTTTCCTCGACATAGTTATGGCACTCAAAGATGTGCTCAAATTTCTTCTCCCACTCTAAATATAGCTCTGGGTCATTCTTCCCTTGAAAAGATGGCATCTTCATCTTAATACTTCCCAAATTTCTATCTACTCCATCATTAGGTCTATGTGGTGGTCTCCACATACCTACCCTTCCTTGTCTTTCCTCTCTAGGCCCACGCCTTCTACCTACGGGAATTCTTCCTTCATCCTCCTCAAAATCCCCATCCAAACTTTCTTCATCAAACTCTTCCCGATGTAAGCCCTCCTATTAGGCCTTCTAACATTCAGAACGCCTTGCGATGCCCTTTGTTGTAAGTTGGCGATAATAGCTTATTGTCTCTCCACTTTCTCATTCTTACTCACCATGATGGCATTCATCCGTTCCATGGATTGTTGTAATGCCCTCACCATAAATGCAATATCCAATCTTTCCTCTGAGCTATTCCTGTCAGACATTCTTAAAACAACTAATACAATAAACGATTAATTAATAAGAAAATTAAGGATCACTCTTTTACCTCATGTGTTTAACGCTCAAATTAATCGCTCAAACGCTCTTAGCTCTTAAGCAAACCAAACCTTCCAAATTTTTCTAACAATTGTAGAATTTTGTAATTCACCAAGTGTAATTTGTAATATCTAATTGTTCAGCACAAAGGAAACTAACTCAATGTGTTTTAGGATTTCAAACTCTATGATTCGAAACGAAGTAAAAATCAAGCAAATTGATATTCGTGATAACCAAATGAACAAAGAAACAATACGTTAAAAGTATAAACAATACTTTAACAAAAATTTCATAGAATTCATGGAAATTACAATCTTTTTTTTTTTTAAATTTCAAAAATATCTTCTTCTTTTTTTAAATAAATATCTTGAAGGATATTTATGCAAAATATTTCTTAGAGATATTTTCTCTTCTCTATTTTTTTTTTAAATCCCAAGAGATATAATTTTGTTCCGAAATGACAATACGAACATAACACAAAAAATTACCAAACTACCCACTCCTTTTACGAAAAAAAATTCAAAAAAAATTTCTACAAGAAATTTTTCACAAATCTGTCTAAAAAATCAAGAATCACAACACAAAATACAAATTTTTAAGAACACACAAGAACAAGTAGAAAATGTAAGAAATAAGCAGGAAAATGATGAAAACACACAGAAAAATTGAAGAACGTGTAGGAAATGAAGAACAACACAAATTTTTTTTAGATATTTTTTATAGAAACAAAAATTACAAGAACAAGGATAGGAATTGAAATTCCAACCAAGAGCTTTGATACCAAATTATGCAAACCTAAGAGCACAAACCTTACAACCCAAAAACACAAAATGGTTTGAGAACCACAAGAGAAACGAGAAACGGTCTAAGACCCAACACTAAATTAACATTCAAATTGTAAGAAAAAGATCAAATTTTTGTTCGCAAGAACTCACTTTAACACATAGATATTACACACCACGAAATAAGACAAGAAGAAATGCCACAAAGGTTTGCAAATTCTTTAATAAGTTGGTTGGTAAAAGAATAATGAGCATTCATGCTCTTAATAATTGATTTTGAGTCAATTTTGTATTTATGCCAAAAAGTTCATTTACAGCTGAGACTTAAAGTGTATTTATAGCAAGCAAACAAAAACCTAAAAGTAAAAGAAATATACGCCATTGATTTTAATCCAATGGTCAAAAGTTACAAGATATTTTTACTGTGCTGCTGCAAATAAAAACATGTGCTGCAGCAGACTAGGAATGGGATTCCCAGAATGTACACTGGTCGCGGTAGATGAAAATTCCTACTACGGCAGAAAGCCTAGTATTCAAATTTGAGAGTTAGGTGCCATGGCCACCAATTTTACATGCCACAGTGCGCACGTCTGAAAATGACTCATACCCAAAAACAGAAAGTTGGTCACTGTGGCGGCTAAAAATTCATGTCGCGGCTTATAGCTTCTTTTGGAAATTCTGCTCTAAACTCATTGACCTGTTCCTTCGATGCAAAATGATCACTTCTTGACTTCCCTTGATCATGAATCAACTCTTAAATGAGCCCATTTAAAGCTTCCTTGAGTTGCTTCGTCTTGGATCTCGTGATCTATTCGGTCGAAATTTGTAGCGATTGTAAGGGTCCATGATTCTTATCAACAATGCTACTAACTACTACACTAAGAATTGCTTTGGGAAAAGAGCGATGAAGGCTTAGGTTGTTATTTTAGATAGTAGCTGCAGTGTCGACGAGGATGAAAAAAACTTCATTACCTTTATGGCTTCAAAGCCTATTGAAGATCCTCCCACTGCAACCTCTAAGGCAAGAAGATTTGTTCGTGAAAATGAAAAAGCTCAGGATGAACTCTTGGAAAAGTATAATAAGCTTCTTAAAGAGCATATTAAGTCTGATTTGTAGGTTAAGTATGTCTCAAATTGCTCCAGAATAAAGCATCTAAGGATTAGCTGAAAAGGTTAGAGTTAAGTCAAGTGATTCAGGAGATCATTAGTTATGACGTGACAAAAGAACAAGTTAATAATCACTATTCTGGAATGTTTGGAAAATGAAAAAAAAAAGTATTTGGCATATACTCTTTCTGAAAATGATGAGAAGCTCAAACAAAAAGTTAAGAATCTTGGTTGTTCTGTCGGATTCTTGGAAGCTTCCATAAAGGAAAAGGAAAATCTCATAAGAGCATTAAGAGATAAACAGTACATGTTGGAAGAAGAGTTGGCTCCTTCCAAGAATCGGTGAAGCTGATATTGGGTACTCAAAATTAGACAAGATTTTGAGCAACAACAAAGTGCTCAAAGACAAACACGGGTTGGGTATTGCAAGTGTAATTCTTCTACTATATATATTGAACTAAAGTTCATCAAGTCTGTCGAAGCTAATCCCAAAATGAAGACTATTGTGCAATTTCAAAGGTAAGTCTAAGGTTACCTTCTTTCCAGACTCTTCTAACAAGGTAAATACCTTACCTCTTGCTTCCTCCTCTCATTGCACCGAATGGCCTATTGCCAATGCCTACCTACTTTCTACCTTTCTGTCACCAATGTGGTAAGCATAGGTATGTTAAAGCTCACTATGAGAGACTAATTTCTCATTCACTACGCCAAAAATGGCTTTTAAGGACAATTTGTCGGTTTTTTTTAAATGACCGTCATTAAAAATATGTACATGAAGTAACGACGATAGTCATAAATTTTAAAATTATGATGACGGTTGTTTTAAAAATAATTGTCATTAAAACTTCAAAATAAGAAATAAATATTTTTTATGACGGTCATTTAAGTAACGATAATCATCAAAAATTTTAAAATTAAAAATAAATATATTCTACAAGGATTAATAAAAAACGACCGTACTAAAAACCTTTTAAATTAGCAATACAAAATTTTTCCTCGCATTATTATTAGGGTTTTTGTCTAAAATAGGCAAAATCTGTGTAAAAGTTTAAAAAAGGGCAACCTTGTGTAAAAGTTTAAAAATGGGCAAAATTCTATTTAGTCTCCCAGTAGCCGGTTTGCTTGGGTCATTTAGTTTCCCACCAAAAAGTTTCTTTCTTCTTCTCCCTCCAACTACGCACCCACGCACCCTCTCCTTTTCTCTTCACTGATCTTCTCACAATTGTTGCATGTCCTCGTGAAAAAATTATAAAAATGAGGTTAGTAATATCTTCCAACAATATTTGCACTATTTATTAGGATGTAAATGTTGAAATTTGTACCAGGATTTCTAAATAATAACTACCAGAAAAAATGCGAATGGGACTGATATATTTTCGAAAAATTTCCAACAATTTGCTTCATAATTTTGCGAGGAACTGATATGGGTATTAGTTAAACAGATTTTTGGTTGAAAAATCGTATTAAACTGTTACCCCAAATCAATAATAATTAATCGAAACATATATTTTTGGCCGCGTGTAATCGAAACATTTATGAAATGTTATATTCAGTTTTTTATATGTGGGGTATATCTGGTATATTTCAGGGTATATCTGGTATATCAGAGGGTATATCTGGTATATCTCAGGGTATATCTGGTATATCTGGTATATCAGAGGGTATATCTGGTATATCTCACGTTATATCTGGTATATCAGAGGGTATATCTGGTATATCAGAGGGTATATCTGGTATATCAGAGGGTATATCTGGTATATCTCAGGATATATCTGGTATATCTGGTATATCTCACGTTATATCTGGTATATCTGGTATATGAGAGGGTATATCTGGTATATGAGAGGGTATATCTGGTATATCTGTGGGTATATCTGGTATATCTCACGGTATATCTGGTATATCTCATGGTATATCTGGTATATCTCACGGTATATCTGGTATATCTCATGGTATATCTGGTATATCTCACGGTATATCTGGTATATCTGTGGGTATATCTGGTATATCTCACGATATATCTGGTATATCTCATGGTATATCTGGTATATCTCACGGTATATCTAGTATATCTGGTATATCTGGGGGTATATCTGGTATATCTCATGGTATATCTGGTATATCTGGGGGTATCTGGGGGTATATCTGGTATATCTCACGGTATATCTGGTATATTTGGGGGTATATCTGGTATATCTCATGGTATATCTGGTATATCTGGGGGTATATCTGAGGTATATCTCATGGTATATCTGGTATATCTGGGGGTATATCTGGTATATCTCACGGTATATCTGGTATATCTCATGGTATATCTGGTATATCTCACGGTATATCTGGTATATCTCACGGTATATCTGGTATATCTAATGGTATATCTGGTATATCAGGGGGTATATCTGGTATATCTCACGGTATATCTGTTATATCTGGTATATCAGAGGGTATATCTGGTATATCAGGGGATATATCTGGTATATCTCAGGGTATATCTGGTATATCAGGGGGTATATCTGGTATATCTCAGGGTATATCTGGTATATCAGAGGGTATATCTGGTATATCTGTGGGTATAGCTGGTATATCTGGTATATCTCAGGGTATATCTGGTATATCTCAGGGTATATCTTGGAATATCTGTTATATACTAATATATAACAGTTCAATATGTTGTATATTATTTGATAAATCAATTTAACTTTACGTATTTTTGAATGAGATAGACCTAATTATTTTTAAACATTTTACAGAATGGATAGCCTTAGTATTCTAATCATTCACAATGGTAAGTGGTCATTGAAGGATGATAAAAAAGTATATGAAGGAGGTGAAGGTTTGGTGATGAAGATAAAAAAAGGATTGTTGTATAATGAACTTAAAGAAAGGTTGTTTCTCAAGTTAAAGATGGATAAGTTGAAGTATGAACTTTCAGTCAGATACTTCTATAAGAATGATTTGACATTACCTAGTGTTTTAATAAGTGATGATGAAGAGTTGGATGAGTTTTTCGACCTTCACGTTGAAGATAATCAAAGGAAGGCTGTTATATATGTCACAAAAAATGAGATAAGATCTGTAGGTACAGGTAATTCTATTTGCCATGAACAACTTTTTAATACCGGAGGCCGTAATGTAAATTCATTGAGCGATACTAATATGCAAGAAGGATCTCAAAATCCAATTGGTGGTTGCGATAATGTACTTGATAGTATTCGTGATGATGTAGATCACAATTTAGTTATGCCACAAATGGGTGATGATGGAGATATTGATATGATTAGAGAATATGAATTACAAGGTGGTCCTGTGAACGAAAACGTTCATCATGATATGTCCTCAATGGGAGCTTTGCATGCAATTCATAATGAAAGGACACAAGTTGAACCAGAAAGGGTGACTGTTAGAAATCATGAGAATTATGGTTTATCCCAGTCTGAAGGACGAACTGTAATTAGAAACAATAATGAATTACGTTTTGGTCCATCCAGTACACCCACAGAGATTATTTCTAATGGTGAAGTTTCGTCGTCTGTGGCACATGTTGAGCTTGATTTGAAAGTTGATCAAGTTTTTGACAATAAGATAGATTTCACAACACATGTTGGTCTTTATGCCATAAGAAACAGATTTGAGACGAGGACACTGACTAGTAAGAAAGACCGTGTTGTAATACGTTGCATTCAATCGAGTTGTAGTTGGATGATTAGATGTAATAGGATCACTGGATCTGATAGGTTCAGGATAAAAGAATACGAATCAAGACATAGTTGTGATCTTAACAATTACATGAGGAAGAATAGGACTGCAACCTCAAGAGTGATAGGAAATGCCATAAAAATGAAGTTGGTCTGACCAGGAAGAATTTATAAGCCCAAAGATATTATTGATGATTGTCAAAATGAGTTTGGGATTGAGATTGGTTACACCACAGCATACAGATCTAAAGAGAAGGCTCTTTATTTGCTACGTGGCAGTGAAGAGGAATCATTCCTGAAGCTTCCTTCCTACTGTCATGTTTTGAAGGAAAGAAATCCTGGTAGCGTGACACATATTGAAGTTGACCAGTCCGGAAGATTTAAGTACTTTTTTTTGGCATTAGGTCCATGTATCAGAGGTTTTTTATCTTGTATAAGACATGTAATTACAGTCGACGGTGCATTCCTATCAGGTAGGTATGCTGGGACATTATTCGTAGCAAATGCTTCAGATGGAAATAACAACATATATCCATTGGCCATTGGTGTTGGAGATTCTGAGAATAATGAAGCTTGGGAATGGTTTTTGTTAAAACTATCCGGTATATTTGGGCACATTGATGATCTTGTTATTGTTTCAGATAGACACCAAAGCATTATACAATCTGTTCCTAAGGCATTCCCCAATGCTTTGCATGGATATTGTGCATTTCACATGGAGATGAATTTGAACCACAAATTTAAGAATCCTGATATCACACCTTTGTTCAGATGTTGCGCAAGGGCATATACGAAGCATGAATTTGACAAATACATGGGGGATTTGAGACTAATCGATCCTGATATAGAGAAGTACTTATTGGAAGCAGGTAAAGACAAGTGGTCAAGATTTCATTTTCCTGGGAACAGATACGATATAATGACCACAAATGGTTCAGAGTCATTTAATAATGTCATGAAATCTGCTCGTGAGTTGCCTATAACCATGCTTGCTGAGTACTACCGTAGCAAAATACAACATTGGTTTGTCGAACGTAAGGAGGTTGGGATGAGATGGGGAACTCGATTACTTACCGATGAGGTCGACTCAATTATGCGTGCAAATCACAATAAGTCCTTAAGGTACAGGGTTTTCAGAATTAATGCACATGTTTTCCAGGTATGGGATTCGTACATCATTATATTGTTATTGAATTTTTAAATATGTCAATTTAATAGCGCATGTGTTTTAATTACTTCTAATGTTTAAACCATCTATGTAACTAGTTCATTTATATGATGTCAGGTTGTACATGGTGATACTAGTTAAGATGTTGATCTACTGAACAGAAGTTGTAGCTGCAGGAAATTTGATGTTCACAAAATCCCCTGTTGTCATGCCATTGCAGCGGCCCGTTTTCAAGATGTTGATGTCCAGTCCTTGGTTGACCGATTATACACAGTCAATTGTTATATTATCGCATATGCGGAGGCAATATTTCCAGCAACTGACAATGGTCAGTGGGACATTCCACAAGAAATCATGGACCTAGTTGAACTTCCTCCTAACACAAAGAAAAAATCTGGCAGACCACGAAAGCGACGCATACGTTCACATGGGGAAGTAATAAAGAAGTTAATGTTGTGCAGTCGTTGTGGAATTAGTGGTCATAACAGAAGGACTTGTAATGTTTTTCGTCAGATGATTGTAGAACCTTCCCTACCTTCTCAAGAATGAACATTTTCATGTACCCTGTAATATTTTATGCTGATTTCAAGTTGAACATTTATGTATCTGAATTTTGCATTAATGATAGTGTTATATTATGCCCTGTCTCTAAATTTTCATGTACCACGTATATGAGATATGTGTTGTTATATTATTTTATAAGATATACCATGAGATATAACAGATATACCATGATATACCAGATGATAAACTACGAATGAGTTCCAGAACTACAAAAAATTTATCCCAGAATTTGGATATTACAATTTCAGTAACAGATGGAATAAATCATAACCAAAACCGATTTCCTTCATTTCATTATTACACCAAAGTAATGTATCAGTACAATTTTACATAAATTGATCACATATATAATTACAAACATTACATAAATGTTCTCATAACCATTACATTTACAGATAGTATAAGTTTTACAATATTTAAAGCACGTAATCCATGATACTAAGCCTATGTCAAGCTGCATAAAAGTTCACAACAAAGCACTCCAGAGAAAGCCTAAATAGGCATTGTTGTAGCCTCTGTTGAGTGATATACCCCAAGCCTTTAGAATACCAAAGCAACATCAGATACCATTTGGAAGTTGCTTACAACCTACCAAAAAAGTGTTATATTATCAGATAAGCCACCAGAAAAATAACCAGATAACAAAATTACCAAATATGGGCCATAAAAAATAAAACTGATAAGTTTATATATATGCCATACCCGTTAAGTTGTAAAATGCACAAAAATACCTTAACACATAAAGTCCAGAGGCAATAATACATAAATGTTCTGCAACACAGAATCATAATCAAGTAGTTGATCAATTATATAAAAATATAATCTTTATTGCATACCAGATTAAACAATTATGTATTCATCGTCCGCAAAGAAAAGTTCACAACAAAGTTTCTTTCTGAAGAAACCTATAGCCTCGTCTTTGATGTCAGTCAGTGGCTTCTCATTTACTAAATACTCAATGAACTTCAGTGCATATATGCCACAGTCACCCCTGTGTAATATATTGAAGTAAATAATAAGTCCGTATAAGTAACGCAATATAACTTAATATTAATCTTTATTAAATCGATGTCACTAACCAAATAATAAAATATACTTACACTTGAACCTGCTGTGGAACAGCTATTGCATTACGATATATGGGCCACTTCTCTTTGATGTCATGTTCAACCACTTCCAAGTTATGAATCAAGTTTGGGATCATGACAGATAAATTATGTAACCTTTTCTTGAGAGTTCCATCTCTTATGTGTTTAGGAAGTGAATCATATACGTTAATTTGTTGTTGTCTGATGTCAAGTCCGAAAGCGATCCAATGACCCTTCTCCAATATAACACCATATATA
Organism: Elaeagnus macrophylla; assembly: GCA_029378325.1. NCBI lineage: Eukaryota > Viridiplantae > Streptophyta > Magnoliopsida > Rosales > Elaeagnaceae > Elaeagnus > Elaeagnus macrophylla. The sequence continues at coordinate 6,277,842 of CM055653.1, forward strand.
TTGTTGACACGAATCCATGGTTTACCATAATCAGGCCGGACACCTGTTTCAAAACAAACAAGAAATTTATATTATTATATGAAACGATAAAATGTTCAAGTTTGCCCAGATATGCAACACAGAATCATAAGTTTAAAAGTATTTTACCAGTCACGTAATCAAACCACTTCTTATCATTCAACCAAAAAGACAAGTGGTCATTCTTCTTCAACTTCTTCCATTCACTTGCACTTGCATCGATGTAAGCCTACATTTTCAAATATAGTAATTTTAAAGAAAAATTGTTACATCATCTGCAAATTGACCAGATATGACATGGAAAATTACGATATATACAAGATATTTTTAAATAAACACCAGATATACTAAGTAAAAGTCTTACACAAAACGAAGAGTCTACAGTTGTCCAATTGTTATTTAGGAACAAGTGCGGATGAAGTTCCTCTTTCTTCCTCAACAGCCATAGTCCGCAATCTATGTGCTGAAGTTATTTTGCCAATTTAAAATTACGCATCGTTGATACCAGACATATGAGATATATGTGTTGTTAGTTTCACTTTAGAATACCAAATATATTGAATAACAATCCATAAACCAAATAACAACATATAACCACTAATATCCATAAATTAACATAACCAAAACATGTACCTCATTGAGTAAAGATGATTGTGGTTTCAATATACGATGAAACCAAGAAGAGTTAGCCATACCCTTACTTGGGCAACCAACAATAATACTTTCCCTACATTTTGAAGAATAACAAAGACATCAGTAATTAACCATATTACGTGGGTTAAAAAAAATAGAGGCTAAATTGGATGAATAAATAAGACAATAAGTAGTAGGAAATACATACTGGTTGTCGTTAAAATGTTGATATAACCACAATAAGTAGTAGGTATATCTGGATTCATCAAACCCTCTCATCGGATCATAAAGGCCAGGTTGTTGTGCTTCGTCCGATTGGTGGGACTTTATTGATATACCTGATTTCCTCTTGGGCTGCACATATGGAGATTTTAGGGAGGGACCAACTTTTCTCTTCCTCCTAGTATATATATTACCAAAGGGTGCGGACGTGCCAGTCGAACTAACGCCCTTTGATGTTATCGATCCTAATCGCACTGAGGTGGTACCGGTCATGATAGGGGCAGCCTCTAAAATATATTCCAAAGTAGAAAAATCCAGACCTGTCAAGTTATCATCTACTTCGGTTCCATGGACTGGCTGCTTTCCAAGGTTCACTTCAGTGGGACATTCTTCAGTCACACCCACTGATTCTTCATGATGATCAGAATGAACCTTGGTTGTTTCCTCCCCAATTTCTTCTGTGCTAAACAGAATCATTTCTCTGCATGTAGCAGTACCCACTACTGGCTCTTCTTCCGTGGACGTCACATCATCTTCGTCCACTAAAATATGTACAGAGTCCACCTTATGTCGGTCAGTCAGTGGGACACTTTTTTTCCTGGACGAGTTCCCACCAGGTTTCACTACTTCTATATCTGTTGCAGTCTTTTGTTGTTGTCTCAACAACTGATTCAACACATCCTTCATCCAATTTTGGTTTTCTTTTATTGAGATGACCTCCTTCTTCAAATCTCGAAGCTCTTGCAACACCTAAAATTACAAAGCATAAAAATTTATTCGTACAAGGTTGCAATTAATGACATAAACTAATTCAAAATCCAAGGGTTTTATATGTGCCGTATTATATTACCTCCATAATGGAAGTTGATGAATGAGATGAAGGTTCATCTTTTTGGACTTCCGGGATAGGGTCACTTTTATCACCACTGTGACCAGATGTGTGTTGATCTTCATCGCCTTTGGAAGGCAACTCATCATTCAATCCACTAACGTTTGGCACACCAAGGCCAGGTTGTAGCCTCGCATATTGTTGTGCCGAAATTAAGTATGGACTCTTTCTCTCCGATTCATTAGGAGTGAGTCTCGTCAGCATATGAAACTGTATCATATACAACGGAAACATATACCAGTTAGTTAAGTACAATCGAAAATATAAATAAAATAAATTTAATAACAAAAACATATAGGCAACAAACTTACATATGAAGCCTGGAATATTTTATGGTTTATGTCCCAGAACTTCAAATAGTGCCCCTTCTTTTCATTCTCCCAGCGTAATATCCTGGGCAATGCATTTGGAGATGTACAAGTTGCTAAATCAGTAATAGGCACTTGTATGGCCTCGTAGGCCCAAACTTGCAGTGCCCAAGAAAAACCATAGACACTGTAAGTTGAAGCGACCCCTCCAACTTTTTGGAGATTAATATTCTTCAACCTCCTTACGGTGAAGTCATAGACTATCTTACCCCAGGGGTAGATATTAAACTTGTCAACGTCTTCAACTAAATCCAAATATTCATCATTAATGGGCCTCAGATTATGATCGGCCAAAAGTATTATTTCCAGAGTATATATCAGAGCCAACCTCAAAACATCTTCAGGCTCCGTGGACAATGGAAGGTTTGCAAATACCTTCTCCAACTCGACTTTCTTTATTGGCCTGTCGGTCTTGAAGAAATTTTTACGCAACCGACCACTTTGAGCTGGACTTCCTTCGTCACCGATAAATATCATACCGGTGATTAGGCTAAATTCTTCATATCCAAAGAGGTGGGGTGCACCATTTACAATAACTCGGAGTTCTTTCCCCGATTGATCTCTATCTTGCATCAATAATATATGATGCAAGAATCCAGCTGTAAACTCTATATATTTCATCCTTGTGATGAAACCAAAACATAAGCCCTGAAATCTATTCAGTAACCCAAATCCTTGTAGGGTCGTCTTCAATGTTGCAAAATTTTGAAGACGTGATATGTTGGTTATTTTACCAACATAATAATCGGATGGGGAGACATAAGGCACGAATGAGGTTTTTCCTGCCATTTCCTGCATATTTAACATTTACGGAAAACAATTTCATTAATACTTGTGAACAGGTATACAAAAATTACAATATATATGCGAAAAACATCAATCACATTAAACCAACATAAAAATACATCAAATTTAGGTTCATATAAATGAAACTTATAGAAATAGACCAATATATACCACATATACCTTGAGATATACCAGATATACTCCGAGATATACCAGATATACCATGAAATATACCAGATATACCATGAAATATACCAGATATACCAGATATACCATGAGATATACCAGATATACCAGGAGATATACCAGATATACCGTGAGATATACCAGATATACCGTGAGATATACCAGATATACCCTGAGATATACCAGATATACCAGATATACCATGAAATATACCAGATATACCATGAGATATACCAGATATACCAGGAGATATACCAGGAGATATACCAGATATACCATGAAATATACCAGATATACCAGATATACCCCCAGATATACCAGATATACCGTGAGATATACCAGATATACCCCCTGATATACCAGATATACCCTGAGATATACCAGATATACCATGAGATATACCAGATATACCCCCAGATATACCAGATATACCATAAGATATACCAGATATACCCCCAGATATACCAGATATACCAGACATAACACAAAATATACCAGATATACCAGATATACCATGAGATATACCAGATATACCGTGAGATATACCTCAGATATACCAGATATACTAGATACACCCTGAGATATACCAGATATACCAGATATACCCTGAGATATACCAGATATACCCCCAGATATACCAGATATACCATGAGATATACCAGATATACCGTGAGATATACCAGATATACCCCCAGATATACCAGATATACCCCCAGATATACCATGAGATATACCAGATATACCATGAGATATACCATGAGATATACCAGATATACTAGATATACCCTGAGATATACCCTGAGATATACCAGATATACCAGATATACCAGGAGATATACCAGATATACCATGAAATATACCAGATATACCAGGAGATATACCAGATATACCCCCAGATATACCAGATATACCAGATATACCGTGAGATATACCAGATATACCCCCTGATATACCAGATATACCCTGAGATATACCAGATATACCCCCAGATATACCAGATATACCATGAGATATACCAGATATACCGTGAGATATACCAGATATACCCCCAGATATACCAGACATAACACAAAATATACCAGATATACCAGATATACCCCCAGATATACCAGACATAACACAAAATATACCAGATATACCATGAGATATACCAGATATACCGTGAGATATACCTCAGATATACCAGATATACCCTGAGATATACCAGATATACCCTGAGATATACCAGATATACCCCCAGATATACCAGATATACCATGAGATATACCAGATATACCAGATATACCATGAGATATACCAGATATACCCCCAGATATACCAGACATAACACAAAATATACCAGATATACCATGAGATATACCAGATATACCCCCAGATATACCAGACATAACACAAAATATACCAGATATACCATGAGATATACCAGATATACCGTGAGATATACCTCAGATATACCAGATATACCCTGAGATATACCAGATATACCCTGAGATATACCAGATATACCATGAGATATACCAGATATACCACTGATATACCCCCAGATAATGTTATTCATGATTAACAACCAGATATACCAGAAATCAGATTATCCATCCATAATTACAAAATCCCAATATTACAAAACCTACATTTTACATAAACATTTAACCTTAAACCAACATTTTACAAAAAACCATACAAAAATAAGGGGTTTTCGTTGAAACAACCAAACTGCATAGCTTCAAAAGGTGAGTAATGGTCGAGTGTTTTCGTGCAAGGAAGACAAATTTGTTTAAAATACTTACCGAATAATGCAGAGCTTCAAAAGTTGATAGTAATGGTCGAGTGTTTTCTGCGTTGATACTGTTCGTCTTCTTCCTCAATCGAAAATGGGAGAGCTTCGCTAATACCAGATAGTGACGAGGGATTCTTGAGAGGTAGAGTAATGCTCAGAGTTATGGGTTTGTTTGAACTGTTCGAATTCTTTATTTCAAACGGTTTAAATGAGTTACCGGCTACCAAATGGGTCTTTGGGTAGGCGGTTAAAAAAAGCCCATTTTTAAACTTTTACACAAGATTGCCATTTTTTAAACTTTTACACAGATTTTGCCTATTTTAGACAAAAACCCTTATTATTACACACATAAACTAACTCGGTATAGTATTTTTCTACTCCTCAGATTGGATCTCGGATTCACTCTCAGATTCATTGCCACTCATCGCTCTCTTCCCTTCTCTCACTGCTGGTCCGTCGCCTCTCGCCTCTCATCGCTCGTCGCTTTTCGCTCGCCTCTTGTCGCTCACTGTCGTTGTTGCCTTTCCTCACTCGCCGTTTAAAGATGGTGCTCTGCAGCTTGAGTGCTCTAAACTTGTTATTCTGTTTGATGAGCATGGAGATTCATATAATAGTATGGTCTGTGAACTTAATGATTCAAATTTTCTTGTGAGTTTATGCTTCTAGAAAATTTGACTGCAGTTGAAGTCATATTCAGGGCCTACCCAAAAAGTGCATTGTTGTGGAGACTTGCTGATGTTGCTGCACATTGCAATGAGAGAAAATTGGCCAGTAGACTTGTTAAGGATGCTTGTGATAAGCTCTATATGTGGTCTCTGCTGAAGAAAAGAGAGGTATATGCTTACTTTGATTTTGAATTAGGTCAATTAACTGAATGTAGAAATTTAGTTGTCTTTTATATGAACTTCTCTGTGAGGCTTAATTTCTCCAAATGTTATATTGATGAGATTGCTCTAAATTTTACGCTAATTTTGCCTTTTTTTATCATGTATATGAAGAGATATTTGGTTCCCATTTTTCATTTTTTGGCATTTGTTTTCTTAACCTTAGTGATATAAATTATTGTAGTTATTGTTACGGTTTAGGGCTTGCTTTTTTTATTTTATTTTTAGTATCATGTACAAGATGTGATCTTTGTTTCCTATTTTTCATTTTTGGGCATTTGTTTATTTAACCCTAGTGATTTCAATTTATTTTAGTTCTTGTAATGGTTTAGGGCTTGTTTTATAATGGTTTAGTGGTAGATTTCATGTACGTCTAAATGTTACTATATATATTATTTGGTTTAGTGATCTGATATGATGATTTATTACCTTTTCAATGCATTTCAAGGGCCTTATTTTTAGTTGGGACCTAGGGCCTCACAAACTCTGGAGCCGGCCCTGGTTCTGAGAGATGGTTTGAGTATGCTAATTTGTTTTATGGTAGTTCATACACGTGTTTTAGTAATGCATTGTCCAATTATAATTTGTTTTATGATAGTTCATACATGGGTTTTAGTAATGCATTGTCGAGTGGCAGAACAGTTTGAAAATTACAACTTTTTGATTTAAGAAAGCTATTTCAAAGTGATTTGGCTTTAAGTGGTTGGATTTTTTGGGTTTCATCAAGATTAAAATTTTGATATTGAATGGTAACTTGGAGAGGATGAAAGTTTATTGGAAGAAAGCAGTGACGAAGAGAAAATTAATGCTTTTCTTCTAATCATATTTACTTCTATATACCTTTCTCTGGTTTATGTTTTCTGATTGTATTATTTCTTTGCTTTTGCAATATTCTTTTTGATTGCTAAAGAACTTGTTTGTTTGTGAGTACTTATCAGTTTGTAGTTCCTCTTCTAACTATGTTTGAGATAAATGTGTTATTAAGAGAGCCACCTTCTTGAATTTTCAGTTGATTAACTTCTGTTTGATGCTTTTGCAGAAGCTGCCAATATCTTGTTGCTAGTGGTTGCTTAGTTAGTTTAATATTCTGAGTAGCTGGCTCTGTTCTTTAATAGTTGGTCAATATCTCAAATTTTTTTTTTACCTTGCAGGAGTTACATCAGCTGGAAGAAGAAGTAAACCTTTTAGAAGAAATGTACCCTCAGGGAGAGAAGGTGCTTTATTGTCTAAAATGTGATCCATTTATGTCTTTAATGCTTAACAGCTAGTTTGATTAGTTCCTTCAATTGTTAATCTAATTGTTTGAATTCAGGCTGAGACTGCTTGGGCTTATGACTGTTCTTGGATACTTAGCCAAACTTATCGTGGGAAGTTTAGGGTGAGTACTGATATTGTTTGTTCATTTATATGTCGCACCAACTGGTTTAAAGTTGGAGAAGATATATTTTTTATTCTTTTGAATGTTGAGTGCTTACTAGTACACCTGTTGGATTTTGGTTTTTTATATAATATTAATTTAGTCACAGTTAACCTAAATTTAAGAGCAATGTCAAGACATAAGGAAGATATTGAAACTGGCTCCTTAAATTAAGGACAAAAGAATAAAGAGCTCTCTTAACTCTCCTTTTTATATATATATATATATATATATAAGCTTTCGTATATATATAAAGGAGAGTTTACTTTCTCCTATTTATTTGTATTTGATATTTTTATTTATTTTATTTATTTGTATTTGGTATTTTTATTTCTTTTAATTCTATCTATCTATTATCTATATATAAAGAATAATTTATTTTCTTCTACTTATTTGTATTTCTATATATTCTATCTATCTATTATTTAGAAAAGAGAGTTTATTTTATCCTATTCATTTGTGTTTAATATTTTTATTTATTTTATTTTCTATTTATTTGTATTTAATATATATATATATATTTTTATTTTGTTTGAAATAAAAATATAGAGCTAAAAAAAATTGTAGATAACCTATATAATCTGACAGCATATTGGTGAACATGTATTATTTTTTTAGTAGTATTATATGTATTAAGTTGTTATATATGGTAAATAATATATAATAAAAAGATAACTAAATTATATTAATTTTAATAAATAATTATTATATCTAATTTGTAGAAATGAAAAAAAAAATTATCATGTTACCTTAAAAAAATATTATTTACAAGAATATAATAAGCTTTCCTTATAAAAAAATGAGACTTTTACGCGATAATTGAATCTTGAAATAATTTTTATTGCCATTTTTTTAACAATTATATATTTTTACGATCCTTTGAATAGTAAAAATGTTTTTAAAGAAAAAATTGTGAATTTCTTTATTAAAAAAATTAAATTTGTAAATAAATAATGACAGAAGTAGGTGAAATAAAAAGATAATAAATAAGTTCAAAAAATATCGAATGCATGATACGAACCTAGAAGACGAATCTTTAATAGCTATATACTAACTTCCTGACATATATTATTATAAAAATAAAAAATAAATTTCCTAACAAGCGTGGTGAGAAGTAAGAAATATGTATTCTATTTATTTCAAATCAAATCATTTTTTTTTTCTAGAATTAGCTTTATATATATATATAAGAAATCGTCTTCCATACAAATAATATTTATTTAATTTTATTTTGTTTGAGTTTTTTTTTCATTTTCTAAAATTATTGAGGAGTTAATGTCAAAAAAATTTCAGAGAAGTAAAAAAAAATTCTAATATTTTTTATTTTGTTTGATAATTTTTTTTATATTATTGTTATTTTGTTTGACAATATTGTTTTAGAGTTGATGCGAAAGGATATACTACTAATTGCATAATAAAATAATATCATACCTTGTGAACTTTGTTTGTTTTATATATATGACTGAGTTGAATCATTTTCTAGCAAAAAATGCAAAGTTAACATAAATTTTTACTTACATTTGTATCCATATTAATTATAATAATCTTTTTTTTAAAAAAATTCTTTAAAAGTGAATAACTTTCTTATTTTTAAAATTACTTAATTTCTTGTCACGCCATAATTAATATAAGTATAAATTTATGTTCCTTAACATTACATTTACTAACAAAAAAAAAAACACTCTTTTTTCTATCAGATCATTTATTGTAGAATTAAAAATAGGTATATATATGAGTATTAGTTTAAGATTTTTTTATTGTTTAATTTTAAATAATATATAACAGTTTAATTAGTTATTTTTATGATAACATTATCAATTTGTTTAATTGTATGGCATAACCTCTCTTCATGCATATAGTTTCATTTTTAACCCCTCAGGAAAAAAAACATATGTTCATTTTTCTTATAACGTAAAAGAATATATATTTTTTAGTGTCAGTAGAAAATGAACATGTATTTTTTCACTGAAGGGGTTAAAAATAAAACCAGTTGAATAACTAGATCATTTATGCATCAAAATATTATCTATTCTAGAAACAACTTGTTGAATAGTAGAGAACTTGTTTGACATAAGTTGATCAATTTAAATAGAAGAGATATTTTAATATCTTTAATTTATTATGCATAATCTCTTACATTTAAAAAAAAAACATATGACATAAATTCTACTTGAAAATATAGAAAGTTTGTGATTCGAGTTTGAATAACAAGTGTGTGAATACAAATGGTATAAAAATATATATAAGTGAGTACGTGCAAGCTAGTTGCTAAAAAAAGAGCAAAATAAGTTTATTGATCGAATTCAATCGATCTAGTCCAAAGCGTTTTCGGATCGGATTTCGAATGTAATCAAATTGGATGAAGATTAGGATTCTTCAATCTAATCAAAAGGTCGGATCGGTTCAAATGCGGATAAAATCAACAGCTTTAATTCGATGCACATCTCTAATCTGTATGTTTATTTGTGCTTTGAAATATTTTTTTCCTCAAAAAATTTCAAAATTTGGTTGAAAATTACTTTTCTCTCCTTTTTCTCTCTTCTAAGGCTGCTCGACGAGCATTACCTTGGCCAATGAGGTAGTTGGCGAGCTTAAGAAACTCTTATTTAAACCTCTTTCTCTTTTTCATTTCAATTCAGTAATTTTGTTAAACACTTTCCACCCTTAAACATTTTTACTCACTTTTCCAAAAACAATTGTTTTCCCTATTCTTAACCTCCTTCACTAAACAGGCCTCTAAAAAAGCATAAATAACTCAAAACCCTCAAGTGGAGGAAGAAGAACAAGCTGACTTTGTGGGTCCGTCCTTTCACTATTCAATCCCTATCATCGAAGAGTGCTCTTACTACAAGAAAAGAAGCAATATAGGGCGATTACTTTTTTATAGTAACAAATAAATAGGGCAGTCAAAAGTTTATGGTTTCTTATAAGGTTTATAGGACAAATATTACAAAAAAAATTAGGCAGAAGTATATAGAACAATTATTGACCGTCTTATGTTATACTTCGTGTTACTTCTCTCTCCGCCTCAATGCCACGTTCATGTTATACTTTGTGTAAAACTCCCAACACACCACTAGTGCTCATTGAAATCAACGTTCATTATTGAAGTCGTCGGAGCCTCTTCCACCATTTGTCATTCCCTCGAGTTTTGGCCGCTAGCTACCATCCTACTCCCACGTCATCTAGCTCCTTGATTTGTTTTACTCATTATGGTAGCAGTTCTTGAATTGTGTCTTTGTATAAGAATCTTACCTTTGTGGAGTTTTGCAATTCTATCCTTACAGTTAAATATACTGAATGAAATATGTTTCTTATTGTATTATTACCTCACAATAGAGGTATATATAGAAGATAAAATACAAGAGTCCTAAATAAAATAGAACTATGTACAACTTAGAACTCTATTACAGATAGACACTAATTACATGACTCACGCTAACACTCCCCCTCAAGTTGGCGCATACATATCGATCATACCCAACTTGCTTAGTGAGTCATAAAACGCCTTCTTGAAAACTCCTTTGGTGAGCACATCTGTAAGTTGCTTCTCAGTGGGAACAAAAGGAAAGCTAATGAGTTTGGCATCTAGCTTCTCTTTTATAAAATGACGATCAACCTCCACATGCTTAGTGCGATCATGCTGTACTGGATTTTGTGATATGTCAATGGCTGCTCGACTATCACAATACAACTCCATAGTATTTTTGAGTTCGAGACCCAAATCAAATAATAAACTTTTTATCCACAGCAGTTCACAAACATCATGAGCCATACCTCTATACTCAGCCTCAGCACTAGACCGTACCACAACTTTCTGCTTCTTACTTTTTCATGTAACCAAATTACCTCCCACAAAGGTAAAGTAACTCGATGTCGACCTTCTATCTGTAATACTTATTGCCCAATCTGCATCTGTGAAGCCACAAACTTCAAGAGGATTGCTGTGTTTAGTGAACATTACTCCTCTCCCTGGAGCTGACTTCAAGTACCTTAAAATTCTCACAGCTGCATCCATGTGACTCTCACTCAGGTTATGCATGAACTGACTTACCACACTTACTGCATATGCGACATCTGGTCTAGTATGTGTCAAATAAATTAGGCGTCCAACCAACCTCTGATAGCGAGCTCGATCAGTTGGTACTTGATCTAGATACTCTGCTAGACAATGATTTTGCTCAATAGGAGTGTCAATAGGTTTACAATCCAACATGCCTGTTTCAGTTAGTAGGTTAAGAATGTATTTTCTCTGACATAGAAAGATTCCTTCGCTCCCCCTAGCTACCTCAATTCCTAAGAAGTACTTCAGTTCACCCAAATCCTTCATCTCAAACTCAGAGGCTAGCTGTCTTTGTAATTTATCCATCTCAACAGCATCATCTCCAGTAATTACCATATCATCAACATAAATAATTAGAGTTGTTACCTTCCCTTGTTGGTGTTTGAGAAATAGGGTATGGTCTGAATTACTCTGCCTGTAACCTTCTGCATAAACTGTGAAAACCTTCCAAACCAGGCTCGAGGGGATTGCTTGAGACCATACAAAGACTTCTTCAATTTGCATACAAAATTACTAGGAGAAGTAGCTACATACCCAGGTGGAAGATTCATGTATACCTCCTCGACTAACTCTCCATGAAGGAATGCATTCTTGACATCAAGCTGTCGAAGTGACTAATTAAAGCTTGCAGCAAGCGAAAGTAGAACTCTAATAGTATTCATTTTGGCAACCGGAGCAAAAGTCTCATCGTAGTCTACACCATACGTCTGAGTGAACCCTTTTGCTACTAGGCGGGCTTTATATCGATTCACAGATCCATCAGCATTATGTTTTACAGTAAATACCCATCGACAATCAATTGCCTTCTTGCCTTGTGGTGAAGGCACAAGTTGCCAAGTATCGTTCTTCTGTAATGCCTCCATCTCTTCCTCCATTGCCTTTTTCCATTTTGGGTCTCCCAACGCATCCTGCACTTTGTTAGGTACTGATACAGTAGATATTTGATTTACAAATGATTCATATGGTTTAGACAATCTTTTAGTAGACATGTAGTTGGTTACTGGATATTTTAATTTTGCATGGATACTTGGTTCATATCATTTGGGTGGTTGACCTCTAGTAGACCTATTTGGTAACACATACTGTCCAGCACTAGACTTAACGCTATTAGTATCAGTAAGTATACATACCTCAGATGAGTGACCTTCAGTACTAGGGAGCTGTTGATCAAGGGTATGAATGATGCCTGAGGGAACAACAGTATCTTCATGTTCATTTTCAGTGGTTGGAACTGGTGCTTGGACACTTGGAGTATCTGTTTCTTCCACTACTGGATTCAATGGGTTAAGAATCTCAACTGGACCCATATAAATATCAGTAGGTGATTCTTCTAATTCCTCCCCCTCACCACGATACAGCTCTTCAAAATATGAATTCTCCCCCTGACGAGCAGTATCAGGTGAGGAAAAATATCAAAGAAGGTAACATCCATAGTGACATAATATTTCTTGGTCGGAGGATGGAAGCACTTGTACCCTTTCTGATAACCTCCATAACCAACAAACACACATTTGATTGCTCGGGCATCTAACTTGGACCTCTGATTTTTAGGAACATGGAAAAAAGCAACACAACCAAATACACAGGCAGAAAGATTATGAAATGATGACAAGGACACATGAGATGCAACAATCTCGAATGGGATTTTGTCGTGAAGGACACTAAATGGAAGACGGTTGATGAGATGGGCGGAAGCTTGTACAGCATCGCCCCAAAGGTATTTTGGCATATGAGCACTAAATAGGAGTGCACGAGTCATATCAAGTAAATGACGATTTTTTCTTTCAGACATGCCATTTTATTCTGGTGTTTGTGGGCAAGTAGTTTGATGAACAATTCCATGTGTTTTGAAAAAATCTTGAAACATACGATTAACATATTCTCTCCCATTGTCAGAACGTAGGATTCTAATGGTGCTATTGTATTGTGTTTGAACATGAGTACGAAAGTTTTGAAAAACTGAAAAAACGTCATCTTTAGTTCGAAGAAGAGACACCCATGACAATCTTGTACAATCATCAATAAACGAAACAAAATACCTCATGCCCGATACAGTGGGCTCTCTACTCGGTCCCCAAACATCAGAATGAATTAACTCAAAAGGAACAGTACTTTTATTAGAAATACTAGGAGAATAAGTAATACGATGGCTTTTGGCCAAAACACACGTCTCACAATGTAAAACAGACTCACTAACACCAATAAACAAAGTAGGCATAGATTTTTTCATAAGACTAAAAGAAGGATGCCCTAAGCGGCGATGCCATAGCCAAATTTCACTTAGATTGTCAGAACTCGAGGTCAATGCGGTGTGGGACTATGCTCCTGGTTTCTCCCCTGCATAGTTCTAATCCAGACTAAACAATCTGCCCCTCAGATACCCTCGACCAATTATTTTCCTGGTAAGAAGATCCTGAAAAATAACATACATTGGGTAAAAAGTTACAGGATATTGAGACTCAGTATTCAACTGTGGGACAGATATTAAGTGATGAGATATGTCAGGCACATATAAAACATTATGGAGCTGTAAAGTTGGAGTGATACGGACTGACCCCTTTCCTAAGACAGGAAAAGCTTCACCGTTAGCATTCGTAACATAAGACACTGGAGGGGAAGATAACTCAGTAAAATACGATTTATCATAAGTCATATGATCAGACGCACCAGAATCAATAATCCAAGTATTAGACCCAACAAAGTGAGAAACGCTTAAGGCCATACCAAAGTTACCACGACCAACTATTGAAGCTATAGGGGTACCTCTACATGTCACACGATGATCCTGTCCAGTCACTCCATAGAAATCTGGTTCCTGTACTACTTGTACAGCAGCTGTTTTCTCTTTAGAACGATAATTTGGCCTTTTAGGTCTAAGGTATGGGTTCGGTTTATAGCAAGTCTCTCGAAGATGTCCTCCTTCATTGTAATAAGAGCAATGAGGACGAAGACGATTGGCAAAGCCTGGTAGAGGTCCTTGCTGATGAAGTGGAACTGAACTCTACTGCTGGAGAAAAGGTGATGGAGGTCCTTGCTGATGAAGTGGAACTGAACTTTGCGGCTAGAGAAAAGGTGCCTTTGATTTGGCTTGAATGGCTAGACTAGATAATTCAACATGTGCCTGATTAAGACTTTTCTGCTGAGATTCATCCTTACGGATGTATGTAAAAGCTGTGGTCAAGCTCGGAGGGTCTGACATTCGGAGCAATTCGCCCTTGGCACTATTATATTTCGTATCAAGTCCTCTTAAAAATGCATGAACTCGCTCAAGCTCCTTTTCTTTCTGGTACCATATAAGGTCCTCCTGATTTTTAATTTTGCACGGACGTTTCTAATCAATTTCAGCCCATGTATTCTTTAGCTTGGTAAAATACATAGACACTGGTTGCCCATTCTGTTGCATGCTGGTAGCTTTGCACATCAATTCGTGGACCTGTATAAAGTCAGATTCATTAGTGTAGAGGTCTCCTAAAGTCTTCCATATGGCCTCAGCTGTGTCACACTCTTCCACCATCTGTAGTACATCATCTGTGATGGCTCTAAATAAGATAGACATTACGAAGCCATCATCATCTTCCCACTTGGTATAGGCCTCCAAATCATCTTCAGGAGGAGCTTTAATTGTTCCAATAACATGTCCTATCTTGTGCATCCCACGGAGATAAACGGACATAAGCCTTTTTCATGTTCGAAAGTTGGTACCATTGAGTTTGATACCACCGAAAGAGCCACCTTCTGAACTCTTGACAGAAACTTCAAATTTTGAAATTTCAGTTGTCATTGAACTCTGATTCATTCTTGAATCTTCCATTGAAGTAGACAGTAATAACATGCAGCGGAATAAATTTTTTTTTTTTTTTTTGACAGTTGACTTTTACTGTTGATCGGGGTTGACCGTTGACCGGATGGTGGGCACTGTTGACCGTTGACCGGATGATGGGCTTGGGCTAGATGGGAGGGGATATGTAGGCTTAGGATTATGGGCTTGGGCTAGATGGGAATGGATATGTAGGCTTAGGATTATGGGATTGGGCTTGGGCTTGGGCTAGTGGGCTAGGGTTTGGAGTGTGGGCAAACAAGAGAGGATAGGCAGGCAGTGAACTGGCATGATGGGCGGCGGCAAGCGTGATGGGCGGCCCGACAGATTTAAGGCGTGGTGACAGGAGGCGGACAAGCGGCGCGAGTGGACTGGCGGCAAGCGGACAGGAGTCGACAGGAGACAGGTTCGCGCTAGAGGAAAGAGGCGCTGCGACTGGCGGCGACAGGAGACAGGCTCGTAGTGCGGCAGACAGGCACGCGGTGCAGCAGACAGGCGCGCGGAGGGCAGAGCGGCTCTGGACAAGCCCGCAGAGGGCAGAGCGGTGCGGGACAAGCACGCGGAGGGCAGAGCGGCGCTGGACAGGAGGCAGCGCGGGACAGACGGCGCTGAACAGGAGGCGGCGCGGAGCGGCGGCGGTGGACAGGGAGGCGGCGCGGAGTGGCGGCGCTGATGGTGACGTTGACAGAAAAAAGAAAATAAAATTTCTTTACGAACCTTTCGCTCTGATACCAAGTTAAATATACTGAATGAAATATGTTTCTTGTTGTATTATTACCTCACAATAGAGGTATATATAGAAGATAAAATACAAGAGTCTTGAATAAAATAGAACTATGTACAACTTAGAACTCTATTACAGATAGACACTAATTACATGACTCACGCTAACACTTACATATGAGAAATTTATTTATTTTTGTCTTTCCCATTTTCCTTGAATGTTTGAATTACATATTATGAATTAATCGATATGCAATTTTCATTTTGCTATTACAGTTATATACAGGTCTTTCGACATGTAGGTTTTGTTGAGAACTTGAATAAGATAATTATATATATTTTTTAATTTTTTGGTTTGAGATTTTATTTATACAAGCATTAATAAAGCATGAAATGATCAATATTGAAAATTATTAAAAATAAATAAACATATAGTGATCATCCTATATAAACATATAAGATGGTCACTGACTGTCTTTTTAAATGCATAAAAAATTGTCACTGACTGTCCTATAAAAAATCATATAGGATGGTCAATAGCTATCTTATAAGAATTTCTTAAATGCTGGTTAATAGTCATCTTATATGATGAATGCTTATAGGATAGTAAATGACAATCCTATAAGACAAAAAGGACAATCATGGATTGTCATATTATGCCTTTTTGTTTGTTTATGATGATTTATGTGTTTTCCTTCACTTGAGAAAAGTTTGCTTACTTTCATTGGCTCTTTTTTTGTTCTGTAACTTATTCTTTAGACCATTCTTTTGTTCAAGGGTTTTATTCTGCGATTAGTCATTTTCGTACTCATCATTATCTACTACATTTTTCTTGCAATGACGTGAGGTTACCTTCTCTCGAGATGAAGTCATTAAGATATTGTCTCTTCTAAATGTAGAGAACCCTTATTTTCCTATCATCCCATTCGAGTTTGAAAATCTTGTCAGTGGTGATCTCCCTGATGAATTTCTAAACATCTCTTCTGGCATATTACTGAGATGGATGACTTGTTGGCTAACCCTAACCCTCGAGTATGATAGAGGTGCTCTACCCTTGAAAGCATTTGCACCTGGTCGACGTCTCAATAATATTGTGAGTGCTTATGTCCACCACTATTCTCACACATCCTACATAACTATCTCTAGAGGTCATTTGCTTTGTGTTATCCTAAACAGCGAGACAATAGATCTTGCAGGCATGATTTAAAGGACCAATTCATTTTATTTTGCTACTTATGATTACCCGGTGGGGTAATTCCTTCTTTGGTGGTATTCATGGCACCAAATCTAGTAGAGGAACTATGTACGCCAAATATTTCCCTTCCTTGCATTTCTATATCTCTAGACACGTAGAAACTTCTTCTTCATCGTCACAAAGTGTCTCTCAGTCTTGCTCCTTCTATTCCTTTTACTTTGATGTTTTTATTATTGTTGTTTTTTTTTGCGTGTATTGTATTATGCAATATGCATTTATTTGTCTTCGTTGGTTGTATGAGTTTGCAGCATTATTGCATATTATATGTTTTCTTCCCTCACATAAAAATGTTCTTTTGATTTTTTGTGTTAAAAAGGGGGAGAAGTTTGTGTTGTACAATTATTTGTTTGTTGTATGATGTGAGTGTAAGTTACATTGCATCATATTTTTCTAACTTGTATAAATTCAAGGGGGATGTGTTGATTTTTAAAGATGGATAGAGCACGACAAGACAGATATATTTGGGATAGGTGTGTTTAGATTATTGATACGAATCACTTGGCGCTACCACCACTTCGCATCCCGAGCGGGCCAATCACGAGGTCGAAGGCGAGGCAACTCAAGGAAGCCTTGAGCGGACTTGTCCAAGAGCTATTACAAGGCCAAGGGATGATGAGGGATGAGCACATAGCTTGTGAGAGGCCAAGCAATGTGATAGAGGCAGAATTGGAAGAAAAGGTTCTGCGCCGCGGCATGGATTAGTGGCGCCGCGGCGAGAGGTCCTCTGTTTTGGGAAGATTTTTGGCGAGGCATGTGCGCTGCGGCATGGGATTGTTGCGCCGCGGCCCAGAAGGTTCTGTTTTGGCGTGGGGACTGGACAAGCGCGCGCGCGGATGTGGGCAGATATGCGCGCAGGGCTGGACTAGTGTGCGCGCCGCGGCATGGGTTTTGTGCGCCGCGGCCCAGACCTCTCGGGTTGATGTCAAGTTTCCTCGCCGCGGCATGGAATTTACTCCGCCGCGGCCCGCCTACTTTACTTTTTACAATCCGAGCTTCCTCGCTGCGGCACACATATTTCCCCGCCGCGGCGCCAGTTTAAAAAATGTAATTTGGACCATTGGATCAAATCCAATGGCTGTAAAGCTTTCTCTTTCTTTAGGTCTATTTTGTACTCTATATAAGACAAATTGTAGCAGCCCAAAAGGCAACTTTTGTCATTTATGAAATATATTTGTTTTCTTCAAACAAATTTGAGAGCCAAAGCTCTTTGCTCAATTGCAACCAAGAACTTATCAAAGGATTTGCATCCCTTTGTGGCGTTCAACCTCTTCTCCGTGCGTGGTGCGTAATATCCTAGTGTGGAGGTGAGTTTTCCTGCAGTCAAATCTGTGTTTTTGCTTAGAAATCCCTACCAATATTGTTGTTGGGTCTTGAACCATTCTCTTTCGGTTCTCTAGCCTCGTAGCTAGTTGGGTTGATAGGAATCGTGTTGCGGGGTTCGCATCAATTATGTGTCGAAGTATATTCATGAGAATGAATTTTTTTAGATTATTTTGCATGAATATTTATGTTTGATGCATTGTCTATATAGATTGTGCAGAGTAGAAAGTTATAGGTGAAGATTGTAAGTAATATAAATCATTTGTGTTATTATTGGCATTCTCGCATGCGAAACACATAATATTTTTATTTTACATAATATTTTATATTCCTCAATATAAGGTCAATTAATGTTATGATACACATCCACGTAGAACTTAATACTCTGTATGTTACACACACCATAGATTATTTGGGAGCATATAGTTTGCATATTTAATTATGTTTTTTCATTGCATTTATTTTTCACTAATTGCTGGTATTTTAGAAAATTACTTAGCAAAGTTTCTATTCAAAACATAAGTTTTTAAGAGCTTGCCGATGTGGTTAGCGAGATAGTTAGCGACAATTTATGGTGTTTATTCTTGTTGACGTGGTCGAGGAGGTGCTTGATAGCCCAAGAGTTTTCAATAAATACCTCCCATTTGTATTTTTTAAATTAATTAAAAAACGTGAAAAACTTTAGCCTTTTAAAACTTGAATTTTCAATTGAAACATTATTTTCAAAATTTGTATCATCAATATTTTGAGTACATTTCTAGTTAAATATAACGTGAATGATAAAAATTTCTTATTATTCTTACCTCACAATAGAGATATATATAGAAAATAAATACAAGAGTTCTAAATATACTAGAATCTTGAACAACCTAGAATTCTATTACAGATAGACACATATTAATTACAATATATTATACATTCATTACATGACTCACGCTAACATTTCTAAATTTATTTTTACGTATATTATGAAAGTAGATATTCTCGCATTTATTGCTACTTCACTGTTCTTATAATACACGTAAAAACAATAAATCAAAGTGATTAATTCGGATTAAACTTGACCCTTTAGTTCTTATCAATGATTGAAGAAAAAAAGGGGTTCCAATTTTGTGTCTTAAACAAAATGAGTGAACCAGAATTAGCAGTATTTTATGAGAGCAGTATTCTATAAGAGACGATAGTATAGTTATTGTACTTATAAAGTTTACTATACGAAGATATATGTTAATTTGATACGTACATTTATACATTATTATCTTTATCTATATATAGATATCAATTCCATATAAAATGTACAAAGTATTTCAATTTTATTTCTTTGCTTCATCCATTATGTTTGATTGTGTTTAATTTGTCTTGATCTAATCAATTAGAAATAATTAAAAAATCACTTTACGATTCTAATTCTTAAATTTATGATTTTTTTAAATATGAATCCCTATATCCATTGAAAGATGAATGAATGAATGAATGAAAAATTAAATTATAAACGAATCAATGAAAAAAAATAAAAGAAAAAAAAAACTATGTTAAAAGAAAATCAAATAATTTTTTTGTTAGCATCTCGAAAAAGAAGTAATGAATTGAGTGATTAACAAAGGATCTAGGGGTTTCGTGGGAACTTCTTCAAATTTCAAAAAGGATTAGTAAACCTCACCGATTTTTAATGTTTGAATTATCATATGAAATAAGTGAATAAAATAATCACATCATAAATTCAATTTTAAAAAGAATAAAACAAGCCAATGATAAGTGCACAATATGCATAATATTTTATTATGCGTGATATCTCGTTGGCCAATCGCTATGTCTGTGTTGTTTCCCATAAATAATGAGTACCCATGGAATGGAAGAACATAACTATTTTCTCTTTGAACAGTAAAAATTAAAAAAATATATAAAAATATAAAAAATAAAACAATAGTTTGATTCTTTCTCATTCATTGTCCATATATAAATATAACTTTTGGAAGAGTATGTTTATTAAAATTGTTTATGACGAATGTAGTTGGAAGAAGTTTCCTACCATTCATATTCATTTTACTTTCAAAATACAACCATGGGAATAATTGCAATATTTGTTTGATCGAAAGAGTTCATATAATATTCATAGAATGCATTAATAATATTCATAGAATGCATTACTCCACTCAAATCCAATAAATTTCAAAATGAATATATTTTCAAATTGAAAAATAGTGAAATAAAAAAAAATGTCTTTGCAAAATGGTTTATAAAAAAATTGATACGGTTTGATTCCTAAACTCAATTAGTAGGATTTCTAGAATCCACTTCTTCCCCATACTACAAGTGAAAGAGAAAATGTAAAGACTACCATTAAAGCAGCCCAAGCGAGACTTACTATATCCATGTAAATTATGTCCTCTATCAATATGAAGAAATTATTCAATTATTGTTCACTAATAATAGTAAAATAAATGGCACAGAGTCAAAAGGGAATTCTGACTCAACATCGTTGATGAAAGAATCCAATTCTAACAGGTTCTTATAAGATTTCGAGTATAATCGGAAAACATTAAGCACACACAAAATTCGTGGGGGCAGTTTTTGAATAATCATAGGAATAATAAGACCTATTTTTTTTTGTTGTCCTTCATTAAAAAATATAGAATCAAAATAGATCACTATCTGTCACATACCTCTATTTCTTTTCATTTTTCCCATTTGATCTAATCCCCCTGTCTTCGATTGGACCTATGAAAAAATTGAAGGCATTCTATTACGTTCTTGACTCGAAGTTACTGAAAGATCAAAATTGATTTTTTTTCTAACTATTTTTTAAGAATATATAAAAAACTATATAAATAAAATAAGAGTTAAGTTATAAATAGTAAAAGACAATTTTCCATTTAATCGAATTAAAAATTGAATGCTGGAGTATTCAAAGACTTTCAGGAGTATGTATACAAGACACCTCTCGTCTCCTATGCAAGAGAGAATTGAATTTAATTAGATTCTCTCTCTGGCTATTCAAAAATTTGTAGACACTCCATTAGTAGGAGAAGGGCTATGGTATCAAGATTGATTAGTTCTTTTTCACTACTGGTGAAACCCTAGACACAAGTATTTACAGCATTTTAGAGAACCCCGAATGTTTATAATCAAGCAAATAAGTCCGTTACTTCTGGTGGAAAAAATTGTCAAGTTATATATGTCTTAAAATCTGGATGAGGTATTGATGATTCATTGAGTGATTTATAAAAATGATTTTTAGGTTGGGGTTATTAAAATCTAAATTAAACAACCAAGACTTAAATTGCATTTAGATACATGTGCTACATCTATCGTTACCTTAGGTTTCATAATATTGACCGCAGTTACCACATTACGTGGTGGTGGGGTTCTAGACGAGAGTCGAATTCAAACTTTGATCACAATTATTGTTGAGACAAAAGATGATGGCAACATAGATACAATTAGGGCAAGTGTTCAGACTAGTAGAGGTATTTGCATTTATATTTTTATCGAGTTGTAAACTGTTTAATCATTGTTTGCTACCGAGTGGTTGGTTTAAGCAACTTATGAATATTATCACATAGAAACGGAGTATATGTGAGTTTACCACGTTGTATCACTTGTATGATTGATTGCAGTTGTGTTAGTATAATCATATAAATTCAAGTAAGTTCCAACCTATGAGAAGTTGATTGAGATTGAAAATGTTTTATTTATGCATGTTGCTTTCTAGCTCTTGGCTTATTTGTCTCTGTTGCTTTATTGTTTATACATGTTTTATTTCTCTTAGCGATAAATTCTCATATTGATTAAGGAAAATTAATTTCTTCCAAAGAAAAAATTCCTATTGCCTTTTCAACTTTAAGAAGTCACTTGGAATTATCTTCTGTTCCTAAGCAGTATGGAATACCTTGCTGGAAACTCCCTGAAGAAGGGTGGATCATGGTTAATTTGGATGTTTCATGGATTGATGACTCTAAAATGGCTGGCTTTGGGGATTGTTTCGTAATCATCATTGTAAGTTTTTTCATGGGAGAGCTGTGAAAACCAATCAGGGTAACAATTCTCTCTTTCTTGATGAGTTATTTGCAGTAAGTGAGGCAGTGAAACTAGTTTTTTAGCCGGGTTTTCAAAGTGCGAGGACAGAAATTGATTGTCATGTTCTAGTACTCATAATATCTTTCTCCAGTTAGCCTTCTGGTGGGGGATGTTCAACACTATCTACAACTGATTGTCATGAACAAGGAGTGCTGATCATGTGCATGATTGCTCATTCTATGGTAGTGTGGGTTAATTTTGATGCTAGAAGTTCTCTAGTTTCTTTTTATTATATGTCAAGATTTCATAAAATGTCAATTTAGACTCTTCAATTTGTATTTCTATTTCAAGTGATTAACAAATTGAAAGTATTTTTTTTTTTAAAATAAAAAACTGAAAATTGAGATGGAAAGAAAATAAGATAATTAGAGAGAAGCTCTAAAATAAGTTGTATTCATTAACCAAGTCCAAGTTTAATCATATAATTCTACTATTTTGATAACATAATAGGTTTTGTCTTTAATTAAATATTATTTGATGAATACCCAACTAAAATTCAAATATAATCTCAAACTAATTGGTAACTAAAATTTAAAGGTTTAATTGTATGGTATGGTCACTTTATACACAAAATTTTATTTTTAACTCATTTTGAGAAAAAATATATGTTTATTTTTCTTATAATGTAAATAAATATATATTTTTTAGTGTTAGAAGAAAATAAATATAAGTGATGTTAAAAATAAAATCAGTTAAATAATTGAGATATTTATGCCCCGAAATTTGAATTTAAATAATGATAGCTAATTGAATGAAAAGGATAATTCTAAAATGCATTTAAAGTCATTTATCTTAATTCCCATAAGTTTATTTGTCAAGTAGTTATTCTTTGAGTCCATTTTTGAGTTTTTTTTATTTGTATTGTGTAAACTCTTTTTATTCTTGAATCCAAATAAACATTACAGAGATGGAAGGTGGAAGGAGAAATTTATGTTGTTAATGTGATTGTTTAAAGGTGATAAGGGCTTTCCTTGGCCATGACTAGATTTTTTCCCTCGGTTGACTTTCAATTATTTGAATGTACTTGTACCACAGCAAAAAATGCGTGTCCTTGTTGAAATGTTTAGGACAATGCGCTTATGAAAGAGACACAACTTGATCAACAAACAAGTACAAGGACAAATAATATGAACAGAACTCGTTTCTTTTAAAAAGCAAATAATAATTAATAAATAATTTATAGATCAATAAATAGATAAATATTAAATAATTAGATAAAATGGTAAATGCTTTTTAATTATTGTATAGTTTTAATATGTTAATATCGAGGATATATTGATTGCACTAACTTCAATAATAAGTCAACTAAACACAACAATATAACGTGGTAAATTCACTTAAGTTCTAATTCTAAGTGGTAACATTCAGACAACCCCTTAGCAGTTAAATTCACTAAATAAAAATAAATAATTAATACAAACTTGATAAGGTAAGATGCTAAATACCTTCATCAATCAAGGAACACTTGCCTAACTGCTTAGGTTGCTATCAGCAGCTGTTACCACAATTACTTTAATCCTCATTAGATCCGACTCACCTCCAAAGCCACACTACCACGCAGTGTGATACAAATACCTGTAATCAGTATGCATGTACAATACATATGCAATTTTACCCACCATATGATTTTAGAATAAACACCTCGTATTAACAATACAGAAACACACTCAACGTATTGTTGACACGAAAACTCAACCTCATAATAATAATACAAAAAAATTCAATATATTGTTATTATAGCAACTTCGTTTGATAAAGTATTTTAACAATCTTCACCAACACCTCATATCAATAATACAAAAAATTATTCAATATATTATTGATATGAAAATAAAACATCACATCGTAATAATAATACAGAAATACACTTGATGTATTGCTATTACGGTAACTTCGTTTGAGAATAAGATTTAAGAATCTTCACCACCACATTGTAGCTCAAAACAAAAAACAATGGATATATTGAGACTACAAAATTTTCTTTTTAAAATAAGAAATCTCTGAGTGAAATAATCACCTTCGAATTACTAATACGGAAACACATTCAATGTATTAATGATACAAAAAAAGTAAAAATATTTTTCAAAATACAAAAAATATTATTCTACTAATCAAAAGATTTAACACAATACAAAATCAGCTCATAAAAATGTAGAAAGAAATAAGAGAGAAAGTGTAAAGAGATGTAAATTAAAGGTATATTTAATAAAGAAAGAGGGGCTGATTTTTTAGCTTTTGGTATGCTCGTCGCGTACCTTCACGAGCCTAACTAACCATCCCAGCGAACCCCCTACAAGATTCACTCTGTGCACACTTGCGGATCTTTTTTCGACCACCTCGATAAGGTCCTAGTGAACCACTAAACAGAAATTTTTTCAATGCAAAACTTCATCAAATAAAAAGCTATAAATACCCATCAACTTAGGGAAAATAATGTAAGTAAAAACATATTTGAACATAAAATTTATATGCTCATAACCACCTCATGGTATATGTATCATACAAATATAAAATAGTATAAAAATTTATGTAAATGTGTGCGATATTGATCACAAGCAAAATACTATATATAAAAGTAGACAAAAACATTAAGTAAAATAAACAAACTTTATATTTTATTCACAAAAATACCAACAAAAATTTAAAGGATTTACAGAACTTACAGCTTCTAAAACATATCAAGGCAATAGGGTTGAGTTTTTTTTTTTTTTTCTTCTTCTGCATTCTCACAAACACATTTACATTTCCATAGATTAAAAAAGAACTGATTAAAAATAATATTAATATGGTGTTTATAATTAATTTAATAATATAATATAATTTTTTTTATACATGAAATTTTATTTTTAATTTTTTTTTTTTACGTAATATATATATGTTTTTTCATATAACTTAAAAAAATGTTGTTGAGAAGTTCATTGAGAATAGTCTAACACTGATAAATACTAATGAGAACATAATTTTATAAATATATAAATTAACTCCATCTAATAAATTAAATTTTTAAAATAATAATTCATTATATTGCGAAAATTCATGAAAACTATGCATACTATCAAATTTTTTTTTTTTTTTTAGATGTTCAGAAAAGTGATGCACATATATACTTTTAGGGAATCAAAAGTAAAACCAAGAGAATAACAAAATCTTAAATTTTGTGGTTAGCATAAGCCCTACTTTCCTTGGCATTAACATTTTTGGGATTGGCTAGGTCAGTGTCGTTACGTACTCTACAAAAATTGACACATATATCAGTAGCATAGGTAGGGGTGGAGCTAGGAGGGACTGGGTGGGCCACAGCCGCTAGCTAAATAATTGTTTTTTACTAATACATAATTTTAGCGTTTTTAAAAATAAAATTAGATATTTGGCCATCCTGTTATAATAAAATTGTTGTTATTATATATAAATAAATAAAAATAAAAAAATTGATATAATATTTTGCATTTTTGAAAACATCTTACTTTTATCTACCAGAGCATATCATTTTAAATTCATATATATATATATATATATAACTTTATTCATCAAATAATTTATAACATAAAAACAATTTTCTAACTGCAATTATAATTACATTTAAATAACTTTAAGATTCTTTTTCTAATTTTATATCATATCAAACAAAATTTTAATCGACAATAATAATTATTATGTATAATATACAAAAAAGTAAAATTTGGATCATTTAAAAAACTTTCCATTTGTTTATTTTTTAAATAAATATTTACACACTCACATGCTATTAACGAACTAGAATTAATGCAATAAAGTATTCATAAGCAGTAAATTACTAGCAGCTTATTTTTGTTTTGTTTTAGAATTTAGAATTTTTAACAATAAGTCTTAACTTGGTCCCTCAGCATAGAATGCATATTTTTCAGTGACCTGTATGTGAAGCCTTCCTAAAGGTCGGATAAGGTGTCTATTAATTCTTACTACAGGAAGATATATAATTGGTCATTTTTGGCATCAGCATATGGTTGGTATTGAGCAAAACATGTCTAGCATAGCTTGTATAAATGTACAAATGTGGAACAGTGAAACCAGAAGATCGATGGAACGAAACTTATTACATAGGGTCAAAAGCATATATGGTTTTAAAATCAGAAGTTTTGATCTCCAGATTGTTCTTGTTTAATTCAGTCATGCACAACTTGTTGGAGAAATTTTGTATTTCATCGTAAAAGGTTTATAATATGTGATTCATGCAAAAATTCTAACATATTTTGTAAGTTGCCTTCACCTCTACCCATATATGTAAGGTGGTTATCAAAATAATTGTTTGGGAGAATAACAAAACTAACACCCATCAAAACCTCTAATAACAAAACTAGCACCCATTGTGTTCAAATTTATATTTTCATAATTAAAAAAATTACTAATATGTCATTTTTCTTTGAACACTCATCCAATTAGAATTGAACGACGATAATTTATACCCATTCAATATTGAACGTTCAATATTTTACATTCAAATTGAATATTGAAGGTTTAATATTGAACGTTCAATATTGTTGAGATGTTAGTTTTGTTATTAAAAGTTTTAGTGGTGCAATTTTTGGTAATTTTCCTAATTGTTTTGCTTTTTAAAGGCTTAACATCTCCTTAATTTGGATTATATGAAGCTCTTGTCTCCTATACACAATGGCTATCAAACTTTAAAAATTAACACTTTAGACCCCCACACACAAGTCCTAAGTTGCAACTATATAGTTTATCACATGAGTTAGTTATGCAAGTAATACTTGTGAGAGCGTTATATAAACCTTTTTTTAAATCCTATCAGGTCTTTTGTGTTCAGATAAAATTCTCAATTACAAAAAAAGGACATAACTTATTGTAGTATGATTGTTTTCTAACAAATTTGGGGGTTAATCATGGTTTTGACCCCTATTCATGCACTCGTAACGTTAAATTAACTAACGTAATCCAATTTAAGACTTTGTATGTTAAAAATTAATAATTTGGGAATTAAACTGCTATGTTTTGTAAACTAAAAAGTGGTTAAGCATTTTTTAAATGATTTTAATTTAATGGATGAGATATATTTAAAATTTAAAGGTTGAAATGGATTGGATGTGCCATACAGAATATGTAATATTCAATGACTTATTATTGCATCGTGAAAGATATGACATATTTTAAAAAATTTACCATCACTATCAATAGTTGTTGGAACATTGACTTTGTGAATTAATAAATTAAAGTATGATTATGAAACCAATTATTAGGGAAGATATGATTTGAAGTTATTTTAACTAGTTAATTGAATTCATCTGCATGAAACATTTTGTGATCACTTTGGGTGAAGTTTTCTTTGTACATTGACATGATTGAGGGTTCTTTTTAGAGCTGTGTAAAGTTGGGTCATTTAGGTTTTGAACTGGAATCAATTCAATTTAATTGGTTCTTAAAAAATAAAAATTAAATCAAATCAATTAAAGGTATAAAATCAATCCAAACCGAACCAAAAAAAACATGAGCTGGTTGGTTGCATTGGTTTTTAAAATTTTATTTTTCTCTATAGATTGTGATTATAAATTTTTGTTCTTTAACAATAAATTTGAGTTTACAAACTTTAAGCTTTATAACCTATGCACATATATTAATTTGAATATCTATATCCATATCATATATACATGTATAATTACAAGAAAAAAAAAACACTTAGACTTGTAGATGACAATGATTATATGTTAGGAAAATTGAAAAAAAAAAAATATGAATAATCTAAAAAAAAAAATAATTTAAATATATTAAAATTAATGTGAAATATAAATAAGTTTGTTCGGTTTTGATTGGTGTTTTAAATTTGAAGCCAAATCAACGCTTCCTACCAAACCATCCCAATAATCCTTTAAAATAAAAAAAAAAAATAAAAGTTGGGTTAAGTTGAGTCCATTTCAAATGGTTTAACTCAAGTTTTCAAAATGAGTATTACTTGGTAATTAACTCTATTTTTTAGTTTAAAATCAAGTTGAAACTCAATTCTATTTTTAGGCACGTTTTTTTTATAGTTTTAGAAACTTAAAAACAATATTCTAAAATTACTATTTATTTCATTAGTTAATTTTGCTTATTATTTGTTGTGGCTTGAAAAGGAATAATGAACAAGAAAAGAGAAGTTTTTATTAAATGAATTAGAAAAAAAAAAATAAAAAAAAAAAAAACGAATTTTAAACGCAAGAAAATTTGTTAGCCCTTAGTCGGCAAAAGACATGTCTGTAATTCGCCTGCAAAGGTTTTAATTGCCTCTTAATTTGGGTTTATCATTCTAAATCTTGTCGTTTTTTCTTTTAATCAATGATATTATCATTTTTTAGGTTAAAAAGCAAGGTGTACAAGGATGGACAAGACAGAGAGGTAATATTGTCGTTTGGCCAAAATCCAAGTCGTTTCCAAGACGTGGGTTTGTTATTTCTGGAGATGGGAACCACTTCAAATAAAGACCTCTTCAATAATATTTTCAATTATTGCACGTACTAGTTTTACATATGGATCATATTGTTAGTGGGTAGTCATCAAAGAATGGTGAGGTCAGTTTTGGCCCCTTTTTGGTTGAAAATGGAGCTTAATTTTGGTCTCTTTCTTCAGGAATAGTCTGTTTCGGACCCAAAGGGGAATAAATTATCAAATACGACCCATAATTATTGTAAGCTAGGCTGGTTAGTGGTTATAGATGATGAACAACAATTTTGGAGTGTAGTAATTAGTTTTTGATTGATGTATTAAATTAAAAAATGTTGGGATTTTAATAAATTTTTTTAATGCTTTATAAAAATTTACATGTATACAATTATAGAAGTCTAAACAAAAATTGTGAGCGTGATAAAGTTTGGGTAGTCCTATTTTATTTTAATGTTAGAGTAATATTTTTATTTCTAAAAATACTAAAATATTAAATTTTAAATTACTCAAATTTTAATGTTTTTTTATTATGAAAACAGCAACTTCCTAAATTTTTTTGTAATTCTTGTCAAATTTCACTTCTTATTTCTCTCTTCTTTTTCTTGTATAAAATCCACAAAATTATATGAAATAAAATCCGCATAATTCTATCAAAATCTATCAAAACTCTAATTGCTTACGCTCTTTGTTGCTTTAAAATGGTGCACTAGTTTGTTATGCAGTATCATTGAGCATACGCTGTTTTATGACATTAGAAAAGTATGAAGTAGAAGTCTTATGTGACAAAAAGAGATCAAAAGACATGAAATTTATTATTATTTTTTTTTTCCTTCTGTTCTCAGGTTTTTTTCCCCACTGGAATTACAATATGGAATTGACAAGCCTTGAAATTGGAAAAAGTTAAAAAAAAAAAAAAAAAAAAAAGAGAGAGAAAGCAACAAGATCTCTTTGAAATCTCATGCCTTCCATCTTTTGAATTCTCCCTCACTCTCACTCTCACTCTCACTCTCACTCTCACTCTCACTCTCTCACTCTACAACAACTGCTGCAACAGAGACAAAAGACGTCAACTTTATCTTTTATATTTGTCATTACCAATCTCCTCTTTTAAAATACCTGCCATTTGAGTTTTTTTACAAGAGATGTATTAGGGCTTCCAAGTACTAGTCTTTCTTTTCTTTTACAGTATCAAATAATAAAACTGGAATAAAATTAACAAAATAAATAAAAATATATTACAATGGACTATACCTGGTCTCTTCTGAAGCTGGGTTTTTGGGCTGAGAAGGTTGCATTAACCCAAACTGTTTTTCATATGCAGATTTTCCCTGAAATATCCCAATAATTAAATTAAACCACAAAATAGTTAAAAATATATATCAAATTTATTTATAGAGAAGAGAGTACCTGAAATTGAGTTGCAGAGAAACTCTCAGAGAAATCCCATACATTCCTTGTAGTTGAATTTTTCTGTAGAAAAAAATAAATAATAAAATAAAGTTTACAAAATTATGAATATTGATTGATCAATGTAGATATATAGTAATGCATGTTATTTGATCTTGCCTGATAAACAGGGGAGCTGGCTGTGTCATCTAGTTGAGAAGTACATTCAATTTTGGTTTTTTCTTTGTTCTTTTTCTTCTTTTTGCCTTTACTAGCTAATTTTGAAGCCCATTTAGAAGAAGAAAAAGAACAACCA
The DNA here is from genome assembly GCA_029378325.1 of Elaeagnus macrophylla. Lineage (NCBI taxonomy): Eukaryota > Viridiplantae > Streptophyta > Magnoliopsida > Rosales > Elaeagnaceae > Elaeagnus > Elaeagnus macrophylla. The sequence continues at coordinate 6,308,390 of CM055653.1, forward strand.
TTTTCATAAAAGCTCTCTTCTTCTTTATTGTCATTGTACTGTGGAGGTCCAGAAGAAGCATCTGATACCATTGATAAATCTTCTTCTTCTTCTTCTTCTTCAGTCATTTCTCTTACTTGTTGTTCTTCATAATCAACAATATTGCTTTGATCCCTTTGAACTTGATTTTCTGAAATATAAGATTGATCAAGATAAACGGTCCAACCAGATTCACACCCACTACTGCATTGTGATGCTGATATATTCATCTCAATCCAAAAGGGTTTTTTTTTTTTTGGGTAACAGATTTTAAGAGAATTGTAAATAAGTTAGCTCACTTTTAGCTCCTCGTGTGATTCCCTTCCTCTTATACTATATAACAGAAGAAGATGAGAAGAATATTGGAAAAGAAATAAAAATAAAAATAAAAAGCCAAGCGTATCAAGTTCAAATCCTGGACTATGTTTGTCCTTTGCATATTCTTTGGCCTTCTTATTTTATTTCTTTGTGGATCAATCAAAAGTGCCAGTTGGCTTTGTGTGTACGTGTGTGGGGAAAGAGAGAGAGAGAGCCATAGATGAAACAAGCACAAAGTGTTACCGTGTTGAATAAAAAAAAAAAAAAAAACTACTAGTAATACGGTAAATGTATCTCATAATAATTTTTTTTTTTTAATTCAAACAATAAATATTCATTTTAAATATAGGATATAAAATAATTGAATCTTAAATCTTTGTTCAAGAGCACTACATATGCACGCCTTGATCTACTTGGCAATTTCCTACTAAGATTACAAATATTTCAATTTATATCGTTTAATATATATATATTTTTTCTAAAAATAAAACCGATCATAAATAAATTTTTATCTTTAAAGAGGAGCAATAATAAACCTCAGTTAAATAATTTTATATACTAATAATATTTAAGATATGAGTTTGAAGGAGTTATTCATTACTCACAGATTAAGTAATAATAAAACTCAGTTAAATAATTTTATATACATTGAATCTCGTAATAACATTTAAGTTGTGAGTTTGAATGAGTTATTCATTATTCAAAGATTAAGTTTTGATTGAATTATTTAACCAAAATAAAAAATAATTGCATTTTATTGGTATGGAAGAGCATTATTGACAATACTTTAGAAGCAACCAATAACTTATTATGAGTTTGAACATCTCTTAAGGTATTATTTATAATTTTGGGTTTAAAAAATCCCCTCCACCTAACGTCAAACTAGATTATGAGTAACTTTAACAAAAAATAAAAATAAAAAAAGTTAAAATATTTTTTTGTTTTTATGTAAAAAATTACAGAAACTGTACAACCACGTTGTTGTCCTTTCAATGAAAAGTGCAGGCATGGTCCATCTCTGCCCAAAATACTTGTATTTTTGTTCAAATTATAACATGATTTGAATTGATATGGGTTGTATGAAAGCTGGCTGACCTTTTTAGACGACACATGATCGAACTTCATATTTGTCTTTGCTTCTCGTCACAAAATATGTAGTACATTGTTGTAATTGCAGTGACTTTTCATTTAACTTCTCGTCAATATATACTTGATGTTCACGAGCTCTTTGTTCATAAACTCATGATATAATCCCCTACATATAATAAATATCAAATTCAACATAATATTTTGAAAATTTTATAATTTTGAAGATATTTTGATTGAAAAGATATTTCTTTCATTTTCTATATTGAAGATGATGATATTAATTATTTCATGAAAAACATAATATATTGCACATTATTGAAGATATTCACGAGGAAAAAAAAGTCATTAATATTTATTTTTCATGAAGTAGTTTTCTTTATTAAATACTTTAAATGCTAGAATTTATAAAATATTGAGAGAAAAAAAAACTAGGTGTATCTACAACTTAATACATACATACATACATACATTATATATATATATATATATATATATGGAGTAAATAATTGATACACCAAAGAGGTACATTAAAAGTAGATTTGATGCATATTGCTTGATGACGCAAGAGATTTTTTTTTAAGACTAAAACAACAACTGATTGTTAATTTGTTACTATACCCATATGCTGGATACAGCTTGAATAAGCAATATAAATTATTGTAGTCACTTAAACTTCACTGCTTTCGGTTTATCGATGATACCTTAATTTGTGGTATAATGGTACGACGTTAAGATTTATTCTCAACTTGTTTTAATAATAAGTTCGAATCGCACCTATTTAATCTTTAAACAAAATATAAAAAAAATCAGGAGACTACATAGATGTCTCCATTATTGTCTGCAGTGTTTCTTTTGAGCTTGTTAGCACTTCTTGATCAATAGTACTAGAAGCTAGTTCCTCTATTAGAGAATCTCATAAAAATAGTTGATATTTAATTACTTGAAATTAATATATGGCTCCAAAGACCACATACGAAAAAAGTGGTAAATTTTATGAAACGAAAAACTTTACTAACATGTAACTTAAGCTCATGCACTAAATTTTGGAAATGATCAATTAAAAAATAAAATAAAAAAAATCATATATGCAATGTGAAGTATTCAGATATGTTATTTAGTCTTCGTATAAACAATGCAAGTCATTTGACTCATTTTGCATAATAACTAATGTAAAACATTAATAATTTTGCGATAATGAAACATTTTTTTTATTCATTCCTTCCGAACTATTAAAAAGAGAGAGAGAGAGTCTGATATTGGAATCCATGGTCAACTAAGAGCTAGTTTGATAATCATTACAATTTTATAAATTTGAAATTAGGTACGTTTGGTAACTCATTTTTAATTTTTAATTAATTTCAAAATTTAAGAAAGTAAGTTTTAGAATTGAATTTTTTATTTTTTTTAACGCTAAAAATTAACAATTCAATTATATTTAATTTTACTTAAAATATTAAAAAATCCAAAATTTAATGAAACTTTATCAAAGTAAGTTTGAAATTGAATTTTAGAGCTTATAAAGTGAAAAATTAAAAATTAAAAATTGGTTCTTAAACAAACATATCCAAATTTTAATTTTTACATTTTAAAATTGAAACAAGAAATTAGTTATCAAATAACTTTATTTTTTTTTTTTTGCTAAATTTTTTTTGAAATTTTAATTTCAAAATTTAGAAATTAGAAATTGAAATGATTTTCAAACATGGTCTAATTTTTTTTTTTTAACTTATTTGATCTGTTGTAAATTTGCTCCTAATTTTTAACAAATTGAACAAAGATTAGATGAAAATCTTTAAATGTAACAAAATTATTAGATTGATTAAAGTTTTTTAACAAATCAATGATTGAAGATATTTAAATACAACTATTGTAAAATGTTTAGGTAAATATTCCAAACGTTAATATATCTAATGGACTATAGCGATATAAACACACGTGGACGGTTCTTTAACTTATACAATATATATATATATATATATATATATATATATATATATACTTTCAACTCTAGTATGATAAGTAGTTAACCTAATAATAGTATAGCAAATTACAATTTTCAATTAGTATTGTTTAAAGTTTGATAAAAAATTAAAACTCTAGTATGATAAAGTTTGGAACATGTAGAATACTGATGAGTAATTACAACTTTGCCTTGAAACTGATATGATTGCTATATATATACACTTAAAAATACAATAAGAAATTTGAAATTGTATACAAGACTAAAACATTTATCTCTAAAATTTTAGCAAAACAAACATATAAAGAAGATAAATTTTGATCATTAAGGGGAATGTATGTATAATAAAAAGTAATTATAGAGACAAAATGTTAAAACATACGCTTTTTTTACCATAGTTATTTATTTATTTTTATCTTACAGAATCTTAATTAATTGAAAAAAAAAAAAAAAGATCTTGATTTAGTCATTTATATGAAATCTACGAGATTTTTTTTCTTAAATGATAAAACTAATAGTTTATCTTATTTATCATGAGTTAATAACATGTAAAATAATATTCAATTAAAGACAATAATTTTTTAAGAAATTAATCTTTTTTTAATTATTTATTTTTTAAAATATATAATAAATGTTACAAAAACTTGATGTATTTATCTTGCTGCAGCTTAAGGTGACAACCGTATCAACCTAAAGCACCAATTGTCATGGTATAAACTATAGTTAGAGGTATCAAACGAGCTAAGTTGATATATCTCACTTAAGTTCAATTCATTTTAATTACATGAATTATAACTTAACTCATCTAATTTTTATAAGTTAAGTTTAGCTATCTCATTTTAGTTTATTGATCATACCCTAATTTGTGGTCTAGAGAAATGTTAGGAACACATAAATTTGCACTATCATTAATTATAGTACGACAAAGAAAATTTAGCCACGTGTCTCACTATAATTAGTATGAGTATAAATTTATGTAATTCTAACATTTTTCTTATAGTCTAATAGTGTGACGGTAAGACTTATACTCATCTTTTTTAATTAACATATTCGAGTGGCACCAATTAGTGTTTAATCTTAAAATAAAAATAAAATTAATTAGGAGACTATTTAGATCTCTCCATTATTGTCTGCAGTGTTTCTTTTGAGCTTGTCCGCACTTCTTGATCAATAGTTCTAGAAACCAATTCCTGTTAGAGAATCTCATACAAATATATAGTTGAGATTTACTTAAAATGAACTCCAAAGATCATATACCAAAACAGTGGTAAATTTCATGAAATGGAAAACTTAAAAAACATATAATTTAACTAAGCTCAGGCACTAAATTTTGGAAATGAATTTATATTTGTAATGTAAAGTACTCAAATAAATTATGTAAGGTCTTCATGTAAGTCGATTTACATCATTACATTAATAAGATCTCCAAATGAAGACCTTTGCATAACTAATATAAAACATTAATACATTACATGAAACATTTTTTTACATCCCTTCCAATTATTGAAAAGAGTGATTCTGATTGATATTGGAATCTAGTTATGGACAACTAAGTTTTTTTTTTTTTTTTTTTTAATTTGCAAATTTATCTATAATTTTTAATTAATTTGTTAAGAAAATATATACAACTTAATGATCCATATTACATTTAAGAACTTTCGTCCATTCACCATGTGATATTAAATTTTACATAGGTGTCAATTTATGTTAGAGCAACAAAATTAGATAAAAGCCCTTAAATTATTAAGTTGATGACATTTCTTTTTAACAAGTCTGAAGACAAATTTGCAATTATTGTAAAAATTAAGTTGATGAAATGTTCCAAACTTAATAATACATGTAATGGAGCCTCACAAGAATGACCCCTCATTCTCTCTAGATTTTTTTCCCTCTCTTGCTTATCTTTTTCTTTATTTTTTTCTTACTTTAATTCCCTGTCTTTCCTTTATTTTGAGCTTCATTTATTCTTTCATCGTATCTTTCACTTTTATTCTTTTTCATAAATAATCTTATTTATCATCTTAGAATTTCATTTTATCAAATCTCACTCAATGAAAATCAAATCAAATATTATGAAGATGTTTATGTATTTCTTTGACACTAATCTGAATTACAAAGATTTATCAGAATGAAGATATTTTGTACAATATGAAGAATCATCGATATATATTCAAGACGTTATAGGTTAAAAGAAGCACTATAGTGAAATATTTCAAGTTTTTCATAGAAATGGCAGCAAATGGGGACCATAGATTCAATTTTTTTTTTGAAATGTGTCATTGTATTAATTGATTTGCTCTAGTAAAGTGAACGAGAAATATAGAGCGAATAATAAAGGCTCCAAAATATTCTTTCGTAAATTTATTGGGAGTATTATTGATAGCTAGTTTTAGTTTTGAATATGATGCTTTGATATACCAACAAAAACGAGTAATGATATTTATTGTATGCTTTTTCATAATAAATGAAATTCTCCGATATGTGTATTAAAAAAACAATAATACATCTAATGGACTGTAGCCATATATGCACAAGATGGATGGCTCAATGATCTAAGCTTAACATAAAAGTAAGCTATTAAATTATTAACATAAATAATTAAAATAATTTATAATAATAATACTTATTTTTATTTTTAATAATTTAATTAAATATATGCAATGCAAACTAAATGAGCTTCTGTATTTTTTTCCCATATTTAATAAAATGTATTTATTTATATCCTTATTTTCAAAGTGATATCTTTTTAGTCTCCTAATTAATTAAAGGTACCCAATTTGTTCAATTTTAAATAGTGAATACAATTTAATAATGATCAGTTAGACATTCTGTATCGCATTTTAGAAACGCAATACAAAAAAATTTCAAAAAAATACAAATTAATTTTTCATTAAATATAAAATTTATAAAAGTAGTTGATAAAAATATAAAATAAAAAAACTATTATACTAATATTTTACTTTAATAGTATAAAATTGAATTTGAATAGTACAATTATTTTTTATATTTTTTTGGTCAACTATTTTCATAAATTTAATATCTGAAATTTTTATGTATTTTTTGGCACTTTTTTGCATCGCATTTTTTATCTAAATATGATACTATAGAAAATATGATACAAAATATCTAAAAAGCATTTACTATTTAAAATTGGACCAATTATATATATTTAATTAAATAGGTGGACAAAAAAATAGCACTTTAAAAATATGAATACAAATAGATTACTTTTGTTAAATATAAGACTTCAAGTTACCATATTTATTTTTGTCATAACAAATAAACTTTCAGCTCTAGTATGATAGGTGGTTTACCTAATGCTAAGTGAGTAATACTCACATGCCAAAAAAAACTCTCGTATGATAAAGTTGGAAAAACATAAAGAATATTGATGAGTACTTACAACTTTGCTTTTAACCTAATAGAATTACTATACTTTTTTAGAAAACTTTAAAATAAAATAGGAAGTTTGAAATTGTATACAAGATTACAATATTTGTCTCTATAGTCTTAGTAAAATAAGTTTATAAATAAGAGAAATGTTGAAAGTTAAAGGGGAAAATATGCATAATGAAGAAGAAGAGACGTGTATAGAGAAAAAGAAGTTAAAAATGAGGTTTATTACCATATTTATTTAGGAAAAAGAGCACAAGGAGTTACGTAACTTATACAAGTAGGACGTATAAGTAATGTAGCCTTTTAGTGGATCTTATAAGTGATGTTACTTTTATAAAATTAACAATAAAGTTTTATTTTTATTGTTAAGTGAGAAATTAGACTGCATTTTGTTATGTGTTGGTCATATAATCAAATTTATAAGGTTATTTTTTTCTCATTTTTTACCACCTTAATAATCTCATTTAAAAAATTTATTTTAGAAATTTCATCATATAACATGATCAATAAATAACAAAATATGACAAAATTTATCAATTAACAGTCAGTTTAGTATTAATTTTATAAAAACAACAATACATAGTGGTCCATTAAAAAATTGCTCAACTTATATGTTGCACTTGCCCATTTATTTCATTTTATTTTGCAGAATTTTAATTAATTGAGAAAAATACTTTGATTTAGTCATTTATATGAAATCTAGGAGTTTTTTTCTTAAATAATAAAACTAAAAAGTATTTATCTTCCTTATCATGGTTTACTAACGTGTAAAATAATATTCAATTAAAGACGATAATTTTTTTTAAATTTTATTTTCTTTAATTATTTATTTTTTAAAATATAAAATAAGTGTTACGAAAAATTGAATTGTTTATCGACCTAAGACAATAGCCTTAAACACCGTTTGTCCTAATATATTATAATTAAAAGTATAAAATGAGTTAAGTTTACCCAACTCACTTAAATGAATTATAACTTAATTAATTTTATGTAAATTAAGTTTAATTCATCTCATTTGTTTGATAGGTTAAGCTCCTACCAAATAGTTTAAGCCTTATTTGTGGACGTGCTATATTGGAGAATGGAGACTTTAGTTCATCAGCATCACTTTCAATAATTGGTAGTTTGTTTAGTGCTTTAATAACTAACACTCTTTCACTCTCCACTTTAAATTAAAAAAATAATTGAACTAAGTGGTATGGCACCGTCAAAACACTATTATACATTGACATGTTATGTCATAATTTCAGCCTCCCATAAAAGTCATTTACATGTATGGTAATAAAACATTAAAAGAAGATACTAAAAAAAGAGAGAGGTATTGAGGGTTGTGGTGACCATCATTTCATTTTGTATAGGTGCTATTAAAGGCGGTGATATAAATATATATACACAACAAAAGGTGATAGAGATATATGGAACCCCTAAATTATGGGAAAAAGCCATAACCTTTTTTAAATATTATTGCTTCCTTCTCAACGTAATTAATGGGCTACAAACCCTAACTTTTTGTTTTGATGATAAATAAGAATCTTCTATATTTATAAAGTTGTGAGTTCGTGTTTTAGTAGAAATATAAGATTTATCATTAATTTAAAGGTCTAAATTTATATTTAAAGACTACTTATCGTTTTATTAAAAAATTAATGGTATAGAATATGAGATAAATTAATAGTGATAAAAACAAATGCGCAATTTTGTAATTCTCTTCTGTATTGATTGACCATAAACTATTACAACAGATTCAAAAAAGACAAACCAATAATTAAAAAAAAAAAAAAAAACAATCAAGGGCTCTCATTTATGTATTTTATCTCTTTTGAAAACAGTTGTGGAGCATAGTGTAGTGGCTGTTGTTAGCTTGTAAAGTATCCTCCTCCTTTTTTTTTTTAATCTTTTTTTTAAAGTATCGAAAATAATAGTTTAAAATTTATAATAATAAAAATATTATTTTAATAATATTAAAATTAAATGAAATAATATTTAATATTGAACGAATTTAAATTACTATAATTCAATTTAAATAACGTTTAATTACAATTATTTTTTAAATTATAAAAATATATAATATAAACATAAAATATATTATTTTTACTATTGTGTTTTTTTAAAAATATTATTTTTTATTTATTTTTTGCAGGGACGCCAAAAGAAATAAATCATCCGTCAGTGTGTGTTGGTCAATGGTGTTTCGGAGTTTTTGATCAACTTGGTCTTTTACACAACGTGTACAATGTTAATTGTCTTCATTGTTACACTTCTTAGAACCTGTTTTATTTCGATGTCCTGTGATATCCAGCTCGGATGAAGTGTTTGAAAAAGATTACTCGTACAAAATTTTGATATTTAGAGAGGATAATTATGTTGCAGGTACTATAACCTCTTTCTGCACTTAGTATTTGTACCTCAATTTGGTGATGAGATGAACCATTATTTTCAAGTCTTTTTTATTTTTTCAGATTTTAGCATCTTTTCTTGATAATGGTTGTGCTAAATTTTTTTTTTTTTTTGGTATGGTTCGTTTTTTTTAGTAATTTTTATTATTATTAATATAATTTGTTGTGGGATAGACTTAATAGTGAAAATGTTATAAAGTACGTGTAAGCTTAATTGAGATATCTTGATACACCTTCCTTATATCTATCTCAGACTCCTACAACTTTTATTAAAAAATGAATTAATTCTTTAAATTCAGCCCTGGTTTTAAAAGAAAGTAAGGCATTAAAAAAAATTGTCGTGAAGGTATCTTAAATTATATTATTTAATTTTTTAAATTATAAGTAATATTATTTAATTTTTTAATTTTAAAAAAGGGTTAATTAAAGACAAAACACGTAATTTTAATAATTTTTAACTAAAATATTATTTTTTAAGAAGTTAATTAAAAATAAATTATATTATTTTAATATTTTATATTAAAATATTAATTTTAAAATAATATGTTAATTAAAAAATTTATTAAAATGATGCATTTTATCTTTAATTGACCCGTTTTTTTTTTTTTTTAAATAAATTAAAGGATCAAAAGATACAACTTATAATTTAAAATGATCTTTAAGGCTAACAAATAAATACACCAGAGTTCTAACACTCTCCCAATAAACTAACTGGAGATTCGGCAACTCCGTTAGCGACCTCGTCAGATATGTATGTAACATATAATGGTAAAGATGTATGTAACGTGTTATATACAACAACAAATGTAATATAACGTATTACATACAATAGTAGAAATGTACGTGTAATGTATGTATTTAAACAGAGTTAGTGATCCATAATGGTCATATGTTACGTTTTATAAATGTGGAAATGTCTATTTTTTCTATATTTTTACAAAGTTATATTTGGACATTTTAACTTAGAGTTATGTCGGTTTGAATGGAGAGAATCTAATTGGCGATTTCAATGTTCACCCAATTTTATGTCCAATGGACTTAGTTCAATCTTTGTGCAATGATGTTTCTAAGCAATTTTGAATCTTTTTTCTTTTAAGTTGAAATCATTAAAGAGTATGTTATTTTAATTGAAAAGAAACTTAGGAACATCTACGTTGAAGTTAGCACTTTGATTGCTTTTAAGTATAAAAGAGGAAACTAAGTTATATGTTAATAACTAATGGTTTAAAAATTGTAAAGGGCTATTGAGTTTTAAATTAGTCAAACTAGTTATGGTGTTATTTTGTTTCTGATGCAAGTGTGATCATATAGAAAAGGTTGATCAAGCAGATCAAATAGAAAAATTAGAGCAAAAATGATGATACAATATTATGTGTGGATATCTAGTTTTTTTTTTTTTTTTTTTCTAAAGCATGGATAGTTGAACCACATTTATCTTCAAGAAAATCCAATTTGTACAAGGTACATGTTTATGAAAAGTGCATTCATTTTTAACTAATATTGAAAGAACATTTACATATCAATTTCAATGCAATTCATGAACGTATATATCATGAGAATATATTCTATTTTCATTATTAGAATCAGTTAGATAAATGCAAGAAATTTGCAAGCAAATTAAGATTAAATCAATTTTATTAGTTATTCTAAATTATGTACAAGTTTTTAAGTTCAGTAAATATTTTAGAAATGTTAGAATTTTCCTTCAGTATTCATGATAATTAGCTCTACTCAACATTCATACTGCATTGACTTAGTAAGACATCATCACCAACAAATTTGGTCTAGTTTAGCTCACTATGAAGTTTAACAACTCATTATGATATTACAAGTTTAATATTATGTTACAAGTTCAGTTAAGTTAGTATGCATGTGACTTATGTATCAGCAGAACTAACTAAGCCATTTTAATAGTTGTATTAAGCAAGCTCTCAACCACGCGTGTAGTTGAGAGTTAGTTCTAGTGTTAAATGTCTCCCTTATGTTTGACCAAATCTCCAAATGCTCTTGGCAGCAAAAATTACATTTTTCATGGTTATATGTTTTATTTGTATACAAATCATAGCACATTATTATATTATAAAGATCATAGATAAATAATTTTTATCATGTTATTTCATTAAGTCATGAGCATATCATTCATAATTTTCACATGTATCAAATTATAGTTATTTAATGAAACTCAGGTGATGCATTTACGGGTACATTGTTTATCATCAATACTATACCCAGGTAATTTTTATTAGTATGTTATTTTATGATAATTTATAAGCATTTCATACGCAGTTTACATCAGTATTAAGTAAAATTATTTTATAAAACTTATCTACTAACTGAGTTTTTAAGTTCACATTTTATATTTTCGTCCCTTAGGTAGTAGCATTGGGGAAACATAATGTGACTGCAAGTTTGGAGGCTTAAGATCAAATTATTGTTGTATAATTTAGATGATTTAATCTCTTTACCCTCTTGTATAAAACATTTAGTCACTGTGTATGGGTACTAGTAGCCAAGATTTAGAAGCCTTAAATTTTGGTGTATGTATATAGTGTACAGCTACATTAATAGGTATGAGTTATCTTATGATTGTATAAAAGATTACAATGTTTGATAATATGTGAAAAAGTATCATATTAAAATTGTTGTCATTTTATTACAAGATGAATTGTCCAAATTTGAAGAAATTTCGCCAAATTTTTATGAAGCTTGGTTAATTATGATTTTGATTCTAACTAAAATCAATCAAAAAAGTAAATTAGTAAGTTGTTTACGATTTTTCAAGATGCATCCCGTACATGCACGATAAATTTAAGACAGGTCCTAACAAATTTTATTATTTCAAGTTTTAAATGATATTATTTTTGTTATATTTTAAAATATATTCTACCTCAATATTTTACAAATGACAAGACTACTCATTAAAAAATGTCATGACAAATAACAATTGTGTATAAATTATTGAATTTATCTTAGTTAAATTTATTCATAAATAACTAAATGGTTACAATTAATTTAGATACGTTCAATCCGATTTGTAACCATTAGTTTAGATGTGTGCTAATCATTTCCCCTACTCCTGATGAAATTAAGTCTCTTTTTCAGCAAGAGTTGAATACGAAGGAAGGGCTGGGGGGAGATGAGGTGGTTCGGCAAGTGGTAGAAGGGTCCGACAGTGGTGGAGGGGGTGGTTGCAAATCCTCTCTATATTTCAAATTCAAAAGCTCTTATTATTGTGGATAACGCGGGTGAGGGTAATATTCTGAATGCTGGGGCTGTTAAATTCTATTTGCAGATGAATGTTGGTGTGGAAAAAACACTATGTCCAACTCATTTAAGTGACTTAGGTGGAGTGGCACGTGGAGAAAAGAGGGTTCTGATATGGTAATGAACTTGGCAACCTTTGGAAAGGTGTTTGAATTAGGCGGCCATGGGGTCGAGGTGGTGCTGCGAAGGCTAGAAGAGGGGTTAGATAAGCAGTCAGGTGGTTCGAAAACTTCAAAAAAGTCAAGGTTAGATGCTGACACTTTTGTTCCTTGTTTCATTCAACACAATGGGGTTTGATGAGCAGCCCCGTCACGAGCAATAAGCCCATCATTATTTTGTAACGCTTTAGGGCTGAACAATAAATGAGCGTTCTAAAATCTGGCGAGCCTTGTAATGAATAATATAATCTTTGCATTATCTTTATTTCAAAGAGTGGAATCAATAAAAAACAAGTTGAGTCCCTTGGATTTTCTGAATTGTTATGTGATGGAGAATGCTTTAGTTGGTGGTAGGGATAGGTTGTTGTTATTGTGGCTTGACACAATTGATATTTCTATTGGGTTTAGCATAAAGGGACATGTAGATGTTGCTTGAGTGGTGAAAGGTGAAAGCTAACCTATTTTTATGGAAATCCTGATGCTAGTCAGGTGTTTTCTTGGGACTTATTGAGACGACTTCAACCACAACCTATTGCTCCATAGTTGGGTTTTGGCGACTTCAATGAAATCTTCAGAAATAATGAGAAGTTGGAGGTCAGCAATGATCTTTATATCTTATTCATAATTTTTTAAGAAAGCACTAAATGATTGTAGTTTGACTAACTAGGGTTATTTACTTGGGAGAAAGGAAGTGAATCGAATTTAAAGGCAAGGTTAGATTGTGGAATGGTTAACGGTAGGTAGGGGGGGGCTTGTTTCGAGCCATGCTTTGTTGCTGGTAAACACGAATGAGGCTCACGATACTAATTTTGTCCATAGTGTTAGGCGATGGAAAATTTTCCAATTTGAGAGGCTATGGGCTAATGAAGGTAAGTAACTGTCGGGGGTCCTGTGAAATTTGTTGGTGTTAAAATTGGATTTAACAGTGCCACAGTTGGGGAGCAGCGGTGTTTGAAGGAAATAACCAACGATGGCATGACATACTGTGCTGCAAAACTAGCAGTTCGTAATGAGCTTAATGTTCTTTTGAAAAAGAGGAAAAATTATGGGCACAGCGAGCTAAAACTAATTGGCTAAAATTTGGTGATATGAATATTGCCTATTTCCACTCTTGTGCAAACCAACGACGATGTCATAATAAGAATGATAAAATTATATTGCGCTCGGATATACAGTATTCTTCTCAACATGAAATTGAAAATGCTTTTTGCAATTATTATCAAGAACTTTTTTCTACTTCTGGCCAACTCTCAACTTAACCTATTATTAGCTGTGTGAAATCCAAATTATCTCCTCGTCAGCAGGAGTTATTGCCCCTTCCTTTTTCAGCTGAAGATGTTCGCTTGGAAGAGTTGGAACTTTTTAGTTTGTATCCAAATTAAATAAAGCCCCAAGCTAGCTATGATGGTATGTTTGCTTTCTTTTACCAAAATTATTGGGGTCAAATGTTACTAATGCTTGTCTGGCTTTCATAAATGGTAATTCTGATATTGAGCATATTAACAAACTATTATTTCCCTGATTCCAATGCATTCAAGCGGGTTACTGAGTTCTGCCCTATTAGTCTATGTACAGTAATATATAAGATTATTTCCAAAGTGGTATTGTCATATCTAATTACGAACCTCAAAGTGCTTTTGTACCGCGGCTCGTCAAATAGTTTATAATTTTATGGTAACTTTTGAGGCTATCTATACAATTAAGAGGTCAGCTATTAGGGCAGCTAGACGTAAAGCTCAATATGAGCAAGGTGTACGATAGAGTTGAATAGGACTATATTATCCAGACTTTGAGACACTTGGGGTGGTTATTTTTAATTTATCAATGTATCTCCTCAGTTACGTACTCTATCAAGGTTAATGGTTTTATTACGGGGGATATCCGACACCCATGGACTTTGACTTGAAATATTAAATTTAATTTCTACAAGTCATTTAAATTTTTTAAACTATCTTAAAATTTGTTCTTATTGTACTAATAAATGTTTAGTAGTTGTAGAAGATTATTAGGAGAATAACAAAACTAACACCCCTCAAAATTTCTAATAACAAAACTAGCACCCTTGTATTCAAATTTATATTTTCACAATTAAAAAAATGACTAATATGTCATTTTTCTTTGGACATTCATCCAATTAGAATTGAACGACGATAATTTAGACTTGTTTAATGAACGTTCAATATTTTACGTTCAAATTGAATATTGAACGTTCAATATTATTGGGGTGTTAGTTTTGTTACTATAAGTTTTAGAAGTGCTATTTTTGGTAATTTTTCAAGATTATTAAGTAAAAGTGAAACTAATAAATGCAAGTAGGTATGAGTTGTGATTTTGTAAGTGTGAGACTAATTAATGTTGGTAGTTGGAAAGTGACTTAATGAGTTGGTTGGGAGGTATAGAGAAGTGCTTTTGGATGCCTATAAGTAGAACTTCTCTAGCACCATTTGTATTCAAGCCAAAAAAAAAATCATCAAGCAAATTCATAAGCAAGTTTAAGAAATAAACTTGAGTAACTCTTCTCCTAAATTTCTTCCTCTTATATATTTTCCTTCTAAAATCCTCTTTTGCAAAAGTCCACCATGCAATGATCCTATAAGTCCTATTTATATGTCTTATGCTGTGAGGGGCTATCATCCTTGTTCCGGAAAGTAGAAACTATGGATTTAATTAAAAGGGTCAAGGGTGGGTGTTCTAAACCAAGTGTGTCCCAAATTTTCTTTGCCCACAACTCCATTTTTTGTGATGCCAGTGTTGGGAGCTAAAACGCATCCTATCTATTTATGAGTTGGTGACCGAGAAGTAGGTAAACTTCGAGAAATCAGCTGTCTCTTTAAGTCCAACAACTGACCAATAATTCGACAAAAAATTCTTAATGTTTGAGGCGTTAACAAAGTACCTGGGACTTTCAAGAGAGCTAAAAAGGGATAAAAGTTATTTTCAGATGATTCAGGAATGGTGCATAAGACGATTAAGAGTTTGGACAGAATGAGCACTATCAAAGGTAAGTAAAGAAATTTTATTAAAATTAGTATACCAAGTCATCTTGGTTTATACTATGAGGTTGTTTAAATTAGGGGTGGTAATTTTTGACACGATACGAAAGCACGACACGAATTCGTACAAAATAATTTTGGGTTAAAAATGGGTCAACTCAAAAAAGACACGAAAAAAAAAGGGTCAAGTCTAGGTCAGTGTCAGTTTTTTTTAAAGGAATAAAATCAAAAATATAAATAATAAGTTATTGAGCTAACCCTAATTTCATTTCTCATTCAATTTCATCCATTCTATTCGGCTATTCCTATTCGCGTTTGCCACTTTGTCGTTCGAGTATAGAGCAAGAGCAGTAGAGCAAAGCAAACCCCCAACAGCCAACTCGCCAAGCACCGAAGCATGAAACGAAACGCCAAAACGGTGTAATAAAACTTCACGGCCTGACGGCCTCACCCAAATACTGAGACACCCACCCTCAGATGCCGGTCACAGCTTGTAAGTTGAGGAATTGTTAATATGTTTTCTAATATGCCTTTGCACTTCTAGTATAGTGATAAAGACATAGTAAGTATTTATGTAAGAGTTCCCTATTTCAATTCCCACTCCAATATATATATATATATATATCTTTATCTTCATACATTGAAATAAACTTGTATATATATAGTTATCATTATTATTTTATTTTAATTTGTTTTTATCGAATTTGCATTTGTTATATTTGCTGGAATAATTTTTGGATTGAAGAATTGGCTTTAATTTGCCAGTTTCACATGAGATTTTTTATGATCTTGTTCATAAATTATTAATCATGACTTCTATTTCCCTGGTGATTCCTTTTGTTGTTCAAGGCGGTTTTGTTAAGTGTTGGTTTTTTTGGAACGGGAAATCTTGCAAGTATTGCTACTCTTCATATTTCTTCCTCCTATAGGTTCATCACTAACTCCAGCGTAAGTAAACTTAGGATTTTGCTGATTTTTTTTGTTGCCTTTTGAGCATACAATATTGGAAAATCAACTCTTAATCTCAATACCAAGAAGAATTGTAATTTTGTACTCTCTATAATCTTAAAACTATTGTACTTCCTCAAGATGTCAATTTCATTTTCAAATTGGACTACCAACATTATAACTTAATATAGGAGATTTGCTTGTTATAGGTGGAAAGCTCGCTCAAAGACAAATTTAACTATTATCAAGAATCTTGGGACTGACTTTCTCTGCTTACAGGTCTCCCTCTTTCTCTAATGTTACGGTGCAAATTTATGGTTGAATACTTGAATTTGCTTGTATTCCAGCAATTCAAGTATTCAACCACAAATTTGCACCGTAACATTAGAGAAAGAGGGAGACCTGTAAGCAGAGAAAGTCAGCCACAAGATTCTTGAGAATAGTTAAATTTGCCTTTGAGCGAGCTTTCCACCTATAACAAGCAAATCTCCTATATTAAGTTATAATGTTGGTAGTCCAATTTGAAATTGAAATTGACATCTCGAGGAAGCACAAAAGTTTTAAGATTATAGAGAGTACACAATTACAATTTTTCTTAGTATTGAGATTAAGAGTTGATTTTTCAATATTGTATGCTTAGAAGGCAACAAAAAAAAAAATAGCAAAATCCTAAGTTTACTTATGCTGGAGTTAGTGATGAACCTATAGGCTGGAGTTAGTGATGAACCTATAGGCGGAAGAAATATGAAGAGTAGCAATACTTGCAAGATTTCCCGTTCCAAAGAAGCCAACACTTAACAAAACTGCCTTGAACAACAATAGGAATCACTAGGGAAATAGAAGTCATGATCAATAATTTATGAACAAGATCTTAAGAAATCTCATGTAAAATTGGCAAATTAAAGCCAATTCTTCAATCCAACAATTGTTCCAGCAAATATAACAAATGCAAATTTGCTGAAAATAAAATAATAATGATAACTATCTACATACAAGTTTATTTCATTGTATGAAGATAAAGATACTTTATTATATATATATATATATATATATATATATATATATATATATATATATTGGATTGGGAATTGAAATAGGGAACTCTTAAATAAATATTTATTATGTCTTTATCACTATACTAGACGGGCGAAAGCGTATTAGAAAAGGTATTTACAACTCCTCAACTTACAAGCTATTACCGACGTGGTAGGTGTCTGGGTGAGGCTATCAGGCCGTGAAGTTTCTCTGCGGCGTTTCGTCATTTCGTGCTTCTGTGATTGGCGAGTTGGCTCTTGGGGGCTTGCTCTGCTCGACTGCTTTTGCTTTATACTCGAACGACGAAGTGGCAAACATGAATTGGAATAGTCGAATAGAATGGCTGAAATTGAATGAGAAATGAAATTAGGGTTAGCTCAATAACTTATTATTTATATTTTTGATTTTATTCTTTAAAAAAAATTGGTCAACCCAAACTTGACGTTTTTTTTTTTCGGGACATTTTCGGATTGACCCTTTTTTGACCCAAAATTATTTCGTAGGAATTCATGTCTGGTTTTTCATATCTTGTCAAAAATTGCCACTCATAGTATATATATTTATCTTTTAACATGTATCTTTATCATAAACTTTATGTTGCTAAATTATGTATATACTGATATACAAATTGTTATAAAAAGTTAGCTAAATTATGCTTTAACATTTTCACTTATAAAAGTTTTATATTATGCCATAAAAGTTGTGTAACAGAAAGAGATGATATGGATCCAAGAGGAAGCAAATCAAGCAATGATAGATGGGGTGTAATTCAAGCTTAAGGAAATCAAATCAAGAAAAAGTGCAATTTGGACCATTTTTCATTTTGAAACATTATTTATGTATTTTGTGGTTTATGTGTAATTCAAGCACTTTACTGTAAAAGTGTGAACATTTTGGAATATATTGACAAATTTTCTTTGTTAGGTGTATTTTAATTTTATGTGGATCATGTTTAATAGTGTGAACATTTTGATTTTTGGACTGTTTTGTACATTTTTAGATTTTTTAGTTCAATTTTGGGTCTGGTTTGTGTTTGGGTATGGACCGACCCGTTTCTAATTAAGGTCAAGTTCGTACTTTTCAGGTTCTGGTTAGGGTTTGTGTTTGGGTCTTACCATACCCTTTTAAAATACAGGCCGTGTTCGGGTTGTTCGAGACCGAGTTTGATATATGTGACTTGTTTTCAATTTGGGTCATATACGAGTTGAGCGTGTTCGAGTCGGGTTGAAAATGGGTTGACCCGAACGACACGAACTGCCACCCCTAGTTTAAATTACTAGTAAGCCTATGTGAGGAAATTCAAAACAAAGGCTACTTGATTTTGGTGGGCTAAAAAGTATAGTAGTGGTGGTGGTATTCACTAGGTAGCTTGATCTGATTTATGCAAGCCAAAATCCCTCGGTTGTCTAGTTTAAGGAACCATATTGATTTCAACCAGTCAATGATTTCAAAGAGGTTTGGCGTATGATTAAGAAGTTTCATTCACTGGCCAATATGGTCTAAGGGCAAAGTACGGTGCAAAGTTGGGCAAGTTTTGGTTGGTAAAGTGTTCCAACTCCTCAAGCTCAACCTGCTTTGCTCCTCAAGTAGTTAGCAGGTCATATTTTTCCTTGAGGGATGCCTCAAGGAATCTGGCAGAACATCACAACTCTTTAAGTTGTTCAAGGAGAGTAACCAACTTCGTCTTTTTCGGAAAAAGAATGAGCCAAATATTCTTTGTCGCTTTCAACACAATCATTTTTTTCCTAGAATGGTGATTTGATCAACTTGTTCCTTTGATAAATCAGGGCTAACAACCAATTGATATTCTTAATTAGACTCAAGGCACCCAAGTTCACTTCTATAAACTTCATTTGGAAAGGTTGAATTTACATTCAATAACCATGTCATTATTGTATCACTTATTCATGATCTCGCATTTTATGGAGAGATCTTCTTGTTCATGTTTGATGGAGGACTTCATTTCCTCAAGAGAAGTTTTCAGCACATTGAACTCTGTATTTTTTAGAAAGGCCTTCAAAAGTCTTTTTTGAGCTTTTTTCTGCTTTTTTATGCTCTTTGAGCAACTTGTTGTAAGTTTAAAGAAGCTCTTCATGATCAACTTCGTCTTCATTTAAAAACCAAGCAGATTTTAAGGTAGAAGTAATGGATCTTCTTTGGCTATTATAAAGTTAATAAAAATTATTGTCTTCCTATTTGGTACTACAACTACTATAAAAAATGGTAACCTCAACCTTTATAGCTCTCTTACCAAAGCGGGCTTTCTTAAGGTAGCACTGAGTAGCGACTTGTCCAAGTCTTTAACACTTGAGACACTCAATTTGATTAACATGTCCTCTGTTATGTTATCTCTCATCACCATCATAAAAAAACTTCAACCTTTGTCCATCTCGAGTCCTTCCTACTCGATCTATCTCTTTTGGGACTGCCGACGTATCCTTCTTGCTCCTAAAAACCTTTTTGAACTGTTTCGCTAGCAAGGAAACCCTATCTTCAGCTAGACTTGACATCCCATCAATTTCCACAAGAGCAAACTATGATCTTTAACACTTTGTCTCTTAGTTGACCTTAAAACCAATCTCATCCCTTTATTTGAGGACGTATGCCTCTTGGGAAATATATGGTGTATCTCAAAAGCGTAGAGATCACTTACAACTTAATGAATCTTCATTGTCTCACCTTTAAAAGTCATTTCTATGGAGAGAATCTTTTCAACTTGCAATTTTTCAGTCATTTCTATGGAAAGAATCTTTTCAAATTGCAATTTTTCATATGCAGGATGTTCGAGATTGTAGGAAATGTTAATAATGCCAAAAAAAAAATATTCCATAGAAACCTGCAAAGTTTCATCCCCTTCCATTTGAAGTATCTCATAATCTTGTTTAACTCGCATTAGCTTCTAGTTTTTCAAATGTACTCTCATACATAGGTTCCAAAATATCCCAAGCTTCCTTGGAAATAGTACAAGCAAAATCCCATCGATATTCTTTTGAAGGGACAACGATTGTCAATGCATCCATCCCCTTATTGACAACAACTCCAACTTCAAGAGGTTTAGTAGGATACTCCTAGTCATGTTGAACCTAATACAAACTCGATCTCCCATAAACCAAAAGAATACATGCATCTAAGACTTCTAATAAGCATAGTTATGCCCATTGAGAAAAGAAGATATGCCAACATAACCTCCTTCACTAAAATTCATCCTAGTGAAGTGAGTGTTTCAAAAAGTATGAGAGAAAGACCAATGTTAGAGTGGTTAATCCCAACAAGGTTCATCCATTCTGATATCAACTGAAAGAGTTTGACACATGGTGTACAACCAAGAAAAGGTGGTATGGAAAACGTAGGGCTCACCCAACTCTCGCATGAAGCAAAAAGGTAAACATAGATGGTAAATTAACAGACAATTAATAAGAAAGAAAAAAAAACTACTAGTTAAAAATAGTTCAATAGAATCAATACTGAAAAGTAGACATGATATAAACTAGCATAACACCAACAACTTGAGATGCTTAAGGCATTCACTCAGTTGCAAGTAATTTACTAAAAAGTAAATAAAACAATTAATCTAAGGAATATATATATATATATATATATATATATATATATAGGTTTCATTCTGAAGATAAATAGATATAAAAAAATGATATTAACAAATCATCTTAATCATAGGATAATCTAAATCAATGATGTAGATGCTATCATATTTTAAATTTTGAATTTAATGAATTACTACTAAAATTAAGAAAAAAAATCAAATCAAACAAAAACACATATTCACTATTGAATGGACTCAAATCAATGGTTGAAAATGATTTGTTAAAAGTGTTTGTTAAAATCATTTTATGGAAATCATTCACCTATATATATATACAGATCCAATCAAGTGCGCGAAGTCACCCACAATAAGGTAAGTGACAATAATGATAGATGTATGTACTCACTTAAGCTAAAGCCAATAGATGATGGCTTATCTACTTTTTACTCACCTTTTCTCTCTCTAACATCATAACTAAGTTAAATGATTCATTTTACCTTTATCTTTTATAATGTGACCTATCTCTACTATAAAAGTCAAAATAAGGAAATATATTGTCGCTTTCCTTATTGTAGGCAACTTCGCGTACTTGATCGGATCTATATATATATATAGTTGGAGCTACATTCAACTACACCTAAGTTGCCTTCCACTTCTATCTCCACACAACTTTAATCCAAGTTAAATCTACCTTTCATTTGAAGCCTCACCACCACGTGATGTGGTATAATCACCAACACTTAAATTTGAGTGAACAACCTAGAGTTATGAATAATCACATGCACATAAACCTAGCATACAATTATGTCTTAGTGTTAATTCAATTTTAATTAACCCAACCAAAAATAAGTTCTTTTTTTTTTTCAAGACACTAAACTTATTATCAATACGAAATCACACTTAACATAATGATGATACAAAAGTTAAAAAAAAAATTATCTTTCAAACCCACTGCTGCAATCCAATAGAAATTTATCCTATTTTCTACTTCTAAAAAATAAGAAGGGAATGAGGAATTGATGTGCAAATTATAGTACTCACAAGTGTAGGAATCACTTGTAGCAAGTGATAAGCAAACCTCTGAGGGCGATCTCTCAAGAAATTGCAATGATTTTAAACAATCTTTTTCTTAATCTCTTAAGAGTCCTAAAAGAACTAAAACACTAACTAATTAAAATTCTAGAAATACTAAAACTCTAAATAATTAGAATCCTAAGACTAATAAAACTGTAAATCAAGTTGGGTTTGAGAGCAAGATCAATGGTGATGAACAAATAAAGAAAACAATAATGCAAACTTGAATTAACTCAAAAAGGTTTTAAGTATCAATGGAAAATGTATGGACGTTTAGATTGAATTAACATGAAATGTTATGGTGAATTAACATGAACGTTATAATAAATAAATATTACCGACTTTTCTTTTATTTACGAAAATTTCTACGATCAGGTAATTTTTTTTGTTGATTAACTAATCAATATCTTACGATCGGGTATACTAAATAGCAAATCAAATTATGCACAAGAAAAAATATGCCCTTCAAATCAATGTCATGACTAGGTCATAAATTTGAAGTTTTGATTAAGTTTTTCAAAGTAAAGTCAAAATTACATTCCTAAAATCAAACTCTAATATTTTCAACCTAATCATGAATCTCAAATTGGCCCATGAAAATTCACAATTAAACATCTGAACATACTCTTAATCAAAAGGTAAATTTATTTATTTTTAAGCAATAAAAATATCCACCATAACAATTCTAGCAAACATGGCAAAACAAACTAAACATCTATAATAGATTTAGCTAATCATGTTTGAATTAATATTCATAGATAAATTTAATTCAACATACATCTCAAAGAAGTAAGAAGAAGAAGGAAAATTCTATAACAAAAAGAAGTCTCGATCTAAATACCACAATTAGATTGGATGACGTTTCCTACCCCAAAAGCTTGATCGTCGATCTTCAATAGCTTCTTAAATCCTTAGAATTAATTCTCTTGCTTCTTTAAGTGTAGAAAAACTCCAAAAATCTGATTAAGCCTCTTGATGATAAGCAAAATTGAGTTGTGTACAAAAGGGAGACTTAATGGGGTATTTAAATGTGTAAGGGTTACATAAAATTTGGGCTACCCAAACCATACACGTGCCGCGGCACACATATTTTCCCTCTGTGGCACAAAAATAATTCTGAAAATACTGGCCAAACCCGAGAGGCTATCGCCGTGATACAACTTTTCCCTACCCCAGTGCGTATTGTATTCTGAGTCTTCATAGGTACCCCTTACATAATTTGACTCATGTTGCTCCTAAATTGTAATTCGAGTGTCGTAAGTGTTTCGTCTTTTCGTGTTTGTATTATTCAACTCATTTTACGCTAAAAACACCTAAAATACACTAAAACATATCCGTGATTCCAAATTGATAGATTTGTGTAAATAATCAAATAAATGAGTTATAACAAATCTATTTTTCACAATTAAGTACAATAAATCACGAAATATTAGTATTTTTCAAGCACTTATCACAATCCTCAACTTGCTTCTTGCTAGTCTCTAGCAAGTGAAGCGATCTAAAACTAAAAGAAAAACAAATAAAATAAACTACACTAACCTAAATCACTTTTGTAGATTGTCACGGTTGCATTTAGCATATGCAACAAGCCTTTAAACCCCTAGTGGACGAGTTATAGTCTCGTGAGGGTTTCCAGTGATGACACCCACAAACATCGTACGACTCTCAAAACTAATAAAGACTCTAAAAACACTTGAATCAATCCATGCATATGTCTCAAAAATTGTTAATAAAAAATGGCATACAAAATAGTTAAAAATCACTTAAGCTCAAAAATACTCCAAATATCAAATCCATTTTCGTAATTGGCTTTTCAACAAAAAATCAAACTACAAGCCCCTTAGTTACACTATCAGATTGTGTCATGCATGATATTCATAGATTGCATTTTAGATCTCAATATTGTGCAAGTAAATCCATAGACTCACTTTTCAAATCCATCTCCACTAATATAGAAATCAAAACTACCTCAAATCCATAGGACCTTATTAAGCTTGTAATGTTGTGTTAAGGTGTGTGGTTCTTATGGACATAGGGCTAATGTTTGTTCTTTTGTAGGTGATTCTTATGCAGGTACTAATGAAGAGGTAAACTTAATGCAAAGATACCAACCTAGACCTAGGAATGACCCTTATTCTAATACCTACAATCCTAGATGGAGAAATCACCCAACTTTGCCTGGAAACAAAATAATAACCAAACTTTTGCCAAAACTCAAACACAAGGTCAAAACATTAACCAACAATTTTCACCTAATAAACCAACCATAGAGGAAACTTTGAATACTTTCATGCAATCATGTAGTGGAAGGATGGAATCTATGAAAGCATCAATAAAAAGAGTGGAAATACAGGTGTGGCAGCTAGCTGAACAAATGCACAAACAAGAGACAGGAAAGCTGTCAAGTCAACCTGAACAAGCGAAAGTTGTCAAGGTTTTTCGGAATGGTAAGGAAGTTACAAAAGTTTTACCTAAAATTTCTAATGATTTACCTTATAGTGCAGGTAACATGGAAGATGACAACATAGTTTCTAAGGAAGTGGGGAAAATAGGTGACAAACATGAAAAGCCTTCCAAGGAAACAATTGGAGAGTCATCTAGCTCCCCTAAATTACACAAGTCATTAGAGCCATACCGATCACCAGTACCTGATGTGCAAATTATAGTACTCGCAAGTGTACAAATCACTCGTAGAAAGTGATAAGCAAACCTCGAGGTCGGTTTCTCAAAGAATTGCAATGGTTTTAAACAACCTTTTTCTTAATCTAATTAGAGTCCTAAAGCAACTAAAATACTAATTAAATAGAGTTCTAGTAACACTAAAACTCTAAATAACTAGAGTCCTAAACCTAGTAAAATTGTAAATAAAGTGGAATTGTGAGCAAGATCAATGGTGTCGAACAATTAATGAAAATAATTATGCAAATTTTAAATTAACTCAAAAGATTTCAAATATCAATGGAAGATGTATGAACGTTTAGTTTGGTTGGCAATGCTTGCATCGAAAAGTTATGGTGAATTAATATGAACGTTCTAATAAACAATGTAACCGACTTTACTTTTAATTACGAAAATTCCTACGATCAGATAATTCTCTTTATTGATTAAATAAACAATATCCTATGATCGAGTATATCAATTAGCAACCAAATTATGCACAAAGAAAATATGTCAATCAAACTAATGTTATGATTAAGTCATTAATTTAAAGCTTTGATTAAGCTTTTCAAAATATAGTTAAGGTGACATTCCTAAAACTAAATTCTTAGATTTTTCAACCTAACTATGAATATCAAATTGGCTCATGAAAATTCACAATCAAATATCTAAACATGCTCTTAATCAAAAGGTAAATTTATTTATCTTAAAACAATAAAACATTCACCACAACAGTTCTAGCAAACATGGCAACACAAACTAAACATCCATAATAAAATTAGCCACTCATGTTCATATTAAAATTCATAAACAAATATAATCTGAACATACACTCAAAGAAGTAAGAAGAAAAGTAAAATTCTATAACAAGAAGAAACCCTAAATCTAAATACCGCTAATGGATTGGATGGCGTTCTTCTCCAAAAACTTGATCTTCGATCGTCAATGGTTTCTTGGATTCTTAGAATTGATTCCCTTTCTTCCTTGAGTGTGAAAAAGCTCTCAAAATTTGGTTAAATCTCTTATTTTTCGCAAAATTGAAGTGTATAAAAGTTATTTTTTTAAATGGACTCTAAAGGGGGTATTTATACAAGTAAGGGTTACATAAAATCCTAATTGTATTAGGAATAGGCACACCGTGGCACACATTTTTCCCACCACGGCGCAAGACAAATTTGGAACTAATGGTCAAAACCCGAGAGGTGCTCGCTGCAGCATACATTTTCCCCGTTGCGGCGCGCGTTGTCTTCAATTTCTTCACATGTACCCCCTTACATATGTGCTAGCTCGTCATGTACGGTTTACATAATTTGACTCGTGTTGCCCGTAAATTATGATCCGAGTGCCGTAAGTGTTCAGTCTTTGCATGTTTGCATTATTCAACTCATTTGACGCTAAAAATACCTTAAATATACTAAAACATACCCGTGATTTTGAATTAATAGATTTATGAAAATAATCAAATAAATAAGATATAACAAATCTATTTTTAAACAATTAAGCACAATAAATCACGAAATATTAGTGATTTTCAAGTACTTATCACAACTCCCAACCAGCTTCTTGTTAGTCTCTAGCAAGTGAAGCGATCTAAAAACTAAAATAAAAATAAATAAAATAAACTATACCAAACTAAATCACTTCTGTAGATTGTCACGGTTGCATTTAGCATATGCAACAAGCCTTTAAACCCCTAGGTGGCCCTAGTGGATGAGTTATAGTCTTGTGAGGGTTTCCAGTGATGACACACACAAACATTGTACGACTCTTAAAATCAATAAAAATTCTAAACATACTTGAATCAATCCATGCATATGTCTCAAAAATTATCAATAGCAAATGGCATACGAAATAGTTAAAAATCACTTAGGCTCAAAAACAGTCCAAATATCAAACCCATCTTAGTAATCGGCTTTTGAACAATCAATCAAACCACAAGCCCGTTAGTTACACTATTGAATCGTGTCATGCATGATATTCATAGATTACATTTTAGATCTCAAAATTGTGCAAGTAAAATATGAGTGAAAATTGCACTTACAAACTCCATATGCTCACTTTTCAAATCCATCTTCACTAATATAGAAATCAAACTACCTAGAATCAATAGAACTTGATTAAGCTTGTAAGTTGTGTTTAGGTGTGTGGTTATGAAAGTACGGAAATGTTATTCTCAATAGGAAAAGAGTACTTTTTATTTCACAAACTTATTTAACTTTTTCTACCCAAATGTTCTTTTTCATCCTCCTATTTTACAAATTACATATGTCCCTTAGATTTCTGCTTGATTTTCTTTTTTTTTACTTTTCTTGCTCATTATAATTTTTTTTTTTAATCAAAGCAAGACATATACAATATAATTGCTCATGAAAACCAAGTATTACATTGAGTACTCTTATCACTAAGGGTAGTACAATGTATATATCAATATTAAGTTCACGGGTATCACTATGGATAAAATAATACGGGGAGGCTTCAAAAGTTCAAACAATCCAAAGATGGCCTAAATCACTTTCTAAGTGGCATTTGATTCTATTATTTCACCTTAATGGGTTTTCAAGGAAGTTCTAGAGTTCGTTGAGACTTAAAATATATCACAAACATGCACACACTACACAAACCAAAAATAGTCATACTAATATACAAACTACCACATATACCACAAAATCCTCAAACTATATGAATTTAACATTTGTGTGCCTCTTTACTTAGGTGAAAATTTAATTTCCTTCTCATGTCACCACTATTACAATCATGTTAATATCATAGACTTCCAAATTGACTCAAGTGGACTCGATATTATCCTAACAAAATTCAAGTGAAAAATTTACACAAAGTTAAAATTTAAAATTTGGTCTAAACTTATGCTTATGGAATATTTTTTCCACCTCTAACCTAATTTCTACATTGTCCTCAATGTTAAAAAGAAAAACAAAAG
This sequence comes from Elaeagnus macrophylla, assembly GCA_029378325.1. Taxonomy (NCBI): domain Eukaryota; kingdom Viridiplantae; phylum Streptophyta; class Magnoliopsida; order Rosales; family Elaeagnaceae; genus Elaeagnus; species Elaeagnus macrophylla. The sequence goes on from CM055653.1 coordinate 6,336,176, forward strand.
AAATTAAGTAAAGAAATGAGAGAAGTTACCCCTCTTTCGTATGAGATTGTGTACTTTACACTTATGCTCTGTTTTACTATTCCTCGCTCTCCTCATCATGTAGCATTTAGTGCGCAAGAAATATGCATGAAATCTCTAAATATGTGCTTCACTACTCAAAGCCAAATTTAAATATTAACTAAAGAAAATGAAAGCCAAAAACATTAAACAAAGTTAATTAGAATTCTTAAACAATCCGACGTAAAATAAAAATAAAGAAAATAAAATAAAAAGATGAGAAAAAAAGAAAATTAAACTAGAAAATAAAAATTAAAGAAAGAAAATACAATTGGGGAGGCTTAGTCCTCCATATCATCATTCTGCTCGATGTCGTCCTTGAGTTGGTTTTTTGTGAGAAAATTGGAGGAAAGTGGAGAGAAAGTTAGAGAATGTTTGGGAGAAAATGAGAGAAAGTGAGGGAAATTTGGAAAAAAAAATTTTGAATCCACGAGCTGCCCATTTTCTGAAAAAAATTTATAGGCGCGCCATTGCACAAGTTTTTTCTCGCCGCGGCACAGATCAATTTTGGGAAAACATGTTTGAAACATAACCACACCCGCTATTGTACAAATATTTTCCTACCGCAACACGTACAAATTTTTTTTTCAAATTTGTCCCAAAACAGAACCACACTCGTCGCGGCACACAAATTTTTTTTCAAATTCATTCTGAAACAGAAACTTACTCGTCGCGGCACAATTTTTTAAAATGCCGTGGCACACACAAAATTTTAAATTTTTTGAAAATGGGCAACGCATTCACCCCCAACCAATATTGGGGTAATGTCCTTATTGTTTCTTTAACAGGTTTGAGATTTTCCTCCAAATTGATCTTATGCATACACATTGCGGACTAATGCCTCTAATGTCCTCTATACTCCATCCTATTGCTTTTCTATACTTCCTAAGTTCTCTCACTAGTTTCTCCTCTTGTTTTTGGGTGAGTGTAGATGAAATAATAACCGGATAAGTCTCATTTCCTCCCAAAAATACATATTTTAGATGCTTAGGTAGTTCTTTAAGTTCTAATTCAGGTGGAGCAATCTCTTTGTCATGTGAGACATCTAATAAGTCTAAGGGTACTAGCTTCATCTATGGGTATGACATTGGCTAAAAGATCATATTACTCCCTAGCCTCATAGTCTAAAATATTATCTACCTCTCCAACTATAAGTGCTACCTCTAACATATCATCTAATCTATCCTGCACAAATGTATCATGAATGATAGGATCTAAACTTTCAATAAATGAGCATTCATCAATAGCTGATATAGAAGGGTAAGGAGATGAATCAAAAACCTTAAAATGGACAGTCTCTCCTAAGACTGTCATTGTCAATTTCCCACTTTGGACATCAATGAGGGTTTGGGTGGTGGCCATAAATGGCCTACCCAAGAGGATTGTATACTTCTTATCCAAAGATAGGTTATCCTGCATATCTAAAACCACAAAATCAACAGGTATGATAAGCTTATCTACTTGTACAAGTAAGTCCTCAACCATGCCCTTCGGGTATTTAACAGATCTATCCGCAAGTTGAAGGGACATGGTTGTTAGTTTTAGCTCTCCTAAATCTAGCTGCAAAAAAATAGAGTAAGGCATCAAATTTATACTAGCACCTAGATCAAGCATAGCCTTAGCTACTTTCTTATCCTCTATAGTAATACTAATGATAAAACTACCTGGATTTGTTAACTTAGGGGATAGGTTACATTGAAGCATTACACTAGCAATTTCAAACACTATGACTCTTTTATTAAGCTCATACCTTCTTTTCTTAGTGTTTAATTCTTTGAAAATTTTTGCATAGGAAGGTACGTTCATAATTACATCTAACAAAGGCAAATTAATATTCACTTTTGAAAGCATGTTAAATAAATCAGAAAACTGCTTATCTTGCTTACTGTCCTTTAAATGATGTGGGAATGACACTGGTGGTCGGTATGGCTCTGATGACTTGTGTAACTTAGGGGAGCTAGATGACTCTCCAATTGTTTCCTTTGAAGGCTCTTCATGTTTGTCACTTTTTTCCCCTAATTCCTTAGAAATTGTGTTGTCATCTTCTATGTTACCTGCACTAAAAGGTAAATCGTTAGAAATTTCAGGTAAACATTTTGTAACGACCTTACCACTCCAAAGAACCATGACAACATTCACTTGTTCTGGTTAACTAAGTAGCTTTCCTGTCTCTTGTTTGTGCATTTGTTCAGCTAGCTGCCCCACTTGTATTTTCACTCTTTTCATTGATGCTTCCATAGAGTTCATCCTTCCACTACAGGATTGCATGAAAGTATTTAAGGTTTCCTCTATAGTTGGTTTATTTTGTGGAAATTGTCGGTTGATGTTTTGGCCTGTGTTTGATTTTGGAAAAATGGTTGGCTATTGTTTTGTTTCCAAGCAAAGTTGGGGTGATTTCTCCATCCAGGGTTGTAAGTGTTAGAGTAAGGGTCGTTCATAGGTCTAGGTTGGTACCCTTGCATTAAATTTTCCTCTTCATTAGCACCTGTATAAGAATCACCTACGAAAGAACAAACGTTAGCTCCATGTCCATAAGAACCACAAACGCCACATACCTCGTGTTTTGGCATTTGATTCATATTAGAGGTAGTGAGAAGTTATACTTGTTTAGTTAACTCAGCAAGATGCATGGCCATTTCATTGGTAGAGCCTAATTCATGGACTCTAGTTCTTCTTCCTCTAGCACTCTTTTGTTGGGAATTGGCTCCCAACATCTCAAAAATTTCGTAAGTTTCATCTGCTATTTTCTCACCCATAACTCCTCCTACAGTGTTGTCAACTATGAATTGACACTGTAGTGTCAATCCGTCATAGAAAAACTGATTTTGTAACTGCAACAGGAAGTGGTGATGTGGACATTGTATCAAGAGCAATTTGAATCTGCCCCAAGCCTCTTGAAAGGGTTCTCATTCCATCTCCAAAAAAGTAGCAATTTTTGTTCTTAGGTCAGACGTTTTTTGATGGGAATAAAACTTACCCATAAACTTGTTATAAATTGTGTCCCAGGTGGCCAAAGAACCAGGTGTCAATGTTATGAGCCAAGACTTAGCTCTATCTTTGAGAGTGTAAGGAAAACACCTCATCCGTAGTTGATCTTCACTAAGTCCCTACAGTGGAAAGGTTTGCACAGTTGCATATAATTCACGTATAAAATTTAAAGGATTTTCATTAGGGATATCGTAAAAGGAGGGAAGCACGGAATAATGAATATTTTTCAATTCATAATTCCTAGCTGCCTCTGTGAGTTGAATGCACGATGTGGCGGTCCCAATGATAGGTCTTGCAAACTCTTTGTTCATCATCTACCTACCCACATTATCACCCATTACTGCTTGTAATTGTTGTTGGTCTTCTTCCTCTTGAATTGGGTTATCCAGTTTCTTTGATCGATGTTTGATCCTATGAATGTTGTCAATGAAGGGAGTGAGTTCCTTGTTAAATAACCTCCTATCCTACATGCATAAATAAAAAGCAAACATAGATCAAGGCAGCAAAGAAATTGTAATAAAAGCACTTTCTTTATATTTTTTAATTTTTTGATTTTTTTGTGTTTTTGAATAAAAGATAACAAATAAATTAAATAAACAAATAAATAAATCTAATTCAGAAACTTTAAAAAGTTAAAAATAAAATTATTTAAAATCCCAATTTTCCTGGCAATGGCGCCAAAAATTTGATGTACAAATTATAGTACTCACAAGTGTACGAATCACTCGTAGAAAGTGATAAGCAAACCTCCGAGGTCGGTCTCTCAAGGAATTGCAATGATTTTAAACAACATTTTTTTTAATCTAAATAGAGTCCTAAAGCAACTAAAACACTAATTAAATAGAGTTCTAGTAACACTAAAACTCTAAATAACTAGAATCCTAAACCTTGTAAAACTATAAATAAAGTGGAATTGTGAGCAAGATCAATAGTGTTGAACAATTAACGAAAACAATTACGCAAACTCAGAATTAACTTAAATAGAATTCAAATATCAATGAAGTGTGTATGGACATTTAGCTTGGATAGCCATGCTTGCATCAAACAGTTATGGTGAATTAAACATGAACGTTCTAATAAAAAATCTTTATCGGCTTTCCTTTTAATTACGAAAATTTCTACGATCGGGTAATTCTCTTTGTTGATTAACTAAACAATATCCTACGATCGGGTACATCAAATAGTAACCAAATTATGCATAAGAAAAATATGCCAATCAAACTAATGCCATGACTAGGTCATTAATTTGAAGCTTTGATTAAGTTTTTTCAAAATATAGTCAAGGTGACGTTCCTAAAACTAAATTCTCATATTTTTCAACCTAATTATGAATCTCAAATTGGCACATGAAAATTCACAATTAAATATCTAAGCATGCTCTTAATCAAAAGATAAATTTATTTATTTCAAAATAATAAAACATTCACCACAATAGTTCTAGCAAACATGGCAACACAAACTAAACATTCATAATAAAATTAGCCACTCATGTTCATATTAAAATTCATAGACAAATATAATCTGAACATACACTTAAAGAAGTAAGAAGAAAAGTAAAATTCTATAACAAGAATAAACCCTAGATCTAAATACCACTAATGGATTGGATGGCGTTCTTCTCCAAAAACTTGATCTTCGATCGTCAATGGTTTCTTGGATTCTTAGAATTGATTCCCTTTCTTCCTTGAGTGTGAAAAAGCTCCCAAAATCTAGTTAAATCTCTTGCTTGTTCGCAAAATTGAAGTGTATAAAAGTTATTTTTTTAAAATGGACTCTAAAGGGGGTATTTATACATGTAAGGGTTACATAAAATCCTGATTGTATTAGGAATAGGCGTGCTGCGGCACACATTTTCCCCACTGCGGTGCAACACAAATTTGAAATTAATGGTCAAAACTCGAGAGGTGCTCGCCGCGGCATACATTTTTTCCACCGCAATGCGCATTGTCTTCAATTTCTTCACATGTACCCCCTTACATATGTGCTTGCTCGTCATGTACGTCTTACATAATTTGACTCGTGTTGCCCGTAAATTGTGATTTGAGCGTCGTAAGTATTTCGTATTTGCATGTTTGCATTATTCAACTCATTTAACGCTAAAAATACCTGAAATACACTAAAACATACCCGTGATTCCGAATTAATAGATTTATGAAAATAATCAAATAAACAAGATATAACAAATCTATTTTTAAACAATTAAGCACAATAAATCATGAAATATTAGTACTTTTTGAGCACTTATCAGTACCGTTCCTACACCATTTAAAGGACAGTAAGTAAGATAAGTAATTTTTTGATTTATTTAACAAGCTTTCAAAAGTGAATATTTATCTGCCTCTATTAGATGTAATTAGGAATGTACCTTCTTATGCAAAAAAATTTAAAGAATTAAATACTAAGAAAAAAATCTATGAGCTTAATGAAAGAGTTATAGTATCTAAAATTGCTAATGCAGTACTTCAACGGAACTTACCCCCTAAGTTAAAAGATCCAGGTAGTTTTATCATTAATATTACTACGGGGGATAGAAAAGTAGCTAAGGCTATGCTTGATCTTGGTGCTAATATAAATTTGATGTCTTACTCTATTTTCTTGCAGCTAGGTTTGGGAAAGCTAAAACCAACAACCATGTCCCTTCAACTTGCGAATAGATCTGTTAAATATTCGAAGGGCATGGTTGAGGACTTACTTGAACAGGTAGATAAGCTTATCATACCTATTGATTTTGTGGTTTTAGATATACAAGATAATCCATCTTTGGACAAGGAGCATACATTCTCTTGGATAGACCATTTATGGCCATCACCCAAACTATAATTGATGTCCAGAGTGAAAAGTTGACAATAACAGTCTTAGGAGAGATTGTGCATTTTAAGGTTTTTGATTCATCTCCTTACCCTTATATATCTATTGTTGATGAATGCTCATTTGTTGAATGTTTACATCCTATTATTCATGATACGTTTGTGCATGATAGATTTAGATGATAAATTAGAGATAGCATTTACAGTTGGAGAGGTAGATGCCATTTTAGATGATGAGACTAAGGAGTACAATGATTTGTTAGATAATGTCATACCCATAAAGGAAGCTAGTACACCCTTAGATTTATTAGATGTCCCATATGACAAAGAAATTACTCCACCTGAACTAGAACTTAAAGAACTACCTAAGCATTAGAAATATATATTTTTGGGAGAGAATGAAACTTATCCCGTTATTATATCATCTACACTCACCCAAAAACAAGAGGACAAATTAGTAAGAACGCTTAGCAAGTATAGGAAAGCAATAGGATGGAGTATATGGGACATTAGAGGCATTAGTCCAGCGATGGTATTATGCATAAGATTAATTTGGAGGGCAATGTCAAACCAGTTAAAGAAGCACAAAGGAGACTAAACCTGATCATGTAAGAGGTGGTTAAAAAATAAGTTTTAAAACTCCTAACAATAGGAGTAATTTATGCAATTGCTGATAGTAAGTGGGTTAGTCCAGTTCATGTGGTACCAAAAAAATCTAGAATAATCGTGATTATGAATGTGAAGAATGAATTAGTGCCCACTTAAATAATTACAGGTTGGAGGATGTGTATTGATTTTCAAAAATTGAATTTGTACACCAAAAAGGATCACTTCCCCCTTCCCTTCATTGATCAAATGTTAGAAAGAGTAGCTGGACACGATTTCAGGTTATTATCAGGTTCTCATTGCTCCGGAGGATCAAGAGAAGACAACATCCACATGCCCATTTGGTACTTTTGCCTTTAGGAGGATGCCATTTGGACTATACAATGTACCCGCCACCTTTCAAAGATGCATGATGTCTATATTTTCAGACATGGTGGAGAAATTCATCGAGATATTTATGGATGACTTTTTTGTTTTTGGTAATTCCTTTAATGATTACTTGCACAAATTGAATTTAGTGTTAGAACGTTGTATTGAGTGTAATTTGACACTTAGTTGGAAAAAAAGTCATTTTATGGTCCAACAGGGTATAATTTTAGGACATATCATATCTAGCAAGGGAATTGAGGTAGATAAGGCTAAGATAGATTTGATTGAAAAATTACCTCCCCCTACATCTATTAAGAGGATAAGGAGTTTCTTAGAACATGCAGGTTTATATAGACAATTTATTAAGAATTTTTCCAAAATAAGTCGTCCTTTATATAACCTATTATCCAAAGATGTTTTATTTGATTTTACTGATGATTGCCTTATTGCTTTTAATACTTTGAAAGATAAACTTACTTCTGCACCTGTTATTGTAGCACCTGATTGGCCAATTCCCAACATCTCAAAAAGCTCGTATATTTCATCTGCTGTTTTCTCACCCATAGCTCCTCCTACAACGTTGTCAACTGTAAATTGACACTGTAATATCAATGCATCATAGAAAAATTGGTATTATAACTACAACAAAAAGTGGTGATGTGGACACTGTATCAAGAGCAACTTGAACCTGTCCCAAGCCTCGTGAAAGGGTTCTCCTTCCATCTGCAAAAAGTAACAATTTTGGTTTTTAGGTTAGACTTTTTTTTTATGGGAATAGAACTTACCCATAAACTTGTTATAAACAACGTCCCAAGTAGCCAAAGAACCAGGTGCCGAGGTCATAAGCCAAGACATAGCTCTATCTTTGAGAGTGTAAGGAAAACACCTGATCCTTAATTGATCTTCACTAAGTCCCTGTAGTGGAAAAGGTTGCACAATTGCATAAAGTTCACGCATAAAAATTAGAGGATCATCATTAGGAAACCGTAAAAAGAGGGAAGCATGAAATAATGAATATTTTTCAATTCATAATTCCTAGCTACCTTTGTCAATTGAATGCATGATGTGGCAGTCCCAATGATAGATCTTGCAAATTCTTTATTCATCATCTGCCTACCCACGTTGTCACCCATTATTGCTTGCAATTGTTGTTGGTCTTCTTCCTCTTGATTATGAGTATCCAGTTTTCTTAATAGGTGTTTGATCCTATGAATGTTATTGATGAAGAGAGTGAGTTCCTTGTTTAGTAACCTCCAACCCTACATGTACAAACAAAAAGCAAACAAGGATCAAGGCAACAGAGAAAATGCAAACAAATAAAAGCAATCTTTTTTTATTTTATTTTTTTGAATAAAAGATAAAAAAATAAGAGATAAAAATAAAATTCAACTAAAGTAAATAAATAAACAAAGCTAATTTAGAAACACTAAAAAGTTAAAAAGATAATTATTTAAAACGTCAATTCCCAGGCAACAGTGTCAAAAACTTGATGTGCAAATTATAGTACTCACAAGTGTAGGAATCACTTGTAGCAAGTGTAGGAATCACTTGTAGCAAGTGATAAGCAAACCTTCGAGATCGATCTCTCAAGGAATGGAAATGGTTTTAAACAATTTTTTTCTTAATCTCTTAAGAGTCCTAAAGCAACTAAAACACTAACTAATTAAAATTCTAGAAATACTAAAACTCTAAATAATTAGAATCCTAAGGCTAATCAAACTGTAAATCAAGTTGGGTTTGAGAGCAAGATCAATGGTGATGAACAAATAAAGAAAACAATAATGCAAACTTGAATTAACTCAAAAAGGTTTTAAGTATCAATGGAGGATGTATGGACGTTTAGCTTGGTTGACCATGCTTGCATCGAAATGTTATGGTGAATTAACATAAACGTTCTAATAAATAAATATTACCGGCTTTTCTTTTATTTACAAAAATTCTTACGATCGGGTAATTTTTTTTGTTGATTAACTAATCAATATCCTACGATCAAGTATACTAAATAGCAAATCAAATTATGCACAAGAAAAAATATGCCCTTCAAATCAATGTCATGACTAGGTCATAAATTTGAAGTTTTGATTAAGTTTTTCAAAGTAAAGTCAAGGAGACGTTCCTAAAACCAAACTCTAATATTTTTTAACCTAATCATGAATCTCAAATTGGCCCATGAAAATTCACAATTAAACATCTAAACATACTCTTAATCAAAAGGCAAATTTATTTATCTTTAAGCAATAAAAATATCCACCATAACAATTCTAGCAAATATGGCTACATAAACTAAACATCTATAATAGATTTAACCAATCATGTTCGAATTAATATTCATAGATAAATTTAATTCAACATACATCTCAAAGAAGTAAGAAGAAGAAGGAAAATTCTATAACAAAAAGAAACCTAGATCTAAATACCACAATTGGATTGGATGATGTTTCCTACCCCAAAAGCTTGATCGTCGATCTTCAATGGCTTCTTAAATCCTTAGAATTGATTCTCTTGCCTCTTTGAGTGTGGTAAAACTCCAAAAATTTGATTAAATCTCTTGATGATTAGCAAAATTGAGTTGTGTATAAAAGGGAGACTTAATGGGGTATTTATATGTGTAAAAGTTACATAAAATTTGGGTTGCCCAAACCATTTGGACGCCACGGCACAGAAATAATTTTGAAAATAATGGCCAAACCCGAGAGGCTCTCGCCGTGGCACAACTTTTTCCTCCCGCGGTGCGCGTTGTATATGAGTCTTCACAGGTACCCCTTACATACTGGTTGACTTGTTATGTAAGGCTTACATAATTTAACTGTGTTGCTCCTAAATTGTAATTCGAGCACCGTAAGTCTTCCGTCTTTGCATGTTTGCATTATTCAACTCATTTGATGCTAAAAACACCTAAAATATACTAAAACATATCCGTGATTCTGAATTGATAGATTTATGTAAATAATCAAATCAACGAGTTATAACAAATCTATTTTTCACAATTAAGCACAATAAATCACAAAATATTAGTACTTTTCAAGCACTTATCAAGTATTTCTAGAAAACTCTTGGCCTTCCACAAGACTCGTCGTGCAACTCATTGACTACCTTACCGACCATTCTTCGAGCCCTTGTTGACCACATCGTTAAGGTAATAGCCACCATTGCAAGGATAATAGTTGTTGGACATCGTTAACACCTTGTTGATTCCACGATGAGCTCTAAAAAGAGTCATTTTGTTTAATTAAATTTCCAATTAAATTTTTTAAAAGTAACTGCATACCTTTAAACAAACACAAAGAAAAAAAAAACATAACTCAAATACGCCAACTATATGCTTCCAACCACCAATGATATGTGTATCATGAAAACATATGAAATATTCAATTGTATGTGAGTGTATGCAATATTAAGGTAACAATAATTAACCATACATAGAAGAAGAGAAAAAAAAACTACGTAAAACAATACAGACTCCATATTTTGCACACGAGAATGTCAACTTGAGAACAACATGAATTACAAGACTTACAAAGATGATGAGTTTGCAAGAAAAACTAGAGGATGGATGAGAACCTAACAAAATTTATAACAATTTTAATATGCTTAAAAATAGTGGGTTGAAGACTGATTGGTGGTCCACAGTACGGAAAAAGTGTTAAAGATGAGTTTGTCCTTCATTTTTTTTCATATTCATGGTACATGTTGAAACCTCCAATAAGTTCTTAAGTTTGGATCAAAGGTGTACCTAAAATTAAATGTAAAGACTGCTAGTGTACTACTATGAAAATATGGGTTAACATACGTATTTTTTATTGAATAGGGATACTACTAATTACAAAACCCAGATAACAAAAATAATACATAATAATATTAAATAGGGTCTAATTTTTATGAATTCAAGCTAAACATCGTCTAACTTGTTAGAATTTAACTTGAACGACATCCAACTAACTGTGTTGTGAGTATTTTCTTTATAGTAAAAAAATATTAGATGATTAAGTTATGGGTGAATGATAATTTTATTGGTAAGTACAATCGAATATAAATAATTATATTTAATAAAAAATTATCATGTCAATTATGATTATTATATATTTATATTTGTGTTTCTCTAAAAAGTATATAAGAAAATTACGCAAGTACATGTGTCGCAAATAAGTAACATAATGATAAGAAAAATCATTCGCATGAAGATTGAAATATTAAAAGTATTGTAAAAATTAACTAGTAAAATCAACATTGGATATTTTGTGTAACGAAAATAAAATAAAATAGATAAAAAAAATTAACAAACACTGGATGACAAGAATAAGAATATTAAAACAAAGCTCAACAAGAAGGATAGCAAGAATCTCAAGTAGATAAATCAATTAGGTTTACAAATGTAACAAATGATACAGTCAAACCACGAATACTGTAACAATGTTGTGGCAAACCTAATTAATGCTTTTTTGTTCTCTTTCTTCTCTGCGAAGGAACACGTGAAAATCTCATGAGTGAACTTCAAAATATAAGTCTTTTTAATGGAATATAAAATAAATTCATATTTAATATCAAAAAATGCACTCATCTCTGTAAATTACACAAATAGTATCCAAATAAGCACAATATGCAAATGCTCTCAAATAATCAAGCAAGTTTTTAAGAAATAAAAGTTAATATTACTCTAATAAATTAGAGTTATCAACTATCCCAAACTTAATATCTTACTTGTCCTCAAGCAAATAAACTCTAGGGTGATTGCAAGTAATAAAGTAAAAACAAAAAAACAAAACAAAAGTCTTAACTTATGGACTCTTTACAAAAAAAAAAAAACATATATGTAAACCAATACATGAACTAGACTTGTTGTATCAAAGTTAAGAAGAAATAATCTGAAATTCATAATCCAAATTAATTTTTCTCAAATGCTAGCTCAAATATTTTAAACTCATTCCAAAATAACTCCATGTGCGTGTGTGATATTTATAATTTGTTATTTGACATTTTCCTTTAAACTAAGAAAAATCATGATCATTAAGCTTAACTCATGCTTTCATAAGTTGATCTTTTGAATCCCTCTCCACTAATGTAAATATTCACTAACTAAAGATCAAAAGGCCTTAGTAAAGCTTGAAATGTATGGCTTGGGTTAGAGTGTGATAAAGGTCACATTTAAGCTTCATATTCCACAAGCGCAAGTATCACCCCCAAACTTTTCTTCAACTTCCTTTCCACACAATTTATAATAACTATGACTCTATTCACTTGTTTTTCTTTTCAGTTTTTTTTAAGCGTATATAACCAAACTCAATATAAGTCAATATGAGCAATCTTCAACATAATAACAACCATTTTAACAGCACAACTTTTTTCTCTCAAGATGTATCACTTCTTCTAAAATAATTCATAAAAATGATAATACATTTGTGAGGTGAAAATCAAAGGATATGCATATAAAGAAAGGTTAGGCTATGATGTAGATTTTAAAGAAAAAGACTTTAATTAAGTATGACTCAAATCGGGTGTACTAAGGAAATTAAATTTTTTACTCAAGGTTGGCATGAAATGCACAATTTTGGGAAATTCCATGGCTTTAAACACATTGAAAATGACTTGTTCATCTTGAACTCTAATAGTCAATTCTTCTTTTTGAACATCAATCAAAGTTCAACCTATAGCAAGGAATGGCCTCCCCAAAATAATAGGCATTTCTCGGTCCTCCTCATAATCAAGTACAATAAAATTCACAGGAAAGATGAATTTATCCACTTTTACCAAGACGTCTTCATTTTTTTTTTCTAGATGAGCAATAGAACAATTAGCCAATTGCAAAGAAACTATAGTAGGCCTTGCTTCACCAATCCCCAACTTCTTAAAAATTGATATAGGCATCAAATTTATATTTGTTTCCAAATCACATAGTGCCTTGCCAAAATATTGATTACCTATAGAGCATGGAATTGTGAAACTTTCAGGATCTTTGAGCTTAGGAGGAAGTTTGTTCTGTAACATAGCACTATTATTCTTTTTTTTGGTCAAAATGTCTTTCATGAATTTGACATAATTTGGCATTTGTTCCAAGGCTTTCACTAATAGAATGTTTCTATGGAGTTGCTTAAGAACATCCAAAAATCTCCTGAATTGAAGATCATGCTGTTGTTTCTAAAATCGCTGAGGAAATGGTGGAGGTGGTCAATTTTGCTGAAAACTTTGCTTTGGCAAAGCTACAGCATTCGAAGTACCATAATTTTATGCATTTTTTGAAACTATCCTAAATTTTTTTAGCTTTTTTTTCTCCTTATCTTGGACTGAAGTGTTCTCCTTTTGACTCATTTTTTGAACCATTGGTGCCTCTAATTCCTTCCCACTCCTTAGAGTAATAGCTTTACAAAACTTCTTTTCTTATCTCCTTGGAGTTTCGGTATCACTTGGAAGTGTACCTTGTGGTCTATTTTTAAGTTCATAAGCAAGCTAACCCACTTGATTTTCTAGATTTCTCATGAAGCAGCTTGGCTTTGGAGGATTGCATCATTCTTGGTCATGTATTCTTTAAGAAAAATTCCAACGAACTAGATGATTCATTCGGTTGGTTTCTTTGTGGTTGCTGTTAAAATCCTGGTGGATATATAGGACGGTTTGGCATTGAAGAACTTACCTGACCACCACCTTGATTGTTCCAAGAAAAGTTTGGGTGTTGCCTCCATCCTGGGTTATAAGTGTTGGAGTACGGATTGTAATTTCGATTCACATTACCCACAAAATAAGTTGATTCTGGATTTGAAGGACAGTTGTCAAACACATGAGCTCATAAACAGTAAACACATGAAATCCCTGAATCTTGGATTGAATTTACATTTGTTGTCACATGTTGATTCTTCAAAAGATTTACCAAAGATGAAACTTGATCTGTAAGTGACATAACGACATTAACTTCATGCACTTTAGCAACTCTTTTTGCAGATGCTACTTTATCCATTGGCCATTATAATTATTACTGGCCATTCTCTCAAGTAAATCATAGGCTTCATTGTAAGACTTAGCTAAAAGAACTCAATTAGTATATGCATCAACAATAGTTCTTATTTGGGCATTGAGACCATTATAGAAAGTCTCCATTTGGATCCAATAGGGAATACCATGGTGAGGACACTTCCTTAACAGTTCTTTAAACCTTTCCCACGCTTCATATAGAGACTTTCCATCCATTTGTTGATAAGAAGTGATGTCATTCCTCAATTTGGCATTCTTTGTTAGTGGAAAATATTTCATCAAGAATTTCTCAACCAAATCATTTCAAGTTGCAATAGAATCAGATGGCAAAGAATTAAGTCACGCTCTAGCACGATCTCTCAAGGAATAAGGAAATAATTTGAGCCTAAATGCTTCCTCGATCACCTCTGTCCATTTGAAAGAATCACTCACTTCAATAAACAATCTGAGATGCAAATGAGAATCTTTTGTAGCTAACCCACTAAATTGCCCAACTGTTTGTAGCATTTGAAATATAACTGGCTTTAACTCAAACTGAGGAGCCTGACTATTCGGTCTTGTGATGCTTGGATTCAACCCCTCCAATATAGGTAATGCATATTCATTTAGAGCTTTGTCCCTATCATCCATTGGAGGTATCACATTGATTACGTTGTTTAAATTCAACTCATTGCCAATGTTTCCACCCCTGCATTTGCCATTTCTTCAACTTGAGCGAAGCCTTGTTGTCTCCTTCTTAGTCTAAAAGTACGCTCAATCTCAAGATCTAAAGGTAAGATATCATCTTCACGAAATCTGCTCATACAAAAGACACAAAGAAAATATTAGATAAACAAAAATTAAATAAAAATAAAAGTCAATTTCTATGAATAATTCCTAATGTCGCCAATCGCTAGCAAGGGCACCAAAAACTTGTTGCTCTAAAACGTGTATAAGATATTATGCAAGTGCGAATGTCGCAAACAAGTAATATAATGATGAAAAAGATCATTCTCATCGAGATTGAAATATTAGAAAGTATTGTAAAAATTAACTAGTAAAATCAATATTTGATGTTTTTTGTAACGAAAATAAAATAAAATAGATTAAAAAAAAAGTAACAAACACGAGATGACAAGAATATTCTAAAACAAAGCTCAATAAGAAGAATAACAAGAATCTCAAGTAAATAAATCAGTTAGGATTACAAATGTAACAAATGATGCAGTTAGACCACGAATGATGTAGCGATGCTGTGGCAAACCTAATTAATACTTCTTTGTTATTCTCTTTCTTCTCTGCTAAAGATTTCATGAAAGTCTCATCAGTGAACTTCAAAATATAAGTCTTTTTAATAAAATGCAAGATAAATTTAGATTATCAAAGAATTCACTTATCTTCACAAACAGTATCCAGATAAGCACAATGTATAAATATGTTCTCAAATAATTAAGTAAATTTTTAAGAAATAAAAGCTAATATTACTTTAATAAATTAGAGTTATCAATTTGTGATAAATATTATTGTTATTTTGAAATGGTTGATATAAATAAAGGAAGGGTAATTGCACATGTCTTATTCTAAAAATGGTCATAAAGTCCTATACTTATTTTTTTGTGACAATTTACTCATATTGTTATTGAAAAGTAACTGGATAATGACAAATGACTATTTTTTAAGTTTCTCTCCTATTTTTATTTAATATTTTCTTAAAATTTTTCTGTTATAGTTTATTTAAGTTAAAACAATTACTATCTAATGTTGTTGAAAAAATAAAAATAAAATGAAAAAAAATTGACTTTGTCATTATGTGGTCACTTTTTATTAACAATAGGATTAAACTACTCTTAAAAAAAATAAGTATAGAACTTAAATATCATTTTTGTAATAAGTATGGAGTATTTTTCTCATAAATAAAATATACATATTTTGCAACTTGTATGTATGGGAAATGGGGCTCTACTCAACAATATGGTCCCCAAAGATTGCCTTGACACAGGCTTTTCATTCAGTAATTGTAGTAAACACAACCGACCCACCACCATTTCTGACAATTCGAGTGCAATTCTAAGTTGATTATGTAACCCTTTATTTCACTGCCATTGCCTAGCGAATTACTCAACATTCCTTCTAAATCTGCTTTTAAACATGAAATTTCTCAAATTTATTATTTTTTTGTCTCATGAAGAAATTGGGCAAACAATTTAGACTATTAAGCCAGTTACAAATTTGCTTTTAACTTTTAATTTATTATTAAAAAAAAATTCTCCAATTTAATGGTTCATGTTGCATTTAAAAACTTTCATCCATGCCATCTATAAATCTAGCAAAAAAATGTCCATATTACATGTGATATATTGTGAAACACGGAATTCTAGTAATTAATTTTAAGAATTTTGTGAAGTGAATTTGTGTATTATAATTTGAGAAATTGGTGTGAATGAATTTTTTTACATAAAATTATAAGTTTTTCGAAATCTTTTGGATATTTTCTAGGTGGCTCAATGAAAGCTCATTGGAGGCTCATCAGGAAGAAACCAACAAAGTTGCTAGCAAGAGGTCAGCGAACTGCGAGATATCAACGGCTAACAAGGCTAATGGCAAGGGGACTACAAGGAAATTCAAAGTTCGATGGAAGCTTGTTGGTTTAGGCAGCACACCGGTAGCCTCGATTTTTGGCTATAAATTGGGGAAGATTTGACCATGTCTCTCGACCCCTCTTCCCTCAACATTTTCTCTCTCTAGAATAGTCCCATTTTTTGTCCTTTTTTTAAGTGTTCATTTCGGGTACGGAAATATATCATGAATATGAGTACGTAGAAGTAAAGTGTCGAGACAAAAAATTGTTAGTTTGTACACCAACGAACTCATCAAGGTAAATTATCCAATTTTGGGTAATTTTCTAAATTAATTGATTAAGTGATGGATTGAAAGTAATTAATGTGTTAGTTTTTACTCAAAAGAAAAAAGAGTCAACAATAAAAATAGGAGTGTAGGAGGATGAATTCTACTCCATTTTTATTCATTTATTATTTTATGAAATAGCATGCATCCTCAGGTACTACGAATTGTAAAAACTAATGCTATAACTGTACATGTTTTCATGAAAAGTATTTAAGAATGATGTTATGATTAAATACCCATTGAAATATTGTTTTTTTATGCATACATAAAAAACATTAAAAAATTGATATAAGAACAGGTAAGAGTTATATATGGCATCTGAGATTTTATGCATGTATCATGAGATTATTTTTTGTGGAAAGCATTGCTTGCGTTTGTTTTGTGGATATTTGATACCCCAGGAATATTGGTTACAGTAGACTAATTTTGCACGAATCACGGGTAAGTATTTACACGTGTATTTCGGAGTTGTCTACACATGGTTCTCAAAGTTTGGTTTCACAAGCACTTCAAAGATTTGTCTCCTCATGTTCCTCTGAGGTTAGCCACACATGGATCTTGAGAAGAGAAGTTTAACGGTTTCATCTGAATCTTTATATTTATTTACTTATACCCCGGATGTATTTGGAAAAATGTTGAGACTATTATAATTTATTTGAATTTATGTGTTTTCAAATTGTATTAAATTGACTTTTTTATACCTGTTTATTTAAAATTGACTTTATAAGATGTCCCCATAAAATTATTTTATTTTTGAATTATTTTCTTAAAACGTTTTATTTAATTAGCCTTTTAAATTACTCATTCCTTCCGATTCACGTATCCATTTTTTTTTTTTTTTTGGGCGTAACATATAATTTTCAGTTAGTTTTATTAACGGAATGAATAAAATTAGTTGAAAGTTGTTAAAGCATATATTTTTTAACAAGTCATAAGCTCAAGAAAAACTATAGGGTGAATGCAATATAACAACAAAACTAGATTCCCATTCTAGGCCTCTTTGTTTGACCAGCCTAGCTTGCTCATTTTGTGAAAATAGAGATTTTTACAACTCTGTTTCTCTAATTAGTTTGTTTTTGTCTAACAAGAACAAAAATCTCACATAAAATCACGGGTCTAATAACATAACTAGAAGAAGCCCCCCCCCCCCCCCCCCCAACACTGTTTACAGATGAGAGAATAAAGCATATTGTTCCAAAAAATAGTGTAATAAATAAACTAATAATAGTAATTATGAGAAGGCTAAATACAAGAATCAATGCCATTTGATTAAGATGACTCATAGTGTTACTGTAGTTAAATTCATATAACTATATTCAATAAAAAAAAAATTTATCAATTATATATAATTTATGATATATAATAATGCTAATTTGGCTTGGGGAATGTAAAGTGCTATTTTGAGATACAAGTTAAAAAGATCATCAATACAGATCACAAACACAATATATTAGATTATGCATGCGTGAATAGTCATATCCACAATTCTGATATGCTGACAAAACCCAATGATTCTATCTTTTCTAAGTTTTTTCCCTTCATTATTCAGATTTGGCCTCTTGCTGATTCAAGTTCAACCCACTTCCATTTTTATTTTATTCTTTTTGAAAAATAATGATTTTGGGTTCAATTGTAAATGGGTAGTCGAAACTTTTATAAAACAGTGAAATAGCCAAATAGGGAGTTACTCTTCAACTTATTTGTAAGAGTTCTATTTGCTTTACCAAATTCCATTGTGCTATGTATATACTCCTTATTAACATAAAAAAAGACGTGAATTCAAACATCATGATTGTACATCTGTCTGTGTGTGTAAATCTATAACTGCTTTATTAATAAAAGAAGTCTTGTATACAATAAGGAATTGATATATGATAAGCGCATATTTATTTTTTATAAAAATAAAAAATGGTTAGAAGTGGGATGAAATCAAAAACTATATAATGGGGCATACAACACGTTTTATTTAAGAACTTATCGTATTAAGGTGTTCAAGCACAATCCTGGATCGAGCATGCCCATACAAATTCTAAAATAAACCATATATTCTATTGTTTCCTTGTACAAAATAAAATTTTAAGGAACTATTTGATAAATATAAGTAAATTCATACTGCATTATGATGCGGGAAAAAATAGCCTAATGATCCAGCCAACAACCCCGGTACGTATCCCCTTTCAACTTTTAGAAATGTATTTTTTGCGATGGTGCCACAGAGACTTATGTTTTTAGATCTCGCATTTAAAATCCTCTTTCTTTGTTCTTTATTAGAATTTGTAATACAATATTTGTGTGTTTTCATCATTTTTCTGATGTAAAATTTGATTAATGCCCCATCTGAAAATTAATTTGTTTCAAACATGTAACATATTTTAAGTTTTGAGAAATTTTGTGAGCCATTATATCAAAATATTATTTTATATCTCATTCTATTGTACATAATAGCTAATAAAATTGCTAAATTTTCTTTTCATTTTTATTCTTATTAAAAAAAGTTATATTTTTCAATGTATTGTTAAATTATTCGATATTTAAAATAACAATAGTTACTATCTATAAATATAGAGTTTAAAAATGCTTAATTTCTTATCAAAAAATATCATAATTGAAATCATTTTTACAAATTATAGCTTGATAAAAAGGAAAGTTAAAACAACACTTTTTAACAATATAATTACTTTTTATATTTAAAAAAAAAACTATATAACTATTTTGTTAGTTTACTCGTCATTCCCTATTTTCATCGATATAACTACTTTGTTAGTTTATTCGCCATTCCTTATTTTCATTTAATTTAACGACTTTTTTAATATTAAATTCAATTATGAAAATTTTAATTGGCTTCTTTATTATTCTCCAATACAATATAATTACTATTTATATTTTTGTTTATTTATTTATTTACAAATTTTATCTCTAAATGTTTCTTCTATTGTTCTTTAACAAAAATATAAATTTGACCCTTTTATTTTATATCGTTAAATTGCTTCTTAATTATTATTTTTTAAATGACATTATACAAATCATTTACCCTAATCGAACTTCTACCCTATATGTACATACCTCACAATTAGGAGATTTTGATGTCATTGAGCTACAACCACTCAAGTTACGAGTAAAAAAAATTATGTAAAGTTCATGCCCCTCTAAACAAAATTTTTGGCTACGTAACTGACTTCCAGCACCACCTAATGACCATCAAATTATTTCTCAAAGCTACCAAACAGTTTTTTTTATAAGATTTACTTATCTAATTAAAGATGATATAATATAATTAATTATGTTGAAGCTAGTATGCGAAAGCATAAACAAGTTTACATTTTAATTATCTCAATAATTTACATAATGCGTGTCTAATAAGAGTAAGAACAATCAGTATGTAACAACCTTCTTATGGTATTCCTTTAGTAAAAAACAAAAAAAATTCCCCAACAAATTTTTTTTTTTTTTGATTGACCCCAAAAAAGTTATTAAGAAGCTTTATATATTACTAAAGTGACTTTTTAAATATATTGCAGGTTGAGAATTCTAACCAGGTAACTCCTTGGAACAGCAAAGAGTGAATGTATATGAATGAAGGAAAGAGAAGTAAAGAAGACAAGTCTCAACTTAAGCAGCCTTTCGAATCCCGCCATCTGAGATAAATTAGACCGGCATGGTAGTGAGTGAAAGCTCCTGCAACAACCAAAATGTGGAAAAGCTGATGACTCTGGCCGACAGTATCAAACATTCCAGGCTTCCATCTTTCAGGGATTCTAGTGGAATAAATCAATGCTCCTAATCCATAGAGTAGACCCATTAATACTTCATAACCTGTAGTCTGAACAGCCTCAGGCTGGTTCCAAAATAAGATCATCTTATGAACTATAGGTGCAACACCTGACATTCCCATCCCAAAGAAAAGAGAGGCACGAATACTCCGAAACTTAGGCCTTTGGAAAAGTGGAAGAAGAGAGAAAGCAATTGCAGCTATGCCTAATACCGTGATGGAACCTAAGTAAAGTGTGCACAACAATGGTTTGCACATAAAGGAGTAGTAGACTGGAGGGTAAAATGAAGTAGCAATAAGTGCAGCTATGCCAGAGTAGTCAAATCTTAGCATTATGTACGAAAGGCGCTCTGAATGGCAACCAAGAAGGTGGCATATGCTACTGGATAACAAACAGAACATGGCTCCTCCTAAGAAGGTATAAAATGGCCATCTTGTAGTTGGTTGGATCAAAAATGGAACTACCATGTTCACCATATCATCTTTAACACCATGCTTCAAAAACACCAAATATGTAGCATATGCATTAGTTTTGTTGACAGTGAAAAGTAAAGGTATCTAGATCAGCATAAGAATGGAAAGTTTGTTTCATTTCTCAAGCATAAAAAATATTCATGTAGTAGTTATAGATGATTGTTTGTTCAATATTGTCAGATAAAACTATTAAAGATCCTGAAGAAAACTATGTAGTTTCAAACATCGAAAACAAATAAAGTTTTTTTTTTTTGTTTGTGCTTCTATTAAAAGTAATTTCGTGTAGAAATGGTTTTAGAATTATGTGAATCTTTCAGCAAGCACATAATGCTCTTTCTGTTCCCTAAAATGCCCTAAAAGCACTTGTGACAAATTTTTCATGTTTGGCCCTAAAGCACTTTTACAAAATCCTAAAAACAGAAACAAACAGACCCCTAAATTGTCTATTTCAAAGGTGATATTAAAATTGCAAATTCTACATGAAATTGCTAAACTATATGTTAATGGGTTAGAGATTTGCATGAGTTTCTTCTTGACCTATTGTAGGCCCAATCTTTTCATTCCTTCTAGTAATGTTCTTTAAGATAACATGGAAAAAGATTCAATGCAGTAATTTGTGAGCTTCAAGAAACCAATAACAAGGAAAATGCAGTAATTTGTGAGCTTCAAAACACCAATAACAAGGAAAAGGATATTACCAGATCTCCATCAACTGTTTGGTAGGCATGAGAAAATTTCTTAGGCATGCACTTGGCGATAAAATCCCCAACTTGCCAACCCGAAAATGAGGTGAGGAAATGAAATGAAGGCATGTGATTGGGTAAGTTGGGTACCGATTTCAGGCATTTCAAAAATTCTGAATAAGTATTGTGCATGTTAGTGCGTTTGAGCAGTTCAAGTAAACGTTGTAAGGACTCAAGATTAACCACCTCTGGAGCTTTCAATGCTGTGTATATTGTCAAACAGAGGAAAATGATAAACCCAATCAAATGCCTGGAAAACAAAGAGTGAATGGGTTATGACACACTAAAAAGCAAATGAGCATCACATGTTTCAATGAAAGTTCTTTTTCCTAATTCATTTATTTTTTCAATATAGAATATTTAAGTCCAAAATGAAAGAAATCTATGTTATTGGACTCTTCATTTTTCATGAAGTGCTCGTATTTAAGTAACCTGACATGGACATGTGTGTAGCTACTCATTCACTCTAATTTGGTGCAAAATTTACAGAAAATTTAAAAAATGAGTGCGTCTGGCACTCGAATATCAAAAATTTATGATGTCCTAAAAGAATATGTGAAACATACATAGCAACATTATAGTGTTATGAAATAAGTAGATTTATGGCAAACAACTCACGTCCAGATGTTTAGAGTCTCATTATGAATGCGGAAAATGCTGAGGATAGCCTGCTTCAATGGCCATTCTGATCTGTAATAGCGCAAAATGAAGTCGTTGTCCCTTTGATAACCAGGCAATGAGTGGAATTCAACAAGCTGCCACTTTACTTTCTTCCATGGTCTCTCATCTCCTAGCCCTCCATTTGAGCTTATCTCGCTTCTGTTTTCGCAGTCATATGTAGTGCTGAGTGATTCCACCGAAAAAACCAACTGTTCTGAGTCATCGCGTATTGTTTACAACCACACAAAAAAGAAACAAAAGGAGCCTTGTCATTATATTCATAAACATGTTAAAGAATTGAAAGGAAAAATGAAGAATTCAGGTAAAGCAATGTCTGGTTAATAACCACTTAGAGCACTCTCCTCTTATAATGAGCAGGTTTTATGGGTGAATCATTGTCACGTTGAATATAGGGAACTCAGACCAATACTAAAATAGGGTGAAGGGAACTCAGACCAATACTAAAATAGGGTGAAGGGTGCCACAGTCCTATATTATTGGGCAAACGAGTAGTTTTGTACCATAACTTTGTAAAAATAAGTATTTTAGTTTCATAACTTTGTAAAGGAATCTAGTTAGGTTCCATAACTTTGTCGAAATATCCGCTTTAGATCCATAACTTTTTAAGAATGTGCACTTTAGTGCCAAAACTTTGTTAAAAAAAAATATGCACTTTAATCTAAATTTCCAAAACAATAAGACTAAACTGCAACCTTTTACACCAAAGTGATTGGACTAAAGCGCATATTTTATAAAGGTATAAGACTATAAAGTGTTTCGGTAGAAAATTACGAGATTAAACTACTCTTTTATCAAAGGAATGAGAATGTCAGCGCAGTTATCAATCATAATGCAAAATATAAGAGAAGTTATCTTCTAAATGTGAATGCGATAATACAAAAATATAACTCTAAGGCTTTGGAAAATTGAATCAGAATATAGTTAAGTAGTAATCCAACACACTTTAGAAATTGCTATAATACATGAAGAGAAGATAAAACAAATCCATTTTTTACCCTTTTCCTCTGTCAAAATAACCAGCTGGTTTTCATTTTCAGAGTCATAGGAATCCAAGGGTTCTGCTGAAACAGCCAAATTCTCATAGCCAACGTCTATCATCTCTCTCTGCATCACCCAAGAAAAAACAAAGAAAGGTGGAACATTCATTGTCTTAAAAAGAGACAATTACTGAAGAATTGAAAGTTAATAACAAATGATCCAGTAAAAGGTACAAAGGGATATTTTACAAAATGTTGTTGTTGAATTCGATTTCTATTTGTCATATTCTTTGTAGTTAGGCATGATAGATTTTGGACAAATAGAAAGTACTAACGAAAATGAATTCGTGCAAATTTGAAAGGGTCCGTTTCATATTTTACTTGTTTAATTTCATATGTAGGTTCAATTTTTTCATACATTTTGAACATATACTCAAAACACATTTTAAATTTAATTTAATTTTATATAAATATGTTTTCATGAATATAAAGATTAAAAAATATTCATATGTAAAGATATGTTCATAATTTTACAAAAATTGAACATATGATTAAGATGCATTTAATATAAGTTCATCATGTAATAAAAAATTCTAACAAATAATCGGCACATTGGGTTGGGTTGAAATTGAATCATTTATGAAAAATCTGCAATCTGATTAATACAATGTAATTCATTATTAACATGTATAATAACAGAGTAAACAATTCAAAGAAAACACACCTGAGATATTGTAGAATAATCATCCACGAGGCAAGAAAGAAAGGAATTAGAACAAATTAAACCCAGTAGACGATTTAGAATGATATACTATATTGAACAATAAAAGACCAAAGAATTTTATATATTATTTACTAGGAAAAATTCTTTCTCCCCGGAAAAATTCAACAAATTTTCCCGGGAAAGAAAACGAGGAAACGATGACGTAACTGGTTGAGATACTTGGTGGTATGGACAAATGACTTCATTGCAACCCTTGTAAAGCCAGCAATTAGCAACTGAAATTTCCTCTTGCGTGAAAATGTTCCTTTTGATAGTGATAATGATTTTAATTTATAATATGTGATTAAAATAATTAATTTTATAATTTTTAATTTTTTTTATAAAAATAAACATATTTGATAAAAAAAATTAAAAATTACTTCAAAGTTATTTGATAATACTATATATATATATATATATATATATATATATATATATTAAAAAAACTTTAAAAAATAATTATTTTTTATAAATTTTAAGTTTTTAATCATTTTATTTCAATATTTTTACATATAAAAATTTTAAGACTTGATTTATTCTCTAAAAATATGTTTGATCAAAATAAAAAAAAATAAAAAATTATAAATTTGATTCAAAAATCTTCTATTTAAAGGTTTATGAATACACCAAATTTTGATAGTGATTTCTTAAAAATATAAAAATTAAAATAAAAAATCGTTACCAAACATACCTAATTAAAAAATTACTTGAAAAAAATCAAAAATTAAAAATTAAAATTCCTATCAAACAAGCCCTTATTTATTTATTTATTATTTTTCTTCCTGTAAGCCATCTTCAGAATCATACGACTCTCCCAATTTTCCATAACAATGAATTATGGATATCATTAAAGCTAACAATTTTTACACGATTCACTCACAAAATAGTTAGGTATGAGTTGGGTTTATATAGATTTGATTGTATATAGGTAACATGTTTAACTCATTTAAAAATTAGGTCATAACGGGTTAACACAAATAACTCGTGACCCTTATAAAAAACTCGAGTAAATAACTAAAATAATTAAGATATGTAAATAATTATTTCTAATCTAATTTGTAGGTTTGTACTTTGAAGATGTTCAAATTTAGTTCATTTGTTATTTTTATATTTTTATCAATTTATAATAATATGTTATTTAGTTTAATTTTATTGTTTTGATTATTCATTATTCATTTTAGACTTAAATAAGTTTTTACTTACAAAAAATTTATGATATTAGTTGTGTTATATATTTTTGTTAGTGTTTAAGACTTTAACATTTTGAATTTAATGTATCATAATACTTACGATTTTGATATTGTTTTTATCTTATATTAGTTATTATTTTAACATTTTTTATTAAAATAATGATTAATTTAATTTAATTTTTGGAGTCTACTTAGAATTTATTATGTTAACAAGTTACATAAGTATATGTTGATATTTGATACAATATATCAAATTTTCTTTACATTATAAAGTATAATTTGTATTATTTAATATATTTAAACGAATTAAATAAGTTATTAAACAAGTTTGATCAAGGTTATAATTTCTGACTTGTTTAACAACCAAATTGAATATAGATCAAGCTTACACAAGTTGGATAATAAATAGATCAATTTGAACCTAACACGACCCATCCGTTTGACAGCTCTAAATGTTATCCATATAATTCTTATATGAACAACTTTTATAATACAAATATATTGTGCCAGTAAACGGAGCAGGGTGGGACCGAGTAGGGTTGCGATTTTTATTCCTTACATTAAATATTCACAAGGTAGGGTGGGATTCTCCACTAAAATTTTGGATTTTTGGAAGGATTTTGGAATTCTCCAAAAATATAAATATAAATTTATATATAGTTTATATACTCTAGATAATTTTTTTAATGTTAAAGAAAAGAATTCTCTATATGTTAATAAATATTATATTTTTGAACAAATAATAGTATATTTGTTTTACGATGACGCACTTAAAAAAATAAAAAATAAAAAGGGTATTTTTTACGATGACGCACTTAAGGAGAAATTGACTACCACTGATTTCAGCCTTTTACTATTATGATTCTGCTTTCGAAATCATTGGTGTGCTTGATGTTCTCCTATTCCTCTTCCTTTTCATTGTCCTTTTTTTTTTATGGCCTTATATTTGGGCATTTGTCTAAAAAGGACCTTACAGAGGGAAAATCTGCACATAAGGACTTTTATAACAAAGTTTGTTCTATTTTTGTTTTTCATTAAATATTTTCAATTATATTTTTTAGAATAAATATCATAAAGTCTTTATATTCTTTTACGAAGATTTCTTTTGTTTTTATTTGTTCTAAATATTTTAATTTTTCCTTTAATATTTCTGTCTGTCGGAGGGATAAACTTATATGATCCATTTTTATTTCTATACAGGCTAAAAATAACCCTATAAAATCTTTATTAAATTCTTTGTTGTTGTTTGTATTTATGATTAGATTTATTAATTCTTTCAAATTATTTATTTATATTTCAGTAAGCATTTTGTTACAATTTTGTTTATAACTTTCTTTTTTAATAGGCTCTGATACCAATTACTGTTGCGGAATTTTAAGTTTGTTTATTTGGTAATTTTATTTATTTTTCTATTTTATAAAAGTGACTTTAAATATTGTATAATTGTAAGGAGTAATTCAATTTTATGAATGTATTCTAAACAAGTGCAATTCTCATCGTGATATTCATGATGTAAATGATTTTGTTCAACACATGAGGATAAAAGTTCTTCCTTAAAATACTGGACTTCATTTTGATCTGTTAAATTTACTAGTTCTAATCTTGTTATGAGTCTCTGGATATTTCCTCTAAACATCTTTATCTTCCTATATGTTCCTTAAATAGATAGAATCCAAAGATTAAATTATCAAATTCTGTATCACTTACTTTGACAAAATATTGAATGAAATGATTTCTTAAAATTTGTCCTACAGGATGATCAATAAGATATAAAATGCTGGAAATATAATCTGTATATATGTCTAAAATATTATCAAATCTCCTGAAGTTTTCTAAACATGTTTCATAGCATTCGCCATCAAAATATTCCTCTAGGTTTTCCATAAGTTTTCTTTCAAACAGTTCTATGTTAATCATGATATGAATCAGTTGAGATCAATTATGTAAATATTCAAGATTCTTAATTGGCTATAGATTATAATTATTATACCTAAACTTGATGGGTCCACCACGGTCTTCCCGTCCTCTGTTCGTCTTCTTTTGCTTCCTAGGATATGCCTCAGCTTGCTTCAATTCTCAAACCCTTCTGGTTGCTAAGAAGCACTTGCATCCATACATATATGGAAACAAAATAAACTTACAAGAGATGAAAAGAGTGTATTCACTCCATCTTATTTATGATATAATAATTATTACAATCCTAGGGCCAACTAAGAACCTTGAAAAGGTTGCTTAGCCACTCATTCTTAATACATACATAACTTCTAAATACATTAGAAGGTGTCCTGAGTGTTCTGAAGGTAAAGGTTGAGAGTGTTTTCTTAGAAAATTCTAAGAGTTCTAGTGGTAGTTTTTAGAGAGTGTAGAGGTTGTAAGGTTGAAGGTTGTCGAGATAAGATTTAAGAGTTCCTTTTATAATTAGATAAGGAATCTCCCTTACAATAATTCATTCGACAACTTTTACTATTTTTGAGTTGTACTGTCACTGTTTGTAGGTCCTGCATTTTGGCTTCTTCTACCGACTGGCTTCTTTTACTGTTCTTTGTCTTGTTCTGCCGACAGTTTTGATGACGTAGATGATGAAATCTCTTCATCTTCTCTGTCTCTCAAACAGTAAATGCATCTGTGATCATCACTAACCTTCCTGGCATAGAAACAGAAGATTTTATTTGTTTCTTGGCTTACTTCAAGATTGTTGGAATTGAAATTAGCTTCAAATTTGCTAACGTTTTCTCCATCTTCTTCATTAATGGCTATGTTGTTATGAGAGGTAATAAGTACTTTGTTGGTGAAGTAATTTACTTTGAGTTCAGAAGAGTTACAGATTTTTCTGACTTCATAGTAAATCTGTCCTAACATTTGTCCTCTGGTTATGTTGAGTTCTTCTTCGTTGAATTCTTTTTCTGGTAGTGCCTTGGGTCTGGGAACTTCCCTGTTGGTATTGGCAATGCCTACTTTAATGAAATGATAAGGACTCATGCAATCCTCGCCATTCCAATCCATAATAGAACTGAAAAATCTTAAGTAAACAGGCTTATCTCCTGCTCTTATCTTTTTTCTAAAATTTTTAATAGTTCTTTTGAAATTTTCAGGAAAATGGTTTAACTCACTTAGATTGATTCCTAGATAGAGATTTTCAATTAGTCCTGCATGGTATGCTTTATATACAAAAATAGGATCTGCTCCTTCAAAAATGTTGAACTTGCTTCCAGATGGATAATCTTTTTCTACTGTATAGAATTTCATATCCTCCAAATGTTCTTGGGTAGATTTTCGGGCTAAGTTGTATAAGCTTAACCACTGAGCTCTATTGATGTTCCTGTACTGTAATTTTTCATCATCTTCTAATTTCCTTCAGGGGATCTGAATCTTATGGGTGGTCGAACCACTTTTCCTAAAGTTCTCATCCTACTGGTAGGAGATGTCTGTTGTAATACTGTAGAGTAATTTTTTATTATCTTTTCAGGACTGATAAGTTTTGGTGTCCTATAGTTAGCATAGCTGCCTTCTGCTTCTACTCGATTGGTAAAAGACTTGTGGGTTACTCCACTAACTCCCATGATGGCTCTATTGGCATCTGCCCAGTTGTTATATATTCCTAGATTTGGTCCATTGTATACCACATAGACCTTTCTTTGTTCATACTTTTCTACTTCATCTGCCCAGTTGAGCTTTCCTTTTTCTCTGTCAGAGGTTTTTGAACTATCAAGTTCTTCCTTTTTTGAACTAGGTTCTTGCTTTTTTGAACTGTTAGGTTCTTCCTTTTGTGAACTAGGTTCTTGCTTTTTTGAACTGTTAGGTTCTTCCTTTTGTGAACTGTTAAGTTCGTCCTTTTCTGAATCATTTTCTGATTCCATAAGGGCTTTCTCAAGCCTTAAAAGCTCAAGTTGTTCTTCAAGGATTTTTATCTACTTTTCCTTTATTTTGATTTTTAGGTTGATTTTGTCCATTCCTGTAATCATAAAAATAGTTAGTGGTGCTAATTCTCTAGTTAAAGCATCAGCTAAACTATTTTTTATTCCTGGTAAATGTTCTACATCAAATTTGTAATAATTGAACCATTGTTGCCATCTGATAAGCCTTCCTTGCTTGTAGTCACCTGCAATGTTAGTTCTCAAAAAGTGTCCAAAATTTTTGTTATCTGTCCTGACAATAAATCGTGAACTTATAACATAAATTGTAAATTTTTTAATAGCCTTTTTTACAGCTAAATATTCTTTTTCATTACTATGATAGTTTAACTCTGGTCCTTGAAAGGAGCCTGAAGTATACCTGCAAAGATATTCATTATTGTCATCAACTTTTACTTTTAACACTGCTCCCCAATATTCATGTGAAGCATCTGTTTCTATTATCATTTTATCATCTGGTCCTGGATGGTATAAAGTTGGTAAATCTTTTACTTGTGCTTTTACTTTATCCATGTATTTAGTGTTCTCTTCAGTCCATTGCCAGACATGATCTTTCTTAAGTTTTGCCTGTAATGGTTTTCTCATTTCTGCTAGTTTCTTTATGTATGCTTCTGCATATGTTAAACATCCTAGAAATCTTTGTAGTTGGTTTTTATCTTTGATTGTACTAGGAAAGTTTTGTATATTATTTAAAATATGGGGTTGTAGATGATGTTTTCCATCTTCTATTTCTAATCCTAAATATTTTATTTTCTGTTGAGCTAAAACTGCTTTCTTTTCTGATAGTACAATTCCAGATTTTCTGCATTCTTGTAAGACATTAATAACATCTAAATAATGTTTTGATAAATCATTACTAAATATTAGTATATCATCTATATAAACGCAACAGAAATTGTAGTATTTTTTGAGGATATTATCCATATGTCTTTGGAAAATACCTGGTGCTTGTTTGAGTCCAAATGGAACAACTGTCCATTGGAATTGTCCTTGGGGGCAACTAAATGCTGTTAATTTATGTGATTCTTCATCAAGTCTTATTTGCCAAAATCCACTTTTACAATCAAAACTTGAAAAATATTTCTTTCCTTTTATGAGAGATAATAACTCTTCTTTCTTTGGTATAAAATAACCATCATCAATTGTTTCTTTATTTAAAGATTTAAAGTTTATTACCATTCTTTTCTTTCCTCTTCTTTTTTCAACCTCTTTTTCTACTAAAAATGCTGGACTAGAATGAGGTGATTTACTGGGAATAATTACTTTTAATTCTAAAAGTTCTCGAATTTGTTTTTCAAATTCCTTTCTGTCTTCTGGAGTATAAATCATTGGTTTTACCCTTATAACCTTTAAGGGGTCTTTTAATTCTATTTTTGCTATCTCATTAGATCTATTTATGTTTGGATCTAAAGGATTTTCTGAACATACATTTTTTAATAATTTTCTTATTCCTGTTAAGGCTTTGTCTTCTTGAATTTCATTTAGAAAGGGGTTTTGGTTAACCTCTATGTCTAAAGAAATGTTTTCTAAATGTGGTTTGTGTTTTGGTTCTATCTCACCACGTTTTCGCTTTTTATGTTGTTGCATAAAAGTTGGCGATGAAACAGTTAATACTTTTCTAATTTTTGATACATAGATTGTTTCTCCATCTAGAGTTGTTATACTTATTTTGTCTAGATATTGTGTAAACGGTTGATATAAATTTAGGAAGTTATTGCCTAATAAAATATCAACGCCTGTTTCTTGTTGGTAAATAGTGGGTATATGAAAGGTTTCTCCTCCTATTGTTATATCTGTATCTGTTAATACTTTGTTTAAATTTATTGTAGTATTGTTTGCAATTCTTACTATTAGTTCTTTTGGGGATTGTTTCCAAAGTTCTTCTGGGAATACATTCTTACTAGCTACACACATACTAGCCCCTGTGTCTATATATGCATGTAAATGGTAATTTTTATATCCTTTGAATTTTAGTCCTATTTTTATATAAGTACTATTTGGGTTTGTTATGCTTAATATTTCATCCATTGTTCTAAATCAGATTCATAATCATAATCAGAATCAGAATCAGACATTTCTGAGTCTGTTATTTCCTCTTCAGTTTCTTCTAGTAAATAAATACTACATGTATCATCTATATCAGATTCCTCTATTGGTTCTAATTCCATTTTAAAGGCTTCTTCTAATATTTTTGCCTTTTGTGGGAATTCTTTCTTAAATTCTTTTTTATGTTGTAGTCTACTTGGGCATTCATTGGCATAATGACCTTCTTCGTTACAAACCCAACATCTACATTTCTTTTTTCTGAAGGGCAATAGTTTTTCTTTTGAGGTGTATTATATCTTCTTCTCCTAAAATATCTTTTCCTATAAGGTTCTCGATTATACCTTTTTTTATATTTTAAAAAATCTTGTTTTCTGAATTTGAATCTTTTGATCTTTCTGAATTTTTTATATTTATGTTTCTTATATTTGTTATATGGTTTTATGTTACAACCATACTTTCCTGGAAGTTTAAAGTCTCTTGAATCACAACAAATTTTATCATTTCCTCTTATTTGTTTAAATTTTTTTCTTTCTTGGCATTTTATTATTATCCAATTTTTTAGTCCTCTTATCCTTCCTCCTAGGGTATCAGGTATAGTTTGTGTATTTCTATTGTTCCATTCTTCTGTCATAGTTTTGTGTAATGTTCCTGGTAATTTTTGGTAAAACATTTCTTTATAGGTTTCTTGCATAGATGGTGGGAGTTTATGATAGTACATTTCATATTCACATATAAAAGAGTCTATATAACACATATCACATATTTCCATATTCGTTAAATGCCATTTGGCTTCATTTATTTCATTTTCACTAGATTCTGTTATATTTCTTCCTTTATCTTCTCCTATAAATTCTTTATATATTTCATTTACTACTTTGTCTAAATAATCTCTTCCTGTTGTAGAGTTTCCTGTCATTCCTAAATGTTGTTGATCAGTTAGGTTTGAAAACCATACCTTTACATTTCCTGTCATTTTGTGTGACAC
Source organism: Elaeagnus macrophylla (assembly GCA_029378325.1). Taxonomy (NCBI): domain Eukaryota; kingdom Viridiplantae; phylum Streptophyta; class Magnoliopsida; order Rosales; family Elaeagnaceae; genus Elaeagnus; species Elaeagnus macrophylla. The sequence continues at coordinate 6,368,385 of CM055653.1, forward strand.
TAAAACTTTACAGACTGAAGGGTTTGTACTTGTAGTTGATGATGTTTGTATAATTACACTCATTCCATTAGCTCATTCATCTAAGGCTTTCTTTCTATCTCTTATACAGTCTAGATTTAAAATATCTGTCTTATAGTTTTCATGTGGTCTAAATTCTAATGGAATACTTCCTCTAGTACCCCAATGTAATCCTTCTTCCATTTTAAGTGGTTGTCTTCTTCTATATGCTGGATCAGGTACTTCTGGTCTATACCTATTTTCTCTATGTGGGTCAGATGTTTCTCCTCTTTCTGGAGTTGATCTTTCTGGGTTTGTTCTGGGTATTAGTACTGGTTCCATATTAATTCTTTGGGTTGTGTCTTCTTCAGATTCACTTTCACTTATTACTGTCATATCATCTTCTTCTTTATTTATGTAGGATTTTTCTTCATAATGTTTTTCTAATTCTTCATCTGTTAATGTTAATAAACTAACTAATTTTTCTATATCCTTATTTTCAGGATTCATAAATTGTTCTTCTAAACTTTTCCTGTATTCTATTAAATCCATTAGGTTGTTATTATTTGTTTAGATTCTTCTGCTTTTCTTTTTTCATTTATAGGAATTAATGCATCAGATCTTCTTGGAGGTTCTTCTTTCAATCCTTTTAATGGATCAGATCTTAATCCACTTCCTGAGTTATTAATATTCTTTTTTATTTCTATAATTTCTTTATCTGTGCTGTCTATCTGTTCTGCTATATGAATTAAAGCTTCCATTATAGATATTTGATTCTTATTTATACTTGTTAAACTGTTATTTACTTCTAATTGTATTCTTAATAATTTTTCTTTTAACATTATTTCATTGTATAAACTAATTCTTTCATTTCTTCTATTTCTTCTTTTAACTCCTCTATTTCCCTATTTGTAACTTTTGGTTGTGTATCTACGAATGTTATTCTTTGTACATTGCTTCTTCTTGATGTTATTAGTGGTTTTTCTTTGATATCCAGATTTCATTCATCTGGTACTTCATATTCTGATAGTTTTTCTGGGTTCTTTATTATTTGTCCTATATCTTTAAAGGTTTTATCTATTTTAATGTATTCATGCTGTCCATATATCGAACTATTATGACTATTTGTTAGAGAATATCCTACCAAATAGTGTATTGAAAATGGGTGATTTCCTTCTTTCATTAGATTTCCTATTTCGAAATCATAAGCTAAACTGAGTACTTGATTTAAATTTTTGTCCTGAATATTAACAGCAAACCTTGGGTAAGCTGTGAATTTTAATTTCTGATATCCTAGATTTCCATTTATCATTCCTAGCAAAGCATCTTTCCTATTTGTTATCCTATTATCCAATAAGGCTAACTTGATTGGTGTATCTATTCCTTCTCTGAAGTGTGCTTTTATTAAAATTTGTATTCCTCCTAAATGAATGTATCCAATTTTTCCTCTATCTTTTTCTGGAATTTTTGATAATTTTTCCATAATTGTCTCCTTATTAATTAATGGTATATTAAACCTTCCTTTTGCATCTGTTATAGTTATACTCATTTCTTTATTGCTTATTCCATAGTATACTATATCTTTCCTTGGAAATAATTTTCTAATTGTAGAAAATGACTCTTCCCTAAATCCATCCTTTTCTTTAAGATTTAACTTAGATTTTTGAATTTCTTCAAATTTCTTTTTGCTAAATATCATTTCCTGTAAAAAGCATCCTGATATGTCCTGTGTTTGTATTTCTAATACTTCCTGATTTTCTATTGTTTCTGTTATTTCTGACATTGCAATTTTTTAACTTTTTGTATTGTGTTGTAAGGCCTTACAAGCCTTTTAGTTCTTTTGTAATGGCTAATGGTCCCTAAGTGAACTTTTCACTTAAAAACAGACCTTTTAAGGTTTTTGCCCCTTATATTTGGCAACAAATATCCTTTAGAAATTAATTTAATGTGCTCATATCTTTTTAGACGTGGTAGGGGTGGACAAACAAATCGTAAAACTTGACCAAATTGTTAAACTGGATTACATTGAACAGTATTTTTTTTATTTATTTTGGTTCATACATTTTATAAATTGTTTAAACTAGACCGAACTGTTATATTAAATATATATTTAAAATCATTTTTTGCAAGGTATATATATAATGGCGCAGCCTATTGGTTATTTGGCGCACATACCTCATGTTAAACACAAGTTCAACTCCACTGCAACTGGCCAAACTAGTTTAAAAATGAAACCATTAATATACTTATAATTTATATATACTAAACAATTTAACTACAATCAAACCAGATTGTTCCAGTTTTACCGATCTAATTCGGTCCAATTTTAAAAAAATCCACCCCTAGATGTGAGTTCAAGTTCCCTTCATGATTGGAAAAAAAAAATCACCCTTTATATTGTCACTTTCTTATTGATTATATGTTATATTTTAAATTAAAGAAAATGCAGATTAAAATTAGGTTAAAAGAACTTGTTTCAGTTTGACAACTTTTAACTCTTTTATAATATATGAAAATAAGTTGCGGCTGAAAATAAAATAAAAAACTGCTATAACTGATCATGCTCACACTAGTGGACCTGTGCAATCACAACTCAAAAAGTATAGGGTGTAAAACTAGGCAATAAAGCAACTATATACCAATTGAATACTCACTCGTAAACGAGTAGGGTTGTTGCTTTACAATTGATTTTAAAAAATTCCAATACTTAATCACAAGTAAATTGATCAATAAACTAAATTCATGTACACTAAAAGGCAAATAGATCGGACTAAAAGTACAAAATAGCTTTAGAAAATATAATAATATTAGTATTTTTTGAACCCCCAATATTTTTGCCCTTCTCGACAAGAGTTCAAAAACAATATGTAAACACTCAAAACTACAATAATATTATTTTCATTTTTTACTTTTTGAGATTTTCTAAAATTATATGAACAAAGTAGGGATATTTAATCAAATATTATTCTATATACTGTACTGTTTCAAATTTTGCCTAAAGCATAATTTCTTTGCAAAACACACGGATGGCGTACCAAAGGCAACAGAGGAGCTTAAAGTTGAAAGTATAGTCTCTCAATATCCACTATAGCCACTTGATCCTGCAGCTGCTGCAAAGTTATGCAAGGTCAGCACAATTTGAAATTGTAGCTCAAAGAAGCCTTAGAAGGTGGCTAATCAACAGCAACAAATTGATAAGTTCAACTGGTACTTTCTTGATTGGTCAGACGATTGTGTATCAACTTCTCAATTTCAAGTTCGAATTTATCAAAAATCCAAAATGAGGGAGCTGTGTTTTGTTGTTCCTTGGACATCTAATAACCACTCAATCCAGAGAAGTGCTTTTTCATGGCTCGGTCCTTCCTGTAATGATTTCTTCCCCCTCCCCTCCCCCTTCCTCGATAATTACCCCTATTTTCACAGCCTTCTACTTCGGAATCACCAAACTGCTTATCTTGCTCCTCCTTGTAGTCCCTTCCTCGTCCACCTCCCCTCCTCCCTCTGCCCCTAGGATTTCCAAGCCCTCTGCCTGCTGTCTCAGAAAAATCAAGCTGTTTATCTTGTTCCTCGGAGGCATCCATCAGCTTCTTAACAGCACCAAGGGGAAGATTGCCACCACGCCCCAGACCGTAAATCATATCTTCTTGAGCTTGATTTACTAATGATGCTTCATTAGCATTTGCAACAGCTACTGAACCTTCAACTTTGTAACTATAGTTCTTACCATCCTTCACATAGAATTGCGGCTTCTTTCTAGAGCCCCAATTTGAATTAGGAACAATCTTAGAGGAGTTTTCACTCTCCGTGTTGAAAGATTTCCCCCGGTCCCTGATCTTATCACTTAAACCCTCATTTTCGTCCAGTCCCAAGTCTCCAACACTCAGTCCAAGGTCATCATAAGAGTCATCATACTCATCATCATATTCATATTGCGATAATATTGCAGCAGTTCTTGCTGAATCCTTTTTGTTTTTATGATCAAGAGTTTCAGAATCAGGCATGTCAGCTTTGGACTTTCTCACAAACCTCCCCACTGATACTGAAGATGAAGAAACTGATGGGCCTGCATTTTGTTCAGCCCTTTGTACATCCAACATATTATTGTTTGGTGAAATATCAGTTAATTTCGCTTTTCCCTTATCTATCCTGCTAACAGTCACGGCAGTCTTGGGTATAGGCATCTTCTCCAAGGAAGTGTCCAAGGCCTGCAGATCTTCATGAAGATTTCCCTCAAGAATCCTCTGAATCACATCTTCTGGATTCTGGTTGTAAGCCTCAAGACAAGCATAAATGAAGCCATTGCCATAATCAGGGAAAAGTTCCTTTATTTGACTTATCTTGGACTCCATAATTGCAGCATCTTCATCTGTCTGTGCTCTGCTGTTTGTTACAGGGCTTTCCACATTAAAGGGAAGATCTGTTGATTTCTTTGAATCCATGAGCAATACAGAGAGGAACCCAAGTTGCTCATTATCCATGAACATCCACCCTGCATGGAAACAATGAGGAAAATTTTAAGCGTAATTTCTTAATAGCCAAACTTAGCAGAAAGACATATCATAAAATTAAGTTCTACCGCAACAAAATTTATAATAAATGATATTTTTCAGTTTAGTGGTTCTCATATTCAGAGGTGCTCTTCCCCACTTCAAGTCATACCTTAAATCCACAAACCACACCAAGTGCGATTAAGCTTTAAAAAAAATTCAGCTTGAGCAAAATGAAAAGCTGCTTTCCATCTCTGTCTTTCAACACTCCAAAGTAAAGTATTTTCATCAAGAGAGTCACTTGTTCATTTTTGTTGCCAATTGATTAAATACTAGTTTTCATGGTTAATCAATTAAATCAGAAGCAAAACCAATTCATAGACCTTGTCTTTGTTTGTAAATGCTAGTACAGCAGAATGTTAACAGAAAGCACTCACCTTTATTTTTTAAATTCTCCAGTTTTCTCATTATGCTAAAATTCTTTTCAATGCTTTGAAGAAACATTTCCCCATTCTGGTTGTCCTGGGTACTCAGTGAAGCTTCACTGATCTCTCTAAAAGTTTGGAGCAAAATATCTCCCCTTATAGTAGGATCTTCTATATTGGCGGGGAACATTTTTGTTGCAGCTGGAACTACAAGATCATCTTTAAACAAGTCATCACTTAGATAGCAATAGTCTAATAGTTTCCAACCCAAATTGATTATTCTAATTGATAACATCTTCAAACTTATGCCAATATTTGTAACCATTCCTTCTTTTCCAGATGTTAGAACTATCTTAAAACCCCGCTGCATAGAAGGAATCAATGAATCATGCAATCTTGCAAGGGTTTTGAGCAATTCCTCATTCCCATGGCTGCAGAAATAGCAAAGGATCATGTTAGGCAGAGACAAAAACAAATGAAATTAAAGGTATACACCTGTTGAAACTTTTGACAGCATTCTCATTCAGGAGATAAATGCATATGAATATGTTGTGCATTCCAACTAAAAAACAAACGCATGCCTATAAAGAAAGTTGGATTCAAATTATATTCAAAAACCATGCCCTAGAAGAAAATTAAAGAACAAATAATAATGCACCAAGGGAAGTACTCAGTTATAACACCATCTTGCGAAGCCACAAATGCCTCATAAGATTACAAATTTAGAAATTAAAGTATCAAAACAGCCACCTTATCTCAACAGGAGATGAGAAAAACACAGCTGCTGGCTTGTATGAACTCACAAAAGCATCAATAGATACAATGGCGTCATTTATGAAGTCCATCACCTATCATGAAAAAAAGAAAATTTAGAATTAGAGCAACACAGGTAGAAACAAAAAGCTAACGGATAAATAATGATACATTTAACCATACTTCTTTTGTTTAACAAATTTAATAAGCCTAATTTTGGTCAAAATATGAAAAAGAAAAGAGAAACTTATTTCATCTGCCTTGAATATTTAAATAAAAGTCAAATAAGTTAAATTTATCAGGAATTTGACTTAAGTATTTTGCATTAGGCAAGGAAAAAGAAATTCAAGGACGACTTTGGAGATAAACTGAGTTGCTCTTCAAGCAACAAGAAATGCATAATGGATTTGATAGAAGGGGGAAGGGATAAATTACTTCTTTGCCTTGTATTAAAATAAGAGAAACTCACCTCCAGCATATCTGCGTAAAGTTGAGTAAATCCCTGGTCTCTATGACTTCCAGAGGAAAAAAGTGTCTGCAAATTATATTAAGCAAAAGTTTTTATTAATTATTTTTTTAATGTCCACAATATAAGAAGACCACCAAATTAAAATTCATCCACCTTTCCTAAGGTGTGTTTACTAATTCTAATGGGAATAAACATGAATCGAATTAAATAGGAAAGAGAATGTAAAAAACACATTTTGTTTCTTTGAGTTTACTAAATAAATGTAACAAATCGGAATAAAAATATCAGTTTACTTAAATATCATTTTAAAATAATAATGACTAATATAAAATAAAATAAAATATTAAAATTAGGAATAATTTTGTAATTGTATATTGTGAATCCCTAATGGGAAACAATACCAATGAGTATAGAAACTATCAATGGAAATGACTACCAAATTTGTAGGTCATTATTCTTTTTTACCATATTTTTAGGAAGTATAGGAATGACTTCTTTTCCACTCATTTTCTTTGCTTGTTAGTAAACATACCCTTAAAGATAGCCATGATTGATTATCAAAAGAAGTATATCCAGCCACAATAAGAAAATTCAATTACCAATTAATTTTACTGACTTTCTTCATGATTAATCAAAACAATAAAGAAGAGATCGTGCCAAACCTAAGACGGCTGATGGCTAAACCGCTATATATTTGATGGATAAGATTTTATCCCTACCATTCCGTCTATTTTTTTCAAAAGGATATTAACCTAATTTATTGCCTATCACATATTTAGCGAATAGATCAGCAGCCCACCAAGTAAAATAAAAAATTAATTCTCCCCTAATACGAGCCTAAGGAGGGACTTATTAGAAAGGGTTTGTATATATGACCCAGGAATTAAGACTAGCTAAACCCTTCCCTTCACCCAAGCAGTTAATAGAACTATATAATTATTCAGCATTTGTTTATTCCAATTCAAACACGTTATCTGCAACCTTAATACTTTTTCAGTTCTCAGCAGTATTACCTGGAAACTGGAGATTTGCAAGCTAACTAGAAACAGTAATATAAAATAAGAATAAGATTACTGAAAAAAGAAAGATATATGAGCTTTCTATAATCTAAACTAAATACAGAGGTATATGAAACAAAACCCTCTATAAGCCAACAAAATTTATCAAATTGGTTGAAGAAACAATTAAAAGTGGCACCTTGAGTGATGAGATGCAACGTTGATACATTGTATGTGTAATGCTTAAGCAATGTGACAGTACTGAAGTAATATTGTTACAGATCCATGGCTGGGCCCTTAAAGCATTGCTAGCCTGGAAAAAAAAAATAAGAAACTGAATTAAAATGAAGAGATAGAGATAAATAGGTAGCTTGAAAGATAAAGAAGAATGTGGAAAGAGGGGCTATAGAGACAGATGCACAAGCGCATAGAAAGAGTTGGTTTGGGATTGTTGTGGCTGTCCAAATAATCTTAGACAAAAATATATAGTGTTTGGTAAAATAAAATTTAGAACTGCTTTAGGTTATTATGGGTTTGGTGCATACAAGGTACTTAATATTGAGAAAGGTTCAGTTTAGTACCACTATTTTGAAATGATTTCCATTTCCCACAAACATTTAGATAAAGGTGAAAAGTAAATCTGAAAAATACACAATTTATAGGGAAAATTGCATGCCTCCCTGGAAAAATACCAAACATCAAAGTTTAACAAAACTATGAATATTTTTACACAGCCACAGGAATCCCAAACCCAACCAAAGACTTTCATATGAAGTATGAGATAAATTTCCTTAGTATACCAATTTGTTTGCATTCATTTAAGTATATGCACACCACAGAACATTTGTTGACATCCAAAGACGATATCTATCTATATCTTCTATATTGACATCAAATAGGAAAGTAAAAGTTTCAAGGAGTTAACGCAAGCCAGTAACAGAAATTACAGCTTCTCATGTCAACATTAATCCAATAAAAGCATTAGGAACATAAGGAAAGAATCACACTGCCAAGAGTGCAGGACTATCAAAGTTATAAAAAAAAATACAAGCCTTGATATAGCTAAATAAATTAGTTTTCCAGGCATACATGTTAAGGCCAACCAAAGAATACCAGACCAATCACATTTGTGAAATTTAGGAGGAATTTAAACATTTAGTGATAAGGTATAGATGCTCATCACTACTCATGGTTCTTTAACATTCTTTCTCACAAGTACCAAGTCATGTGGCCCTAATAGTGTTCAAAATGTTACACATGTCAACTCATAACCAGAATTCAACTTCTAGAATGTCAGGGTCTAATACTTTCACAAGATTGACACATTGGTCAAATTGGGATAACAACGTGATTTGAAATCGTTAAATCTTAGAGGAAGCACAAGAGTCTAGCATGTGAGGAGCAAAATTCGAAAAAATTATAACATAGCCACCCCTAGAAACAGTGAAACACTCACCACCCACACAACCACCCTCTTTCACCATCAACATTCACCCATCCCCGTCGGGGGCCAGCCCAAACCACTGTCATCTAGACAACCCAACAAAGAGCACATATAGTTGGCCACATCACCCACAAAATTGTTTTTTGGCACAACCATCACCATCAGCATCTAAAGACCAAAAGCCACTGACCAATAGTAAATGGGTGGTCTTAACATGTTTTCAGGGGATCCTTACACAACCTGGATTACCAACTCTTTGTACATCGGCGTTGCCCACCGACTCACATAGGCAAGAGTCTGTCCACTGCCTTAGACATGGTCTTCATACAAATACCACCCCAACCAATATTCCAGGGAAAATAGCTAGATTGGGTGGTGGAAGAAGAAAAGAAATAGAAAGAAAACTGAGAATTGGAGGGACAATGTTAAAAAGACAATCAGCACCCCTATCAATGTTCACCACGTACTTGTACATGCATTTTATATTTAAACTATGCCACCATTATTCAAAATTCACAATGTGTCCCCAATTTTTAGAGTAAAGGGACTAATGTGCCATATAAAAGTAAAGGGACTAATGACCAGCCTGTAGCAATCACCCCATCCAAGAAGAAATTATCAGGGTTAAATTTGATACTAATATACAATTGCTGGATGAATGCTTACCAAAGCTCTGGTTAGATCTTCATTTTCATGACCATATATGGCACATATATCTAACAATTTAGGCAAGTCAAGCAACTTTTTTTCCTGCAAAATAACTACATGCAGAATCAATGAATAAATGTGCATCAAAGAAACAGAACAGAGATATAATGCTAATATATGTACAATTCAAGTTAACAACTAATTTCAATAGTCTATGTCAACTGTTATTTGAGTTAAAGAAAAAGGATGCAAATAAAAGTTTTACATAATGCCCCTGATTCGTTAAGTTGACAAATGCATTTTTTAAAACAAAAAAATAAATAAAAATGCTACACATTCTCGTGCTCAAGAATTTGTAGATTCAATATTTTACTAAAAGCTACAGATCCAATAACAAAATAAACACAATTCAAATCTGGAAGGAGAAGAAGAATGAGTTGTTTGATGAGCAATGAATGTGAATTATCTTACTAAAAGCTACAGATCCAATAACAAAATAAACACAATTCAAATCTAGAAGGAGAAGAAGAATGAGTTGTTTGATGAGCAATGAATGTGAATTATCAATAGTGCTGTATGTGGGGGTCTCATTCTTCTTCGTTTTGAAGAACATTTAGAAGTTTGATTTCTTTTCAGTTGGAGAGATGCTGATGGTTGTTTGATATAAATGTTGTATTTATCATTTGGTTTTTATAGTGAGCTGTAAATTTTTTATTGTTTCCTCTTTAAGTTGGACCAATGGTCAAATTTAGTTGCTGAAATATTTTCTATTTAATGAAAGCTTCTGACTCTTGTCAGGAAAAACAAATCGCATAAATTGAGGCTAGCCTCAAGATGTGCGCATCATTATGTTTTTCTCACCTGAGATGCCTCAAGTCTAGCCTTTATACTGTCAATTGAGATGTACGCCTCCTCTAAAGGCTATAGGTTTTTTATGCTTTGAAGCTAAGTGGCGTACGACTCTTTTTCTAATAAAAAGATCAAACTAATGGGCTTAATTCAGAAATAAAGCCCAATTAACGGTTCAATTGAAAATCCATACAAGTTTCAACCATATAAGCGAAAGATTGAGAGATACAAAAGACAAAGTTTGGTACAATTAAAGATATCTCTGGAGTTTCTGCTGCTTGCTCAACCCTCCTCCTCCACTTCTTAAGTCAGTCACACAGTCAAACATGAGGGTAGGGCGCGATTATTAGAGCGGGCACCACAAGCTGGGCTCTGTAGGGTAAGGTGGTTGCAGACTGGTTTAGGGATTGAGGTAATTTAAGTCATATTTTCTACCACAGCTCTGAAGGTTTCAAGAAGAAGACAATCAAAAATTTTATAAAAATAAATAAAAAATAAGACAGTCCAAGTCAAAAAACTATGACAGTGTTATATAAAATACAATAGCAATGTTAAAAGTACAAGAAAAGTCTAATTCCAAGGTAACAAATAGTGTGATCGGGCATCTAACCATTTCTAAAATTTGGCATCATGGATTATTGTTAGCATATGAATTCTATAATTGATATGTTGATATTTTGTGAATTATATGTATGTTTTATAATGTTATTTATTGTTCATTTATATCATTTTGTTCAATTTGAATTTTATATTTAACTTTTAAGTTAAATTTGAGGCTTAAGCCTTGCCTCAATAGAGAGAGAATGCCTCAAGGCTAGAATACGCTTTTCAAAACCTTGCATAGAAGGACAACTAGGAAACAGAACCCACCTCCATGGTCCTTTGGACTGAGGCTATCAGCAGCATGAAAACCAGGGTCCCTATTGGACGATCTGCAAGGAAACATAATTTACTAGATCTCATAAACAAACAGTAGAAATAAATGCAAAATAACATGACGAAGAAAGATATAAAGCAAGAGCTAAAGGTAGAAACTTACATGCGGTACAAGACCATGAAAACACGACAACTTAATTCAATCTCTCCAACAATGACACCAGCAACCATTCCCTTTGGTCCATGATGGGGAAAGTCATACCATCTACTTCTAAATTTCAGAAAGCTATCCAGGAATTCATGCAAGGAAGTATCTCTAGCCACTGAGAACATAAAACAGATGTTGGTCCCAACACCCCAGTCAAACAATATAATTGAAATTTATTTGTTCATAAAATTGGGAGGGGGGGGACATTCCAAACCATGCAAGATCACACTTAGTAAAAGATGTAATATCTCACTCTAGCATCAAACAGAACTAGAATATTTAATCTCCCTATCCAGTACCAAAGTGAACAAGAATATACATCAACATACCAATTTCAGCATATTGCATATCTATCGGTTTCTCTTAATAATTAACAAGGCATGAGTGAAAGAACTGAAAATTGCACTATAAGGAACGGGAAAACAAAGTTGATGGGCACCAAGAGTTCCCTACGAAGCAAGTCGTGAAGTTTTGCACTTCCATGGACACAATTAACAACGCTTTAGAACCATCAATTTGGCATTGATGGTCATCCTACAAACAAGTTGACAATGTCATACTTTAAATTAAAACATACCGTTGCACTGCAATTAAACTTCAACTATAAGCACAGCATGAAGGAATAGGCTCCAGAAGCCAAAAAGAAACTATCAATATTACTCAATGTTCATAACTGTTCATGGAACATGAGCAATAGTATCCCAAAAAACACCACAGTTATAATCCGATTGTAAAATTATTATTTTCCATTAAACAGAAGTACCAGTGATAAACACCAGTGATTGTACCTTTAACTATTTTCTAAGTGAATTCAATGCTAAACCTTAGGTCACAAGAACAAGTCTCTCAACATTAAACAGCTACTTTTTCAAGCAATAGAAGACCAAATATGGAATTCCCAATTTTGCAAATAATAATAATAATAAATACCTTCTTTCCAAAACTCTCTAGGGCTGAGCTTAAGCAAGCGAGAAAGCTCTCTGTTCAAAAGATCCACAACCCTCTGAGATTCCACCGGGTCCAATCCACCTTCATCAGCACCAAGCCCAGCAGCCACCGCTTCATCCTGAGGCAAGTAATTTACGAAATTGCCTCCGTGAGCTTTGTTTGAAACCCACTCTCCCTTATCTCCCATCCGTACCCTACTTTCCGGCATTGTGACACAGCCAATGGCCTTTCCAAGGTTAGATTGATTCGGAAGCGGTTGCCTCATGGAAGTAGAAAGCTTCGGAGTTTGATTTGATTCTTTAGGTGTCGAATTTTGATTTTGATCTTGACTTTTGGGAATAAAAACTTTTTGGGTCTTGGTAAAGCCCTTGTTTCCGGATTGCCTACCCTGAGGGTATCGGTTCGACATGCTTCCTATCTCTGTTTTTATTTTCTGCCGAACAAATTCTAGACAACGAAGGTGGAAAATGATCGTGGCGGCTTGGTCTGTCCTGCGCTAACGATCTTGCTCTATAGTGTACAGAGCATTTTTCTGGCTTTACCTTTGTCTTAGGTTTAAGGTTTTCTGTTTAAAAAAAAAAATCTAACAATAAATAAATAAATAAATAGCATCTAATAACAAAAATATTGAATAAAGTTAAATGCGTCAATTCAATATAAAATTATATGCAAGACTTTAATGATAATAAAAATATATGTATTTGGTATAAAAATATTATTTTTTTTATTACAAATTTTAAAAAAAAGTGTTAACTATGAGTATTTATGGTTCGATTTAATTTAATTTTTAGTCCAAAAAATTAACTAAATTAAACTATTTATATGACTTAAATTAAATTGAATGGAAAAATTTGCCTAATAAAATTATTGAAACTAATGGTCCTAAACAATTTTATATAATTTTTAATTTTTTTTCTTTCAAATTATCTTAGAATTTGAAATTAACATTAAAAAAATTATAAATTTAATCAAATTAGTTAATTATTTTAAATATATTATAAATATAAATTCATTTCATATAAACTAACAAATAAGCTGATAAAATTTATAAAATATAAAATCATCATAAATTACATGCAACTAAAAACTACAAAATGTATGATAAAGAGCTGAAACTACAAAAAAAAATATTTAAATATAATATTTAATCTTTAATAATAAATAATATAATATATTTTTATTTTTTTAATAAATAATAATTTAATATATTTTTAAAAATAAATTTTTTTATATATAATATATAACTTTCGGGTCCGGTTTTGATGATTAAAAAATTTTAAAAATTGAACCATATCATTTGAAAAATGGTTCGAAAAAATATAAATCAAAACTATTTGACTCATAAACTATTTATTGATTTTTCTTAAATAATTTCATATTAAATTTTAGTTTTATTTTTGTTAATGGTTTGTGATTTATTATATTTTAATCACTTAATAATAAAAAATAATATTTTAATAAAAAAATTAAAATAATATTATTTCTTCTCAATTGACTATTTTTTTTTCAAAGATAAAAGACTTTAAAACACTTTTTAAAATTTGAGGAAAAAATTTAATGATTTAAAATTTAAATGACATCAATTTCATAATTCAATGACATCTGTGACCCTTCTTCCTAAAATTTAAGGTGATATTTTTGTAATATTTTTAATTTAATTGCAAAATAAATATTTAGAGACTTTATTTAATGATATAATTTACGATCACTTATGCACTTTGAGCTCTCATAAAAATAAAAATAAGTAATTTAATTTTTAAAAATATTGAAATATTTTAATAAATTATCTCAACTAACATAAAATAAAAAATAAAATAAAAATTCAAACATATTCTACCTAGTTAGAATTAAATATTAAATGAATATAACTAACATGCGTTAACAATGTTCAATGGTTCTAACTTGCGTTAGGTTTAGGGTAAAATATTTTAAATAAAATTTCTATTTAATTACCTACTAGTCTCTTTTTCTAATTAAAAAAAGCCTTACTAATCAGTATTTTAAATTTTTAATTATAAATGTAAATTTATTAATATTTATAAAAAAAAAATTCAATATATATTTTTGTTACCATACAAATAAAAATGAAAAGAATATAATAAAATTATATTAGTTCTAAAAAAATATAATATTTTTTTAAAGACACGTTCTTTTAGTTCTGTTATTTCTTAAAATGTAGATCCAAATAATTTCTCAAATATGAACAATAATTTAAATTTTATGATACTAAGGATACTAAAAACATATTAATTGAAGACTATGAAGTGCAGTTTTAAAAAAAAAAAAAGTGAGTATAAAGGGCTATTCAAAGTATTATGAAACTTAAAGTGAATATTTTTCTTTTAAGATGATAAAAAATTAACTCTTTTAAAAAAAATTGTTGAATATTCAAATTTTTAGTATTTAAGACTTTTAATTATGTTATAATTATTTTTGGTTAATGATAAATTTTTAATTGTTTAATTTAATAATTTTTTTATGAAATGATAATTTTTATATGTAAATCTTAGAAAAAAAATCAATTGTTATAATAAACGTAGTTTTTATGATTTTTAGATCATTAGTTATTATTGTTAAATATTAAATTAATAATAACTTTGTAAAGTAAAATCTCAACGAATTAAATTTTTTAAGAATTAAATTGTCCAAAATTTTTACTTTTTAGTAATTAAAATATTTAATTATTTAATATTTATTTTAACTAATGACAATTTTTTAATTATTTAATAGCTATTTTTGTTACGTAATAACTTTTTAAAAGTAAACTTTAGAAAGAAAAATTATAACAAACGTAACTTTTATGATTTCTAGATCACTAGTCATTATTATTAAATATTAAATTAATAATAATAATTTCATAATATGAAATCTAACAAACTCGTAAAAGAAAAAAAATTATTAAAAATTAAATTGTTCATAATAAAAAATATTAATAATAAAATCAACAGAAAAATATATATAGTAACTAATATAATATTTTACTTTTATATTTAATTTTTTTTTATATTTTTGTGATGATATTAAAATATATATATCTAATAATTTTTTTTTTTTATAAATAAAGTCCTACAAAATCAAAACTACTTAATTATTAAAAATTTCTTTGTGAGGTGTAACAAAATGGTAAGTTACTTTAGTATAGTGAATAATGCTCGGCATTTTAGGATGAAATGTCCTTTTCAAATCTGTTATCTCAAATATTAGAATTAATTATGTTTCATGCCTAAAATATATATAGTAAGTTACAAAAAATTTCAAATGAAACTTCCCATTTTGTTACACCTCACAAAGAAATTTTTAATAATTGAGTAGTTTTTAGTATAGTTAATAATGCTTGGCATTTTAGGATGAAATATTCTTGTCAAGCATTATGGATGAAATATTCTTGTCAAATCTCTTATCTCAAATATTAGAATAAAGTATGTTTTATGCATAAAATATATACAATAAGTTATAAAAATATTTTAAATATTTACCTAGTTGTAATTATACCTACAATATTTTGAGTAAAATAAAAACATTAAATAACATATTTGCTTTTGCCAAAATATTTTTGTAATATCATATGTTTGGGCTGTAGAATTAATTACATTTTATACCCTCAACAATGGGGTGAGTTCCAGTCCATAATGTTACTAAGTTACAATTATGCCTGTAACTTTATGAATAACGATAAAAATATATTGAATTGATAACTATTTTAAATTATTTAACAGAATTATTTTTGTTGAAAAATGAATTATATATTTTGCCTATCTATGACTATGATTAAATTTATAATCTCTTTAATATTTTTTAAATACATAACAGTCATATAATTACTCTATAATAATAATTAATTTATATAAATTCGAATACAATCTATATTAAATTCATATAATTACTCTTATAAATGATAGTAATAGATTTTTTTTTATGAATTTAATTCTTTATAAAATATGTAATGTAAACTTTTGATATGAATTTGAAAATAGATTGTTATATATAAATTTGTAACATAAATTATATTTAATAACTTATATAAATTTATTATTATTATGAAATATAAATAACTATATAAATAATTATATGATTATTATGTATTTATAAAAATATCAAAATAATTATAAATTTAATCATAGTTACTGATATCAACAATAAATGGCTAGATTTTTTAGTTATTGGCTTAATAAGTAGTAAAAACAATAAATGGCTGGATATTTTAGTTATTAACTTAATAATAATAATTAACTTCTTACGTAATTATATCTTTTTATTTCATTAAAGTAATTATATTTTTTATATTAAAATTATTTATTTAGTAAATTGATTAAAGTGTTAATATATATATATATATATATATATATATATATATATATATATATATTAGCAAAATGAGATAAAAAAAAAATTAGTCCCAAAATAATTACATTAAAAGTAAATCAAAATTTCTCAAATATAATCTGAAAGACATAAAGTATGCAACTTCAAATCGTTCAAACGTGATCAGTTTATTTTATTGAGCTACTAATTTTTTAGCATGAACTAAGTAGATACCTTAGTCTGAATTAGATCATATATCTTTGATGTTCCAAGACAATGCAACAGTTGCCCTTTATCTTGGTGAGTCTTTTTTTTTTTTTTTTTTGAAAAAAGAAGAAGTTTCAAACATGCATATTAAATAATAAAGAAAAGTGTCATGAATGTACTCATATTAAATTATTTATGTTATTTAGTCGTTTAAATTATAAATTATATCATTTGGTCCCTTAATTTTAGAATAAATGGTCAATTAAGGACAAATGTATTATTTTAATAATTTTTTAATTAAAATATTATTTTTAAGAGATCAATTAAAAACAAATTATATTATTTTAATAATTTTGATATTAAAATATTAATTTAAAAATAATATTTTAATTAACATATTATTAAAATGATGTATTTTGTCCTTAATTAACTTATTTTTTAAAAATTAATAAATTAAAAATGATATCATTTATAATTTAAAAAATTTAATAATATAAATAAAATAATTTTAAAAAAAAATTTATAACCCTACTCGCTAAATAATAACTCAACTGTAATTGTAATTTGACACATAAGCTAACAACAGGAAGCAACAAATCTGTAAATTCAAAAGAATAGATATATGCTAAACAACTCCAAGCAACAAATCTGTAAATTCAAAACAATAGATATATCTTTTTTTTTTTTTTTTTTTTCCTTTTTTTTAAATGTCATTTAAATGTTCTTTTATGCAATAGAAATTTATATATTTTTATGTTACTAGTTAAAAATATATACAACTTTTATTTCTTTTAATTTTTTAAATAATTTTTATAATATATTTAAAATAAATATAAAATAATTTTTTTTAAGCTTTTAAATTAATAAGAAAAGTAAATTTAACACCATATGCAAGTTTTCAATTCAATTTGAGATTCATTATTGTATAAATTCTTTAGCCAAAATTATACATACATATATATAAAATGATATGTATGTTAATCACAATATTTAAATTTTGAAACTATATTTGATATAAGCTTATTTAAAAAAAAAAAAAAACATAAAAGGCAAATATATTTTTATTTTTGTCATTTTATTGTTAATTATGTTTTATTTTATTTAATAATTATGTTTAAAATTTTTATTAAATATAATAATCATAATAAACGTGGTCTTTATTTGATTATTTTGATTATTATATTTAGAATCTTTATTAAATGTGACAATAGAGCCCAAAAATGACAATTAATGTAATTAGCTTAAAATATGGGTGTAATTTTGTCCAAAAATTATTAAGTATGATTTAAACTTATATCTTCATTTATACTATATATAAAAGTATGAATCACACTTAATATTATTTTGGACAAAATTGTTCTCATATTTTAAGCTAATATTTTAAGCTAATGACATTATTTGCTCTTTTAAGATCTACTATCACTCTAAATATTATATAATAATGATCACATCTGATAATAACTCTAATTATATGATGTTACAACATCCAATAAGCAATTTAAATATTATTTTAATAAGGACCATAAATATGATAATGGGATAAGGATCACATTCCATAATGACTCTAATTAAATGATGATTACTATATCTAATAAGAATTCTAAATATTATTTTACTTTTACAATTAATTTGAAAGTATAAGAAAATTAATTTCGTATTTATTTAAATATAGTGTAAAAATTAATAAAAAATATTAAAATAAGTAAAATAATTTATTTACAACGCACTTATTTTTAACTAATATATATATATATATATATGTGAATATTTTTGATAATTTTCGTAATTATATTTGAATAATTTTATCCAATTTTTTCTTTAATTATAATATGACCATTATTTTAAAAAATATATATATATTTTGGCTTATTTATAATTTATAATATAAAATTTTAATTTAAATAAAAATATTATAATCTTATATTTGATTTTTAATTTTCTTCTTTTTATATGTCTACTTTTTTAACCCATTATTTTAAGAAAAGAAAAAGAAAAATTTAACTCAAATATATATTATGTATGATTTCTTAAAAATTAAACAATATATAATATTCTTATAATATTTTATATTAAATTGATAAAAATAATAATAATAATTTTTTTTAATTTTATTTGCATTAATTATGAGTTAAAATTAAACCATAAATAAAAATTTTATAACCTTATCTTATCTTTTCTTTCAAATCCTTTTCCTACTTTATTATTTATCAGTGCCATGTTTTAAAATATTTTTTAGTCCATTATATTAAATTAATTATTATCATTAAATATATAAAATAAATAGCAATTGTAATTTTGTAAGTCTAAAATGAAAATTAATTCAAATGTTTTTCAATCCATTATTTTAAAACAAATTAATTCAAATGTTTGACTATATGTTTTAGGTTACTTAGGATTTTTTTGTAAAAAAAAATAAATAAATCATAAATAAGATTCTTATGATCTTATAATAAAATAATATAAAGATAATGTAATCATTAAATAAATAAAATAATAATAGTAATTTTGTAATTAAAGGATAAAATTAAGAATAAAATTATAAAAAATAATAAATGATACATAAATAAATAAATAAATAAATAAATATATATATATATATATATATATATATATATATATAATAATAATAATAAGATAATAAAAAATATATAAAAATAATAAATACACGTTTAAACACACATATTTTATATACATATAATATCTTATATCTTATTAATTACTTATTAAATTAATACTAAAAAAAATAAAAAATAAATAAATTAATATAATATATTGTGCATGAATAAATTGATTTAAACTTTTATAACTAAATTAATTACTTGAATTTTATGACTTAGGAGAGACTTGAAGGAATTAGAACTTTATTACAAATAGAATTCTAACTCTATTAAAATTAAGATTTTTTATTTATAAAAATAAATTAAATTAATCATATATTATTAATTAATGTGAGACTTGAAAATAGAATTATATTAAAAGTAGAATTTTAATTTTAAAAAAATGTAAAATTATTTATTTATTTAATATATAAAAAATAAAATAAATTAATATTATATGCATATATATTTGTAATTAAATTAAAATTTTAAATAAAATTGTCAAAAATTAGTTGATTATATATTTATATTTATATAATATTAATAAAATATGTATCCGGATAGATTATTGTTTAACACTCTATTATTAAAAATAAAAAGTGAATATTATTTGAGTTGTTATATCTCGGTGGTACTGGAAAAACAAAATTAATAATTTGTGTGAAGTTTGAAATCGTTAAAGTTACGGATATTGTGTAATATTATTAAAAAAAATAAATTAGATTATGAACCGTCAGATTATTTAGCACTGGGGTCCACTGAACAAAAAGAGCAAAAACAAAAACCAATGGAAAGAGACAATCAAACCACTAAGGTTTCTTACATAAATAATTCACTTCCGGCTTCCCAGAGAAAGCCCATGAAAACCTTTCCATAAATTGCATGCAAATTTTGCAAATACTCAGCTGCCTAACAGGTAACAAACTCTCTCTCTCTGGAGTCTCACCACTCATCTATGACTCCTAGTCAATCCCTTTCCTTTGCTTTCACAGTTCAAAGTCTACCTAAATTTTCAAAAAAAATATTCTTATAAGATAAATCATTAAAAACCAATCGCTAAAATCCCTAAAATTTAAACATATCCAAATATCTTCAAAACCCAATATATATTTTTGTGAACATACCCTAGTTATCATCATTCTCAATCTTCCCCCAAAAGCAAAAGGAAAGAAAAAACCTCTTCTGCTTCTTTCCTTTTCTTGGTCTCTTATTTGCCGCTAATAATGGATGGTTTTGAGGACGGGCTGTTTTATAGTTCGTCGTCAAACCAATACTTAAGTATGTATGAACAAGGTTTTGCCAGTGATCAAACCCTAGAAAGTGCTCTCTCTGGTTTGAATATTGGCTCACGGAATGAGCGACTTCCATTTGTTTGTAATAACGGGGGTGCTGATGATCATGGGAATGGAATGCACATTCTGGGTTCACGTTACCGTCAAAACGACGTTGATTTTCAGCGTATTACTGGTAATAATTTTGGGGGTCTGGGTAGATTGAATGTAAATGAAAGAGGAACTGTTTCATCGTACCCATGCCTAATTAATGATATGAGAGAAGAAAGTTCGAATCTTTATGATGTTCCTTT
Organism: Elaeagnus macrophylla; assembly: GCA_029378325.1. NCBI lineage: Eukaryota > Viridiplantae > Streptophyta > Magnoliopsida > Rosales > Elaeagnaceae > Elaeagnus > Elaeagnus macrophylla. The sequence continues at coordinate 6,389,178 of CM055653.1, forward strand.
GATGGGTTCTGGACAATTTCAGCAGAGAGGACGATTATATGAGGAAAATCAAATTAGTCCTTTTTTCAATTTAAACAGTTTGTCTTCTTCTTCTTCTTCTTCTGATTATATGGGGAGTTCTTTTGCTCTTATGAATAGTCAGTTGAACAATAAGAGAGATCCTTTAATGGCTAGTGTCAATAATAGGAAAGAACCACTACAGAACTTGTCTCTGGATCATCCGCTTGAAAATATCGTGATTTTGGCTAAGGATCAATGTGGTTGCAGATTTTTACAGAAGATAATGGAAAATCTGAAAAGAGAGGACATTGATATTATATTCCGTGAGATAATTGATCATGTTGATGACCTGATGGTTCACTCTTTTGGGAATTATGTTGTTCAGAAGATAATTGAGCTCTGTAGTGAAAAGCAGAGGACTGATATTATTTTTGCTCTTGTCACTCCTGAACATAAACTCGTTAGTATTTGTCTCAACACTCATGGGTATGTATGATCATTTCTTTAATCTTCAAATTTTTTTTTGTTGTATTTTCTTCGTTTTTTCTTTTTAAGAAAGATGAGTCGAGTAATGAATTTTGATTTGCAGAACTCGCGCTGTACAAAAATTACTGGAGCATCTGACTAATGAAGTTCAGGTTTCCTTGGTTATGAATGCTTTAAGGTCTGGAGTTGTTCCATTGACTAAAAGCCCTAATGGTCATCACGTAATTCAGCATTGCTTGAAACGCTTTCCTGGCAAAGCCAACGAGGTAATTCTTTATTCCAATTTTCGATGTTCTTTTTTGTCTTTGTCTAAAGTTGACTTGGAGGACTTATCATTCTATATTACTATTCTATACATTTAGAGTCTTTTCAAATAATATTAAAAAATGTTATTTAATATTGGAATGTATTATTCTCATAAACTATTTTTTATTGATAGGATATGGACCTTTCTAAAACTTTCTATTGTTTTGATATCTATAGAATAGTTGACGACAATATTTTCCAAAAAAATATTTGTGTTAAACAAGCATGTGATTGGTGTGGAGTACCGCATCATCCTTACTTTGGAGCGATGACTAATTTCTCTAGTTTAGTTGTTAGTGTATTCATGGATCATATATACTGACCGGAACTAACTACACTGAGTCTCTCAGTCTCTATATTAGACTCAACAGTAATGAAACTCTAGTAAATGCTTATGTGCAATTAATGGAGGTGTGTCATCTTATGTTGATGCTTCATGTGTGTTCATGGTGCTATGTTTTCGAAAAGGGGTTGTGATAATGTTTGTGGCGTGATGAGCATATTGTTACATCATACTTTTTACCTAGAGTAGATGGTAATAATATAATCTCCCTAAACAGAATGCTAACTAAAGAAAACTTTTTACATATAGTATCTTCTTATTGCAACTTAGATTTTCAGTTTCTGAAATTTTGTGATCAAATTCGTATCATAAACAGTTTCTTCTTAGCGAGGTGGCCAACAACTGTTTCGGAATTGCAACGGATAAGAGTGGTTGTTGTGTGCTGCAGCTATGTGTTGACTGCACTCATGGAGAACTGAGGGAGTATCTTGTTGGTCAGATAATAGGAAATGCATTACCTTTAGCTGAGCATCGTTATGGGTGTGTCTCTCCTTTGAAGCTTAAAATATATATCTTTCGGTTACTAACTGAAATTACGATCTGCACTTATTTTTTTTCATCATTTCTTCTGATGCTGTAGCAACTATGTGCTGCAACATTTACTGGAATTGGGGATGCCAAAAATAAATGGAAATATACTGAGACAGCTTACAGGAAACTACTTGTCTTTGTCCTGTGATAAGTACGGAAGTAATGTTGTCGAGAAGAGCTTGAAGTCAGGAGAAGAGCACTCTACAAAGATAATCAAGGAGTTGCTTCGAAGTCCAGATGTTTCAAATCTTCTTCTGGATCCTTATGGAAACTACGTTATTCAGTCAGCACTTTCAGTTTCTAAGGTCAATCCTCATCTTACAACTTATATTTTATTATCCAACTTCTTTTATAAGTTACTTTTGACTTGAAAAACATGAACTAGGTTCAGATTTGTTTTTGCTTATGGGAGTGCTTCTAAAAAAAATCGCTTCATGCTTTTAGGGTTCATAAAGCACATTTTGTGCTTGATGGATCCTAAAATCGCTTCTTTTTTAAACTACTTTTAACAAAAGGATAAGCAAACATACCCTTAATGGTCTGGTACTCAATTTTCATTTACCAATACATGTTAGTTAGCATGATTGCTTGAAGTTGTCATGTAACTTTCTAATACTTATTATTTGTGTTGGTAACTTTGGCTTGGATTTAGAACGTGAATTCACAATGTATTATTGATGACATACTTAAGCTTGTGTTTCGGTGTGTAGTTTATAGGGTTACTACCAAGTAGATTAGTCATCTATCCATAGATAGTTAATGTTACATGACTTATATGTAGCATAATCCGCACACTTGCGATTGTGATTTTCACGGATTGTCCTTTCTATTTGAACTAATAAAATTGAAGTTTCTACACACATTCACACATGAACATACACTTGTTATGAACGGGCTTGAACGCATGCCACTAAAGTGCCGAGAAGGGACATATTTTATTACAATACAAAGCAATTGACAAATACAGTAAAAGTTTAAAATTGTGTTCCTTTGAAATGTAAGTAGCTTGTGTCTTACCCCTCTTAACTTTTGACCCATTTAATTGTTTTGGTTTTAACATGTTCGTCCTGTTGCAGGGTTTCATCCAGAAGGCTCTAATACAACTGGTTCGAATGCACTCGCAAATGATGCGCAGCAACCTTTATGGTAGAAAGATACTTGATTGGCTTGAGAAGAGAAAAATGCAAATAGACATGTAAAAGTCTGAGGCATATTGAAAGGATTTTTGATCCTATAGGTCGTCCTCTAATCCTTCTCTTCCAGTCTTAATGTTGTTCAGTTCTAGTGCTGTTGTTGTGTCCTATTATAGAGAAATATCCTATCCTAGCTAGCTTATGTTATGTTGCCATTAGGGCACAAGTGTTGTTTAGTAGAGTTTCTGTTTATTTTTTTGTTGCTTGTTTGATGGATGGAAGGATTAGGTAGATGGCGCTGGTTGAACTCAACTTCGAGCTTTTTTGCTATACAAGTGATACCTGTAATAACAGTTGCTATGTTTTTTTTTTTAGTTAATCATTGTGTTGTCATTTCTCATTTTGAGGGTTTTAATTTATAACACAGGTTCATCCGGTACTATTGACCGGAGTGTTAATCTCTTACTTAGGTCTTGTTTTTTTAACAATTTTTGTTTTTCTGTGTTTAAAACTTTTTTTTTTTTTTTTTAAATTTATTTGTTAAAGAAACTAGAAACTTGTTTTATTTTATTTATTGAAAATGGCAACAGAAAAGATATAGTAAATTTAATTGTGAAGTTCTAAAATTTGAATACATACAATAGGGTTTTAAAGATTAATTATTTGATACATTTAATTGATGTCTGGAAGTTATGATCAAATCATATTCAAAATAGATTGCATAATTTGTTGCAATATTTATTATTAAAATTGTAAATAAATATATATTTTATTTATATATATATATATAATTAAATATAAATATTAAATCTCTATAATACATCAATTTAAAATTAAAATATTTTATTTATTTTATTGTTGTTTATGAAAATAATTCATATATGAATTTGAAATTCAGCATTATCAAAATTTAGAAAAAATAAATAAATAAATGATATGCTCAATTTCAAATTAGTTTGAATTAATTACTCAATTGGATTGATTTTAAATTAAAAAAACTTAAAATTTGATCTAGATTTGTAATGTAAGCAATTTCAAATTGCTACTCAGCTTAGCTGAAGTTGGACTTATTTTATAATTATTTTTTGAAAACACTTACACATCAATGTCACATCATTACACACAATAATATGCAACTGTTAAGGAAAAATTACATTGCCAAATAGGCAATAGAAAATACATTATAATTTTAAAATAACGTAATTATAAGAATAATACACTTTACTCAAATCAAAGTTTAAATTGATTATTACTTAACAATATATCATGTACTGCACTCAATTCATTAAGGAAAATGTTATGATACAACCTCATGGTAACTGGACTCCGCCACCGTCAGTGCGACACTGTTTATTTATTGCAGCATTATTTATAATACTTTTTACACCTTTTTTTAATATTAATAAAATATAAATACATTTTTTTATTTCTATTTTACTCTAGTTATATATCTTTAACTAAAATTTATTTAAATTATAAATTTTTTATGAAAAATATTATATTCATTTTATTAATTAATGATACAAAATTAGTAAAAAAAATTATTGTACAACCCTTATAACATGACAAATAAAGGATAAAGATGCTTAAATTGTACTTCAAAACGTATTAATTGAACATTTATGAGATAAATATACTTATATGGAAAAAATTAATATACATAATTGTATACTTTTAATTTTTGTGCTTTTTTCAATTAAATGTAATATTTATTTTTCAAGTAATATAATGTATAATTCACAATTTTTTTTTAAAAAAATCTTACTAAAAATTAGATTTTTAAACTTATTATTTATAATTAAATAATACTATTATATAATTAGTTTGATATGATAATTTTTAGGAATTAATTAAATAAAGTAAAAAAAATAATATTTTATTTTAATAAAATAATATATTTTTTAGGATGGTATTTAATATTGAAAAAGTTTTTTAATTACGGATCTAATAAACCTAGAGGGGGGTGAATAGGTTATTTTCAATTTTCAACAAATATTATATAATCTAATCACAACGGCCAGACATGCAATCGCGTGTAAAGATAAATGCGGAATAATAAAACAACACACGATATTTTTAGGTGGAAACAACCTAGGCCACAACAATGACCTAAGAGGAAAACCACCGGTCCACCGGACCACCTAACTATCCACTATGAAAATAATGTTCAATTACAACCATAGAGTCCAGAAACTACCCGTCGCAGATAGATCCCCCTTTCTGTAATTTACTTACGAGTCGCTTGCTCCTTTCACAGCCTCCAATAGTTAGATGTCTGGATCCGGACCAACGTTCCGATCTACTTGAGTCACACAAGATCAACCGAACCCGTCACCTTACATGTAATTTCGAGTCACACGAAATACTGAAGCCGTCACCTGTAACGTTAGCACAATAACACAAGTGCAATGCGTGTCCTAGAAGCGGATTCAAACAATGAATAATCCTAACTAGCAAATATACTAACATGCGATGTAAAAAACAATATCAGCTAGCAAACTCTAGAACATTCAATTAAGCTCAATATCATGCAAATCAATTAGGCATATGAATATAACATGAGAAAGCCTTAAGAAACAATAGATGAAGAGAATAAGCACAATTCAGATGCTAGAAAGTATTAGTGCTGTATAATTCTAAATGCTCAAGTTGATTGGTTATGCATAAAACATCCCTTCACTTATATAGAGTCCAATCCTAGTTCAAATAGGATTTGCAATTCACTATAACTCTTTTCCTATCAGGATTTACTAATTACCATCAAATTATCCTCAAATAAGAATACTGTTCTTAACATTAAATGTGGTCAATTAGGTAAAAGAAACATAAGGGTCGAATTATAGAAATAGAGTTTGAGTAGGAATATAATACTGGCTCGATCGATCGACAGGCCGTCTCGATCGATCGAGAAGGTCTCGATCGATCGATACACAAAACTCGATCGATCTAACTCAAACAGAGAGAACCTGGATCGAAGTTGTTCTATACTCAGATCGATCGAACATGGTTCGATCGATCGGTCCAATTTCTCGATCGATCCAGTCCAAACAGAGAGCACCTAGATCGAAGTTGTCTCAGTCTCGATCGATCGATACAACTCGATCGATCGAAACAATACTCTCGATCGATCGATCAACATGTGCACAATACATTTTTCGTTACGATCCATACTAAGTGTCGTGCTCAATTGTGTGCAGATGTATGCATGATGGAATATTATACCTGTCATATGGGCGTTGCAAGCTTGGTGACTCCATCATCACGTGTGGTCTGAATAGTTGTTGAATTCCTATTCTAGATTACAATCAAACATTTTGTCCACGAAAATTGCCAATACAAAATAAACCTTACAAATATAATGGGCTAGAAATTGAAAAAAAAAAAAAAAAAAAAAAAAAAACATTTGCAGCTTTTATGCTAAAATTAAAATAGAGTTTTGAGTCCAACATGGTCAAGATTGTGTCACTGAATGAAATGATTTTATTGTCCACTGTCTAGCCAACTTGGATTTGTCATTTTCTTTAATTTTTTGTCCGGCTAAAGGAGTCTCCTCCGCAAGTGGCTGATATTATTGTTAATAACGCCATCCCTTGTGGCAACGTTTAATCAGGCTTGTTAATATTTCAAACTGCTGTACAGTTATCGAAATAATATGAATCTGATTTTTCTTAAAAAAAAAAAAAAAACTACAATATATTTTAAGGTTATATGCTATAGTAGATCCTTTTTTATGTTCTCAATCTATGGTAGCTCCAACTTATAATTTTTACAATTTTGCCCTTAATTCATATTTATTCTCATTTTTGTTCTTATCTTTCACTCTGATACCATTTTTTGAGCTGTGCTGAATTTTGTTTATAAGTTTCAGTTAATTTTTATTTTCTTATATATTTTTTAAATAAGTAAAATCTAAATATTAGATTATCAAATTCTATATCATTTACTATAACATATTTTTGTATAAAATAGTTTCTTAAAATTTTTTCGATGGTCTATAAAGTATAAAATACTATAAATATAATCAATATAAAAGTCTAAAATAGTATCAAATCTTTTAAAAAAATTTTAAACAGGTTTCATAACATTCATTATCAAAATATTGTTTTAAATTTTCATAAATTTTTTTTCAAAAAATTCTATATTAATCATGATCCTATTCTATTTCTTTGTAAATTTGTAAATAAGCTAAATAAATATTTAAACATTCAAGATTCTTAATAAGTTTAAGGTTATAACTACCATACCTGAATTTAATTGGTCTATCACGATCTTTTTTTTCTCTGTTCGTCTTCTTTTGTAACACTTGGTATACTTCAGCTTGCTTCAATCCTTAATACCGACTTGGTTATGGAGAAGCCATTGCATCCATACACAATATGATGTTCAAAATTTGACTTATAAAGAAATAAGAAAAGAGTGACTTCACTCCATTTTATTCATAATATGATAATTATTACAATCTAAGGCTAACTAAGAATCTTGAAAGAATTCTTAGCTACTCATTTCTTCAAAATACATGATTTCTAAGAAGTATATAGCATGAAAATAAACTTTTCAACATCTATTCCTAAGAGGTGTGGAGGTGTGTAGAGAGCGAGAGAGATGTGTAGTCTGTGTAGATGGAAAATGAGAGCTCCTTTTATAACATAAGGAATCTCTTTTACAAAATATTTTTATCTACTTTTACTGTTCCTTGCATATGTTGCTGACAAGGTGTGGGTTCTACATTTTTATTTTTTTTGTTGTTTTCCTACCTATGGTCTTCTTTTACTTTTCTTCGTCTTTTTATGCCGACAATTTTAATGATATAGTTGATGACATTTCTTCATTTTTTCGATCACTGATGCAGAAAATGCATTTATGATCTTAGGTTACCTTCCTGACACAATAAAAAAAAATCTTCCTTGTTTCTTGACAACCTTCTAAATTATTGCTGTTGAAATTTGCTTCAAATTTTTTCTCCATCTTAATGAGCGTTGTATTGTTATGGGAGATAATTATGATCTTGTTGGTTGAATAATTTAATTTAATTTTAGTAGAATTATCAATTCTTTTAATTTTATAATAAATTTGTCATAGCATTTGCCCTTTTAATATACAGAGTTCTTCTGTATTGAATTCATTTTTTAATAGTATCTTTAACTTCTCTATTAGCATTGACAATGCCTATTTTGACAAAATGATAAGGATTGATACAACCTTCGTCATTCCAATCTATCAATGAGTTAAAAAATCTAAAATAAACAAGCTTATCTTTTGCTCTAATATTTTTCCTAAAGTTTTTAATGGCTTTCTTAAAATTTTTATAAAAATAATTTAATTCACTTAAATTAATCCATAGATAAAGATTTTTAATTAAACCTGCATGATATGCTTTGTATACAAAAATTGGATCTGCTTCTTCAAGAATGTTAAATTTACTTCAAATTGGATAATTATTTTTTGTAGTATAGAACTTTATATTTTCTATATGTTCTTGAGTGGACTTTTCTGGCCAAGTTGTACAAGCTCAATGATGTACAAAAACTTGATAGTCAAATTTTGTATTTTATAAAAGCTCGCAAGTGCACGAATCACTTGTAATGAGTGATAAGTATACTCCCAAGATCGTCTCTCAAGGAATTGCGGTGGTTCTAAAACGTTATTTATTTTCTTATTTAGTTGAACAAACAATCCTAAAACATCCTAACAATTGTCGGTTGAAGAACATATTGTAAATTCGGAATTAAATTAAACAAAACTAAAATAAAATGAAAATAAAAGTAATCACAACCAAAGTGGAATGATGGATGTAAATGAAAATTTTAGTTCGCTATCCATTCATGGCAAAAATAAATTAAGCATTCAATTAAAAGTTGGATTTAATGATTTTTTCGCTAAACCTAGAACATCCCAAATCAATGGCAATTTTTACTACAATCAACTAATTAACTTCTTTGATCCGGACCGTTAATTAACTAATTGGAATTAGCTCAAGGAAATAATTCTAACCACCTAAACTAACACAAATCAATGCAATCAATTTAGGCTATTGTTCATAATGCACAATTAAGCAAAGATGGCGTTTCTAATGCCTAATTCTAAAATATTCTTCCTAATTACAACTAAGGTTTGGTCCACCATTAATTCACAATCAGAAAAATAATAAGAACATGAACAAGAAATAAATCCAATCATATATAATTAAATTATAAAATTGTTCTTCCAATCATTAGAAGCAATACTAAAATCTCAAATACATAAATTAGCCAACCATAACTAAATTGGTATCAATCAATTTAGTCATGGAGGCAAACCACAAAATCAGAGAAGAAAAAGATATTACACTGAAAATACCCCAATGAATCCTCTAGCTCCAATTCCTTGAACTTGATTGATCATCTTTCTCAAATCCTTGGAGTAGCTTCAACAATGGAGGGTCTCCTCTTGATTTTGGGTGGAAAACCCTTGCTGCAGTAGCAGCAGAGATGGGGAAGAAAATGGTTGTCAAAACTTATGTTTGGGAGAGGTATAATGTGGTATTTATAGGAGGAATGAAGTGGAATACGCGTTTTAGGATTTCTGGGCAGTTTTGGCACGCTCGTCTCGGCGCAGGTTTTGCCCGCCGCGGCGCGCCTTGTATGTAATGGTATGTAAATGCCTTTACATACGTTGTTGAAATCCCCGCCGCGGCGCAAGTTTTTTATGCCTCGGCACAGGTTTTTCATGCCTAGGCGCGCGTTTCTTTTGTCTTGTATGTAACCCTTACATAGTTTTTGACTCCTTATGTAAGCCTTACATTTTCTGGCTTTTGTTACTCCATTTTCTCTCTTTTTGTGTTATTTCAATCCAATATTCTTCAAGAGTCCAAAAACCTACAAAACACAAAAATACCTTCCAAAACACGAAAATAATAAAATAAAACATAAAATGAATGCTTAAAAACATAACAAAACATAGGTCAAAATTGTGTTCATCACTCAACTATTGAGTTTTGTTGAGATTTTTGTACTGATTTTTTTCTTCTTCAATTTTTAATATATTCATAGAAGATATTTCCCTAAAAAAGACTGGTGGTCTTACTACCTTTTCTAAGGTTTTTAACCTACTAGTTGAAGCTGGTTGTTGTTGTAATACTCTAGAATAATTTTTTACAATTTTCTTTGGATTTATCAGCTTTGGTGTCTTGTAATTGGCATAGCTTTCTTCAGCTTCTATTATATTGGTAAAGGTTCTATGAATTACTCTACTAAATTCAAGAATAGTTTTGCTTGCATTTGCCCAATTATTATAAATTTTAGGTTTTTGTCCATTGTAGACTACATAAATCTTCTTTTGTTCCTCTTTTTCAGCTTCATTGCCAAATTTTCTTTTTCTTTATCAGAAGTGTTTTCTTATTTTAAACTGTTAGGTTCTTCTATTTTGATTTGAATTTTTTTCTCAGAGATTTTTCCAGAGTTTTTTGATTTTGGAAGTTATTTTGAGTAATTAAGTTCTTCTTTTATATTACTTATCTCCATAAGAGATTTTTCAATACATAAAAGTTCAAGTTGTTCTTAAAGGATTTTTATCTCATTCTCTTTTATCTTGATCTTTAAATCAATCTGCTCTATTTTGCAATCATAAAAATAGTTAATGGTGTTAATTCTCTAATTAAAGTATCAGCTAAGTTATTTTTAGTTCATGGTAAATGTTCTATATTAAATTTATAATAATTGAACCATTGCTGTCATTTGATAAGTCTTCCCTACTTATAGTCTCCTGAAATATTAGTCCTTCAAAATTATCCAAAATTTTTATTGTCAGTTCTAATTATAAATCTTAAACTTATAACATATATTTCAAACTTTTTAATAGCTTTCTTTACGCTAAATATTCTTTTTTATTATTGTGATAATTTAACTCAAGGCCTGAAATGATCTTGAAGTAAATTTAAAAAAATATTCATCTTTATCATCGACTTTTGCCTTTAATACTGCTCCCTAATATTCATGTAAAGCTTTTGTTTCTATTATCATTTTATCGTCTGGTCCTGGATGATATAAGGTTGGTAAATTTTTTACTTATGCTTTTTTTTTTTTTTTCCTTTTTCATGTATTTAATGTCTTAGTCAGTCCATTGTCAAACATAATCTTTTTAAGTTTAGTTTGTAATGATTTTTTCATTTTTGCTAATTTTTTATATAAATTTCTGCATATATTAAATATCTTCAAAATTTTTTGCAATTGATTTTTATCTTTAATTGTATTAAAAAAATTTTGTATATTGTTTAAAATATGAGGTTGTAGGTAATGTTTTTTTATCTTCAATTTCAAACCTTAAATATTTAGTTTTGGTTAAGCTATTATTGCTTTATTTTCAATAATATTATCCTTGATTTTTTAAATTCTTGTAAAATATTGACAATTTTTAAATAATGCCTTTGTAAATTGTTACTGAATACTAGTATATCATATATATATATCACACAACAAAAATTATGAAATTTTTTAAATATATTATCCATATACCTTTGAAAAATTAGTGTTTGTTTTAAACCAAATGGAACAACTATCCATTGAAATTGCCCTTATGAACAACTAAAAGTTGTTAATTTCTACGATTTTTTCGTCATGTTTTATTTGCCAAAATCTACTTTTACAGTTAAAACTTGAAAAATACCTTTTTCTTTTAATGAGTGATAATAGTTTTTATTTATTTGGAATAAAATAATAATCATCAATGGTTTATTGTTTAAAACTTTAAATTTATGATCATTCTTTTTCTTTTCTCTACGTTTTTCAACTTCTTTTTCTACTAAAGAAGTTGGACTTAAATGAAGTGAATTACTTGGAATGATTACTTTTAATTCCAAAAGTTCTTGAATGTATTTTTCAAATTCTTTTATTATCTTCTGGAGCGTAAATCATTGATTTTACTCTTATGACTTTTAAATGATATTTTAATTTTATGATTTTCATTTCATTTGATTTATTAATATCTGGAACTAAATGATTTTTTTAACATATTTTTTTTAATAATGTTCTTACTCCTATTAGGGCATTATCTTCTTGAATTTTATTTAAGAAGGGATTTTAGTTAACCTCTATATCTAAAAAAATATTTTTTAAATATGATTTTTTGTGTTCTATAATCTCATCACATTTCACTTTTTATGTTGTGACATAAAAATAGGTGATGAAACAGTTAATTTTTTAATTTATTTTTTATACATATATAATAGTTTCACCTTTTATGATTATTAGGCTTATTTTGTTTAAATATTGGGTAAATGATTGATATAAGTTTAGAAAGTTGTTCTTAATAAAAGATCAATTCCTATCTCTTGTTGGTAAATCGTAGGTATATGAAAGATTTATCTTCCTATTAATATATCTGTATCTTTTAAAACTCTCTTAAGATTTATTGTAATATTATTTGTTATTCTTACTATCAATTCTCTTAGTGATTGTTTCCAGAGTTCTCATAAAAATGCATATTTATTAGCTATACACATACTTGCACATGTGTCAATATATAACTATAATATTATTTAAATTTTAATCATATTTTTAGATATGTACTGTTTGGATTGTTATACTTAATAACTCATCTATTTATTCAGAACCAAATTCTGAATCAGAATCAGATATTTTTGAATCTATTATCTCTTCTTTAGTTTCTTTTAAAAGATAAATATTACATGTTTCATTTGTATCAAATTCTTATATAGGTTCTAATTCAATTTTAAAGCTTATTCTAAAAATTTTACCTTTTGTAGAAATTCCCTTTAAAATTCTTTTTATGTTGAAGTCTATTAGAACATTTGTTTCCAACATCTACATTTTTTCTTTCCTGATGAACAATATTTTTTCTTTTCTGGTATGTTATATTTTCTTATTTTGAAATACGTTTGTTTATAAGGTTCTTTGTTATATCTTTTTTTATATTTTTGAAAATTTTATTTTCTAAATTTATACCTTATAAATTTTTTATACTTTTTATGTTTATTATATTTATTATAAGGTTTTATATTGCATCCATATTTTTCTAGCATTCTAAATTTTTTTTGTATCACAATAAATTCTATTGTTTCCTCTAACTTGTTTATATTCCTTATTTTTTTAAATATTTTAGAATTATCTAATTCTTAAGACTCTTTATTCTTTCTCATAATGTATAACGTATATTGTCACTATTATTATCCAATCATTCTGTCATTATTTTATGTAATATTTTAGGTTATTTTTAAAAAAATATTTCTTTATAGATTTCTTGCGTAAAAGATGGTAATTGTGATAATACATTTCATATTCACATATAAAAGAATTTATGTAACACATATTACATATTTTTATATTATTTAAATGTCATTTGGCTTCATTTATTTCATTTTCACTAGATTTAGTAATGCATATACATTTATCTTCTCTAATAAATTCTTTATATATTTTATTTACTACAGTTTCTAAGTATTCTCTACATGTAATGCATTTTCTATCATTAATAAATGTTTTTGTTATGTTACATTTATAAACCAATTTTTATATTTTCTGTCATTTTGTGAGCTACTAATACTTTACAAGTGGAAGGATTTGTTTGTGTGGTCGTAGAAGTTTGTATAATTACACTCATTCTATTAGCCCATTTATCTAAGACTTTTACTCTATATCTGATACAGTCTAAATCTAAAATATTATATTTATAACTTTCATGAGGTCTAAATTCTAGTGAGATACTACTCCTAGTTCTCCAATGTAAATTTTTTCCATTTTAAGTATATATCTTCTTCTAAACAATTCAGGTTCTTCAGGTCTTTGTCTATTTCTTTATTTCTTATGTGGGTCAGATGTTTCTCCTGTTTCTCGATTTGGTCTTCTTAGAGTTGTTAATACTAGTTTCATATGTATTTTTAGACTTATGTTTTCTTCTTCAGATTCACTTTCATTAATTATTGTCATATATCATCTTCTTTATTTGCACAAAATTTTTCTAATTTTTTATTTGTTAGGATTAAAAAATTGATAAATTTTTTTATATATTTATTTTCAAGGTTCATAAAATTGTTCTTTTATATATTCCATATTATATTGGGATTATATCATTTTATTTTTCTTTGGATCTTTTATCATCTTTTCTTTTATTATTTTTAGATATTAATGTATAAGATCTTTTAGGGAGTTCTTCTTTTAATCTTCTTAATGGATTAAATTTTAATTCATTAATTTTTGGTATATCATTAAAGTCCTTTCTTAATTCTATTATTTCTTTAAGTATATCTAATTATTTTCTAGTCCAATTTTGTTTTCTTATTTTTTTAAGAATTTCTTTTTGTATATCATTTATGCTCTGTAAATATTTAGTATTTGATTTACTTATTGCATGTACTTCTTCGGCTAGAAGAATTAAAGCTTTCATTATGGGTTTTATATTTCTATTTCCTTCTAATTCCATCTCTTGTAATTTTAATTTGAAAAAACCACAAAACTAGCACCCCTTAAATTTGTAATAACAAAACTAGCATTTTTATGTTCAAACTTATATTTTTACAATTAAAAAAATGATTAATATGTCATTTTTCTTTGAACACGCATTCAATTGAAATTGAATGACAACAATTTAAACCCGTTCAATATTGAACGTTCAATATTTTACTTTCAATATTATTAGGGTGCTAGTTTTGTTACTATAAGTTTTAGGGGTGTTATTTTTGGTAAATTTCCTTTTAATTTTAACATTCTCTAATCTCCTATTACTTCATGTATTAATAAATTTTTAATTTCTTTAATCTCTTGTTTTAATCCTTTTATTTCTTTTTGTTCTTTTCATTCAGGTTTACTAACCTTTGCATTATCTTCAATAAATTTTATTCTATAAATACTATTTTTTCTACCTAGTATGAGAGGCTTTTCTTTGATATTTAATTTCTATTCCTCTAGTATTTCAAAGTTTGTCATTACTTCAGATTTTATTACTTATTCTATTTTTTGAAAAGTTTTTTCTATTTCTATAAATTCATTATATCCGTGTATTGAACTGTTATGACTATTAATTAATGAATAACCTACTATATAATGTATTGAAAATGAGTAATTTCCTTCTTTAATTAAATTTTTTCTTTTAAATTTATATGTTAAACTTAATACTTGATTTATATTTTTATCATTAATATTAACTGCAAACTTAGGATATGTTGTGAATTTTAATTTTTGATATCCTAAATTTCTATGTATCATTCATAACAAAGTATCTCTTCTATTTATTATTCTATTATCTAATAGTACTAATTTTATGGGTGTATCAATTCATTCCCTAAAATATTCTTTAATTAAAATTTTTATTCCTCTAATATGAATATATCTGATTTTGTCTTTATCTTTTTGTGAGATTTTTAATAATGTAACTATAATTATTTATTTATCAATTAATAGTGTGTTAAATCTTTTATTTGCATATGTTACGGTGATACTAATTTATTTGTTACTTATTTCATAATAAATTGTCTTTTTTAAGAAATATTTTTCTAATTTTTGAAAAAAATGATTCTTTAAATTCATCGCCTTCTTTAAGATTTAATTTTGATTTTTGAATTTCTTCAAATTTCTTTTTATTAAATATTATTTCTTTATAAAAATATTCTGAAATATCATGTGTCTTTATTTTCATTATTTCTTAAATTTTTTTGTTTAATTTTCTATTATTTTTGTCATTTTTAAAAATTTTTATTAGTTTTTATGTAAAAGGATATTTTTTGTAATAAGTGATAAAAATTAAATGGGAGGAGATTATATAAGAATTTTGTTATATATATGGGGTTATCTCAACCATTTTCCTATATTTTACATATAAAAATTAATTTTTTTATTATTTTATTAAATATAATTAATATTATTTTTAAGATGACGATATTATTATAACTTAATTTATTTTTATCACAATTTTTTTTTATTAATCACAACTTTATTTAATATTAATTACATTAAAGTATAAATAACTATAAGGATAAAATTGACGATTCATATATTTTTGTTATAATAATAACAAAAATAATTATAGCAATATCATTATTTTACTTTTATGAATATTTATAATAATTTATGTCTAATTAGTTAAATAGTTATGAAAACAAAATTAATTTATTAATTAAACACTCTACAAAAGGAATCCAGGCAACAATCCACAATATCTATTAAAGAATGACGTTTTGTTTTGACAAATGTTTTCGAGTTTTGAAAATAAATTAATAATTTAAATATATTAATATAATTTCCTTTAAACATTAATTATTATTTTAAAAATAAAATAATAAAGGGTCCATCATTTCTTGCCTCGGGCCCAAGAAAGCATTTGTTGGCCCAGAGTCGAACACAATAGATTCGGAGATCGGGACTGATATAGAGTATATAGGGAGAGTAGCTGCAAATTGGACAGAAATAGCATGAATTGGTACTGATACGAATCGTTTTGGATTACAACTAAACATTACATTTACAAAATTATCCTCATTAATTGGATTTAGGTCTGAAAAAAAAAAAAAAGCTTTAATCTTTCTCTTTCGTTCTGTCCCATCTTTCTCTCTCGTTCTCTTTCGTTTTCAATGAAGAAATTATTTCTTCTTCAGATCTGGGAGAGAGCTAAGGTTGTTTATGGCAATGAAGACACTCTTGAAATTCCCTCTTTTGATATTTGAGTGAAAACCTACTGAACCCACTTCTTGTTTTGTGCTCTCTCTCTCTCTCTTTAACTGCTGAAAACGATGATGAACAGTTCCGTTTCTGTAAACTGTACGTATATTATCAAAATTTATGGAAACCTTATATAATTTCTGGATAACATACGTACAGTTTACAGAAATTATATAAGATTTCCAGAAATTTGGATAACATACGTACAGTTTACAGAAATTATATAAGATTTTCATAAATTTTGATAACATACGTACAGTTTACAGAAATTTCGATAACATACGTACAGTTTACAGAAATTTAGAAAACATTCTGCAAAAAACGCAAAGAGGCGAGGAATTATGATCGAAGAAACTTGACCAGAAAGATTAACACGAAATTGATACGCGGGAACAAAAATGTAAATTTACACAGCAAAAACGACGTCGTGAATCGATATAAGGCAAAAATTTCGTCTGAAGCATTGGGCCTCTATTTCACGTCTTTATTTCAATAGATTCGCTTAACATTTCTAAAGCAATTATTGTGCAAGTCATAGACACAATAGTTGTTCAACATTCCTATAACATTTTAATGTTGGTTTTAGTATTTTATTGGCCTCGTAACCTTTATTTCCAAATAATATTTAGTTCATAATTTTTTAAAATTTAACAAAATTTAATTTTTAACTTTTTTACGGAAACAGAATTTAATCCGTAACTTTTAACAAAAATTATAAAGTTGTACTGAAATTGTTAAATTATGTATTTTAAAAGGTTACGGAACAAAAGTTGTTTTGAGGCCCTTTAATGTTTCTACTCAATGTTCCCTTCAAATTTTTTATCATTCTTACCTTTAGAGCATATTAGCTTGAGTTTTCTTGTTGTGCACCCATATTCGAAAAACAGTGTGTTGGACGACTAGGAGGAGAAGAGGTTTCATCAAAATGAGCTGAAAGAGATGCAACAATTGTAAGACATCACATTGATTAAGTATAGTTCTTATCGAATTTCACAACAAAGACTCGAAACCATGTTGGGCATGGTAAGGCAGTTAAAAAAACTCTCTCAAATATCAAGTAGGAGTTCTTCATGGTTACAAAATTCAAGATGCACAAGATAATGCTACTACACTGAAAGAAAGAAAGAAGAAGCAAAGAAATGACTGCTTTTGTAATTAAAAACTGATACCATGTCTACGTATTCTGCTCTTATACTTTACTGTACTCATGAATGCCAAATGGAAAAGTCTTGAGATAAATTTTTAACTGAGGTGGCACCATTTAATTGCTTGTTGCAAATTTGTATTTTCACATGAAAATAATAACTTTAACACTAAAGTTGACGTTTTAAAATTTGTTGTTTGGGGGTACTCTAACCATTAACATATTTTCTCACATAACATATTCAAACTACCTATGCATTAAATATACTCTAACTTTTGAAATTCTGTAAATTCTAGTTAATTATAAAATTGTAATTAGTTATGATTATACATTTAATGAACTATTAATTATTAATTTATTATTGGCTATAGAAATAACTTATAAGATGAAAAACAAAAGATTTTTCATTAAAATTATAAGATTAAAATTTCCAAAAATTTTACACCTCTTAAAAAATGCACAACCCATATTATCTATATCTCATAATTAAGAGTAAGTTTTTTTTTTTTTTTAAAGATCATCTTAACCCAAAAATTGCATGCATGTTCAAAAATGATTGATGAGGTAGAGACGGCGGAGCTAAATTTTTTTTTTTAAAGAGGGCTAAAGTTTAATTTTTTTATACAAAATAGAAAATTAGTATGAGTTATAGTAAATTATACTTAATCTAATACTAAATTTTTTCATGTTATATTATAATAAAGACATAGAATTAGCACTGAAAATATAGAGTTAATACATTATAATTAACTTATAACGAAAATTAAACAAAAATATAATAAATTAATAAGTATTAGTATCATTCATGAATAAAATAAATTTATTTATTAAAAAATCTAAGTAAATAAAAAACTTAATCAAATACATTAAAATTTATAGTTGTTAAAAATAAAATTAAAATAAACATATGAAAATGTAAAAAATAAAATAAAATTTAGAATTTTAAGCTTGAAATTATATTTAAAAATATGTGTTTATAAACAAATAAGAATGACTAATAACAATAAAATAATAAAAATTATATATAAAAAAATTTCAAATAGATTTTAAAAGATTATTAAAAAAATGTCAAATAATATATTATTAGATAAAGTTAAAATTTAGATTAAAATAAAATATGATAAACATAAACTTAAAAGCTTTAATATGAAGCTTATCATATATATATTTTTTAATTTTATTTTTATAATATTGACTCTAAAATTAAATATTAAAATATTTTTTAGATTATCACATTTAAGAAGAATTTTTACATAATATACGACTCTAATTTTATTTATGCTACTAATTGTTAACAAATACATGAAAAAAAGTATATACTTAACTATTTTATTTACAATTTATGTCATTTTTATTTATGTATTTATTAAACATTGTTAATATATAGTAAAATATGTACATAAAAATTAAACATAATATATTATTATAAATAAAATATTTATTTAATACTAAAAATATATATATAATTAATTTTTTATAAAAAAATTGGCCAAAATACAATCCCAATAAAATATAATAGTTCAACTATCTATCTAAATTTAACTATCTATTAAACATAACGCAACATTTTGACATTTTCTAAATTTCCACTTTCTCCGACATGAATTTTGTATTTACGTACATTAAACGGACGTAGAAGACATTATTTTTTATGCTTTTAATTTATAGGAATTTTAATATGTTTAATGCTTGAAGTATTTTCTTATAATTATTATATTTTATTTTTTAAAATAATAAATTTAGATTATTATTAATTTAATGAGATTTTTATCATAAAAAATGATCTCCTAAATTATATGTTCTTAATTATTTATATTTAAAAAAAAAAAAATTTGTAACTTTATAGGTCTGTCCAACTAAAAGACATATAATTAATAGTATAATATCCAAAATTCTTAATTATCATTATTCAGAGAGTTATAAAATTTCAAGATAATTAATATTTTAAGAAGAATGAAAATAAAATCGCGTTACTGAAGAGTTTAAGTAAAAAGTTTTTAGAGATATAATTAATAATTCGATATCCAAAATTCTTAATTATTATTATTAATAGAGTTATAAAATTTCAAGAGAATTTATATCCACGTACTAATCTCTTTAAAATATATTTTGGCCATCACCACTTCTCAATAAATTCTAAAAATACTTTTCACTTATAAGATAACTCTAAAAAAGACTTTTCACTTATAAGATAACTCTTAAGTACACATTTAATTAACAACATACATTTGTCTTTTAAGTTACAAAATCTCTTTCAAATTTCATAACTCTGATTAATAATATTTAATTTTGAATTATTTTTCTCAAATACAAGAAAAAAAGCTAACAATATATTCATTTATTTTGTCACATGTATCATTCAAGGGCCTTAATTGTTGCTATATATAAATTTGTATAAATCTTAATCTCTATATAACAGACCGTATAAATCTTCTTCTCTTGAAAATTTATTAATATCTTTTATAAAGTTAAATGTTTTGGATGTATTTAAATGTTCTTTCATGTATATTGCTTCTATTTTGTTTTGTTCTTGTGTATTTTATAGTTTTGTTATGTATATTGGTTCTAATTTTCATTTACTTGCCTTCTAACACTTTTATTATTTTTATTAAATAATACTTGTATAAGTAAACATGTGCAACACATGCTAGTAAGATAATAGAAGCAAGTGAAAAGCAAATATACATCGTTGATGACAATCAAGAACAAATTCTACCACCCTCTCCCGATTGAAATCCAAAACGTATATAACGTACATAATTCAATTAACCTTAAAAAAAACATGTTAACTTTTACATAAATATATATTAAGTTTATGTATATTCTGTATATAAATAAATGTACATTATGTATAATAACATGTACATATAAATCTAACATGCTATTTTAAGACTAATATAATTGAATTAACTTTAAAAGAATATATTAATTTGTACATAAATATTCATGTATATTTTGTACATAATATTAATTTATGTATATTCATGTATATTTTGTACATAATCAATATACATTATGTATAATAACATGTACATATAAACCTAATATGCTATATTAAGACTAATTTAATTATTTACTACTTGCACATGGCCCCTTTCCTCCATAAATGAAAAGGGCAATTGCATTCAAGATCGATAAAAACCACAATATGAACAAACTAGAGCTTCTTTGCATTTTGTTGCCATTAATTACCTCAACACTGTACAAATTAAACTCAAAAGCAGTGCGTGCGTACAAAGTGAACTCTGTAGAAATTCTGGGAAATATAGCTTACAACTTTATTGAAGGATATAGAAGGAGCCAGAGAAGCAAAACTCACTTCAGTCTCACCATAATAATTACTTTGATGAACTGTGCTAGTAATTAAGAAAAACAAAACATCTACATGGATAACAAAATTCTACATGCTACAACAATACCACAATGTATTACACAACTTAAGTAACACAATGCAAGTACTCAGCCTTACAATCCTTTTTAGCTTTTCCAAATTTTTTGTTATCTTGTAAGAAGAAGGATAACATGCAGTTTTCTTTGGTTAGAAGAAAAAATGGAGGGTGATATATTCTTCAATGCTATAGGGTGCAATGTGTGAGAAATCTTCCTATGCACGAAAACAAGATAACATTTAATACTATCTTTACACAGCATTGGTCCGCAGAACCTGCTTCTGCATTCTAATACATCATTGCTCAGCCATAGCTCAAATTGTTTGCATTATCATAAAACCTGTGCCACCAACAATTAATCAAAAAGTTTTTATATGTAGTCTCTGAATTCAAACTGAAAAAAGAAAAAAATTGATATCTAATTTTCATCGTTAAACATAAACATAAATAAGAAACTTACACTTGTAGCGTCCATCTACAACATTTTTGCTTTCAAAAGTGTAAGTTCGAGTTCATATTTAATTTATTCAGTGCAAGTTACAATAAACAGGATCAAAATCAAACTGTATTTGTGGAGTAATGAGTACATGTAAGTTTGAATATTGATGTTTATGCTACTTGATATTTTACATCTGAGACAGCATATTGTCAATTTCTCACAAATTGACAAATGAATTATTATGCAGTTACATGGGGAAAAGAGACACCTGAAATAGCGAAACATTGAAATAATGAAAGAGACCGAAGCTATGTCACGAACATTTAAAAATGAAAGAAAACAAAAAAAAAAAGACTTGATGGCTTCGGCAACTGACTTTGAAATTCACAAAAGATCTAATATGCTTTGCTAACGTCCACAAATCAAGACTTCAAGTGACTATATGCTGAAAAGAAATCCCACCACATGGAGATGGTCATGGTGTATATGCATAAACGAAACTACTATATGACTGGAGGGGTCCTTGCCCATCAAAGAAGCACTATTTATACGGTAATTACCCAAAATAGAATTGAGTTTTACATTATTTCACAATGTAGTTTAAGTTATGTATATTTTGCAATAAAGATTTGGTAAAGTTGAGTAATATGCTTTGCTAACCTCCATAAATCAAGAATTGAAGTTACTATATAATGAAAAGAAATTCCACCACATGGAGATGGTCATGGTGTATATGCATAAACGAAAACTACTATATGACTAGAGGTCCTTGCCCCTCAAAGAAGCATTATTTATACGGTAATCATCCAAAATATAATCGAGTTTTACATTATTTTATAATGTAGTTTAAGTTAAGTATATTTTGCAATAAAAATTTGGTAAAGTTGAAAAAAACAAGTGTGGCACTGAAAAGAAAAAAATTGAATTTACACGTGTCAAAAATTTACATGGACATCCAATCAAAATTTTAAAGTTACATGAGCATGTAATAAATTTAAATGGGTGTATGGCTAAAAAAAAATTGAAAGAAAGGGAAAAAAAAAATGTACAATACACCAAAATATATTGTGAAATGTGAATAACTCCAACTAAATTGTGAATATGAGTAAAACTTTACATATTTTGTGAGTTTGCCCAATTTAGAATATTACCATTACCCTATGTACTTAGTAATCATGTATAAGGAGAAAAAGGTGTTTTACCCCTACAACGACTACTCCCATCATATGTACTAGGTCCAAGAAAAATGCAATTGTCAATGCCATGTTTGATAAAGACATTTATTTTTTATTTTTTTTAAATCATTAATTAGGTGTGTATGATAATAATTTTTACTTTTATTTTGACTTTTTAAAGGAACCATTTACGGGATAATTCATAAATCTTAAAAAAAAAAAAATTAATGAGATTTGTTAATTCTAATTTTTTCTATTTTCACTAAATATTTTTTCTAGAGAGCAAATCAAGTATTACGAATTTATTCAAGGATAAAAATTGGAAAAAAAATTATTAAAACATTAAAATTTATAATAGTAACTAAATATTTTCTTGATTCTCTAGGTTTTTGAAAGAAAAAAATCAGACATAAAAAAAATTAAGAGTTTTTTTTTTTTTTTAATTATTAAGTATAGATTTTTATTAAATAGATGATTATTTTTGCAAAATAATCAAAAAATTATTTATTTAATATGAAATCAAAAATCAAAATTTTTATCAAGCATGACCCAAGTTTTTAAAAATAAATATGATGGATTCATTTTTTAAAATCCAATTGTCTTTGTTCAGCCAACTTCTATTTGCCTTTACTATTTTTTTTTCTCAAAACGCCCCCTTCTTCTAGGAAAACAATTTCCCATTCTTTTATTTCTTTAATAAAAATGTTGATTGAATTATCATTTAAATGATGCAATCTTTTAGACTAATTTAAACCTTTTAATCCAATGCACTTCACATAAAAATTCTTGAACTCTTGGGAAAAACACATCAATATATTTCTTTGGTTAAATTTAATTAATATTAATGTCTATATCTCTGTGACCTTCGTGTTCTCTTTCTTCTAAAGAATTAGATTTTAGATTTAGAAGAACATTTAACTTTACTATATAATGAAATGTTGTTCAATAATGACAGTTATCTTATGTCTATCTTATTATGAAGAATCGTAATTTGAGTTTTTGTAAAATTAGTTTTAATATTAGTAACATTGAACTGTAATTAATAGCCTAGCTCAGTCACTCGATTGGCACGCCCAAAATTTATTGCATTATTTTGTCTATGCGCACGTGAAATAGAGGTTTAAAATATTTTAAAACTTGAAGCCAGTCAAAACAGGATAAGCAGCTTAGCAAAATGTCGTGGAAAGTTATATTCATGAATGATAGATAAGATTTATATTTCTAAATACATGCATCAAGAGGGGGCAACAGCAAAACTTACCAATCAAGAAGAGGAGAACAACCATCCAACAAGTCACTTGAAAAGTTCGGCTATATTGCAATTGGTACTGAGACCTCTGAAGCCCTCTATAAATAGCTCCATACCATCCATTAATTTGTTTATCGTAAGCATCATCATAACTATCCAGGCAACTCTTACTTTTATCAAAGCATGCATTCACTCCCTAAAGAAGACAATAGTTACAATAATTAGTGATGCAATACAAGCAAAGGTACACTTTAAAATTGCATTAACCGTGCTAAGCATTAAAGATGAATACAAACCATTGACAACTGATTATTTCGCAGTAATGCAGTATCAGATTCATGATGAGAATCTGAGGCTTTCCACTTCCTGAAACCATTCTTTACCCACTTTAACTTGGATGCAGATTCCATAGTGTTAAGAAACCCAGAGAAACTGGGTATTTTTCGTACTAAATGTTCAGGCTGGCCACCAGAAGAACAGGGTAGTTGACCTTCATCAAAAACTGCAATCTTCCATGAACAAATATCAGCACTAGCTGTCCTCCGATGCCCGTGCTTCTCTGGTGCTTGTAACTTCTCCTCCCTGGAGTCCTTACAATCCCTGTCAGTCAAATGGTGCAAGCTCTTCGGACAATGTGGTGGTAATCCTTTAACTGATACATGTAGGTTTTCGTTGTCCTTTCCATGATTTCCAGCAGCACTTTTGTTTTGAGATGTTGGTGAACCAGAGAGAAACAATGTAAGTTCATTGCATTCTCCTTCATCCAAACGAACCCAAGGCGATGAAGCCTTTCCCTCAGAAAGAGAGGATTCATCTAACGATTTCCCAACTTTTGAAATCATATTTTGAATGACAACAACAAAATCACGGTGTCTTTCTCTTGAGTCATCATTTGAGCTTCTAAGATAACTTGACCTAACTGCTCTTTCAAATTCCTCTAGCTGCAGTGTCAAAGAAAAAAAAAATCAATCACATTAAGACAGGAGAGAACAATTCAACATAAGTAAATTTTGACTTCATTGCCTCCTTGCGCACAATAGCTGACCTGCCACTTGGTGGTTCCAAGGGCAGTTTGGAGATCCCTACGTAGTTCCTCGGCATTCCACATATTAGAAACGTCATTCTTTGCATACAACCATGTTCTGTATGTAGATTCCATCCTTCAAATACCATAAAATCAGATCAAACAACATCAGAACCATGTTAAACAACAATCTTCACAAATTATGAACATCTTAATAGGTATCCATATATTCAAAATAGAGAACTCTAAAGCTGCATTTTTAATGAGCTAATAATCAACATGGCGCACAGATCCAGCGTTAAACCTCGCACTGAAACATCATTCTTTGCATACAACCATGTTCTGTATGAAGATTCCATCCTTCAAATACAATAAAATCTAAATCATCAAATCAAACAACATCGAAAAGCATGCTGAGTAACAACCTTCATGAATTATGAATGTCCTAATCGGTAGCCATTTATTAAAAAACAGAGAACCCTAAATTTGCATTTATAATGGACTAAAATAACAAGAATGGCGCACAAATCCAGCGTTAAATCTTGCATTCACTCAATAACCAGATTCGGGACCCAAATGGAAACCTATGATGAGGCGTGGGACAAGCTATTTGGTTTGAAATTGCAAGGGAAATATTCAATCGAAATCATTTGAAGACGTTCCAAATGTCGCTTATGAAGATTTTCCCCACAACCAAACAAATGATGGAAACGGGAAAACAGAAATAGAGCACAAAGAGAAAAGGAAAACCAAACCTGTCGGCAGATTCCTGAACTTCCTCGGCCGCCGAGAAAAATGGATCTTTTTCCCATCGATTAAAACTCGATCCCATTTTGAATAAAATCACCAAGCTCTTTGGATGCTATCAAATTCTTTTTTAACAATTTACGTACGAAAATATATGTTTTGAATCCAGTACAAAAATAAAAATAAAAATCTTCAACCTCTCAAGAAAATCAGAAATTACAATTTGCCAATATGGATAAATAATTTTGGATTCTTTTTGCTATAAATTTTGGATCATAAGGAGAGGATTCCCTTAAATTATGTAAATTTACCTAATTATTATTGCAATAGGATATTTTAATTATTTTTGTTTTTATTTATCAAATCTAAATCATATATTATATGAATAAATTATATCATTAATTTTTAAATTTTAGTTAAATTGATACTTAAGTTCACAAATTTTTAAATTTTATAATTTAGTTCTTAAACTTTTAAAATTTTACAAATAAGTTTCTAAACTTTTAAATCATTTAAGTTAGTTCTAAATTTTTAAAAATTCTCACATTAGTCCTAAAATTTTGATTAAAAAATATGTATTTTAGTAAAAAAAAAAATTAGACTTATATATAAATTTTTAAAAATTTGAGGTCTAAATAATAGAATTTAAAAGTTTAAAAACTTAAGTGTAAGTTTAGTTTAAAAATTTAAGTGTAAAATTTTAAAAAAAAAAATTGTATAATTTAAAAGTTTGAAAATTTAATTATAAATTTATTAAAAATTTAATGACAATAAAATAATTAAATTTATATTTATTAACTAAAAATTAAATATTATTTTAATTAATAATTTTAAATTTTTCAAAAGTAAAATATTAAAATTTAAAATTTAGCTGAATCATAATTTAGTTATATATTAGTTCTGGCCCGAGTAAGTCCATTTAATTTAATAATTGAACTTCTATGTTTGTTAAATGAGAAATTCCTTAAAAAAATGACATATATTTCCGACCCATTTTTAAAATATAAAATCACACTCATAAAAGAAGTTTTAAATATTATAAAATATAAATCACACTTAATATTATTTTAATAAAATTATATTTATATTTTAAATTATTAATATTAATTATTCACTTTAAAATATATTATCATATAAAATAAAAATGCTAAACATAATAATAAAATAATAATTATATATAATAAAAACTTTAATCATATAATGATTATTATATTTAATAAAGACTATAATGTTATAATTTAGATGTTAAATATTAAATATGATATAACTATCTTATAGTTAGATTTATTTCAAATGAAGATTTATCTTATTGTATAATAAATTTATATTTGCTTTCTCTCTATTTTTATTTTTTTTTATTTTCTTTAGTTTTATAACACGTTATCAAGCATGATTATTTATTCAAGACTTGTAATTTTATATATGTGAAATGATATTAGTTATAATATGCTTATGATTTTATTCATTTTGTATTTAAATTTGTTAAGTTATTTGGTTTATACATTAATATTTACATATAATCATATTTTTTAAAATTTGTTAAGTTTTTTGGTTTGTATATTAATATTTAGATATATTCATATTGTACTATTGTATTTAATAATTTTAGATATCACATCATTTTAAAAAGTCAATAAATTTTAAAAAGTAATCTCATATATATCATACTAGTAAGCCAACATACTGAAAATGTCTCAAATTTTATTATTTACATATATTTTTCTATGAATAATTTGTTATAATTAATATATATTTTTATTTAATTATTATTATTATAGAAAGATTATTTGTTATATTGTTTAAATCATCTAATCATATTTAATATTAAAATTTAACATTGATATAAAGTCAAATATTATCTAATAATAGATTTTTTAGTTAAGTTAAATGTTGTGATCATTAATAAAATTTAAACTAATTTATTATAAGATACTAGTAAATTTAATTTTTATTTGTATGATATCTTCCTACTAAATATATTACAAATATATTTATGAATATAATAATAAATATATATTTAAGGTTAGAATATAAATATTTATTATTATTTTAAAAAAAATTACGAATTTTGTGCTAAATAGATAGACAGAAATGTCCCATAAATATGTGTTAATATTTGCCTTTATTTCAAATTAATAATTTATTTGTACTTATCTTTTATTATAATTAATAAATGATATGTGTAGTACACATATATGATAACTATATTAATTTAAAAAAAATTGAAAATGAATTTTGAAATATAATGTCCGTAGTATTTTCCTTAAATAATATTTATTTGACATTAATTATAAATTATATTAAATTTATTTAAATATAATTGCCTCATAGATCCAAACTCAATTATTGATAATACCTTTTCAGTATTGATATAATTTGTAATCATCATAATAAATTTTCATGGTATAATTTAATT
Source organism: Elaeagnus macrophylla (assembly GCA_029378325.1). Lineage (NCBI taxonomy): Eukaryota > Viridiplantae > Streptophyta > Magnoliopsida > Rosales > Elaeagnaceae > Elaeagnus > Elaeagnus macrophylla. The sequence goes on from CM055653.1 coordinate 6,417,203, forward strand.
ATAATATTTTATGTGTATCTATTCATTTATATTTATTAATTAAATACACATAAATTTTATGTTAATTTTCATATTAAATTGATATTATTATTGAATTGAAAGATTTAAATAGTAAATAAATAGACTAAAATTTTCTATTTTGGTAACCAAAATAAACTTTTCAAGTGTGTACTTACATAAATAGTAAGACATAATAGAGTTTTGTCTAGAATGTTAGTTCTTGAAAGTATTTGTGCCACTAGTTTTTCTAAAAATGTTGCTCCATCAAAGAAAATGATTTTTAAGGAAATATTACCCTACCATTCTTTCCTAAGAGTACACTTAGTAAATATTAATTATGTTACCACATTATTGCTATGCTTATGATAAAGTATTTCCAAAATTTACACATAAAAATAAGGAATTAAATTATTCTTCTTGAAATTATAAAATGCAATAATTTTGAAATTGTATATATATGATTTACTTGAGAGCTCACAAGGCTACGATACTAATAAAAATATATATTTGAAAATATAAAATGTAATATTTTAAAATTGCATATATATTATTTATTAAGAGCTCACAGACTACAATACTTAATAAAAATATATATTTGAAAATATAAAATGTAATATTTTAGAAGTGCATCTATGTCATTGATTAAGAGCCCATAAACTACGATGTTAACATAAAATATATTTAATGTCTTGTATATACTATTAAGTAGTAATATTGAGAGCAAAATTGATATCATAAAAATATTTATGTTATTTTATGAGTAAAAAATGCTATTAAATAGCAAGATAACAGTATCTATATAACAATATATTCCTAAATATGACTACAGATATATAAGAGCATTTTGATTATATGATCCTTGAAATGCATGTCATTTGATGTTGACATTAAATTGAATATAATCAAAGAAAAAAAAATATCTTAAAGGATTGCAAGTGATTAATTTGATATATAATAATCGCTATCCAATCTTGATCATTTAAGATTTTTAAGTGCTAAATATCATTAACCTTTTATTTAATAAAATTTGGAGAAAAAAAGAGGTTATTCAACTATATATTTTATTGAGAGCCGAAAGAAATATATACATAAATTTTGTGTATGCTTACATAGCAACATTGAGAGTAAAATTAGCAATAATTATGAATCTTTCATATGCTATATTTACAAGTAAAATTTGCTCATAAAATAATAATAGAAAAGCACACATATATATTTAAATATTATGCGCTTGTATAAATTATTAAGAAAATAAAGACATTTTGATTATATCATTACTAGAAATGAATGTTATATGATAATCATGTGCATGATTTAAACTATTGTGATAATATTGATAATGTGGTAGTTACGATCTTATTGTATTATAAAAGTTGAAAGCTTATATAGATAAATAAAACTTATTTTGGAGTTGTTATGTTATGAAGTATTTGAACTCCAATTTTATAGTGGACAAGCTTCCATAGAAGCAATATAAGATAATGTTAATTAAGGTCCAATATTTTATCAACATTATCTAGTATATATCCTCTTTTGATCTTGATGGATAAAAAAATATAAAGTGAGTTTGTAACTATTACCTATCAATTAAAATGATGAATACTTATGTGTCTTAAAGATAATATAATAATACTCATTATTATTGAATTGTATATGAGTTATCACAATTTCATGTATAACTTGATAAAAGGATTTAAAAAACTAAAGTATGATGAATTATATTATATATAATTGTGATCAAATTCCTCAAAGTTAAGAAATAATTTAATATTTTGAATATATTTGGAGATAATGATATTCGAGACTACAATTAAAATATAATATATAAAGTCACAAATAGAAACTTAACTTGAATTTTTTTAAAAGACCAATCTTATGATTAAAATTGCACGGATAATGTATATGTTGTAGAAAAGAAGAATGTAATATTTGGTTCTGAATATTTCATTTACTTGTATTACTTTGCACAGATTACATGAATTTATAATAGAAATAAGACGACATAAAAGGATAATAATTAAGTACAATGATCTCTACCATATTGGTAATGATCTCTACCATATTAGAAATAATCTCTACCATATTAATATTTTATTTACTTTCCTATTTTAAAATGAATCTCAACACTCCCCCTCAAGTTGGTGCATACATGTCCCACATGCCCAACTTGTCTAAAAAACTTTAAGAACACTCGATTTGAAAAAAGTTTTGGTGAGAATTGCTTTGTTGATAGCCAAATTCTCTCTCTCTTAACACCATAACCAATCGTTTGTTGAGTCTCCAGTGTTTGTAGTAGTTACCAATGTTGATGATTTAGGAGTTGCTTGGTTTTCCTGTGTCTGAGCAACTACTGTAGTGGATGGCTGCTTGTCTGTGGTGTTTGTGGGATCTGTTTTGGCGGATTTGTTTTGGTCTGTGGTGGTCTGTGGGATCTGTTTTGGTCTGTGGTCTACGGTGGTCTGTGGGATCTGTTTTGGCGGATCTGTTTTGGTCAGTGTCTGCGGTGGTCTGTGGGATCTGTTTTGGCGGATCTGTTTTGGTCAGTGTCTGTGGTGGTCTGGAGGATCTGTTTTGGTGGTGGTTTGCGATGTTTGAGTAGCGGTTTTGGGTGGACAAATCAGTTTGATGTTTGGTGGTGGATTTTGGGTGGTGGATAGTGTTTGAGTGGCATGTTTTTTTTTTTTTTTTTTGCAGTTTGGTTTATAATTTTTTTTTCTTTTCGATTCACAGAATCCTAATCGGCTCTGATACCATGTAGAAAAGAAGAATGTAATATTTGGTTCTGAATATTTCATTTACTTGTATTACTTTGCACAGATTACATGAATTTATAATAGAAATAAGACGACATAAAAGGATAATAATTAAGTACAATGATCTCTACCATATTGGAAATGATCTCTACCATATTAGAAATAATCTCTACCATATTAATATTTTATTTACTTTCCTATTTTAAAATGAATCTCAACATATGTTGATTCAAAATATAATACCATAAATACATGACTAGAATAATTATCATGACCAAAATAAGTTAGAAAAAATCAAAATTGGTTCAGTATACAATAAAAAGTTAAATAGTTGTGGACTAAAGTCTAAACCTTTCTTTATTCAGTAACTATATGTGTTATATGTTTCTAAGGCAAAATAAACTCATTATATTTGACAAAAATTGATAGCAAATTTCATGCCTATGAAAAATCATTTATTGTAAAAATAATATTGTTAGCTTATTATGGAACATAATATATTTTAGGTTCAGTTTAACCCACAAATTTATTATTAAATTTCTTAATTGCAATTTACACTAGTGGCAAAATAAATTTACTTTAATCTTATTGCACTGACTCAACACAATGAGATGAGCCCACTAATAGATTTAAAGACATGTGTTTTGAGTTTCGTTTATATTAAATACATTGGACCCTTTGAAGGGTAAGCAGGCTTATTAAAATAATTTTGATAAATAAAAATAACTTTCGCTAGAAGGAGAGAATAAAGATAATGGCGTAAAATTATTTAAAATGCATCCATTTTATAAAACATAAGATTTAAAAAATTACTCGATGATAGGTAATATATATTGTCGATGCATTTAAATAACGAAAAATTTAGCTATAAAATGTTCGAGCAATTATTGAAGTTCCTATATGACAATAAAATAAAATATTAACAAACATTCATAATTTATCTAAATCTTACTACTTATATTTGTGCAAAAATACTACTACTATTATTGGAATAAAGGAGTTAATATTTTAAGAAATGATATCAAAAAATATTATAATAACTATTAACTCTTATAAAGTCTCAGGTACCTAATATAAAATGATATTATTTCAATTGTAGAAGAAAGAAAATATTAATATATTAATTTTGTATAACATATTTTCTTTCATATCTCTTTTTAATAAATAAGAGATGATATAATAATGTTAAAATTTATTAAATATGGACAAAGAAAAGAATTGGCTAAATACAAAATATTATTTCAGTCACACATTCATTCACTTATGCTCAAAGTGAAATAGATATAGTATGAACACCTGAAATATTTGTTAGATATTTATAAGAATTAGTTGTTCAAGTGCCTAAAAATGTAAAATGTGTTGAAAATACATGAATTTATATTAAATATGATGAAGTTGTGAGATACAAAATTTTACTCCCGTAAGTATAAAATAATTTTAAAATGTGACCAGTACTCATATAATATTGCTTGTAAATTAATTACTAATGTGAATAATTTTAAAATTAATAGTTCTTATTGCTTATAAAAGCGTTAACTTCAAATATCACATATTGCTATAATAATTCATAGGCATATATTATTAAAACAATGTGAATGACTACATAAGTTCTAATAGATATATTATGCATACACATTAGCATTAAAATTTAATATATTTATAAGCTATATGACTTTGTTATGGATGCAAAGTATGTTAATTATTTCACATGCTCCTAAAAATATAGCAAAAATAAGTAATTATCTTAAATAGAGATAAATTTACATGGATTTACTTTTTATGGATAAAATATATGCACATTATTTATCCGATTAGTATTTAGTTTCATGATATAAAAATTAACTTATATTGTTCTTTATTTTATAGTCAATTGATACTATTTAGTAAGATAATTGATGCTCAGTGTATTTATTAACATTGATAAATATTATCAGAGCATATAAAAATATTAAATCTTATTGAAGAAGAAAATGATGAGTTTTATTATAAATTGAATATATGAATTATAATAATTACTACGTCATACTTTATAAGTATAAGTTTTCTAATTACTGACAAAATAAGTTATTTTATAAAATAACATGTACCTTACAATTTATAATATTTAAATGTAATATTATTATTGAAGTAAAAATATTTGGCCTACAACTATGAAATTATATTACATATAAAGTCAAGTGATGATCAAGTAAGCTCACTCGATATGAGTTATTACATTTACTTTAACATTTGAGAGATTATCATAATGATGTTAAAATGTGCCAATTAAAAGGACATCTCATGTTGAATTGTCATCATCAGGGGAGCACATTTGTATACGCATTGTACTTTTTTTCCTTTCCACAGTTTTATCCCATTGGATTTTCCTGGAAATGTTTTAATGAGGTAACTTAAGCATATTGCATGAAAATAGTGTACTTTTTTTTCCTTTGCTAGTTTTTTGTCCCATTAAGTTTTTCTAGCAAGGTTTTTAACGAGACATATTTTCAATGCATTTGACATCCATGAAAAGTGTTATAATTTGGATGTCAAATCTTATACATGATATATCTATTTAACGGTTAGATTTATTTCAAATGAAGATTTATCTCCATTATATAATAAATTTATATTTAATTAGAGATTTAATATATATCATATCTTAAATTCAAAATTCATATTGTATCTTATAAATCTTATAAATATGATCTTTAGCAATGTATTATAAATATAACAATTAATGATAATTATTTTTTCTATTTACTTTCTATTTTTCTTCTCTTATTTTCTTTAGTTTTATAATATCTAAATATTATTTTATTTTTATAATTAATTTCAAAACATAAAAAAATTAAATATGATGATTATCATATCAAATACAACCTTTAGTATTTTTTACTTTTAGAATTAATTTAGAAATATAAAAAATTAATTTTATATTTATTTTAAATGTAAAATTAATTAAAAAAGTTTAAATAAATTGTGTGGAAAGTATATCTCTTTAACAAGTATAAAACAAAAAGTTTTAATACGTTGAAAGCGGCAAACTTAATGTTAGAGATTACTTTCTTGGTAGTTAGTTTTGTAATGTTATTTTTCAAGATAATTCTTTTTTTTTTTTTTTGTTTGTTTGTTAAAAAGTCAAAAAAACATATATGAGTTATTTAAACTCGGTAGTACAGATGACAAGCCTATCTTAATGAATTGAACAAGAGTTGTAGGTTTTGTTTGAAAGCGAAACGCATGTATTCGAAGTTTAGAGCATGGACTTTAATGTCTATCTTTTCATCACCATTTTTCATTGGCCCTGGATGAATATATTCATCTATGAGGTTGGGTACTCACCCAATGCTGATGACCTGAAGGTGTGTAAATATAGTGTATGGATGTGTGAAGATTGTTCTATTTCCTATTCCACTCCCTGTCCAGTGAGATATATTTTTGACAAAAAAAAAAAAAAAAAAAATATATATATATATATATATATATATATATATATATATATATATATATATATATTAGTTAAAAATATATATGTTGAAAAGAATTGAATCAATAATTAATATAAGTTCTAAAATATATATTTAGAAAAAAAACAACAAAAAAAACGTATAAAAATAAAAATATTATTACAACTAAATTTATTATTGTTATAACAAAATTATAGTAAATATCTATTTTAGATTAATGACATTATCATAAATATTTTTATTATTATCATGACTACTTTTGTTATTGCTATAAAAAAAATATATCAAATATTAATTTTATCTCTAATATTAATTACAACTTAGTTCAACTATTATTATATAAATTTATTTTTAATGAACTATTATTAGGACAATAAATCAATAACAATTTATTTTGTAGCAATATCATCACCAGTATTTTATCACAATAATTAATTACATTTTAATGCAATGATATTAGATAAAATTGTAACTAATAAAAAGTTATTATAATAATATTGTCACTCTAAAAATATTAAAAAAATAAATAAAGGAAGAAAAAAAGTACACAAAAGGGAAGGAAGGAAGTAGGAGAAAAAATAAAACTATGGTGGGTGGTAAGGAGTCTTTGAGACCATTTTTAATCTTTATCACCATTTTATACCAAATTTTTTATCTTCTTCAACTCATAATATTAAATAGAGAAAAGTGTCATGGAGGTCCTTCAGATTATGTCATGTGTGTCATTTGGTCCCTTAGATTATAAGTGGTGTCGTTTGGTCCCTTAGTTTTAGAAAAAGGGACCAATTAAGGACAAAACACATGATTTTAATGATTTTTTAATTAAAATATTATTTTTTAAATTAATATTTTAATATCATAAACATTAAAATAATACAATTTTTCATTAATTGACCTCTTAAAAAATAATATTTTAATTAAAAAATCATTAAAATCATGTGTTTTGTCCTTAATTGGCCCCTTTTTCTAAAACTAAGGGACCAAATGACACCACTTATAATCTAAGGGACCAAATGACACCACTTATAATCTAAGGGACCAAATGACACACATGACATAATCTAAGAGACTTCTATGGCCCCGCTCCCTATTAAATATTATACTAAAATATTTTTTTTTATAAAATAAAATATTCTTTTATATTCAACCAATTAATTAATTACATATTATTATTATTAATTAATTAATAATAATAAATTTAAAAATATGTTATTAAGAAAAAATTAAAAATTCATTAATTAAAATATTATATTATAATATTTTGGGTAAATATTTCAATGATCTTGGATGATCTGAAAATGATTTACCCAATTATTATGTTATTGTTTTAGTTTATATTATATTTTTAGCTCTATATTGTATTTTTAAAAAAATAATTTTGTATTATATACTTAATTTTAATTTATTATAATTTTGTATTATTACACTAATTTTATAATTAAAAAAAATAAAATAAGCATGAACAATATTTTTGGTGTAGTGAATGGTGTCGGGCCAAATTTGGTGTAACACTGTTCATCGTACCAAATTTAGTGCAAAAATTGGTGCTTAAACTGGAGCAATAAAATGCCAAAATTTGTAAAATTTTTGACATTGTGGTTTATCACCCTTATTATATTGCGATTTAATTACTTCGTATAGCAACATTTTAGAATTTTTGAACAATTTTACACAAATCGCTTAACGTCGTCATTTTTTTACATCAAATTTACTGTTTTGTCCTCAAGTTATCTGCTAACTTTTGATAGTAACGAATCTTAGTCTCTGTTCTGTGAAGTGTTTTTCCGATCACATTCTCCGACATGTGTACTTTTGTTGCGTATGCATTCTTTGCATACACAAATCTGTGAAGGAAACATGGCAATTTAATATCGTGAGACAGCAATTGCTGCTCCTAAACAATTCAAAAATTTATCAAGAACAAAGATTTAGAATTTTAATTATGAAGTCTCCTCTCAACAGATAAAATCACTGATAAATAAAAGTACATTATTTACCGACTTAATTGGTAGTCACAATGTCAAGTTGATGGCAAAAACCTCCTTCATGTATACATATTCGACATAAGCCATTTCACTAATATCAAATTTCAAATTTAACAGAATCTACCATATCATAAATAATATGGAAATTTCAAATTTTGGTGATTATGAAGATACTGATCAAGCAAAGATCAAACAAAATCAATATATCAAATTGTTATTGATGTTTGGAATTAATTGATGTCTTGTAGTAAATAAAAATACTTTGTGGGAATCATTTCTCATTCTTTGGATAAGGGAAAACAGAGTAAATCATTTCTCATACTATCTTTGGTTGTACTTTGTTTTTGCTAAGCAAAACAGAGTATACATACAGGTATGTAAATTGGTTTACATACTAGTTTACATACATTTACATACTGGTTTACATAGTATGTAAATCAGTTTACATAGTATGTAAACTGGTTTACATACATTTACATACTGATTTACATAGTATGTAAACTGGTTTACATAGTATGTAAATCAGTTTACATACTATGTAAACTGGTTTACATACATTTACATACTGGTTTACATACATTTACGTACTGATTTACATAGTATGTAAACTGGTTTACATACTATGTAAACCAGTTTACATACTATGTAAACTGGTTTATGTAAACTGGTTTACATAGTATGTAAATCAGTTTACATACTATGTAAAATGGGCTAAATTAATAAGACATTTAGCAAAACTTGTTCTGAAGTGATATGCCTCTTAGTTAGTCAATTGTGTGTAAGAAATTACATTGGATCATTTTTAATTCACCGTGAAAACCATCAGAAATTCATCTATTTTTATATAGGACTTCTATGCTAAGCACGTATTCATTCATCTAATACAAGCACATCGTCATTCTCAAGCTCAAGAGGAGTCTGCTAATATATCAGAGAAGCAAAAATGAACTTTTTCATTTTTCCTGCCACATTTTTGACTAATGTCAAAATTTGTATAAGTTTTTGAGTATCAATGAACTTTTTATTAATTTGAATTTTAAGATATTTGTTTTCATTCAATTGATAGTACCCACACCCTATGATCTTAAATGCAACCCAAACATGAGGCATTTGAGTGTACACTAACAATTAGTATACCAATGTATCAACAGGAAGAACATTTTGAGTAGGAATATCCATATTGTGATTTTATTGAAATTTCTGACGGATATTTTTCGATTTTTTCACCAATCCTTGTCACACACTTTTTCACCAATTGTGAAAAATTTAAGGACCCATTGTAAGCCTATATCTTAGCAATACATCTAAGAAAAATGCTAAGATAACACAAAGGGTATTAATGTAATCTACATAAATTATGGGTAACAAAAACGCACAGTTTTGTTACTGATTTTGCTAATTATGAAAATACTAATTTATAATCAGAATTCATGCTATTTTTGCCGAAAGCTCATTATATTGCTTCTTATGCTTGCTACTGCTTCTATAACTATTTTTGTTCTCAGAACCCACAACATTAACAAAATGATTTTTCAAGAAATCTTGAAGACTCCAAGGTTTATCACTTCGTTGATCATTCTTGAACTGAGAAGAAAAATTAATTGTAAGTGCACTTAGTTTAGCCATACTGACATGCAAGACTTGTTGTTTATCATTCCTTACTTGCTCAAGAATCATTTGCTCCTCTGTAAGTAGCATACTCTGAAGTTCAAATAATGAAGGCTCCACAACCCTCATATTAATGGAAGTAACAAAACCTTTATAATTTGACGCAAGATCCCTGAGAATATGCATTATAATTTCACGCTCAGGAATATTATCACCGACTGCATTCAAATGATCAGCAATTGATTTAATGCGAGTAAAAAATTCCATGATCGAAAGATTATCACGTATCACTTGTTGAAGCTGAGATCGTAATTCCATAATTCTTGCACGCGAGATAGAATTAAATGACTTCTCCAACACATTCCACATGTGCGCTGCTGTTACAGTGGTTGATCCACTCATTTGATATAACATTTCTTGTGTAAAAGAGTTATAAATCCAACTCTTTAACAAGCTATTACGTTGATTCCAATTTAAGAACTCAGAATTGAGACAATGAGTTTCAGAACCATCAATCGAAGAAATGTATCTAAACGGAATTGGATTACTCAAATCAAGAATCGAGTCCAAACCATAAGCGATGGCTGAATTGAGAAATTGTTCACGCCAAAGTAAGTAATTCGTCCTATCAAGTTTGAAAGAAACCAAAGGATGATTGGGTAGTGAAACAATGGATGATTCAATCGAGAATGACGATTGCACAGTACCAGGCACCATTGCTACACCAGTATTTTTTTACAAAACTGAAGACGAAGAAGACACAGGTGAATTCTCAGTTTCATTTGCCATTAGAAAGGATCTTTAAGATCAAAGCTCTGATACCAAACAAAGAATCAAGAAAATCAGTTTATTCAGAGAGAATATGATGAAATGATAAAACTGAATATAGTGATTAGTTAATAAGGCTTTGCCTTATACATACATACATATATATATATATGTATGTATGTATACAAACTAAACTGAACTAATTTTAACTAATTACATTATGTTAGAACATAGTAACCACATACACTACAATATGTTAAAATATAGATACATGTGTATAATACAACTTATACTCACTACTACTTAATTTTTTTTTTGCTACAAGGTCGTTAATTGAGGCTGCCAAATGTATGTCCAGGCTTCGTCCTGCTAGTATTATTATCTTCATGAATCTCAATATTAAATTGGTTGAGTTCAATATTAACAAAACAAGCTTGTTCCTATGAAATATAGAAGTGAGTATATAAATACTGATCATTCTTATTAAAGTCAAATTTTATATCTGAGTATTTTCATATTTAAATGTAAATTTTTATCTACTTACGTAAAGAGTTTTCTTTTATAACAAAAATTAGTTGCTTGAGAGGGAGACGAAGCAATACCCAATTTTTTTCATTTATCCAGATCAAGATCAATATTAAGAATACTAACAATGACTAATATTGGCTGTTATCAAAGGAATTTTTGTACAAAATTAAGTTTTTTCATCCTTCGAATCCATGACTTCGTATATATAGTCAAGTTGTATTATTAACTGAACTATTTACTGTTAGTTACTTACGTAAAGAGTTGAAACCTATTTTCTAAAGCCCAATCATTGTATATTTTATTGTCATTCACAGTCTGTCAGGAAGGCACAGCCTAGCATTCATGGAGCAAAAGAAAAAATACCTAACAACAATATAGTTGTTTTGGAAGAGTTTGGGGAGTAGGGAGATATGTGAACTTGTTTTTCAAAGCTTGAAAAATATTATAATTTTGGAAAGAATTTGAGTAGATTTGGAATAGAAGTAGATAAGAGAGATGAAAGAAAAAAAATATTTTTAATTTAAAAAATAAAAATCTAATTTTATCTTTAAAAAATATTATTTTTATAAATTTAAATTAATTTAATCTAAAAATAACATTACATAACTAAGTCAACCAATATTATCCTAATAAAGTTATAGTTCTAAAAGTGTCCAAAACCTATTATGCGTCCTTGTTATTAAAAACTGGCAGTATAATGACCCGTGATCATTTTGATGTTTTATTTATTTATTTTTATCTATTCCTAATTAATTCAAAATTTTAAATTACAATTATTTAAATTAAAACTAATTATACCTAATACAATTAGAAAAAATAAAAAAAAATAATTGTCGTTGTGATATTTTTAATAATAATTAGATAAAACTATTAACTATAAAAAAAATATTTATATAAAACAAGAATTATACATTTTGCAATAAATATTGGACCATGGTACTATTTTTTCTTTGAATAAAGGATAGTAGAAGTCCGTCTTCGGCTTCCACAACTACTTGTAAGTTGGAGTCTATGTTTTGTATAGGGGTGGCAATTTGTGCTATAGTTCGATTAATCGAATCGAACCCGAATCGAAAAACACGAATCGAACACGAATCGAATTAAATTTGGGTTTGTTTCAGCCCAGCTCGAATAACACGAATAAATTTGGGCTGGGTTAGGGCTAGCCCATTAGCCCGAACTAAAATAAAATTAAATTAAATTTTAAATAAAAAATAAAAAATACTATATTAAAATTAAAATAATCTTTCATTTCTTTTAGTACTTCTCTTTTATGATATATATTATTTTTTTTCTTTTTTTTTAAAAATAAGCTGATAATGACAAAGTTAATTTATTCATTTTGGAAAATTATGTAACAACCTTTGATGTTAATGGATTTCCATTTAAATCATGCTAACTCTTAAAAAAAAAATAATATTATTTGCGTTAAATTAGTATTATGAAGTTTCTATTTTTAAATTGAATACTTGATTATGCTATTCTTTTCTACTTGTTCCTTGTCTTGCCACTTAGATCTAATGTAATAGTCAAAACCTTTTCTTGTTATAAACCAAGTTATGTTATCGTGGTAACATTTTAATTTATTAAGCTGTTCAATTTTAAGCAAGTAGTCATTTAATCTACTCATCTCTATTTATTTTGTTTAAGTCCAAACAAATTTTATTTGGATCTAATAAGCTTTATTCTAAATTTGAGTTTTTATGAAGGATGACGATCTAAGTTTTAATGAGTATGATTTAATGCATTTACTCATTGCCAAATTAATTTAGTAATTGAGTTTTAGATTAAATAATTAACACCTAAAATATCCAATAAAGAATTTTTTTATGTTATTCCCAATTCCTTTAGAGCTTTAATTATTAAAATTTCCTTAATAAAAAATTCATATTAACTAAATATATATATAATTAACAAGTTCGGGTAGTTTGGGCCAGTTTGAGCCAAATCGTTTGTATTTAGTTTGGGTTCGAAGCTCACATTTGCCAGCTAAATTAAATTTGAATTGAGCTAGGGTTGAACCTTAGTATTTAAAATTTGGATTCAAACCAAGAACTCAACTTATGAAACCAAGCCCGAGGCGCTTGTTTTAAGCCATATATAACTTTCTTGAGTTTACACACCATAGGCACATCAAAAAGTACCTCAAAATCCCTTGGTTGTTTCATATATATTACATCTTCTATATCACCATTAAGAAACACATTATTTATGTCCAATTGGCGAACCACCCAATCCTTAGACAATGTAAAACTTAGAATAACTCACATTGTAGTGTGTTTTATTACTGGACTAAAAGTCTTAAAGTAATTAACTCCTTCAACTTGATGAAATCCCTGATGCCCTAGCTTTCCACAAATTTGACATTGTGGTTTATCACCCTTATTATATTGCTTCTTATGCTTGCTAATGCTTCTATAACTATTTTTGTTCTCATAACCCACAACATTAACAAAATGATTTTTCAAGAAATCTTGAAGACTCCAAGGTTTATCACTTCGTTGATCATTCTTGAACTGAGAAGAAAAATTAATTGTAAGTGCACTTAGTTTAGCCATATTGACATGCAAGACTTGCTGTTTATCATTCCTTACTTGCTCAAGAATCATTTGCTACTCTGTAAGTAGCATACTCTGAAGTTCAAATAATGAAGGCTCCACGACCCTCATATTAATGGAAGTAACAAAACCTTTATAATTTAACCCAAGACCCCTGAGAATATGCATTATAATTTCACGCTCAGGAATATTATCACCGACTGCATTCAAATGATCAGCAATTGATTTAATGCGAGTAAAAAATTCCATGATCGAAAGATTATCACGTCTCACTTGTTGAAGCTGAGATCGTAATTCCATAATTCTTGCACGCGAGATAGAATTAAATGACTTCTCCAACACATTCCACATGTGCGCTGCTGTTACAGTGGTTGATCCACTCACTTGATATAACATTTCTTGTGTAAAAGAGTTATAAATCCAACTCTTTAACAAGCTATTACGTTGATTCCAAATTAAGAACTCAGAATTGAGACAATGAGTTTCAGAACCATCAATCGAAGAAATGTATCTAAACGGAATTGGATTACTCAAATCAAGAATCGAGTCCAAACCATAAGCGATAGCTGAATTGAGAAATTGTTCACGCCAAAGTAAGTAATTCGTCCTATCAAGTTTGAAAGAAACCAAAGGATGATTGGGTAGTGAAACAATGGATGATTCAATCGAGAATGACGATTGCACAGTACCAGACACCATTGCTACACCAGTATTTTTTTTACAAAACTGAAGACGAAGACACAGGTGAATTCTCAGTTTCATTAGCCATTAGAAAGGATCTTTAAGATCAAAGCTCTGATACCAAACAAAGAATCAAGCAAATCAGTTTATTCAGAGAGAGTATGATGAAATGATAAAACTGAATATAGTGATTAGTTAATAAGGCTTTGCCTTATACATATATATATATATACAAACTAAACTGAACTAATTTTAACTAATTACATTATGTTAGAACATAGTAACCACATACAATACAATATGTTAAAATATAGATACATGTGTATAATACAACTTATACTCACTACTACTTAATTTTTTTTTTGCTACAAGGTCGTTAATTGAGGCTGCCAAATGTATGTCCAGGCTTCGTCCTGCTAGTATTATTATCTTCATGAATCTCAATATTAAATTGGTTCAGTTCAATATTAACAAAACAAGCTTGTTCCTATGAAATATAGAAGTGAGTATATAAATACTGATCATTCTTATTAAAGTCAAATTTTATATCTGAGTATTTTCATATTTAAATGTAAATTTTTATCTACTTATGTAAAGAGTTTTCTTTTATAACAAAAATTAGTTGCTTGAGAGGGAGACGAAGCAATACCCAATTTTTTTCATTTATCCAGATCATCGTCAATATTAAGAGTACTAACAATGACTAATATTGACTATCATCATTGGAATTTTTGTACATAATTAAGTTTTTTCATCCTTCGAATCCATGACTTCATATATATAGTCAAGTTGTATTATTAACTGAGCTATTTACTGTTAGTTACTTACGTAAAGAGTTGAAACCTATTTTCTAAAGCCCAATCATTGTATATTTTATTGTCATTCACAGTCTGTCAGGAAGGCACAGCCTAGCATTCATGGAGCAAAAGAAAAAATACCTAACAACAATATAGTTGTTTTGGAAGAGTTTGGGGAGTAGGGAGATATGTGAACTTGTTTTTCAAAGCTTGAAAAATATTATAATTTTGGAAAGAATTTGAGTAGATTTGGAATAGAAGTAGATAAGAGAGATGAAAGAAAAAAAATATTTTTAATTTAAAAAATAAAAATCTAATTTTATCTTTAAAAAATATTATTTTTATAAATTTAAATTAATTTAACCTAAAAATAAAATTACATAACTAAGTCAACCAATATTATCCTAATAAAGTTATAGTTCTAAAAGTGTCCAAAACCTATTATGCGTCCTTGTTATTAAAAACTGGCAGTATAATGACCCGTGATCATTTTGATGTTTTTTTATTTATTTATTTTTATCTATTCCTAATTAATTCAAAATTTTAAATTACAATTATTTAAATTAAAACTAATTATACCTAATACAATTAGAAAAAAAAAAAAAAATTGTCGTTGTGATACTTTTTAATAATAATTAGATAAAACTATTAACTATAAAAAAAATATTTATATAAAACAAGAATTATACATTTTGCAATAAATATTGGACCATGGTACTATTTTTTCTTTGAATAAAGGATAGTAGAAGTCCGTCTTCGGCTTCCACAACTACTTGTAAGTTGGAGTCTATGTTTTGTAGGCTCTGATTGTAACAATAAAGTTCCACACAGTCTTTTAGCATTTTTATACTCTCATTTTTCGCTTAATTTCAAATTATATTCCTAAAATTTACTAATTGTGTAAAATCTTTGACATGTGAAATTTATACCCTAATATTGAAGATAATGTCATTATGATACCCAAAACTTTGACTTGTGAAATTTACATACCCAAAGCATAAATGTAACATGTTTTTTTCTCATCTAAAACGATGTTATAACATCAAAATTATTTTCCTAAGTTTTTTTTGGTAGCAAATATTAGATCTAAGTATAAGTAGCAATAAATAAAAAGTTTTCATTTTGGTTTCACTGTTGCTTGAGAAACTTGAACATATTTTAGTGATGAATAAAATAAAATAAATAGTAGTAAATAAATACAAAAAATAAAAATAAAATCACTAATAAGTAGAAAATTATTGATATATAATGCAAGATAATTTATAATGTATAATGTAGTCCTTATACATTATCTTTTTCTTAAAATTTTATAAAAATCTTTCAAATTTATAACTATTTACAAATCTATCATAAGTAATTAAATTTTACAAGGGTGTATTTGATTATGAGTTTTAATAATTTTTTATGGAGTTTTAAAATCTAGGTGTATTAAATAAGAAATTTTAAAGATTTTTTTTTTTTTTTAAAGTTTAGAGGTAGTAATTTAGGATTTTATAAAAATCTTTAAAAATTTAAGAGTATTTAATTAAGATTTTGTAAAAATTATTAAAATCTTGGTGCAGGGATGGGCATATAACATACAAAATTAACTGAATCGATCGACCCAAATATAAACCAAATCTTTTAGGGCAATTTTTGTTGGTACGGGAGAAATCAAAAAAATTAGTTAGCTTCAATTTTCAATATAAAATATAAAAAACCGAAATAAGCCGAATCGAATTGATTTTCTAACATTTAAATATATGTATTTTTATATAAATTTTTAAAAGTTTTAAAATATAAAACATAAGTGCATATGAAGGCTTATTATTTCAACTTTGTGGTAGTATTTTAACTTTTATATTTTGAATAGTAAGTTAACTAAGTTTGTTTATTATTATGTGCATTTATTTTTTATTATTTAACTTTACATTATTTAGATAATTTTATTTAAATGAAAGTATGATTAAATTGTACTCGGATAATTGAGTGTTTTTTTTACAAGTTATAAGTCAAAACCGACTTAATTGATTAAATAAGTAGGTTGGTTGTCGGTTTAATTATATTTTACAAATAGGTCAATTTTGGTTTGTAATATTTTCTAATTAATTTAGTCTATTCAGTTAGTTTTTTCGACGAAAAATAGAATGACAAACATGTTCTCATCCCTTTGTTGTATTTAAAAAGTAGTGGATTTTAAAAGATTTTAAAAAACTAATAAATTTTTATGAAGTTTAATGTATTATTTTAGTTAAGACTATACGTAAAAAAAAAAAAATTCTCCCCAAATTTTTTTAATGATTTTTATTTTTTCTCCACTGTACTATCCTTATTTTTTTATTATTAATTCAACTATTATCAATAAAAAAAATACCACAACCCATAAAAATTTTTAAAATAAAATTTACTATAATCATAAGGCTCTATTAAAATCTATAAAAATTAATGAACAGTTTATAAAAGCCTTTCAAATTTATAAATATTTATAGATGTATAAAAATTATAATCGAATACATAAAATATTTTACATATTATCCATTATTTTGGGTAACTGAGAAATTACATTACTTTTAGTAAATAAAATATAGAATTGATACAAATATTTTTTTAAAATATAATTATTTAATATTTAATAAAAAAATAATTAATAAGATGAATGAAAAATATACTCTAGCAATAATCAACAACACCTTTGACAAAAAAATAAAATAATAATAATCAACACGCCTTTTGCGATCGTGCAGTTTGCGACGCCTTGGGTTTAGGTTTTATTATAATTTTCATGAAGTTTTTTGAAAAATAAAATAAAGGGTTTAGGTTTTGTAAAAAAAATGTTAATTAAAATAAATTATATTATTATAATATTTTTTTTAATAAGTGATTAAAATGTTATTAAAATACTAATATTTAATAAAAATAAAATAATTTTTAATATAAAATAATTTAAAAAAATAAAAAATAATAATATTTAAACAAAAAATTATTTAAATATATATATTTTAATTTTTAATAAAAATTTTAAATCAATAAAATATTAAAAATAAATATTTTATGAATTTTTTTATATTATTTGTGGCTTTATTATTATTAAATAATTTTAATTGCATTTAATTATTTAATAAAAAATATTAAAATAATAAAATTTATATTTAATTAATTATTTTTATAAAATTTATTAAATAATATTGTTTTTAATCTAAAAAATTAAATAATATACGTAATTTTATCCCTTTCATTTTTTTCTAAAATAAAAAATTTCAAAACCTGCTGCGTTTTAAGGAACAATATCCCTAAAATCAAAAGAGAGAATGGCGACAGAGGACAACACTCTGTATCTTCACTTGCACAAGCTTTCAGGGGCCAAGTCCTTTGAAGCTCTTGACCATTTGGTGTCCGTTCTCTGGCAGACCCGCAAAACTGGTCTCCGCTCTCTTCAAGACAAAACCCATCTCCAGTCTCTCCTCAATCTCCCTCTTCTTTCTGACCTCGACGCCGTATGTATTTTCAATTTCTTTGATTTTCATTCACTTTCCTTTTTATTTGTTCCTTTCACGTTACACAAAACTAAAATCCGATTCTGACCCATTTTAGGTTTTTGCATGCCTTCGCTCGCTTATCAGAAAATGGGCCTACGATGACCTAATTGATGACCATCTTCTCAAACTTTTCCCACCGGATTTACCTGTTGATATTCAGAGCAATTTGTTACTTTTGTTTCGCAAGTATCAGAGTCAATGGAAGATTGATATTTCAAATGAACCACAGGTTTTTCTTTCAGTGGAGTGAATTTTCTTATTAAATTTGTTGTACCCATTTTTGTTGGATAGTTTTAGAGCCAAGTATTAGTCAGTCAGTTATAGATTAGATATAATTTCTATGTGCTTTCTTTATTTTCTTGTTTGAAAGTAGTTTATTTCTTTCTCTTTAACTAGCTTTATTTGTTTTGCTTATTTTTTCCCAGCGTTATTTGCCGAGAGTTAGTTTTTCCAGTCAGGTGGTGAAAACGAGTGCGCCTCCTTGCTCAAATGTCTTAGCTGCTCTATGGCCTCGTCAAGATGATCCTAATGCCCGATTAACCCAAAATGAAGTTGGTGCTTCATTGCCTTTTATTTCTGATGTTAACCAATGTGATGTTGCTCCCACTGAAAACTTGGTATATAGAAGTTTATTTCTTTCTTTCTTTCTTTTGTGTATGCGGTTATGTTTCTAGGTTAATGGTTATTTGGAGGGGAGAAAAGTAACCTTACTTGTACCCAAATTTTTAGTGAATTACAATGTTCAAGCGACTTGACATGGGTACTACAGGTACGAGTACTTGTACACTCTAATGTAAGTTTACAGAATTTGAAAAAATGACGTTTTCAAACACTTGGATACGTATAAAAGAATTTACGAATGTCGGTGTTTAAAACAGTCTGTGTAACATAGTTCATGGCAATTAAATCTTGGCTCTGAAAATTTGAGTGTTCTCCTGGTAAATATCATTAATTTGTCTAAGGGTTTTAGAACCTTAGCTAATTTAAGATGTTAAACAAACAGGTATGAAAGGAGAATGAATTGCGACCTACATAAGCGCGTATGTTGAGACCTTCAGCATGATCCAGTTTTAGGATTATTACCGTAATATGTCATATAGAAAAGTTATTTTATACTCTTCTATTTTCCTACAATGCTACTAATGCTTGTTTCATTTTGGAATGTTTTGTGATTGAGAACTACTTCTAACTTAAATACATTGATATATAGGAAATTCTACCCCGTCTCAAGTCAATGTCATGGACCATGGACAACTGCAGCTTGGGTCAAGCTAATAGAATGGCCATCATTACTCTTAAGGTATGAACCCTAGCCGCAAGGGAAAGGATTCATAAGGATTTCAAATTGGCATACTGGATTTCATGATGGGCCAATGATATTAATCAGTGTAGAATGTGGATCACACATTATCCCATGCTCTTCTGTTGTCTGTACATATTTTTTGCACTTTCCAGACTCCGACATGAGTGCACATATAGTATGTGGCATTGAAATCATGATGAAGGTAAACACACCATGTAATAAAGTTGTATCTTTTACTATGCATGGATTGGCATAAACAGACTTTTAGGATTAAATAAAATACTTCTAAATTGTTTAGTACTAGTATGTGACATATCATTTATGTTTATCTGTGAATGCTGAACATGAATGTTTCATGTGCCTCTTGCTTTTGAAGTATATTTCTTGATAATTTCAAATGGTAGACTCATTATTTGTTTAGTTGGATTTTAGCTTATCTTATATTCTGCTAGATATACAGTTATTTATTGATTTACTCCTTTTCTTTTCTTTAGCTTCAAGACTACACCAAGTCTCCTTCAGGTGAACTTGAGATTAAGTTTCGACTTACTAGAGATACATTAGAAGCTATGTTGATTTCATTGTCTTATATCAGTGAGCAGCTATCTGGAGTGGTAAGTAGGCTCTCTTCTGCATCTCATGCTGACAACACAATTTGGAAGTATCGGATTAACTATTTAATGTAGTTTGCACATATATGAAAAGGCCTGGTGTTATTCTCGTTTCTTGATTAGCATTTGCTATTATAAGATTTTTTTGTCACTCTAACCCTTCCAGATTTCTGTTGACGTGAAGATTACCTTATTCACCGGACTTTAACCTGTGATGTTTCAGTATTTCTGTTGGTTCTGTCACATTAAAAAACAGTGGCTTATTTCCCCCTTACATGTGATCTAATTACAATCAATATAAATAATATTATCCAGGGTAGAGTGAAATACTAAAATACCCCTAGAGCGCATGCAATGTCTTTAAATATATGAAAATTCTACACTGTATCCCAATGAACTAGTTAAGGAAATCAATGTACCCATCAAACTTTTGCACCTCCTCTTCTTAACAATAAAAGGGCTATGGCCAGGTTTCAGCTGAACTTCAACTCCATTGGGGTATCGATTGGTTTTGGTGCCTTGCATGTCAGTTCAGACAATAAGTCCATCACATACTTTCATTGTGATAGTACCATTTTATCTCCAGGCAACTTTACCTAAGAACCTATTACCTTCACACTAAGGGTAAATAGATTTTTTTTACTAACAAACTATGACATTTCTTGCAAAAATACCACCAAACTTAAAGTTACAAAAATATCATTAAACTTAGTATTGTTACAATTAATACCATTTTTGTTAGCTTTGCCACAAATCTAACGGAAAATAGTTGAATATATGCAACTGAAAATGGTATTAGTGCAACAACTCACAAGTTAAGTGGTATTTTTATAACAACTTTCAAGTTTGGTGGTATTTTTACTACAAAGTTTAAAGCTCGGTGGTAAAAGAATCTATTTATCCTAATGCTAATGACTAGTATTGTAGATATCTTAGCTTCAGTTTCAAACTGAGCTAACATACGTTACTCAACATTACTCAACAACTTGAACAATCAATATCAACCTGTTTGTCCAGTTTAAAAGTGTTGATACGTGTTAGGGAAGGGTTGATTGTATGTCGTGTAGCTCAGCACGAAGTTTATATATGTATATAAATAGGGGCCTCAATAGAAGATTGCGTTAGTGTTATGGATATAATTTTTCTAACTGATTCCAGCTCTGCTCGATAGTGTTGAATTTGTTTATCAAAATGTTAGACTAGACATTAATTGGTTACAATGAGTTTTGCAGGCTGGGAAATCTTTGGAGCCAGTGCAGAAGAAACACAAGCAATTAGAGTGAAGCAGTTGGGTCACTTGGCTTAACATATTTTTCAGTCTCTGAATCATCCTAATGTGTAACCGACTTTGCACACAATTATCTCCAATAACAAGTCTTGTGTTTCTTTTCCTCTTGATAAGGTACAATTTGTCAGTGCGTGTTTCTTTTTTGAAAGTGGGACTTTTAGATTATGTTTAATTAAGAGTAATAAGAATAGTAATGTGAATGATTTTGGTTATTTTTGCGTTTGGTTTAATTGTTAATCTGAAATATAATGTAAAATATTTTTATAGTATCAAGAATATTCATTCTTCCCGTACTCTTCAAGAATATATTGGAATATTCTATTTTTTTTCTTCATATATTTGTATAATTATTTATTATTTTTTTCATTTTATCTTATTTAAAAAATAAAACAAAATTATTTTTTAATTTTGCTTCATTTATAATTTTATAAATGTTACTTTAATATTTATTATTATTTTGATTCTATTGCTTAAATAAACATAATAATTGTAATATTGTTTTTATTTAATTTCATTATTATTATCATTTATATTCTTAATACGTTTTTACTTTTCTTTTTCGAACTAAACATGACCATAGTTCTCTCAGGGTTAATTTAGTCTGGTTTTTAATGTCATTTTCTTTGCTAAATTTTTTCATAAGTGAAAAAGGTCGTAGTAGTCCTATTATGTGAAAAAATGCAATTTATTTTCATAATTTATGGTTTAGAATTTTTATTCTTGTTATTTATGAAAATTAAATATTTTGGTTTAAAAATGCATTGTAGTCTTATGACTAGAGTGCAATTTTATTATGGGATTTAAATGCTTATTTGTAATTTAAAAATAATCACTTTTTATAATAATAGGATAAATAGTTACTGACCTAAAAATTACAGAAAAAAAGTCCTTGCACAATCTAAAGAAAATCCATTCTACATTGCATTCCATGAGTTCATATGGGGTAACCTGGAATAGTTAATGCAACTTGATTGTATTGTTTAATTTATTTTTGAAATTAAATAATACTAAAAGATCTTCCCAAACCACAAGCTCGTGTTATGTTAGTAGAAACTTATAAAACAAAATGAAACTCTGAAATGAGGTACAAAACTAAGGAAGTTGTATAATATGAATTGCATTAGTTTTACTGGTTTACCTGTATCACATACAGTGAAGTTTAATCAACAACTCAACTTATTTAATATTTGATTTAATGACAGAATCTCGCAAACTCCATACCCCTTTTATCCTCAGCAGACCTTGTACCATTTCAAATATTCAAATTTTCTCTCACTCACGTCTCATTACATAGTCGATTTTATACTAAACCGTAAACCCTCCCTAAAATTATGAGTGAGTCAATAATGATGAATGGAGGTACAAATAATAATAGGAGTTATTTTATTTGTGTTGTTAGAATACTTAGTCACTTTATTTTTATAAAATTGTAACATTTTAGTTACTTTTTGAATAATAAATATTATTTTATCAATAAAAAATTTAATTTGAGCAAAATTGATATTTTATTTTAACAATTTAAAATTGAATTTAAACAGTATATTATTTTTTTGGGTCAACTTTTTTTTGTAAATTTTTCTAATTTTTTGTATCGCACTTTTTGTAAGTATCATGTTTGAATCAAAATTGCAAAATTTATAATATAAAAAATATGGGCTATGAAAGTCATAAAATTACAATATCAATGGAGTTAGAACCACATAAATAAGATCTCTCAAATTCACCATATTCGAAAGGTACACGAATGAAACAATCGTTGCCCTAGCTCTTAACAACACAATAGTGGTGCGCTGATTAATTTTTGGTACTGTTCTCCACAAATAGTGAACAAGAGAAAGCTCATCCGTGTGGCTCCAATGCCATTAATCTTGTAATTTTCTAACATATATCACCTCTATTTCTAATATCGTAAAATTTATAATTTCAATTCAAACAAGATACCTATAAAATTCAAATTTAATTTTAAACTATTAAAGTAAAGGGACAATTTCACTCCCACTAAATTCACTTCATTATTATATAAAAAAAATATTAATAAAATAATATTTTACAGTTCAAAACATAATTAAAATGATCTATTTTTATAAAAAACCTTGACCTAAATATCTCTTATAAAAGCAAAATTATTAAAAAATCCACTTTACACAAGCAAAGTAACCTCCGGAACCCGTACCCAATAAACTATGTTTAACAAATAATGGTCCTTAACTCACTGCATAACACAGGAATTATTATTGATCCACTTAACACTCAGTCAAGCATATACTCTAGTTTTTAATGCATGAGAAGAATCGTGTCTGAAAAATGCCATTTCATAATTCCTTAGTGTGCCAGCTAAATAGGCTTATGTGAAAATGCAATGAAATATACCCAACTCTTTGCAACAAGAACTTCATACATTTACTTTACACACCTCTCATAGACAAGCTTAACCTGAGATCAATCAGGATTTCAATAAGCTTGAAATGAAAGGTTCGTCAAATTGAGAAGATCAAGTTGCACAAGTCATTTTGACAATATTGTTTGTATTGTTAGTAATTGACATATTGGTAATTTTACCAAATGAACTAAATTGAGCAAATGGGTATAAAGAATACAGGTGCAGTGGGAAGTATGAAGCTACTGAAGCAAAGGCCTCCACTCTTGTCATCTAAAATTGCAACAATGAGCTCGACCACTCGCCAACTTATCCCAAAGGCAGATCATTTGCCTCGGTGATTGGTAATGCGCAGTGTAATAGTCCACAAGACACCCGTACTGACAAAATTTCCAACTATGAGAATATTGCACACTTGCAACAGAACTGTTGAACTGCTCAACCCACATTCCCATGCTCACATCCTCCATCTTGAAAAGCTGCAAGCATCAAAACAAAACAAACGATTCAGTTGTTACATAGATACTTTTAGGACATTAAGAGTCGTAAATTTTTATATACGTACATGGGTGTTAGGCACCAATTTTTCTAAATTTTATGTAAATTTATATCAAATTAGAGTATCTGAGTACTAACATATCATTTGGATATGGGTAATTTATGAAAAATGAAGAGTCTAATTAACAAGTGGCAGTGGATCTTGGAAGGTAGTTTGAAAAGCACTTCTTCAAAGTTTTGCACTAACTAAATGACGAGGGAAGGAACCAAAGTAGAGGTCAGTAACAAAACAGACATGTATAACTTACTCTTAGCCTCTTATTCCCATGTTGGGAAAAAATGAATTTAGCAATGTCGCTGGAGATTATATATCCAGGTCCATTGGCATATGGAGGATAAACTGCTTCTGGCCATTCCTGTTGCATAAAACAAAATCCCTTCAGATACAGAGAACACATGAGTTCACAAAGGCATCTCATATTACAGAATTCAGATATTTCTGAATTCATCTATTCACAAAAATAATTTCTTTTAGACAAGACGCATAGAACTATGATTATGTTTCATTATTATCACATTTTCTAGCAACTAAACTAATATAAGAGTGTTAGCAGCCAATTTTCTCAAAAGCTTAAGTTTTAGAAGGTTGGATAATGATCTTATATGTTACTTTTTTAGTTCAAAACTTGCTTATTGTGCTCTCACATATGGGCCCCTGGCTCCATAAATTAATGATCTCTCACATGTGGGTTGAATATCTTCTTATGGGCATTTTTTTAAACATTCCATCAAGTTGATAAAAATAAAATCTCGTCAATTGAGTAGATAATTTGAAGCCCATCGTAAACATAAAGGTCCAAAGAAAAGCTAAAAGATTTTAACATAAAAGCATGCATATAAAAACATTGGAGCTGGATAAACAGAACCAGGATCTGCACTAATATTATGCCCTAATATCAGGTTAAAATGTTTTGGTTACTAATCCTCCCAAAAATTTAAGACTACGCTAACAAATCTTCAATTTGTTATTTTTTTAGGTCTTAACAGCAACCTAATTTTACAAGGTTCTAGGTTTATCCAATCAACACATGGAACTGTAGTTGAACATAGGAGATCAAACTCTCTGACACTAAAATCCATCCAATTGGAGAGAACTTGGAGAAAGATATCCATCTAAGCGGATGGATCCACACAATATTAAAAACCATGGAAAGAACTTCAAGTACAGCTCTTGGATAAAAGTGGTTGTAATGCCTAATTACATACCTCATATGTCACGGCCCACTTTCCAGTTCTTAGGGGTCGATGCAAAAGATTGAGGTTACCCAAATAAAGAGATTTCTTGGCAGATTTACCCTCAATTTCTTTCAAAACAGTATCTACCCTAACGAATGTGTCATCATCACACTTCATGATGTATGCAGCTGTCACATTCTGAGTCTGCATTGAGATATTGAAGTGAATAATCAGAAAAACCAGAAAGAATAGGTATTAAGTCAGTGAAATTTTTTTCAATTATTGACAAGAGTACAGAATCAGATCTGTAAATTTTATAAATGATATCTGGTCAAAGAGCAGCATGTGATTAACAATAAACTTACCCCAAACTCGCAAATAGCAATGGTTTTAAGAACTACAAGCTCATAACGATCCATAAATGGCAATATAATGATATCACCAAAGTAAGCAGCCTCTTTCTTCAGCTCCAAATTCACTTCCTTCCTTGGATTCTACATGTACATTTTAATAAACCCCAAATTATATAGAAAAGAATAAGCATATATTATAACTACAAAAAACCATATACTGTAAGGAACTTAACAAAGCATGTCCATAACAAATAAATGCACTCCATGAAAAATTCACATAATTTAAAAAGGCTGCAATATTTTAGATTTACATGCCATTCAAATAACAACTTAAGGCACACACATCAAAAAGTTTCAAAATTTTATGCTTAAAGATCAACTCAACAGGCCACTTCAAAGCCTATAGCATCCACATTTTTATTAAGGTTTGACATTTTACTGAGATAGGTAAAAAGTAATTCACTTCAGCAAACCTGATTGCAAAAGTTATTGTCTACAGTAGAAGAAAATAATCTAGATATCAGTGTAAGACTGGGCATGGTACCTTTATAGTATTCAAATTTTATCAAAAGTATCTCAAATTGACAAAGTTCTCAAAGAGTTTCAATTTAATACCCATGTTTTCAAAATGGTTCTAGTTTAATACCCATGTTTTCAAAACGATTCTATTTCAGCCTTTTTGAATAGTAACTGTCAATTTTTTACATTTGATAAGGAGTATTTTCGTCAGTTTACCCCAGCAATACAAATAGAATGCCCCTCACAGTTTCTCCAAACAACCAATAATCTAAAATCTATTAATTCAATAATAAATTTATTCTTTGAAAAAGCTTTTAGAACGATATGAAAATGATGTAGAGAAATATGAAGAAAATTGTTGAAAGTTTCAAAGAGATGAAACCCAACTGCCCATCTTCCCATGGAATTTGATATTGCAGAGAACTCTTTCGAACATAGTGCACTATTCTTAGCACAATGCCGATACACACAATTTGTGCTTTTATGCTTATCCACTTTCGCATCAAAACAAAGATATTTATTAGAAATTGGAGAAGAAGAAGAAAATAAAGAATACATGAATGTGTAAGCCTCTATTTAAAGCTCGTTGAATCCAACACAAAATTGCAATTTTTTTTTCTCAAAATCACTTAGAAAGGCACCCCTTTGTTGAACCCTAATCCGTCTTTATTGTTTTTCTTTTCTCTTTCGAAAATATCCCCGCCTAATTTACTCGATTGTAAAAAATTTACCGTTACCATTAAAAAGGAATAAACTTGAACAGTTTTGAAAACATAAGTACTAAACTGCTTGAAAACATAGTCAATTTTGGGTACTTTTGATAAAACTTGGATATTAGAAAGGTACTAAGCCCAATAAGATTATCAAGATGTTGACAATTTGACCTCCCCTTACTACCAATCATCTTTAGACCATTGATGACTTCTTTGTCTCTCAAACAGCACAGCTACAAGTAATAAAACTCCAAGCTTTCCATCTTAAATCCATAAACATGGTATGCATTACAATGTAATTAGTCACACAGTACAATTAGCAATAGAGCATACCCTGGCCATCCCCACCCTTTCTGATGCAACATCAAGAAAAATAAAGAAGACTTTCATGAAGTTTGAGCATCCGGATCTCAATTTATGGTAACATCCTTCTAACTAAACTCAGCTTTGCATTTAGAGAATGTTAGATTTATCAAACCAATAACAGAGCTTCAGCTTCTAGAAAAAGTGGCAAGTAGCATAACTTAAAACACTACTAGAGCAGGAGGTTCTAGGTTGAAAACCTTGCAATTTCATTTCCTCCCCATAATGTTAAAATTTCCAGTTAACAGTTTCCAAACATATTAAAGAAGAAGATTTTAAGACGGTAAGTTGTATCCTTGAATACATAATGATCTTGGCATATTGGGTAAATAAGATAATACTAAAAATATGCACCAAGAATTCTAATTCCCATCAAGGACCTTAAATGTGACGCTTGGTGAGGCAACCAATATTCTTTTTATTACTTATGATTTATTATTTTGTAGGAGAATAAAAGTAGAGGCACATGGATGAATCCAGTGATGCAGACCAAACGGCAATGTCTAGGGAATTTTCTAACTCATCTCTTTTACTTGCTTTTACATGTGCACATTGGGGTAAGATGCAGTTCAAGTGTGAAGGAGGGAACTTTATTCTCTAGTTTAGGAGCTGTTTTATATTTGTTTAGTGCTTTTAGTTGGAATATGAGTAGCAAATTGTGAACATGTTGAACCATTTGATTGAATGAATGATAATTATTATGTGAACCCAATGATAATATTGATTGTGTTATGTATGATAAGGAGTAAAGCATGTTAGATGTTGAGATGTTTTCGTTAATCATGTTGTATGCTTGTGAAATTTTAATTGAAATGTTCCAAGTTTATGCATATATCGTTGACTGTGTGTTTGATGTACTAGCTGTAGAACACTTGTGTGAATAAAACTAATGTGCCATGAGTCCCACAGGATTTAGAATTCAGTTTATCATCCCTTGGGTGAAATCCTAGATAATATTAAGCTAGAAAAATGATTTAGGATTTAATTGGATCGACTGCGCCTTTTAAGTCAACCATTAACTTAAGCATCCTTAGTCACCCATTTCAGTCTTAATGTCATAATGGGTAGATTATTCATGTTTTATAACCTAGTACATAACACTTAAAAGAAAAAACATATATGCATCAATAGGCTCATGCAACAAACAATCATGAACCCCAAACAAAATTGAAAAAGTTAAAGAGTATCAAGTATTGAAAATAGTTTAACTGTTAAGTCCAACAAATGTTGAAAGTCTAGGTGATAAATTAGGGGTTTTCCCAAATAAATGTTAAAACAGTATCCAGCCAAATTCAGTTTGTCCAAATTTAATTTCAATTGTCCACTCAGACTACTTATGTAATTTCAAATAATTGTTGTTCCCCACAGACTCAAGCTATAGTTGCAAATAGCAACAAAATATCACTAATCTCTTATTTGTTGATTATTTAGCATCCCAAATTGATCCTAGCTCGTAACAGAATGAAATCATAACATTTAGCCACTTTCTAAAGCAGCTAAAAGTGAACAAGCTTACCAGAGCCACAAAGAAACGAACTACTATGAGCGAAGACTTGATTGCTGAAGATTGCATCCATGTTTTCCTCACAGCCATCCTTTCTGCAAAGTGATTGGAGGCTGAAAGAATCCCAATAAAAAGTTTTATAGGGTTTACAGGTAAAGGACGAGCTCTCCACTTCTCTGACATTTCCAGAGCTCTTTGAGGAGAAAAACTAGGGTGAGAAATAGGCAAAGAGGTGGCATAAACTGAGTGCACATCAACATCTCCTTTAATTGCTAATCCTGTTGCGTCTTCAAGTGTAAATCCCTAAAAGTAAAGAGAACATTTAAAAAAAAAAATAAAGATTTCTAGGAGGCCTTTGCAAGTTAGGAGCAGATTGATACTTAAACCCCAAAGGATGAATGCCTTAAGGAAAAGAACATTGCCTCAAATAAGCAATAAAACTTATCGAGAAAATAGATCTTATTTTTACAACTTACTGTCCGGTATGGGAATGAAGTTACATGCCGACCACCAACACTAATATGGTAACCATCAACACCAGCACGCATGGTCAGAATAAACAATCTACCCTCCACAAAAGGAAATGGCCAGGTTAATTCTGGTTTTTGTTTGCGGCCTATGAATCTCTTGAACCATGAGGTAGTCTTGGACTCCTTTGAGTCTACCATATCATTCCGCATCCACTTTTCACATCTCACATTTCCATCAACTGCACATATATAACTTCAAAATAACTTAAGACGAAAATGTATATAGCTATAATAAACAGACAGGCTAAAAGATAAGATATCCATTATCCACATCACGAAATGTTTTGTGATAAATTAGCCACAAGGTGCATCAGGTGAGAAAAAAGCCTTGAGGCAAACCCTAAGGCTAGCCTCGCAACGTTTTTTAATCAACATATCGATCACAATTTTCTTGGCAATTTGCAAAAACTGGCAAAGATATACACTGCCAACTCAACACTTGGAAGGACAATACTTAGGAAAATAAAACAAATTGATGATGATAGTGAAGAAGAAGAGAATAAGAAGATATATAGCCACACTAAGCTCAAAGTTTCTTAAAAAATGATATTTTAAGAAATTCAACCAGCAATATGAAATAGGCAGAAATGATGATTAACTCTTAAACAGCACAGAAGAAAGATTCAGACTTAGATCATAGGTTGCAACCTTATCCATACCTAACATTCATTGTGGTAAGGAATAAAGGGGCATAGCAGTATCGCTATTTACGTGTACAAAAAAATTTAAAGATTGGGTATTCATGCCCCATGGATTTGTTGAAAAAGAGAAATTGAGTTTGTTTAAAAGCTTTTTATTCTGTCGTATTTTAGTTCTTTAAACTACAAAATTTACTTTCAGCATATATTTCTTTCTTTTTTTTGTCTGCAAATTTAGTATAGGTTTAAACCAGTTAAAGTGTAGTACCCCAAATAGAGACAACTTTTTGGGAAAATAAAAAGCTTAAATGCAAACATAGTTCAAACAACAAAGGTTTTTCTCATCTCTTCATTCAGGGTATCAAGCAACAAATAATTGGAAATACATAAGCATTGTTATACTTATCACATGGCATAAACAATGGAAGCGAAGTAAAAAAAATAAAAGGATTTCTTAAATCTAACAAGCACTAAGAAATAATAAGAAATGCTATGCATATTAACAGGATAACATAGCCAGATTGATCCACTAATGTTTTTATCAAGTCGGTATTTCAAAAATTATATCCTTATCTATGAGTATGACTAGCTAAAAACTGAATATTATATTTTCCAACATTGGTCCTAGTTCTTTGAACGATCTCTATATCGAGAGGTGGGGACAAAAATAATAGTTCACTGTTTTCACTGGAAAGAGTAAATAGTAAGCTTTATTTTATTAACATGTTTATAAGAGAATCTTGATGCACTTCAATTTGTTCTACATCCCGCTAATTCATAAAAGAAGAATAGAATATATGTATATTAGCATGATTGCTAAATGATAAATCATATTCATACCTAGCATGTCATCATCACTTTTTGATGGTAAACCATCACATCTTTGAGCAGTTCCCCACTGCATCCTATAACAAGTGTTGTGCTCGATGACTGGTCGGAGGCTCCAATCTCCTCTCAGTCGTGGGTTTAAGTGCAAGATCTTTGGTGGGTCCTCCCCATCCACTGCCTTCAACCCTTGCAACTCAACCATAAACTGGGAAACCCTAACCATGGCATCACCACGTTTCATCCTCGCAAACTGTGGAACAAACTCCTGATGAGCATAATGGGGTGTTCCCACCACGGTGATTGAAGAACCAGCAGCAAGTCCACAAGGAAGGAACATCACTTTATCTCCCATAGCCAATTCTTCCCCACTCATTGATAACCAAGAAGGACATGACTCCGGATTTCCCTCAAGCACAGAACTTTCTCCTGCCTCCTTTTCTCCAAGTTTATCCAACTCTTCCCATGCTTTTAAACCTAAAGTCCAAGCTTCATCAGCCATCTTCTCTAAAACTGACAAATCACTAGTTCTGTTCCTCAACCTCAAAATCTCACCGGTTATTCGGCCATATCGGTGCTGTAACACTTTTATAGGTTGTGGCTTACTCTTTCCCTCTTCCATTGGTTCCTTACTTGGCCTAACAGGTGCACCTTGGTGTTGGTTATCTTCCAATTTTCTGTGAAACATATCCTTATACAGAGAATTGACAAATGGTTTGCTAATGTCAACCTCCTCAGAGAACCCTGCCCTAGTATCATCCAATTCAACGAAACTATCATCACCACTCAAGACCTTTGCAATCTCTAAAAGCAATGGAAACTTAAAAAATATAAAGAACAAGTACAATGTTGCAATAACCAATAAAAAATGAGGCAACTTCAATCTCCTTCCAACCGGAGATTCACTTTTTGTCCTTTTCATCATCACTACACCATAAAGAAGACTACTTTTAACATAACCAAATAGTTTCTCAATCCCAATTTCCAAACCTAGAGAATCTCGATATTCCCAAATCTTCAAAACAATTAGATAGCCGAAATCCAATTCAGAGATCAATAAGAGCTAGGTGATACGATGCATAAATTCCCATGAAACAATGCATTTAGTGAATGAACTCAACCTGTTACAGATTTAAGAAACATGAAACTCCCAAATCAAAATATCGGTATTCAGCGCAGCAAAGAGAAAACCCAACAAAATTATAGACAAAAAATACTAAATTTGCAGCATCTCACCTTCATTTTTCAGGAACTTCGATGATCTCGACTCAAAAAAGTAACCATTACCAACTAGGGATGAGATTGGTTAAAAAAATTCCACAGCACAGAAGCTAAGGGCAAAAGCAGAGAGAGAGAGAGAGAGAGAGTGTAGGAAATTATATATGCGTGCGTGATGCAGGGAATCAAATGATGAGAGAGAAATTTTTTCTCAAGTTCTTACCACAAAGTCACAAGCAGTAAGCAAGTCCAAAGTTGTTTAAAACTTTAAACCCAGAAAAATTCTAATTGGAAAAATTACTCAAGACTTTATTATTCTAGTAGAATATTGTAGTCAAATAATTTATATAAAAAAACATATAAATTAATTCATCTTTAAAATTAAATTTAATCACATAAATAAATTTGATAATACATAAATTTTTTATCATATAATATATCAATTTTATATATATATATATATATATATATATTTTTTTTTACAAAATATATAAATTAATATGTTATATTTAAAATAATTTATTTATTAAATAACTAATATATTATTATGGGCTCCAAATTTGCATAACTTTAAAGCGTTTAGTTTTTATTGTAGAAAATAAATATTTTAGTTTTGAAGTTATATAACTAAAATGTTTAAATTTTAAAAATTGAGTGATTTATATATTTATTGTATAAATTAAGTTATTAAAGTATAATAATAATACAAACCAAAGCATTATAAATCCTTGTTTTTTATTTTTATTTTAATAATATTATTTATTGTATAATACCAAATTGAAGAAGTCAGCCTTAGTCCCAAAACCAAAAACAAAAAAAATTAATATTTTTGTTAACAAATTTTAAAAATTCATATTTTCTATTTATCAAATTAGAATTTTAATGTTAAAATTTAGCCTATAACATTAGTTTAATTTTAATTAAAATTATCATAATCAATTATTTTAAAATTATTTTATTATATTTAAAATTTAAGTCAATACTTTAATAATAGATGTGATTGATAGTTAGTGGTACGTTTGATTATAAGATTAAAATAATGAGTTGATAAATAAAAAAGAAGAGAATTTTAGAATTTATTTAAAAAAAAATAGATAAAATAAAATTTAAATATTAATTTTTAATAATTTTGAAACATAAGCGTTAATTTATTTGGAACTTTTAAATTAAGATGTAATTGGTAGATTTTGATATTTAATTTGTTTGATATTTTTGTTTATTCTCACACATACAAAATGATAGAAAAGAGTTGGGCACTTGGGCTCAAAAGATTGAGTTTTATTCATTTGATTGGATTTTGTTGGATTTATATTTGATCTATTAAATCCACCACATTTTACCTTTTATTGATTACCCTTTTTGTTTTAATTTTTATTACAATTTTACCCTTTTTTAATCAAACATATGGTGCAAATGAAACCATGATTACCATAACATTGATGTTTAAAATGTCTTTTACTTTGAACTTCTTTTACTAACCACACATCTTTTTCTTTTCTCATAAAATAAAATCCTATAAATCCAAAACTTGAACAATTTAAAATGAAATAAAAAACTCAGATTAAAATTCCAAGCTTATATCAATTCATTGTAGAAAGTGTTGCATTCCAACAAAAATTACAAGGAAATGTTGGCAAAAGTGAAATTTTTTTTTTTAATAAAAAAGATAAAAAGACCATTTTTCTTACTCCATTTTATTCTCTGGTCTCCATTCTTTACCTTGTCACTCTTGCAGTATAAAATTTCTTCCATTCTCACTGAAATTTCTATGTTTGTGAGTGTTGTCTTATCTTTTAGTTCTTTAACTATTCTTACAGTCTTTGAATGGAGCTTTTCGTTCTCTATGTCGAGTTCTAAGCAAATTTGTGACTAAAGCATGAAAATATAATATATCGATCAAAACAATATTATCCAATAACTGTAAGAACCACTATCGTAAATTTTCTTAAAAATTATAATAAGTGAACTTAGATAATCCCTATTTCGTATAAATAATCCGAATAATTATTAGTATATGTAGGTAATTGTTTATAATATAATTACTTTATAAATTTGAACTTGATATATTTTTAGAATGATGTTCAAATTTATTACATTTTTTATTTTCTTGTATTGTTTATCAATTTATAGTAATATGTTATTTAGTTTAATTTTGTGTGTTTAGATTATTAATTTTTTATTTTAAATTCAAATAAATTTTTACATGTAAAGAACTTATAATACTTATATATTTTTGTTAGACTTTTTTTTTTTTTTTTTTTATTATGTTTGAGACTTTGACATGTTGACATTAATAAATCAAAATACTTATAATTATTGATATTGTTTTTATTTTATATTAACTAATTTTTTGACAAATTTGTTGAAGTATTGCTTAAATTAATTTAGTTTTATGGAGTTTACATAAAATTTATTATATTAACATGTTATATGAGTATACATTGACACTTAATATAATATATCAAATTTTTTTTACATTATAAAATATAATATACGTTATCTTATATATTTAATCAAATTAAATGAATCAATTTATTTATCTGATGAGTTGAATTAATTTTATATAAGTTAAATTGTAAAAATGTTAATTTGAATCCAACATAACCTATTCTATTCTTTTTTTTTTTTTTGCTAGAGGGGATAGGCAGAAGCCTAAGTATGGGTCGAGGGGAGAAAGGTGGGGGGGGGAGTGAATCGTGCTGGATGCTGAGGAACAGTTGATGTAGATGTAGCTCCTAGCTTTGATTTGACCAGATTGTGAGCTCGATTATTCAGATGACGAGGGATCCATCGAATTGAAATCATAGAGAAGAACTGTAGTTGCTGCCGTAAGTTCTGGATGATTGACTCGGCTGTAGTGGAAATTGAGTCCTTTGTGTCTTCCATGAGAGCTTGGATTACAAATTTTGCATCTCCTTCAATGTAGATAGCTTTGTTTTTTATTGATAATGCATGGGTAATCGCTGCTTCCAATGCTAATGTTTCTGCAACATCCACACTGGCAGTGTACCTTTGTTCCGTCCATGTTTCAACTATGTTGCCATTCTTGTCAGAAATAACAAATCCAATTTTTGCCTTTCCATGAGACCATGCTGCATCAAAATTATATTTCACCGCACCAGAAGGAGGTGGTTGCCAATGGTTTGGAATGGGAATGACGGTCGTGTCCTGTAAATTTGGATTGTTGATTTGTTTTTGGGGGAGAAGGCAGATTTGGAATTCTTCAACTCTTCTGATTATGGAACTGATGGCTCGAGGTCCGTTGAGGGATCCTGCATTAAAGATAATTTGGTTTCTGGAAAACCATATTTGTTCAAGCATAATGACTGCAGTGAGTGTGAACATGTCCGTGGTAACGTTGGCCTGGAGGAGTCTCTGTGGAGGTTGTAGTATGAATCTGATGTACGAGAAAATATCCAACGATTGAGTGAATTCCCATAATATATTCCAGTTCCAATGTTTCCACCAAGACTTTAAAATTTCACATCTGATGAATAGGTGTTCCACATCTTCTGTTTCTTTGTGGCAGAGAGTGCAGCTTAAGTCTGCCATTGGTATGAAATTGGCGATCCGTTGTTTTGTGCTAAGGGCATTTTTTAAAATTTTCCAGAGGAAAATTTTGTGTCTCTCATGTATTTTCGCTTTCCAGAGTAAATGCCAGAAACTCTTGCAATCATGAGTACCTTTGTTTTTTTGTAGAGTATGGTATGCATCCTTGACTGAATAGTTACATGTACCTGTACCAAACCAAGTTAGAATATCAGGGGTACCTGGTGTTGGGGGAGGGATTGCCTGTATAAAGTTTGCCACGTATGCTGGGAAGAGGTGTTGAATTGTTGACAAATTCCATTGTAGATTAGGATACCGATGGCATAGGTCAGCAGGAGTAGAGATGGTTTCTTGGAAATGTTGTTCCAGCCCAAGCGGGAGTTTTTGTTGTGGTAAACCAGGGATCCAAGGTTGTGACCATATATTTATGGATTGTCCATGTCCTATTTTCCAATAGCTGCCTTGGAGGATTAATTCCTTACCCCATAGGATGCCTTTCCAGATGTGGGAGTCGGAATTGCGAGGGAGTACTGTTGAAAATTCCTGGTCTTTGATATACTTTGCACTGAGTATTTTGACCCAGAGTTTATTTGGGGCCTTGAAGACTTCCCATGCTAATTTTGATAGCATTGCTTGATTGAATTCTTTTAATTGTCGAAACCCCAAACCACCTATCTCTTTGGGTAAGCAAAGTTGTTGCCAGCTTAGTGGAGAGAAGTAGTGTTTCACGTTCATGTCTTTGTTCCACCAGAATTTTCTGATTATAGAGTCCGCCTCTGCCCAAATGCTTGAGGGGAGTTTAAAGGTGCTTATGGTGTAAGTGGGCACATTTTGTAGAACCGAACGGATTAGAGTGGCTTTACCTGCTTGGGAAAGAAGTTTGGATTTCCAACCTTGTAGTTTGTTTTTGAGATTCTTTAGCAGGCCATTGAAGTTATCTCTTTTTGAGCGGTTGAGAGGGAGGGAATTCCCTAGATACTTGATGCTTCCTTCTGCTCGCTGGATTTGGAGTTCATTGCATATGGTAGATTGGAGGGTAGGGTGTGTGTTTTTGGAAAAAAATATTACCGATTTTTGAAGGTTCACTTTTTGTCCAGACCAAATACCATATGTTTTCAGTATGTCTTTGATGCTATTTGTATTTGAAAGATTACCTCTCAGAAAAATGACTACATCATCAGCATACATTAAGTGAGAGATGGGAGGGGCTCTTCGTGAAATTTTGATGCCATGGATGGTTCCTGCGTGTTCTGCTTTCATAATCATCCTGGAAAGACATTCTGAGATAATAAGGAAAAGATAGGGGGATAAAGGATCCCCTTGTCTGAGTCCCCTTGAAGGTTGAAATCTGCCAAAAGGAGAGCCATTTAGCAAGAGTGAGATTGAAGAGGTTGAAATGCATTGCAGAATTAAACGTCTAAACTTTGCGGAGAAACCCCAAAGTTCCATAATTTTCATGAGGAAGTTCCATTCAACCCTGTCGTATGCTTTTTCCATGTCTACCTTTATACACATTAGACCACCTTTTCCCGTTGATTTCTTGGAGATAGTGTGGGCAACCTCCTGGGCTAGAATTGTATTTTCTGCAATCCATCTCCCCGGGAGAAAGGCTGATTGAAAGGGGGAAATATGTTTTTGTAGGATTGCCCGAAGTCTATTCACTAACAGCCTAGAAATGATCTTGTAGGTAACATTGCACAGACTTATGGGTCTGAAGTCCTTGCATTCCATGGAGCCTGAGATTTTTGGGATTAAGATGATGAAAGTGTGGTTCCAGCCATCTTTCATGGCGCCAGTTAGGAAGAATTGTTGTATTTCTTTAACAATGGTTGCTCCTACTATGTGCCAGTAAGTCTTATAAAAACCAGCAGGAAAACCATCCGGGCCTGGTGATTTATAGTCCCCCATTTCCCACAGTGCTTTCTTGATCTCAGAAGGTGAGGGAATCTCTGTAAGACTGGAGTTTTCTTCGGTTGTAACCACCTTTGAGAAGAAGTTGCTTAATTCATCCGGTAATATGGGTAGATCCGAAGTGAAAGAACTAGTGAGGTGTGTAATAAATTCATTACCAATTTCTTTCCTTTGCCAGGTTGTTCGACCGGTGTTCAACTTTAGACAAGGAATAAAGTTCGTTTTC
The DNA here is from genome assembly GCA_029378325.1 of Elaeagnus macrophylla. Lineage (NCBI taxonomy): Eukaryota > Viridiplantae > Streptophyta > Magnoliopsida > Rosales > Elaeagnaceae > Elaeagnus > Elaeagnus macrophylla. Next base: position 6,455,507 of record CM055653.1, read on the forward strand.
CTCCTCAGTAGAGTAGACGTATGAAAGAATTTAGTATTTCGATCGCCCTCTTGAATCCAAAGTTCTCGAGACTTTTGCTTCCATAAAGAGTCCCATCTTGAGTATTGTTCTTCCAGTAACTTGCATACCAGTGTTTCCTGCTCGTGTGTTGCCTTCTCAAGCGGTCCTTGTTGCATGACCAAAAGTTGGGTTTCCAGATTTTTTATTTTGTCAGGAATGAATCCAAATTGGTGTTTGTTCCACTGACTTAAATTATTAGCCAACAGTTTGAGTGCGACCGTGACATTAGAATACTTGCCTGTAAGTGTTGCCCAAGATTGGTTGATAAGAGATTCACAGCTGGAGTCGCGAGTCCACATCTCATAAAAGCGGAAAGGTCGACGTAGATATTGTTCTTGTGCACCACAAAGGTTTAGTATAATAGGATTATGGTCTGAAGTGTAGGTGGGTAAATTAGTTACCAGGGCCTTTGGGAACGAATTCAACCAGTTGATCGACGAGATGACTCGGTCCAATTTTTGGAGTATTCGTTGGTCCTGTTGTCGTTTGTTGTTCCAAGTGAACTTATGTCCCACACTACCCAGGTCTACTGCCTCTTGTGCCTCCATAAATTGAATTAGTTCATTCATTGGTTGGATGTGGAAAGGTATACCTCCGCATTTCTCAGTGTCTTGAGTGATGTCATTTAAATCTCCAATTAGACACCAAGAATTGTTCAACAGAGGGATCCTATCCGAAATCTCCTTCCAGACTTGTTTTTTAGCACTGTAGTAAGGAGGGATATAGGCAAATATGACATGTGTTATTTCATTGGACCCAAAGGCAGAATTTAAATCTGCGATTACAAAAGAACTGCCCACAAAGCTGATATTTAAATTTACATTTCCATTCCATAACAAACAGTAGCCTCCACGTAATCCTGAAGCAGGTAGGATGAGACTATTGGGAAAACCTCCTAGGGTAGTTTGTATCTGAGAAACCTGATTGTCCTGGGCCTTCGTTTCCATTAACCAAAGTATGTCCGGTTTTTGTTTTTTAATCAGAAAGCGCAGTTCGCGCTTGGCTCGAGGCCGGACCAGTCCTCGGCCATTCCAGCTAAGGATTTTCATGGTTGCGTGGGGGGCAAGTTTGAGGCCGCCTCCCCGCCTTCAGAATTACTATCCTTCAAATTGTCAGCTTGAGCCCACGTAGGAGTGGGAGTGAAGTTACTATCTGGCCTGATCATGTAGTCACCTTTTGTACCCGAACCTTTGTCCTGCACAGTTTCCATGCCAGAGTGAAAATAATCATTTAAACACAATACAGATTCAGAACCTAGGCTGATGTCAGGATGTTGTAAAAAAACTTTCTTTTTGCAAGGCGAAAGTGGAGTCGCAGGTGCCTTGCGTTTGGAATGTCTTGGAGATGCCATGTTGGTTGTTGGGGATTTGAGCAGCCTTCCTGAAGGAGACCTTGCATGTCTATGGTTTGCCATTTGGTATTGGAAAAGTGCAAAGGTAATTTCAGACAGATGATCCGATGCATTGAAACTTACACCATGGATGGCATACTCAGCAAGTTGGAAAATTCTTGTTGTGGTGAGCCTGAGTGGTGATTCCTGGATATTGAAGTCAAGTCGATAGCCAATAGCATGAGCTAGTAATTTGCATCGTAAGTTAATGTCACTGTCTGTGGTGGCTCCAGCTGAGTACCACTCCTCATAAGCTGCGGCGAAATGAATGAGATCCAGATCACTAGTCAGTTGTAACAAGTCCTGTACTTCTCTGTGAAGTCTTGTCATTTTCATTGAGAATGATTCCTTCTGTGTCACTGAATGAGATTCTTCAGATTGGGAATGGAAGTTGATTGCATGCTTCGCTCGTATGTCAGGGTTCCGGGTTCCCATGTTGTGCACATCCAAGGTTGGTGTGAGTTCAGAGTCTGTTGTGAGAAGCCAGAATTTGTTCAGAGGGGCAATTTGGTTGGCACTAACTCTGAGCCAGTCACCAAAGACAGGGGACTGTAATTTGTCATTGATCATAAACGTTGTAGCAGATGTTAGGTCACAATCCTTAGTGCTATGGTCCAGGATGCCACATTTATAACAGAGGTCAGGTAGTCTTTCATAACGAAATTCTACCCATATCTTACCATTGGTATGTTGTGTTGTCTTCCGGGGAACAATGCAGCCTGTTGCCAGAGGTTTATGTACATTAACTTCCACTCGAAATCGGAGGTATTGGCGCAGAAGAGTTGAATCCAGTTCGTTCAATCCTGTATCCACCAGTGTACCGGCAACCTGTGCCAGTTTCCCAATATTGGATGCTTTCATGCCGGCAAAGTGTAACCCGTGTGCCTGTATCCAAAAACAGGCAGTACTGAAGTCTAGTTCTTGTATGGTGAGTTGATTGTTCCAAGTTTTGAGAACCATGATTGCATTGCTGACATGCCAAATTCTTTGTTCCCACACAAAGTCTCTGTCTCCTTCCATAGAGAAAGTGAAGGAGAAAATGTTCCTGTTAAAATCCATTACGGATATTGCGACCTCTCCTTTTAAGTTCCAAGCTTTTTTTACGGCACTTGTCACCTGCGCCTTCCTGATCGTGGTACGTGAGAGGATTTTGCCTATTAATTTGAGTGATTCGGAGCCTTGAATGGAATTGTCTTCATCAAGTTGAATTTCTGGCAGTAGACAGGTTAGATTTTGTGTTTCTTCCACAAGCAAATTAAGTTCCTCAGTATTAATTCGAACAGGAGATTGAGACATTTTGGTTTGCGGGAGGCAATTTGTGTAATAGCTTGTTTTGTTTCTTGTTTTGTAAACTTCAGAGCTTATTGTTCCAATTAGTATCAGTTTCCTTATATAGTAATATGGGAGATCTGTGAAAACCAAGCTTCTCAAAAACGTGCTTAAAATTAGTACAACATTAATGATGCTGAGTGCAACACGTAAGAGAAAAGGTTCTGTGTTTCCTGTGTTTAAGTTTCTTTTACAAGTAAACAGAGACGACATTCTTGTTGGCAGTGACTGGTCTTGTACTAGGCAGAAATGAAGAGGTTAATTAATGGACAGTAAGGGTGAGGAATTGGTTGGTGTGAGTGGTTAATTAATGTTCGGTATGGGCGAGTTTATACGAGTGGTGTGTGGTTAATGAATGCTAGTTCATGAGGCTGATTCTGATTTACCACTGATAAGGATGTTAAGGCATGGAAACAGAGTATGATACGATGGAACAGGTGAGCTCGAATAAATACTCTTAAACACATGTGCTGGAACAGTCAGGTGATGATTCGATGGAACAAAGAACAAGACTTGCTTGTAATCCAGCAGAAGCAATTACCATAAACTAAAATCGAAACCTGTTATGGCAATTATCAAATCGTGAAAACTGATTTGATGGAACAATTACCAAATCTTCTATACCAGCAGGTGATTGCCAAATCTTGCGATGGAACAATTACCAAATCTGAATTCGATACCTGCCAGAGTGGTTGCCAAAATTTTGCAATGGTGCTAGACATTTACTCTTGCTGATACACGGGCATTAATGATCTGGTGAGATTGGGAATGAAGCTGATGTACGGAATAGGCATCAATCAGCTGATGAGGATGAATCGAAGGTTGCTTGTGAATCAACCGGAAGTTGCGTGTGAATCAACTGTCAGAAGTGGGAGGAAGGAAGCCACCGACATGCCAAGGAGTGCGCAGTCTGTTCTCACAGCATGGAGAAACAGCAATCGCCCTAATCGCCCTCTGGTAGCTTGAGTTCACCCTAACGAGACCAGTGTTTCACAGGAAGAAGACCGGCGATTAGCCCTAATCGCCCAAATCGCCCAAATCGCCCTAATCCGAAGATCATGAATGTTTCGTAACCTATTCTATTCGTTTGATAGCTTTCTACGAGAGCATGTGCAAACTTACTTTTTTCTTTTAGTTTATAAAATTAAAAAATTAGATTAATAATAATTATTGCATAATAAATAATTACTATATAGTTATTAAATTTAAATCACTAACCTGTAATTAGTGACTTAACTACTTCATTATTTTTTAAATTTTAACTAAATTTATACTTAGGTCCTCAAACTTTTAATATTTTATACATAGATTTTAAACTTTTAAATTCTACAATTTAGTATATCAACTTTTAAAAATTTACACATAGGTTCTATCTAAGGTAATAAAATACATATTTTTTAATCAAAATTTTAGGATCTATGTATGAATTTTTATAAGTTTAGATACTAAATTGTAAAATTTAAAAATTTAGGGATCTATGTATAAAATTTAAAAAAATTAGGACTAAATTGTAGAATTTAAATATTTGTAAATCTAAGTATGAAATTAATTTAAATTTAAAAACCAATAATATAATTTAACGTCGTATAAATTGTCAGTTTTCTATCACTAAAGAATCTCTAAACTTATTTTATTTAGATATGAGAATGTGTTGTGCGAGCCAAACCGTTTTGACTCATGGGATAAATTGAGTTTAACAAGTTATGTTATTTTTATAGGTTAATTGTTTTATTGGTTCCTAATTTTTATTTAATAATAGACTTAATTTTTAATTTTTTTTTCATACAAAATTGTTCATAATCTTTTAAAATTTCACAAATTTAGTCCAAATTTCAAACAAAATGATTCATTTCATATAAATTGGACTAAAAGCGTGAAATTCTAAAAGATTAAGAACTATTTTGTATTAAAAAAAGGTTGAGGAACAAAATAAAAGTTAAGACCAACAAAATAATTAACCATAGATAGATATAATCATTATGGTATTACTCGAATAAGCGATGAACCATTTTGAATATTTTTAAGTTTGAGAAACCAAATTTAAAAAAAAATAAAATTTGTTTATAATCGTTTAGAATTTCACTTTTAATATAATTTTATACAAAATGATCCATAATATTTTAAAATTTTACACTTTTAGTCTAAATTTCAAATACAATGATTCATTTTATATAAATTGGATTAAAAGCATGAAATTTTAAAAAATAAGAAATATTTTGTATTAAAAAAAGGTTGAGAACTAAAATAAAAATTAGGACCAATAAAATAATTAATCATATTTTTGATAGATATAATCATTATGGTATTATTCGAATGTGAAAGATGACCCATTTTGAATATTTTTAAGTTTGAGAAATCAAATTAAAAAAAAAAAAAAAGATAAAAAGATAAAAAAATCGCCTAAACCTTGACTCAAATAGTATTTCAAAGAATGGATTATAAATTGGTCAATTAGTTTGTAGTAGAATGAAATGTATTCCAAATTGATACGTCGAGAATGAAAGTAAAAGTGTGAGTTTGAAATATGGAAATAAAAAAAAAATTATAAACCGAGTCCAGATGAAATTGCTATCTCTAGTCCGCTTACATTAAAATGCCACATTGTATAAATTTATTATAATACAATTTAAGTAAATTCGATCTAATTTTATTATAATATTATATCTGATTGGACACACAAAACAATAAAGCCATGCTTAATATGTAATTGAAGTAGGCTGATAACATTCAATCATTATAAAACAATAACAGATGAAACTTAATAAACTTTGTGTAAGAGGAAGAACATTATCACTCATATTTACCCCTGGGCCATATGAAGAAATACAAGTGCTATTTTGACCATGACATCTACAAATTACAATTTCCTAGCATCTATGCCTATAAATCGTAAACACACATATCCTTATCTCAATCATCCAAACAAATGCTTGGCTAGGTCAGCACCAATCAACAAATCCTCCATTTATTTATCTCTATTTTCAAGGATCCCAAACGGACCTAAAAAAAAATAAAAATCATGTGATGTGTTAGCCATTAAAGTTGGCAGTATAAGGTTGAGCTTTACAGTTTACTCTTCCACTAGAAGTTTGAAGGTAGATCTCTTGTTGTAAAATATGTGTTCTGAGACTACATTCCTTCACCTGGTCAAAAATCAATTAGTCAAAATGCTAGCAAAAGGAACAACAGTCTCACAAGTCACAAGTTAGTAGTCAACGAAAAAAGCTGGTGAAAAACATGGAAAATTTAACTTCCATCTAGGTTACGCTTAGTTTAAAAAGTATGTCATGTTTCCTAATATTTATTATTCACGATATGTCACGTCGTTGTGATCGTGAATGTTGTTGTAGCATGGGGAGTTCAGATCTCGGTCCTTTTAGAGGTGATAGCCCACCTAATTTGTCGAAAAAACCCCGCAGGTTTAAAGAATAATAATAATAACTCCCGTGTTAGTTACTTTTTAGACTTGAAAAGAATGTATATGTGAAAAAATTGGAAACAATTAAAAACTTTCAGAGGAATACAAATAACTAGAAGGGGATGTAATTTATGGTTTTCTAAAGTCGAAGGGACATTTTGGAGTTTCGAAAAACTTCAGAGTAATCTGCTGTAACTTTCCTAACATATCTGACAGTCACTAAGATAGCTCATCCATTTTTCATAGGAAAATTAGGAGCTAAAGATCTCAACTTATGTGATGAGATGAAAAATATCATGAGAAATATGAGCCAGAGAGGTTATTGAATGCCCTTTTATAGGCTTATATCAACTAAAATATGGCTGAGGAATGCAATATGGTTGTATAGAAGGAGCAAAAGATCAAATACGTCACTCACCTTTAGGCCTGCAACTGTTGACAACAGGTATTTGCATTCACTAAGCAAAACACGCTCCTTTGCAGCTACATTCGCAAGTTCAACCCCCAAAGAGTTTACTTGCACAACCTATGGAGCAATACAGGGTTCAACAATATGAGACCATAGACAGATAACTTCAAAAGGAAGCATTAACCTAAGCCGGTTAGGTAAGATGGCACCACCATTACTAAGAAACTCTTTTGCGTTTCCATAACATGGTAAATAACAAGTTCTAGACTAACAAGACTCCATTTCATTCAAATGTGCACAGGTTTGCTTTCAGAACCATGAAAAAGTAATATAAAATAAAATAGTTATACATGATCCAACAAGTAGTTATACATGATCCAACAAGTAGTTATACATGAAAAAGTAATATAAAATAAACATAGGTTTGCTTCTAAATGATCCAACAAACCAACGAGTAGTTATACTTGCACAAGCTCAAATACATTGGTTTTATATATTCACTGTCAGGAAAAATAATTAGCCAAAGAATGCTAAACAAAACAAATTAACATCTAAACAATTATGTACTTACTTTACCTCATTTTAAACTTTTATCCTAAAACTATTTTTTCATTAGATTTGGTCCCTACTAAACTAAACTACTTGACATATGGCTAGACAACTCTGTATTTAACATATAACTCATTTTACATTGTGTCCAAAAATTATTTTTTCAATAGATTTAGTCCATAACCTTGTCATTTTCTTTTTCAAATTTGTTCATATTTGCAGACAACACTATGGCTAAATTTTATACTGAAAGTTCAATCCTATTTGTCTATATGACGTAGAGATTAAAATTTATCACATTTGATCTTATTCGAACAAATTTGGTCCATCAATGGTTAATAAGGATAATCGCAAATAGGACCACATGTGTTAAAAATGAAAAGGCTAGAGACCAAATGTAATAAAAAATATTTGTGAGACAAAAGTGTGAAATGTAATAAAGGGTGAGGACATAGTTATTTAGCCTAAATATATTAAATAACATATATTTTCCATGAATAACATCAGCATCTGAAAGTCCATGCATGTTCTACCACCAATTAGAAAACATGACAGAGTATTTAAAATCATTTCGCTGTCTAAGAAGCAAAAGGGATTCTTCTATTGGAAACTATTGAAAATTTTGAACAAGACCCAACAACCAACCCAGAATGTTTGAGAATTTAAATAACCATATACAACTATGTACAATAATACAGAATGATTACCTTTGATAAAAAAAAAATAAAAAAAAATACCAAAAGAGGCATAATGATTACCTTTGATGATAAAAAGCATGTTGATGATGCCATTGCTTGCATTACATCAACTGCTGAGCAAATAGCATCCTTCACCGTCAGGACATCTGCCTGTAGCGATAAAGAATAATAAAAAATAACAACTTTTCAAAAAATGAGAAAGACCTAAACAACACAAAAAGAAATAAAAGGCCAACAAAGAAAAAATATGTCTCATTTTATTTTAAGAAAAGACATACTCTTGCCCCATCAACAACTGGGAGTCGGAGAGTGCTAGCCCTTAAAGCTTCCAAGGCCCCATACAAAGAGCCACAGTATTCCTGATCCATAAGGGACCATTGTTCCAAATATGACATCTGCATTCAACAAGTCAACTATAATAAAAAAAAATGACAACGAACCCAAAGCAATAACATAAAATTCTCTTTGTGCATGATCTCAATATCTCTTACTCATTGTGAAGAGATATAATGCCCAAGAGGAATAATCTGAATCTCAAATGCAAAAAATAAGTCCACAAGAAAGTGTAGCACTTCAGCGTTGATTTATTAGGAATGAGATAGATGTGGAGAGTCAAATGAACCAAATGAACCAAATGAAATTTTAAAAAATATATTTAAACATAAGATATTTCATAAAGATATAATGAGAGTTACTATGAAAATACAAGAATACAACATATTCATGCTAAGAACAAAAAATATCAAGAATTCATACTTGCTCTTTGAGGACGGATGTAAGCTTCAAATTTTGCCTTAATAATTGTAGTTCAAATCTTTTGGCTCTGACAGATTCACGAAGTCTTGAAGTTGTTAACCAAGCATTGTAGAGGCTTCTCTGGTACAAGAAAACAAACGTGTAGAATTATAAACTAAAGTCTTAAGTGGACTCACATTAAAATAAAAAAAAAGAAAAAAAAGAAAGAAAGATCAACCAACATAACAACCATTCATAAACAAGCAAATTTATTAGGGTATGTGCTTTAGTCAAGAGAGATGCTCATTTTTAGACAAAGAGAATTTTAGGGTTTCATCTCTTTCCCTAAACTCCCCGCCTCCACCTCTTCCCTTCCTCCGCCCTCCAGCTACAGTCAATATACTCCTCAATTTGACACAACCTCTCTCTCCGCTACAGTTTTCCAAAGTTTGTGATTTGAAGCCATTTGCCCACAGCCTGGAGAGCTTGCAGTTGAATTGGTCAACCTTACTCTACCTACATTGCACATATCCTCCTTGATCCATTGCCATGTCTCACACTAAGCTCTCCACTGCGGAAGCGAAATAAGGTGTATAAATAGAATCTCTCCTACCTTTTTCGAGCAATTTCGAGCTTGTCCATCTTTCTTGCTCATCTCTATGTATTTGGAGGTATTTTCTAGGACTCTTTCTACCTTCATTTTTGGCTCGATCTGCCGCTAGTTGGACTCGATCTTCCTTGATCTCAGCTCATCCTATATGATCATCCAATTGGTCCCTGGTTGAACTAGTGGACATGGAGCATTCGGTTGTTAATGAAGAAGGCCAAGATGATGTTATGGCTCATGTTGCTGATGAAGGTGGCAAAGATTATGTTATGGCTCATGTTGTTTAGTGTTTTGTTTATTTTAATTCATATCGAGATTGAAGTAGTTTTTGTTTCTCCTTTACCTTTTCTTTTTTTGTTTTAGAAATTGTTTGTTGTTTGTGGTCAGTTTCTCTGTCTTCTTTTCTTCTATTAAATTGTGCTTTTGTAAGAGCTTCTAGCTTGCTCTTTCTAATTAGGATAGCTAGGCCTTAGTGAGGGCTAGTTTGCTCATCTCTCTTAGCTAATGGATTTTGCTCAAGGTGTTAGGGTTTCAATTTATGTTCTTGAGACCTATTGGTGACAACATTTGCTTTTATACTTTGTTTCCTTAATGAAATTTCTCTAAATTCACATATTCCAAATAAGAACAATTACACGGATCACAATTGAGACAGATTTTAAACTTATAAGTTATAACAACTTGTTCACAAGATTTTCACTCTTAAATATCCACCATTTCTTTAAACTTTTCATGCAATACATGATTGCCGTGTTAGAACTTCATAGGCAATCTAATTATGAACAAATTTTTTTCCCAGTTTGAATAACCCAAGATCCTCTCCTATGCACTTAAGCTCTTTTGATAGAAGCAGGGATATTCTGCATTATTCAAAATAGTAGTTCCAGAGTAACCACATATAATCCCATGTAAATAGAGCAGATTTTGACTCTGCAAAGGCTATATATAGATAGATATATAAAGCTTCAGCAAATAAACATGCTTGTAGTTTCTATTATTGTAACATTTTCAGCCAACATTATTCAAAAGACCATACCCCTTTAGTTTCTTACCTATAATAAATTTGCACCCTTACAATTTTTTCTGTAGTCTGTACTACTTAAGAAATCCCTCCTATGTGTCACTCAACAAAACAAGAATCAAAATCCAATAAAAAGGTACACAAAAATTGTCTTGGTTGTTACTTGCATAAACACATACGTATACATGCTCCTCTTGTTCTAGAATTGACTTCTTCCAAATTTCTATTGGCTCTTATGGGTTTAGGATCCTACAAGTCTATATGTGCACGTTATTCCATTATTGCTTTAGTTAAGCATCTCCAATCCACAATCTTTCTGAAACGATTAATTTGGTCCAACTGGGCAAAAATGTTTTTTTTTTTCAAGAGTAAAATGGTGTATTAAATATTAAATTAAAAATAACAAAGTGTCTCTTTCTATCTCTCAGCATATGGAGGCTGAATCCGACAAATACAAGTGGCCGGACCATTTAGGCTTCACCAATCGGCATCAAGGAAAGCCTCACATGCCAACAACAATGACCAATTTCAATGAGATTGGTGGTAGCCAATTTGGGGCTCTTTGAGTGAAATTTCATGTCTGAAGATGTTTTGTGGGTAAAAATGACAACAATAGGTCACTGGACCACCTAGGTTCGAACGGTCGGGCTAGGCTAGGGCTTATGGTTGAGGGGGGACTTTATTTGTTCAATTATTAATTTTAATTTTTTAATTTTAAATGTGCACCGCATTTTACACCCATTAACAAATTTTTCTTTTGCAAAATTGGACTACATTGACCCTTTTAGTGGACTTATGGAAGAATTACAATACCTGTAGGACGTAAACCCGCCCTTCTAGTATCAGAGGAGGTTTTCTTTAGGTGTTCAACTCAACAATTGCTTTAGACCAATCAATTGAATATGGTTTGATATGTATCCTATTGAAAACTACTTGAAAAAGAAGACCCCATTTTTGGGAGGAGGCTGGGATGTAAATCAATTGGAAACAAAAAGGGGGCATAAAAAAATAGTATTGTTGAAAAAATGTATAAGGAAGAAAGGTTCAACAAAGTGTGCAAAAATATAAGTAATGCATATAAAGGGGACAAACAATTATAATGCTTGATAAAATAAATAAGTAGCTACATGCATAACAGTGAGGATTGAATACAGGAATCATACCTCTGCATTTAACCTTTGTACTGATAGTGCAGCATCAACTCTTGCGTTTGCAAATCTCCATTGCAAAGCCCTATTATATAATAGCCTCAATATATGAGCGTCAACCACCCGATTCTCCCCAACCTTCAATCTCCGAATATCAACTGCAAAACTTAAAACTGATGGTGTGCACAAATTACAAGCAGGTGTTCCCTCCACTACACTTCTGGTACGGGCTGGACTGGTTCCCCTCATTGGTGAGGATCTCGTCGGCGTAGCCAGCTTACTAGGAGACGCTGGCCGCACTGGCCCTTGAATAGGAGACAAATGCCCTCTACAATTCACAGCACCTCTAGGAGATGAAGCAGGACTATAATTTGACAATGTCTTGGAAGCTGACAAACTTTTTACACTCATGCTTCTGGGAAATGGTGAGCCCGGACTCCAGTTGGTGCTGCAATCTGTTCTTAGTCTCTTGCAAAAATCTAGGCAGAACTACGATTCCAGGAGGCCGGCATTGCCCCTGTACAACACCACTATCGTTTATCCCAGAATGTGTACTACCAGAAGAAACACTATCAGAATCAGAACAAACAAGACTTTCAGACCGTCTGTCAGATCTAATAGCTGAATTGCCCTCAATAACTGACTCAACAGCCTCTCCCAATTCTGCATTACTAGAAACAGAGCTCAATCTCCCATTAACAGTAGCTTCCTTTTCATCAATCATAGAACTCTGCAACGCCCTAATCACATTTCTTCCAGATCCATTCATAATCCTCCTCTCAATTGTATAATCCAAGCTCTTACTCAAACAATTATCCTGCCTTAACCTCGCCGCCCCCCGCTGCTGCTCGGTCGTCTTCAAATTTGCACTCTGATCTCCTCGAGCAGGCATCGGCGTCACCTTTCTCCTTTCCGGCTTACCATTCCTCACACTAAGAGTCACAGGCGGCGCTGGCTTCACCTTACTAATTGAAACCGAGAACGACTCACCTTGAAACGAAACCGATAAACTCCTCCTCGAAGTGAAGAGCATTTTCTGAGCTCCACTCATCTGACCACCACCAGAACCTGCTCCATTCAAATTCCTCAAATCAACAGAACCACTCCGAGGAGTTATCAGCCTCCTCCTCTCCACCGACTGTGAGCGTTTCAAGGCAGCTGATAGAGTCTTCGACGGGGTTGGAGTCATTGCAGCAGCAGAATTCATCGTCCTTGAAACCAACGGCGAAGGACATCTCCTTGAATTTAAAGACGACAAACCAGACGAAGAAGACGATGATGAATTTGAAGAATTAGAAGAAGATGAAGTAGACATGTATCGAGAAGTAACCTCTCGGCCTTTTGGCCGGCGAGGAGGAGCGAGTGCATTGTCTGTCTCAGAAGGTAGAAGAGGAGGTCTCTTAGGGTTTTGAGCTCGGCCTCCTTGTGAAGCAGTTTTGGAGTTAAACGGCGTCGTTGATAAAGCAGCTACCATCGTTCATGTTCTAAATCAAGCAGTCCAAAGCTCATTCTACAAGAATCAATAATCACTTATCTATTCAAATAGCTGCTTAAAGAATCACTTCCCATGAAATACTGAAATCGGAGAGGGGAGGGTTTGCGCGAGAATGTTGGGAGATATGACCGTTAAAGGAAAACGGATAGAGAGAGAAAGGAGTGAAAGTGGGCTTAGGCGATAATGGGGAGCATAACTATCGTACTAAGGCACTCGTGTTCAGGCAGAAGAACCGGAACTACTGGACAAATTTAAACTAATTATTTTCTTTTGTTTTAGTTAAAAGAAAGAAAAAAAAAATTAGAATGTCACACGCTGAGTTTGTGGATTGTCTGACCACTCGCGAGATTTAATGTGACACTACACGAGCAAACAAATGAAAAGTTAAGAGAGAGCGAAATGGTCGAGTGGGATTCTTTTGATATGGATGTACAAGAATTTGAAGTCTTCAGAGAGACGTTACGCTAACGACACTCAATTTTTTAATTATTTTTAAATTATAACACATGTCACTGTTGGACAACGAAAATAAAATTAAACTTATGAATAACGTAACAAAATTACCATAACTTTACCAATACAAATACTGATTGTGAGACGTCCGGTTGGCAAACTTTACTGCATGCGAGCGTACACGGTTATCTACTAACTTCTAGATGAGAATGACGGTCACCGGCCCCGTTACTAAATTGAGTTATAATTATGTCGCTAACTCACGATCGATACTTTCTCAAAATTTTGAAAATTATATTGTTGTGTCTATAAAACAGTTGCGATTATCTCTTTTAGTGAAGTTTTTATATCACACCACTAGCTCAAGATCAATACCCTCTTAAATTTTCAATGATCATACAGATTTTGTCCACAAATGGCTGTAACTCTCCCTCTAAAGGAAGATTTTAATTAAAAAATAAAATAAATAAATAATCAAGATAAATGATTTACTCACATTAATTATAATATAATTTTGTTAAATAAAGAATTACTTTACAATTTCTAAACTTATTTTAAAATGTGACCATTATAATTAGTGTAAGGATAGATACAAATATGTGTATATTTGTATGTCATTTGTATTCCATTTTCCCTATTTATTCCAATAACCCTTTAAATCAAGATCTTGTGTTTTTCTGGGCATTTTTAACTTTTAAGCATGTACTTTTTCATTCAATCCAATGCACAATGAATTTAAAATTATTAATAAAAATTAAAATATTTAAAATATAAAAATTTCTCAAAGCACCAAAAAAATTTACCAAGTTTTTTCTATAATAAACAACTAGTATTACAACTTTAGTAAGTATAAAATTTATGGAGACTAAAAAGAAGAATAAAACTACCACTTGAAGGGTTTTCAATTATTTTACCGATTACTAATTTTTTGAGATTTCAAAATAAATGAAATTCCTATTCTACAAATATGTATCTTAATCTTTTTTGATAAGAAATAAAGGCTCATCTCAGTTTAGGGAGGATAGGGCTATTGCCACACACCGCCATACCACCGAGATTCATCGCCATGGTTGATAACCAGTACAGATCGTTGGGCAGCCAGAGGATCCAGAGGGGACTGGAACCCGACAGACAGAGCGCAAGTCCAAGATACACAGCGAGCAACGCATTTAAGCTCAACTGAACTGCCGTGCATTTAAAGTCAGAGCAGTGCGTTCCGCGTGCCTCGAACCCACGCCCTGCCGTGTGAGGACAGGGACCCTGGATCTTAACAGCAGTGCCCAAACCACGGGACTATTCGACGATCTAATATGTATCTTAATCTTGTAATTAAGTTATGTAATTTTTAAAATCGAAATCATGAGCATATAATTAAAAATGATTGTGTTGGATTTAGTTTGAAGGAAAGGGTTAGATGTTTGCAGAAAAGCATATAACATAGCAATGAAAATTTGGATTTCAAATGATAGCTGGCAAGTAAATTAATTTGGAGTTATTAGTAATTTAGTTAAAAGTTATTTTTGAAATCTAAATTTTCAACTATATGGTGTATTTTTCGTCAACGATAACTCGATAATATTTAGCTCACTTAAGTGTGTAAAAGTTAAGGAATTTGATGCTTCTTCATTTTGAAAATCTCTTTAAGTTTAGGTAGTATGACTCCCAATTCTCTTACTAGGAACCCAAGTTCGAATCACACTCGAATGTGTGAGTGTTTTTTCTTTTTATTAATTTATTAATAAAAAGAAGAGGAATTTAGAGCCTCTTTTTTAAAAAAAAATTAAGGAATTTGAATTCAATTACAATTGTTAGTAATATAATTATAGAAAAAAAATTATATTGTATATGTTTCAAAATTAATGTATTTTTAAAATTTATCTTTCTTTAAGTATTAACATTTGGTGTATAAATGATCTAGTTATTTAATTAATTTTATTTTTAGTTTCTTAAATAAAAAAATATATGTTTATTTACATTATAAGAAAAATAAAGATAAGTTCTTTTTTCGAAAGGAAGTTAAAAATAAAATTTTATATATAAATAAGAATCGAACTATACAATTAAACCTAAATGCTAGCACATGACTATGTACTGTTAAAATTAGACAACTGAGAAACTTTATTAAAGCCGAATCATATGAAATAAACTGTACCCTACATCAGAAATCATAAAATAAAGCCATAGAAGTAAAATGATTATATTAAATTTGCAAAGAAGAAAAATATGGTAAATGAATTAACAAAGAAGAGAATTTAAGATAAAACGTAGCTTTATTAGCAAATCATTTCAGTTAGGAGATCAAAAGAGCATGAGACTTTAGAGACACTTTATATAATAATCTATTGATGACAAAGTAACAAAATCTGGTGATTAATTAAGTAAAATTTTCCTAACTAATTAATCATGAATGTATATATAGCCCACTTTGAAAGCTACTTTAGGTTCGCTGATCATGAGAAATGATACTATTTGATCATGGTCCCTATATTGCTTTAATAAATTTGATACAGCTTTCCACTTGTTAACCCTAAAGAGAAAAGTAAAAAAAAAAAAGACAATGTGATAGTAGGCCTTGAGAAGAATAAGGCTGAGCTACCTCTCTCATGTAATTCTTATCTTGACCCTCAATATGAGGAAGAAATTAAAGGAGATCACAAGCTAGCTAATGAATTTAAATGATATTTTTTTTTGGATAAAAATAAACTCATTGAATTAGAGCCACTGCTACACCTTCGAATTATCAAAATTTGTAATCTAAATGATATTAAAACATAGATTTATAAGTTTATATATATATTTTTATAGATAGAATAATACTTATATTTATGTGAAAGAACGTGACTTCGTAATAAATTATTAATTAAATCATAAATAATAAGAGTGTATTTATTAATTAGGAAATAGAATGAGGAGAAAATGAATCATTTTCACTCTATTATTTATTTTCTAAAAACATGGTAGTAAGGAAACAAAGACCCACAAATTTGGAATTATTTTATTGTTTTCCTATTCCCTTTGATATTCATTCCCTTTCCCCTAATTCATATGATGCAATTACAAAACTATACTTTAAAATATTTTTATTTTATTTTATATTTTTTATCATTATTTTTAAATAATATTTAAATAAATTAATATTTTTATTTTGATTTCTTACAGTTTTGTAGAAAGAAAAATAAAATAAAATAAAATAAAAGAATGAATTTTATACACCATTTTCTATCCATTATGATTAATTTTTATTTTAATTATAGATTAATAAACACACTCTAATTACTTTGAGGTTTTCAAATTAAATTGAGTAAGATAAATTCTAATCTACCATATCAATAGAACAACTACCATAAGCTTACTTATATTGGTAGCAAAAGATAATCGAGTAAAATAAAGAAAGGAAAGGGGCCAACATTGGTGGTAATGAATTAGCTTCAGGTAGAAGTAATGATGATTTTTATTAATTTTAGTTTTCATTTTGGGTCTAAATAGCTAGTCGGTCAATAGAGGTTTGGTGTGCCCTTGTTTTATTGCTGCTCTTTCTTTTTGCTGCCTTTAGTTCGATGCTTTTATGATTTCGATCACCACACCAACATTATGTGACAAAAACCATTTTACCTGCTTAGCACTTCGGTTCACTAGGCGACACCATGATTATGATTCTCCTTGTTTCCTTTTGCAGGTTTTCTTCCAATTTCATTAACATATATTATAGGCTAATTTATAATATTAGTATCTTAATTTTTTTTAAATTAATAGATAAGCATCCATTAAGTGTGTTAAGTAGAATTATTAGCTCTGTTTAGACTTGAACCGATGATCCTTTGAATATGAAGTATTCTCATTTATGAACAAAAGACTTGAAAAATATTATCCAAACTTTCACTATATTAACACTTAAGTTTTTAAAATAAACTTTTAAATCGTATTATCGTTAGTTGTCAAATTAGGATTTAATTTTATACGTGAAATTTTATAAATTTAAAGATTAAATTGTACGATTTAAAAGTTCACAAATTTGATATGTTAAGTTTTAAAATTTTAAGAACTAAAACACACCATTTAAATGTTAATTCAAAAGTTCACAATCTAAATGTTAATTTCGAGACATATGATCAGAGTTCTATTGTTACTCATAAATTAGTTAAATCTAAAATATAAATGTAGATAACAAAAATAATCCCGTACATTAAGAATTAATAAATTAATGTCTTATTTATTAAATTAAATAAATAAACATTCATTCAAATACTTTGTATTATTACTCGATAAATTTCATAATAATGAACTAATAGAACCTTAGTGAATTAAATTATTTGGACTCTTTTAGCCTATTTTGAACTAATATTTATGCATTCAAACTTACCGGGTGATGAATAGGTTATTTCACAGCTAAAATTTGAAACTCCTCTCTAAGGTATAAATGATGTATAAGTTGATTTTATTTTTAACACTATTAATAAGAAAACATATATTTATTTTCTTCTAACGTTAAAAAATATATATCATTTATATTTTATGTTAAAAAAAATTATACCATAAAATTAAATAAATTTAAAATCTAATTTTGTATCAAACATACATGTATAAATAACTATATGTAAAAAGTAATCTTATAAAAAAAATAAAATATACTATTTTTTACATTCAAATAACCTAAGTTAACATGGCTCGACTCACTAGTCGATAAAATCTATCTATTGTCTTTATACATTATAAATGGGTTTAATATTTTCGTAGTTCCTCTATTTAATAGAAAATACGAATGTAGATTCATATTTTCATAATAATATACCAGTAATTTATATATTTAATTTTAAATATATTAATAATTTAAAATTATAACTTAATAGGGATTAATAATGTGTGTGATGTGACACACATGTGTGAGAGTTATGAAGTACAAAATTATTTTTTCTTTTAGCTAGGTAAAGCTTCCTTTTTTAGTCCAAAGATTATGATTGTTTTTATTTGATATATATAATATATTTGATATTATTTTTCATGTTTTTTTTTTTTAAATATAATATAATATATTTGATATTATGTGATTTGAAATTTCTAAACTTTTGTCAAAGAAAAAAAAAAGAAAGTTTTTTATTTTTTTGCATTATAGAGCACAAAAACTTGAATAATGAAAAGTGTAGTGTCTGACTTAATCACCTAATTTTGGCTTTTATAGAATACTAACTATTATAATCTCACAATCACATTGGACTCAATTACCCTTAAATAATTAATTTCAAAAAGTTGTAAAACCAAGTAATGGTAATTTATCCAAAGCTCACGCAAGAAAGAGTTTTAACTATCAACTAATGCATAAAAAATGGAGGTCTTGATCAATTGAAATCTTGCTGGAGCTAACGATCAAAACAACAAAATTTGACCTCAAGATTTTGAGATCTCTATCGATTGAACGTCCAAAACTCACATTTAATACGAATCAACTTGAGATCAAAGTTCGCTTTGATTGGGCTTCAATCGATCCAACACCTTTTGTAAGCCTTAATAAAAAACCTGTAAAAATTGTTTCCAAGTGTCAAAACATGCATAAATAAACGTGTAATTACATGCATGTGTTGGATAACTTGATTAAAGAAGCTTTTTCTAGTCTTCCTTTGTTCGAAGTGAATGTTCAAATGTTGGAAACTATGTCATAAATCCAAAACTTATGTCATGAACTTTTGTCTTGCGAATGAGTAAACACTCGGGAATAGTATTGTCAATTTTTCTCAGCAAGGTTGGCAACTGCAATAAAACTCCAATTTTTTTTTATCGATTGAGAAAATATCATTATAGGGTGAAATTGGGGTCACACTCCCCACCCTATCTTTCTCCCGAGCCTATATATATATATATATATATATATATGAAGTTAACTATTATTAATTATAAAATTTATATATATTTCAAAAATTAAATATTTTATTACAAAAATATAATATTATAAATAGCAATACATTTTATATTGATTCTTTTATATCTAACAAAACAAATAATATTAATTATGTATATTATTTGTACCATAAATTTCATATATATTAAGGCTTAAATATGATTTGTCGACTTCATAGCAAAAATGCACCTAAAGTTTAATTCCGTTAACATTTATGTCTTATTGGTGATATCCGTTATAAAAGTTAGTTTTTTAATACTGCATTTTAGCGGTTAGTTTTTTAACGAAAATAACCAAAATAACATAAATATTAATGAAACTAAACATTAAGATATTTTGCAACAAATTAAACGTGCTTGCTACTGGTCATAATGTTAGGGTCATAAAACATTTATAAGCCATATATCAAACATAATTGTAAAATAATTTTATTTTCCACATTTGGATCATATAAGCTATAAATAAACATATATTTTTTATTAATAAAAAGTATATGATTTCCACAAGTTTCCGAACTTCAGTTAGAGAATTCTCGCCTCGACTCCACACCGCCGCCTTGCCCAATTGATAACACTGCTCATGAACCTCACACAACCAATGATGTCCAATATTTGTTACAAATCTGTTAAGATAGATTTTAAATGGCCCTTAGAGCTTGCATAGAAACTTTAGGTCTTTCAATTTAAGCTATAGTACTATTCCAATTTCTTTAAAAATGTCATGCAAGCTCCTTTGTTGGGAACCAACTCTACTCTTGTTAAGGGGTGGAAAAATTCTGCCCTCATACACTGGGTAAAAGAGACCATAAATGTAGGTGCACATGGTAAACTCTGGGAGTGCTTCAATGTTTTCCTACATCATTCTTTTCCCAACGCACACAATACTTTAGTAAATAAAATTGACATGCACAAGAAGATGTTCATATGTTTTGGTACAAAGCTAACAAATATTCATCCAAATAAAAAACCAACTTGCACACTCTGTCATCCATTTTAAACGTTCAACAGTAGAGCAATAAATCCAAATAGAATGACAAACAGAAGAAAATTAAGACCATGTCATAAGGTACTTTGATTTGGCTACATCAGCAAAATATAAACAAGGGAAGCTAGTCAAGCCTAAACATGTCAACCGAATCGCGAAATTCAGAAAAATTGTAGCATAACTACTAAGAGAAACATAAGCAGACCAACCATTTCAATCCCCATGCTTAGGATGACGAGGAGGTGAAGGCTTTGGAATGTAAGGGATTATAGGAGCACCATGCTCTATTGGCCCTGCTTTTGTGGAAGTCCTAGAACTTGGACTTGGATCTATTGAGTAGTAGTCTTCCAGATTCATAGCACCTTCATCTATCTTCTCCTCTTTGTTCATATTACTCTCAATCCACTGCAGTTTAGGAAAAAAGCAGATATATTTTAATGGATCATTTTGATAAAGGATCTTATTATGAATTGAGGAAACAGACTAGGGCTTTTTTTTTTTTTTTATCTTCTTTTACATTTAGCTAATGATTAGCATAGAGAAAACTCTCTTCTTACATCAATAATACCTTCATGTTTGCATTATTCACAAATACGAGTACTATATGATATGTTTGGTAGAATTGGTAACCAACAAACTCTAACAAAAACTTGACGTACCCGGAGTCTCCTTCTTGAATTCATGGTTGAACAATCAACACGACTGTGAGCGGAAAGCTTCCCTAGAATTACATTAGAGATATGGTGTCAAGAATGTAGAGTCTTCATGTGTTGTACTAACTTACTTTTCGACAGCCACCATGAGAGATTAAATATAACAGAGGGTATCTGATCAGATTTCTATAGAAAACATAGTTGTACTTATTTGGGTTGGAAGAGATTGATGACATTTTTATTTAGATGATGCATATTGAAGGAATGTTATCATCAAGTCATCAACAATTTACAGCTATATATATTGTCATACCCAATTCAATAATTGTATCAAATATGATATTATGTTTGCAAGAAAAAAAAATTATGTTGAAAGATATAGGGTACGCTTGTTTATGCTTCTAAGATCCTGAAAAAGCACTTATGACATAAAAAAAACACTTATGGACCAAACAAAATTCTTTTTGTTAGAAGTACTGTTTGAGATCAGAAAGCAAATTTTGTACTTGCTGATAGAAGTAAATTGCTTTTTTTTTTTAAACCACTTATGTTGCAACACTTTTTTTTTGTAATGACTTAAGTATGAAACTGTTTTTTCGTGAAATCACTTTTAATATAAGCGTAATAAAATAGTCTCATAATTTATTTATGTCATAATTAGAGATGACAAAAGGCTAACAATATACATTTCCTAGCAATAAACTTTTTGGGAGGATTGTTTTCCCAACAAACTTCAAACACTTACACATATGCAAGTTCATCGGATCAAATAAACTTCTAAAACTTAAACATATGCATGTTTATCGGATCAATCAAACTTCATATAGTCATGGTTAAACTTAACAGGGCAACATGATTGGGAATTGTTGAAATATAATTCAAGAACATAGACATATGCATGTGGAGGAGGAATGTGCATGATCAAAATCATACAACTAGGAACAAGGCAACTAACTACTTGAAAAGATCCTGCATCTATTAGATCCTATGGCTCAAAGAAGAAACTGACATTGTACTGTAATATAAAGGGTAGTAAAATCATGACACTGTCTCGTGGATAAAAATCTGAAAACAATCTAATGCAATTCAATGTAACAATTAGAGGTATAGCTTCAGATGCCAGAGTCAAAAAACATGATTTAGCAGCTTAGGTAGTAATTAGACAATCAATATTACTAAATAAGCTGCACAACCCTCTCTGAATTTGGAAAATTACAATGTATTTAGAAATTTTTCACTCAACATCACTATCTAAAACAAGAAACGAACTTCCAAGAGAATTTTCTGTGGAAGACCATATTTAAGAGAGAAATTCAATAAATAGGTTAAACAAAAAATAATAATAATATAAAAATATTAAAGACAATAAAAATACAAGCACATCAAGCTAATCCCATAAAGACATGAAAATCACCCATGCATTATAAAATAACACCTCACGTAACTATCCGGTTTTCAACATTAAACGGGTCAACAGTGAGTTGTACTTAAACGGGGTTTTCAACATTAAACGGGTCAACAGTGAGTTGTACTTTAACGGGTCCAATTAAACGGTGTTTATTCATGCTATCTCTTTTGCTATAAATGTGGTTTCCCCTTGTAAATTTCGTTATATTTAAAAATTAAATGCAAAAAATAAAAGATTACAAAAATTATAAGATAATTAAATTACCAGGTAGATATGAGCCAGTTATGCTGCTGTGAACGCCAAGAAACATAAAAGCTATTCCAAAAACGAAAAGCAAAACCCAGAAACTAGAAATCTTCATAACGTACTAATCTCTGTACTCCAATAGATCAAAATGTCCTCCAAAAAGGTAAGTGTTACCCTACAATATTCAATAACAAACAAACAAACAAAAAAAACCCATTTTTAACAATTCAATAATTAGAAAATTATTGCACAGAAATGGACAAGAAAAGAAGAAGGAAAAAAAAAGGTGGGGCATTTGTCACCCACAAGATTTAGAAAAGAAAAGTCCTTAAGAAAATCAGCGGAGATGAGGAAGAAAATAGGACTAAGAACCCATGTCGTTGCTTTTGAATTGAGGAACAATAATGCTTGTATTTTTGTGGGTGAAGTGAAATAATAAAAGAAACCACATGGGTTTCAATGCTGTTCTGCATTATTTTTACTGTAAAATCATAAAGAGTGGAGTTATTGCTCGTATTTAATGTTTTTGCAGCAGACTATGGGGAATGAAGAGAGTATTTATTGCAGAGGCAGCAGTGGTATTTTAGGTGGTTGGCTCTATGAGTGAAATTTCATGTCTGAAGATGTTTTGTGGGTAAAAATGACAACAATAGGTCACTGGACCACCTAGGTTCGAATGGTTGGACTAGGCTAGGGCTTATGGTTGAGAGGGGACTTTATTTGTTCAATTTTTAATTTTATTAATTTTAATTTTTTAATTTTAAATGTGCACCGCATTTTACACCCATTAACAATTTTTTCTTTTACAAAATTGGACTACATTGACCCTTCTAGTGGACTTATGGAAGAATTACAATACCTGTAGGACGTAAACCCGCCCTTCTAGTACCAGAGGAGGTTTTCTTTCGGGTGTTCAACTCAACAATTGCCTTAGACCAATCAATTGAATATGGTTTGATATGTATCCTATTGAAAACTACTTGAAAAAGAAGACCCCATTTTTGGGAGGAGGCTGGGATGTAAATCAATTGGAAACAAAAAGGGGGCATAAAAAAATAGTATTGTTGAAAAAATGTATAAGGAAGAAAGGTTCAACAAAGTGTGCAAAAATATAAGTAATACATACAAAGGGGACAAACAAATATAATGCTTGATAAAATAAATAAGTAGCTACATGCATAACAGTGAGGATTGAATACAGGAATCATACCTCTGCATTTAACCTTTGTACCGATAGTGCAGCATCAACTCTTGCGTTTGCAAATCTCCATTGCAAAGCCCTATTATATAATAGCCTCAATATATGAGCGTCAACCACCCGATTCTCCCCAACCTTCAATCTCCGAATATCAACAGCAAAACTTAAAACTGATGGTGTGCACAAATTACTAGCAGGTGTCCCCTCCACTACACTTCTGGTACGGGCTGGGCTGGTTCCCCTCATTGGTGAGGATCTCGTCGGCGTAGCCAGCTTACTAGGAGACGCTGGCGGCACTGGCCCTTGAATAGGAGACAAATGCCCTCTACAATTCACAGCACCTCTAGGAGATGAAGCAGGACTATAATTTGACAATGTCTTGGAAGCTGACAAACTTTTTACACTCATGCTTCTGGGAAATGGTGAGCCGGACTCCAATTTCATTAACATATATTATAGGCTAATTTATAATATTAGTATCTAATTTTTTTTAATAAATAGATAAGCACCTATTTTAGGTGTGTAAAGGATAATTATTACCTATTTTAGGTGTGAACTTAAGATTGGGATAGTATTCTCTGCTTAGACTTGAACCAATAATCCTTTGAATATAAAGTATAAACTTGAAATTGGGGGATAGTATCCAAACTTTCACTATATTAATAATGCTTAATTTTTTAAAATAAACTTTTAAATCGTATTATCGTGAGTTGTTAAATTAAGATTTAATTTTATATGTAAAATTTTATAAATTTGAAGATTAAATTGTACGATTCAAAAGTTCACAAATTTGATATGTTAAGTTTTAAAATTTTAAAAACTAAAACACACCATTTAAATGTTAATTCAAAAGTTCACAATCTAAATGTTAATTTCGAGACATATGATCAGAGTTCTATTGTTACTCATAAATTAGTTAAATCTAAAGTATAAATGTAGATAACAAAAATAATCCCGTACATTTAGAATTAATAAATTAATGTCTTATTTATTAAATTAAATAAATAAACATTCATTCAAATACTTTGTATTATTACTCGATAAATTTCATAATAATGAACTAATAGAACCTTAGTGAATTAAATTATTTGGACTCTTTTAGCCTATTTTGAACTAATATTTATGCATTCACACCTACATACAGGATGATGAATAGGTCATTTCACAGTATGCTAAAATTTGAAACTCCTCTCTAAGATATAAATGATGTATAAGTTACTTTATTGATTTTATTTTTAACACTGTTAATAAGAAAATATATATTTATTTTCTTCTAACGTTAAAAAATATATATCATTTATGTTTTATGTTAAAAAAAAATTATATATATCATTTATGGTTGGAAGAGATTGATGACATTTTTATTTAGATGATACATATCGAAGGAATCTTATCAGTAAGTCATCAACAATTTACATCTATATATATTGTCATACCCAATTCAATAATTGTATCAAATATGATACTATGTTTGCAAGAAAAAAAATTATGTTGAAAGATATAGGGTACGCTTGTTGATGCTTCTAAGATCCTGTAAAAGCACTTATGACATCAAAAAAACACTTACGAACCAAACAAAATTATTTTTGATAGAAGTACCGTTAGAGATCAAAAAGTAAATTTTGTACATGCTGATAGAAGTAAATTGCTTTATTCTGAAACCACTTATGTTTGCAACATATTTTTTTGTAATGACTTAAGTATGAAACTGTTTTTTCTTGAAATCACTTTTAATATAAGCGTAAAAAAAATAGTCTCATAATTTATTTATGTCATAATTAGAGATGACAAAAAGGCTAACAATATACATTTCCTAGCAATAAACTTTTTGGGAGGATTGTTTTCCCAACAAACTTCAAACACTTACACATATGCAAGTTCATCCGGGGGCGGTTCAAGAACTTTTGTGGCCTAAGGCGAAGTATAAAAACAGGCCCTTAATTATATTTTTTAAAATAATTTTAAATATAAATATATTTTTTTATTTTTAATAATCTATTTAAACACGTACAAATAACAAATATATATTTAATTTTATCATCACTAATTAAACTTTCAAACACTATTATGAAAAAAATAGGAAAATAATAAAGCACTTACTTTGATTATCTTGAAGTCAACGCATTGCAATTTTCTTTTCACACTTCAATCTTCTGACTTTAGCTCCAATAAGTATGTGCTTTAAAATTTTATTTTTCTAGCCTTTTGAGAAGAAAAATCATCAATTAAACTTTTATAATCTAGTTTTGAAAGCAAATTTTTTTCAATTGATAAAATAGCTAATCCATTTAATCTTTTTTGTGACATTGTCGAACGTAAATAAGACTTAATTAATTTTAATTTTGAAAAACTCCTTTCAGCAGAAGCAACTGTAACAGGAATAGTCAATAATATTCTATATGCATTCCATGTATTAAGAAAAGAATTTAACTTTTTGAGAAAACTTAACACCTCAATTGGTGCACTTATTTCTTTTGGCATAACTTCCTTCAAAACTTTTAATTCTAAAAATAAATCTAAACCATCAATATCAGAAATTTGATCGTGTTTCAAAAACAATTCAAGATTGTAACAACTTTTTTTCAAATCATCATCACCTAATAAACTTAATTTTTCTAAATCATACAAAAAATCAAAAATTTCTTCATAAATTTGAAATTGCTTGAATCTATTGTGAAAAGAAGAAATAGCTTTATCTACTATATATAAAAAATAGTTAACTCTAAAAGATTCTTCAGCAGATATTCTTACCTCGTTGTTGACGTTCTCATCAAATTTTTTATTTCTACGAATCTCACGTCTTTCACGAAATATTGCTTCTATATTCATTTCAGCTACAACATCTTTAGTAAAATTTATAGCATATTCAAATCTATTATTTCTATATTTTTCAAAGAAAGAAATAAGACCTTTGATACAAACTATAGCAGAAGCAATATGCATATTTTCAGATTGTAAATATTTGCTAACTGAGTTAACTGCATGTAATATGTCATACCAAATAGTCATGCCTAGCAAAAATTCAAAATTTTCAATTTCATATGTTGCTAAAGAAAAAGCTTCACTTTTTGTTTTCGGGTCGTCACAATTTTCTGCTAAATAAAATAAAGCATCTCTTACCTGTGGAGCTTGAAATTTTATCGCTCTAACATTTTCGACACGACTTTCCCAACGTTTTTGTGATAATGGCTTTAGACTCAAACCTGAAATATGATCTTGCAAAACTTTCCATCTCTTTGTAGAAGAAGAGAATAATGAATATATGTGTTGTATCACCCCAAAGAATGTGATAGCACTTGGGCATGAATTTGCCATATCACAAAGCAATAAATTGATACTGTGATAACCACAAGGTGTATAGAATGCTCTAGAATTGATATCCAATAACTTTTTTTGTACACCTTGGTGTTTTCCCTTCATATTTGAACCATTGTCATAACCTTGCCCTCTAATGTTATTCACATCAAGATTAAGACTTTTCATTGCATCAATGAGCACATCAAAAAGGCATTCTCCGGTTGTATCATCAACCTTTAAAAACTCTACGAAATACTCTTCAATCACAACTGGATTTGCTGAAATATCAACACATCTTAATACAAGAGACATCTGCTCTTGGTGACTAATATCAGGGGTGCAATCAAGTATAACAGAAAAATATTTACATCTGTTACTTTTCTAACTATAGTTTTCCTAATTTCAGAAGCTAATAAACTAATGAACTCATTTTGTATATTATGGCAAAGATAATGGCTATGAATCTCACCAGCTTGAAAACGTCTCAGATGCTCTTGCATTACTGGGTTAAACTCTGCGATCATTTCAATTAAGCTCAAAAAATTTCCATTGCCATCTTCATAAATTTTCTCCTTTTTGCCACGAAATGCCAAATTATTTTTTGCAAGGTTTTTTACAACAGCAATAATTCTTGATAATACATTTCTCCAATGCTCTTTTTCTTTGTTTATTCTTTCTTACAAAAATTTGTCAATAGTTTTTCTCTCTACCAATCTCACCTCAGCATCAACCCAAGCATTCATAGTAGTTACATGCTCATTGCTTGTTTCATGGCTTTTGAGTTTGGCACCAAGATTTTTCCAATCTTGACACCCTTCATTTGCTAATTTGCTAAGGCTTGAACGTGTGTCAAATAACTTACAACAGAAACAAAATACTTTATCTAATTCTTTTGAATACACCAACCATCTTCTATCATACTTCTCCCCATTTGATAGCGTTCGTGTGTAATAAAATGTAGAGAAATGTCGAGAGTGATCATCCTTCGGAAAGTTGAAATCAATTATTCTAATTGGACCTTTTTCTACTAACATGTCTCTCAAATTTGTGTCCATATTTGTCCAATGTACATGATCATATATATCAATGACAATGGTTGCAATAGTTGAATTCTCCATTGCTCCACTTTCTCCATTTTTTTTGTAAGTTTTGATTTTGGCTATGTTCTTCAGAAGAGATCTTATCATCCAAAATTTTCTCAGAACTTTCACTTTCATTTTCACCCAAAATTTTATCATTTGCTAATGAAGATTCTGTCAATTTAATTCCTTCAATTTCAGTTGGCTTCTCAAGACTATCTTCTCTACTACTAAAAAATTTATCAAGTGCACCTTTCTGAGATTGAATTAACTCTTCCACTTTTCTTTTTTTCTTACGCTTTTCATTACCAGATTCATATTTTCTACTTGACATATCTATAGACTATACTTATAAGTTAGCCTTTTTGATTTGTAAAACATGTATAAAGTCAAAAAAATAATATAATTCATCAATTTTAAATCAAAAGGTATTTACTACTTATAAATTAATTAAATAATACATTGAAGAAGTAACAAATAACAAAACAATTCAATATATTTTTGTTTAAGTTTTGAGTGATTCGGTCAAAAATTTACATATATACTTGATATCTAATAATCTAAAATTACAAATCAATCTTATTTTATAAAATAGATAAAATATTTTATTCAAACATCTTAAAAAACATTTCAATTAATCATCAGTGTTATCTTGAATTATTCATTATTTTATGAAAAATATTTGAGAAAAATAAAAGTCAATAATAAATATTAGATAAGAAATACATACCAGAATAATTAGACTTAGACTTGTTTTTTGCTTTGGCAATCAAAATAAGCTACTAGGTTGAAGAGAATTATGGATTTATAGTAGATATTTGGTATATAAAAAGATGAATGAAGTAATGATTTATTGTTTAATTGTATTATTGAGAGTAAAAAATATGAAGTTGAATATGTTGTCACTGAAAGAAAGAATTGATAAAAGAAGAGAGTGAAAGAACTGATTTTTTTTCCTTCGAAGCCGATGACAATCCTTTGGTGCTCATAATAAAGTCTCTTTTTTGTTTAATTAACTAACGGTACAAAAACCTTTCATTTTCTTTTCCTTTTTACTTTTTTTTTCTACAAGGACATAAAAGAAGAAAGTGGCCTTTTAGTTTCCTTTTTTTTTTTACAAGGTTTTCTTCTTTACCTTCTTTTTTTAATTCTTTATTTATTTTGGTTTTTTTTTTCTACAAGGACACAAAGAAGACAGTGGCCTTTTAGTTTCCTTTTTTTTTTTTTACAAGGTTTTCTTCTTTACCTTCTTTTTTTAAATTCTTTATTTATTTATTTATTTTTGGGTATTATCTAACTAATTTTTTTTATTATGTATTAATAATATGTAAAATAATATTAAATTATTTACATAATATTTATTAAAATTAATTTTTTAAATATAAAATACGTATTATAAAAAAATGGGGCCTATTTAATTGGAGGGCCTAAAGCGACCGCCTCATTGGCCTAAAGGACGAACCACCACTGAGTTCATCGGATCAAATAAACTTCTAAAACTTAAACATATGCATGTTTATCGTATCAATCAAACTTCATATAGTCATGGTTAAACTTAACAGGGCAACATGATTGGGAATTCTTGAAATATAATTCAAGAACATAGACATATGCATGTGGAGGAGGAATGTGCATGATCAAAATCATACAACTAGGAACAAGGCAACTAACTACTTGAAAAGATCCTGCATCTATTAGATCTTATGGCTCAAAGAATAAACTGACATTGTACTGTAATATAAAGGGTAGTAAAATCATGACACTGTCTCGTGGATAAAAATATGAAAACAATCTAATGCAATTCAATGTAACAATTACCATGCTGTATGAGGTATAGCTTCAGATGCCAGAGTCAAAACAACATGATTTAGCAGCTTAGGTAGTAATTAGACAATCAATATTACTAAATAAGCTGCACAACCCTACTCTGAATTTGGAAAATTACAATGTATTTAGAAAATTTTCACTCAACATCACTATCTAAAACAAGAAACGAACTTCCAAGAGAATTTTCTATGGAAGACCATATTTAAGAGGGAAATTCAATAAATAGGTTAAACAAAAAATAATAATAATATAAAAATATTATAGACAACAAAAATACAAGCACATCAAGCTAATCACATAAAGACAAGAAAATCACCCATGCATTATAAAATATCACCTCATGTAACAATTCAGTTTTTAACATTAAATGGGTCAACAGTGAGTTGTACTTGAACGGGTCCAATTAAACGGAGTTTATTCATTGTATCTCTTTTGCTATAAATGTGGTTTCCCCTTGTAAATTTCATTATATTTAAAAATTAAATGCAAAAAACAAACAAAAATAAAAGATTACAAAAATTACAATATAATTAAATTACCAGGTAGATATTAGCCAGTTATGCTGCTGTAAACGCCAAGAAACATAAAAGCTATTCCAAAAACGAAAAGCAAAACCCAGAAACTAGAAATCTTCATAACGTACTAAACTCTGTACTCCAATAGATCAAAATGTCCTCCAAAAAGGTAAGTGTTACCCTACAATATTCAATAACAAACAAACAAACAAACAAACAAACAAACAAAAACCCATTTTTAACAATTCAATAATTAGATAATTATTGCACAGAAATGGACAAGAAAAGAAGAAGGAAAAAAAAAAGGTGGGGCATTTGTCACCCACAAGATTTAGAAAAGAAAAGTCCTTAAGAAAATCAGCGGAGATGAGGAAGAAAATTCGACTAAGAACCCATGTCTTTACTTTTAATTGAGGAACAATAATGCTTGTATTTTTGTGGGTGAAGTGAAATAATAAAAGAAACCACGTGGGTTTCAATGCTGTTCTGCATTCTTTTTACTGTAAAATCATAAAGAGTGGAGTTATTGCTCGTATTTAATGTTTTTGCAGCAAACTATGGGGAATGAAGAGAGTATTTATTGCAGAGGCTGCAGTGGTAATTTAGCTGGTTGGCGCGTTTATGAAGCCCTGAGCTGATAAATTAGATTTTGAATCCACTTTCAATACTCCATCTTACGAATCACCTCCAATAACTAGGGTTGAGAGAGACAGTCAATCTGTATACATTTAGGTACTGTCTAATCCATTTGTTTTTAAGATGTGTTATATGTACATTTTAATGACATTGTAGTGATTTATTAAGTCAACTGACACAAGTATAGAACTTGTTGTGTCTAATGTTCTTTTAAGTGTAAATTATGTCTTAATATAAGCGACACGTTATGTACTAGTGTAACTCAACTAACAAATATCACCAAAAGTCTTATTTTATTATTAGCTTAGTTGGTAAAACTATTTGATTATATTGTGCAGGATTGTAAACTTTATTGGATAGCAAAGCGTACGGATTTGAGGCTTGGAGCGTGCTTCAATGTCGAATCTCACCACAGTTTTCCACTGACCTTATGCGAGTATACCTGACTCAAATTTGGACACCAACTGACTATGATTTTTAATAGTGCGGCGATGTGTAATAATAGCTCTATCCTTCTTAAATAGTGGGAAAAAAAAAAAACTAATTACAACTTTTAAAATATTTGGGACAAAAACATTATTCAAACTTAACATTAGGGACCAAAAAAAAAAAAATGCAGTGAAACATTACAAGTTAATTATCTTTATATTGTAAATTTAAAATTTTCATTAATTAGCTTATATAAAAGCAATGGTTTCGACGTTCGATGTCATCGTTGAGCACAGTGTGTATGACACACTACACATAAATATACCTAAATAATAATTTTATTTATTAACGATTTAAATAATTTTTTTCTTTTTTTATCATTAACTTATATATAAAGCGAAGGCATCAATCTTCTCTGGTCGATGTCTCTTTTCATTTACTACTTAACTATATGATCACTATTTTCTTTGTTTGACTTAAATAGGAACTAAATTACTCCTAAATATTATTTATTAACTTTCCAATAAGTTTTATTTATATTATCTAAATTAAGAACTATAATTGCAAAGGATAATACTAATCACAACTACAATAATCCCACATGTTTATCTTATCAAGCATGTTTTAATTCATTTAAAACTCTGTAATTATTATTTTTTAATTTAAAACCCCATGATGATTGAAAGTGTCGTTAAAAAGATACACAAACAAATAAAAATAATTAAAAAATCAAATTGAATTTTGCATGGAGTCATGCATTAATAAATAATTAGCACTTAATATGACTATAATAAATACACATATATTATAAATAAGCATATTAAAATTGTTAATTTTAAAGACTTTATTATTTATAATTTAGTTATATATAAAATAATGATTTCAATATTCACATCAAATTATATATTTAAAATACAAAAATAAGAAAATTAGGCGTAAATATAATTCATTTTAATGGAAAAAGTTTCATAAAAAATTATTCTCTTTATTTTTGTAATATTATTATTTAGGCCAATAGTTTATTTATAGATTAGTGATTTAAATTTTTTTTTTTTTGGTATTTCTTTGAGCATTAAACACTAACATACATGCACACACTTTATATATATTTACAGAAAATTAATAATATTAGTTTAAATTTTAAATTTGTGTCAATTATATATTTTTATTTTTATTAATTAATTATTGAAATATTAAATTAATTTCAAAGACAAACCAAGCGTAGTACTAATGATTGCATAATTACTTAATCGTATAATAATTTATAATTATCTTATAATTAACTATTACATTTTAATACTTATTTACTAAAACTTTTTACTTATTATTTCACAAATTAAAATTTAAAAAACGTAAACGTTTCACATGCAAACCACCTAAATTTTACAATTGCTTTAGAGTGAGCGATAAGAAAAGCTAAAACCATCCAAAACATAATGGAAAATACTTAACCGTACTGCGTGCGTGAATATGATGTTTATTACAAACAAAATAAAACATCTACATAAGATCTCAACATTGTTCATAGAAAAGAAAAATGGCTAATATGAGACTGATCACACAGAAGTGAAAATGAGCTGATATGTACAGACTGCCAACTTAAAGCCCTTTCACTTTTATTTTCACCAAGCTATTTCTTCACAAGTAGCAAATGGAGTTTAGCTGCTGCAGAAGTGACATGACTAAAAGCGATTGTAAAGTGATGGTGCAGACGTAGCCCAACCAAAGAAATTCCATAGAGTTCCTTTCTTGCCCCTTTTTGATGTTAGATGTGTTTCATTCCTCTGCAGAATCTCCCACATGACATGTACATCCTCGTACTCACAAGCTCTCACTTCATGTCTCAGCTTGAGTATCCCTGTATAATTTGGAGAACATGTTCAAAGGCATTAGTATTCTATAAGAGGAAAACACTTTTTATAAACATATATCAATCCACATGAAGCAATATAATTAGCCTTATAATAATTACTTCAACATTCCTTATATAACATTCATCCAATCCATTGATGTGTTACTTGATGCATATAGCATTACTCTTCTATAATATCATGGCAATATTATAAGTTTAAAATTGAAAGGATATTAACCATGTAGGTTGTAAGAGTAAAGACAAATAAGAATTCTACATCAAAGGATATGACAATCTAAAAGGGTTTATAAGTGCTTGGGTTATTTTTTCCAATAAGGTCGATGTTTTCCGTTGGAACACTATAACACTTATGGGAGGCCTTGACTTATTGGATTCACAAATCAATATCAAAGCTACTAGTTGGAGGATTGTCAACACATACAAGCACACAATGTGGGGCCTCTATCAAAATATGGGCTTTGTTTGGTAATTCCCAATGAGGCAGACATCGGACTCTTACATGATGGTAATAGGCCTAACTAGGCAAGGAGTTTGAAGAGATGGGGATATCAATTTGTCACTTAGGAACCAAAATTCGCAAGACTCTGATTTTAACACCGGTGGAAAATGTCTCCTTGGGGGTGGGGGTGGGGGTGGGAATTACTTTTCTGCCCTGTCTATTCCCTAATCCCCGTTTTCTTATTATTTGCTTTAAAATATATTATATATTTGTAAAACTGTAGAGTTAAATATAAAGAATGTTGATCAAAAATAATATTTTCATCAATTAATAAGTACTTCAATTATGAAAACTCAATATTATGATATATGAAACAAAAATTACTATAATGATTGTTACTGTAACGATATAAATAGTTTAATTGTAGTAATAATTTATACTCTAAATTTATACTTATTATAATTAATTACATAAAAAATAAATATAGTTGAGATTTTATGGGTGCTTGATCAATTGATGATTTTAATTTATTTATTAGTGGAAAAACTCGACCTTCAATGGAGAATCCCCGCCCCATCACCCACAATATTTAAATGAGGAATGGTGATAGCTTCTCTATCCTCGCTCTGTTCCATTGACATCCCTATGCGAAGGGAAGGTCTAAGTAAATTGAGCAAAATTTGCAAATAAACTCGAAACAACTCTCAAGATGTTGGAGACGTAACCTGACTCACCATGTAATAAGGGCCTAGGGTTATGCCAGAGAATGTGGTATCACACCTCTACCACATTGACAACAATAGGGGAACTAAGGGTTGAATTCACAAGGAAGGGCATTATGGTTGAAGGAAGAGCCAGACTCATTTAAAGGAAGAGATTATAAGGATAAAGTCCTACAATAAAAGAATATGACAATCTAAAAAGGTTTATAAGTACTTGAGTTACTCCTTCCAATAAAATTAGCCTTTTAGATTTGAGTCCTATAGCACTTATGAGACACCTATTGACCTGTTGGACTCTCCCAAAAGCATTAGGTTATAAAAGACTAATCAAAATACTTAGACCAAAACACATGCAAATAGTAATCTATTTTCTTAGTACCAATGTATGGTTGAAATGAGAAAACAAACACTTAATGTTTCAATTAACAAATCTTACTAATAGCAGAAGAATATTATTTGGTCAAATTAGAAGCAATTTAGTAGAATTATGTAAGCAATTTACCGGCTTTTACTCAACCCTAGCCAAGATATAAAATCTATATATGCAACATGTTTTTGTATTAGTTTTTCCCAGTGTTAAAGAACATATTAAACAATTATGTTTTGGGTCAATCTTGGTCATGATTGTAACATCTTTAATTCTTGTTTCGCTACCATAGTTGTTGTAACCTAATTTGGCCATCAAATGAAAGTATGATTTTACTCTTTGGTTTCATTAAAGACATTGAGCTCTGGTCAAGGGCAAATTCGTAATTTCCACCAATTAAGTAAATAAGTTTGAGTCCCTCCATGAAAGAGCTTTGATGCTCAAATATGTATTAGTAATATTAATAGAATGCAAAATTAGAAGGAAATAGTTTTGTACAAAGAAAATGAATTTTTCTCTTTTTACCGTCTTCTCTAATTGCTCCTAGTGAGCTCCTCATATAAGCAAATCAAATAGTATGAATCATATAACATAAGCGAGCAAGTGGCACCTAATTCAATGAATAAAATTTAGGTTAGGACTTTTCTACAAGTTGGTTCAATTTCATGAAAGCCCATTAATTTATATGCTAAAATAAATGTCCCTTTTTGGTGATGTATGACCATATTTTAGTCATATGGGCATAGTCAGCAAGCTTTATATAATATATAAATGAAACTTATGTAATCATATCTCTACCTTAGTTTTACATATCTACGTCATCGACATGTATGTTGATTTTTCATATTTTCACTATGATAATGTCGACAGGTGCTAGCTAATGATAGGTAATAATTTAGTATATGTAAATGTAATAATCATTCTATGGGTTATAAAAGTGAATTGTGATAGTCTTACTATCCGTGATATGTTCTTCGAAAAGTATAGTCTTACCCAATTTATTTAATAATAGATTGTTATTACAATTTTTTTGGCCTACATACTTCTCTTCTTAATGAGAATTACCATTTTCCTCTCAATATTGGTAGCTCCGGTGAGATTCTAAATGAACCACAATACCCTTCAATAAAAGAACTATTTAATCAATTAACCAACGCACACTTGTATGAAATCTTGCGTAATCACTATGAGCATCTGCGGGCCCTAAGAGACAAAGCTGTCTTGGAATAGCATATGACTTGATTTCTAAAGCCTTCACACCAAACTTAGGCAACCTTCACACCAAACTTAAGCAAAAGTTCTTTTCAGATATTGAGAACAAATTCAACCTTACCAACGCTCCACAAAACTATTGATTTGACTGGCTTAAGGTCGAGGTTAGTGGAGTCAATAGTCTTATGGAGTGTCAAGGAGGTTGAATGGTCCCAAATATCTTAAGGAGCCTCTGCCTAAGTTTAGTATGAAGGTTCTCAAAACCAAGTCATATGTTATCATGTCTCTCCTAAATCCTCTTTTCTAGAAAAGCCTGCAAGACTTGAATTTTAGCTTTGTCTCTTAAATGTTGGGCCCGTAGATGCTTATAGTCGTCATGTAATATTTCATATAAGTGATAAGCGTTTGCTAATTGCTCAAATAGTTTTTCCCTTGAATGATACTGTGGTTCATTTAGAATTCCACTAGAAGTACTAGCATTGTGCCGAGAATAATAATTCTTATTAAGAGGGGGAGTTTGTGAACAAAAAAATTGTAGTAATGATCCATTATTAAAGAAATTATGTAAATTGTTATTCTTTTTAAAGAATATATCAGGGTTAATAAAACCATCGAAACCCATTTTTATAACACATAATTACATCTACCTAAGCTAAATTATTACCTACCTTTATATAGCTAGCACCAATGTTATCATAGTAAAAAGATAAAAAAGCAAAAGAACAATACACATGTCAATGACTTAAATATACAAAGAATAAGGTAGAGATTAATGGTTAAATATGTATCATGCACACATTATATAAAGCTTGTAGACCAAACCAATAGGTTGAAATATAGTTATACATCACTCTTATCATTTTATTTTTGTTTTTATTTAAAAAAATAATAAAATAAAAAGGGACATTTGTGTGACACAAAGTAATGGACCTTCAAGCGATATAGCCCAACTTGTACAAAATTCCAAACCAAAACCTTATTCATTGAATTTGAAGCCACTAGCCCACTTATAAGCAAGTAGAGCAGATGAAAAAAAGGAGAAAAACTCATTTCTTTTGTGCAAAATTATTTTCCTCTAGGTTTGCATTATATTAATATTACTAATATAACACATATCTGTCGTCATATGACTTGGGTGTCAGAGTCTTATTTTTACAGGAATCCAACCTTATTTACTTAATTAATAAAAATTACGAATTTGCCCTTAATCAAAGGTCAGTGTCTTTAATCAAGACGGAGGGTAACATCATACTTTCTTTTGGTGGCCAAATTTGGTCACCACAATAGTATTACCCTAACTTCCCTAATTTCAACATCTTTTTTCCCTCTCACTCATCTACCGTACAAGGAGCCTCTAATAAATTTAGTAACGCAAATATTGAAATGTTAAGGTTATTAAGGTAAACAATTTGTTTACTTGTGTCAAGTAATTCTATGAAATATCTATCAATGGTGGAAATTAGAATTTAGAAGTAAGACTCTCAAGCAAAATGAATGAAGGATGACAAGACCGTTAGGTAGTACACATATAAAGACATCAAAGCTCTAGGCCAAAATCATATCTGAGAAGTGCTGTTACCAAAGTTGCTCTTGCCCATCAAAATTGACCACTAATCTCATTCTCTTCCATCCACAGTTCGCCTATCTAACTCTCAAAACACATTTAATTTAAATCATCAAAAGTCTTTACACTCATGAACTTAATCAAACATAGTATAAACAAGGTATGAATCAATAATGACAAGGGAATAAAACCAGTCACACACGAAACGAAAAGAAAAAGGAAAATGAAATAAATTTACTCAGTCAATCTGAAACATAATTCATAACTATAGACACAATTAGATACCTGAATTATCTAATTCAAAAGCTCCCTATTAAGGTGCAAGCAATACTCATCCAATATTACATTTGTGACAAAAATCAGCTAAATAAATGAAACTTGAGATAAATTTAACCAAAACAAATCAGTGCCCAGAGAAATCAAGCCGCAGATGAAGTCTGAAATTGAAAATTAAATGAAAAAAAAATCATATACCGTATTTGCGAATTCGAAATCGAGTAGCAACGCCTCTCCAAACTCTTCGCACGGGAGACGACACCTTTTGCCACCACTCCATTTGCTCAAGAAATTTTCCACACTTTTCCTTCTGGCCAAACAGAGCTCACAAGGAAAAAGGAAGCACAACAGAAGATTCCCGAACGCCTCCAACTCTTCATTATACTTTATATTTCTCTGCCTCTTAATCCAAATTAAAATATATAAGAAAAACCAACTGATTTTGAGATTAGAAAGAAACAGAACATTAACGGTCTGGATACGTTAAATATAATTGCGTCGTACTTTACTATATTAAATTATTTTATATAATATTTAATAAAAAATTGTATAATATACTTAAATTAAATTAATTATATATTTTATATTTTCTAAAAATAAAAAAATATTATTTTTAATTTAAAATAAAAAAAATTAAGATATATAATTTTATAATTAAAAATTTAAATAGACTAAGTTAATTTTTCAGTACTCTTTAGACTTACACTTTCTAGTCGTACAAATTTTTTACATAATCGTATTATTTTTATACTATATGATATAGTCTAATTTTATAACCAAACATATATTTAATATTTTATA
The DNA here is from genome assembly GCA_029378325.1 of Elaeagnus macrophylla. Taxonomy (NCBI): domain Eukaryota; kingdom Viridiplantae; phylum Streptophyta; class Magnoliopsida; order Rosales; family Elaeagnaceae; genus Elaeagnus; species Elaeagnus macrophylla. Next base: position 6,494,235 of record CM055653.1, read on the forward strand.
GCAAATATGCCATAAAGTAAAAAAACAAACTCGAAAAAAATTATTATAAATACAATTTTAAATAATACTTAAGTACTAACTTTGTACAGTACAATAATAAATTTCAAAACCATGCATTTAAATTTTTTTTACATAGTTTTTTGAATTAAACTTACACTCTGATTATATTTCAAACCCAAAATCTTATATATATATATATATATATATATATTGATAAAAATTATTTTAAAAATATAAAACATTGAGCATATTATACATAGTTAAAAGTATACATTAGTTTTTCAAAAATAACAATTTTACTTCTTGTTGCATACAATTTAATTGATCAATTATTAATAGGTTATCTAATAATTACATTATTATATTAGATTTTTAATTTTATATCAAATAAAAAAAAATATCATTTAATACATATAACAATAAGATACTAAAAGAAATATTAAAAATATATAAATTTATATCTACATTAAATATTTTTGAAAATAAAAAAAATAATTTTTCAAAAATACAAAAAAATGACCACGTATCATAATTAATAAATTTATGTGGTCTCGCATTTCTCTTTATGCAAGTAACAATATTTTTGCCCCATAGCCTCCTTTTCCACTTTGCTTTTGCTAATCGTATGGCCAGATGATGTGATCGTCACTTATATAATAGGCACGTGTCTCAAGACGATTTGGATTGGGTTGATTTCAATTTTTTTAATATTAATATACGGTTGCATTTAGTTCGACATTTCTGATTATTATTCGTTTGTTGGCTTTTTTTTTTTTTTTTTTAATTTATAAATAATTTATTATTCGTTTGTTGGCTTTAAAAATTGTATTTTTAGAGTAATAATATTATTATATTTATTTTTATTATTATTACAAAAAATATATAAAAATTTTCTTATATTATTAATTATTATTGAATAAATTTATCATTAATAATTTATTGTAGCAATAATAATAATTTAAAGAAAAAGTATCTTTATGGTTTATAAATTTATGTTTTTGGAACATTTGTAGTTCATAAACTTTTATAGTTTATGACGTCATGTAAAAAAATAAATCTCTAAATTATTACCTTTTAGACACTTTAAGCTCTAAGTTTTATTAAGATGACACTTTAGTTATTAAAATTTAGACAAAAATATACATTTTTTTTTTCAAAAAATATGACCTGAGTATACGAATTAAAAGTTTAAGGATTAAAATGTTTGAAAAACATAACTTTAAGAACTTTAGTATCACCCCACCCATAATTTAAATTGCAAAAATATTACTTCTTTTTTTATATATTACATTACTTAATTGGCGAGGTCGGAGACCCCTATTTACCTCCCTCTATTAATAGAGATCTGTACCTCATCTCCATTTTAAATAATTATGGAGACTATTCGGGGATCTTATCACGAAAAATGATGACCCCATCAAGAAATTGGGACCTTTAAAGAAGAAGGAAGAATAATGATTTGAATAAAGGATTTGCAGTTTGTCTTCTTAAGTCATTGACTTTAGAGTTTTGATTTTTTTTGCTTTGATTACATGAGATATTAAAAAAAAACACTTGAGTTATCTTTAGTCTTTACATAATTTTTTTTTTTTTTTTGATTTTTGAGTTTTGTCCTTTTATTTATTTATTTCATTTTAATGTGTTTTAAAAATATTAAAATAGAAATTAAAATAAATAACAAAAAATAGGCAATAAGCTTGTGGTTCATGGGTTTGAATTTAAGTTAGAGTTGTTGGATTTAATTATTAGATATTACAACTAATATATTTTATTAAATAAATACGTATATAATTAAAAAAAAATTTAATTTAATGAATATATAGTTTGGAAAATGAGGCAATGATTAACAATACTGTCCCCATATTAGATCTGCCAAATTAAACGGGGAATTCCCATCCCGGTACCCATCCTGAATTGGTCTCTCTACCACCGCATTTGACAATAAAATATCCGCGGGGATCCACCCTCTCGAATAAAATTAACAACCCTAATTGTTAATAATATGCATTAATTGTAAAATTCTAATTCTATAATCAAATAATTAATAGATCTCAAATTTTAATAACTGGAACAAGTTTGATCTTTTATTATTATAAAGAAAAAAGTGTAAAAGATGTGAATAAAATAAACCATAATATTTATAAGGAACATGCAATGAAATATATATAAGATTTTTGGGAGCTTTTGACTACTGGATCTCCTCGTCGTGGAGTAGCGCTTGCGAACCTCCTTGCCCTGGTTGCCGTCTTGTTCCTTTTCTCTGGCATATAGACTTCTCGGCCGTTTTGTTAGGCTAACCAGAAAGATTAATTTCTACCTTCGTTCGTGTAACTGAAAGTTACGCATAGAGTTTTAGAGTTCAATTAATCATTGCCCTTCCATTGGAGTACAGAATTCACACGATCTCTTAATTAATTAAACCCTTATGATTAGCAACTACACAGACAACTCTGATCTTGAACAACTCTGATTAGCCCTACGCTTGCACGCCAAGTCCAATTGCAGCTCAAGCACCTTACCTTATTGACGTTACAATTCTCAAGCTCAAAATAGACAGAACTTTGAAGCTTAAAATGATTCACTTCATTGTCACATGTAAATGGCACACAATTATAGAGATTACAAATGTATTTATTTTTCGTGTTGTTACAGTTCTCCGCCTGCTACTTTGGGAGTTGAAATTTCCCTTTTCTACACTGCACTATATAAGAAAGAAGACTATATTGGGCACCTCCACCAAGAAACAACATTTACGCTTCACTACCTACACAGTTGACAAAATGAATTCCACTCCCAAACAAATCACTACAGATGATATTTTCAAACTGGTTAAGGAAACTAAGAACCTCACGTGTCTTCTACCAGAAATACATTTAGATGAGGATCTTGAAGAAGACAAAGTTTCAGCTTCTCTTAAACTGATTGGCAAAGTACTCTCCCAATCAAACATCAGAAAATCTCAAGTGATAAGTGCTACTAAGAAAGCTTGGAACCTCAAAGGTGATGTTCTAATAACAGTTTTGGACTTTCACAAAAACATCTTCTCATTCACTTTCTCGATGGAAGGTGACAAAGATTATATATGGGAACAGAGAATATGGCATGTCAACAACTCATTACTAGTTATACGAACATGGGATAATCATCTTACTATCCAGGAACTAGAATTTAACACAACTTGTTTATGAATACAAGCTCATGGTCTACACTTTGCTGGGATGAAATCCTCCAATATGGAGAAACTAGCCAGAGTGGCAGGCCAATTGGTTCATAGAGACTCAGACGAAGAAGCATTAATTCAAGCTCATAAATACTTAAGGTTTCAAGTGGAGGTGAATGTACATGAACCTCTTGCTGCTAGTTGTATAATTTCAAGAAGACATGCTCGCTATCCAAATGAAAAATTCTAGGTAGAATTCAAGTATGAAAAATTACCTGATTTTTGCTGTAAATGTGGTATTTTGGATCACTTCGCTTAGGAATGTGAATTGGAAGCTGCGACTGCTTATATGGTCAATGATGACATTTTCTCACCAGTTTATGGTGATTGGCTAAACGCAAGTGCTAACCAATCAGCTCTTTTAAATAAATTCTGTTTAGTCAGCAACTCTGAAATGCAAAACCAACACACCAACTCAGTCCTAAGCCAATCTGATCATCAATTTTGGAAGGCAAAACGACAAGGCAAATAACAAGTCTCAAAACCCCTGACTCAACATCTATTCAAAATCAGACAAGATAGTAGTTCTTCCAATTCAATTAACCAACAGGAAAACTTTTAAGTAAAAATTGAAAGGATACATAGAGAGGTGTAGAAATTCCTACAGATGACCCAAGATTTGAACCTCATTCATTTTGTTGCCTATTATGAAGACTGGTACAGTGCAGGTCAACTCACTGACACAGATCTCAATCTCAAATGCAAAATGCAGGCTCAAGCAATTGGTTTCTATCTAGAATTCAACATGCAGGACAAACCAAAAAAACTGACAACTACTCAAATATTCCAATTAGTAGAGTATGCTCACAATGGGGTGGTATATAATGCACCAGACCAAATGTCTCAGATAACTTTTGCCCTTCTCCAATGTCAAATACTACAGCACAGGGATGAGAGGAATTTACCAATGGTGGGTGAGGAGGCTCCAACTGTAAAGCTGAAAAACCATCAGGCAAAAAAGGAAAATAAAAAGGAAAGGCTGCGGATAACAACCAGTGTGCATACAAAAAATTATTTTTAAGCAACTCTGATCTAAATCTAGGCTTTGAATCAACACTTTATTTAAATGACTTGCTTTATTCGGATATGGATAATTTGCAGGACACAGGCTCAGGCATAGAAGGTAGCAGAATTGCAGACAGAAATAGTGGTATAACTCCAAACTGTGACAATGGTGAGAACAATCATACAAAAACTGAGGGCTTAGCAGTTCAAACTAATCTTGAAGGTAGGGGGCGACCTTTAATGTGCCCCCCATGCAACCATGATGTTTCTTAGCTAGAATGGCAGGGGTCTGGTCCTACCTCGTGCCAAACGTGCGTTGCGCTATCTGATTAAGAAACATAAACTTGATGTTCTTTGGCTGATGGAGACTAAAGCTCAACAAGTGCAAACAACAAGATTACAAGCAACTTTAGTAGATTACAACAATAGTCTTATCATACCTATTGTTGGCTTAAAGGGTGGCTATTGTCTTTTTTGGACAGGAAATGTCTCTTTGTCTGTCACTTATGTTGGCAGTTCTTTTGTAATACCAGATTTTACTTCTGCTTTTGGAAGCAATGAAATAACCTCTATAAATCTTTGCTTATGTTCCTCCTTATCAAAGAGAAAAATATTAAGTTTGGATGGAAATATCAAATCAGATCTTTAATCTAAACGAACATTGGTGTATAATTGGAGACTTGAATGACATTACACAGGAATCTGAAAAATATGGTGGCTTACCCTTTTACATTCACCCTACAAATGCATTAACAGACTTCATGGATGAACAGGGTGCTGTGGACTTAAGTAGTGTGGGCTGTAAGTATACTTGGTGCAATCGGAGACAACGCGACCAACAGATACTTAAAAAACTTGACAGAGTTATTTCATTTGCACAATGGTTAAATTATTATCCGAAGGCAATGGTCACTAACTTATCATCCTATACTTCAGACCACAATCCAATACTTTTGACTCTATATGGCATTAATGAAATGTATCTAAAGAGACCTTTTCGATTTTATGAGATGTGGACTTTTGATGTAGATTGCGAAAGATTGATCATGAAGGCCTGGGATTCAAACAAAGGAAATCCAATAGATGTCACAGTTACACTTAAATCTCTGGCTAACACCTTATTAGATTGGAACAAACAACACTTTGGTTTCATTCCTGAAAAAATAAAGAGACTAGAAGCTCAATTACAGGACATCCAACTCGAACAGCCAACAACTGATATCCAGGAAAAGAAAGAATGGTTTGCACCTTACTAGAAGAACAGTATACCAGATGGGATTCAATGTGGAAACAAAAATCTAGAGAATTATGGATAAAAGAGGGAGATAAAAACACAAAATTCTTCCACTACCTCTACCTTGCTAAGAAGGAAATCAAATTTCATACCTTTTTTAAAACTCTCCAATGGAAGAACAACTTGGTGTAGGCAAGAAATTGGAGCTAAATTTCTAAATTACTTCCAACAGTCTTTTTCTTTGGATAATCCCCTTATAAATCCCGAATTGAGTAATTTATTCTCACAAGTGATAGACAAGGACGAAAACTCACAACTCACAGACATTCCCAACCAGGCAGAAATTAAAAAAGCTTTATGAGAGATGAGGGATTATAAATCACCAAGTCTAGATGGGTTTCCTGTAGGTTTTTACAAAAAATACTGGCATATTGTAGGTGAGACAATAGTTGGTGAAATAACAATTCTTCATAACTGGTATACTCAAGGATACTTCGAACTACACTTTCATAACTCTAATTCCAAAAGTAACAGGTTCTATGAGGTGTAAAGATTTCAGGCCCATTAGTCTTTGTAATGTAAATTACAAACTCATATCCAGAATTTTAGTGAACAGATTGAGGGCAATCCTGCAACAACACATATCACTTTTTCAAACAGCATTTCTCCCTGGTCTATGGATAGCAAAAAATACCTTTTTAGCACAAGAAGTAGCCCATACAATATCCAAGAAAACTTCAAGCAAAGGTGGGCTAATGTGTATCAAATTAGACATGGAAAATGCATATGACAGAGTGGAATGAAACTTCTTCATGAAATTAATGGAATTATGGGGCTTCTCAGAAAAATTCAAACATTTAATTCTTCAATGCATCTCCATTACCTTATTGTCAGTATTATTGAATGGCTTACCTTTTAGTCGCTTCGACCTTCTAGAGGACTTTGACAAGGTGATCCTTTATCACCATATCTTTTCCTAATTATCTCAAAATGCCTATCTAGAATGATCATGAAAGCTAAACAATTAGGAACAATCCATGACATCAAAATAGCAAGATGGGCCCCACTCATTTCCCACTTGATGTATGCAGATGATGTAGCAATCTTCCTGAGATGTAACATTTCGGACACACAAAGCATTAAAACCATTTTAAAGGATTATGGAAGCTGGTCAAGCCAAAAAGTGAACCTTACTAAATCGATCATTTTCTTCTAAAAAAATATGCACCCTACGCCAAAATCTACAATCTGCTAAGAACTCCAAATCACGCAAGAGGAAGGTAGCATCAAGTACCTAGGTAATTTTCTCTCCCTTAGAAGATCAAAAAAAGAAAACTTTCAAGGCATCATCCAGAAACTCAAAACCAAACTTCAGAGTTGGAAATCTAAATTTTTATCTCAAGCTGGTAAAGCAACTCTGATTCGCTCAGTTATGCAAAATATTCCCATTTACTCATTAAGCACTTTTAAACTTCCTTCTAGCATCTGGGAAGAAGCTGATTCCATAATTAGGAAGTTTTGGTGGAACAAAAAAGCAGATAACTCACATTACTTTTCTCCTATAACTTGGACTCAACTTTGTCAACCCAAAGAAGCGGGTGGTTTGAGATTTCGACACCTCAAAGATTTTAACCAAGAAATGCTTTCCAAACTTGCTTGGGACATTTTCAAGTCCTCAAACAAACTCTGGGTTAAAATTCTAAGTGCAAAATACATCCAAGAGCTAAAGTTTTCAAAAGTCCTACCAAAAAACTCAGATTCTTATGTATGGAGAGGTATACTTTGGGGTAAAGAATTAATTCTTCAAGGGAGCTATTGGAAAATAAGGAATGGAAATACCATAGATATATGGACACAGTCTTGGATCCCCGGTTTGCCAAACCAAAACATTCCCACTAGTATTTGCCGCAACTTTTAGGGGCATATTTCCACTCCCTCAGACATTTGCTGTTGGAACCCCAATCTGTAATGGGATTTAAACTAAACAAGATTGATAGACTTTTTTCAGCCTATATTGCCAATTTCATAAAAGCCATCTAGCACCAACTCTAGGTCAACTTAATATCTTCACTTGGTTTGGAACAGGTACTCGGGATTTCTCAGTAAAATATGCTTATCTTACTTTAGTCAAAGGCAGAGGTGTTTATGATTGTAAAAGTTATTGGAACCTTCTCTGGAAATCAAAACTACATGAAAGACATAAAATTTTACTTTGGAAAGTTTTGAGAAATGCACTCAGCACCAAGAAAAGACTGGCTCGATTCACACCAATAACAGACCTGAATTGTGTGCTATGCCATAAAGAAGTGGAAGACATTGAGCATCTGTTTATCTGTTGTGAGATCTTGCAATCATGGTGGAAACATTAAAACTGGAGCTTATTATGGAAATTCACAAATAAATTTAATATTTTCACTTATATAAAATTCCTCTTGCAACCTCCTAAGCTCCTACTGCCCCACAATTGCTATACAGAGATTTTTACTTTGACAATAATCCTAATGTTAGAGCAATTATGGTTTACCAGAAACCAAATAGTGTTAACAAAGGGAAGCTTGAGGGGATTCAATCTATCAACTCAATCACCAGAAGAGTTGAAGAATTTAAAACCTCCCTAATTCCACATAGACAGGATAATCCTCACAATCCAAGTGCAGATGGATATGTTTCAGACCCGTCGCATATCATTGAACCTCAACCAGTTCAAGTAAAAGAAAATTTGACATATGAAGAAAAACCAGTGGAAATACTTGATCATAGACAACAAGTGTTATGAAACAAAACTATTCCATTGATGAAAATATTATGGAGAAACCATGCAATAGAAGAGGCGACATGGGAATCTGAAGATCAAATGCGCACTCAATACCCTTATTTATTTAGTTAAGGTATGTGAATTTCGTGGACAAAATTCTTTAAAGGGGGGAGAATTGTAACACCCATTCCTTACACGAATTAAAATTTTAATCAAACTTATATTTTCAAAATTTTTATTATCTTACCTTCAATAATTAGAAGATGAAATTTATGAGTTTAATTTTGTGATGTGAAGATATTATAATAAATCAAAAAGTGTTTAAATTAAATTCTGAAAAATTAATGCAAAATTCCCAAAATGCCCCTAACTCTAAAAACTTTCCTTGTTAAGAGACAAGGGTATTTTAGTCTTTTTATTTTAAGAATGATTTATCACCAGCAGCCACTCTTTTGTCTCCTCCCAATGACACATTTAAAAAAAAAAAAACTGTTGAGTATGAGTTGTGAGGACACTTGTCGTCAAATAACAATGTCTTAAACCTTCATCTCCCACGCCTACACTCTTACAAGATAAGAGCAGCCCTTGCCTTTCCTCTCTTTAGCCAAAACTTCACTCACATCGTAAGGAATAGCTTCCTTGTTTTTCATTTCTTTCTTTCTTCCATTTGATCTACAAGAAAAACTCAAGAATAACAAACAAGAATTAAGAGAAACATCCTTAATCTAAACAAGGTATACTTTACGTTATTTATTTTCTCTTTTCCTTCCCTTTAATTATACTTTTAATTGTGAATCTGAAAAGCAATTTTAACACAAAAGGAGTAGCCATGAATGAAGTTTTCAAAAATAATCCAAGAACAAGTCATTTGTAATGTTTGAACTTCATGAAAAACTGTTTTTCTGAAAATTGTAATGAAAATTGGGAAACTTATACAACGAATTTTGGTCTGTAAATTATATTTATGAACATATATGGATGTCTATTTTATAATAAATTTTACGGTTTGTAATTTGGAGTTTTCTACGCAAAGTTATACCTAATTAAATGAAGGTTGTTTTATGAAACACGAACAGCGAAGGCTCTCGGTATTTTATTTATTTGGAATGGTTATAAAATTTGGATTTGATCAAATTATATCGTGTTTTAAATCTTGACATGTCTAGTATTTGAAACATTTTACGGTTTGTTATTTCGATATTTCTAGACAAAGTTATAGCTGTTTAATCAAGGATATGTCAAGTGAAAGGGGTGCTGGGAAAACTGTTTGAAAAACCAATCGGATTTATGTAATTTGAAATAGTTTTAATGATTGGAATGGGATGAATTATATGTTGTTTTAAAGCTTAAGATGTCTAGTTTAATATGAATTTTACGGTGTACTATTCCAAGTTTTCTAGATAAATTAATAGTCATTTAACTAAAGGTATGTTTTGCTCCAATTGTGCTAAAAAATCAGTTTTGAAGTAATTGGTTTTCTAAGGACTCATTTGATAATTGAGAGTGTAATATCTGATTTTTAAGATTGAAATGCCTAATTTATGTATGTTTTTACAAAAATGAATTTAGACATTTCTACCAAAAATTATATGTGAATATATAAGGGTAGGTTAAGGGTATCCTAAAACTACTTAAAAACAACAATTAACTATTAACAACTCCTATTTTGGATATGTTAAAGTATTAGTTTGACTTAAGTAAGCAAACTATGTTGCAATTCTTGTTCTAACACAAGTATGATTATCTAGGAAGAGTTGAGCAAGCAGATCCTACAGTACACGTAGAGAACCAACAGTGACATAGTACAGTGAGTGGATATCTAATTATTTCTAAAGCATGAATAGCATTATTTTTGAGAAACATTCATGTTTAAGTAAATTCAATTTGTACAAGTTGCATATTTATGAAAAAGTGCATTCACGTTAACTAATATATCAATTTCAATACACTTTAAAAACTTGTACACTATGAAAATATATTGCATTTTTATTAACAGAATTAGTCAAGAAAATGAAAGAAAATTTACAAGCAAGTTATGATTGAATCAATTTTATTACTTATACTAAGTTTTATACAAGCTTGCAAGTTCAACAAATATTTTACAGTTGCCAGAGTACTTCCCCTCATGTATTCATGACAGTTGGCTATACTCAGCATTCAGATAATGCAGTGACTTGGTAAGACATCATGACCAACAGATTTGGTCCAGTTTAATTTACTATGATGTTTACCAACTCAGTATGATATTACAAGTTCAGTATCATGTTACAAGTTCAGTATGATGACACGTTCAGTTAAGTCAGTGCACATGACTCATGTATCAGCAGAGCCAACTGAGCCATTTTAGTGGCTATATCAAGTTCCCCACACGTGTAGTTGAGAGCTAGTGCTAGTACTAAATGTCTCCTTATTGTGCAAATAAATTTTCCACACATGTAGTTGAGAGCTAGTGCTAGTACTACATGTCTCCTCCATGTGCGATCAAATCCCCGAGTGCTCTTGGCAATAAATATGCTTTTCTCATGGTTATGCATTTTATTTATATACTAATAATCATAGCATCATCATATTCTAAAAATCATGTACATGTATTTTTATCAGAATGTCACTTCGTTATAAATCATGAACATGTCATTTACAGTTTCTTTTACAGGTACAAAATTACGATGATTTCATGAAACTCAGTTATGCATTTACGTGAACATTATTTTATCATAAAGACTATACGTAGATTATTATTATCAGCATGTATTTCATGATAATTCATAAACAATTCATACATAGTTTACATAAGTACTATGTTATTTTATAAAACTTATACACTCACTGAGCTTTCAAGCTCACCCTTTTACATTTATTTTCCTCCCCTAGATAACAGGTTTTGAGGCCACATCACATGAGTTCGGAGGTTTAGGTTCCATCTATTATTGTGCAGTCTAGGTTGTTTTCATCTCCTTTCCAATTTGTTTGGTGTATTTTGACTGTTATGTTTTGGACTAGTGATCAAAAGTCTTATGTGGTGAATAATATGTATCTGACAGTGTATAGTTATGTTTGGCCATGAGCTCCTTTCGGATATGTAAAATTATGTGAAGTTTGCTCGATTGTGGAATTCTATACCTTAGAAATGAAGTCATTTATTACTGGAAAGATAGTTCAATAATTAGGGGAAACTCTGCTCAAATTTTTGTAAATTTCTTATACAAAATTTTCAAGTTAAACTAAGATTGATTCAGAATGTTAGATATTATGTTTCCTCAGGACACGTCACATGCTCTAGTGTTGAGCTGGGGCAGGTCTTGACAGGAATTCGATCTCAAATACAGCTGCTGAACTCATCCAGAAATTACAACATTGCCTTACAATATTTTCCATGATATTTGTGAGATGGATTCCACGTCATTTAAACTATCGAGCTCATAACTTAGTCAAGACGATATCACTAAATGCGATGGAACTAGCATCTTTACATGTTTATTCTTCTATTCGAAACACATCCCCCCCTAGGCCTGGGCCTAACCCTCTTTTAGCAAAAAAAAAAAAAAAAATGAAAGATATATAAGATTTTTTTTTTTTTCTAATAAGATATATTCGATCACTTTTTCTATTTGCTATATCAATAGAAACATAGTTATTAATTTATTTAAATAGTGGTATTATTTTTCTTTCTATGTGATTTTTTCATAATATTATTCACTATCTAATTGGGTGAAAATTTGAAGATTTTTGAAATTTTAAAAAATATAAAAATAATAAATAACTTTTACCTAAAAGAACACAATTTTTATATCAAGAGCATAACTTCATATTTTTTTTTTGCTAAGTGGATTGGAGTCCACATTCACCAAAAGGTTTAGAACCTGTAACCTCCTTCTTATAACAAGAAACCATATGCCAACTGGGCTATATGCCACTGACATAAACATAACTTCATATAGACTAAAAAAAGTTCAGATTTTGAACTCGACAATTTTTTTTTACTTCATCGTGTGCATAACACTTCAACTTGACTAGATAAAATCATTTTCTTTTGTATAAATGGAAATTAATATGTAGTCAATTAGATATTAAAATTTATCTAGACTCAACTATATGAAATTTATTTAATCTATATTCAATTAAATTAAAGCTACTTCACAATAAGTCAAGTAAATGATGATGAAATCCATTTCATTTACACCCAATAATGAAGTCAATTTTATCTATCAATTAGAACTTCATGTATGGGTCAATGGTTAGTCAATATTGGTCAACACCATCAATACCTAGTTCACGGTCAAATGCTTATGTCAATGACAATAAAATCTACTTACAATTAGTCGACATTAGTCAATGACCACTATGGTTGTCAAAATCGTTGGTTGGGTTGGATTTGGTACTTGTTTATGACTCGACTTGTTTAGCTCAAACTCAAACATAACTATTTTCATAAAAGCTTTTCAATTATGTTGATCCTTAACTTTTTACCAAAATATACAACTTCTTAAACCATCCTTAAACTTTTAAAAATTTATAAATAGCTCCTTAAAATTTTGAATCATAAGAACCAATATCAATGTAATTTTGAACCAATACTATATGAACTTTTGCAGCCTCAATCAAGGATGAGACAAAGAAGCATTTGTTCTTCAAAATGGTCTTCATGTTTCCCCATTGTCTCCGAATAGGATGGCAGTCATCATCGCCTTCCAAAAGACCTAAAACAAAGAAGAATTTTCCCTTCAAAATTTTATCGTTATCAAGAAGCTATCTATTAAGACCTCAGTGTCTTCTTGAAGAAATATACATTTGGCTCGGGTTCAAGTAATTGATCTTTGGAACATAAGCTTCAATGACCTCGGGCATACTGAGCTCAATGTTTAACTCGACATATATGAGGACAAAAGTCAAAAGGTACCTCTACCCATTTGGGAGGATTTGATTGGGAGTTAGTTCAGTTGCAGAGGAAAGGAAAGATAATCATTCTTAAACAATATGGGATATCATACTCCTTGCAAAATCTTTCCTCATTCCCCAACCATAATTTGTATTGCTCGAAATGACTAGTGTGCACTGTCATTTGTCCCACGAGTGTAAATTTTCTTCTTCCATTTTTGGGATTTTTCCTGTAATTCGTATGTATGTATGTAGGGATTGTCATATGTTTGGGGTTCACTAGACCAAATTGCAAAGTTGTAGTGCCTAAGCTACTAGAAGGGCCAATAACATCAACTAATGCCCGAGTGTCTGGCTTAACAATCAAGCAATAGGAAGCTCTTAAGGAATGTTCATCAAATTCATAAGAGGACCACGAACTTGATGAACCTGAGCTAGATAATTGGGAATTGTTTGGGCTTATTGTAGAGAAAATGGACCTGATAATTGAAGGAAATAAACTATAAAGAGTAATAGTACTAACATTCACCATATTCTACTAAATTCATACACCCAAATATAAAGCAAATAGTAATGCTTTACAAAAAACCATACAAATATGAAAAATAATTATATGAACAAGACATCTCAGGATGTTTTTCAAAAGAAATAATATTTTGTAGAAATTTTTTTAAATAAATTCAAAAATCAAACCTAAAGGGAGGAGATGGATTTAGAGAATAATCATTCTTAAAAAAAAAAAAAAAACTATTCCTAAGAAAAAATATAATATATTATAGAAAAGTAAAAAAGAAATGATTTTTTTAATGAGTATTATTATAATAAATATAAAGAAAGATTTAATATACCATTAATTGATAAATAAATTATTATGAAAAAACTATCAAAAATTTCTCAAAAAGATAAAGAAAAAATTAAATATATTCATTTAGAAAGAATTAAAATTTAATAAAAACACATTTTAGGGAATGAATATATATACTAATAACATTAGCATTATTAGATAATAAGATAACAAATAGAAAAGATACTCTGCTAGGAATGGTTAATAGAAACCTAAGATATCATAAATTAAAATTTACAACATACTTTAAGTTTGCTATTAATATCAATGATAAAAATCTAAACCAAGTATTAAGTATTGCCTATGATTTTGAACGAAAAAATCTAATAAAAAATGAAAACTACTCATTTTTAATATATTATTTAGTAGGATATTCACTAACAAACAGTTATAATAGTTTAATATATAGACAAAACAAATTTATAGAAATAGATAGAACATTCAAAGGGATATAACAAATAATAAAACCAGAAACATTAACAAATTATAAAATAGTTTATGAATGAAATTTAGACATTAAAGAAAAATTTCTTATGCTAGTAAGAAAAAGTAATATACAAAGGATTAAGTTTATAGACACTAAAAAAATTGATAGAAGAATTAAAAGAAGAAATAGAGGAAGTAAAAGAATTAGCTCAGGGAGTAATAAGAAACCATTGATAAAAATGTTAAAAGAGAAACTATTAGAAATAAAATTAAAAGAAAATAGTAATTTAACAAGTATATCTAATAATTAAATATCTACAATAAGTTTTTTAATTCTTTTAACAGAAAAATAGATTGAACAAATGAATCAAACACTAAAGCTTTCCAAAATATAAATGAAACTCTAAAAGAAGTTAAAAAAAAAATATAAAAGAATGCAGTTGTATCAAGAAATTACAACTAGATATATAAAAGAAATTAACAGAATTAAGAAAGGATGTCAACATCATGCAATAGAAAATGAAACTTCAAGATATAAGTTTGATCTATTAAAATGATTAAGAGAAGAACTCACTAGGAGATGCATTAATATCTAAGAAAGATAAGAGAAAAAAAAAATTCAAAAGTAAAGTTATAATCACAGTATAATCGAATATATAAAAGAATTAGAGAAACAATTCATGAATCTAAAATTAATATAAAATTAATAAATTTGTTGACTCTAACAAATGAAGAATTAGGAAAAAATTATGAAAAACTTTACACAAATAGGAAAGATAATGATATGATAATAATTATTGAAAGTGATTCAGAACCAAAAAATACAATTCCAAAAATCCACATGAAACCTACTTCATGACAAATCCTATATTAAAGAGAAACTAAAGAAACTTCTAACCCACATAGGGAGAAAAGAAATAGACAAAGATCTGAGGAATATGATCGTTCTTATCGAAGAAGATATCGACCTAAAATAAAAAAAAAGCCTATATTGAGAAACTAGAGGTAGTATTATACCATAATTTAAACTATATGAAAATTATAAATCTAATCTTTTAGATTTAGATTATGAATATTTAAGAGATAGAAAAAAGCTTTAGATAAATGAGCTAGTAGAATGAGTATACTTATACAAACATCTTCAACCATATAAATAAACTTTTCAGTCTGTAGAGTATTAGTAACTTACAAAATGATAAAAAAATGTAAAAAAATTCATTTACAAATTTATCAGATCAACAGCATCTACAAATGCAAAAAAATTCATCACAAGTAGAGAATATATTGATATTGTAGTAAACGAGATATATAAAAAATTTATTGGAGAAGATAAAGGAAGAGATATCATTGAATCTAGTGAGTATGAAATTGAGGATGCCAAATTACATTTAACAAATATAAAAATATGTGACACATGTTATAAAAAAAAATTTATATGTAAATATGAAATGTAATTCCACATGTTATCACCATTCATGTAAGAAACCTATAATGAAATGTTCTACAAAACATTACCATAAATATTACATAAGAAAATGATAGAAGAATGGAATAATAGGAATAAAGAAACTATACCTAATACTCTACGAGGCAGAATAAAAATTCTTAAGAATTTAATAATCATTAAATGCTCAAAAAGAGAAAAATATAAACGAATAAAAGGAAATGATAAAGTCCACTATGATAAAAGAGATTTTATAATGTTAGAAAAATATGGATATAATATAAAATCTTATAAGAAAAAATATATAAAAAATATAAGAATTTTAAAAGATATAAATTCAGAAAACAGAACTTTCAAAAATATAAGAGAAGATATAACTGAGAACCTTATAGGAAAAAATATTTCAAAAGAAAATTGTATAAACCACCAGAAGAGAAAACTAATTGTCCATCAGGGAAAAAAAAATGCAAAATGTTGGATTTGCAATGAAGGACGACATTATACTAATTAATGCCTTAATAGGCTTCAGCATAAAATGAATTTAAAAAAGGAATTTTCACAAAAAATAAAAATTTTAGAAGAAGCTTTTAAAATAAAATTAGAACCAATAAATGAATCATATATAGATGATACTTGTTGTATTTATTTATTGGAAGAAACTGAAAAATAAATTATTGACTTAGAGTATAATTACTCTTCATTAGATGATGAATGATTTGTATAGTATTACAAACCCAAATAGTACCTATATTAAAATAAGACTAAAATTTAAAAGATACACAAGTTATCATTTATATGCATACATAGACAGAGGAGCTAGTATGTATGTAGCTAGTAAACATTTATTTTCATAAAAACTTTCGAAACAATCACCAAAAGAATTAATAATGAGAATAACAAATAATACTACAATAAGCCTTAACAAAGTCTTGTGGTTTAGGTAGTAAGCCTCCCAATTCTCCCACCAGGAACCCAAGTTCGAATCTCACCCGTGTGTGTGTGTGTTTTCTTTTATTAATAAAAAAGAAAATGGACTTTTGTGCCCCCTTTTTTTTTATTATAAAAAAAGTCTTAAAATATACAAATAAATTAATAGGATGAGAAATATTTCATATCCTTATAATATATCAATAAAAAATTAGAGTTGATATTTTGTTAGGAAATAATTTCATAAACTTGTACCAACAATTTATCTAGTATCTCGATAAAATAAGTCTGATAACTCTCGATGGTGAAACCATCTATGTATTAAAAATCAAGAAAGTATTAATAATTTGATCATCAACTTTTATGTTACAATACAAAAAGCAAAAACGTGGTGAAAATATAGAAAAATAAAAATCATATTTAGAAAATATTTCTTTAGACATAGAGGTTGACCAAAATCTCTTTTCTAAATAAAATACAAGAAGATAAAGCCTTAACATGAATAAGAAACTTATTAAAAATAATACTTTTAGAAAGTTCATTAGATTCAAATATTAATAGATCTAATAAAATAACAAATATAAACTTAAAAAATCTTTTAAAGGTTATTAAAAAAAATCAATAATTTATACTAGAGTTGATCGAGAAGAATTTTAAAAATAAATTAAAGAGCTTTTGGAATTAAATGTAACATTTCTTTTAATTCATCACACTCTAGTCCAATATTCTAAGTAGAAAAGGAAATTAAAAAAAGAAGAGAAAAAAGAGAATGATAATAAACTTCAAAGCTTTAAATAAAAAGTTATCACCCATAGTTATTTTATTTTAAAGAAAGAAGAGTTATTATCCTTATTAAAAGAAAGAGGTATTTTTCAAGTTTTGATTATAAAAGTAGCTTTTGGCAAATAAAACTTGATAAAGAACCACAAAAATTAATAGTATTTAGTTACCCATAAGGAAAATTTCAATGGACATTGTTTCATTTGGATTAAAGTAAGTACAAATTTTTTTTGGAAAATAACAAAACTAATACCCCTCAAAACTTCTAATAACAAAACTAACACCCCTTATATTCAAACTTATATTTTCACAATTAAAAAAATGACTAATATGTTATTTTTCTTCGAACACTCATCCAATTAGAGTTGAACGACGACAATTTAGATACGTTCAATATTGAACGTTTAATATTTTACGTTCAAATTGAACGTTCAATATTATTGGGGTGCTAGTTTTGTTACTATAAGTTTTAGGGGTGTTATTTTTGGTAATTTCTCATTTTTTTTCAAGATACATGAATAATATTTTCAAAAAATATTACAATTTTTGTTATGTATACATAGATGATATTTTAGTATTTAGTAATGAATTATCTAAATATTATTTAGAAATTATTAATATTTTACAATATTGCAGAAAATTAGGAATAATACTATTATAAAAAAAACAGTAATTGCTTAACAAAAAATAAGATATTTAAGGTTAAAAATAGAATATGAAAAACATCACCTATAACTCCATATTTTAAATAATATACAAAGTTTTCCTAATATAATTAAAGATAATAATCAATTACAAAAAAATTTTAGAATGTTTAGCATATGCAGAAGTATATATAAAAAAATTAGCAGAAATGAGAAAACTATTACAAACAAAGTTTAGAAAAAATTATGTTTGGCAATAAACCGATCAAGATACTAAATATATGGATAAAGTAAAAACCAAGGTAAAAGATTTACCAGTCTTATACCATCAAGGACTAAATGATAAAATGATAATAGAAACGAATACTTTACATAAATATTAGTAAGCAATACTAAAACCAAACTTGATGACGAAGATGAATATCTTTGCAGATTAACTTTAGGATCTTTTTAAGGCTGTGAATTAAATTATCACAATAATGAAAAAAAATATTTAACTATTTAAAAAAGCTATTAAAACATATGCAATATATGTTATAAGTTTGAAATTTATTGTTAGAACTGACAATAATAACTTTTGATATTTTTTAAGAACTAATATTGCAGGTGACTATAAGCAAGGAAAGTGACAACAATGGTTTAATCATTATAAATTTAATGTAGAATATTTACCATGAATTAAAAATAGTTTAGTAGATACTTTGAGCAGATAATTAGCACCTTTAACTATGATTTAATTACAAAAAATTGATCATCTTGATATAGAAATCAAAGAAAAGAAAATCCTAATTCGAGAAAATGAAATCAAAATCTTCAAAGAACAGCTTGACGTATTATACCTTAAGAAGTCTTTAAACAGTAAATGTATGTTGGTTGACTAAGCTAAACAGGAAATTCCTAAAGAACTTAAAAGTTCTAAAGGAAAAGAAGTTAATTCTTTAGAATAAATTGAAAATAAAGGAATTAAAATTTCAAAAATAAGTAATGAGGAAATCAATACTAACAATTAGAAAAAAAAGTATAAAGTTTATGAGTATTGACAATTTTCGTGGATAAAATATTTGATTGTAATCTAGTATCTAGACTCGTTGTCAAGTTAATCAATCAAAGATGAAGAAACTACTGAGCTCTCAACATGTATGTGTCAGGTAAAAATATATGTTTCATGAATACACCATCATATTATAATATATGTATACTTAGAAGAATTTTGTGTACACAATTAGATAGATCGAGTTTAATTCGATTGAGAATCAATCGACTTCAATCCAACTGCTCTCGAGTTTGAAAATGCATAGTTAGATCGATCGAGCTAGTTTTTCAGTTTCACAACAACTCTTTTTGAATTCGGCTCATATGTTATTTTTACCAATTTGATCCTATTTAATTGTGAAAGCTGAATCCTTGTATGAACATAATTGTCCTTTATTATTAATTCTCATTTAGGTCAAATTGGACTCTATATAAACAACTTTTGTTAGAGAAAATATGTCACACTGAATATAATATTTTTATATTGGTTGGGGCTCTTAAGGAAAAATCCTTTTATCTTAGGCATTCTATTGGTTTAACTGTCCATACATTCTGTGTGATCATGTTTGGATGATTTACATGCTTAAATATTTTTCATGATATTGAGGTTTACATAATCGTTCTAGAGTTTACTAGTTGATTTAGTTTTACATTGTATGCTCTTGAATTTGCTAGTTAAAGTTTTTCATTATTGAATTTGCTCTAGGATACACTTTACACTGGTGTTATTTGTGATAACTTTTTAGGTTCTGAGGTGACATATTCAGTATTTCGTGTGACTAAAAATTATCGAAGTTGACGGGTTTAATTGATCTTGTGGGACATGAGTAGATTGAAACATTGGTCCAGATCCAGACACCTTGCTTGTGGAGATTGTGAAAGAAGCAATAGATCATAAGTAAATTACATAGGGGGCTTTATCTGTGAAGGGTAGTTTAAGATTTGGCCTTGTAATTGAACATTAATTTTCATAGTGGATAGTTAAGGGGTCCAGTGGACTAATGATTTTCTTTTTAGGTCATTGTTGTGGCCTAGCTTGTTTCAATCTAAAAATCTCGTGTGTTGTAATTCTTTAATTTTGTATTTTATTTTTACATACTATTGCATGTCTGGCCGTTGTGTTTAGGTTACATAATTAAAATCTGTTAAAATTGAAAATAACCTATTCACTTCTCTTTAGATATATTTGGTCTGTAACTAATTTTTTTTAAAAAGAATAGCAATTGGGCAAATGAAGTCGAGAAGGAAGATTCAAAAAAGATTTACGTAGTATACAATAGACCAACACCAAAATCAAAATTTACACTAGCTAGCTAGAGGCAAGCATAGCAATATTAGAATTTAGTGGAATCATCACAGAGTTTTTACCAACAAAATAGAAGCATAAAGAAGTTATGTTAATTGTAAAGTTCCAACGCTACTATTACAAATAGAAGTAGCAATGAATTACTCTCAGATAGTACAACAACCTACCAAATGAACCAACAGATTAAAGAACCTTGAAAAATTTTCAAAACTAATAATCTTCAAAGAAGTAACAAGCAATTACTCAAAAGAGAAAAGAGAAAGGTGTAGGAACTTGACAAAACAACAATGGTTGGGTTTATATAATCTAGTCAGAAAAATTACTGAAGAATATATTGATGATGTGAACCTTAATACTACAGAAAAAGACTTTCCACTAAGTTATAAATTTAATATTTTAGAATGAGTTGATCTAGTGTTTGTCTATAGAGCACTTCATGCTAGATTAATAGAAAATTTATACCCATGAAATGATTTAAAATAATTAAACTATTTTTTTGAAAACTTAAAAAAATCTATCAAAAATTTTAAAAGGAAAATTAAGGCCATAGACAAGCTTGTTTATTTAAGATGCTTCAGCTCAATAATAAATTGGAACAAAAAAAAATACTAGTAAGCCCCTATCATTTTATTTAGCTTAGTTTAGCTAAAATTAAACGAGAGAAGTCTCTCGTCCTAAAGCCTTATCAAAAAAAAGATTTCATCTTGAGAAATTATGTATTGAAAGAAGACAAATGCTTAGCAAAATTTACTATGAAATAAGAAAAATTACTAACGCTTTTGAAATTAAGGTTAATTATTGTACTAATAAAATCATTATTACTTCATAGAGTAATATGATTATAACTGAGGAAGATCGTGAAAAAGTAATCAAATATGAAACTAACTTTAACTGTAATGAGCTTGAAGTAAGTGAAGAAAGCAAGAAGGTATTTTGCCATTATTCTAAAAAGCAATTGAGGACCATAAATGTGTTTATTGCATTAAAGGTAAGAAAGCTTACATGGACTCAAAGCCTTCACAGTGCTAAGTGTTGGCTGATAAGTAATAATTAATGTAGGAACCACTCCTAGAATTTGTGCTAAAAGAAGCAATAATGTAGGCTCATTGGACGTTAGAAAGGAAAGTTAGGTAAAATAGTAATATCCCACCACCAATGTAAATAGGAAAATCATGTGTCTATAAATGAGAACTCTCTTCTCTTAGGAAGAGATATACGAAATCACTCTTGTTGTTATCTATTTTTTATTTCCTATTTGTTTCTTCAAAATGAGTAAGAACTAGTAACCTTTCAAGGTTACTAGTTTTCTAGATTGTAAATTATTTGTTTTATGAATAAAAGTTCATCTTAAAATTACCAATCAAATTATCATTTTAGTCCTAGGAAGTTAAGTATAGATCTCGTCAAAGATCAGCAGGGGCAAGAGGTCTATAAGCTTGGATCTGGAGTGGAGCTTGGCTTTGAAATAAAAAAAAAGAGATAGCTAAGAAATGAAAGTATGCGGTGGACCCATATTCAGAAACATGTTAGTTTACAATTAAAAACTAGTATACGTTGAATTTCATTAAATATATATATATATATATATATATATATATATATATATATATATATATTTATATTTATATATCTTGATTTACAAGAATGGATAAACTAAAAAATAAATTTATATGAAAAGAAAATTATAAAAAGACCAAGAAATCAATAACATATCTATATAGAAGTAAGATTTAAAATATCCTGAAACTCAAGAAAATTTAAAAGATACAATTTATTTTAAACAAACTCTTGTTTGCTTTAAGATATCGATAAAAGATAACTTCAAAAGAAGTGCTGGAAAGTCAAAGACTATTGGAAATTTACAAGGATTATTGACTATTTTTCTAAACAGGAAAAAAAGGTATAATTTGATAAAAGATTAAAATAAGAAATACTTAAATTTTGAAGCAAGCTTTGAACTAGTAAAAATGGACATAGAAAGAACTACGTCGTTGGATGGACGAAAAACTTGATAATTTTGAACGTGAAAATCAAGTAAAAATAACTAGTGTTTAACTAGCCCCAATTTGGTATCAGAGCCATATTTGACAAGAAGACTATAAACGAAAATAATGTTAAAAATTAGGTATAATTAACCTAATTAGAAAAGAGAAGTAAATTATTTAAAAAATTATAAAAAAATAATAAAATTAATATTACTAATTAAGGAAATAAGAAAAGAATTATCCAAGTAAGTATCACAAATAATAATTTATAAAGTACTATTTAGTTTGAGCGTAAAATTAATATAGTTACATTATAAGTAAAACTTTTAAGAATAAAAAAGAAATGTTTACATCCTCACAAATTTCAAATTTAAAGGAATTATTTAATTTAGTAAGAAATACCTAAACTAATAAAAATTTTAAGAAAAAATTCACTAAAATGCTTTTAGCATGCATAGAAACAAAAATAAATAGCATAATACTATTACAAGAACAAATAGATACACTAAATCTTTTTTTTTTTTTTTTAAATTAGAAAATACAATAACACATAAAAAAATCTCATATATATATATATATATTAAATTTTTTTGTAAAAAGTGTATTTAAAAATTATAAATTTTGGCCTAAGAATCCATTATTTAGATAAAAATTATAAAGGACATATAAAAAAAAGAACCCTACGGGTATGCATTAGGAAAAACACATAAGATGCATTTAAAATTGGCCAAATGTAAATGGTAGTTGAGAATATTGGTTACGTAATTAAGGTGTAAATGAAGTATTTGAAAGAGAAAACGACATGACCAACCTGAAAAGTAAAGCGATGAGCAGCAAAGTTAGTTAAAGAATGATAAAGCGACAAAAATAAGAGCAAAGTCATATCAGAATGAACCTAGTGCGAAAATAAAGACAAGGGCATAAGTGAATAAAGTCTCTTGAAAATCTTTGAAAATGAGGTTTGAAAATGTTAATAACGAATGAAAGCACTCGTGTGAGAAATTCATAATATGAGACTTCGACAATCACTTAGCATCAAAGTGTGACCATGGGAATCAAACTTTTGTTCCTCTTTCACTTTAACGCTTTAGCCAAACGAAAAACAAAAAAGAGTAAGAGGACTCAAAGTATAACTAAGATACGGGTCTACCACCGAGGAGTTCACCTAGGCCACCAACCTAACTGGAATGCACGCACAAGTAGCAACGGCCCTTGTATCTTTTGTTTTATCTGCAGTTTTTTACTCAAATAGTACATATTCGAAGAAAATAGACTTTTTTTTTTTTTTATAACTAAATAGTTCATTTTTAGGTTGAAACGGTGAGTTTCATTTAAGAGTTAGATATAGTTTTATCATAATATCCTCTCCCTCATTCTTTTGATATTTTTAAAGAATTTTTTTTAATTTTTCTAATATAATGTCTAAAAATACTTTAAATTATACTAAAAATTCTTCTTTTGTTCTTGTGTTTTCCAAATATTTTAATATTTTCTTTAAAGTTTCTATTTGTTCTTGTGATAATACTATGTTGTTCATTTTTGTTTGTATATATGCTAAAAATATTTTTGTAAAATTTTTCTTAAAATCTTTTTTATTCTCAATATTTCAGACTAAATTAAATAATTCTTTTAAATTAAAAATTTGTAATGGTATAAGCATTTTTATTACTTATGGTGTAACCATGTCAATTCTTTATTTCAATTGTAAAGTACTTTAAAGATTATTACATGTGTTATTTCTTTGGGTAATCCTTTAATTATTTCCTTAATTAATAATATTAATTCTATTGTTTCTTTTTTATAGTATTTTAAATAATTTACTTTCCTTCTTGAATTAGGTTGATTACATCTTATTTTAAACATTTTGTTTAAAGCCTTTTTATCAAATTTGTTTATGTTTATGGCTCTAATACCAATTTTTCTAGCTGAATTTTGATTTTTAAGCTTCAGTTAGTTTATCTTCTAATATATTCCTTAAATAAATAAAATCCAAAAAATAGGTTATCAAATTGTATTTCATTTACTTTTACAAATTTTCGTGTAAAATAATTTTTTAAAATTTTTCCTACAAGATGATCTATTGTGTATAATATACTAGAAACATAATCTATATAATAATTTAAAAGTGTATCAAATCTTTAAAAAAAATTTAAACATATTTCATAACTTTTATTGTCAAAATATTGTTATAATAATTCTATATATTTTCTTTCAAAATATTTTGTATTAGTCATAATTTTTCTTGTTGAGTTCCAAGTTCATAATCTTCAAGTTTTTGGTCTATCCAACGACTTAGTTCTTAAATTTTCTTATTTTCTTTTATGTTCATTTTTACTAGTTCAATGCTTGCTTCAAGTTCTAGATGTTCTTTGTTTTGTCCTTTTACTAAATCATTCATTTTTTCTTATTTAGAAAAATATTCAATTATTATAGATCTTCATGTACTTTTTTCAAAGTTATGTTTTATGGATGTTTTAAAACAAATAATAACTTGTTTAAAATAAATTGCATCTTTTAAATTTTCTTTATTTTCAAAGTACTTCCTGCTTATATTTCTATAAAAATAAAGGTTTGTCTCAGATTTTCTTTTCATGTTATTATGTTTATTTTCCATAAATTATGATATAATTTGAGTAATAATAAAAGTTCAACAATATTAATGAAATTCAAGATATACTAGTCTCTGATTGTATGCTAACTTGTTTCTGAATATAGGCCACCGCGTTCTTCCACATCCTTGCTATCTCTTTCTTGTTCCAAAGAGCTAAGTCTCACTCCAAATCCAAGTTTCTAAACCTCCTGTCCCTGCTAATCTTATGAGATTCGTACTCAACTTCCTATGGTAAGAGTGATAATTTGGTTTGGAAATTTAAGATGAATTTTTGATGTGCAAATTATAGTACTCGCAAGTGTACGAATCATTTGTAGCAAACGATAAGCAAACCTCCGAGGTCGATCTCTCAAGAAATTGCAATGGTTCTAAATAACTTTTTCACACTTCTCTAAAATCCTAGAACAACTAAAATACTAAATAGTTAGAGTCCTAAGACGACTAAAATAATAATTAATTAGACTCCTAAGCCTATTAAACCACTAATTAGTTAGAATCTTAAAGCTACTAAAATATTAATTAATTAGAATTGTAAGTGAGATTGGAAACTAGAGCAAGAGCGGTGAAGGTAAGGAATGAATAATTATGATATTATACGAGCAAGTCACAAAAAAATATTTCGACTTAAAACTAACTTCACTAGGTTTTTAATAATCAATAGAGGATTTATAGATATTTAGCTTAGTTGATCATGCTTGCATCAAAATATTATAGTGAATTAACATGAACGATCTAATAAATCAAGATTACCAACTTTCCTTTTGTTTACGAAAATTCTTATGATCGGGTAATTTTCTTTGTTGATTAACTAATCAATATCCTACGATCGGGTATATTAAATAACAAACAAATTATGCACAAAGAAAAATATGTCAATCATATCAATGCCATGACTAAGTCATCAATTTGAAGCTTTGATTAAGTTTTTTAAAACATAGTCAAGGTGACGTTCTTAAAACTAAATTATCAGATTTTTCAATCCATTTATGAACCTCAAATTGGCCCATGAATATTCACAAATAAATCTCTAAACAAACTCTTAATCAAAAAGCAATCTTTACTTATTTTGCTATTAAAACACTTACCAAAATAAATCTAGCAAACATGACAACATAAACTAAACATCCATACTTAAATTCAGCAAAACATATTTAGATTAATATTCATAGACAAATATAATCTAATATACATTCTAGAGAGGAAAGAAGAAGAAGAAATATCTAACAAAAACAAGTAACCTAAATCTAGATACCACAATTGGATTGGATGATATTTCCTTCTCTAAAAGCTTGACCTTCAATCTTAAAAGACTTTTTGTCTCCTTTAGATGTGTATCTCTTGCCTCCTTAGGATGTGACAAAGCTCCAAAACTTAGTTTAGTTTAGTAGAAAATCGTCCCCAAATTGTGTGAAAAATTTGTAAGTAATGCTGAAAACTTGGGGGAGTTTTATAGATGTAAGGGTTGTACAAAATTGGGACTCTCCAAAAATACAAGAGCGCTACGGCACAACTTTTTATCCGCCGCGGCACAAGCCAAAAAATTGCCCCTTACAGAAATCATAGAGTAGTGCGCCGTGGCACAAGTTGATTATGTAATCCTTATAGACTGGTTGATTTTTGGTGTAAGGCTTACATGCCTTACTCTTTTTTTCTCCTAGGTTGCTATTTAGGTGTTCCAAGTGTCCCATCTTTACGTGCTTATATTATTCATCTCTTTTGAAGCTAAAAAATACCTGAAATACAAAAAAAATATACCGTAATTTTGAATTGATAGATTTATGCAAATAATTAAATAAAAGAGTTATAATCAAATCTATTTTTCACAATTAAGCACGATAAATTATAGAATATTAATACTTTTTAAGCATTCATCAATTTTTATTCAATAAACAGAAAGCTTTACAAATTGGAGAACTAGTAACCTTGAAAGGATTTTTAGTTCGTACTTATTTTTAGATACATAGTTAGAGCATAAAATAGAAAATGGATTAGTGTTCAGATTTCGTAGTAATCCCTTAGCCGAAGAGAGTTTTCATTTATAGACATAAGGGTTCTATGTTTACATTGGTGAGATTATACTATTCTCTTAACTTTCCTGTTTGGCATCTCACGCCTACATTATTGACATTGCTGGTGCCAACTCTTAGAGTGGTCCTACATGGGTTACTTTGCCGACATTGAATTGTGTGATGAGGTTGTGTCCACAAAGGCTTCATTATCTTTAATGTAATAGATGCATTTGTAGTCTTTTGATTATTGCTTGGAATAATAGCAAAAGATCTTCTTGGTTTATTCACTTACTTCAATCTCATTACAATTAAAGTTAGCTTTATATGAAATTACTTTTTTATTGTCTTCCTCAGTTATAACCATATTACTTTGAGAAGTAGTAATAGTTTTACTAGTACTGCATTTGACTTTAATCTCTAAAGAGTTATTAATTTTTCTTATTTCATGATAAATTTGACTTAACATCTGTCCTCTTTCTATACATAATTTCTCGGTTAAATTCTTTTTCTCGTAAAGCCTTTGGTTGAGTGACTTCCCTTTTATTATTTGTTAATCCAAGTTTAATGAAATAATAAGGACTTACTTGTTGATACCATGATGAACCACCGGGCCACCCAGATTATTGTTGAGGAGTCCCACATCGGCCAGGGACGATCCTTCTGCTGTTCTTATATCACTGGACTCACCTTTAACCCTTAAGTTGGCTTTTGGGTTATAATCTGGGTGGCCCGGTGATTCATCATGGTATCAGAGTAGGTACCTGGGTTCACCGGTGTGCCCAACATGGCCGCCCTCACTGTCAGTCGGTGTCCGCCGATGTAAGGGGGAGCGTTGAGGAGTCCTACATCGGCCAGGGATGATCCTTCCGCTATGCTTATATCACTGGGCTCACCTTTAACCCATAAGCTGGCTTTTGGGTTATAATTGTTAGCGTGAGTCATGTAATTAATGTATATGTGTCTATCTGTAATAGAGTTCTAAATTGTACATAATTCTATTTTATTTAGGACTCTTGTATTTTATTTTCTATATATACCTCTATTGTGAGGTAATAATATTAGAAATATCTTTCATTTACATAATAATTAACTTGGTATCAGAGCGAAGGTTAAAAAAAAAAAAACAAAGAATTTTGTCCTTTTTGTCCTTGTCAGCACCTCCGTCACCTATCAGGGCCGCCGTCACTAACTGTCGGTCCGCCAGTCCCGTGCCTGTCTCTCCTGCGCCGCGAGTCCGACAGTCCCACTCCGTGTTGCACTCGCCTGTCTCAGCTTGCCGCGCCTATCTCTAGTCGCCACGCCTGTCCTTCCTCTGTGCCAGATCTGCCGCCTGTCATCAACCAGATCTGCACATTTGCCGTCTGCCGCTGTCTCCTCACTTTCCTCTTTACCTTCATCTACCAAATCTGCCATTAAAACCTAGCCCATGAAACCCTAGCACAAACCCAAGCCCATTCCCTAACCTTCAAACCCAAGCCCAAACACATTCAAATCCAACCAGCCCACTAATAGTATATAAAAAAAAAAACCTTAGCCCATTCCCCAACCTTGTGGCCCAACTCCAAACCCTAACCAAAGCCCATTCCTATCTGTCTAGTCAGCAGTCAACATACAGTCATCAGTCCAGTCAACAGATACAGTAAGCAGTCCACACACAGTCAACTATCCAATCAGCAAAATTCAATCAGCAGACACAGTCAGCAGTCAAGTCAACTGTCCAGTCAGCAATAAAAAAAAATTATTTATTTCGCTGCATATTATTATTGTCTTTTCCAATGGAAGATTCGAAAGAAAATTAGGATTCCAAGACCAATGAAATATTTAGCCTAGCTATTCACGCAAGGTCATTAATTCCAGATTTTTATGGAGTAGCTGGACAAGATCATTATACGACATGTGTAGGTAACCCTATAGCTTCTATAGCTGGTCATGGTAAGATTGGTATGGTTTCAAACATTTCTCACTCTATTGGATTATTGATTCTAGTACATCTGATCATATGACTTATGATAAATCTTATTTTACTAACTTGTCTTCACCACCAGTGTCTTATGTTATGAATGCTAATGGTGAAGCTTTTCCTATGTTAGGGATGGGGCCAGTTCGTATTACCCCAACCTTACAACTCCAAAATTTTTTATATGTCCCGGATTTATCTCATCACCTGATATCTATCCCCACAGTTGAATATTGAGTCTAAGTGTTCAGTAACTTTTATCCTATGTATGTGATTTTCCAGGATCTTCTTACTAGGAAAATAATTGGTCGGGGGTATCTGAGGAATAGATTATTTCGTCTGGATCAGAATTATACAGGGGAGAAACTAGGAGCACAGTCACGCACCGCTTTGACTTCAAGTTCTGACCAGCTAAGTGAAATTTGGTTATGGCATCATCACTTAGGGAATCCATCTTTTAGTCTTATGAAAAAATCTATGCCTACTCTGTTTATTGGTGTTAGTGAATCTGCTTTGCGTTGTGAAACATGTGTGCTGGCAAAGAGTCATCGTTCTACTTATTCTTCAAGTGTTTCTAATAGAAGTACCATTCCTTTTGAATTAATTCATTCTGATGTTTGGGGACCGTCTAGAGAGCTTATTATATCGGGTATGAGGTATTTTGTGTCATTTATTGATTATTGTACACAATTGTCATGGGTTGGTCTTCTTAAACACAAAGATGAAGTTTTTCAAGCTTTTCAAAATTTTCGTACACGTGTTCAAACACAATACAATAGCTCCATTAGAGTACTATGTTCTAACAATGGGGGAGAATATGTTAATCGTGCTTTTCAAGATTTTTTCCAAACACATGGAATTGTTGACCAAACTACTTGCCCACAAATACCAGAACAAAATGGGGTGTCCAAAAGAAAAAATCGTCACTTACTTGAGATGGCTCGCGCTCTCCTATTTAGTGCTAATATGCCAAAAATATCTTTGGGGCAATGCTGTACAAGCTTCAAACCATCTCATCAATCGTCTCCCATCTAGTGTCCTTCACGAAAAAATCCCATTTTTGGTTCTCGCATCTCATGTATTTGTGTCATCATTTCATAATCTCCCTGCCTGTGTATTTGGTTGTGTTGTTTTGTTCATGTTCCTAAAAATTAGAGGTCTAAATTAGATGCCCGAGCAATTAAGTGTGTGTTTGTTGGTTATAGAGGCTATCAAAAAGGGTACAAGTGCTACCACCCACCTGCCAGAAAGTATTATGTCACTATGAATGTCACTTTCTTCGAAGATATGAGCTATTTTTCATCATCTGATACTGCTCTTAAGGGGGAGAATTCATATTTTGAAGAGCTGTGTCATGGTGATGAGGAGGAATTGGAAGGAACTATGGAAGTAACGCAATTAGGAGATATTTCGATAGGTCCAGTTGAGGTTCTTATCCCGTTGAATTCACTTGTAGAAGAAGCAGATGCTTCAAGTATTCAAGCACCATATCCGATCACTGAAAATCAAAATGAAGACACAACTGTTCCCTCTCCTACCCTTGATCAACTCCTTGGTACTAAAGGTCATTCATCTGAGGTATGTACACCCACTGATACTAATAGCATTGAGTCTAATGTTAGACAGTATGTGTTATCAAATAGGTCTACTCAGGGTCAATCAGCCAAAAGGTATGAACAAAATATTCATGCAAAATCAAAGTATCCAGTAGCCAACTACATGTCCACTAAAATATTATCTAAGTCATATAAATCATTTGTAAATCAAATATTTGCTGTATCAGTACCTAACAAAGTGCAGGATGCGTTGGGAGATCCAAAGTGGAGGAAGGCAATGGATGAAGAGATTGAGGCGTTACAGAAAAATGATACTTGGCAACTTGTGCCTCTACCACAGGACAAGAAGGCATTTGGTTGTCGCTGGGTGTTTACTGTGAAACATAATGCTGATGGATCTATAAATCGATATAAAGCCCGCCTTGTAGCAAAAGGGTTCACTCAAACGTATGATGTAGATTACGATGAGACTTTTGCTCCTGTTGCCAAAATGAATACTATCCGGGTTTTGCTTTCGCTTGCTGCTAGCTTAGACTGGCCACTTCAACAGTTTGATGTTAAGAATGCGTTTCTTCATGGAGAGTTAGTCGAGGAGGTGTACATGAGTCTTCCACCTGGGTAAGTAGCTGATTCTCCTGGTAATTTTGTATGCAAATTGAGGAAGTCTTTGTATAGTCTTAAGCAGTCCACTCGTGCTTGGTTTGGAAGGTTTTCTCAGTTCATGCTGAAGGTTGGTTATAGACAGAGTAATTTAGACCATACGTTGTTTTTCAAACATCAACAAGGGAAGGTAACTGCTTTAATTATTTATGTTGATGATATGGTAATTATCCCCATTGAGATGGACAAATTACATAAACAACTAGCCTCTGAATTCAAGATGAAGGATTTGGATGAACTGAAATACTTTTTAGGAATTGAGGTAGCTAGGAGGAGAGAAGGAATTTTTCTGTGTCAGAGAAAGTACATTCTTGATCTGCTAACTGAGACAGGTATGTTGGATTGCAAACCTATTGACACTCCTATTGCGCAAAACCATTGTCTAGCAGAGTATCCAGATCAGGTACCAACTGATCGAGCTCGCTATCAGAGGTTGGTTGGGCGCTTAATTTATTTAGCACATACTAGACCAGATGTTGCATATGCGGTAAGTGTAGTAAGTTAGTTCATGCATAACTCGAGTCAGAGTCACATGGATGCAGTTGTGAGGATTTTAAGGTACTTGAAGTCAACTCCAGGGAGAGGAGTAATGTTCTCTAAACACAACAATCCTTTTGAATTTTGCGGCTTCACAGATGCAGATTGGGCAGAAAATATTACAGATAGAAGGTCGATGATGAGTGCTCAAAAAGTACTAATATTTCGTGATTAATTGTGCTTAATTGTTTGATATATAGATTTATTATGATTGTTTATTCGATTATTTTCATAAATCTATCCATTCGGAGTCACGGGTATATTTTAGTGCATTTCAGGTGTTTTTAGCGTCAAATGAGTCAAATGATGAAAACACGCAAAGACGGGACACCTACGGCGCTCGGATCACGAGTTACGGGCTAAACGAGACAAATATGTAAGCCTTACATAATGTGCCATCACATATGTAAGGGGGTAAACGTGAAGGAAAGCAAAGCAACAGGCGCCGCGGCGGGGAAAATGCATGCCGCGGCGGGGAGCTCTCGGGTTTGAGCATTATTTTCAATATTTGTGTTGCGCCGCGGCGGGGAAAATGCATGCCGCGGCGCGCCTATTCCTATGGCAATCAGGATTTGTGTAAACCCTTACATCTATAAATACCCCCTTAGACCCCCTTTACAAACAGAACTCGAAATAACTTGACCAATTCATACACAACTCTTCCTCTTCTCAATTTTGCGACCCAAACACGACATTCAATCAGTTTTGAGAGCGTTGCCACACTATGACGAAGCGAGAGACAATATTCTAAGGATTCAAGGAAGCTAACGACAATCGAAGATAAAGCTTACGGAGAAGTACGTCAACCAATCCATAAGCGGTATTTAGATTTAGGTTTTCCTTGTTGTTATAGAATTAATTCATCTTCTTTTTGTTAAAGTGTATGATCATATTTTATTTGTCTATGAATATTAATATGAACATGTCTGGCTAATTTTATTATGGATGTTTAGTTTGTGTTGCCATGTTTGCTAGAATTGTGTATGGTGTATTTTATTGATTGGGAATAAACGAATTACTTTTTGATTAAGAGCATGTTTAGATATTTAATTATGAATAATCATGGGCCCATTTGATGTTCGTAGTTAGGTTGAAAAATCTGAGAATTTAGTTATAGGAACGTCACCTTAACTTTATTCCGAAACACTTAATCAAAGCTTCAAGTTAGTGACTTAGTCATAGCATTAATTTGATTGGCATGTTTTCCTTGCGCATAATTTGATTGCTATTTAATTTACCCCCGTCAAAGGCAGTTAATTAGTTAATCAACAAAGAGACCTACCCCCGTCAAAAGGAGTTTCGTAATTAAAAGGAAAGCCGGTAGTTTTGTTTATATAGGACGTTCATGTTATCTCACCATACCTTTTCGATGCAAGCATGGTCAACCAAGCTAAACGTCCATACATCCTCTATTGATATTTGATTTAATTGAATTGATTGTTTGATTGCGATCTTGTTTTCGTTTAAGTGTCGTATGATTGTTCTCGTTACCAAAAACAAACAACCTTTTTACAGTTTTATTAGCGTTAGGATTCTAGTTACTTAGAGTTTTAGTTTCACTAGAACTCTATTTAATTAGTGTTTTGTTTTCATTAGAACTCTGTTTAAGTTAAAAGTTAGTTATTTTAAACCACTGCAATTCCTTGAGAGACCGACCTTGGAAGTTGCTTATCACTTAACTACGAGTGATTCGTACACTTGCGAGTACACATTTTAACACATCAAGTTTTTGGCGCCGTTGCCGGGGAATTGGCGTTTTAAATAATTTTCTTTTTAACTTTTTTGAGTTTCTGATTTATTTTTATTTGTTTGTTTATTTTATTTATTTCTTTATTTTATTTATTTATTTTATTCGAAAAAAAAAATCAAAAAATCAAAAAATAAGTGCTTAATTTTCAAATTTTACTGCTGCCTTGATCTTTGTTTGCTTTTTATTTGTGCATGCAGGGTAGGAGATCACTTAACAAGGAACTCTCTCCTTTTATTGACAACATACACAGAGTCAAACACCGATCAACGAAACTGGATAATCAATATCAAGAGGAAGAAGTCCAACAACAATTGCAAGCAACAATGGGTGACAACGTAGCTAGGCAGATGATGAACAAAGAGTTTACAAGACCGATCATTGGGACCGCGACATCGTGCATTCAACTCACAGAGGCAGCTAGGAATTATGAATTGAAAAATATTCATTATTCCATGCTTCCCTCCTTTTACGGTATCCCTAATGAAGACCCTTTAAATTTTATGCGTGAACTATATGCTACTGTGCAAACCTTTCCACTGCAGGGACTTAGTGAAGATCAACTACGCATGAGGTGTTTTCCATACACTCTCAAGGATAGAGCTAAGTCTTGGCTAATGACGTTGGCACCCGGTTCTTTGGTCACATGGGACGATGTTTACAATAAATTCATGGGTAAGTTCTATTCCCATCAAAAGACATCTGATCTAAGAACAAAAATTGCTACTTTTTCGCAGATGGACGGAGAACCCTTCCACGAGGCTTGGGACAGATTCAAATTGCTGTTGATACAATGTCCACATCACCACTTCCCGTTGCAGTTACAGAATCAGTTTTTCTATGACGGATTGACACTACAATGTCAATTCACAGTTGACAATGCTGCAGGAGGAGCAATGGGTGAGAAAACAGCGGATGAAACATACGAACTATTCGAGATGTTGGGAGCTAACTCCCAACAAAAGAGCGCTAGAGGAAGACGAGCTGGAGTCCACGAATTAGGCTCCAACAATGAAATGGCCATGCAACTTGCTGAATTGACGAAACAAGTGCAACTTCTCACAACCTCCAATGTTAATCAAATGCCAAAACACGAGGTATGTGGAGTTTGTGGTTCATATGGACATGGTGCTAACGTTTGTTCTTTTGCAGGTGATCCTTACACAAGTACTACTGAAGAGGCGAATTTAATGCAAGGGTACCAACCTAGACCTAGGAACGACCCTTATTCAAATACCTACAACCCTGGATGGAGGAATCACCCTAATTTTGGATGGAAACAAAACAATAGCCAACCATTTGTCCAAAACCAAACACAAGGCCAAAACATAAACCGACAATTTCCACAAAATAAGCCGACCGTAGAGAAAACCCTAAACAATTTCATACACTCTTGTAATGGAAGGATGGACTCTATAGAAGCTTCAGTGAAGAGAGTGGAAATACAGGTTGGGCAGCTAGCGGAACAAATGTACAAACAAGAAACAAGAAAGCTGCCTAGTCAACCTGAACAAGCAAAGGCGATCATAGTCCTTCAAAGTGATGAGGACGTACCTAAAAATTTACCTGATAATTCTAATGTTTTGTTGTCTAGTATAGGTAACTTGGAAGGTGAGAATTCAACTCTCAAGGGAGATGATGAGTCTAATACCACTCCTAATGAACTTCCCAAGAAAGAAATTGGAGAAACATCCAACATTTTTCGATTGCACAAGTCAATGGACCCATACCGACCACCAATACCACCAATAAACCAGTTTGAGGAGAAAAATCAGAACTTTATCATCAAGAAGAATAGAAGCAAAGAGAATGAAATGTCAAAAATTGGTAGTCCAATAATCCAACCGCACTTACCTCTCAAAATGAAAGATCCAGGTAGTTTCCACATTAACATCACTATGGGAGATAAGAGGGTATTCAAAGCTATGCTAGATTTAGGAGCAGGTATAAACCTAATGCCATATTCAGTGTACTTGCAACTAGGATTAGGAAAGTTTAAAGAAACAAGGATGACCCTTCAACTTGCAAACGGTTCTATTCAATACCCAAAAGGAATAGTGGAAAATTTGTTAGTACAGGTGGACAAGTTTATTGTACCAGTGGACTTTGTGGTGCTTGAGATGGACAGAAATTTTCTTCAAGACAAGGAACATACAATTATTCTTGGTAGACCATTCATGGCCACTACCAAGACAACTGTTGAGGTCCATAATAGGAAGTTATCAATGACGGTTTGTGGAGAGACTGTACAATTTGGAATTTTTCAACCCTCCCCTATTTCTTCTAACACTGAATTGCAGGATAGCTTAAGTAACAAAATTGAGGTTCGAAACGTTGAATGGAGAGGGAAGGACAAACTGATAAA
Organism: Elaeagnus macrophylla; assembly: GCA_029378325.1. NCBI lineage: Eukaryota > Viridiplantae > Streptophyta > Magnoliopsida > Rosales > Elaeagnaceae > Elaeagnus > Elaeagnus macrophylla. Next base: position 6,530,154 of record CM055653.1, read on the forward strand.
TTTAAGTCGGGATGATGCCTACAAAGAACGCATTAAGCATTCTAATTACAAAAACTCGACTTGGAGGACGAAAGCTCATTTCAAGAAAGATAAGGGAGGAGATAAACAGTACAATTACATATTTAACCCCCCTTGACACGAGATCAGTCACGTCTTGCTAAGACGTTAAACTAAGCCCTTAATGGGAGGCACCCATTCGGTATCATATCTCTTTCGTTGTTTTTATTTCTTTTATTTTCCTTTATTGTTATTTTTATTTTATTTATTTTGGATTGTTTAACTTAGTTTAATGTTTTTCTGTTTTCATCTAACTTAGTTATAATTTAAAATTGGGTTTGAGTTTGAATTGTGTTGCATACACTTTGAGGTTCAATATATGTTCATACACATAAATTCTTCATGAGAAAAGCGAGGAACAGTGAACCAGAGCATAACGAGTAATGACACAATCTCATACGAAAGGGGGGTAACTTCTCACACTTTTTTTCTTATTTCTTTTGTTCTTCTTTTTCAACATTGAGGACAATGCAGAAATTAGGTTGGGGGTGGGAAGAATATTCCATGAGCATGAAATATGACCAATTTTAAATTTTTAACTTTTGTCACTTGAATTGTTTTAGGTTAGTGTCGTGTCTACTTGAGTCAATCCGGAAATCCATGATATTAACATGATTGTAATGACAGTGACATATGAGAGATGTTAGATTTTTACCTAAGCAACGAAGCACACAAATGTTGGATTCATCTAATTTGAGAATTTTGTGGTACTTGTGGTAGTTTGCATGGTTAGTATAACTATTCTGATTTGTGGAATGTATGCATGTTCATGATATGTTTTAAGTCTCAACAATCTCTAGAACTCATTTGAAAACACGTTGAAGCGAAATAATAGAAACAAATGCCACTTAGAAAGTGATTTAGGCCATTTTTGAACCGTTTGGACCTTTCATGCCTCCCCGCAATATTTTATCAATAGCACACCCTTGAACTCAACATTGACATACATTGTACTACCCTTAGTGATAAGAGTACTCGATGTAATATTTAATTTTCATGAGCAATTATGTTATATTTGTCTTGCTTCATCAAAAAAAAAAAAAAAAATGATGATGATTGAAATAACGAGCAAGAAAAGTAGAGAAAGAAAATCAAGCAAAAAGATTCAAAGAATATATGAATTTAAGGGAGAATGAAAAGGCGCAATTAGTGGAAAAAGTTGAAAATATGTTTGTGAAATAAAAAGTACTCTTATCATATGAAAACATCATTTTCGTACTTTCATAATCACACACCTAGCCATAACTTTACAAGCTTGATGAAGTCCTATTGATTCTAGGTTGTTTAGTTTCTATATTAGTGGAGATGAGTTTGAAAAATGAGCATATGGAGTTTATAAGTGCAAAAATTCACATTCATATTTTACTTGCACATTTATGAGACATTGAAATGTAATCTATGAATATCATGCATGACACGGTCAGATAGTATAACTAACGGGTTTGTGGTGTGATTGGTTGTTCAAAATTCGATTACCATGATGAGTTTGATGTTTGGACTGTTTTTGAGCTTAGGTGATGTTTAACTATTTCATGTATCATTCGTTGTTAACAATTTTTGAGATGTATGCATGGATTGATTCAAGTATGTTTTGAGTCTTTTATTTATTTGTGTCAGTTACGATGTTTGCGGGTATCATCACTGGAAACCCTCACGAGACTATAACTCGTCCACTAGGGCCACCTAGGGGTTTAAAGGCTTGTTGCATACGCTAAATGCAACCGTGACAATCTACGGAAGTGATTTAGGTTAGGTTAGTTTATTTTATTTGTTTTTATTTTAGTTTTTAGGTCGCTTCACTTGCTAGAGACTAGCAAGAAGCTGGTTGGGGGTTGTGATGAGTGCTCAAAAAACACTAATATTTCGTGATTAATTGTGCTTAATTGTTTGATATATAGATTTATTATGATTGTTTATTCGATTATTTTCATAAATCTATCCATTCGGAGTCACGGGTATATTTTAGTGCATTTCAGGTGTTTTTAGCGTCAAATGAGTCAAATGATGAAAACACGCAAAGACGGGACACCTACGGCGCTCGGATCACGAGTTACGGGCTAAACGAGACAAATATGTAAGCCTTACATAATGTGCCATCACATATGTAAGGGGGTAAACGTGAAGGAAAGCAAAGCAACAGGCGCCGCGGCGGGGAAAATGCATGCCGCGGCGGGGAGCTCTCGGGTTTGAGCATTATTTTCAATATTTGTGTTGCGCCGCGGCGGGGAAAATGCATGCCGCGGCGCGCCTATTCCTATGGCAATCAGGATTTGTGTAAACCCTTACATCTATAAATACCCCCTTAGACCCCCTTTACAAACAGAACTCGAAATAACTTGACCAATTCATACACAACTCTTCCTCTTCTCAATTTTGCGACCCAAACACGACATTCAATCAGTTTTGAGAGCGTTGCCACACTATGACGAAGCGAGGACAATATTCTAAGGATTCAAGGAAGCTAACGACAATCGAAGATAAAGCTTACGGAGAAGTACGTCAACTAATCCATAAGCGGTATTTAGATTTAGGTTTTCCTTGTTGTTATAGAATTAATTCATCTTCTTTTTGTTAAAGTGTATGATCATATTTTATTTGTCTATGAATATTAATATGAACATGTCTGGCTAATTTTATTATGGATGTTTAGTTTGTGTTGCCATGTTTGCTAGAATTGTGTATGGTGTATTTTATTGATTGGGAATAAACGAATTACTTTTTGATTAAGAGCATGTTTAGATATTTAATTATGAATAATCATGGGCCCATTTGATGTTCGTAGTTAGGTTGAAAAATCTGAGAATTTAGTTATAGGAACGTCACCTTAACTTTATTCTGAAACACTTAATCAAAGCTTCAAGTTAGTGACTTAGTCATAGCATTAATTTGATTGGCATGTTTTCCTTGCGCATAATTTGATTGCTATTTAATTTACCCCCGCCAAAGGCAGTTAATTAGTTAATCAACAAAGAGACCTACCCCCGTCAAAAGGAGTTTCGTAATTAAAAGGAAAGCCGGTAGTTTTGTTTATATAGGACGTTCATGTTATCTCACCATACCTTTTCGATGCAAGCATGGTCAACCAAGCTAAACGTCCATACATCCTCTATTGATATTTGATTTAATTGAATTGATTGTTTGATTGCGATCTTGTTTACGTTTAAGTGTCGTATGATTGTTCTCGTTACCAAAAACAAACAACCTTTTTACAGTTTTATTAGCGTTAGGATTCTAGTTACTTAGAGTTTTAGTTTCACTAGAACTCTATTTAATTAGTGTTTTGTTTTCATTAGAACTCTATTTAAGTTAAAAGTTAGTTATTTTAAACCACTGCAATTCCTTGAGAGACCGACCTTGGAAGTTGCTTATCACTTAACTACGAGTGATTCGTACACTTGCGAGTACACATTTTAACACATCAGTCGACATCAGGTTATTTCACTTTCGTGGGAGGCAATTTGGTTATATGAAAAAGTAAGCAGAAAGTTGTGGCGCGATCCACTGCTGAGGCTGAGTATAGAAGTATGACTCATGGGGTATGTGAATTGCTGTGGATAAAAAGTTTCCTATCTGATTTGGGTTTTGAACCCAAAAGTACTATAAAGTTGTATTGCGACAATCGGGCAGCCATTTATATATCACAAAATTCAGTACAGTATGATCGCATTAAGCATGTAGAGGTTGATCGTCACTTTATAAAAGAAAAGCTAGATGCCAAACTAATTAGTTTCCCTTTTGTTCCACTGGAAAGCAACTTGCAGATGTGCTCACCAAAGGAGTTTCCAAAAAGGTGTTTTATGATTCACTAAGCAAGTTGGGCATGGTCGATATGTATGCTCCAACTTGAGGGGGAGTGTTAGCATGAGTCATGTAATTAATGTATATGTGTCTATCTGTAATAGAGTTCTAAGTTGTACATAGTTTTATTTTATTTAGGATTCTTGTATTTTATTTTCTATATATACCTCTATTGTGAGGTAATAATATTAGAAATATCTTTCATTTACATAATAATTAACTTTACTGGTACTTCATGGTTTTAATCCATTATTGAACTGAAACATCTTAAGTAAATAAGCCTATTTGTAGCCCTAATTTTTCTTTAAAAGTTTTTATGGATCTTTTGAAGTTTTCAGGGAAATAAATCAATTCCTGGATATATATTTTCTATTAATTCAGCATGTAGACAAATACTAGATCAGTTCCTTCTAAGATGTTGAATTTACTGCCTAATGAAAAATCCTTTTTTATAATATAAAATTTCATATTATCTAGATGTTCCTCAGTAGTTTTCCAAGCTAGATTGTATAGACTTAATCATTGTTGTTTTGTTAAATTCCTATACCTTTTTTTTTTTTCTTCTTTTGAAGAATTATTTGTTGCTTCTTTGAAAATTATTATTCTTTGGATTCTTTTGAGGTTTCCTAATTTACTAGTTTCTTCTGTTGATTGTTGTACTATTTGAAAATATTTTTTTACTATTTTTGTTAGTGATAGTAGTTTTGAAACTTTGTAATTAGTGTAACTTTCTTTTGCTTCTATCTTATTGGTAAAGGCCACTATGGATGATTCCACTAAATCCTATTATTGCTATGCTTGTCTCTGGCCAGCTAGTATAAATTCTTGGTTTTGGTCCATTGTAACTACATAAATCTTTTTCAAATCTTCCTTTTCAACTTCATCAACCTAATTGATTTTTTCTTTTATCTTTTCTAGTTTTTAGTAAGTTCTGGATTGTTACAACCAGTTTCTTCATTTTCTGTTTTTAGAATTTTAATTCCTTTCTTTTCAATTTCTGTTGAAGATACTTCTTTTCCTTTTGAAATTTTTAATTCTTTAAGATTTTATGGTTAAATCATGGTACATTTTCCATCTAAATTTTTTTTAAGATATAATACCTTCAATTGTTCCTTGAGGATCTAGATTTCTCCTTCTTGGATCAATATTTCCTTTTCTTTGATCTTAATTTCTATGTTAAGGGGATCCATTCCTGTCATCAAAAACATAGTTAGTGGTGCTAATTCTCTAGTCAAAGTATCTGCTAAACGATTTTTATTTTCTAGAAAATGCTTTACATCAAATTTATAATGATTAAAGCATTTTTGTCATATAATAAGTCTTCCTTATTTATAATCACCTGTAATATTAGTCCTCAAAAAAATTTTCAAATTGTTATTGTCAATCCTAACAATAAATATTGAATTTATAACATATATTGCAAATTTTTTAATAGCTTTCTTTACAATGAAGTATTATTTTTTATTATTATGATAATTTAATTCAAGGCATTAGAAAGATCCTGAAATAAATCTGTAAAGATATTCATCTTTGTCATCAACTTTTACTTTTAATATGCTCCCCAATATTCATGTGAAGCATCTGTTTCTATTATTATTTTATTATCCGGTCCTGGATGGTATAAAATTTGTAAATCTTTTACTTGTGCTTTTACTTTATCCATGTATTTAGTGTCTTGATCATTTCACTGCCAAACATAATCTTTTTTAAGCTTTTTTTTTAATGGTTTTCTCATTTATGCTAATTTCTTTATATATGCTTCTGCATATGTTAAACATTTTAAAAAATTTTGTAATTGATTTTTATCTTTGATTATATTAGAAAAATTTTGTATGTTATTTAAAATATGGGATTGTAGATGATGTTTTTCATCTTTTATTTTTAATCCTAAATATTTTATTTTTTGTTTAGCAATGATTGCTTTCTTTTCTGATAATACTATTTCAGATAATGTTTTTATAATTAATTACTAAATATTAAAATATCATATATGTAAACACAGCAAAAATTGTAATAATTTTTAAAAATATTATCCATGTATCTTTGAAAAATACCTGGTGCTTGTTTAAGTCCAAATGGAACAACCGTCCATTGGAATTGTCCTTGGGGCAACTAAATGCTATTAATTTTTGTGATTCATCATCAAGTCTATTTGCTAAAATTCACTTTTACAATCAAAATTTAAAAAATATTTTTTTTCCTTTAATAAGTGATAATAATTTTTCTTTCTTAGGTATAAAATAACTATCATCAATAATTTTTTTTATTTAAAGCTTTAAAATTTATTACCATTATCTTTTTTTTTTCTTTTCTTTTCTCAGCTTCTTTTTCTACTAAAAATGCTGGACTACAATGTGGTGAATTACTATGAATAATTACTTTTAATTCCAAAAGTTATTGAATTTATTTTTCAAATTCTTCTTAGTCTTCTGGAGTATAAATCATTAGTTTAACTCTTATAACCTTTCAATGATATTTTAATTTTATGTTTGCTATTTCATTGGACCTATTGATATTTGGATCTAATGAATTTTCTGAACATACTGTTTTTAATAATTTTATCATTTCTACTAAGACTATATCTTCTTGTATTTCATTTAGAAAGGGTTTTGGTTAACCTCTATATCTAAAGAAATATTTTTTAAATATGGTTTTTGTTTTTCTATATCCTTACCACGTTTTCACTTTTTATGTTGTGACATAAAAAATGGTGATGAAATAGTTAATGCTTTCCTGATTTTTAATACATAAATTGTTTCTCTATCTAGAGTTGTTAAGCTTATTTTATCTAAATACTGGGTGAATGGTTGATATAAGTTTAAAAAATTATTTCCTAATAAAATATCAACTCCAGTTTCTTGTTTATAAATTGTGGGTATATGAAAGATTTCTTCTCCTATTAATACATTTGTGTCTTTTGTGACTTTATTAAAATTTATTATAGTATTATTTGCTATTCTTACTACTAATTCTTTTGGTGATTGTTTCTAAAGTTCTTCTAGAAATACATATTTGCTAGTTACACACATACTTGTACCTGTGTCATTATATGTATATAAATGATAATTTTTATATCCTTTAAATTTTAATCATATTTTTATATATGTACTATTTGAATTTATTATGCTTAATATTTCATCTGTTAATCAGAATTATAATTAGAGTCAAAATGTTTTTGAGTTTGTTATTTCCTCTCTTCAGTTTCTCCTAATAGATAAATACTACATATATCATTTATATCAAATTCCTCTATTAGTTCTAGTTCCATTTTAAAACCTTCTTCTAGAATTTTTGTTTTTGAAATTTTTTTTTTTTAAATTCTTTCTTATGTTGAAGTCTATTAGGATATTTATTCGCATAATGTTCTTTCTCATTACATATCCAACATCTACATTTTTTTTATGGACAATAATTTTTCTTTTCAGGTGTATTATATTTTCTTCTTTTAAAATACATTTGCTTAGAAGATTCCCTATTATATCTTCTATATTTATGAAAATTTTGTTCTCTAAATGTATATCTTTTGAACTTTATAAATTTCTTTTGCTTCTTTTATTTATTATAAGGTCTTATGTTATAACTATATTTTCATGGCATTCTAAAATCTCTTGAATCACAATAAATTTTATCATTTCATTTTATTTGTTTGAATTCATTTCGTTTTTTAACATTTTACTATTATCCAACTGTTAAGATTTCTTATGCTTCCTTCTAAGGTATCAGATATTGTTTCTCTATTTCTTCCATTTCATCTTTCTGTCATGGTTTTATGTAATGTTCAAGTAATTTTTGAAAAAAATATTTTTTTATAAGTTTCTTTCATAAAAGGTGGTATTTTATGATAATATATTTCATATTCACATATAAAAGAATCTATGTAATACATTTCACATTTGTTAAATGCCATTTGGCTTCAGTTATTTCATTTTTACTAGATTATGTAATATTTCTATTTTTATATTCTCCAATAAATTATTTATATATCTCATTTACTATAATATTTAAATAGTCTCTTCATTTTGTTGAATTTTCTTGCATTCTTAAATGTAGTTGTTAAGTTAAATTTGAAAACTAAATTTTTACATTTTCTGTCATTTTATAAGCTACTAAAACTCTACAAGTTGAAGTATTTGTTTGTGTGGTTGTAGAAATTTGTATAATTACACTCATTTTACTAGATCATTCATCTAAGGTTTTTTTTTTAATTATCTCTTACATAATTTAGATCTAGAATATCAAATTTATAATTTTCATGCGGTATAAATTATGGTGGAATACTACCTCTAGTACCCCAATATAATCCTTGTTCCATTTTAGGTTGTTGTCTTCTTCTATTTATTGGTTTAAGTTCTCATGATCTTTGTCTATTTTTATCTTCTCTATATGAATCAGATGTTTCTCCTCTTTCTCGGATTGATCTTGGTATTACTAATACTGATTTCATATGATTTCTTTGGGTTATATTTTCTTGTACAGATTCACTTTTACTAAGTACTGTCATATCATCTTCTTTATTTGTGCAAAATTTTTCTTCATAATATTTTTCTAATTCTTCATTTGTTAAAGTTAATAAACTAATTAATTTTCCTATATTCTTATTTTCAGGATTCATAAATTGTTTTTCTAAATTTTTTCTATATTTCATTAGATTGTTATTATTTCTTTAGATTTTTCAGCTTTTCTTTTATCATTCTTGGATATTAAAGCATCAGATCTCCTAGGAGGTTCCTCTTTTAATCCTTTCAATGGATCAAATTTTAATCCATTTCCACTTTGTATGTTATTAATATTTGTTTTTAATTTTGTAATTTCTTTATTTATATCTAATTGTATTTCTTTTAATTATTGCATGTTTTTAATACTTAATTCATTTATGGTATCTATTTTTTCTCCTCTAAAAATTAAAGCTTTTATTATGGATATTTGGTTGTTACATATGCTTGTTAAACTATTACTTTTTTCTAATTGTATTCCTAATAGTTTGTTTTTAACCACAATTATTTCATTGTATAAACCAGTTCTTTTACTTCTTCAATTTCTTCTTTTAGTTCTTCTATTTCTCTATCTCTTTTATTGACTTCTGCCTAAGTGTTTATGAACTTAATTCTTTGTACATGATTTCTTTTTACTATTATGAGAGGTTTTTCTTTAATATCTAAATTTCATTCATCAGATACTTCATATTCTGTTAATATTTATGGTTTCCTTATTACTTTTCCTATTTTTTGGAAAGTTTTATCTATTTTTATAAATTCGTTTTGTCCATATATTGAACTATTGTAACTGTTTGTTAATGAATATCTTATTAGGTAATGAATTAAAAATTGGTAGTTTTCATCTTTCATTAGATTTCCTCGTTCAAAGTCATGGGCTAAGTTTAGTACTTGGTTTAAATTTTTATCATAGATGGTAACAGCAAATCTAGGGTTTGCTGTAAATTTTAGTTTCTAGTATCTTAAGTTTTCATGAATCATTCCTAACAAAGCATCTTTTCTGTTTGTTATTCTGTTGTCTAATAATACTAATGTAGTTGGTGTATCTATTCTTTCTCTAAACTGTGCTTTTATTAAAATTTGTATTTTTCCTGAATGAATGTATCCAATTTTTCCTGTCATTCTCGAGAATTTATGATAATTTTTCCATAATTATTTTTTATCAATTAATGATATATTAAATATTCATTTTGCATCTACTATAGTAATACTCATTTCTTTTTTACTTATGTCTTAATATGTTATATCTTTTCTTGAAAATAATTTTCTTATTTTGGAGAATGATTCTTCTTTAAATCCATTTCCTTCTTCTTTAAATCCATCTCCTTCTTTTAGATTTAGTTTTGATTTTTGTATTTCTTCAAATTTCTTTTTATTAAATATCATTTTTTGTGAAAAATATCTAAAAATGTCTTGTGTTTCTACTTCTATTACTTCTTAATTTTCTACTATTTTTGACATTTTAAAATAGTATACTTATTTTGTACGTAAGGATTACAATAAAATTTTAGACTTAAATGATTTAAGGGCTGAAAATGTAATTTATTCTTTATCAAAACAATGCCGTTTTGCGTATTTACGTAAAAAAAAAAAAAAAAAAGTTAGTTTTCTTCTTTTCTATTCTATCAGCCTATCAGGTAAATAATATTCTTATCTAAGCCACACGTGAACCCTTTATTCTTTATCAAAACAATGCCGTTTTGCCTATTAACGTTAAAAAAAAAAATTTAGTTTTCTTCTTTTCTATTCTATCAGGTAAATAATATTCTTATCCAAGCCACACGTGAACCCTATTTTGTAATGAAACGTGTACACCACATTCATACACAAATAGTACCTAAGGGGCATGGTCTTAAGCAACAATGGTGCCAATCACTAGCTATTTCCTTTCCTAGTACATCTCAATAAGAAAAGTCTTCAAAAACGAATAATCCACATTTTTTTAACTCTTTCCCTCCTATAAGGTCTCAATAGTCGCAGTCACTCTTATATTATATTCACCAAAATATAAATATGCGGTGTTTTAGAACTATCCTTGCAGATTGACTAAAAAAATATAACAGACAAAATAACTGAGCCAGTATGTGAATAAGCTTGAACAACCCTGATAATTCAAACCAGTTACATGTCCCAATTCAGACAAATCTAAATGACGAAAAAATGTAGCTGTGTATGTCAATCCATCATGAAATCAACCCTCTTATCCTTCGGCTGAGTTTCTCTTAGGGTTCTGTGATGGTCTAACATCAATAAAGATGACAAACTCTCACTAAAGTTTTCTAATCAGCGTCCATTTCTTCTAAAGCTGCCTTAGCTACTGCCTTAGCATCCTCTAAGAGATCTTCAGGTACCTGAGAAAATAATTTTGGTAAACATTCTGAACGTTCACAAGGAATGGAATGATCAAATAAAAAGAACATTCATAAGAGCTATAAAACACACTTGCCCACACACACAACGATATGTAAAATAAAAATTAGCATGAATTAATTGTTACATGTGAAAGTAACCAATTGCTTAGAAGTGAAATATTATATGCACACTGAGAGTGCGTGAGTTTGAACCCAATAATGTATATGTGTGTGTAGATGAGTGAGTGTGTAATTGTTATTTTAAAAAATTGTTACTTGTGAAGGTCACTTATTTTGGTTCCAGAAGCTCCAAGGTATTGTTCTCGAAAACATATTAGGCGAAATTTGCAAACCCCTTCCTTGACGCTAAATGAGTCCATAAATAATGCATGATTATGCAATCCAAAAAGAGTCATTTGTATGCTTCAAACATAGGTTGTGAACTATCCAAATGATTCCAAAATGATGCAAGTTTAAGACAATGGGGAAGGTCAGGTCGTCTATTTTTAAAACATGATGCGGTGGTTTATAATTTCACCAACAGTTTACTTTTCAAAGGAGCTTTTTCCTAATTTCCCAAAAAACTTAGAGAGAGTAGTTGGCTGCCTAAAAATGGAGAGATTTTAGTTAGGTGTTATCATATTCTCATCATACAAGATACGATAGCTTTAAAATGCATGTGCGTAAGCACAAAAAGATGCATGTGCATATGAAAATTCAAATATTCATGAGGTATGTGCTCCATCTTAAAACAAAACAAAATTAGTTACCTTCTGATGTTGCCGTTTTGATTCATTACAGACCCAACTCATTTCCAATTCAAAGTCCTTGTCCTTTGCCTCATCATGTATTCCATAAATGCTGCATATCATTAATTGTAGATGTCACTATCTTTTGTTTTGATAAGAAATATAGGGGAAAAAGTTTACAAGTAGTCCAGTTTTAGAGAGAGAGAGAGAATAACCTAATAAAGCATACAAAAAATATACATAAAACACTCAGGTAATCAGATAACTATAAATCATTCCGAAACAAAACATTTGAAATATATCTTCTAGATAATGCTTCAAACAAACAATTAGAGCACTGCAAAGCAGCATTGTACCCAATTTCGGTAAATCATTTGCTAATCCATGCCCATGTTCCATGGAGTCGAGTTCCTAAACCCAGTCACAGTCACCTTTATCAAAAGATAAAATAATGAATGGGCAAACAACAATCATCATTATCAAAATTCTCATCAGCCGACATAATAAAGCTTCGACTAGACAATCATTATACCGAAATCAAGACATAAGAGATACCACTCACATCTTAGCTACTTCGATAACGCCTTGCCGACAAGTCATTTCTGAGAGCTTCAATTTCTCAATCTCTCTGACAAGACATAAGAAAGCATATTACTACCATATTTCAAATATGTTAGTACATATAATGTAGTTCTGATTCCTGAAAAACATTTTATGAAGTAGAATAGAAGTAAATAATAGCAAATAACACAAACAGTAGCTATACGATAGATTGACCAATGTATACAGTTCAGAAAGAAGAGAAAGATGACTACATACTAGAATTGAAGACAAACAACCACGCAACAATAGTTATCTATTCGTAAAAATACTAAAAAGCCTCCTGAAATCACATTCCCTCATCTATTTGTTTTATTACAATATCTGTTGTCTGAATCTATAAACTTTTTTTTAGGATACATAAACATGTCACTGAATTATAAAATAGAGGAGGTACAAAGTGGACAAAAGATCCAACTAAATATGCTAGTTCATAGGACTTGAAAGAAACAACATAGATATAACAATGAACTTGGATCCCAAACACCATAAAACTCTAAAGATTATATATTAAGTTTCAAAAATCGACTCTTAGAAATCCTTCAAAAATTGTTGAAATAGACCCTCAAAGGGCAATCATACGCACTATTCTTTGCCAATCCTCCTCTTCTTCTTATGCTTCAAAGATCCTTGCATTCGTTGAAGACAACTTGTCCACAACAAAGCAATGATTGCACTTCTGGACATAAACTTTTCTTTCTTAGGTTTCCCAAAGCCTCCAAATTCTGTCCGTGAATAGGCTTCAAAGTGTGTTAAGAAAATTTATACTTTGATTCGTAGAGATGGTGCCCTCCAAGACCTCACATAACCTTGCAGCCAAAATTTATGCAATAATTTTGTAGAGGCTGGTTAAAAAACAAATGGGATGAACATCTTTGATCTGATAAACTTATACTAAGTTGTTGATTCAAACTTATCTTCATGAACTTCTGAATCTTGACTTTCGTTGATTTTTTTAAATACCTCTATGAGAAGTGATTTTGTTGTTTCAAAAAATATAGAGAAAGGGGTTTGTAAAAGTAGAAATATAAAGAGAAAGCTTTGATACCAATTAAAAATATAAAGCGGAAGCTCTAATACCAAGTAGAAATATAAAATAAATGAAAGAACGAATGCAAAAGCTAAAATAATAAATAATCAAAGTAGATTGAGAGGAAAACTAAAAAAATCAAATAAAGACATTCTAATTCTCATTCATTATAATACTAAGAAATTACATTAAATATTAATATTTATAAGGATAACAAGACTGAAATCTTAATCATAATAAGACTGCTAAATAATAAGGAAACATAAGAATAATTATTTAATATATAACCCTTATAATTTCCAACACTAATAAGGAAACTAAATATTAATATAATATTTTAATTGTAAACCTGAATTTAATATATCCTAAAATACTTAGCTGTTTTCGAGCATATCTTCACTTGACAAGGGTCCAACACAAGTAGAGATACATGACTCTTTTGATTACACACAAAAAAATCTTAAAAACAATCATGAATACCCAAATGAAAAGCAATTACTGGAGCTTCCTAAAAGTAGCTTCACAAATAATTAAATGCAACTCTGGTAGTTTGGAAATTTCAAAATTTTTAGCTAAGCTAGCCTCATATTTGTGCCAGCTAGGAAAAAGCACCTAACCAAATGTGGTAGGGATGTTGTTGTCCCCACTAAATTCTGTTTTTTTTTTTTTTTAATACCAAAGGATATTTAGGGTGGGAGTATCTGAACTAGGAATCTCCTTGGAAAATGCTAAGCCTTTACCAACTATACTAGAAAGCAAGTGGCACTAAATTCTAGTGTTGATTATGAAAAAGTGAACTCAAAGCCTCACATTGTGCTTGGGAAAGGTAACAATCAAGTGCTTATTCAAATATCACATTGGTTATGGTGAATTCTTATATAACTATGAAATTTTTTATTATATGCTTGTCAAACACTTGCACTTTGCCATGCTCAATGTTCCAAAAAATCCATTAAGGTGCCGCCTTGAGGCGAGGCGGCTGATAGGGGCCTTGAGGACAGCTCCTCATCTCTTTAATTTGAGGCTTATGCCTTTTATAGTGAGACATAAGCCTTGAGACGTACAATTAGTTTGTATGAAAGGTACACTAAGGTAAGGTATAAAACACAATGTCTAGAATCCCTTTTTTGGGCATTTATCTACAGCCTTTCTCCTCAACTTTCATTTCTTCATATCTCTACTCTCCTGCATTACTCACATAAATATCTAAGACCAAGTTACACACAGAAGAGAAAGGTTGTTAATAGGCATCTAGGCAACACAATTCCAAATGCTAGCGTACTCTAGAACCCTTAAAATAGTATTTCATTAAGGATATACTTCTAAAATCTATAGAAAAGTGAGTTTTCACTCCCTGTCTATCCAGTTAAAGAAAATCCTAAGTGTAGTCATTTAAGATAATTAGAAACTTCAATTTGGGGGAAAAACATAGAACTTTCAATTCAATTAGATCTAGAGCGAGAGGACTGAAAAAATATCATCCAGACCAACCTAAGCAACATTAGGAATAAAAGCATGAAAGATTTAAAAGTTTCTCCAAAAATGAAAGAATACAAATCTATTAAAATGAAAAAAAAAATTTGTAATTGTATTTTAAGCTAGAAAGATCTATACTTAGTTACTTACGTTTTAGCTGCCTGTCTGCCCTTCCCAATTGCAGCACCAAAGTATCTCTAGAACAGATTCCGAGACCCATATCGGTACAAAGTAAATCAACTGATTATTATGAACCAAGGATTTGGAAATGCACAGGTAGTACTCTTTTGAAGAAAACAACATAAGAGAGTGAGTTACTCACATAAGAAATGCCTGATGGTTCAACTAGATATAATTGTGGTCCATCTCTGTCATAACCTCCAAGGATTACCCCACAGCCGAAAGGTCTGCAGCATAACTAATAACTCTCTTAATGAAAAGATATGGGGGAAATATCAGAAGATTATAATGTTATAATTTCTCATCAAACCTGAGCCACCAATATAGTGTGCATAAATGAACATAGCTAGCAACACGTTCAGCAAGTTCCCTAACAGGACCTGGCTCTCCATACACGCTGCATACAAGTCAAAGGAACTTAGCTAAACATGCAACAATGTGCTAAGAGCAACTCCCCAGCTTTGAACAATCATGCAAACAACAGTATAGTAAGTACTCAAATGCACCCATAATAGATATTCCACATAGGAGAGCAGAGAAAACCTCTCATAGTTAGTAGCTTCAGATTTTGCACGGGAAACAATTTGCCTACCATCAGCAGCTAAGCCAGCCACAGCCTAAGATAAAAAACAATAGCAAATGCACAAGAACAAAGAATGAAGACAAGGTCTGTGAAGTAAATATTGAGGAAGGCAGATTCAAGTATTACAAATAATGACTCATGATTTCATTCTCCATGAGATAACAAAAAGACTTTATGGAAAAGAGAGAATGCCTAAGACATTTTACACCCAATAGAGAAACTATCAAAACACTCAAACATAACCATCAAACCGAGTCAAATGAAAAGAACAAGATGTATACATCCAGATTGCTCATTGATGAAGATCAGAAAACATTCATGCTAATAAAACTAAAACCAAAACAGCTCTTCTCAATGAAGATATTCTCATTGACCCATGTTTCTCACAGCAGTAAGCATGAAAAATTCTTATGCGATAACTTGACTACGTGAAAAACAATGATGGTAATCAATGTGGGGATATGACAATACATTAATAGCATACATATCTCCAATTGAGAAATCATTCATTAGTTCAGCAGTAAGAGATGTGCTACTCCCCACTAATCATATTGATTATTTTAATAAAGTAATGGGCAGTTGTGTTTTTCAATAAAAGTTATTACAAGGAATAATTTCTCCTCCAATTTTCGTTTTTATTCTAAGGAATATCTCGAGCATTGCATAGTTAAACAATCTAAGAAACTTGCAAAAAGGGATGTAATAGACGCATAAAGTAACTCTAGTCAAACGTTCAAATCAAAATCAATCGAATTTACATATATGAACAATGCCCAAAAAACTAAGCCAGTGAATAACAAAATCAACTACCACGTGCAATAATGTAACAGGAAAAAATCATGAGTGGATAAAGTTTGAAAAGAAAACGCAAATACCATTCCAGAGTGGCGATGAATGGAGTGAATTCTCCGATTAGAACCCGGCAACATCATCTTAGAGGCTATAAGTTTCTCCACACCCTACATAAAAAAAAATGAACGACTTCTCAATGCCCAAAACAACATTATAAAAACAGAGAGAATATTAATTAAATAAAAAAAATGAAAAGAGAGAGCCAGAAACTTTTACCAGAACGATACCATCCTTGCATCTAATTCCAATAACAGTCCTGGAAATTTCAAAGGTTTCTCCTTTTTTTATAAATAAATAAATTCTAGAGAAGCACCAATTTTTAAAATTTTTGAGAACCGCACAGGAAGAAGAATAAGAAAGTACCCGCTGTTGTCGACAGCTTTAGCGGCGTATTCGCTCTGGAAAACACGGCCATCAGGAGAGAATGTGGTGACTGAGAGATCGTAGCCAGTTCCTATGCTGCTCATCTTTCTACTGTTTGATTCTTGTTCTTCTAGTCCTAAACCTGTGTTAGTTCTGCTCAAATGAGACTGAGAGCTGGTAACCTACCAAATAGAGAAGCTACTCTCTTTCTTTTCCCTCACGAAATAAAAGAAAACGTGACCAGTGCTGTAGATTTCCCGTCGCTGACTAACTGGTAGTATACTAGTATATCCGATTTTTTCTTCTGTGTCTCCTATTTATACTTCCATTTCAAGTAATATAATTATGTATATATTATTTTTATCCTAAATTTCATAATTATTAAACTTAATTACAAGCTTTTTTTTCATTAAAAAAATTATTAATTTGAAATATGAACTAGGATAGCAATTAATCGCATCAATTTATCTAAATAGAGAAATATGATTCAATTTATCGAATTTAAATTAAATTAAATTGATAAATTTTATAATTTAATATAATTTAAATTATATAAAATAAAATAAAAATCCGTTCAGATTAAAATTTAGTTTTGATCGACAAATTTTATATTCTCTTACATCTGTTACATTTTCTTTGTCACCTCTTTAATACTTTCAATTAAAAACTTGCAAATATATTATTTCTTTATAATAACTCTGACATTTTACCTATTAACCCATTACACTCGAACTTATTAATTAAAAGTAATAATATTTATAAATAAAAGTAAAATTTATTTTTATTATTAAACGAACATTAAAATAAATAATATAATTATATATATTATTCTTATTCTAAAGTTCATATTATTTTTATTAAAAATATAAAAAATAAAAATTTCATAATTATTAAACTTAATTACAAGCTCTTTTTACTATAAAAAAATATATATTACAAGCTTTTTAATCTTTTATTAAAAAAATTATTGATTTGAAATATATGAACTAGTGTGAGCAGAGAGTGATTTCCATTTTGACTTTGTCTTGATTTCCGTAACCGCTACTCTTCTAGAACCCTAACAGCACTTCATTCGGCAGTGGCTGCTCCTCCCCTATTTGATCACCATCAGATTCTCCTTTCCATTTGATTATCATCAAAAACTATAATATCTATGTGTAGCACTTTGCTTGACTAATTTAGATTTGCTCGAATTAGCTCATCTTAAATTGATTAAATTATAATTTGAATTAAATTAATTCAAGTTAAAATGAGCTTAAAATTAAACCAAATACAAACCAGTTGGTCTAAATTAGCCCAAATGCTTGAATTGTTATAGCTCTCTACACATACTGTTAGACATAAATATTTATTAAAAAATGAAGAGTAAAGTAACTTAAAATATTACATTAGAACACGATTTTGACTATTAACATAATACATCTTGGGACAATGAATAAGTTGAAAAGATAATAAGTACAATACCAGTTGATAAAAAATTTAAAGTTTTACTATAATGACTAATACATACTCGATTTAAATATATAAACTTTATAATACTAATTAAAATTAAATATGAATGTGTAGTTTTTGGTTTAAAGAGATATAGATTTAAATTGTAAAAACATTAATATCAAAGAATATAACATAATAATGTAACAAAATAAATAAATTACAATTATTTATTCCTTATCTTTATATTTTTTAAATAAAAATAACTAATATATCATAAAAGAAAAATATTAAAAGAGATAGAAGATTATTTTAATTTTAACATAGCTTTTTCTTTTCTTTTATTATTTTTTATTTAAAATTAAATTTTATTTCATTTCATTTTGGACTGATGAGGCTGACCCTAACCTAGCTCAATCATTTTTGGGTTATTTGAGTTGCGCCAAAATTAGCTCAAATTTAATTCAATTCATCTACGATTCAATCAATCGAGTTATGATGTAAATTGCTACCCAAAATTAATATCATAGCTTTGCACTGCTTCTCTTCCATAATATTGCAATTTTGTTTTGATCACAAAATAGTTTGCATATTCAAACCATAGTTCGTGGTGAGTTTATTGATATCAATTGCAATCTTGGTTCTGACAATAGTCGCTACTCTTACCAACATTCCATCCAGCAACCATTTCTTTCCTCTTCTTGATTCTCTTTCAGCGCACACAGTTCTTCACTTTTGAAAAATGCTCATTGTTTGCCTTGTTTCCTACCCTATTCTCACTACTCATCCAAAACCATCTAAATTCCACTACTTGCTTAAGCCCAACCTCATTTGTTACAGTTACATTATAGTTTTGGGGACACGAGACCCTCAGTCCATTATACTTTCAGACTATAGCAATCCTTTTATTCCCACTCC
Organism: Elaeagnus macrophylla; assembly: GCA_029378325.1. Classification (NCBI taxonomy): domain Eukaryota; kingdom Viridiplantae; phylum Streptophyta; class Magnoliopsida; order Rosales; family Elaeagnaceae; genus Elaeagnus; species Elaeagnus macrophylla. The sequence continues at coordinate 6,549,035 of CM055653.1, forward strand.
TCATAGCTCTTTTCCCAACCTTGTCTCAAGATTCCTTCCACCATTCACTACCTATAACAAAACCCCACTACCAAGTTGTCCTACCACCATCCCACATACAACTCGCCACCTATTGTGTTTAGGTCTTTGCCTCCACTTATGGCAAACCCTAATTCAAACCTAACCTTAACCCTATCCTTTCCATGTGTAATCCTATCACGTGGAAGTACCCAAGCTATGCAGCCATGTTTAAACCCTCCTCTTCTACGCTGGCACAAAAGCAACCCAAAAAAAGCTATGCCCAAGGCATTGGCAGCAACACCTCAAACTTACTTGATCAAAAGTGTGAGATGCCCCAAGAAAAAGTGCAGATATTGATTGCATCACCCTAGATCCACAAGTATACTAATCTAGCTTGACCTTTGCAAATTCTACTTATTGGTTGTCTAATTCTCTCTATGAGGGGGCAAGCCCTGGAGCCAAGATGATATAAAATCCTGCCTAACTTCGATAAGGAAATTACCCACCAATTGAAAGCTCATTGCCTATGGTCATGGTTTCTACCACATATTATTACACTCCTCTGAGGATCAAGCTAAAGTCAAAGCTAACGTGCTAATCAATGTCAAACGGGGAATTTTTTAGGTTCAACCCTTGACACCCAACTTCAATCCCCATAATCAAAAAGCTACCAACACCCAAGTATAGGTCCATTTTTACAAATTGGCCTGGGAATTTTGTGACAAGCAAATTCTCGTACAGATTGCTAAAGTCGTTAGGACTTCTTTCAAAATTGACAATACAACTTTCAATTGTGAGCTGGACCAGTATGCTAAAGTCCTAATAGATATAGATATGACACGTAAATTGGAAGAACAAGTAATAGCCAAAGTGGGTTCACTCAATATCTTTGTTGACCTATACTATGAAATTGTACCTGACTTCTGTAACTTATGATCCTCTGTGGGTCATGTCGCTTATCAATGTAGAAAATGTGCTACTACTCCAGTAGAAAATCCCAAGGACACAGAACCTACTAAGCCTCAAACACAAACTTGCCCACAATAAGTTTATAGGCCTAAAGTAACCAATGTTGTCAATGAAATCTCAATAAGTAATTATTTCGTGGATCTTCATGCTTTGGGTACTAATGCTTCCTCCATTGGATATATCCCTCATGTACTACTTTAATGTGCCAGTTTCTTTTCCCTCTGCCTTATTTGTGGACTTCATTGTTCTTACATAACTACAAACAGTTTTGCCACCTACAATTGCCACCCTTACTGTTATGGCATCAACTACTATCGAGCCTTTACCTACCAATAATGTGTCTGTTACTATGCACTTATCCTAACTCCCAGTGCCGACTGATGTTTTTGAAATTGGAAATATGCATGCAGCAATCACTGATATTTCTATTAATATAATATGCATGCCTAACACCACCATTGCTCTGACTATATATGACCCTACTTCTACTATAAAGACAACATTATAGGGGATAAATTCAAATTTCTTGATCTTTGTCCCTTAAAGCCCTCAAGCAATCACTATTGACCAATATAGGAGCCAATTGCTCCTGGGAACATTATGTTCAAATTAATTACAAAGATCATTGTAGGACGATTAGAAGGCATCTGCTCTCACATTCTGTCTCAAAATCAATTTGGGTTCATATTGGGTTGCAACATTAGGAATTGTATGGCTGGTGCTTCATAATGCTTCAATGCAATGCACCTTTCGAGTCTTAGGATAATGTAGCCCTTATAATTGATATTCATGAAGCTTTTGACACCATGTGTTGGGACTTTATTTTAAGGGTAATGTAGTGCTTTGGTTTTGACTACATCTTTCTAGGTTGGATTGGAGATATATTTGCCTCTGCAAGAATCTCAGTCATGATTAATGGTTCACCTATGGGATATTTTTCTTGCTCTAGCGATGCTCGAAAGGGGGACTCTCTCTCTCCACTCTTATTTCGTATTGTAGAAGACTTTCTAAGCAGATAGCTTTGGTCATTGGTGGATAATAAGGGCTTTAGCCCGATTTCTTCTCCTAGAGGCATTACAATAGAGATGGGCGCAATTCAATTTTGGTCAATTTTTGCCTAAAATGCTAACTGAATCGATATATATCGGTTAGCTAAATTAAGAACCGAAATCGACCTATAAAATATTAGTTAGAGAACATTAAACTAATCTATTTATGTTGAATTACAATTTAGACCTACTTTATTTTAAATTGAATTTAAATTATATTGATCACATGTTGATGTTCATTTAACAATTTAATTAAAAAAAGTTGTACATTAGCTTTTAAAGGAGAATTGTACTTAAGGGTGTCAATTTTTGATATGACACGAAAATCGACACGAAAAACTCGATACGAACCTGAACAATATTAATTTTGGGTCAAAAATGGGTCAACCCAAAATGACACGAAAAAAAGGGGTTGGGTCAGGGTTGACCAGTTCAACTAGTTCTTTAAAAAAAAATAATCGTAGCTATCTATTAGACACTCACTCACAAATCACAGCTCACATAACTTCTGTAAACCTTAAATCTCTAATAGTCTAATATGACGAAAGGTAAATAAACATCGTTACGGGTAGAAATTTTTGAAGATACAAAAAACGACACGGAATACGACACGAAAAAAATGACTAGAACTCGAATCGAATTAATTTCAGGTAAAAATGGGTCAATTTGAAATAATCCAAAAATTGGGTTAAAATCGGGTCAACCCGAACGAACCGAACTACCACCCCTAATTGTACACTAATTTCAAGTAGAGAGCAACTCTTTAAAATGAGTAAATTATTTAAAATTTGAAAACAAAAAACTTTTAGATTGTATTAATTATACTAAATATTTATAAAAATAAACATTAGAGAAAATTAATATAAGTTACTTTACCTTCTAAATTGAAATAAAAGATTAACTTAATAATCATAATTATATATAATATATATACTATAAATGTATAAAGTTAAAACATACCTATGTGTATTGATAATATATAGGTCAGTTCGGTTAAATGTCAATTTTTGAACTTTAAAACCTTAACTAACCCGACACAAGTCTATTTTTACATTTTTAAAATCAAAACCAATCTATTTGAAGCTATAAAACCAAAAAAATTGGTTTGACTCAGCTCAATTTTGGTTGAGTAAGTTGGTTTATCGATTATTATGTTCACTCCTACATTACGATGTTGACCCATTTTTTATATGTTCATGACCTTCTTATCTTCGGTTGTGCCTGTTCATCAAACCTCCATGTGTTATCTAAGGCTTTTCATTTATATGGTCGTCTTTCGAGAAAAGTGGTAAATTTAGAAAAATCCTTCATTTACTTTTGTAAGCATGTGCCTCGAAGTAATATTACATCACTTTAGGCTATCATTGGGATGCACGTTGGTAGAGCCTCCTTAATTATCCTATCTAAGGGTTACCTTATTTCAAAGGGCTCCAAAGAAGCATTGGTTTCATGGCTTGGCCGATAAAAAATCATGCAAAAAAAGAAGCGTGGAAGGGACACTCTCTCTTTGGCAGGACATAAATGTTTGATCACTTTAGTTATTCAAAGCATGTTTCTACATTCTTTTTAGATTCATAAATTTCCAAAAATGGTTCTAGAGGTCTCACAAACCATATGTAATTTCTTTTGGTAGGGAAAAGGAAACAACTTAAATTGGTTTAGGTTGCTTGGAGGGACTGCTGGCCTCTCGAGAAAGAGATTCTTGGTTTACGGGATCTTAGTTTTTTAAATGAGGGATTGTTATGAAAGTTTGTTTGGAAAATTATCACAAGAAAGTCTAGCATGATGCTTTGCTTACGTAGTTTGTGTTTATAGGAGAAGCTACACAGAGTTATTATGTTTGCTTGTTAGTCTGACCCAATTTACAACATTACTTGAACCTTTTGGAGGATTCTAGGTGGTTGGTTTGTAAGAATCATTCAGTACGATTTTAGACCAATAATTGGCTAGACACTCCGCTAATTGAAAGCCTGAGCAGCACCTTGTGGATCCACCGTTGCAGTTGTTAGTTGGTGACTATTTGCATACAAATGGATGACATTTGTCACCATATTTTGAGGACTCCTACTTGGATATTGCCTCAAAGATTTGCTCCATAGTTTGTAGCAAAGGTACAAATACTAGGATGTGAACACATTTAATCAAGGGTGGAATCATAACGAGTGAAGCTTATAATTCCCTACGTGTAGTTGGGGAACATAAGAGTTGGGGTAGGGCAATTTGGGCCCCTTTCATACGGTCCTCCCGTTCCATGTTATTCTAGCTTGCTATTCAACCCAAGCTCCCTATTTGGCTTGCCAATCAAAGAAGGCCTCTCCTTCCCTTCTCGATGTTCCCTCTATGGGTTAACTGAGGAGATTATTTCTCATCTTTTAATGAGTTGTCATTTTTCATGTGCACTATAGGATTTATCATGCTCATTTTTTGGTAGGAAGCCTCATGTTGATTCTTACAATAAAGAATTTTCGTCATTGATACATCTAACATATATAGAGTTAGCTATATATATCCCAAAATTCATTGCCACTAAATTCATCAACAAATTAACAAAAAAAACAATCATGTGATGCCATTTAAAAAAAATTAATATTAAAATAAAATAAATTATTTGTTAATAATATTATCATTTCAAAATTTATGAAATCATGTGTTCAAGCTAAATCGCAAGTACGCGGGGAAGCGTACAAGTTATAAGTATTTAAAGTACAAATGTTGAACCCACATGAAAAAAATATAATTTATAACTAAGTACTTATATGAATATTGTGACTATTATTTGGACAACAAAACCAGTAAATTATGATTAAATGCTAAATACCTCAAGATTGCCCAAACACAACAAATATATATATATGAGTGATAAACTAAGAATTATTAATTTCCTAATCTCCTTAAACTCTTCCTCCACACATCTTGGATTGTTGGAACAAAATACGTAAATAATAGATTGGAACGACGTTACCAAATAACTGAAATAACTGCTTGGGTTGAGTCGCGAACTAGGTCGCTCTTTTTAAGACATTTCGCCGCTCTGCTCAAAATTGTGCAAGCAAATACAGCCTCGTCATCCCCAAGATAAAATAGCCTAGCAAGATTCTGTCTCGAAGTTACACTACACTGATGAACTCCAGAATGCTACACCCTGTAAAATAATTTTGTTGCTCGGAAACTAGAAATTATATTAATTTATACAGTGGAAAATATTTCTGGTTTTCTGGCTTTCTTTTCTGAATTTTTGTGTTGCTCAATTGTTAGAGCGAGAGAGAGCTGATGGTTTTGGAGTGATTTGGAATGAGAGCTACGCCCTCTATTTATAGGCTGAGGAAGTCACGAAAAACGGACCCAAAACGGTCATGGAGAACGTGCAACGTCACCTGCAACGGTCACTATTTGGGTAACGAAACTGTTGGAAAAATTAATTTTAATAAATAAATTTTTATCAAAAAATAAAATGCCACCTTACTTCACACACGCACTCGGCTCGGCCGGACGGCAACGGCGGCGCGCTTGTGTGGTGGACCCACAATTGCTTAGATCTTCCTCTCTTCCACAAAATTGGGTACCCCTTGGGGCCCAATCCCACTTGCTAATTCTTTTCTATATATACACTTCTAAAAAAAGGTAAATTGACAATGTGGGACTTTGCATTTTTTTAGTTTTTGAACTTTTTCTCTTTTCTCCTTTTTTTATTCAAATTCATAATAATAATTCCAACGGAATCTATGTTTGAGAACTTTCACTCAATTAACCCTGTAAATATTTAAAATGGAATCAGAATCTCACCCCATCCTGTCATGCCTCGTTGATAACACCTTGTGTTATTGATGAGAGATCAAGTTTAAAACTTAAAAAAAAATATGGACGTGAAAGTTGCAAAGGCTTATGATAGAAGTATATTTTACAATGTAAAGTTGGCTTTGAAAGTGGAATTGATTCAACTCTCCTTGCATTAGCTGCATGTCTTGTTTCGAAGAAATCAATGACTCTTGATGCTATTTTTAAGATTCATCGTAGGATTTGTACTATGAATGGTGGTCTGGAGAGGAAAGAGGTTCGTAAGTATACTTATGTGTTCTATTTTGAGGATGATGATGAGTTGGAGATGGTTTTGAAGAGGGCTCCAGGGAGGTTTGATAACTGCCTACTTGTTGTCCAGATAATGTATCCTAGCACGTCTCCATCTATTCTCAATTTTAATTCGACTTCCATCTGGATCCAAATTCAAGATATGCCAATGATTTTCATACTAGAACTAGAACTATTGTATCCAAGATGTCTGAGAAAATGGTGCGGTTTCTGAAGTTGATCAGTTCTCATTATTTGGGGGGACGAGGAGGTTTGTAAGAGTTCGTTTAATATTTGAATTGAATCAATCGCTTGTTCATGGGGCTTGGATTCCTTTTCGGCAAACAAAGGTATGGGTTGAATTCAACTTTAAATGCCTTCCATATTTCTGTTTCTATTGTGGCATATGGAGGTTAAGAACATGTGTGTGGGATTTGGAGGGAAATATGCTAGCTATGTGATTAGTTGTGTACAGGGATGAATTTGAAGGTCCTTGATCGTGTTAAATGGGGTGTCCCTGCTAAAAAGGTTATTAGTGTTGTTGGCAATATTGTTCCAGCTCTTGGTGTTGAGGGATTTCAATTTACTTCTACAGATGCTGGATTCCAAGATGCATAGTGATAGAGGTGAGAGGAGCAAGACTTGTTCTAAGGTTTATGTGAAGAATAAAGAGAATTCCAATGTAAATTGCAATTCAGTTGAAGGAGAGGGAACTAAATCAAGGAAACGATCTAGAAAGGGTCTTGATGGAATAACTTCTTGGGTGAACCTGATGGCTAATTAAGTTGCTGGTGGTGACAATTGAGAATATTCTAGTGATGGAATGGAAGATATGCCTACCTCAGAGTAGTCTTCACGCTGGTTTTGTTATTGGATGTTTGCTCTGCTTTAGACCGTGTTGGTTTTTGTATAGTTGCTATGTGTTTAGAGTTTTTCTTTTCTGTGTGTGTCTTGTTATGTCGAGTCTTTAGTTGCTGGTTTTATTGAGTTTACTGCTGTTTGAGTCTAGTGTTAAAGCTTGTTGATTCTCTCTGTGAAGCCTTTAACATATTGTATTATGTTGGTGGCTTTTAAGTTTTTGCTTGCTTTTGGTTACTAGCCTGTGTGCTAGAGAGGTAAGTAAGGTTCCTTCGATAACATTGATGCTATTGAAGTTGGAACTGGTAAGCTTAGTTTCTATTTGTGTGTCTTGCTATACTGGTTTTCTTTTCTTAAATGAATTTTCTAATCTTCTTGACCCAAAAAATACTCGACCAACATTGAAAATATGGATAACATTCATTTGTAAATTTTTTCTTTAGACCATATTGTGCCATTACATCACTAGAAATTATGACTTACAGGTGCTTTTCTAATAAATTGTTTACTATCAAATTATGTTACTACAAAAGAAACATTCAATTTAAATTGTTGTAAAACTACTACAAAAACATGTTACATATACCAAAATTCATTGCCATTAAATTCATCAACAAATTAACATAAAAACAATCATGTGATGCCATTTAAAAAAATTAATATTAAAATAAAATAAAATAAATTGTTTGATAATAATATTATAATTTCAAAATTTATAAAATCATGTATTCAAGCTAAGTCGCAAGTGCATGAGATATGTACAGGTGATATGTATTTAAAGGGAAAAAAATATAATTTATAACTGAGTACCAATATGAATATTATGACTATTATTTGGTAGGATGGTAATTCGTGTGGGGTAGGGCTAGTTTGAGCTAGCCCAAAACTAGCCCAATCCAAATTAAGTCAACCCTATCTCAATTCAAATTTAATTCGATCCAGCAAAGGTAAGCCAAACTCAAATAAAACATAAATGAGCTGGCTCAAACTAGCCCGAATTATTAATTACATTTTTCTTTAATTAATATGACTTTTAAAAAAAATATGTGTTTAATGATTAAAGTTTAAGAAGAATTACATAAAACAATAAACAAGAAAAAATATAAATATAAGGGAAAAAAAACTAATCGTTAAAGCAAGAAGTCAATTTTTAAATTGATTAGACAAGAGGTAAATGCCATCAAACTCCACCCATGCAAAAGTTAGAGGTTGTTGTGCCCTCATAAAAACTCACATTTAGAATAAAGAACTCCCAAGTCTCAATAAAATTTCTTCTAGCCACTAAACAAAATAAATAGAGATGAATAGATTAAACAAAAATACTTACCAAAAAATGAAGAGTTCAAGTAATTTAAAATGTCACACAAGAATATAACTTTTTTATATACTCAAGAATAGAGCTTTGACTATTATATAATACATAATTCTTAGGACAATAGACTAGTTGAAAAGAGAATAGTATAACACAAGCTGATAAAATGTTTGAAGTTTTACTTCAAAAGCTAATATCTAATCATTTTAAAAATAGAAATTTCATAATACTAATTAGAATTAAATATGAATATTATTATTATTTTTGTTTAAATAATTAAGTAATTTTAAATGTTAAATATATTAACATAAAAGAATATAACATAATGTTATAAAAAAATGAATAAATTACAATTATTTATTTATTATCAACTTATTTTTCAAAAGGAAATAGAAGAAAAATAACTAAATATAATAAAAGAGATGAGAGATTATTTTAATTTTAATATAGTTTTTTCTTTTATCTTTTTTATTTAAAATTTAATTTAATTTAATTTAATTTTGAGCTAATAGGCTTCGCCTTAAACCAACTCAATATTTTTTGGGTTATTCCAGTTGGGCTGAAACAAGCCCAAATTTAATTCGATTCTTATTTAATTTGAATTTTTTGATTCGAATTCGATTCGGTCAATTGAACTATGTAACAAATTGCGACCTCTCCTATTTGAACAACAAAACCAATAAATTATAATTAAATGCTAAATACCTCAAGATGATCCAAACACAACAAATATATGTATATATATATATATGAGAGATAAATCTAAGAATTATTAATTTCTTAATCTCTTAAGCAAGTGAATCACTAAACTCTCCCCCAAGTAATTAGCAATAAACTATATAATCAATTGATCCTAAACTTTTCATGCATTCCTCTATCAAGTAAACTACATACAATTAGAAATTATATGATTAATCACAATCTTATGTTAATTAGATTAAATTATTACTCATGAATAATGTCAATTATAGACCATATACATAAGAATTGTACCCCTCGACCTAAAAATTATGCTTGTTATTCGATCAAGACAAACAAATAAAAACTTCTCTCAAAGCTACCTGTATGCTTCTATAGATTATTTGGTGATCAAACAATTAATTAACAATTAAAATCAGATCAAATAATATAACCATATATTTACAATCACAAAAGGGGAGTAAAATAGATCAACACATGTTAGAAAATTGGGTTTATAAGACCCCTAAATTAATAAGAAGTTAGCTAGACATTATGCTCATAAAATCCAGAATTACAATTGAAGAAGACATTAAAAACATCTAAAAGAAAGAAGAAGAGAATAACAAACATAATTTCTTGATGAATACTACCATATCCTTTATGCCTTCAACTCTTGATTGTTCTTTAATTTGTTCTTCAGAATTTTCTCTCTTAGTCTCTGTTGGAATTTTGCCTCTTGAAAGTTGATAAAATACTAAGAACTAATTCTATGATTTTATTCTACATGATATATGATACTTGATACTAGGTTTAGGATTCTACAAGTGTATTTATAAGCACACAAGTGTTTAAGAAAAGTTAGGACTTAGCATAAATAGGATTCTAAAAATTTGGAGTCATTCACGTACTAAACGTCATGCGGACTGTGGTTCAAACAATCCAAAGTTGCAGTGCACGATGAAAGTCGGGGCACACGTTATAACTCTAGAAGGCACCATTGCTGCTCAACATAATTCATACCATGACGTGCGTTGATATTTGAAAATCCCAATTTTGATCCAAGAGGGTTAAGCCGTGGCATACATAACTTTGGGTTGGGTCTTTTATACTTTTGTGGCATTTTTCTTGCTAACCCTCTACTCGTTGTGTCACTTTGCATGCATGTGACGCTTTGCAATCAAAAATACCTAAAATACATCAAAATATACCCTGTGATTTCAAAAAGACAATTGTGCTATATTTTAATTAAAAGAGCAAAAATAGATCCTAAAACCACTTTTAAGTCCTAAATAATCACAGAATAATCGTGTTTTTCAAGCACACATCATCATGAAAAAAGCAAAGAAAAAAATTTCAAACCAAACTCCCCCCATCTTCTTCTACTTCACCAAACTGATGGCTACTAGAAGCTTATACTTTCAAAATGGCTATCCAATTGATAGTAACCTACAACGGGGAAGCTACTTACTCGAAATTGTAAATGCTATATTTTAGAAGCATTAATACTTAGCCAAAAAGATCAAATTTCACGAAAGTTTAAAAGAATTTTGAAAGAATTAGAGATGAAGTTAGCCAAATTTTGTGCGATCTACCTAAAATAGCTGCCAATATTGCTAAATAAAGTAGCTCATAACTTGGTTTAATGGACTTTCTCCTAGACTAGGGAAGGAAATATTTTAATTCAATCATTTTCCTTACAACATTTATAAAACTTTTTACAATTTATAATTACAAAAGTAATACTTTTTATGTCCAGTTTATATACTTTTCCTACAAAGAAAAAACTCAATCCAAACATTCAACATTGAACGCCGATTGATTGGACGTTGGTTAGTTAGACACCATTTAAGTTAAACTCGCCCATTAATACCATTTGAAACTTTGGCCACTTAGGTTCAATGTTAATAAAGTGTTATGTATTATTATAAGTTGTAAATGTATTATTTTAGGTGTTTTTTTCAAAAATTAATAACACCCAATTGCACTAAAAATGAAAAATAGAAAGATACAGCTAGCAATCACGCTTTCAGTACTAACTCCAAGTAATATCTTTGATGATGAGAGAAACAACACCACCTTGAAAGTGCTATTGACCAATCGTATCCCAAGTTTGAGTTCCACCTCCTTCTTATCAATTTCCATGCTTGGAGTTTGAAACCCACATTTATTGGTGGCTTTCTAGTGAGAATTGAAATCATTACAACTTACAAGCATACGTTGATATCAAGTTCGAATTCTTGACATTAAATTGCCTATAATTTTATGTATTTTTTAATATTTGTGGAATCTGTGACTCACAAGTTATAAAGAGTTTTGGTGCAACTAAGATACAATCAAAGTTATATAATTTTAATATTAAAACTCATCACGTGATTTTTTTTTTTTCCATTAATTAACCATTATTATCTCTTCGTGGACATTTGGCAAAACTATTAACCACTATTTTCAATTGAAGAAAGTGTGGAGAATGTGAGTTAAGGTTTGAAGAAATTCTTGTATATAATACGTTGTATGCCCCCTATAAATTTGAGTCTTCGATGTTGTCCACTGATCTAATATTAATTCATGTTTTATAAAAATTAATGGTCGAGATTTATCTATTTTATCACGTAACATATATAATGGTTGTATACAAGACTTTCTCATTCTCTCGGGGTTTTGAGAGTCTAGTTTAGGGTTTCGTATGTTCTCTCTGGTCACCCAAGCTTCAGTTGCCAATGGGAAGAGTTTCAGTCTGCTAGTTTTTTTGGTGGTTTCTGGTGTTTGCTTCCTGGTGGTTTCTAGTGTCGCTCGGTCTTGGATTCTTCAGCTGGGATGAACGAGGGAAGTCATTAGTGGTGTGCCTATTTTGGTGGCTTGGTCCAACACCTCTATTCTTTTCTCTCTTATGTCAGGGGAATAGCCACAACTACAGTGCCGTCTATTGCTTATTTCGCTTGTTGCTAGGCTGCCATTGTCCTACTCTGTCTATCACCCATCTCCTTGCTCTTCCTGGCAAGCGTGGTTGCCTCTACCTGGCAATGCGCCTCTAACTTTAGCTCGGCTATGCAGTGAGCTCTCTACAATAAGGCCACCAAAGTGTATGTGCATTTATTTCATTTTGTATCAATTTTTTCTCTGTTAGATTCAGATTTTAGTAAAACCCAACAAAATCTAGATTTGTTGGGTTTGTTTTTGTTTTTGTTTAGGGATTGTGAATTTCTGTAATCTCTTGCATGTTTGATTTTTATTTTAGTCTATTGATATTTCGCTTGTATTGTTTTAATATGTTAGGGTGGATTGTGGTTGTTGGAGATTTGGATTTCTAGATTCATATGGAAAACAATGAAGCAGACATCAATTTCCTATATTTTGTAAAGAATGCTTAATGTATTTATTGCATCAATCAAAAATTAAGCAAAGAGATCCAACGAGAAAAATGAGAAAGCTCAATATTTTCTTACACGTTTTATTGAGCCTCATTATTTCGTGAAGAATGCTCAATGTATCTATTGCATTAACCAACAGTCAAGTAGAGATATCCAACAAGCAAAATAAAATACTCAATATTCCTTTTTTTTTTTTTTTTGTGAATTTAACATTATGGTATTTTTGTGAAAACAAAGTTTAATGCTTTAAATTTTAAAATTTAATGTTACATAACAAAACTATATTTTTAATATTAAACATATATTTATGAGAATACCTCTGCCTCAATCAATTATAACCATAACTAAATTTTGACGAAAAGTTAAATCAATTTTAACTTTGATTTTTATTTTTGTAATTTTTTAACTATTCAATCATATTGATTATTTTTTTTTTACTCTTTTTGGACCTTACATCAAGTAACACACAATTATGGGTCAAAACCAGCTGAATGTACTTCTAGTAAGAACACAATTACAAGTCCCCAAGTGAAATATAAAAAGCTATAAATATTACAAATTTGTGATAGATTTTAAATTATATGACAGAGTTTGATTGAATAGTATAATTAGACTTACAAAATTGCATTAAATGAGATTATGTTAAATCAATTATATTTGTAATATTTTATTCAATTTGATTGAATAGTGTGGGTGAAGTTTAGATCTTAAATATTATGTTCGTTTAAAACAAATGGCCAAGAGCTAATATTGCTTCTCATACTTATGTTCTACCTGTATTAATTACACTTTTGTATGGCAATTGGATCGTCGGATATAATAGTGAATAAATAAAATATGGAGAATGAGGTCTAGTCCAATAAGTTTGGCAAGTTTGATACTTTCAAGTACCTTAAAAATCTTGTAACTTCAATACTCAAATTAGGACACTAAAATTTCATTAGTAATTTTAAAAAGTTTATTTGTATAATAATGATTAAATGTCTTAAATTTTAAAAGTTAAAAGACTAAATCGTTAAAAAAAGTTAATATGTTAAATTTAAATGATACAGAAAATTTTTATATTTGGACCAAATTCATGAAAATTAAAAAGTTAAGAAACAAAATCTAAAAGAAAAAAAAAAGACGAGAATTGATAAAAATTAAAGAGCATACATGTTCATCAATATTAAAAAAAGATGTAAACCTAAATGCTTTTCTTTTTTCTTTTTTTTCTTTTTCTAAGAAGTAAACCTAAATGCTTTAGTGGTAAAAAAAGAAGTGCACCTATATGGTCATTTACCCGATATAGAAAAGCAAGATGACAAACTTTTTAATATAGGATAAAAAGAGTGTCTATATATGTAAAGGATCATGAGTTCAAGTGGGCAAAAAGTTTGATATTTATATGACTCTTATCAATAAAGTTGTATAAGCATTATGGAAGTTCATTAGATTGAAACCATGAGCTCATCTAATCAATCTAAACATTTGACTAGATTTTAGAATTTTCATCCAATTCGATGTGATCTATTATATTTTTTTATCAACAATCAACAAATATTTGTTGTATAATAAAGTAAAAAATATCACAATAATAATGCAAATACTACAATTTAATAATATTACAATCTTAAACTCAACATGAATATAAAATTAAGTGAAAAATGTGAGGAGAATAACTCAACAACATTAGAATCTTTTTTCAACTTTACAAATTAAGTAAATTGAAAGAAAATGTTTGGTAAAAAAAAAGTGGTAAAAATCTTAAAAGAGTAACATATGAATACATATGTATAGCATATAAACATTAATTTAATTTTGATAGGTTTAAGGCATATTGTAGTAGATGATAAATAGTAGGGTAGAAAGTAATTTTTAGAAACCGGTCAACCGAATCCAACTTGTGCAGGTTGGCCGAGTTGAGGTAGGAAACATTTTGACTCGAGTTATAACCCGACCCAACCATTGATAGTCGGCTGACACCAAGTTAGGATACTCTAACCCAATTAATCCCAACTCGGTCGGGTAGAAACTGTTATTTTAAAAGGTATGCTTTAAATAAAGTTTGAATTGTAACATCTATACTACACAAGAGGAACCTTACTATCTCAACTTTATGTTTTTATATAAAATTGTGATAACTAATTTATTTAGTAAGTTGCTAGACATATTTACTAAACAATGAACCCTATCATTTATACAAGAGAAAACCTAAATATCAAATATACTTTTCTTTGCCGCCGAATAGAGGTATTCATCAAATCGAAATCGTTGATTTTATCCGCATCCGATTCAATTCGACCTTTTGATTGAATTGAAGAATCATAATCCGCATCCAATCCAATCGCATTCTAAATCTAATTCGATCCGATCTGAAAACTCTTTGGATTAAATCGGTTGAATCTGATCAATAAATTTATTTTGCTCTTTTTTTTAACAATTTTGAATAAAAAACTTAAATTTTCACATAATATAAACATATTTAAAAAAATAAACTCCAAAAAATATCAAATAATAATATTGAAGTAGGACTTAAACCTACAAAACAATAATAAAACAATACAAATCATAGTATTCATTTAAATAAAACTAACAATTCATTCAAACAATAAATTAAATTTGTTATTTAGGCTGTTGGGATTTCATAAATATTATTAAGGTATAATCTGATGTATCGTAAAAATAAGAATGACCAATAAGAATATGTTATATGTGTAAATGTAAATATATTAAATTTTTTCGGTCGGATTGGATAGGATTGGATGACGATAATCGGATGCTATGGTAAAATTCATATGAACTTAACAGATTGAAAAAATTTCAATTTATTTCAATCCGATCATTGAATTGAAACATTTTAAAAATTAACAGATCGAATTAGATTGGTTGGATTGATTTGATTATTGAATTTTTTGCACACTCCTACTGCCAACCAACCTTTTTCATCCATCTCTTTCTCTCTCAATACTCCAAACTTCATCTTCTCAATGGATTCCAAACTAAACAAAATCTTCACTCTATCTTTTTAAAGGTTTATTCAATCTCTCAAGAAGAAGTATCATGGGGCCATTGTAAAGCTTCCATCTATTGTCAAGCTTTCATCTCTTCCATTGTCAAGTTTCCATAATTGCAATAAGAAAGGTTTTTTTATGTGTTAAATTTCTTTTTTCAGTTTTGAAGGAAATTTAGTTTGTTAAATTTTTTTATAACTTTATTTTACAATATTCAATTTCAATTTTCAAACAATCATTGTTAGTCCTTTGTTGATCCTCTACTATTGAAATTCTTTGTTATTCAATTTTTTTATATTCATCTACAACTCGAGCAACCAACCCAATTCAACCCATGTTTAATGGGTTGGGTTGAGTGCTTATATAGCTAGTTTTAACATGAGATTTTCATTAACTTGAACCTGACAAATTGGAGCTTTTCCAATCCAACTCGACTCGTGTTTAGCCCTAATAAACGGTGCAATTCATCAATCGGTCCAATTGTAACAAATTAATAAAATTTTAATCTAATCCAATTCAATCCTCAAATTTAATGAATTCGTTCGACATAGTTAGATTCATTGGATAATCAAAATTTTTACACCCCCCAAATAAGCATGCACTTACCCACAATGAGTTGTTCGAGTTGGTGCTGCAACTCAACTAATATGCATTAGAGAGTAAAATTTTTCTTGCGCGTAGTTGTGTAAAAACACCTCTTATCCTACTTCCAAGTTAAACTATATGTGGGTCGTCATATTGCCTGTGTAATTTATCTACCAATTGTCGATGATTTAAAGTAGTATGGTTGCTCCTCACTCCAATCATGCACTTAAAAATTTATTTTTCCAAATCTTTGAGTTGTATTAGGGTTGACTTTAAAAAGGAAATGAAAGAAAGCCAAGATGGCATTCTGTGCAAAACGAATACATCACAAGGGCAATTGTTTTTGCCTAAATCGAACATGATGCTCTGCTTTTTTTACCGTTGCTGCTCTGTCCTTTCCTCTACTAGACAGGTATACCCCATCCCCACTCCAACGCAAGCAACATAGAAAAAAACACACCCGTGTTTTATATCTCTCTTTGCCCATTTAGCAAATCATCTCCTCCTTAAAACTCTGGGAAGAACTGAAGAGAGATATCAGACATTACCATGGCTATTCCCATTTGGTTTTTATTTTCGATCTCTCTCTTCTTTTTCATCTTCCTAACTTCATCTTTACCAATTACACCTCCTAAACAAAACAACAAAATCACCATCCTTCCTCTATCTCCATTTCCAAAACACCCTTCATCAGATCCAATTCAAACTCTCAATCTCTTTGCCTCTGCTTCCATTTCCAGAGCCCATCATCTCAAACACCCCAAATCTCACTCATCCAACTCTTCTCTCACCAAAAGCCCTCTTTTCCCAAGAAGCTATGGAGGCTATTCTGTGCTTCTCAGCTTTGGTACACCTTCACAAACCATACCTTTTGTTATGGATACTGGTAGTAGTCTTGTTTGGTTTCCTTGTACCTCTCGCTATCTCTGTTCCAAATGTTCATTCCCTAACATAGACCCAGATAAGATCTCAACTTTCATTCCCAAACTATCCACCTCTTCAAAGATCATTGGATGTAAAAATACCAAATGCCAATGGATTTTTGGTTCCAGTCTCAAATGTCAAAAATGTAATCCGACTTCCCAAAATTGCTCACAAGCTTGTCCTGCTTATATTCTTCAATACGGTTCAGGTTCAACTGCTGGGATTTTACTTTCAGAAACTCTGGACTTTTCTAACAAAAAAGTTCCAAACTTTTTAGTGGGTTGTTCATTTCTATCAGTTCGTCAACCATCTGGAATTGCTGGGTTTGGTAGAGGTCCTCAATCTTTGCCATCTCAAATGGGTCTGTCTAAATTCTCATACTGCTTAGTCTCTCACCGGTTCGACGATAAACCGGTGAGTAGTGATCTTGTTCTCTATGGCGGCTCTGGTGGAGATTCGAAGATCTCTAGTCTCAGCTACACACCATTCCACAACAACCCAAATGTCTCCAACTCCGCATTTCGTGAGTACTATTACTTAACTCTCCGAAAAGTCATTGTCGGTGGTAAATCAGTGAAGATTCCGTACAAATATCTGGTACCTGGATTGAACGGCAATGGGGGAACTATAGTAGATTCTGGATCGACTTTTACGTTCATGGAAAGACCCGTTTTTGAAACTGTAGCGAAGGAGTTTGTACAGCAAATGGTTAATCATACAAGAGCAACTGATATTGAAAACCAAACCGGTTTGAGACCCTGTTTCGATATTTCCCGAGAAAAACATCTGATTTTCCCGGAATTGATTTTTCAATTCAAAGGTGGAGCGAAAATGAAATTACCAGTGGCGAATTACTTCTCTTTAGTCACCAGTTCCGGAATTGTGTGTTTGACAGTCGTTACGGACAGTGTGGTCGGTCCTGCAGTGGTCGGTGGACCAGCGATTATTTTGGGCAATTATCAGCAGCAAAATTTTCAAATTGAATACGATTTGGAAAACCAGAGGTTTGGATTTCGAAAACAGAACTGTAAATGAGGTTGAATTTATGTAACTTTCTTTAAAAATTTAGAATAATTTACGGCGGTGCTACGGCGATACACAACCGTTGTGTATTTATTTCCTTAATATGGGAGGTTATTTATTGTATGTTTCAGTTAATTTTAAATTTTATGATAATTCTGCACCTCATTAGAGAGAATAATTTTATTACAGGAGTATACCTTGAAACGAAAAATACACGGTTTAAGTGTAGAATATAACCGCCCTTTACATACTCAATTTCATAAATAACCCTTTTTTTTTTTTTTTTTTCTCTCATTTATTTTATTCTTTTCACATTTTTGTAATATTTATTTCAAATATATTTTTTATAGTATATGTTAAATTTTTTTTCCTATTTAATTGAACATATATATATATATATATATATATATATATATATAATTAAACATATGTATTTTTATTTTATTTTTTATAATTCAACCATTTCTACTTTATGAAAAGTATGAGCTATTTTTAAGAAAGATACATGTTCATATATATGGAAAAAAAATATATATGTGATATGTCACTTCAAAAAAAACATATGTGCTAAATACTAGAAAAGAACATATGTAACATATAATAAAAAAGAGAATATGTGCCGTCTATAAAAAAATATATACGTAACATTTATAAAAAAAATACATATTTTTTAAATACCAAAAAAAATAAGGTAGAGATAGGAGATGGGGAGTTATTTTTGAGACAAATTAAATAAGAGAGTTACATAAAAATTGGAGAAAAAATACTCAAAGTGAGGGAAAAGAAATATAATTTTAAAAATACGGGTCACTGAGAGAGATTTAAATGATCTAACTCTAGTATATAAAAAAAATTATCGATAATAATCATATAATTTAGGAAAAATTCCTAATTTTTCAATAAAATGCATTTTAATATCCTAATTTTCGAATATCAACGTTTATAACTTTCAAGTTATGCATAGTACCTAAATTTTTTCACATTTTCTATTTTGGTCTCTTATTATTATTATTATTATTTTTAATTTAATCCATTTAATTTTTAATTGGGCTTTTATTATTTCTTTTTATTTTGTTAAATTTATACTTGGTCTCTTTTTTTTCCTTTTCTTTTGAAGTTCAATTTAAATTGGCTTCAAATTTTAAATTAAATGTATAAAAATTAAAAAAAAAAAAAAAAAGAGTGATTAAATTATATAAAAAAATAGTATAAAATTGAAAACAAAAAGAATAAGATTAAATAATAAGGATCATAATGTGAAAAAATATGAGGTTATGCAAAGTATGACACTTTAATAACGTTAGGCACCAACGGTCTCCATGGTCAAGTCATATGCGTGTTTTATTTATTTTCTTTTTCTTAGTGCGAGTCTACGAGATCTATTATGCTCCACAGCGGCATTGACCCCGAAACATTGTATCCGTTTAATGGTTGACTTGTACCATTTTCAAATCAAAAATATTTTTATTATTAACTTAATACATACAATAATTTATATAATATAATTTAATTAATCTCTTATTAATAAATATTTTACAATTATTTCATCATTTCACATCCTTAAGTTTATATTCAATCAATAACTAACACATTATTTAATATATATCACAATTTGATGCATATAATACTACTATTTTCAAAGTCTTATTAAATTTATATATAGATTTTTAATAAATTAAAATATGCAATTTAATTTTTAAAATTCTAAAACTTTACAAGTCTCAAAATTTTAAAACATTTGATTTAATTTCAAAATATTTAAACTTCGTACATAAATTTTAACTTTATTAATAAAATATATATTTAAAAGTTAAAATTTTAGAACTTATGCATGTAATTTTAAAAATTTGAGATTAAATTATAAAATTTAAAAATATAAGAACATAAATGTAAAATTTAAAACTTTAAAGAATAATCATACAATTCAAAAATTTGAGAATATATTCATAAATGTAGTAAAAATTTAGATATTAATGATATAATTTAGCACCCATTTAACCATTTCACTATGGCCCGCTTTGTTTGCTATTTTTTTTTTATTTTTTTTTATTTGAATAAATATATCTTCCCTTTATTTTGTTTTAGTTCTCTATTATATTTTATTATTTTACAAGAACCATCACTAAAGTCTAATTATTTTTTTGACAATACAAAACTCTAATTCAATAAACTAACTAAATCAAATGCATTTAATTAGAATTTTCTTCACACTGTTTCATACATATCTCATTTATTCTTCGTTTGAAAAAAATCATTGTTGCTTTATTTTCCCTTCAACCCTAAATACCAAACAGTTAAAGAACTTGATTAACAACTACTAATTTACCTACTATGTTGACTGTTATTTTCCTCTCTCTGCACATCTTATTTTCTTCGCAATAAGTTCTATTCGTTTTTGGATTTTAAATGAGATGGTGGTTCTATTTCTATCATATGTGGGGAGGTGATAAATACTACTACAATATAAATATAAACTACCTAACGTCTATGTATCTAAGAATAGATAGTCTGGCTTTGCAATATATATTTACTGAGGTAATGTTATGATTTATGTTTAAATAATTAATTTTGTGATTTTTGATTCTTTTGTAAAAATGATCACTATTATGTTTGATAGCAATTTTTATTTGGTGATTTTTTTCAAATTGTTTGGTAACGTTTTATATTTTTTTGATTTTTTTTTTTCAAAAACTTTGAAAATAAAGAAATTTTTTGGTTATTATATACAAATTTTAAAGTTTTTAATCATTTTGTTCTAATATTTATACATTCAAAAGCTATAAGACTTGATTTTCTCTCTCAAAATATATTTGATGAAAATGGAAAAAAATTAGAAATTAGAAATTTAATCAAAAAAATCTTATTTTTAAAGATTTATAAATCACTGTATATTTTGGTAGTGATTTTTAAAAAATATAAAAATTAAAATAAGAAATCATTAGCAAAATACCTTATTGAAAAATAACTTGAAAAAAATTAGAAATTTAAAATCAAAATTATTATCAAACATACCCTAAGATATTTGTACTCCAAATTTTTTTTAATAATTACACGCAACTCATGCACCTGCAACTCTGATTTGAACTTCAAATTTTCTATATGTCCAAATAAGCTTCATATCATTGAGTCATAGCTTGTTGGCAAAAGAAATTTATGCCCATGGGCGGAGCCTAAAACATTTTCTTAGTGTGATTAAGATTAATTTTTGTATGTCATATTATAATACAAACTTTTCAGATATTTTTTAGTAAATAAAAAATATAAAATATAAAAATAAGTTAAAATATTTAACTTGAGTTAATTTAAGAATTAAGAATCCTTAAAGGTTATTTATGTCATTAGCTATATTCACTTTGCTCTCACAATAGATAATTCGGTCAATCTTTCAGTAAAAATAAGACATTTTAATTATTTTTTGAACAATAAAATATTATTTTATTAAAAAAATTATGGTATAATAATAAAGAGAATTTTAATAAGGACAAAATAATCATTTTATTTTAACAATTTAAAACTAAATTTGAATAGTAATTTTTTTTTTTGTAACTTAATTTTGTAAATTTCATATTTTATGAAATTGTTTTGTATTTTTTAGCACTTTTATGTATTACATTTTCTGTACGCATCGTATTTAAATACATAAAATGTGATACATAGAAAGATTTTAAAAAAATACAAAAAAATTCATAAAATATAAAATTACAAAAAAATGTTTACCAAAAAAATAATTAAAAAATAATATTCTGTTTTGATTCAGTTTTGTACTGTTAAATTAAAATGAAAATTTTGTCTTCATTAAATTCACTTTATTATTATAATATAATTTTTTATTAATAAAATAATATTTTACTATTAATTTTTTTTTTAAAGTGTTTAATTTTTACAAAAAGTGACCTAAATATTCATTGTAAAAATAAAATAACTAAATCGTCAACTTGACGTAAGCAAAGTGATTTTTACAATCTCTCATCCTTAATTTATTCACACACGAACAAGGCATCAATTTTGATCTATAATGTTTTAATTTTAAGTTGGTTTTAATTTTGAGACTAAATTTATTAAAATTAAAGAATACAAAACTAAATCAAGAAAAATAAAGTGCAAAATTAGAAGGAAAAAAACAACAAAGGAGCTATTAGGGTAATGATTTCTTCTTTTTAGCGTTATCCAATGCATCGTGATTCATGAATCATGAGGAAGAAAAGCTTCCTAAAAGTGTATGGGCGCAAAAATAAAAGTAATTACTTTATTCTTCTTTTTTAAATAATGGCATATAGAAAATATTTTTCTTCATGGTGTTATAGAAAGTAGGATGGGAGTAACTTCTAAATGAAGAAAGATAAGTAGATATGAAAGCTATCTTGACATCTTCCATGTAATAATATTTTTTTTTCTGTTGTTTTTTGGCGTGACATTGCTATATAATATATTTATTTGTTGTCGTGACCTTTTTTTAATAGTTTCTATTTACTTTTTGGTCGTTAAAAGTTTACTTTGTAGTACAATTTGACTACTTGGCAGTTGGCATAAGCATGTTCATTTCTTAAAGGAAATATTGTTTTTTTTTTTGGGCCAGAGGAAGGGAAAGTTCATCGATGGTCGGCAATGGAAAAATTCTTATATAATTTTTATTAATCATTATCATTGTCATTCACATATCAATTTTTTTATTATATAAAAGTTAAGATTATTCTATTACAGCTACGTGTGTTTGAAAATTCATAAAATTAATCCAACGTAAATCAACTCAACTCAAAATGTTTAGTTTTAAGATTGTATTGATTTAGGCTATCTCTTAATTTTAAAAAATTAATTAATATTAAATTAATTTAATTTTTTTTTAATTTTATAAAAATTAAACGAACTCAATCCATTTAATATTTTATTATTACTTTTAATTTTTATTGTCAATAAGTTTTTCTTATCCTTGACCCTCAATAATCACTATAAAAATACATCAAATTATTCTTTATCTTCATTAAGTTTTCTTTCTTGCATGTTGAATGAAATATCTAATAACTTACTCCATCTCTGGCTACTCTCTTTCCTTGCGTCTTGCCTTTTTGACTTGGGTAGTGCCAGTATTAAGCTTTGCTAATCCTTTTAGAGAGTTTTCTTGCGGTTTGTGTGGCAAATAAATTGGTTTATCTCCTTTTTTGGTTATTTTCTTGATGTTATGGAGGTGCTTGCTGGTAGATTTTCTGGTATGAATGTTCTTGATCTGAGTGAGTCGGACTCGGAGGATGATTTGGCCTTCTCTTTTAGTTTGGTTGGGAAGAGTTTTGCTGGTAGATCGATTAATCTCTCAGCCATGATGAAGGTCTTTGACAGGATCTGGGGTTGCAAGGAGGTTCCGGAAGTTCGCGTGGTGGGGAAGAACCTGTTCATTTTTATTTTTGGTGATGAGGAGGATAGATTGAGTGTGTTTGAGCGAAGTCCTTGGAATTTCGATGGTGCTATTATTGTTCTCAGATTTTTTGAACCTGGAATGATCCCTAGAGAACTCGATTTCTCATTCTGTCCATTTTGGATTCATATTAGGGGTTTACCTCCTAGCTATGTTACCTTTCAAAGATTGGAGAAGATTGGGGAATTAATTGGTACAGTTCTTGCTGTTGATTTGTCACCATCAAGTGGTTTGGTGTTGCGTGGTGGCCGAGTTAGGATTGAGGTGGATATTACTAAGCCACTTCTTCTTGGTATCTGGAGGAGTAGGAAAGGTTTTGATCCTTTTTGGATAGATTTTCGCTATGAGAAGCTTCCACTAATGTGCTTCTTATGTGGGACTCTAGATCATGTTACACGTAGTTGCAGGAAGAAAAATGGGGCTGATGATGATACTGGTCCTCTGTTTGGCATCTGGCTGAAGTTTGAGGAGAGGAGAGGTACTCCAATGGAGGTGAAGCAGTGGTTTAGGGGAATTATGAAGACAAGTGGGGACGTTGGTGATCAATTTTTTTAAAAGGATTATGGTCTCTCAAAGGGTGAGTCTTCTAATTGGCCTCCGTGGATTGCTGTTGATAGCAACTTGAAGAAAGTAGGTGAGAACAATGCTAATCCAACTAGACTTTTGATGGAAGATAATCGGGGTAAGTCTATTCAGGATATTGTGGAGGTTGCTATTAATGTTCCTGACACAACTATTGCTACGATTTTGGGCGAAAATGTGGATCCAAATCTGGAATTTGGAGGTGTGGCTTTTTCCTCTAAAAGAAGACTTGCTTCTAAAAAAGTTACTCATAATTTTTTGAAGTTAAGGGGTCAAATTGGGAAAAAAAGGGGTAGGTCTGTTGGAAGTAATGTTGATGTTAGTGATTCTTTTAATTCTGATGAAAAGGATGGTGCTATGATGTTCATGAATGGATTGTTTGCTAGTTCTGAGTTGCGTGTTGATGTTTGCAACGTGACGGGGTCTGTGGATCAGCCCCGTCACGAGAAATGATTGCCTTAAGTTGGAATGCTAGAGGGCTTGGGAACCCTGTAGCATTCAGAGCTCTTAAACGTCTTATTGATGTTCAAGTTCCCAAGCTTGTGTTTCTTATGGAGACAAAACTTTCTGCTGGTGGTGGTGAAAATAAAAAAATCGGTTTGAATTTTGATGGTGCTTTTGAGGTCCCTAGAAGGGGTTTGGGTGGAGGTCTATTGTTGCTTTGGAAAAATGATGTTGAGGTTAGTGTGAAGTCCTTCTCACCGGGGCATATTGATGCTTTTGTAAAATGTGCTTCCTTTGATTGGATAAGGGTAACTGGCTTCTATGGAAATCCCTTGACTTCTAATCGTGTTTTTTCTTGGGATTTATTAAATAAGTTGGCTTGTAGTAATCAATTGCCATGGGTTGTCTTGGGTGATTTTAATGAGGTTACTTCTATGGATGAGCAATTGGGTGGTAATTTACGGTCGGAGAAGCAAATTGATGATTTTAGAGATGCAGTAAGGGCTTGTGGCTTGGTGGATTTAGGCTTTGAGGGCTTTAAATTTACTTGGAGTAGGCGGAAAGGTGAGGGGGTAAATACTCAAGTTCGTTTGGACAGGGCTTTTGTGAACAACTTGTGGTTTTCTTCTTTTTCTGCACAAAGGGTGAAGCATGTGAAGGGGGCTGTTTCGGATCACTTCGCTATTGTCTTGTCAATTGAGAAATTGGGCCTTTTGCGACAGGATAAAAGGAAGACTAAAATGTTCAAGTTTGAGGAGTTTTGGTTAAAGGTGGATGGATGTGCTGATGTGATTGGTGATGCTTGGGGTTTCTATCCTACAAGGGCTGGAAATTTGGAAGATGTGGAGAAGAAGATCTCAAATTGTGCTGCTGCTCTAAAGGACTGGAATTGGAATGTTATTGGACATGTGCAACGGCGCCTTCAGCGATTGGAGAAAAGTTTGGAGGGTGATGTTGTTGATCATACCAATTCTGAGAGGGTTAAAAGTTTAGAAAGAGAGATTAACTCCTTACTTGAATGGGATGAATTGATGTGGTGACAACGGTCTAGGCAGGTATGGCTTAAACATGGTGACCAAAGTTCGAGGTTCTTTCATGAGAAGGCTAATCAGAGGAGGAAGAAGAATCATGTTCCTGGCTTATTTGATGGGTTGGATAATTGGAAGACAGCTGATGTTGATATTCAATGCATGTTCGACGATTATTATAAAAGCTTATTTACTAGTGAAGGATCTGTGGGGTTTGAGGATTTTGAGGAGTGCTTATGCTCTAAAGTCACTGAGGAGATGAACAACATGCTACTGCAGCCTTTCACTAAGCAGGACATTGAAGTAGCGCTTTCTCAAATGCACCCTTCTAAGGCTCTTGGATCGGATGGTATGCCAGCTATATTTTATCAAGAATTTTGGTCTGTTATTGGAGATGATGTGACTGCTGCATGTCTAAAGGTATTAAATGAAAATGCTGATTTATCTTTTCATAATAATACTCTCATCTCTCTTATTCCTAGGTGTAATGAGCCTAAGAGAGTATTCAATTTTAGGCCCATTAGCTTGTGTAATGTTTTATACAAGTTGATTGCTAAATGTGTGACTAATAGAATGAAGAATGTCCTCCCTGTTGTGATTTCTGAAAGTCAAAGTGCTTTTGTGTCTGGAAGACTTATTTCTGATAATACAATGGTGGCTTTTGAAACATTGCATTCTATGAAGAGATTTTTGAAAGGGAAGGTGGGTAGGGCTGCAATCAAGCTTGACATGATGAAAGCTTATGATAGGATTGAATGGCCTTATCTTGAATTTGTTCTAATGAGACTTGGTTTTTCAAGGAAATGGTGTGATTTGTTAATGAATTGTGTAACTTCAGTTTCTTACTCCTTGATTGTAAATGGGTGTAAGCTAGATTCTTTTAAGCCAAGCAGAGGTTTACGACAAGGTGACCCCTTGTCACCTTATTTGTTCATTTTGTGTGCTGAAGGGCTTTCGGGATTGCTGAGAAAAGCTGAGGTAAATGGTTTGTTAAGAGGCATAGCAGTGGCTAGAGGCAGTCCAAGGGTCTCCCATTTGTTCTTTGCGGATGACATTTTTATCTTTATGGAGCTCTTAGATGGTGCATGTGATAATTTGAAAAGTATTTTCACAAGGTATGAGGTTGCTTCTGGCCAAAAGGTTAACTTTGCAAAGTCGGCGATGTCTTTTAGTCCTAACTCTAATGAGGTGATTAAGAACTTGACTCAAAGTTCTTTGGGTATCCCTATTGTTAATTGTCATGAAAGATATTTAGGATTGCCGGCAGTGGTTGGTAAGAACAAGAGAAGACTTTTTGGACAATTAAAGGAAAGGGTATGGAAGAAGCTTAAGAATTGGAAAGAGAAGAATCTCTCCAAGGCAGGAAAGGTGGTTTTGCTTAAGTCGGTTATACAAACTATTCCTACGTATACTATGAGTTGTTTTAAATTGCCAGTAAGTCTCTGTCATGACATTCAGGGTCTTATGGCAAAGTTTTGGTGGGGACATGACTTGGAAAAGAGGGCCATACACTGGATGGCATGGGACAAGCTTTGCAAACCCAAAGGGCTTAGTGGTATGGGGTTTAGGAACCTTTACTCTTTCAATCAGGCTCTTGTTGCTAAGCATTCTTGGAGGCTTTTACAAAATCAAGATTCCTTACTTTGGAGGGTGTTTAAAGGGAAGTATTTTGCAAATAAATCCTTTTTTGAGGTGAAAGCTCCTGTGTATTCTTCTTATTTGTGGAGGAGTATTTTGTGGGGTAGAGAACTTTGTTTAAAAGGTATGAGATGGAGAGTTGGCAATGGTGCTAATATTAGGATTTACAAGAATCCATGGCTGCCTTACAATGAGTCATGTATGTCTTTTTCTCCTCCTAAATTACCTCTTGATTCAACTGTGGATATTCTTATTGATGATGCTGGTTCTTGGAGGATTGATGTGATTAGGAGTGCTTTTGTTGATATGGAAGCGGAGGCTATTTTGAAAATGCCACTAAGTAAAAGTAGTGTGGAGGATAAACTCATATAGGCAAGAGATCAGAGTGGTATTTTTTCTGTTAAAAGCTGTTAGGCTGAGTTGTTGAGAAGACAAAGTAATAGAATGGATTATGGTGTTGGCTCGAGTTGCTCTAAGAGTGATTGTTGGTGGAGGCAAATTTGGGGGCTTTTGCTGCCTAATAAAATCAAGTTGTTTATTTGGAGGGCTTGTCAAAATGTTTTGCCTGTTCAAAGCCAGCTTGTTGCAAGGAAGGTTATTGTGGAACCTTGGTGTTGTGTGTGTAATGGTTTTGCTGAGGATGTACCACATGCTTTATGGGGTTGTAAGGAGGCTTGGTTGGTTTGGAAGGCTTCTATTTTTGTGACTATGTTAAAAATAATAGGCACTTGTCCTTTGTGGATATGTGGAATGGTGTGTGGTTTTCCTTTTCTGAGCAGGAGGTGTGTCAGTTTAGCTATGTAGCCTGGGCCATTTGGTTTAATAGAAATGCAAGGATGGTTGGCAAGCCATGTAGAGGGAATGATGCTACATTGGAATGGGCTAATATGCTGATTGAGGAGTTTTGGAAGATTAATGCTAAGGATAGTGTTGTTGTGGAGCGAAGGAGGAACCTCATTAACCATGGTGTTGCTTGGAGAAAACCGCCAACTGATTTCATAAAAATCAATACTGATGCAAGTGTTTTAGCCAAAAATGGTCTTATTGGGCTAGGATGGGTAGCTCGAAATTATTTGGGTAAGCCTATTTTTATTGGCTCTACTCCTTTGATAGGTTTTTCTTCACCTTTGCTGTGAATTGCAAGCTATTGTGTGGGCTTGTAGAGAGGCAAAGCATAGGCAGTGGCGATCGGTCTTTTTTGAATCGGATTGTATGCAAGCAATTTCGTTGCTTAATGGGAGAGATGGTGCTTTTGCACCTGATGGTGCTTTAGTGGAGGAAGTTTGGATGTTGGCTGCTGAGATGGATTTTAGATTCTGTTATGTTCCTAGGGAGCAAAATAAGGTGGCACATAGGGCTGCTAGAATCGTACTAGGTGGGTCTGAGGTATTTTTTTCTTCTTTTTCTTCTTCTAATTTTCCTTTCTGCCTGTCTGAGGCTTTGACATTGGATGTTCCTGATTGGAATTGTATGGAGAACTTTTGTGATAGTTAATATACATACAGGTTTTCATCAAAAAAAAAAAAAAAAGTTTTCTTTCTTGCCTTTGCCCTCTTTGCGTCTCACTCACAAGGCCACAATCACGAGAGTTTCCAACAATAAACTAACTTTTTTATTCCATCTCTTATATTTATCTGTTTTGCTCTATTACACTTTGTAAGGTACATTATAATCTATGTTTTTTATTCATGTTTCTAATCTTTGATTTAGTTTTTGACCATTGGGTTCGAAAATCTCTTAACCCTTTTCAAGATTTTCTCTCTTTTGTTTTCAAATCACTTTGATACTCTGCACCCTCCTCTGTAGGTGTTGTTTGGAGATTTAGTGTGAGAACTTGGATGAGGTTTTGATTGAGATTGTTAAATCTTTAAATAATTAATGATTATTTTTTAGAGCATTATGGTAGAGTTGGTAGGTAGACCAATACTAACTACTTCATTTGAATATATATATTTTTTATTTATTAGTAATATTTGACAATTTTATTACTTCTAATTTCTTTGGAATGGAAAACAAAAACTTAATAGTATGTTATAAGCTGTTCTAGAATGAAACAATTCTTTTAAATGCATTTATTTTAATTTTAGACCATCTTTTTGTTTGATTATTCTAATAATACAATAGTTAAAAAAAAAATTAATAAACAAAATTTATTAGCAAAAAAGCGGAGAAAATTTTCTTGACTTAACCCAAACCAAACCCAATAAAATTTGTTAGGGTTGGATTGGTTTTTCATATTAATTGGTTCGATCTAGTTCTCATTTTTCAAGAACTAATTACATTGGGTTAGTTTCAATTTTAATCTAAACCAAAACCAACCCACATATGTACACCAACTCATATATATATACACCTCTAATTATAGCATGTATTAATATAACTATTGTATATAAGAATCTCTTATTCAATTGAGATTTTTATTGGTTTTGTAAGACTTTTGAATTTTTGTGGTATTTATTTGTTTTTTAATCGTAAAAGTTTAGATATATTTAATTAAAATTTTATACAAGTTTTTAAAAATTTAAGTGTATTTAAAAAATTAATTTTCAAATAGTTTAAAAAATCCTGGATTTTTAACGACTTTGATATATTTTAAGCTAAAAAATAAACATAGAAAATCTTTACCCAATATTCTTATATTAGGCCTTATATTTCATGGATTTCCTGCATGTACTGTCTTCTTTTACCTAGCAACATGTTTTGTTGTGTAGCTCAAGTGTATGTAGTCTATTTAGATGTGTAAAATCTCTGAAATTTAAGTCTCGATTATAAATGTGTAACTAATACAGTTATTAAAAATAAACCTATTTTGTTCCTTTTTTTATTTTTCTATGTTTTTCTTCGTGTTTTTTTTTTTTTTCTTTTTCTGGAGCTCTATTCATTAAGTTTAGTCTAACACATATATGTTTTGTTTTTCTTCTTCTTTTTTGCCTTAATATTTTTCCTTTTCATTTTTAATTGACATTAAGATTTTTTTTTTTTTTTTAAATAACAATTACACTCTCACACTTATGCATGAACACACATTTATAATAACAAATCTCACAAAAAAAAAATATATCATTATATTATAAGAACTGTTAAAATAAAAAAATTAGTATAGCACAAGCAAAGAAGCAAGTTAAAATTAGAGATAAAGTCACAGTAGTTAACTATTTATTTTGTTTTGCTTATTTTGGTTTGAAAAACATACCCAAAGAAAATAGGAGAAAAAGTGTATATATATATATATATATATATATATATATATATATATATATATATATATATATATATATATATATTATTAGAAAGAAAATATAAATAAATAAATCATGATTATAAAATATTGAAATGTTAAAGAAAAAATGGTAAGGAAGACGAGAGAAAGTAACATGGGTACATTATCAAATAAAAAGTGGAGCAATGGAGGTCACTTAAATTATGTAAGTAGTATTATTTAATTTTTTTTATTTATAGTGACTTTTTTTAATCACTTTTTTGTTTCAAAAAGTGCCAAATGAGGACTAATAGTATTTTTTTTTTGCTACAATGAGGACTAATAGTATTACTGAGGTAATATTTTAACATTTAATATTTTTAAGTAGATATTTTAATATTTAATAGTTTAATATTAATTTTCGTGAGATTATTTTTGTTATTTCTTTTTCCCCAGCAAATGAAGAGGAACCCTGCTCCTTTTTTACTGTTGAGAGTAATAAAATATAAGACATTTCTTGCTCGTTCTCTCTATCTCTTGCTTTTATTATCTTTTATTATCTATTAGTTTTTGGTAGATGCAACGTGTCTTAACAATCATCATAAATTACAAGAATTAATTTAAAATTAAAAAAATATAAATATTTTAAATTTTATTACTAACATATTTTTCAAAATAATATTATATAATTTAAAATAAAATTTGGTGCCATTACTTTATAACTTGCAAAGTAATATTCAAAGTATAATCTTTATTATATAATTTAAAATAAAAAATAAAAAAAAACAAGTCTCCTATCAAAAGTAAAACTTTAACTAGAGCCATTATAAATAATATATATTAATATGGCATAATTTAAAATTCATGTTTAAAATTGTTCAAGTTTAATTTTAGCACTAAGAAAATAAATTTATATTTGTATTTTGATCTACTTTATAAGAACTTATTGAGTTTGACAGCGATTACACTTATATGAAGTAATATTTATATGTAAGTGACAACCTTTAATATCATATACATAAAAATAAAGATTAGTAAAAAATTTATGTCAAATAAATGAAATCATAAAATAAGATTAATAAAAAAAATACAATAAATGGTAATAAACAGAATAACCTATTCATTAATCAATTTCAACAAAATATTTTTTTGAAAAAATATATTTAAAAAATTACATAAATAAAAATATCATTGTCAATAACAATAGAAATAAAAACAAAACTCAATAGATAAAAATAAATAAAAGAAAAAATAAAGAAAATAGAAAATAACTTTTTTCACACTTATAATAAAGGTCAAAGTACCTAAAAGTATATAAAAAAAAAAAAGATATAAGACATATTCTATAATTTAAGCTCTCTCAATTCTATTTTATGATATGTCTAATGCCTTTCTTGTTCTTTTTTTTTTTTTTTTTTTAAATAATAATAAAATGAAAAATTCTCTCATTTATAATTGCCAAAAAAAAAATCAAACAAAATCATTTAGCAATTTTAAATATATATAAATAAAGTAGTAGATATATTGAATATATATATAAATTATTAAATAAAGTATATAAAAAAATTATTTATCTTAAAATAACATGAAATTATCAAAAAAAAAATTAAAGTATAAAATAAATATACTTACACTAATTATCTATCAAAAGAAATATAAATTACCCAACAAAATATATCAACTGAATAAAAATATAAAATTATAAATTGTCAAATTGAAGTTATCAAATAAATACAAAATCACCAATTCTCAAACAAAATATATTATATAAATAGAATGTATAAAAAATGAAAAATATTATTTATCTTAAAATAAATATAAAATTATTAAATAAATATACTTACACTAAGTATCTATCAAAAAATATATATATAAATTGTTAAATAACGATTATTGACTCTCTTTTATATATATATATATATATATATATATATATATATAATAGATTTCTCATCCTCTTTTTCTATGCTGTACTTATTTAAAAAAAAAAACTTTGTAGTTCTTTGATCTCTGTTTTTTTATCCCTCTTTTCAAAATTTTTTTTTTTTTTTAAATATGTTAATACCAAGTTTAACCCAGTTCCCCACCAAATCCCCTAATTTTAAAATAATAATATTTTTTTGACTTAAAACATTAAAATAATAATTTATGTCCCTTTGGCTTTTAGCACCTTTTAGAATTTAAGAGAACTACACAATATCAATTATGAACAAAGAGATTAAATGAGATTATTAGTTTATTCTAAGGGGCCACTGTGATACTATTCTCTATCGAATATTATTGGTTCAACTATCAATGTAAATAAATAAAAATGTATGAAATAAATATCTCTATAATACATAATTTGTCAAAATTTACTTAAAGTTTATAAAAGTCCATAAAAATCTTTAAAATTTATAAAAATAAATAAATCTTTTAAGTTCATCAAAATATAATTGAAAAATTATTAAAAATAAAAGTCTTAAATTTATAATCATAAAATTAGCACCTAAATTATATTGAATGATAATTAATATAAAACGTTTAACACTAAGCTGGTCTAAATTATCTCCGTTCAATTTATACGGTCTCAAATTAAACTGACGTTCAAAGAAAAATAATGTAACAATTATTTTTTTAATTATAAAAATATATAATTTTAATATAAAGAATATTATTTTTAAAGGTATTATTTTTATTATTTTTTTTATATAATTTAATTTTTAGCAAAAATAGAACCTTTCATTTAATTAATTCAAAGCTGCAACATCAGCGTCAAGGACCGAAGGAACCAAAACATATAGTTTAATTAAACTTTTTAAATCACACATAGGTTAGGAATTTTATATTATAAGATCTAGTTATCAATCTTATAAAATTTTAAAGATTTGTTCAAGAATTCTCCTAACTTTTATAGAACTGCTTCTAATGTTCTAGAGATTTATATATAATATTAATGATGCTGTTAATTATTAACGATATTAAGTTTTTCGTCTATTTTGAAGTAAATTACGAATGTATATCATTTTATGAATAATAAAATTATCATTTTATTTATTTACGTTCGTACCAACTTCATTAGTGACAGGTCTGTTATCAGAAGAACTAGAACATGTATTAAGAGCCAAAAACAACCTCTCTTATTCGTACGGTAGCGCATTAATCCATATCAAAAATGCACTCGCATCTTTAGCACAAGTCGACGATATAATATGCAATAGTGAGCCCACTTCAATGCGTCCAACGAGACGAACACTAACAAACAGAGACATTTTTTATTTCTGAACATAAATGAAATAAAAACGAGCGTTTAAATAATTATATATGTCTAAAATACTTGTGATAATTGCACTGCAAGTTTCTTTATAAGAGACAACATTGTACCCAGGGACGTACCTAGAAATATTTTTTTAGGAGGGCTGATATATATTAAAAAATTCTTCTAATTTTTTTTATTTATAATATCAAGGTTTATAGCTATCATTGAAAAAATAATATAAACTTAAAAAATAAACAAAAAAAAATTATTTAAGTTGTGCCCGATGATGCTTTATAACATAAAATTCATCAATTATCAAATCTGATTCAATTTCTTCTGCAAACTCTCTTTCAATATAGACAATTATACAATCTTGAAGAAATTCCTCCTCCATTTTATTTTGAAGTGATGTTTTAATGAGTTTTATAGCTGAAAATGCACGTTCCGTAGTTGCTGTAGAGATTGGAAGGATCAACACCAAACGAATTAATCTATCAATCAGATAGTATATCTGTGACTTTCCTGTTCTAGCTAGCTCTTCACACAATTTAGATAGAGAATGTATGTTTCGAAAATCTAAGTGTTGCACAACAGCCATCTCATAGAATTTCAACTAACGTTTTAAATCTTCAAGCTCTTTTTGTGTAAAATCTTGATGATAGAAATCTTTAACAAGAATATAGATATCATCAGCATTAAAGGATTTAAAGTTTTTTGCTGGATTTAGAGCTGAACTAAAAATAAGAAATTTCATTGCTTCATCTGAAAATCTGCTGCCTATTTTCATTAGTTGAAAATCAATTACTGAATTAAATATGTCAACACGATAATAATGTTCAAATGTAATGTGATTATCTTGTTGACATGAATGTCCTGTATCTTCCATATACCGAGCATTCATATTCGGGGTAACAATATTATGTTTTTTACAAAATGACAAAACACATTGTAAAAAATCATCCCAACCCTCTTGCCTTAGATTCTCAAGAAGACCTTTTCAATAAGACAATAATTCAAGTGCGTTTGGAATATCTTGAGCTTCATACTGCAATGATTGACATAAAATATCAGTGATTCCCAGAATTTTATCCATCAAAATCAAAATAAATACAAATTCAAAGCTTTTCATTGCTTTTAGACATCCTTTTGCTTCTCCTCTTATATTACTATTAAGTCCACTTTGAATCATATTCTCAAGAACAGTACAAGTTGCACCAAATATATCTATCAACCTATTAACGGAAGCAAAATGTGAGCTCCATCTTGTCACTCCAGGTCGTTGTAAAGTGCGAATTTGATTGGCTCTTGTATCAGTCTCAAGTTCTCCTGAAGCTAACATATTTGCTATTTTAGATTCTCGAGCAGATTTTAATTCAGAGCAACACTTAGTTGAAGAACTAACAAGATTTATCATTGAGTTCAACTTTGAAAAAAATAACCACACATCATGGACATCTTTGGATGCTGTAACCAAAGCTAACTGCAATCTATGAGCAAAACAATAAATATAATATGCAGATGGACAATCCATTTTAAATAATGCTTGCAATCCATTCCATGCTCCACGCATATTGCTTGCACCATCCTATCTTTGACCTCTTAGGTTCTCTATTTGAAGATCATATCTAGTAAGAACTTTGCATATTTCGATTTTAAGATTTTTAGCTGTTGTGTCTTCAACTTGAACAATATAAAAAAAAAAACGCTCTCTAATAAACCCACAACAATCAACAAATCTTAAAATGATTGCCATTTGTTCCTTGTTAGATTCATCAGTTGCCTCATCTATAAGAATACAAAATTTAGCTTCTCCAACCTCCTTACGTATTCTTTTTCTCACATTATTAGCAAGAATATTTAAGATTTCCTTCTGAATTTTTGGAGAAATATATTTAGCATTTCCAGGAGCATTATCTAAGACAACTTTCGCAACATTTTCATTCATTAATCCCATCAATCTTATCATCTCAATAAAATTACCACGATTAGTTGAAGAGCTAAATTCATCATTCCCTCTAAATGCACATGCTTGCTTTGCAAGCTACTTGACAGTCTCTATTGAAGTCTTGAGCCGTAACCAATTATCCAAAATTTGTTATGAAGATTGTGCATTTATTACTTTATCAATTTGTTTTGATGGATTTTTCAAATTAGCCCATTTTTCCATAGCCATTTGATGAGATTCCCCTTCATGATTCACAAAAGAACATTTTCCATCATTTACCCTTTTCCAATTTCCAAATCCATTAACTGTGAATGTTGGATGTTTTGGTGGATTAATATCAAAAAGAAAGCACGGAAAACAAAAGGCTTTGTCTTTGTTTGAAGAGTACTCCATCCAAGGAAATCGAGAAACCCAAAAATATTGGAATCGACGTTGTTGGTTCCCAAATTGAGTAGGTGAAAATTCATTCAACTTGGGTTGATATGATCCCATGTTGATATATTCTCTTCGAATATCATCTTGTATATTAACATCATATGATCATATTGGATTACGTAAACCTGGATCACGTTCCAAAGATTGAACACCAATTTTTCGAAAATCAATTCTTTGGAACTTTGTAATATGTGCATTATCATCAACAAATGGTTCTTGAGATCGCTTACTTTTTTTGTTGGTAGCCTCAATAGAAGTATTTTTGGTTGATTGTTGATCATCTATTTTCTTAAAGAATGAATGAAGAGTTTTAAATGATTTAGAACTTTGATGATGTTTATCCATTATATCTTACGATACAAATATTTAATGCAAATTAAAATATATAAATTAAAAATTACAAACACCTAATAACAAACAAATAAAAAATTAAAATAACTAAAGAACAAAAGAATTAAAGAATCAATAAATAAGTTATATGTCTAATCATTTTTTTACCAATTAATAATAATTGATAAGTATAGAAATTTAAAATAAATTTCATGTTCTAATGTAACAATGAGATCATATATATTTTAAAATAAAGAACTCTAATTAATAATTTAAAGAATGAAAAAATAACATATTTAATGAAATAATGGTGAATTATTACAAAAAAAATGAGTGCTAAATACATATAAATTTATATTTAAATAAACACTTAAATTAATAATTATACAATATTTAACGATCAAAAGTTTAAAAGCTATAATTTTTAAGAATATATAATACATAATTATTGATATGAGTATAAATTAAAATATAAATATTTTAAATATTTAGTATTTTTAAAGAAGAATACATAACTATAATAATTTTACTTAAAAAAAAAAGTTACTAGAGAGAGATGTGCAGCAGTGTTGCAGAGGAGAGAATAAAGCAACAAGAAAGAGCCAACAATCAAGAGACAAGAGAGAGCGGCAGTGAAAAGTGTGAAAAGTAATAGTTAGATTTAAATTAATATTAGAGGAGAATAAGCTGCAGTGAAAAGTGGAAAAAATTAATAATTAGGTTTTAATTAGTATTAGAGGAGAAGTAATCACACAGTATATATTAAATTTTTTTTTTTACAAAAACTGTCCGGGCTTAAGCCCGGTACAACCCAAAGAAGGGTCCGTCTCTGATTGTATCTTCGTAGTCCAATTAATCATTTACACTTTGAATAAAAAAAATATTATCTTTTCTTTTCAGAAACATCATCATCATATTCTCTTACAAGTACAACCCACTACTTAAAATATCACCCACATATTTTGAATCAAAATATTCTCTGTCATATTTTCTTACAAGTGGGTCTTATCATTTTAAACTCCAGTCACATATTTTGAATCTGCATTATTCGTTTATTTATCTACTTCAAATTTTTCACCAATTATAGCACGTTACGTGACAGATAAAAGGGGCGCAAAGGGTGGCACTCTAATTGTCCTTAACATTGTGAGAATTTGAGATGTTTGATAATTAGGAATATATTTTCATATTTTATAATATAAACTTCTATAAAAAAACACTAAATTGGTGTACATTCTTATTTTCAATATTCACACATTTATTCTCTTGCTTCAAGTGTCCCATATTTGGCACGTGCTAATCATTTGAATTTGATCAAAGTATATTTTAAATCATAACATCTTGTAAAAGCTTATATTCTTTTATGATGATGCGGATGTGCCCAAAATGTAGAACTGACAATGTTTAAACTCGCTAATTGGACATAAATGCTCCAATTAATTAATGTTTGATGTAAAAACAATAAATGTTTACTTGGTCGAAAATTATAAACTAATATTGTTTCCCTTTTCCTTAAACAATGGAACTTATTATGCATCTCTCCACCCCAAACATGTGTCTATACAAACTTTTTACTTGGTGATCATTTGAACAACGATTCAACAACTCAGAATAATTTATGAAATCTTTGTTTCTTTAGTTGAATTAGGAGAAGATATTTACTCTTGTAGCATAACATAATGTTTCGTTTCAATTCTTAATTTCTAAATTTTGAAGTTAGTTATAATTTATTTAAATTCATATTTTATAAATTTTGACATACAGTTTTGAAATTTTAAAATTCAAAAAAAGAACAAGAAAAAAAAAAGTAATTGAATTGAATTTTTTTAATTTCTTAACTATCAAACTTATTAAATCATGCACAACTTTGCTTAAAAAAATTAAATTAAAAATGTAAGTTTGAAATTGAATTTTAAAACTTAAAATTTTAAAAATTAAAAATTAGTCACATACATGCAACATCCAATTATTTTATAATTTTTAAAATTGTAACTATAAAATTCGTTATCACACAATGACACAATTTTTTTTCCCAAACTTGAATAGAAAATTCAAAATTTATATACGAAATTAAAGAATTAAAAATAAAAATCGAAATGGTTATGAAACGCCCAAAAGATATTTATCTCATTCTCTCATATAATGCTCTAAATCCTAGCCATTCTCTCATTTTTCATCTTTTAGATTTTGTCTACCACTACGATGAGAGCTATTCTTCTGCTGGATTTACCTCTCACTTTGAGTAAGCTTTTTTTTTTTAGTTAAATAAAACTAAACAATTTTTTTTATAGATTTTGTCAAGAGCAATTTTCTAGCAAGTTTTCATTATTTATTTATTTTGTTTGGATTTAATCTTAGAATTGGATATGCTAGCTATTTTGTCGAAAATGATGATATTTTGGAGGCAAGTTTATGTAATTAGTGAAGTTAATTGAAGACATTGATACACTTCTTATAACAATCCAATTAAGCAAACAAAAATAAGGTAAATATTGTCTGTACTAATATCAAAACGATCTAGAAGAGTGATCGTGTTATAGTATATACGTTTATTGTAATTGATTATATAATTGAATCCTATTTCTATCATTAATTTGAATGAATGAATTTTTTATTTTTATTTTTAAAAAATATTTCTCTCATTATTTCACATAACTCGAGCATATAGAGTAAAGTTGGACTTTTATTAAGGACGTGAACATCTCAATTCTCATGTTCAGATTTTTTTTTTTTGTCAAAAAGATTATAGAACCTTTTGAATGTCATATTTATATAATTAAAAAAAGAATTTTATTTTACAAAAATGGGAAATAAAAACATATTTATCACAATTTGATTTATGTATCAGACCATATATCATAATATAATTTTAAATTGTCCGAAAATTACAAAACATCTTATTCTAAGTTAGTCTAAAAATTACTAAAATTTAGAAAAATAATCTAACATAGGCTCATTTTCACTAATTTTATTATAATAAGAACACTCAATTTGTATATTTTATAACATGTGAAACAACATTTTCTTGAAAGTAACCAAATGCTATTTGTTCTCCATGATCATTGCAGCTTTCATTTTGGCCTCGGAATCCAATCCAATTAAAATGATATAAAAGCTGCAGACAGGAATGATCTTGCACCCTGCTTTGCCTGTGAGGTGTGAAACATCATCACCCTATCGGTTCCGGTCCTTCAGAGCTTTTATGCATTGATGCTATCATTTTTTAGAATTACTCTCTCCAATTTGGCACCTTAGCTATTATTTGAATATGTAGCCATTATTATTGCCATAATTTCAACCTCTTGTACTGTTCTTGTTGGTAATTAAACATGCAAAATCGAATTTCATTAAAATTAAAGAAGTCATAGAACATGGTTGATAGTGCCAATTATTAGCATTTTGGTGATAAATTCACTTTTTTTTTTTTTTTTAAGTGAGAGAGAAAACTGGAGGAGGAATAGTATATTAAACATTAGTTTAGGTATTTGGCATACTTGAGATCTGAATACTAAGGGGTTTTGATAGGTCTGAATTAGTACTTGGCAGATATGGAAAAAGAAATGTCTACCAAGTCCATATTTTAAAAAATATTTATAATAATAAGATGATAATTATCAATAATGTGATAATATTCCTAGATATGCCTCTTGACTTTGAATTAAAAACAAGTAGAGCTGTCAAACGGGTGGGTCGTGTCGTGTTCGGGTCGACCTATTTACGACCCGACCCATGTAAGATTGACCCTGACCCAACCCATTTATTAAATAGGTCAGAAAGTACAACCCTAACCCAACCTGGGTTGACCCATTTAACCCGTATAAATATATTAAATAATATATATTATATTTTATAATATAAAAAATCAGAGATATTATATCGAGTATCAACAATTCAACATATATTTATGTCACCTATTAACATTATGAATTCTAATTAGACTCCAAAAATTAAATCAATTTAAGCATTATTTTTTAACAAAAAATGTAAAAATATTAACTAATACAAAATAAAAATAATATCAATAATCATAAATATTGTGATACATCAAATCTAATATTTTAAAGTTTTAAATAATAACAAAAAAGTCTAACAAAAATATGTATCATAAATTCTTTGTAAATAAAAATTATTTTAAGTCTAAAATGAATAATTAATAATAAAAACATACAAAATTAAACTAAATAATATATTATCATAAATGATAAAAATAAGAAAATAAAATATGAAATGAATTTAAACATCATCTCAATAATATTTTAAAGTATAAACCTACAAAATAATTAAATAAGAAACAATTACGTACATACCTTAATAATTTTAGTTATTTACTTGTGTTACGCGGGTTACCCAATTAACCCATTCAACCCTATTTTTTTAAATGGGTTAAAGGGTCAACCTGTTTACAACCCAACACATATAAGCTCAACCCAGACCTGACTATTTCGTGGGTGGGTCGTGTCAAGTTCGCGGGTCGTGTCAAAAATTGCCGGCTCTAAAAACAAGGGCCGACTAAATATTTGCTAATATGCTGACCATATGCTTTAACTAGTTAAGTATTAACGTGAACTAATGAGAGTGCGCGATGTATATTTGGTGAGTAATTGACATAAATAATTTATATTTTAATTAAATAATTAAATTTTTTAAACTTACTAATAATATGATTAAAATTATGAGTTTTGATTATATTAAAATTAGATAAATTATAAAAAATATC
Source organism: Elaeagnus macrophylla (assembly GCA_029378325.1). Lineage (NCBI taxonomy): Eukaryota > Viridiplantae > Streptophyta > Magnoliopsida > Rosales > Elaeagnaceae > Elaeagnus > Elaeagnus macrophylla. The sequence goes on from CM055653.1 coordinate 6,589,825, forward strand.
TTTAGCCATAATATGTGATATCAGAATGTAAATTATTTATATATTATATAAACTGTGTTACATACTATATAAACATGTATGTAAATTGTATTACATACTATATAAATAATATTAAATGAGTATGTAATACAGTTTAATATGTGTATGTAAACTGTGTTACATACCATTTAAATGTGTTTATATAACAATATGACAGTATGTAACAAGTATGTAAACTGTGTTACATACTAATATGACAGTATGTAAATGAGTTTACATATCAATGTGATAGTATATAAATGTGTTTATATAACAATATGACAGCATATAAATGGTATGTAAACTGTTTACATACTATGTAATATGTAAATTATTTAAACATGTATATAAATTATTTACATAGTATGTAAACAACTGTGTTACATACTAATATGACAGTATGTAAATGAATTTACATACCAATGTGACAGTATGTAAAGGAGTTTACATAATAATATGACAGTATGTAAATGGTATGTAAACTTTTTACATACTATGTAAACAATTTACATTATGTATAAATAGGTATATAAACTGTTTAAACAAGTATGTAAATTATTTACATAATATGTAAACAGTTTACATACTATGTAAATATGTATGTAAACTATTTACATATTATGTAAATTAATTATATACTATGTAAACATGTATGTAAACTGTTACGCCCCAAAATTTGAGCACGTAAATTTTAAGAAAATAGATAAAATTTGAAAAAAATTATTAATTTTAGAATCATTAATTATGAAATATCAATTTAAAATGAAACTAAACAATTAAAAAAAATTTTGAATACCCTTGAAATAATGTAATATTTATAAAAACACAATAAAACCTTCAAAAACTTATAATTCAAATAATTACAATTATTTGAATTTATAACAAATCAGATTGATCTCAGCCTATCTACTCAATATACAAAATAACTAATTAAAGTAATAAAGGTGAAGTAAAACCTTTTAATTGAACTCCTTAAAAGTACGCACCTCACGTTCAAGTCACAAATAACGAATAACTACTACCAAATCTGTAAAGAGAAAGGGGAAACAGGGTAGAGCTACAACTAACTCAGTAGAAGTATACTCTATGCACAGTTCTCAATTAAATCAATGATGCATGCTACATTTAAAATATTTCATGCATGTCCAGTAATAAATCATTAGTATAACAGTAATGGGAGATTTCATTTTTAAATTCGGTCATACTTGTACTTCCTCACTTCCAAAACCGGGTGGAGTGTATATTCCAAGTACCCTATGCATGCTTATACAATCATAATGAAATATGCAATGTCTAATATAAAATACTCATGTATGCTATGCCAAATCCATATGTATTGGTCAACTCTGAAATACATGGGCACGTGCGCAGTCAACCTTCGAGACGCACATGGGTCCACCTCCAATCCCATGTATGGTCATACTCTGAAATACATATGGCACATGTATTGGTAAACTCTAAAGTACATGAGCCCTTGCCTTAAGGGTCCTCGTCATATGGGTTGTCCAACTCTGAGACCCATAGACGAAAACAAATACCAAGACCCAAGACGGACAACTACGAAACACAATGAGGGTCCAACTCCAAGGCTCATGTGCGGTCTAATACCAAGACCCATGTATGGACAACTCTGAGATACATGTGAAATGTCATGCGTACCTGTAGTCTATTGAAAAGTAGTCTGCTGCATCCAGTAGCCCCGGGGTACCATATCTCTGCAAGACAGCTATACAGGTAATACTCTCCACAAAAATAATTTCATGATGCATGCACAAAAACTTAGATGCCATGTAAAATATTTTAATACCCGTATTTCATAATCTCATATATACATAAAAAATTTTCCAAACCAGTATCTTAATTTTAACATCATTATCAACACTTTTATAAAAACATTCATAAACATGGCATCAATTTCAGTCATTCGAATATTTATGATGATGCATGATATTTTCATAAAAATAATGCATGAAGAAAAAATGGAGTAATGACCCCTACCTCAAAGTTTCACGGGCAAAGTATTCTAACAGTGTACTTCCTAAATTAGATAACGTCTCGAATCCTTGTTAATAGAATTGATGCTCAAATTACTTTATCAACTAGCCATTCTGACACATCTTTTACAAAGACTCAAGTCTGTAGTTGTATAAAAGAAGAGTGTCAAATATATCAACAGTGTGATCATTTAATAAAAAACTCATTTAGATAATGTGACCAACAATTCTCAATCAAATTAACTTGAGGACAAATAAAGGTTAAGGCAGCATATATATACATATATATATAGGATGGCTAAGTCTTCTACAGGTACATATTTTAGAGTGACTCATTCACACGAAAATTTCTTAATTACAATCACTCTATAAGAGGAAAAACTACCAAGAAACATGAATAAGATCATAAGGATAACAAATTTCAGTTAAACTAAACATTTTATTTACCGACCATGAAAATTGGATATAAAAATATCAAAATAATCACTCCAGTATTTGGATCCTTTAATTCGATAAGATAACAATATCGTAAAAATATAATGCGATAAGAAAGACAAAAGCAATAATACTACTAGAGAAACAACTGCTTTCATCCTTGATATTCTTTTCTAGGATTAAGATAAAAGAAATCATTGAAGTTGTGCTATACACTAGTATGTCAAGAATTAGAGCAATTTGAGCCAAACTGCCCTAGAGTTTTAGAATATGCTATAATTAGATCATAATAGGGCTTAGATTCAAGAAAGAACGTGTGAGTTCCAACCCTTAAATTGTAAATAAAATACCAACCATTATCAGATTGTTGCAGAAATTCACTAAATCTTTTGGTCACATACAAACTCTAAGTATGAAAATATGCTTATCGAAATATGATGGCAGTGAGCATTGTTAGTCAGCAAAGGAGGACAGACCCAACTTTGGTGGACTCGTGTTGGTGGAAAAAAGGAGTTAATGGTGGCTGATAGATCACTGTATGAGGCTAAAATTGTGGTTGTGTTCGATGGATTTGTTGAACGGCAACAAAGGAGACGACGGACGAAGGTGGTCAGATGGTGGGTGTCGTGATCGACTGGCTGCTTCCACGCAATTTCTTCATAAGGTTTGGGCGTGTAACTATTGGGTAGTGGAGGAAGGACGACGGTGAGGAGTTCGGCGTTGGTGAACGGTAAGGATTACGATGGTAGCGTAGCACAGCATCGGTGAGCTCCCGCTGGAGGAAACGAGAGCTGACAGCTACTAGAGGAACGAACAGAGGTAGCACAGCTTCCAAGCTGGGTTGTTTTTCGAGCGAGGTGCTCTTTGTTGGGTGAAGAGTGACCGTTGAGGGCGACGACGTCGGCGTCAATGAGGGCAGTGCCTCCCAATCTCTCTCTCGCTCGCCGTCTAGGAGTCTCAAGCAACCAGAATTCGCGTGGAAGAAAGGAGAAGGAAGGTGGGGGGTAAATTGGGTTTAGGGGTAAAAAGTTAAAACTGCCCTTACCCTTACATAATTTTTTTTTTGTTGATAAATTAGGGGTATTTTGATAATTTGTATTTAATCTTTTTCACAATTTCTAAAAATGTTTATAAAAATGAAATTATTTTTGAACCATTATAAATATTTGCAAAACAATTTTGATATTAAAATATATTTATTTTTGACTACTTAAAAATACAATTTCAAACTTTAATAAGTTTAAATAACACTAAATTTAATACATAAATTTAAATTATTTTTTGAAAAATAATAATTAAGATTGGGGTCTCACATAAACTATTTACATAGTATGTAAATTGTTTATATACTATGTAACAAATAAGGAAATACTCACGAATGTAAAGTACTAAATTCATACCTCCTTTGCATTTGTAGCAGGAGCTGCGTTACTGTCAATTTTGACACCAACAGCTTCACCAGGAAAGCTAACACCAGACAAATCACAAAGGTGAGAGTTATGATCTGAAAGAAGATGACACTATTGCTCGCGCCAATGGAAGTTGTGTTGTCAAATACATATTCTTCTCTTATGTGCAAATGTTAGTTTGGATTCCAGCGAAGTATCTTAAATAACGAAAGGGGCAAAAGTGTAAACATAATTTTTATAAACGACGACGTCAAGCGAGAATAGGAAATAATGCATTTGACTTTAGAAACATGCTATTCCAGGGTATTAATTTTATATATGGTGAAAAATACCTCCAATTTAGCCCCAAGCTTTTAGGTCAGGATCAGCCCAACCCCTAAACAATCTAGCCAGTCGCTTAAAGCTCAAATGTGTCTTTTAATTTTTTTTAAATATTTTTTTTATTTTTATTAAAGTCAAGCTTAATTTAATTTAAAGGTACAAACAAAATTTACAAGTAACATGCACATACCATCTATATGAAGTAAAACTTGATAAATAATTAAATTTTGCCTCTCTTTTAACCTGCTTTACAATCATTTAAATATAATGTATTCTCTTTATCTAAATTAATTTTATATTTATTATATTAATTCTACATTAATATTTTTATTTTTAATTATTTTTTAATTAATAAATATTCAATTATTTTACCATAATAATCTCAATCATAATTCTTTGTTATTATTTATCTACAATAATTACTGTGCATAAATGTATATAATGAATTTTTTAGGTAAATTTAACGCTTAGTACTTGTTGAAATCATAAGATAATGTGATAAATTTATAATTAAATTATGTATGTTTACACATGATAATAGGCACACCCATGCTTCGATTTCTCTCATATATATCAAAAAACTTAAATTCATTAAATCTTAGAAAATATACTCATTCAAAAAATATATAATTATTCAATATTATAATGATCAATAATTTTTTAAAGTGAAGGACTTCAAATTGTTAACCAAATTAATAAAAATATTATCTAAATTAAGATTTTAATTTATCAAAATAGTGAAGAAGATAAAAACTCATTTTATAGTGTATATAAAATAAATTTTATTTAATATCTTAAATTTATTAATTTTTACAGTAAGAAGTATGTTAGTACAAAAAGCATGAAATACTTATTCTTTTAATTATATTATTGTTTGATAAAAATAAAGTAATAGTTAAAATAAATTGAATAAAAATTTAATGCGATTGTATTTTATTTAATGTTTTAATATATGTATATTAAATTATTAAATTAAATATATTTAAAATTTAATAAATATACCAAATACAATATAAAAGCAAGGTCCTATAATAAGTTCCGTCTAGGACCCTTCAATGGCTAGGACCGGTTCTGTTCTGGGCCATTACTAGCTACGGCCAATGTCTATCTATTAAACAAGGTTATATGACAAGGTGTGGTGTAGTCGTGAATGTCTTATTTGTCTTGATGTTCCCCTTTACTATACGCAGCAGTGAGCATAAGATTTTGAGCTTGCTAATGGTAGGTCCAATGAACACACTTTATATATATTGTTGGGGTGCTTAAGGTCTTATAATTATTTAAAAAAAAATTAATTTAAACCTAAAATTTGTAAGTCCAGCATATAAAATCCTATAATTTATAACTTAAAAAAAATGCATCATTAATTTATTTTTAAATTATGTTAAAAAAATTAATGAGGATATTCTTCTTAAATGATATTCGTAAGATAAATTTTTTTTTTCCCCTTTCAATATTTTTCAACAATTTTCACTCTTATTTTGGTATAATTTAACTTTAAAAATTAACTGAATTTTATTAATTTTTTAACGACAATTTAGTCTAATAGTACAATTGAATGGTAAAAAAAAAATTATAATAAATTATAAGCAAAGAAGAATGAAAATATGGTTCACTATATATTCATTAAAGTTTTGTCACAAAATGATTTTATATACATCCTTATAAAATAACTTTTAACCTAATAAAAATTGAATTAAAGTTTATAACTATAACTATTTGAGCTTAGTATTACATTTTTAAAAACTAAAACAACTCAAATTATATTTTTAAAATCTCACATGTAGAATGAAAATAAGACTATTCCACTAGAATATTACACCTTTTACATTCCACTAATATTTAATATTTAACTAAATTAAAATAGTTTTTATAAACAATCTTTCAAATAGTTTTATGAATATATTTGTTAGGAAATGAGAAATGGGAAAATGAGGAAAAAGATATAGAGAATGAATTTTGTTAGTTTATCTGTTTTAATTTTTTTACTTTATTTGATTTGTTAGTTAATTATAGTTATAAAAAACTAAAATTAGGATAAAAAGACATAAAAGTCCTTTAGTTATCTCATTTTTTAATAGAGTAACCATTATTTTTATCCTTTTAAACTAACATTGTTATTACTTAATTAGGTCCTATTAAATAAAATAATGAGATTTATAATACCTAAGGTAACAATTTCATGATTTAAACATATTTTAAGTGTAACTTTAAAACTAATCCTACACTTTCCCTAAAATATTATGGAGTTTCTTTTCATTTTATAAAAGCAACGTCATTTTGTTCTCAATGAGCATACGTCAAGTCACTTGTTTGGAAAATTAGAATACTTCAAATCCATTTTTCAAAGAAGTGAGAGAGCCCATGATGTGATGGGTGTTGAAAATCAACAATAGTGTTACGAAATTATGAAAAATGTTGCATATGATAACCATTTCAAAGTATATTTTAAATGATAACATCTCAAAAAAATTAGATTATTTTGTAATGATTAGAATGCACCCAAAATGTAAAATTCATGTCAATTTTTAAACACTATTTTGTTGAATTTTTAATTCAATATTAACCTTCTATATAAATAATTATGTATTATAGGCTATCATATAAAGTTAAACTCATTTTAAAAATTATCTGATAAGATTTAAGTAATTTGAGCTTTAATATATCTAATAAAATATGAGTCTTCAATGTGTAGAGACTTAAGAGTAATTTCTATTTTAATAATATGTTAAAATAGAAAATACAGTTATTATTTATATGTATATAATAGTTATGACTTTCAGGTCACAGGCTCAGTTCTTATTTATTTGATATTCCATCATCAAAGAGATTAAATAAAAAGCTAAAGGGTTCTCTTTAGAAAAATGTAAAGATATGGAAAAAAAATCGCTCAATCCTAAAAGTTGATTGATTGTTATGAATTTAGGTATGTTTTTTATTTGATATGAATATTCGTAGATTTGTTATTGGAGATAAATTTCACCTAAATATCATAACTTTTTCATGTTGAATCAAATTTATTTTTTATTAATAATTATATTTTTGATATTTTTAAATCTAATAATTTTGGTTTTAGTATTATTAGATTTTGAGAAAAATTGTTGTTGCTTTCTAAAATTTCGAATTCAAGAATTTTTTATACACAAGACTCACTAATCGCTTTGACGATAATGGTAACTAGACAGCCTTTATAGACTAATTGCAATGATTAATCTTAATTTGTTTATATAAAAAAAAAAAAAAAAATGTCTCACGGCTAAGTTCTTAGAATAACCAAAGTAATTAGCATAAAGAATCGAGAGTGGGGCAATTAATCATTTTTTTTTTGGGGGCAAAAGTGGAAACAGAAAGACGGCGGCAAACCTAGTTGTATTAGGGTTATTTTTGTGATTCTTGCAAAAAAATATAAATAATAAAGTAAAAAAAACAGTAATTTTTTTTTAAATCCAGAAATAAATTTTAAAAGCACAATAATATTTTTGGAATTAAAAAAATTTTAAGCTTAAGTTTATATTTATGGGTCAAATATATGAGCTTCTGGGACTAAATAGCTTACATTTAAATTATAAGTTAACATTTTTTAAAATTAACAAAAATATATTCAAAATTGTGAGTTTTGATTATATTAAAAATTATATAAATTACTCAAATGTCCCTTAAGGTTAACAAACAAGTATACCGGAGCTCCATCGACTCTACCGGTAAGTTAACCGGAGCTTCGACGACTCTATCGGTGATATCACCGGAGCTTCGACGATATTATTAGAGCTTCGATGACCTCATTGGATAGGTATGTAACATTTTACATGCAATGACAGAAGTGTATGTAACGTGTTACATCAACGGCAGAAATGTATATAACATTCATCATAGGTGTATGTAATGAAATGGGTGTAATAACATGTTACATACAACGACAGAACTATATGTAATCTGTTACATATAACTACAGGTGTATATAACATTCAACATATGTAAATATAACATGTTATATATAATGATAGAGGTGTATGTAACATGTTACATATAATTACAAAAGTGTATCTAATATGTTACATATAACGACAAAGATGCATGCTAAAACTTGTTGTAATCCAAAGAGCAAGAATGCTTGTTGTAATATCAAATTTACCCAAAAAAAAAAAAAACAGAGAGAGAAAATAAAAATGAAAAGTGGAGCTACCTGATCTCTTTCGAGATTTCCAATCAAGCCGAGGAGTTGAAAAAAAACAATTTATGGACAGTTTCATTAGGATTCATGTTCGTTTATTTGAGTGCCTTGTATATATCAATATCAAAATGGTTACCAACTATTTCTTTAGTAGACTAGATAGTGTTGCGTACTACCTTTAAGAGTATATGAGTTTCACCTTCGATTCACCACGAGGAAGAAGCTTTGAAGATGTAGATCTTGTAAGTTTCTACATTCTTCTGCTCCCTTTTCTTTTTCTTGTCTCCGACACCACCTTGCTTGGGAAGTTTCTTTCTGGCCATGATTTTGAAAAATCATGCTTGTCGATAATGGTAGGGGCTTTACTAAATTTGGGAAGATGAAAGAAACAATTAGGGCTTTTGATCTGCTCCTTCTTAGGGCCAGGAACAAAATTGAAAATATTTCTTCTAAAAACAATGTCGTAGAACGAGAATTGAAAAAAATGAATTTACACTAAAAAACATACCATACATGACAATGTTCTCCAAATATATGGGTATAATTTTTATGACCCAATAAGTTTTGACCAAATTAGTTTTGGAGTTGACCAGAATTGACTTTGACAAAAAAAATTATTTTTATTTTTTTAGGATAATTTTAAACTCAAATATTGATATGTTTGTATATATTTTGAGATGAATTAATTCAAGTGACATGTTGCAAAAGTGACATCTATTGTAAAAAAATAATTTGTTTTGGAATATAAATGGTTGTGTCTATATAATATATGTGAATATTGATATTTAACATATTTTGCATGTACAGCTCTGGAAATAAACACGTGATGATTATTCAGTTTTGCATGTGAACAATAAATCAGTTCAAAAAAAGATTTATTATTTGACATGTTCTTATTGTCAATGTTTGATAATTACTACACCAAGATATAATTAACAAGTTAATATTTTTGTCAAAGTACAAAATATTAATGGAGTGTCCAGTATTTTAAGATGGGATTTACTTTTGTTTGAATTTGTAATAATTTCGATTTTGAGACTTATATGTGCTTGTTTTAATTGTTTGCTATTTTTGGATCCAACTAAGAATAATCCTGCTAATATTATTGCCAACACTAATTGTATTCCTATGCCAAATGGCAATAACTTCAAGTCATAGCAAGAGAACCTCTTTATAATTTTCAGAGCCATGGATCTCGACTTTGCATTTAGGGTTGATTTTCCTCCACCTCTTATGGATAAGAGTACTTCTGATGAAAAGAAGGAAAATGAAACGTGGGAGAGAACAAATCACATGTGTATGGTGATTATGAAGAAGGCCATTTTAGAAGCATTTAGGGGCACAATGTCTGAAAAGATCAATGCGGTTAAGAAGTTCCTTGGAAGCATTGAAAAAGAGGCTTGTCAAAAATGAAAAGGTTGAAATAGGTACGGGCTTGACAAGTCTAATTTCAATAAGGTATAGAGGCAAAGGCAATATTAGAGAGTACATCATAGAAATATCTCATCTTGCTTCCAAGTTGAAAACACTTAAGCTAAAACTCGCTTAGGACTTGCTAGTGCATCTAGTTTTGATATCCCTTTTAACATAGTTTAGCTAGTTTAAGGTGAGCTACAACTATCAGAAAGATACTTGGTTTCTAAATGAGCTCATCTCATACTGTATTGAGGAAGAGAAAAGGTTGAAGTAAGATAAGATAGAGAGTTCTTACCTAGTCTCAACCTCTAAGAACAAGGACAAGGTAAAGAAAAGGAAGAAGGATAAGGAAGCTACAAATACGACACCTCAATAGAAAGCGAATGAATCAGAAGGTACTGGTTGTTTCTTTTGTGGAGCTGAAGGGCATGAAGAAGAAGAATTTCATCAACTATCGTGCATGGCGTGCTAAGAAAGATATACTTCTTAATTTGGTTTGTTCTGAGGTTAATCTTAACTTATGTACCTAGACACACATGGCAGATAGATTCTAGTGCAACAACTCATATCAATATGTCTATGCAGAGTTGCCTAAGTTTCCAAGAGCTAAGTAATGGTGAAAGATACATCTATGTGAGCGATGGCACATAGGTATAAAAGAAAATTAACCAGTGAGAATTCAACTGCATTATGGCATCGACGATTAGGCCATATCTCCAAATGGAGAATAGAACAACTTGTGTTAGACGAAATTTTAGACTTATTAGATTTTAGATTTTATGTTTGTGTTAACTGTATAAAAGTGTAAACAAACCAATAATAGAAGATTGAAGGCAACATAATTTTGGAAGTTTTAGAACTTATACATGCAAATATTTGTGAGCCATTCCCTAAGATTGCTTGGAATGGTCAACAATATTTTATAATGTTCATAAATGATTTTTCTAGATGTGACTATATATTTCTCATTCATGAAAAGTCACAATTATTGGATGTGCTCAAAAGTTATAAGGTTGAAGTTGAGAACCAACTCAACAAAAGGATCAAACGTGTCAAATCTAACTAAGATGGTGAATACTATGGTAGATATCACGATTTAGGTGAACAATATTCATGATTGTTTGCTAAGTTCCTAGAGGAATCTAGTATCATCCCATAGTACCCTTTGCCAAAATTCACCCAATATGAATGGTGTTGCTGAAAGAAGAAATATGATGTTTAAGGACATGGTAAGGAGTACGATTTGTAATTCTACATTACCAGAATCATTCTTGGAAGAAGTGCTAAAGATTGCAACATATATTCTTAACAGGGTTCTAACTAATGTGACAACTTAAACTCCTTATGAACTTTGGACAAGCAAGAAGCCTAGTTTAAAGCATTTGCATATTTGGAGATGTATAGCTGAGGCAAAGCCTTATAGGCCTAATGAAAAGAAACTAGACTTAAGGACGGTGAGTTGCTATTTTATTAGATACTCTGAAAGATCTAAGGGGTACAAGTTTTATGATCCCTCGTCTAAGTTGATTTTCGAGTCGGCAATACTCGATTCTTTGAGGATGTACAATTTGCGGGGGGGGATAAGGTTAGAGCCTTTGTCTTTGAAGTGAAATATGTTGATATTCCCACAGGTGCTACTGGCATTGATCAGGATCTCATTTCTGACTTTGTTCAAGATGCAAAAAATCAAGACAATGTTGGAAAAGCTCATATTCAAGAAATTGTTCTAGAAGAACAAAGTTTACTACCTCAAGAACCTGCACTATTAAGGAGATCCATTACAGAATGAAGAAGTGTCGTGTCCAATGACTACATTATATTTCTCCAAAAACATGAGGTTGACATTGGCATGATGGAAGAAGATCTTGTAAGTCCTATAAGTCCTTTTGAGTCTTTGTTGGTGTCCCGTGTGCAAAACACAGAGTCTATTTATTTTACTTAGTGTTTCAATCAAACTTATTGTACGATACTTTGTTTGTGATCAGTATCATACACACTTGTATGTTTGTATTTCAACTCTTTGTATGTTTGTATGTTACATATTCCACGTGGTGGTTATGAGCATATATGCATGATTAAGTTATTTTTACTTATATTTGATTTTCACAATTGGTGGGTGTTTGTGAACTTTTAAATGGTTAAGTTTTTGTTAGGAAAAACAAGTTTTTGGTGGCTAGCCGAGAATCTCGCGGGGGTCTTGCAGGTGGTTGTTGGGTTGGATCTGTAGCTCGTTCGACCTTGTTGATCTTCAAAGGGTTTCTTTGGGGTGGTCAGCAAGGCCTCGCAGAGGTGCGTGATGAGGTACTTGTGAGGGGTCGGCGAGGTTATAGGAAGTTGAAAAATTAGTTTTAAATACCTCATCTCTCTATTAATTTCACATTATCACCTACCTCTCTCTACACTTCTAAGCTTTTTTTGTGTTGTGTAAAATTTGATTTTGCAAAAAATATTTGAGAGATTCCTAACTTGATGAACAATCAAGTCTGGGTGATACAAATACCTAAGGACTTGCCCTTCTCATATTGGAAGCGAAAACAAAGAAATAGATAACAAACACTAGATAATCACAAATAAAAATAAGGCAGATAACAAAAATAGAATTAAGTAGTAAATGTTTTCCAATCATCGTATGTCTTAATATGTTGACACATATATCGAGGATACGTTGATTGTACTAATTCATGTATCATAGCATTCAAACACAACAATATAACATGGTAAACCCACTTAGGCTCTAATCCTAAGTTGTAACATCCACGGGTTGTCTAAGACAACCACTCAACAGCTAAATTCACTAAAAATAATAAATACTAACTCGATAAGGTAAATACCAATAGCTGTATTAGTCAGAACCACCCATCTAACTACCTAGGCAGTTATCACCATCTGTACTACAACTAATTTGATCCACATTGAATCTGGCTCACCTCTAAAGCAACACCACCATGCATTGTGATACCAGTACCTGCAATTAGTATTTGTGAATAATATATTTTACCCAAAAATGATTTTAGGCAAAATTCTACCTTGTAATAATAATACAGAATACACACAATGTATTATTATTAAGATACTTTGTTCGATAAAATAATTTAGCAAATTTTAACACCACCTTGTATCTCAATACAAAAACAACACTTGATGTATTAAGAATACATAATCTTCTTTTTCAAATAATTCAAAAATCTCCAAGTAAAATTATCACATTTGAATCACTAATACGGAATCACAATCAACGTATTAGTTATACAAAAAATATAAAATAATTTTCGAGAGCTCGAGAAAATATTTTTTACAAAGTCTTTTTTACTCAACACAAAAATTAGCTCATAAAAAATGTGTGGAAAGAAGTATGAAAGAAGATATTTAATAGAGAGACGAGGGGTATTTATTGCTAATTTTTTAACTTTCGGAACCTTCACGGGTACCTCATTATACACCTCCGCGAGGCCTTGTTGACCACCCTACAAATCTATCTTGTGCACTCGCAGACCGCTCGCCAAACATCTCAGCAAGTCACCTGCAAGACCCCCTCAAGGTCCCCGAAGAAACAACAAAAATATGTTTTTTTAATTAAAAACTTAACTATTTGAAAATTCACAAACACTCGTCAATTGGGAAAATCAAATATAAGTAAAAATAACTTAATCATGCATACTACATTCTCCCAACTACTCTATAATGTGTGTAACATGCAAACATACAAAGTGTTAGAAATTTACATGAGTGTGTGCAATACTAATCACAATCAAAGAACCATACAAAGAGACAGATAAAAACACTAAGCAAAATAAATAGACTCCATGTTTTGCATACAGGAATGCCAACAAAAACTCAAATGGACTTATAGGAGTTACAATATTTTCTTAAACTATTAAAAATATTGTAATTTTCTTGTATCACTAATACGTTACGTGTGATTCCGTATTAATGCTTCATAGGTGAGAAAAAATATCAATTAGATATTTTTGGAGTTAAACTTATTTTAAACAATGTTTTCATATTCTAAATATATCAAATATTTTATGTATTTAGATACGAGATAGTAATGGAGTTGGTTAAATTATTTTACTAAACTGAGTTGTAGTAATAAGAATACATTGGTGTATTTCAATATTTGATGAATACTATTTTGAACCTATTAATTGCTAGTTTTTAAGTATTTATTTCATAGTTTAATTCGGTATTACTATGATTTAGAGGGTATTTTTATGTTTTGTAGGTTCAAGCAATGTGAGATGAAAATTGGAGTTAAGTGTTCAAAAATGGGTGCAAAAATGTAACCCTTACATTGTATTTCATTTACTATGTAACGAGGGATAAATTAGAGCATAAGTATGTAAGGCTTACGTAGGAATCAACAACTATCTAAGGACCCTTACATGGCATTACAACATTGCGCACTACGAGCAGGAGAAAGTGTGTGCCGCAGCATGAGACTCTCGGGTTGCATCCTAGGAAAATCAGAAAGACATCGTGCACTGTAGAGAGGGGGTCCCTGTTTTGATTCGCAGTCTAGAAAAACATAGCGCACCACGGCAGAGTAAAACGTGTGCTACTCCCGCACACTTAGATTTTACTTAAACCCCCTTCCAGCCCACACACTTACAAACACTTAAAAACCTAACCTATAAATACATCAAAAACCCTCCTCTGCACCACAGCGTGAACAATGCCATTTTTTTCACCATCCACCACCATTATTCTTCAACTTTTGAGAGAGAGGAGCTACCATTGATGGTTTATTGAAGCTCCTTCAAGACCCAAATTGGAAGAGGTGATCATCCAACTCCAAGGAGGACTTTGCAAGAGTGGAAATAGGGGTATCCCATTTACTTGTAATCTCTTTTCTCTCTTAGTTTTTAAGAATGTTATTTGTAATAGAAAATATTGATTTAGATTCTATTATGAGTAGCTAATCTGATTGTGTGGGATTTAGTGATGCTCCCATGAGTGGATGAATATTTTTATGAATTAATTTGGATTAAAGTGATTTATTTCTTGTTCAATGTGTTAATATCTTTGTTCGTTATTAATCTTGATCACGTTAATTTATGAGCATTAGAGAATAAATTAGAATTAAGTATTAAAAATATCATCTTTGCTTAATTTAGCAAACTTGAACAAGAACTTAATCAAAGTGCATTGATTTGTCTTAGATTAAGTGGCTAATTTGATTTTCTAGGGTTTATGCTAATTGAGTAATTAACAATTCAGATCAAAGAGGTTAATTAATCAATTAAGATAAATTCTTCATTGATTTGAAAATTTCTAGGGTTTATTAGGAAAAGTCGATAAATCTAACTTTTCGTGCTTAAATGTAAAACTCTCGTAAAATATTTTATAGATAATTGGATAGCTAGCTATTTTCCTACACTTTTTCATCATATTACTTTGGCCTATCTTTTCGCTCGTTTACTTTAATTTTCATGAAACTTTTACAATTTTAACTTTCGTTCAATCAACAAATTTCGTTAGAGTGTTTAAGATTTATTTTTACAATTAATTTTTAGGAAATAATTAAAACGTTTTAAAAACTACTGTAATTCCTTGAGAGACTGACCTCAGAGTTGCTTATCACTTGCTATGAGTGATTCATACACTTGCGAGTACTATAATTTGCACATCAATATTATTATTACGAGGTGGAGATTTTTCCTAAAATAATTTTTGGATAAAAATTATATATTGTTCAAGCATATTGATTGCAGGTACTAATTCACACTGCATAGTTGTGTGGCTTTGGATGTGAGCTAGATTCAGTATGGATCAAAGTAGCTGTGGTGACAGCTAATGATAGTAGCCTAGGCAATTTGGACGAGTGGTCCCAATTAATAGAGGTGTTGGCATTTACCTTATCGAGTTTGTATAACTGTTTATTTTCATTTAGTAAATTTGGCTATTAAGTGATTTCCTTAAAAAATCAGTAGATGTTACCACTTAGGATTGGAGCCTAAGTTCGTTTAGCACATCATATTGTTGTGTTTGCTTGCTCTGCTACATAAGTTAGTACAATATCTTCAGTATATATGACAACATATATAGTCAATACTGAGAATGAAAAATATTTATTACTTTATTCTATTTTTGTTATCTACCTTACTTTCTTTCTGCATTTATTTTCTATCTGTTTATTGATTCCGCTGTCCATATGAGAAGGGCAAGTCCTTAGGTGTCTATATTACATAGACTTAGTTGTTCACTGAGTTGAGACTCTCTCAATTGGTATCAAAGCGGGTTCACCCTTGTTGAGCTTAATCGCTCTAGTATTGATCTATTTCTAGTACTTTTCACACACACTCACTTTTCACTAGGATGGGCTCCGATAAAGGAGGGAACGTAGTTAGACCTCCCTTTCTTAATTGGGCATAACTATGCCTATTGAAAATATCAGATGCAGACTTTCTTCTAGTCAATGAGAAACTGTGTCTGGTATTAGGTAGAGAATAGTTGGATGCCTCATACTACAACTCTTGAAGATGACACTACTGTTCCTAAGCCCATGATCAATAGGCGAAAGAAGAAAGTCTTGAGTGTGACTAGAATAGTAAAGGACTGAAAGCACTCATTCGAGCTGTCACTCTTGAAGAATATAGATGAATTTCTACTTGCTCTACTTTTAAGGAAGCTTGGGATATCTTGAAGATAACACATGAGGGTATCTTTGTAGTTAAGAAGCCTAAGTTGATGAGACTTAAAAGGAGTTAAGAGCTTATTCAAATAGAGTAAGATGAGACATTTGACAATGCGGCCGTTTTTCTGACATCATCAATATTTCTTACAACTTGGGCCATCCAATTGATGAAGAACTTCAAATTGAGAAGATTTTGTGTAGTTTGCCTCCCCATTTCAGAGAATAGGTTATTGCCATTGAAACTACTTTCAAAGGAGAGCCTTTAAAGATGAACAAGATCATTGGTGATCTCTAAGCTTTGAAAACTCATCACCTTTTTCCTAAAAGAACTTCTTCTTCAAATAAAGGTAAGAGTCTTACTTTAAAGACTACCAAGACTCAAAAAGAAAAAGAACGTATTTTTGTTGATAGCGATGACTCATTTAGTTTGGATGAGAAAAAATTTGCTTTGTTGGTAAAACAATTTAAGAAATTCTTTAGGAGCAAAAGGAAAGCTCTTGTAAAGCCAAGGAATGAAAGTTCTAGCAGAAGAAATTCTAGAGCTAGAGTTAAACACTTTGAAGAAGAAGATGAGAGACCTCTGTCTAGAGGTAGGGTGTTACGAGTGCAAAAAACTCAAACACATCGCTGCCAGTGTCGGTTAAAGAGACATGAATCTGGAAAGAAAGCCATGGTGGCAGAGGTTACTATTTTGGATAGTAACTATTATTCAAAAGAGGAAGAAAGTAACTTTATAGTCTTTATAGCGACTAAAGATGATCCTCCCTCTACCTCCTTCTACGACTTCTCAATCTTCCAGATTCCTCAATAAGGATGAGCATGACGAGCTTTGAGACACTTACAGCGAATTGCTCAAGGATCATATTAAGATAGAGAAAGCTCCAAAAAAGGCTTTGAACGACCTTGAGTTAAACAAAAAGAGTTGAGTGCTCTTAAATATGAATTTGAAAAGAAGCATTTTACTTACAACTAGAACAAAGGTGATCTCAGTAGGAAATGTGAGATTATGCAAAATAGATATAACGACATGGTTATTGAGGCTAAGACAAACAAATCAAGAATGAAGTTTCTTGAGCTATCTTTAAAGAGACTACAAAGTTTAGAAGATCAGTGGATAGTTAGTCCCGATCATTTAGAAGAGAAAATTGAGAAAATCTCACTTCTAGCAAAGAAGGTTGAGATTCTAGAAAGTGAAAAGGCATACCTTGTTGATGCCTTAACTGAAAAGGATGAGGAGCTACCAGCTCTTCAAGATAAAGTAAAAAATTTGGGCAGTTCTACTGGATTTCTTGAGGCATCCATTAAGAAAAATGATGATCTGCTCACTACTTTAAGTGCAAAGTAGTCTGACCTTGAGAAGTAGTTTGAACACTCTAGAACCACTATTAAGAAACTTATGATCAGAAGCTTGATGAAATTCTTGTTGGCTTCATGACACCTGGTGATAGACATGGGCTGGAATTATTGATAATAGTTGTCTAGCTCCCTCTTCTTCTATTGCTGCTTCTGTTTCTCACTTTGAAAAGTCTGTAACTTCTATTGCTACTACTTCCACCGCTGCTCTTCTCTTCATTAAACCGATTATTAAAAATTCTCTTAACAAGATTGTTGTTGCTAAAGGTAAAGGTAAATTTGCTGCGAAAGGTAAGTTGCAGATTTCATTCCAGTTAGTCTCTTCTAGTAGGGGGAACATTTCACCTCATGCTTCTTCTTCTTTATGCCAATGATGGTCT
Organism: Elaeagnus macrophylla; assembly: GCA_029378325.1. Taxonomy (NCBI): domain Eukaryota; kingdom Viridiplantae; phylum Streptophyta; class Magnoliopsida; order Rosales; family Elaeagnaceae; genus Elaeagnus; species Elaeagnus macrophylla. The sequence continues at coordinate 6,607,956 of CM055653.1, forward strand.
GGTGCCACTACCTATACGCTTCATCCCTTCTTGTCACCATTGTGGTGAGCGTGGGCATATTAGACCTCATTGTGAGAGATTTAGTTATCATCCTAGTGTGAGGCTCAATATTAACAGTTCTACCTTTGCTTCTCCTCCTCGTGCTACTCCTTGGAGATAGAGATCCAATTTCTCTTGCTTTAATATTCGTTCTTTTCATACTTGTGTTACTGTTGGCCATCTTGCCAATCAGTTTCCAAGATATATTCGAAGTACTACTAGGAGATCTCCCCCTTGCTATTCTCATTCTAAATTCCTAGGGTGTACCTATTGGGATTCTTTTAAACATTTTATTTATGAGTGCATTATGTATCAATGACATAGTGAATAAAGGACAAAACTTTTTAAGCTCTCCTAGTTATACGTATGACAGCTCGACAAGTCATTCGAGAATTTCTAAGATAAAGAACTCTCAAGTGGTTCATACTCCAAGAACTCTCAAGTGGTTCATACTCCACATGCTCATATGCTAAATCCTAAACCTTCTAGGAACTTTGAGCCTTCTTCTTCTTTGTCTTAGAGTGCTTCTTATTCTACCCCTTCTACTTCTCTTCCTATTCCTCCTCTTCAATCTATTGATTCTCCCTATCTAAGTGCAAAAGTAGATGCTTTGATGCTTTGACAGAAGATTTTGACAAGCTTCTTGAAGAACTTACTGATAATCATCAGGAGCACAGGTTACACTGTCAGTTGTTGATGAATCTTAATGACAAAATGGGAAAAATTAAGAGACATCAATAGCTTAACATGGTTTTCTATGGTCCTTTAGTTCTCGACCGTCTATTCAGCCTACTAATACAGTATATCATTCTCAGATTCACTCAGTTGGAGTGAGCATTGGTGCACTGCTTCAAGATCAAGACATTCAACTTCCTCAATCTTTAGACTCTTTCAACCGATTGTTTGATCAGTTTTTCACCCTTGAAGTTAAGTTCCCCAACCTTATGCAACCTTATTCCCAACCTTCTGACCATAGGGAGTCCGACATCGATTCTCAACGTGACCTTGACAGAGATGAAAGGAAGGGAGAATCTTAGTTTTTTTTTATTTTATTTCTTTTTCTAAAATTTGTAATAACATCTTTGAAATTAATAAAATAATTTCTTTGTTGTGTGCTTACTTCTATTTTTATTCTTATGCTTTATTTTTTCTCTGCATGTGTTGCATGAGTGTATAAGATTATTGTATATTGTAAACTTTATATCCCTCATATAGGAGTGTTTCTTTGACTTTTGTGTCAAAAAGGGGTAAAAGTTTATATGTTGCACAACTTGTTTACTACTGTGTTCTACAATGTTTGGTATATAAATGTAGGTTTACCATCACATCATGTTGTTTGACTTGCATGCATTCAGAATGAGTGTTGCATGAAGTCATTGGGAGTTTGTTTTACTTTATTTGCTTAGCCTATGTATGTGTACTTGTGTAAGAATAACACGATAATATTTTTTTAAACTACACGTAGATTTGGATGATACATTCCCAAGGTATGTGTTTGTTTGGTACATGTAGGATACTGATGTAGCTATGATGCTGGAGTTGTTATTAAGATGGATGTATTGATTCATGAAGATGGATGGAGCACTACAACACAGACGCACTTGGAGTGTAATTGTGTCAGAGGGTGTCTTGTTTGTATTGGAGTTTATTCATAGGAATGAACTTCTATAGATCATCTTGCATGAATATATTGTATTTGATGCTTCCTTATATAAGTTGTATAGTGTTTTGCACGGAAAGCCAAAGAAGGAGATTATAGGTCCTACAAAATCCTGTGAGTCTTTGTTGGCGTTCCTAAGTGCAGAATATAGAGTCTATTTATTTTACTTAGTATTTTTGTTTTCTCTTTGTACTGTGTTTTGCTTACAATCAGCATCGAACACACTCACGTAGATTTTAACACTTTGTATATTTACATATTACACACACCACATGGCGGTTGGGAACATTTAATATGCATAATTAAGTTATTTTTACTTACATTTGATTTTCAAAATTGGCAAGTGTTTGTGGATTTTCAAATGGTTAAGTTTTTGGTGACTTGTTGGGGACCTCGCGAGAGTCTGTCAAGTGCCTTTCTAGGGTGGTTAGTGAAGGGTTTGCAAGCTTGCATAGTGTGGATCTCTGGCTCATTAGACCTCTCTGATACTTCGATAAGAGTTCGATGGGGTAGTCAGCTAGGCCTCGTGGAGATGCACAACAAGGTATCTACCAGGGGTCGACAAGGATACCAAAAGTTGAAAATCAACTATAAATACTCCCCCTCTTTCTAAATATTTTTTGACATGATTTTTGAGTTGCAAAAAGTATTTTACTTTTTTTGTATCACTAGTATGTTGAGTATAGTTCCGTATTAGGGATTCGCAAGTGAGAAAAATATAAGATAGATATTTTTGGAGTTAAACTTATTTTAAATGGTATTTTCGTATTCTCAATACATCTAGTATTTTTTTATATTGAGATACGAGGTGATGGTAGAGTTGGCTAAATTATTTTACCTAACGGAGTTGCCTTAATAACAATACATCAAGTATATTTCTATATTGTTATTATGAGGCAGATATTTTTCCTAAAATTATTTCTAGGTAAAAATTAAATATTATTCACGCATACTAATTACAGATACTAGCATTACATTACATGATGGTGACAATTGGTGATAGCAGCCTAGGCAGTGAGGATAGGTGATCCCTACTGATAAAGGTGTTGGTGTTTACCTTATAAAGCTTGTATAACTGTTTATTTTTATTTTTTGAATTTGGCTGCTGAGTGGTTGCCTTAAGCAACCTGTGAATGTTACCACGTAAGATTAGAGGCTAAGTGGGTTTACCATGTTATGTTGTTGTGTTTTCTTACTTTGCTTCATGAATTAGTACAATCCTAGTATCTTCGGTATATATGACAACATCTATAGTCTATAATAAGATTAAAAAGTATTTACTACTTTATTCTATTTTTGTTATCTGCCTTACTTTCTTTATGTATTTATTTGCTATCTATTATTGTTTCTGTTGTCCGTACGAGAAGGGTGACTCTTTAGGTATTTGTATCATTTAGACTTAGTTATCTATCGAGTTGGGACTCTCACAGACCTTATCAACTTCTATCCAGCCATGGAAAGTTCTAACTCTTAGAAGTTGATTAATGCCATGAATGAGGAAATTAAGTCCATGAAGAACAATGACATGTTAGATCTTGTCCAATTTCCAAAAGGTGATAAACCTATTGGTTGCAAATGGATATTTAAGACCAATAGAGATTTGAAATGCAATGTGAACAGGTACAAGGCTCATCTTTTTGCAAAGGTCTTTCCACAATGATATTTCAAGTTTCATCAAGTGATCATCTTATTCAATTTTGAGATTAATTTGGTCGATGATTACATATACCATAAGTTCTGTAGGAGCAAGTATATTGTTCTAGTTTTATATGTCGTTGAAATTTTCCTTGCCATCAACGATATAGATTTATTCTACTATACCAAGAGATTTCTAGCTAAGAATTTTAAGATAAAAGATTTTGGTGATGCCTCTTTTGTATTAGGCATACTGATACATCGAGATCGCTCTTGGGGTTCTTTGGAATTATCACAAAATAGCTATATTAAAAAGGTTATCTAGAGATATGGCATGCAAAATTGCAATCCATGTGATACCCTATGAATAAGGGAGAGAAGTTTAGTCTTAGTCAATGCCTTAATAATGATTTTGGGAAAAAATAAATGCAAAACAATTCATTATGCTTAGTAGTAGGGATTCTAATGTATGCTCAAATATGTACGCTTTTGAATATTGCATACATTATTTGGATGTTGGGCATATATTTAAGTAATTTAGGCACAGACCATTGGAAGGCAACCCAAATAGTCTTACAGTACTTATAAAAAAAAAAAAAAAAAACATGCTTACATATCGGAGATCGAATCAGCTAGAGATCGTAGGGTATACTGACTTCAATTTTGCTAGATGCAAAGATAGTATGAAATCTACGTTAGACTATGTCTACCTGCTAGCTAGGGGTGTAATCTCCTAGAAAAGCGCTAAACAATCTCTTATAGCCTCTTTTACCATAGCGGCAGAATTTAGCATGTTATGATGCATCCAATCACAGAATATGGTTGCGAAATTTTTTCACGGGGCTACGCATAATTGATGGTATTGAAAGACCACTCAAGTTTTTTTGTGCAATAGGTCGACAATGTTGTATTCCAGTAACAATAGGAGCTCGACAAAGTGAAATCATATAGAGATCAAGCTCGAAGTTGTCAAGGAAAGAGTTCAAAGTTAACAGGTGTCTATAGAGTACATTGGTACAAATTTCATGATTATGGATCCACTACTAAGGGATTACCACCCAAAATATTTATTAAGCACACTATTCATATGGGTATCATGTCATTTGACGAGATTCAATTTTAGTAGGAGTTTTTAATTTTAAGTGTTTCTTTTATATAGACACATTTTTCGGCCATTTCAGTTATGTATATTTTAAGGTTATTTTTTGCAAAAATAAAGCTTTGGTCTATTCATACTTTGATTTTGGTATGGTTTGATCTCACTAAAGTTTAAGGGTGTACCAAATGGAAATAAGCTTAATATCACATTACATCAAATTTTCATGCTACACATTCATATCATGATCCATGTCATTCATTTGTAGCAGCATACGTGATCATTGATGGGTCGAGTTATGACAGATGTAATGAAGTCCACTTTGATCCTATATTGGTATGATTGATGGACCGTATTGATTGGAGATACATTTCAATAATGATGGCAAAATGTGCTCATATATTTTTTTTGCAATGCATAATTATAAGGTTACACATATAGCCCAAGTGGGAGATTGTTGGATCCTTAATTCAACATTAGGCTTATATATTAATAATTATGTGTTGTGGGCTGTCATATAAGGTTAAACTCATTTTAAAAGTAATCTGATATGGTTTAAGTAATTTGAGCTTTAATGTATCTAACAAGATATAGCATTTTAATGTGTAGAGATCTAAAGTAATTTCTATTTTAATGATAAATTAAAATAGAAATACAGTTATTATCTGTATATATAGTGGTTATAGTCCCTAGATTATAGGTTCAGTTTTTATCCATCTGATATCCCATCATCAGAGATAGACTAGAGAGAACGTTAAAGAGTTCTCTTAAGAAAAATGTGTAGATATAAAAGACAAATCATTCAGCTCTAAAATTAATTGATTGTTATGATTTTAAATATGCTTCAATATATTTTATCTTTGATTTTTTGTGACCTTACATAAATATTTTTAAATTTATTATTGCTTTCACCAAAATATTATTTATCTAGCATATTTTGCTAATTAAACTTAATTAAGTCCTCCAAAGGAAATTTGTATGTACCTCTCCATAATAAACATGTGCCCCCGAGAACTTTTTACTTGGTCATTTGCTCATACGAACCACGATTCAACAACTCGATACCAATTTATGAAAGCTTTTATTTTATCTTTTATATATTTAAAGCAGATACTTATTCTTGCAGACTAACTTAGGCGTGCACATATTTTCGAAAATCACCCAACCGACTGAATTCAAGAGTAAACTGCACCTACATTTTATATTATAAATTGGTTGGTCTAATATAGGTCCTAAATTTTAGAAAATCTACCTCATCGAGTCTGATATAGGTTTTTGTTTTGTAAAACCAACATATTTATAGTATAAATACATTTTTATTTTATTATATTTATATCATTTATATATATTAATTAATAAATTTTAGATTTTTGTTATTTCTTATGTTCCTAAATTCTAATTTTTAAATCTAATCATGTGAATTTCAAATAAACATTTTTCTTGTTCTTTTTGGAAAAAGGAGATAAATGCATGTTTTAGCAAATTTTTTTTAATTTCTACCACTTTCATAATCTTTATTATTGTGCTTCATTTAATTGTTTTGGAATCTGATCCATATTTTAAAGTCTTTTATGGACAACTTTTATTTTAACAAGCTTAAACATTTTCAAATAGCCATATATAGGGAAGATATATAGTGCTAAGATTTATAAATTATTTTCGATAAAAAATTATAGGTCTAAAATCATTAAATTGATCATTCTCAAGCCACCCTTGTAAGTTGGTCTTCATAGAGCTATTAATTAGAAGGCCGACTTACATATATGCAAGAAGGTGCCAATAGCACCTTTGTGGAATCATATAAGCAGATGATGTTGGTATTTTAGGGTTTACAAGTCTGTTAAGGTTTCAAATTTTTAAAAAATGTCAAAATAAGATAAATTTGTAAAATAGGCCAATGAACAATCAAATTGACGTGCCCACCCCTAGACTAATCTATAGTTCATTTATTTAAAGTCTCATTTGATAATCCTTTTAATTCTCAATTTTTAGTTTTTAAAATTTTTATTGGTCAAGTTTGATAAATTATTTCAATTCCTATTTCTAAAATTTTAAAATTAAAAAAAATTAAATTAAATTGAATTTTAAATTTTTTTCCTTAACTCTCAAAACTAATAACTCATACATCTTTAACTATGTTCAACTTTTCTCGAAATAATTAAAGAATAAAATTTTAATAAATATTTATCAAAATATATGTTTGTAATTGAATTTTAGAGATTAAAATATTAAAAATTATAAACTTGGAATTTGGTTTTCAAATATATAATATCCAATTTCCAACGTCACTTTTTAAAATTGCATTTACAAATGGGTCATCAAAGAGTTTTTCTTTCTTTTTTCTTCAAAATTGAATAGTAAATTAAAATTCATTTAAAAATTGAAAGTCAAAATGATTATGAAATGATCCGAGATATTTATGTCATTTCAAATAACTCGAGCAGGTAGTCAGAGTTAGTTTGGCTTTTAATAAGCACGTGAACATCTAATGTTAATACTATAGAACTTTTTGAAAATCATACCTAGCTATGTATCAATCTATCTATTCATATCTAGAATTAGATCGATCTCATAAAAGTCTAATTTAAATAAAAAATAAATTAACAAAAATGTTTTTATATTTTAAAATAATGACAAATTTTTTCATTTATATTTTAATTAAAATTTTAGAAAAAATTAAGTTGAGCATTTTAACTAAAAAGACTTCAATAATATTAAAGAATTTACTTTTTATTAGATAAGTTATTAAAAAAATTCAAAATTTAAGGGGTTTAATTAACAATATATTTATCATATTTATTTTCCATTCACATATTCTAATTAACTCAAAAACTTATGATTAATTTTTTTTATTATTTATTTATCATTTTATCATCAAATTTCAAACTAAAATTAAAAAAAAAAAAAAAAAAACTAAAAGAAAATAGCAATTTATATGCAATGGACGTCAGTTTTACTAGTACTGTATTAAAAAAGAATTCTGCATTACAAAACCTAAATATGTAAACATAGCATGTGTAAAGCAAGGCATCAAGATAAAGAAAAAGTAGGTGAACTTTTTTGTGCTTAATTTTCTAACCAGCTAAAAACAGAGGTAATAACTAACGAGGTCCAATTGCAGGAAGTGGGAGCTAGTAGGACCACAGTTATCTATAAATGTTTAGGAAGGAAGGTAGAGCCATATATGCCTCATCCAAATAAATATTCACTATGGACATTTTTCATATATATTATCTACTCCCTTGTATATATTCATATTTGTATATAAGTTTTTAATTTAATTTGTATGAAAAATTACTAAATTTAAATTTCTGAGCTGTTTTTAATAGAAGAAAACAAGTTATATATGTAGAAAGGAGTAGTAATGAAAAGGAAAGAGCTAAATAGAGTAAGATAAAAGCAATTAATGCATGAGCTGTTGGTAAACATATGATTGAATAAGAACAAAAGTCATTCATGTCACATGTGGTTGATATGATAGTGCAGAATATTATTAGCACTTAATTTGGTGGTGGAATTCACTTTTATTACCTTTGTCATAGTTTTTTCATTGGGTTTCCTAGCAATGCAAGTTTTCAACGTGGAAGCTTTTGAGTACCTAAGAATAACGTACTCTTTTTTCTTTTCTTAATGTTCATACTTTAAATTTACAAATTTGAAATGTTATGTGATAGTTGAAGGATCAATAAGATAAAATTTGTTACACATAAATATTATTTTGTTCTTTTTAAAGAATATTATTTATTATAATTTTTTTCATTTTATTGTTGCCAATGCTATAAATATTATAAAAATTCATATTAATTGGATTGAAATTTAATTTATAGGTTAGATTTATTAATTGTGCGTGTCAAATTAAAAAGATGTTGGCTACAAAAATATTTACAACACATATAATAACACTATTTTATCTTATGCCTACCGAGTTTTGCTTTTCCAGGCTAATGAATTAAGAGAAGAATACAAAATCAATATAACTACATGGAAATTTGTGACAATTTTATTTTAAAGAATCTCATTTCCAATATGCATTATTTAACTAATAATTAATTTTTTTTCGGTTATTTGAATCGACCCGAATTTAAGTTATAAATTAGATTTATAAATTTGTTCAATTTTTTTAAATTATTTAAATTTATTTAAATTTAATTTAATTTATATATGATCCAATCACTTCGAATTATGATTTAAATTATCACCCTTAGCAGTAGGTGAAGACCTGGAAGTGGTGACTACTCCTTGGGTGGAGGAGGCTTGTTTGCTTTTGGCTTCCTGGACTTGCTCCCCACTCTGATATGATCCATTCCTATTTGATACTTGTGAGCTGTCTATTTGATTTACACTTGAATTCGGTAGTTATGCGGTGAAATTTTTTAGAAGAAAGCAGGTGCCCCACCTCTAATTCCAACCAAACCATCAGCCCCAACACCCACTCCCAATTCCAAGTCTAATAATCTATTTGCATCATGATATTGGTTTCCCGTCCTCCCCTTTTCGATGAATCTAATTTCTCGATAGAGATAATATAAGACTTGATAAAAATTTCGAAAAAGAATTTTTTTTTTTTTTTACAAATAGAATTTATTTCGATCACTTTCAACTCACAATCCAAAGTACTCAATAAATTCACAATAAGACAAAATTCAAAGAAATCGATTTTGGTTCCCAAGTTTCACCATTGTTCTATGTTTTTTTTTTTTTTCTCTCTTTTGACCGAAAGTCAAATTATACTTTATTTTTAATTAAAATAAAGTACAATGTACAATAAAATATATAACTTCAAAGATTAAAAGCTTATAACATTTCAACTAAAATAGACAAAATAAACATGCAACTTAAATTGTTCAAGCCTAAACAGAAGCACAAACAGCATAATTAAAACCCAAATAACATGAAAAAATTGAAAATATCTCACAACGAAACTAAACACCTTAATTTACTAGTTTGAACCTTAAAACTATTCATAAAAGTAATTATCATATCTCATAAACACTCTCACTTGATTCGAAAAACCTTGAGGTACTCACTACTGCAGAACACACAAAGGTGCACAAATACAGCACGCACAAAGGAACATAACAAATTGCACAGAGGCATGCAAAAGCACTACGCACATTGTTGAGATTTATTTTAAAATAGGAAAGTAAATAAAATATTAATATGGTAGAGATTATTTCTAATATGGTAGAGGTCATTCCCAATATGGTAGATATTATTGTACTTAATTATTATCCTTTTATGTCGTCTTATTTCTATTATAAATTCATGTAATCTGTGCAAAGTAATACAAGTCAGTGAAATATTCAGAACGAAATATCACTTTCTTCTTTTCTACATGGTATCAGAGCCGATTAGGATTCTATGAATCGAAGAGAAAAAAAAAATTATAAACCAAACTGCAAAAAAAAAAAAAAAAAAAAAAAAAAAAACATGCCACTCAAATACTGTCCACCACCCAAAATCCACCACCAAAACACCAAACTGATTTGTCCACCCAAAACCGCTACTCAAACACCGTCCACCATCCAAAATCCACCACCAAACACCAAAACAAATCCGTCAACAGATCCAAAAAAAAAAAAAATCAGCGGACCACCCAATCAGAGTGTCGCACCGCTCCGGACCACCCAATCCGCGTCGCACCGCTCCGCTCCGCGCCGCGCCCCTGATCCACCAGACCGCATCCCAGATCCACCCAATCAGCGTTGCGCCGCGCCGCGTACCAAATCCACCAGATCGCATCCCAGATCCACCAGTCAGCTTCGCGCCCATCGCGCACCTCCCGCCGCGCCATGCACAGCCCCTTCGTGGCCACTAACGCCCTGTCCCAGCTCAGCCTCATCGTATTTTAATTCCTTTTTTTGTTTTCTGTTTCTTTCTATTCCATATATATATATATCTATTTAAAAAAAAAACAAAAAACAAAAAAAAAAAAAAGAAAAAAAAAAAAAAAAGAAAAAAAAAAAAAAAAGGAAAAAAAAAAAAAAAAAAGGAGTGATTCCATTGAATCATCTGAAACCAAATCAGTTTCTTTTTTTGTTCAGTCTGAAAGTCCTTTTAATGCTGGCATTTTACTTACTGAAAAAAATTATAATGTGTGATCTCAATTAAAGGAGATGCATATTGTTGAACGAGAAAAGATTTCTTACATCAAAGGCACATTCTGTCGCGCCACCACAGACACAGACCAAAACAGATCCCACAGACCACTGCGGACCACCACCAAAATAGATCCCACAGACCACCGCAAACCACCACCAAAACAGATCCCACAGACCATCGCAGACTACAGACCAAAACAGATCCGCCAAAACAGATCCCACAGACCACTGCAGATCACAGACCAAAACAACTACCACAGACCAAAACAGATCCGCCAAAACAGATCCCACAGACCAAAACAGATCCGCCAAAGCAGATCCCACAGACCAAAATAGAAATCAGACCAAAATCACACCCACAAATCGCGCCACCCCTGAAAACCCAAAACCCACTTTCTGCAGTAGCAAGCAAATTCACAAAGTCTATGAAAGAATTTGGCTATCAACAAAGCAATTCTCACCAAAACATTTTCAAATCGAGTGTTCTTAAAGTTCTTAGACAAGTTGGGCATGTGTGACATGTATGCACCAACTTGAGGGGGAGTGTTGAGATTTATTTTAAAATAGGAAAGTAAATAAAATATTAATATGGTAGAGATTATTTCTAATATGGTAGAGGTCATTCCCAATATGGTAGATATTATTGTACTTAATTATTATCCTTTTATGTCGTCTTATTTCTATTATAAATTCATGTAATCTGTGCAAAGTAATACAAGTCAGTGAAATATTCAGAACGAAATATCACTTTCTTCTTTTCTACACACATATCAAATTTCAAAAGCTGGAAGATCAATCAATGATAAATAGTCTTAAAATCAGCCATAAAAGCACATTATTAAGCCAATTAAAGCAAACCAAATCCATCGAACTTCAAAGCAAATGGAACACCGGACGAACACAGGCTAGACCACAACAAAACAGAGGACACTCTAGAGCAGAACTCCACCATTGTATATTCAGACAACCCAACAGGCACCAAAGGCAAGCAACAGGCATCTACAACAATCAAACAAGGTCGTTGAAACTACAAAGGCCTAGATGGCTCCAACCATTGTTGAAACTGCTAGCCAACCATCAGACACCTAGATGGTGCTGCCTAGCCATGGAAACTGTAGAGCATCCATGGGATAACCAAAATGGCAACCAACTAGGCAGAACAACCAAAATGGTAACCACTATTCATAGACTGCTATAGTTGTGGGGAACTCTACGATAAGTGAGTTAATGGGGCCGGTGGTTAAACCATTTCTTGCCTCAACCCCTACCTAAATAGGAATAGGAGAAACTGGAGTAATTTGCTTAAATAGCTTCAAATCTAATTAAAAGTTAAATTTTTCAAAACTAGCAATAATAAGCTTAAAACTGTGCGTTTTAGTTATATCAAAATTAGATCAATTACATAAATGTCCTTTCACTCTAATTCATACAACTAACATCTGGTTAAATTCTTCGCTCAAATAAGATTAATTTCCTCTTCAACGTCCATATTTTAAACCTAGCCAAACTGTTTTCATGGTGTTTCTTCATCGTTTTTTTTTTTGTTTTTTTTTTTTTCATTCCAAATAATTAAAAAGTGAATCTAAACTTTATATTTCCAGATTCATTAATCTAGCCTAAAATGAAAAATGACCCAAAAGGAATTAAAAGAAAAAAGTGAAAATCTAAATTTTATATTTCCAGATTCATTACTCTAGCCTAGGTTTCTGTTTAATAAGATTGATCAAGTTGATACTTTACATGTTCTCGTACATTTTAGCATTTGTAATCGTGACAAGCTTTGATGATAACCATGCTGAAAACTAAATATGCAATGAAAATAAACATAAAATGAACCTTTTTATTGTTGCTTTTTGATTTCTAGAAAGTATGATTGCAGAAAAATTTACCATGTTTGTGGGAGAACATAAGCATGATAGTGCAGCTGGGATTTCTTGGAATCTTGTTGCTTTTTGTTGTATGTAAACTGGTTTACATATTATGTAAACTATTACTTGTTGTATGTAAACCCATTTACATACTATGTAAACAAAAATTACAAAGAATAAGTTTTTAGTGGAGACAAATATTAATTATAAAAATTGATCAAGTTAATTATTGAATTAACTTAGTCATGATGCTATAATGATGAATATGATCTTATGCTTATTAATCCTACAAAATTGAAAAAAAAAAAAAAAATTATATTGGATCATGTGAGATGGCCGTAACACAATTTTATTTCAATTTCTGTGATCTAAATTGTTGAATATAACAGTTTACATAGTATGTAAACACAATTTACATAGTATGTAAACAATTTACATAGTATGTAAACAATTTACATACATGTATATATACTCCATTTTGCTTAGCAAAAACAGAGTATAATCAATTCCTTCCAAATTGTTAATGCTCAATATGATTTACAGCAAAAGACTGGAACTAATTGCCGGCAATGACGAAAATTGAGAAAGCAAAAAGAGAAGGAGATGGGAGATGGGAGATGGTGATTGTATTGGATTTTATGAAATCTTTTCGAATATGGAATACATGAAGAATTGAATTAATAAAAAAGGACAAAAAGGTAAATTTATTAGATTAAAACACTGTCGCACAGCGATTTACATAAAATTGAACTTACTGCTTAAATTGTTGCTACAGTAGGTCATTAAATAGGGGAAACTGTGCTTCTTAATTTAGTTAGGGGGCCTGCCGCTTCACTTAATTGAGTGCTACTAGCCTCCCATAGCTTCTTCAGTTTGGTCTTCTTAACTGAGGGAAAGAGAGGCGTACTCTTATTAAAGACTCCCGCCTTACTTCACTTCATTTAATTGAGTGCTACTAGCAACTAAAGCTAGCCATAAGAGACAAAAGGTTGGGGTTTTAAATAGCACTTTTTACTCTTTAAAAGCAAAATTGTTTGATATTGAAAGGTGACTGAAACACCAAAAATGGAGACTACTCGGGCTAATGATAGAGGCAAAAACACTGTACGACCAAGTCTCATAAATTGATCATAACGATATCGTAAAAATGCTACACGGACCCATATATATAAGAACAAAAATAAAATTATCTTGACACTAAACCAAATTGAGCTCGAGATCTTCTTAAAAATTGGAATATCTAGAATAGGCAGCCAACCTCATGGAAAGAGCGATGTTGATGGACCCGGGTGAATAGGGATGCAATTGAAGAACCTAGCTCAACGGATAAGGATTCTAGCTAGCCCTTATGGGACACTAGCTCAACGGATCGTGTCTACTCTTGTTATTTAAGGGCACAATCCCTTCCTGCTACTACTAGCTCAATTGTTTTTCGGATGCAAGCAATTCTTCCTTCAATGGGATAATCTTGTCTCAAAAAGGCTCTTATCTTACAATTCTCATATCCAGTCCTCTTGCAGCAAGATTGGGATCTGTTTTAATTGTAATCATTGCAGATCCGACCAACTGTTCATTCTATCTTTTCCTGCTTGAACTATAAGCACCAAGACATCCAGAGGAAACCATAGTGCACCCCACGAATCACCGGATCGTAGGGATGACAATCGTGCTAGAACAGCATGGTCCTTCTCTTGCTGCCGGCCAAGAGACGAAAAATTTAAAAAAACCCTAACGCTACTATGGGAGAGGGAAAGGAAACCCTAGCCCTTAGTGTAAGAAGAATATTATCGGCCAAGAGTCTTTGACTCTCACCATTGTTCTATTGATTGTGTGGTAAGGAAAGAACTTTTTTCTTCTTAATTTTGTATATTAAGAATCATTTTATTAATTTATAAATCTAATTTTATTTCATTGTTTAATTTGTCATGGGATTGTCACATACTATTTTTTGCTACATTACGTAACATCAATTTAATAGTTTTTTTTCAAGAATTTATAAATTAGTTCTAATTTTGTAACAAAACCTGTGGTAAAATTTAAAAATAAATTTATCAGGAAATAAATATTTACTTTTTGTAATAAGAAGTATGGTACATTCACAATTTGATACTGTGCTTTCAAAAAATGCTCTATTATCTCCTTTATACATAGATTATCATTAATTTAATTATTTTTCCATCGTTTGTGTTATGCGTTATTGGATGATATAATTGATTTAGGGTATACATAACTAATTGTTGGTTAATATGTTTAGTAGTAGCCACCTATTGAGTTGTACACGTGTATTAGTACTAGAGATGGCAACAGGTTGGTTTGGGTCAGAACTGATCCGACCCGTTTTGACCCGCGGTTTAAATTGAATTGAATTACTCCAAACAAAACGGATTCGGTTCAGGTAATATCCGTGGGTCAAAAAACTGAACCGTTGACCTATTTTTTCCCCAAATGAAAAATAAAATATTTTTTTATATAATTAAAGTTTTTAGTAAATAAGCGGGTACCTGAATGGTACCTCGAGTCAAACTAAACCAAACTGTTTTAAATGAAATTGATAATTTCTTGATCCATTTTTGACCTGTTTTATCCCGACTTGTTTTACCCCGAACGGTCGAGCCAAATTTTCATCCTTAATTACTACTCTATTAATAGTGTTATTATACTGTAAACATAAGAAAGTAAAAATAATATATATATATACACACACATATATATAATTCATTTATTGAATATAATATTGAGAGGTTTCTTTTCATCTCTCTTAGTTTCATGTTCTTGAAAGCTTTATCTTATTTTAATATTCTAAATGCATATTTTTTCAAAGTTTTTTTTTTATTAAGAAAAGAAAATTCTATTAAATCATAAGTATCCAAGCTTACAGACACCAATAAAACAAAGACACTGCAAAAACTAAAATCTTCATACTCAAGCAAACAAACACATAGTCTCATCTCTCCGCAAAAAAAAGCAGAGCTAGAGACCATGCAAGAACATTACTAGTAGAGACACTAGCCATTAAAGCTAAAAGAGTCTAAACCAATCAAAGTAGCCATCCAACTAGTCTAAGCAAAAAATGTACATTTTGTAATAAGAAGTATGGTACATTCACAATTTGATACTGTGCTTTAAAAAAATGCTCTATTATCTTCTTTATACATAGATTATCATTAATTTAATTGTTTTCCCATCGTTTGTGTTATGCGTTATTGGATGATATAATTGATTTAGGGTATATGTAACTAAATGTTGGTTAATATGTTTAGTAGTAGCCACCTATTGAGTTGTACACGTGTATTAGTACTAAGATGGCAACAGGTTGGTTCGGGTCAGAACTGATCCGACCCGTTTTGACCCGCGGTTCAAATTGAACTAAATCACTTTAAACAAAACGGGTTCGGTTCAGGTAATATCCGTGGGTGAAAAAATCGAACTATTGACCCTTTTTTTTTTCCAAATGAAAAAATATATATAATTTTTTATATACTTAAAGTTTTTAATAAATAAGTGGGTACTCGAATGGTGCACCGAATCGAACTAAACCTAACTATTTTAAAGCTTTATCTTATTTTAATATTCTAAATGCATATTTTTCAAAAAAAAAATTTTGTTTAAGAAGAAGTACCCAAGCTTACAGACACCAACAAAACAAAGACACTACAAAAACTAAAATCTTCAAATTCAAACAAACAAAGACATAGTCTCATCTCTTCACAAAGAAGTAGAGCTAGAGACCATGCAAGAACATTACTAGTAGAGACACTAGCCATTAAAGCTAAAAGAGTCTAAACCAATCAAAGTAGCCATCCAACTAGCCTAAATAAAAAAGGTTTAAACACAAATAGCTAACCCCAAACCAAGACTCTAAATAGTACACAAACAACCAAACAATTTATTAGGAAACAAGAACGGCACAGGCCAAATGACTCAACAAAAAGACTAAAAAGCATAACCAACATCACAAAAATACATCACCACTAGCTACCCGAGGGCTACAAATGCATATCACCAAGAACACATCACCTAGAGCACATAAGCAAACAAAGCTACTCCACCATATCAAAAGATGTTGTTCCTCCACAACGTTCGAGCTTGCACTAGCAGGACTCTTCGAGCCAACCTGGTTAGTATCATCTACCATATTGCTTAAAAAACTAATATTCTCTAACCTCTTCCTTAGCCTCTCACCAGTTTTTTAAGACTGATTCATAAATATTTTGCCAAATCCTTTTCTTCTATCAGATACCCGAGGCCCAAACTTCCTTTTCTCAACTTGACTACCCTTACCAAATGTAAATTAGTGCACCCTTTCTTCCTCAAGCCACCCTCCTTAATATGCTTTGGAACTTTCATGATCATGTTAGACCTAATCCATTCCCCAAACAAAGCATATTTTCCCTCAAAATCAATGCTTGAATCATTAGGATTATCACATAATTTAGACTGGTGAGTCATATGTCCACAAAAGTAACAAAACGTAGGAAGCATTCATGCTTGAACTCAACCCTCATATAAGCAGAGTTAACTGGGATCCAAGCTCCAAGCATTAGAGCTCGATTCAAATCAAATTTAATTCTAACCCTAATCAACCTCATGGTCCACTAACAAATGAGAACCTATCCACATCAATCATAGTCCCAATGAAGGAGACAATACCCCTCACAATAGCATCCTTATGCCAATCCATTGGCAAATCGTACACTTGAACCATAGCAAAACAAAACCAATAGATAACTTTGCAAAGGGATTTTTGTAGAGTTTGAGTCAATTCAGCCTCTTAGTTAAAATTAAACACAAAGGTATTGCAATACACAACCTTCATGTTCAAACCCCTATTCATAGTTCAAACCTTTTTTTTATTATTATTTAAAAAAAAAAGGCACTAAAGTTCTATTCTTTTTATTAAGAAGAAAAAACACACTCACATATTTAGGTGGAATTTAAACTTGAATTTTTAGTAGGATAATTATAAATATTACTACCTGAACTACAAGTAATTTCCAAAATTAAATACAATCAAGAAAATTAAACAATAAGAAAAATATATTATTAATTATCTTAGTTGTAAATATAATAATAGTTGTTCCATTTTCAAGACAAGTATAAATAAGTAGCAAAAAAACCTAATCCAGTAATAATAGTGTTATTTGAATAACAAGAAATGTGAGACCACAAAAGATAGTGTACTAAATTATATCATTAGTTTAACTTTTTTTTTTTTAGCAAGTGGATTTTAATATCCACATTTTTAAGTCTTTAACTCAATACCTATACCTTGTATAAAGATGCTATATGTCACTAGGCTATAAGGCTATTAACAAAAATTATTTGAATGTTAGGAGCATTCCAAAAATTGAACTCCAGACCTCTTGCACCCAAAGCAAAAAATCATACTACTAGACTTTATGCTCACATTAAAATAGTAATTCAAGGATTTCTTCTTAGTCCAAACCTTTCTTTGACACGCAACAGAGCTTTAAGTTAATAGGACGGTTTGAAAATAGCCTCACAAATTATTTTATTGATATTTTATTTTTTTATACATAAACTAATCTTCTCATTAAATCAGCTAAAAGTGGGTTTATTGATAATATTCAACTCTTTTTAATAAAATTATTGCAAATTCTTTTTGCGAGTTTGTTGTAAACAGCTCTAATGCAATAATATATGATTGGGCACGTTAACAACATGAATTTGAGTCCACTTACATTTACATACAATATCAAAAAAAAATTAAAACAATAATAATTATGATTTTAAAATTTTTATGTAAAACTTGTAAAAAATAAAAATAATTGAAAATATTGGTGGATATTTTTTTATATTGTTACCTTTTATAGACCAAGTAGTCTGTCTAATATATGTATATAAGTACTTCATTTTTCAAGAAATTTTTTCCATATAAAAAATTATAATTAATGTGAATGTAAATTTAAGTATAAATGTGAGTAACCTTAACATTTTTCCCAATATGTACTATTTAACTAATTGAGAAAAGTGGAATTGTATTTGGTTTTACGTAATACTAAGGCTAATGAATGAAAAATCACAATATTCCTTTGTTTAGCTTTATATTTTATATGGAAAATAAATCAATTCATTTCTTAAAATTGTTGTAAACTTTTTTCATCCTGCTCTCATGGAAATACTAATGTTTAAATCAAAAGATTATTAACACATTTTTTAATTCCTAATTTTATCCCTCATTTAAAATATATAATAAAAATTTACTTTAAGAGTAATACCGTTTAACCAATTAAAACAATAAAATCATTTTAAAAATTAAAAAAAAAAAAATTTGTTACAAAAATTTACCAAAAGTAAAAGATAAATTGGCAAAGTGGAGGATATTTTAGTAAAATCTTTTTGCAGTAGTTTCACTTGTTTGTTTTAATTATTTGACATGAAATAATAAAATTTTAATAGTAAAATTATTAAAATAATATAATTTGATTCATTTTTTTAATAACTAAGAGATTAAATGAAATTATTTCCAACCTAAGAGACTAAAACTGTTTGCAGTTGATAGCATAGGAGTGGATTACCGAACAAATCCCTGGGAACAATGAAAAAAATAGATATTTCAGTAATGACAGAAAACTATAGGAAGTTATATTGGCGAGATCCAACTGTAAACAATTATTTAATTAGTTATTTCAGGATACCACAAAAAGAAAATCAAAGTTTAGAAGTTTAGTGTGAACTTACCTCTCTTTTAAAAGAATCGGCGAGCATCACCCATGTAGCTTGCAAGCGCTCTATGGCTAATGCTGCTCAGGTAGCTACTATAACACATCACCCAAAGTTTCTATTTGGGTTTTTTGGTTGATAAGAATACAATTTATATGACCATTTGGTTATATAACGTTGCTCACAGAAACGTTTGAGCTAATTATTTCATGAATATGTATTTTAATTGATGACTAATTAATTGAAAATTCAAGTCATAATAATTGAGCAAATAGATTAACCATAAATATTCTACGGGCATATATCATGAAGATAATCATTCTATAATGGGATTGTGCTATCATTAAAATTGAGGGCAGTTTAGTTAATTCCTTTTCTAAAATCATTATAGTATAAAAAATAGATTATACTCGCAATATATTCTATTGCATTTAAGTGGAGTGCTACTACTACTCCTTCTACTTTCTATTATACTCACTATATGTTCCGCACTTATCTTTGTTTTACACAAAATCTTAAGTCCTTTATGCTGTAGTTCAAGTACATTTCTACCCTTTTCAAATGAATGTGATAAGACTTCTCATATTGATCCAGTCCCAAATTTTCGCTTCTTGCTTAAATGAACGTGACAGACTCTACTCATTGTTCTACTTCTAAATTTTCGCTTCTTGCTTGTTTGTTCTTAAATTTTTTTAGGAAAATAATAAAAATAAGGATTAATTGTACCTTATAACCCGGCCCCCCACCCCCACCCCCACCCCCACCAAACCCAGCGCGCTGTTTCCCTTCTTTTTTTTCAGCCTTTTCCTTTGCTTTTTTTTTTTTTTTTCCTTTTCCTTTCTTTTCCTGCTTCTTCTTTCTTCTTCTTCCTTTTATTTGAATTAATCAAAAAAAAAAATTCCTCTATTTTTTTTTATATATAATAATATATTTTTTATATTTAAATAAACATATGTATTTTTTTTATAATTAAACACATGTATTTTTCTGTAGAAGACAACAATTTATACTTAATAAAAAATGAACATTATTAAAAAAAAAAAAGGACATAAGAAAAATCATATGTTGTATAATAAAAAAGAAAAAAAAAAGTGACATCATATGTATTTTAGAAGAAAAAAAACATATGTATCATTTGCTTAAAAAAACACATGTGTCATTTGATAAAAAAAAAATATACCTATTATTTACTAAAAAAGAACATATATATTTACTAAAAAAAATATATGTGCTATTTATCCAAAAAAAAAAAAAAAAAACAAAGGTGAGGTGGATGGAGAATGGGGTTTTTTTTTTTTTTAAACAAATTGAATAATAAAAAAATTGGAGGGTAAAAATAACATCCTTAAAATTTATAATAATAAAAATAGCATCATTTATATTTAAATCATATGTTTTCATAATTAAAAAATAATTTTTATATTATTTTTCTTTAAATGCTCATCGAATTAATCGTCGTTCAAATTAAATTACAGTAATTTAAACTCGTTTAATATCAACGTTTATTAATACATGTTCTATATTATTGAGGTGTTAATTTTATTATTATAAATTTTAAGGGTATGATTTTTTATAATTAAAAAAAAAAAATAGGTTTCTTGAATAAAGAAGCATTCTTTATTTATTTTCATATTTATAGTAATATTCCTTAATTTGTTGTTACTTTTAATTTGACTATTTAGTACACTATTTTTTCCGCATTTAAATCTCTTAACCATAAGTCATTTCTGACACGAATTTTCATTAAATAACAGTAACCAATAAAATAAATGAAGTACTCATTAATTCTCGTATTAGTTTTTTAAAAAATGTGATAAAATAAAAAGATTTAAAAATAGGGAATAATTTATAAAAATATGTAAGAAAATGAAAAGGTTTAAATTCTAATTAATATATAACAATTTATTAATTAAAGGTAGTACATATCAATTTCTTTTTTTATTGGTCATCAGTTTAATAAAAAATTTAGATAATTATAAATGAAAAATAAAAAAATGAAATTACGTGTGAAAAAAAATAAGAAAGTATTGTTATAAACAAAACAAAAAAGAAAAAAGAAAAAAAAACACTACCACATCAGTATATTTATCACATCTATTAATATATTAACAAAGACAAAGAGCGGAGGAATTTAGAGGTCTATTGTATTTTGCACATAAATTGATAAACGATTTTGTTTTAAGCATATACAATTTACTATATTATTCTTTAATGAATTATAAGTCACAAATTTTTAAAATATTAAACATAGAAAGATTAATAACTCTATTAACTTTAAATAATGAGGAATTACTAAAAGAATAAAACATAAACTATGTCCAAACATTAAAGAAAATGATATAACTGTAATAAGTGGGGTCATCTTAATCAAAACCCGAGATCCTATACACCTATATAGAAAATTAAAAATAAATATTGGCCTACCAGTGTAACCCAAAGATAAAGGAACCTATTATTCATATAAGATGATAGAGAAAGGAATTGACTAATAGAACCAAATCCACCTTATAGAAGGAGAACAACACCTAATATGAATTCATCTATATCATGGGGTACAAGAATTGATGTACCACAAGAATTTCAACCCAATATGGGAAACATAAGAAATGATTTATATATGAGTTAGAAAGAAAGTTTTGGATGAATGAACATGTGAAATAAATGTACTTATCCAAGCATCTGAAATAATTTCTTTAAATCCATCAATTTGTAGAGTATTATTAAACCATAAAATAACAGAAAATATCAATGTATGATTTAGTAATTTACTAGATGAAGTTGATGTGCAAATTATAGTACTCGCAAGTGTACGAATCACTCGTAGAAAGTGATAAGCAAACCTCCGAGGTCGGTCTCTCAAAGAATTGCAATAGTTGTAAACAACCTTTTTCTTAATCTAATTAACGTCCTAACTCAATTAAAACACTAATTAAATAGAGTTATAGTAACACTAAAACTCTAAATAACTAGAATCCTAAACCTAGTAAAATTGTAAACGAAGTGTGATTTGTAGCAAAATCAATGGTAACGAACAATTAACGAAAATAATTATTAAAATTCAGAATTAACTCAAATAGATTTAGTTATCAATGGAGAATGTATGGATGTTTAGTTTGGTTGGCCATGCTTGCATCGAAAAGTTATGGTGAATTAACATGAACATACTAATAAACAATTTTTACCGGCTTTTCTTTTAATTACAAAAATTCCTACGATTGTGTAATTCTCTTTGTTGATTAACTAAACAATATCCTACAATCGGCTATATCAATTAGCAACCAAATTATGCACAAGAAAAATATGTCAATCAAACTAATGTTATGAGTAAGTCATTGATTTGAAGCTTTGATTAAGTTTTTCAAAATATAGTTAAGGTGACGTTCCTAAAACTAAATTCTCAGATTTTCAACCTAACTATGAATCTCAAATTGGCGCATAAAAATTCACAATTAAATATCTAAACATGCTCTTAATCAAAAGGTAAATTTATTTATTTCAAACAATAAAACATTCACCACAACAGTTCTAGCAACCATGACAACACAAACTAAACATCCATAATGAAATTAGCCGCTCATGTTTATATTAAAATTCATAGACAAATTCAATGTGAACATACACTCAAAGAAGTAAGAATAAAAGTAAAATTCTATAACAAGAAGAAAATCCTAGATCTAAATACCGCTATTGGATTGGATGACGTTCTTTTCCAAAAGCTTGATCTTTGATCGTCAATGATTTCTTGGATTCTTAGAATTGATTTCCTTGCTTCGTTGAGTGTGGAAAAGCTCCCAAAATCTGGTTGAATCTCTTGTTTGTTCGCAAAATTGAAGTGTATAAAAGTTGTGTTAAAAGAGGATTCTAAAGGGAGTATTTATAAATGTAAAGAGTTACACAAATCCTGATTGAAATAGGAATAGGCGCACCATTGGTCAAAATTCGAGAGGTCCCCGCCCGGCATATAATTTCCTCACCGCGGCGCACGTTGCCTTTCCTTTCTTGACATGTACCCCCCTTACATATGTGTTGGCTTGTCATGTACGGCTTACATATTTTGACTCATTTTGCCATAAATTGTAATTCGAGTGCCGTAATTGTTCCGTCTTTGCGTGTTTGCACCATTCAACTCATTTGATGCTAAAAATACCTAAAATACACTAAAACATACTTGTGATTCCGAATTGATAGATTTGTGAAAATAATCGAATAAACAAGATATAACAAATCTATTTTTAAACAATTAAGCACAATAAATCACGAAATGTTAGTACTTTTCGAGCACTTATCAGAAGTGCATTTACATATGCAAGGTAATTCAACAATAAGTATAGAATATCTAGATAAAGTAGTAACTAAAATTTATAAAGAATTTATAGGTGAAAATAAGTGTAAACATACCATAGAAGTAAGTAAATTAGAAATAAATGAAGCTAAATGACACCTAACAAATATAAAAATATGTGACATGTGTTACATATATTCTTTTATTTGTGAATAAGAAATGTTTTACCATAAAATACTTAGAATAGAACAACAATTATTTCAAGATATGTTTTATAAAAGATTGCCAGAAAATTTTCATAAAACTTTGGAATAAAATTTGCAAAAAAAAGAGATAGGATAGCAATAGCTAATTCTTTAAAAGGAAAAATAAAAGAGTTAAAAGCTTAGATAATTTTGAAATGTCAAGAAAACAAATACTTTAAGCGAGCCAAAGGAAATGTAAAATTTTATTGTGATACTAGAAATTATTTAATACCAAAAAAATGTGGTGTAATACTAAGATTTATAAGCACAATTATATGAAAAAAAATATATAAAAAGTATAGAAATATAAAAGATATAAGTTTAAAAAAAAATTCATAAATTTAAATGAAGATATAATAAGGAACCTTATATAAAAATGTATTTTAGAAGAAAAATATATACAAAACCTAACAAAAGAAATTATTGTCCATTAAGAAAAAAAAAATGTAGATATTGGATCTGCAATGAAGAAGGTCATTATTCAAAAGAGTGTCCTAATAGACTTTAGTATAAGAATGAATTTAAACAACAAAACATGATTATTGAATAAGCTTATAGGATGAAATTATAACTAATTGAGAAATCTGACTTAAATGACATGAAAAATCTATCTATTATAAGAAACTGAAAAATAAATAACTAAATTTGAAGAAATATCAGTCTTTGATATAGATTTTGATTAATTGATGAATTATTAAGTATAATAAATCCAAATAGTACATATATAAAAATATGATTAAAATTTAAATAATGTAATAATTATCATTTACATTCATATATTCACACAAAAGCAAACATGTATATTGCCAGTAAATATGACTTTCTAGAAGAACTTGAAAAACTAACTCTAAAGAAGTTAGTAAAAATAACTAATAATATTATCATACGGTTAGAAAAAGGTTTAAAAGATACAAATATATTAATTAGAGGGAAAATATTCCACATACTAATAATATATTGGCAAGAAACATGTGTACACTAGTTAATAAGAAGTAACTTCTTACACTTATACCAATCATTTACACAATATTTAGATAAAATAAGTTTAACAACATTAGAAGGAAAAGAAAATTTTGTTTCCAAAACAAAATTTGGATAGGATGAACTTTAACAATATCATCACCAACTTTTATATTAAATATAAAAAGCAAAAAATATAGTAAAAATATAAAATCAGAAAAACCACAAATATAAAACATTTTTTTTAGATATAGAGATTTATCAAAATCTCTTTCTAAATGAAATCTAAGAAGATCCATTAGAAAATTATTGAAAACAATAAATTTTGAAAACTCATTAGATCTAACATAAATAAATCCAATAAAATAGCAAACAAAAGATTAAAATATCATTTAAAAGTCAATAAGGTAAAACCTATGATTTATATTTAAGAAGATCGAGAAGAATTTAAAAAATAAATTTAAAAAATTTTAGAATTAAAAATAATTATTTTCAACAATTCTCCACATTTTAGTCCAGCATTCTTAGTAAAGAAAGAAACTGAGAAAAGATGTAAAAAGATAATGATAATAAACTTTAAGGCTTTGAATAAACAAAAAATGATTATTTTATTCAAAAGAAAGAATAATTATTATTACTCATAAAAGAAAATAAATATTTCTTTAGCATTGATTGCAAAAGTAGATTATGACAAATAAGGTTAGAAGAAGAATCTCAGATATTAAGAGCATTTAGTTACCATCAAGGACAATTCTAATAGACAGTTGTACCATTTAGATTAAAACAAGCACAAAAAATATTTCAAAGATATATGGATAATATATTAAAAAAATATCTTAGTTATTGTTATTTCTATATTGATGATATATTAATTTTCAGTAATGGCTTACAAAAATATTATCTTGATATACTTAATATTTTGAGAGAATGTAAAGATAAATAAATAGTATTATTATAAAGAAAAGTTATTATAGCCCAACAAAAAATAAAATATTTAAGGTTATAAATAGAAGACGAAAAACATCATTTACAATCTCATATAATCATATACAAAGTTTTATAAGTATAATAAAATATAAGAATAATTACAAATATTTATAAGATGATTAACATATGCAGAAGCATATATAAAGAAATTAGCAAAAATGAGAAAATTATTACAAACATAACTCAAGAAAGATTATGTTTGACAATGGATTGATCAAGACACCAAGTATATAGATAAGGTAAAATCATAGGTAAAAAATTTATCAATTTTATATCATCCAAGACCTGATAATAAAATGATAATAGAAACATATATTTCACATGAATCTTAGGGAGGGCTATTAAAAGCAAAATTAGATGATAAAAATGAATATTTTTATAGATTTATATCAAAATCTTCCTTGAATTAAATTACCATAATAATGAAAATAATACTTAGCAATAAAAAAGGCGATCAAGAAATTTGTAATATATTTTATTAGTACCAAGTTTATTAATAGGATTGATAATAAGAATTTTTGTCACTTAATATTGCAAGAGATTATAAATAAGAAAGATTGATTTGTTAGTAAAAATGATTTAATCATTACAAATTTAATGTTAAACATCTATCATAAAGTAAGAATAGTTTAGCTGATATTTTTACTAGGAAATTAGTCTCACTAATAATTTTTATGATTATAGGTAAAATGGACCAACTAGATGTGGAAATCACAATCAAAGAAAAGAAATTAAGAATTATTCAAGAACAATTAGAAACCTTGTATCTAAAAAAAGAAGAGGCTAATCATCAAGCTAAACAAGAACAGAAAAAAGTTAATACTTCAAAACTTTTGGAAATAATAACCCCAAATAAAAAATGAAGAGGTTATACTCTCACAATCTTCAGCAAAAAAGAATTGGGCTGACATTGTTAAGAAAAAACAATAAAAGTCAAAAGACTTAAAACAAAAAAGAATTGCTAAAAAGCTAAAGTATTATGTTGTTTATAATAGATCCTTTCTAAATATTATAACAACAAACCAAAAGCAAAGCAATAGAGCAATAACTCATAAAGCTTTCAATGATAGAATTTAAGCAGAAAAAAGTCTTGTTAATTACTAGATGCCAAAGCTACTCACATGTAGTGAGATAACGAGAAGATAAAGCCAAATTCTCAAAAATCTAACTTTGTCAGGAAATTAAATGAAAACACTTGAAAAAATTTCAAGACAAATAATTTTTAAAGAAGAAACACCATTTCTCATCCTAGAAGAGGAGAAAGAAAGATGCATAAATTTATCAAAACAATAGTGGTTAGGTTTGTATAATCTAGCACGAAAAATAACTAATGAACGCATGCAAGATATGAAGTTCTATAATACTATAAATGAATTTTTTCAACGTAGTAAGTTCAATATTATGGAAGGAATATAAACCCTAAGTTTGTTTACCAAGCCTATCATACAATATTAATTGAGAATCTTTATCTATGAAACAATTTGATAGAATTAAATTATTTTTCTAAAAATTTAAAAAAAGAAAAAAACTATTAAGAATTTCAAGAAAAGAATTAAAGTAATATATCGACCAATTTATCTCAAATTCTTTAGTAGCATAATGGATTGGGATCATGGCAGAAGTATTAGGCCATAACATTTTTTAAAAATTGATTTAAGCTAATAGTAATCGTAAAGTTCTAAGACGCTTTGCCAGAAAAAGAGTTTGCTATGAATTGGCAACGCATAAGCAAAAGTCAAGAACTAATTTGGATCGAACAAATAAATAACTATACATTCTCAAAAAATAAGAAGCAATAAGAAAATAGATAGGACACAAAGATTTAAGTGGATTAACCTTTCAATGTGAAAAGTCTATACTACTAGCAATGACATAACGAGAAAAATTCACTAATAATTAAATAGAGATTACAAATAACAATATTCAAAAGAAAATCACTAATAAACCAAAATTCCAAATATACCCAAATATATCTCATAAATAATTAATAACACAAAACTAAATATATGAAACAAAACTTGGGCAAAAACTACCAAAATAAATAGAGAGCAAATATTGAAAAGATTGATGAATTCTATCATAATGGGTATTTAAAGAGACAATTTTATGATTTTAATAATTTTGATATTGAAATGTGTGGCTTTACTCCCTTATCTAAGATAGGTAGGTAATATAATTTTATATATATAAGCTACCTATATTTTTGTTTAAATTTGATGTTAATGAAGACTTTTAGACATTAATTTTCAAAAGCAAAATTTGTTTTTATATACTCATAAATAATTTTTTTTAGTATATTAGTAATATTAGTATACTTGTATACTAATATATTGAAAAAGCTAAACATTCTATATGAATTCTTATATTAGGCCATATGATTTATGCAAATGTATATGATTTCTTAACAATTTATTATTATGAATGACCAAAAGTTTAAAAAAAAAAAATGATAATGATTAAAACAAAAGAGAATGGAGGTAAATCTTAGATTTTCTTTATTTTATTTTTTTTATCTTTTTCTGAAATTAGTAGGCTGTGAGACTCAAAAATGTAAAATTAATTGAGATGGTAGCATCATAGTTGATAAAAAGAGCAAACTAATAAATATAGAATTTAGGTTATTTGTACAAATCTATTACTTAACTTTAGGTTGTGATAAATCTAACACCAAACTCGTAATTAGTGTTACAAATTCACTATTTTTGTGACAAGTCTATAACCAAAATCTTTATTAGTGGTAAGTCTATCACCAATTTTTTATTAATTGGGCGAAATCTACATCAAAAATATGACAATGATACAACACTTACAAGAAGTTTGGTACTAAATTTGTCACCACTCAAAGTTAAGTCATTCTGACAATGTCTTTAAAATAAATAATAGTTAAAATATTCTGAATAAAAATTTGTATTTCTGTTCAATGTTCTATTATTTATATTTTAAATTGTCATTTGACCTTGTTTTATGTTACTTGATTTTTATCCTTATTTTAGGAGTTACTAATTTCAAATTTTAAATCATTAAAACACATACCTAGTTGGGTGATTGATAATTTAAGAGAGAAAATCATATACAAAAATTTGGTGATAGCTGTTATATGTTTGTTTTTGCTTGTGACAACACAACATTTTCCACATATAAACCATCTGAATCTACATTAGTAAAAGAGATTTTATGACCATTACCTAAATTAGTATTCTATAACCAATAGTAACAGAAATGCAATTAGAAATCTGATTAGAAAACAAGTCTGTATGCTCAACTCTACCTTTTGACCCATTTTTAAACCTTCACCCATCGGGCGATTACCATGAACTTGGATATTGTGCAAAACTCAGTTTTCCCAGTTCTTAGTAGGATTGCTATAGCTTATAAGTACTTGTGTTGTCCATATCCAGATGAATTTTGGATTTGAAGGATGGTCAATGCTATTATTGTATGCGTTTACCGAGTTTGAGATTTATCACAAACTACTAGTATTGTCTTTTTACTTTCTATATAGTAGTAGTTGGATCATTGGTTGTAGCTTAAAGCTATTCCGATCTATGCTTGTTCATTTTCTATTGTAACCCTCAACGTAATAATAGCCTTGTATATTTTAAGATGTTTCTTAATATGTAATATCGGTTAGCTTATCAAAAAAATACATATACATAACGTTACTTGATTTTCAAGCAAAATTAAATCAGACCTAATTTGTAAGCACTAGTTAAGACTTGTTCCAAGCCGGACAAAAAAGGACTCCAAATTCCTCTAATCTTCTAATCACAACTACACAAGAAAATGAAAATTTTAAAAGCCTCACAGGATGACTCAATGAAACCATACTAACCATTACATGATCTCGATATCCCCTCTTTCCCCAGCTGAGTCATGGTTAGAAAAGATCAACCCCATAATTCATAAATGAAATAGCTCGGGCAGTTTGTCACTGATTATCTCTCTCTCTGTTGCGAAACGAGTTCAAGCTATTGATAAATGTTGAGGGAAGATACATTAGTTCTTGTCCCCAGCCTCTGCAAATAAAATAATATGTCCTTTCAAATGAGTGATAGTGATACAGATGATAACCCTGAAATTAACCGGCAAGATCATGCTGCCCTCTCGAAGACTAAGAAAGTTACTAGCCTCCAGGCAAGCGAAGAAAAGATAAGGCCTTTGATTTTGCATAGGTCCTGTCGCATCAGATTAGTTAAAGAAAACCAAGTGGTTGATATGTTAGTACAAACGTATGCATCTTACTTTATTATAAATGGAGATAAACAAGCAGCACAAACCAGTAACTTGTACATATAATAAGTGGACGACAGAGAGGAAACAGCTATTTTACAAAATTATACAAAAGGATACAAATACGGTAAGGGAAAGATAAAATATAAAGATGCATTCTCCCAGCATCCTTATAAATAAGCAGGTTTATCAATTTTTTATTTCACTTTCACTTCTTTATGATCATATTAAAAATCGTAACCCTCAAATCACAAATAATGAGCAATTTTCCTGATTTGCTACTTCTGGATCACGATGGTTTGGGGTGCCTACATGGTTTCAGGAAAATGAAGCTTATCAAGTCTTGTCTGGGAAATTCCTAGACTATGGTAACTGCATGAAGCCTCGTGACCCATGTAAATTCATTCCGGTTTTCAGGATCCTTTGACACTAATCTACGCTCTGCAATGCAAAAGGCCCTAATAGAAAAATAAATTTTAAATTTGGAAAGCTAAAATAAAAAGCTACATGCAACCAAGGATGAATATTTCAAAATTTTCAGTCTAAATTTAGGTTTTGAGATTAAGATTTAGTGCAAATATTCGGAAGTTTTTGGGTAAAAGGTGTAGAAATTGGTTGGAAGTAAATTTCTTTGGCAAATTTCGATAAATTTCCATTTTAAAGGCAGAACTTTTTTGAAAAAATATTCTTCAAGTTACCATGAAATAGATGCTTAATCTTTAATTAGATATATAAGATCAACTATCTAATTCATATTTTTCATTAATTTTATTTATTTATTATATACTTGAACCTAATAGATGCTTATCTTTATATTAAATACGTAATGTGCTAATTGTAATTGAAACTTAGTACTTCATATCACATTAGGCATTATGCTATAGCCTTGAATATTTCTTATAACTTATATTGTTCACTTATTTGTTTATAACATATTAGTTTGCTTTCATATTAGGGTGTAGTGTCATTTTAGTCTCTTTTACTTGTGGGTTTGGGGTCAACTGGTCCATTTGATTGTAAAATGTGTCATTTAATCATTTTGATTATGAAAAAGGGTCATAAGAGGGCAATCGTCATAATAGCATGATTATTTTAAGATTTTTTACACTTCAACAGTTGATGATATTCATTAACAGTATAGATTAGTCATTTAATGTCTTTTCCTCCAAAATACAACTAACTCGGTCTCTCACCTATTTTTTCCCGCCATTTTGAAGCCAAAAACAATAGATAAATGACCTGTTATTCACTTCTATTCAAAAATATAAAATATTGAAGTTTATTCTTAATAAATACCTTTTTAACAAAAAAGGACTAAATGGCACTGGTTAAAAGCAATGGACATTGTGACACCTAAAGCTTCATTAAATGGACTATTATGACCCTTCTACTCTACCCTAAATAATAAAAGATAAATTATGCACGAGCTATTAAAAAAATTGATCATAGAGTTTCATTTAAAATTAAAATTTTGCCAATACCATACCAAAATTTCCATAAACTCTTTGAGTAAAATTGAATTATCAAAATATCCACCAATATGTAAATTTTAACCCTTGCAGGCAACATCATCTTGTAAAGACTTATGGATTTTAAAGAATTTTTTGACAGAAATGTTAAAGATTATATATAAGGGGAGCTTTCCTTTGGATTGGGTAAACGATTAAATTGTTGCATCTCGATGAAGTATCATGGGAAAAGTCCATTATACATCCTACAATGAAAAGTAGGCACTAACAGCTAAGGAAAATATAAAGGTAGAACAGAGAAGAAACTCACCATATTTGGAACCAACTGGAGCTACTTGACCATTCTTGATTCCCTAATTTTTCTTCCTTTCCATTTGAATGAACAAGCCTCTGAAATTTTGCTGATAACTCTTCATAAGACTGACTTGATGATGGCTGAACTTGTGTAATTATGGACTTTAAATGTTGCATTCTTATTTCCAAAGTATTATGAAGAGACTCCTGACCACAAAAGTGTCATGAATGAGCAAGTTAAGAAAAGAAATTCAACAAGAACATGAGAACTTGACAAACCTCAGTGGCTGCAACAGCTGCTTCCCGGCAAATGAATGAAATATCAGCCCCAGTAAAGCCTTCTGTGAGATAAGCAAGCTCCTTTATGCTGACATCAGAGCTGCAAGGTACCTTGTGCAAGTGGACACCAAATATCTCTTCTCTGTCAACCTTATTGGGAAGTCCCACATATATCAACCGGTCAAAGCGTCCTGCCAAGAAATTCCACAATTATTATAGTTATCAGTTTGAAAACTCAACTGCATGCGTGAGGATCCCTTCTTGTTTTGTTGATGTGTGTGGTTGAGTGGGAGGGGAGGATGTGTCACATATTTGTCCTCCATTTCTTATCTACTAGTTCAAGGAAATTGACATGGAGATGAGAAGAGATAGAGAACTAGAACCTGGTCTTAAAAGAGCCTGATCAATCTTGTCCGGCCGATTTGTTGCAGCAATGACAGTAACACTGACTCTTTGATGCAAACCTAAATTTTAAGGAATCGAGATAAAAATTTAAATCCATGTTACAATAGAATTTATGTTTCTTCTGTTCAATTCAGTAAGGGAAACCAAATTTATAATCCCAAGTTTTAGCAGAAGTCATGGATGTCTGAAATTCTGTATATTGTCTAACCCAATCCATATAAACAAAAAATATAAAAATGCTGATTTTAAATTTGAAATTTGTTGCTCACCATCCATTTCAACAAGAAGTTGGCTCATAACTCTATCAGAAACTGAAACTCCA
This sequence comes from Elaeagnus macrophylla, assembly GCA_029378325.1. Lineage (NCBI taxonomy): Eukaryota > Viridiplantae > Streptophyta > Magnoliopsida > Rosales > Elaeagnaceae > Elaeagnus > Elaeagnus macrophylla. The sequence goes on from CM055653.1 coordinate 6,640,512, forward strand.
TCACTTTCCTTTCCCCGAGTAGCAGCAAGACCATCAATTTCATCAAAAAATATAATTGATGGAGCATTTGTCCTTGCCTTTGCAAACAGAGATCTTACAGCCTTTTCAGATTCTCCCACCCATTTGCTGAAAAGTTCAGGACCCTTTACAGCAAGAAAATTCATCCCAGCTTCAGAAGCAATTGCACGTGCCAATAGGGTCTTGCTGCATCCAGGAGGACCAAACATTAGAACTCCTGTTGGGGGACAAATTCCTATACGGTTGAATGCACTTTGGTGCTTTTGAGGCCATTCTACAGCTTCTATTAATTGTCTTTTAACTTCCTTTTGGCCACCGATATCATCCCACCTGACTTTTGGAACCTCAAGTCTCACCTAAAATCATAAAATAACATGAGTTATGATTATGATGAGCAAAATTCAGCAGAGCATATTAATGAGAAGTTATTGATACAAAGTTTCTTCTCCAGCTAAGATCAACAAGATGCAATTTAATAAATACTTTCAGCAAAAATAACATTAGAGGAACCAAAAACTACAAAACTGAATATCCATGTATTACAGAGACAAAAAGCACCCAGCAACATGCAGGGTTAACCATGGGACTTTTTATCTGCAGAATAAACAAATTAGTAATGCCAACCTTTGGAATAGATGCTGACAAGAACCGTATTTTACTAGTTAAAGGATGGAATCATGTATTATACCTCTCGCATTGCACTAGGTCGCACTCTCATCTGAGCATTTTCAAAATCTTCAAAAGTCACATTCAGTATTTGTCCTTCTTCAATGCCATTATGAGAATCATGCAGGGCATCTGATATTGATCCATTAGAATGTAAAGTCGGTGGCCTTTGTGAAGTCTCCAAACACGAGATAGATGAAGATGCAGAATTTGAGTAATCTCTCATTACATCTCTAGAATCGGTTAAGCATTTAGTTTCGATTATATGATCAGGATATTCTTAGCAAATAGATGTTCTATTTGGATAATTATAGGGGTTTTAGGAGTAGGCAACACACCTGAAACAAACAAGGGCTGCTTCATTGCAAAGTTGAGCTAGATCAGCACCTACAAATCCATGTGTAACAGAAGCAAGATGTTCTACTTGCTTGTCTGAGAGGGAGTGTTTCATTTCATTGAGATAAGAAAGAAGTATATCCAACCGTTGCTTAGGCGAAGGCACACCTACATATCAATTTGTATGGGGGAAAGGTTAAATGTCACAGGCAAAATGTATAGTATTATGTGGATAGGTTTTATTTTGAAGCCTGATGGCCTACTAAAATCATGTTCATCTCAGATCCCCTAAAATGTTTCAAATTATGTTCCAAAAACAAGTAGCTATGTTGAATGAACTCAACACCCAAAAGACGTGATATTTACCTAATTCAATTTCCCTGTCAAGTCTCCCTGAACGTCTAAGAGCAGGCTCTATAATATCTGGCCTATTGGTAGCAGCAATTATAAGTAGTCCTTCCATTCTGCTAATCCCATCCATCAAATTCAGCAATGTACAAACCACTCCTTGGGACAGTGCTTCACCCCCATCTTTCCTTTCAGGTGCTATAGCATCCAGTTCATCAATAAATACCTGCAACACTTATTAAACCTAGTAGTTCAACAAATAACTCAAAAACAAAAAACAAATAATGGAGAATAAACTATAAAGCATTATGAAAGACATGAGTTGTGCTCATAATCAAGTAAAACATCTACATGTTGAAGACTATACTTGCAATTTCTTAAAATGTCTAATTAAACAGTAAGTTTTACTGTTATAGTTAATAAGCTTGACCATTATCAAGATCCAAATTGTAAAAAGAAAATGTCGAAATTGAGGACCAACAAAACTTCACATTAGTTTTTAGGGATGTACTCCCCTTTCCTCAACAATTTTGACTTTTAAAGTGAAGTTAGGTAGAAAGGAAATGGGTTTAATTAAGAAGATTAAGATAATAGGTATATAGGCCAGAATTAGACTTGAACTTGATCAATAAAGTGCATTTTTTTAAGAAAATTGCTACCTTGACCCATCAAAATGCATAACATCGCTGATTTAAGTAAGACCTTAAATTTATTGGCAAAGCCTTACTTTAACCGGGTAAAGTCTTACCAATAAGATAAAGATGATATAAATAATTGAAGATATTGATATGATGTTACTCAAATCTGGTAAGACCTTACTAATAGAGAAACATGATTTAAGTAACGCAATGAACAATACTGGCAAAGGATAAGGCCTACAAGTAGAGAAACATGATTTAAATAAAGCTTAGGATGATAATGGTAAGGCCTTACAATTAGAGACACATGATTTAAGTAACGCAATGAACGATATTGGTAGGGCTTGGCTCTAAACCTGGTAAGGTCATAGCATAAACTATAAGAAAATGATTTTACACGAAATCAAAATCTATCTAAAAGTCTAATTCTAAATAAATAACAATTCTAATGTTAATTGAACTCTGATTGCACAAATCCTAGCAATTTAAAAATTCTAAGAATATAATAGTTTTTGACCAGCATTAGTCTAGTCATATAGTATTAGTCCCTATTAAACATTTGGGCTTGCTCCCATAGCTTCTTTATGAATAGGAATCTTATGATGTATATTGAACACAAAATTCAAGAAAAGAGACAGAAGAGGCAGTATTCCAAAGATTGAGCTAGCAACATGAACTTTGTTACTAGTCATTTATATTTTTTCATTTCAAAGCCACCATTACAAAATTCTTCATTTGAATTTAATAAGTATTACTTGGAAATGATCCATGAAAATATAAGTCAGGAGAATTGAAACGAGAAAAAGTCTAACCACTGAGGGTGTAGCTCTACAAGCTGCATCAAACACTTCATGCAAAGCTTTCTCACTTTCCCCATGGTATGGGCTTAAAATCTCAGGTCCATTCACAGTAAAAAGATTGACACCAGCATCAAGAGCACATTGACGAGCCAATGAAGTTTTTCCCGTCCCAGGAGGGCCATGAAGAAGAACTCCCTTGGTAGCTCGTAAACCAAATCTAGAATAATAAAATAAATTATAACCAACAAATGCAAAAAATTAAAACACCATAGGACATTATTTGTTATTTAAGCTTTTTAAAAACAATAACTTTGCAATAGAATAAATATTTTACCCACTACTAAGATGATTCTGCAGGTATAATAAAAATCCTCACATTTAGCCATAATCATTATTTAGGCCAAACATAAATGTCATTAAATCTATTAAAGTAACCACAATTCTAATGCATATTTATAAAATTTCAGATTTTATATGATTCAAGCATAAAGAAAATGCAAAATCCAAAGTTGAGAATCACATGCATCAAAAGTAGGACAATGCAGGGAGTACCTGGAAAAGGTGTCTACTAATGAGGAGAGTATGATATCCTTCAGAGCAGCATACTCTTCGGATAGACCACCCAATTTTGTAATAGGCCCACCAAAATTTGGTCTGGTGTCCATGAGCTCAAAGCCATTCCTAGGCAAATCACGTCTCTTTGGAGTTTCCAATGCCAGGTTTGATGGTAAGCATATATATATTTTTGTATCACGCTTTACAACAAAGGCATCATTTGCAAGATCTAGTGACTCATAATGCTCATGTGGTAAATCAATACAACTTTCATTTGTCAAATTAAGATTAGCTTGGCCTTCCTTAGCATTAATCACTCTAAAAGTACAAACTTGTGAAAGCATTGGAATAGACACAATATTGCCAGTCAGTAACCAACGAGAGTACAACCAATTAGTAGAACATGTCTGCAGAAGCCTTTTAGCAGCTTCATCGCTTAACATATCCTTGACATCAAAAGGATCAATGGTTGACTGATTTGAATTAGCTGGATTTATTACTGAATCTTCACAGAGAGGTGAAGTTAAAAACTTATTAGTAGATGAGCTAGGCCTGGACTGATTCAGAGGTGTTCTAGGAGAAGCAGCAGTGCCATTTTGAGAATAATCATAAGATTGTTCAGAAGAAATATCTATGGAACTGTTGTTTCTGGTCAATTTAAAATTAGACTGAACCAGCTCCAAAAATAATTCACGGCAATCGTATACAGAGAGACTAACACCCTTAGTCATGTGAGGGATTTCATCTCTTTTCCCGTGAACAGTTATGAATTGACTTTTAACTGGGTATGCAAACATGACAGTTCCTGATTTAGGACATCCCATTGTGATAGAAAGGTTTGAAGACAATCTTACTTCATTTTTTGTAACCTGGTAGAAGATAATAAAAAAAAGCATCAAAACCATGAAGGGATTAAAATATGAGAATAAAAAAAATGTGACCTCAACAACAAAATATAGAATTGTAAAAGCACCCAAACATGGGTGGGCCAAACAAATGAAAATAAATAAATACGGGATGGAAGAGCCAAAAAAGGAATAGATATCCATTGAAAAATGTTCCATTTAATGGATTAGCCTATTCTATCAAACAAAGATTGTATATCTCTAACTTCATCACATTTATGTTTACAACCTAAAGCAAGTCAAGGCATACCTATTCCTTTACAATCTTTTGACAAAACCAGTACTCAAAGTTGTTTGTTTCATTACCCCGTGTGCAATTGAACAATAAGAGAGTGTTAACATGTTGTACAAACATAACTAGACAAGGATTATACACCGACTGCAATTTACACGTGTTCAATGCTCTGAGGTTTACAGAAATAAACTCTTCTCAACCTATAATGTGATTGCCATAGAACATGCACTCGTCAATAGAGGTTTATGAACATAATAATTGTCAATCAAACCTTACTACTAGGAAAAACTGTAGCAAGAGCAAAGTAGTTCCCAGCTTCATTAGCTAATTTTTCATCCAAATGAATATGATTTTGTCTAGCACACTCATCTGCAAATGGAGTGAGGGGAAATTGACACGGAAATTTACTGATAATCGAAGGGAATGACACCTGCCATTGAATTTAATCATTAGTAGTCAAAACACATAAACAAAATAAATTAAAAATATATATATATATCAGAATCTATAACATTGATTGTCTATTGTGTGACATGAGGGGGAAAAAAACAAATAAGGGCATACACACATAAGGATTAACTAAAAAAGAAGAGCTATAACAGATTTGGAACAACAAAAACACAGAAACCAAGATCAACACAAAGAAATGAAAACAAACAAGATTAGACAACAAAACTGAAATGACACAAAATATGCAATAATATAAATTTGACTAACTTTTACAACATTCATAATTAGTTGTGCAGAAATGCAGATCAATATGTAAACCAGAATTCTGAATCACTCAATGACAAGTGCAAGCAAGATAAGCTAGTCCATATTCAAAACCGTATTTCCAAATTTCAGAATATAATGAAAAGGAAACTCATATTTTAGTTCACTCACTTTGTTTTCCGTGTATATTTTGAAATCACTTCAATTTGTGGATAAACACAAGATTCAGTGTAAAGAGTGTAATTCTATATATAAAGTAAATTCTAAAATTGTTTATAGGAGAAAGAAGCTATACTTATTGATGCAGAATTGTTAAAGGAATGTAGAACCTAAAGGTCTGCTTGGTATAAGATTTTAAAACAAATTTCATTTTTGAAAACAAAAAAGATAGGAAACATAAACAAATATGTGTTTGATAAAAGTACTTTTGATTAAAACTTTTGGATAATATATTGAAAACAATCATGTTAAAAAAATGAATAAATGCTCTCTTCCATGGTTTATAAAGGTTTTATGCAAAAATAAACTAACATCTGTATAATAATTTCCAAATACAATTAAATAATTTAAATAATTTTCAACCGTATCCTTAATTTTCTTAGTTTTTTTGCTGAAATACAAAAATCATTTGGAATCAAGCTGAAAGAAATTACTTATTGTTAGAATTTAGGAATTGTAGTAGTTTACAGTAATGGCCCTCTTCATGTTTTTTGGCATTCTCAAAATATCTAAAGTTGAATTTAAATCCCAACTCAAAAATGAGACATCTAAAATTCCATGTTTAATGTGTCCAACATGCTAGCCATCAACAATGAGTAGCGTGTGCTAGCTTGTAATTCAAGATAACATGCATTTAAATTTCCCATGAACATATCACACCAAATGTACAAAAAGCCAATATATGTATCAAAGCAAATAAAACTATGCCTTGGGAAATTAGAGTAAGTGATCCCATTATTCTTCTAAAAATCTATTACTATGCAGTACAATTTAAAGCATATCTAAGGTTGTCAATGGAGACGGGGCTGGGCCAAAGACCCCCTCTCCATTCCCATCCATGATTTTGAATTTATCCTCCATCCCACTTAAAATCTTTACGGAGTTTTATTGAGATCCCAATGAAAAATAGGAATCCAAGTAATATTAAAATTATTATTTTTAATTTCTTAAAAAAAATTATTTTTTATAAAAGAAAAATTATAAAAAAAAACTATCCACTAATAAATATTTTATGATAAGAAGAAAAATAAAATTTATAGCCAATAAATGATATAAGATAAATACATAATTTTTTTATACTAAATAACATTATAAAATTTTGTTATAAACTAGTTTGAAATAATAAGAATAAATTATAAAATAATTTATTAATTTTAGATTTTTTGAATTTAAGTAAATTTAAATAATTTTTAAAAAACAATTATTGATGTTTTAAAAGAATAAAAACATAATTTAAAGATAAAATATATATTATATAATACATTACTTAGAATTAATTTGAATTTTATGTAACTAAATTTATAAAAAAAAAAAGTAAAAAATATAAATAAATTTATATATTTATTATAATGAGGTATATAGTTTTGAGGAACGAAGAAGGGAATGCAATTCTTGTCCTTGTCCTTGTCCTGTCTCATATTATAAAATCCTTGCTTCCAACGAGATATCCCAGCAGGGATTTGCCCCATCAAAAAAAATTGACAACCCTAAGCATACCCAAACTTGTAATAATTGATTATAGAACTTACAAGGATCCAAGATGAGTCAACTCCCAGGAAACAAGGAAAGTTACTCAGTTTTTATAGCAATTCACGAGAAACCATAAATAACATATGTTTCTACTTGTTCACTTAATTAATACAACCAGAGTATCATGATAGAAGCTCCTATAGTTCATTATGAAACACTCTTACACTGACATCAACCCTTATGGCTGAGAACTCTAATAAATAATTTGACATGAATGTGCAGGCTCACTTTTGTAGATTGAAAGTCTGTCGAGTTCCAGCTCAGCCAAGAGAGCTTAAGCTAACAAGACAAACACCAACTTATCTTTTTTATAGTTCATGCATCATCTAACATTGCTGAACTGCCATATGTCTTTTGTAACCACTGTAGCTCTAAAACAATAAGTGACGAGGTCAATTGACTTAAACAAATCCAATAGATCCAAACCAACAACATGCAGGAGCACAAAGAACCTTAATGGAATGCTCAAAACAATTCCTAACTTGGACATTCACATAAAATTCCATCTAAGCTAGTACATAAATCATAAGTTCAAGAAGGTTAAAATCAATATTAACTAATCAGCCTTAATAATTTCCAATTAATGAATGAAGACTAGAATCATTCAGCAAATAACAACTTTTTATAAGGACAAACTAAATTGATGTAATGTTGTGCATACATAAGAATAGGAAGCCAAGTTCCCAGAGCAATACTATTATTTTTGCTACGAATTATAAATTACTAACTTTTAGAAAAAAGAATAATAAATTACCGACACAATTGAACCGGGTGTCAAAGAAGAAGCCACCATTGAAGGCTCTGAAAGCCAAATTTTGCATCCTTTAGAATCCTGGTCAACTTGGGCAATTCGGCCAATGAATGCAGATTTTCCAATCAGAGAAGGGTACTTTCCAGAAGCTTCCTCCAGGAAGTACCCGACATCCTCTCTGTCAGGCTCAACCCCTTGAGTGGGTACCATAAATTGTGGTGTCTGAGGTGACGCTAAGTGGTCAGATTTAGACACACTCGATGGAGTCTTTGGATGCTTCTTTGCTTTGGAAGGCATGTTTAAAATCTAAGATTCTGAAACATAGTAAAGCAATGCTAGTCAGGAAGAAATGTATTTTTATAGAAAGAACTTGAAATGTATTGAAGAGTTCATGAAAACACTTTCGAATGATTTAAAGGTACATAAAGCATCATATAAGATGACTAAGCTATCACAATATAATACGAGGTCAGCAATTATAGGCATCAAAGAATAAAACTGAAACCAATAAATCAAAACCTTCATGATACAAAAGTGGTCAGCTACATATAATACCTACAACTGAAATCCAACCAAGCAGAACAAATAAAACTACAATCCAATTACCCAAATTAACCTTAATCTAAGTGAAACTGAGGTTTTCTTCAGTGAAAATAAATTATTTCAAAAGACCAGTTAATAACTCATTTGAGAATCACAAAATTAAGTATCTTACATAAAGATGGACTGATGGAGAACTGAGAACCACAAATGAGTGGGAGAGTGGACTGTCGAGACTATTGGATTAATCAATGGTGGCAATGGAGCTTACCGAACAACAATATTGGACTATTCTTAACCGATGGGGTAGGTGGGGAAGAGGAAGAGAATAAATTAGGGTAAGTGGAAGGAACTGAATGGATTGGGGCGTTGGCATATCTAGGAATGTTAACAGGGCCCGAGTGGCATAAAACCCAAAATCAAACCCGAACTAATAAAGTGCAACCGCAACCGAAACCGAACCCTAAAATGTCAGATTTCAATTTGGAAAATCTCATGGTAACAGTTACTTCTTGTGCTCCAAAAAACTAAATTGTATTTTTTTACCATTCAAAATACATTAATTCAACTAGGAAACCTGTACAAAAATTGTTTGTGCCCAAATCTGTTTGAGGCTTCCCACCAACACCTCTTTTCCTAATACAATTCATTGTTTTTTCATATATTTAAGCGCAGCAGAATTTGCTAAGAAACTATGAAAATTGTCTGTGCCCAAATCTGATTTATCAATCAACAATTATGACGTTTTATACAAAGGTATTGTCATAATAACCAAATCTAATTGCACTGGAATACCATTAAATTGCAGAATATCTTTATTGTTGAAAGTAACAACAAATACATTGGACTTTTATAGCATGAAGATATTTGATTAAACACTAGTTAATTTGTAGCCACGGAGATGATTGATAAGTTTGATTTTTTTTTATAAACTACCTCTGATGCTACCTCAAAACTTTTCAAGCAAATAGGGAGCAGAATGATAAAAACAGTATATAGGAAGTAGAACTTTTTGGTGAGACCTTGATAAAAAATTAGAACTGTAGATCTTACCAAAAACTAAGCTAATCTAGTGGTGGCCTGCACTGATTGGTGGGGCAATAACAGAGGTGGACTTGGCTGCAATAATGGTTGCAAACAGAGACAGAATGGTGGTGGCTGGACTGGTGGCTGATGGTTACGAATAGAGGCGGACTGGTGGTGGCTGGGCTGCTGGCTGATGGTTGAGAACAGAGGCAGGCTGGTGGTGGCTGGGTTGCTGGATGATGGCAGCGAATAGAGGGCGGACTAGTGGACTGGTGATGACGACAGAAGTGGAGGTGGTGATTTCCAAGAGGGGGAGGCGGCTTGGCTTTTTGGGTGAGAGGAATGAATATTTTAAGGTTAGGCCGTTAGGGCAGCAAATTACACAATAATCTTCCTCTATTTCTCAATTTTCTCACTCTCTCGTTTATAATATTTTTTAATTTAATATAAGGCTTGGAAAGAAAATAGTTAATATAAGACTTACTAGGAGAGGAAGAAGTTTCTCACTGGTTTAATTTTGATCAATTGTTTCAACTAAACACTATCACTTTTGTTGCAACAGGTACGGTTATTTTTTGAAATCCCACATACTAGGATGTCCTACAATAGTTTCAATGGATGCAGAGTTAAACATATAAATCTGAATAGCCATAGATAAATCAATGCAACAGGGATATGTTTCTTACCTATTCCTTCATGAGCAGCAACAAACCACAACGGCGATGGAAGATACGGCAGGGACTGCAGATATGGCGGGGAGCTATCGACGGCAGATATGGTCCATATCACAAACCATAATGGATCATATCACCTCCACATATAGATAGATCAGTGTAAGTAATAATATTTAAAGCTTTGTTTTTTTCCTTTTGGGAATCATATTCATCACCTCCACATACATGTAAAGCCAAACTTTGAATAATATATATCCCAGATGGATCACAGCAAGGCAAAACATTCATAATAAATATATATATATATATATATATATATATATATATATTAATAGACAAATCAAATTCTAGAGGTGAGAAACGGTGTACATATTACTTCTTTGCATCCATTTTCTCTGCATCCATTTTTTCCTAGACAAATGAAATTCTAGAAATCGTGTACAGAGAAAATGGTCATTTTCTTTTGGCCATATTACATCCTATTGCAAGCCATAGACAAATCTGACCATTTTCTTTACATATTCCATTTTCTCTGCATCCATTTTTTCAATTTTGGCCATCAAAGAAGACCAATCAGAAAGGAAAAAAAGAAACAAAGAAGAAGCTTACCAGAGAAATCGAAACAACCCGCAAAGAAATCAAAACAACCCAACGAGAAATCAGAGCTTACCAGCGTGAGAAAACGATAATGACAGGTGAGGAAGAAGGCGGTGGAAATGGCGATGGCGATGGCGCCTGGCGGTGGCGGTGGTAACGACGGGAAGTGGGAGCCTGGCGATGGCGGAGCTGCACTGCGCAGAGGCAAACGATGGGCTCGCGGGACACGGGCAGAGGAAAATGGATTCTGATACTGATTTCATACGCCCTAAATGTTGCCGACCCGAATGTTATTAAACAAAATGGATATTATACCGACCCGTACCCGCCCCGATTTGCCCAAAAGGTTCGGGTACCCGGGGGCCCGACCCGATGGGTAAAATTGCCATCTCTAGATATGGACAGCGACTGAACGACGGCAGATCTGGGGGATATGGATTATGGACGGGAGAGGAAGACAGAAGATGGCATTGGAGATTTGGGTGTGGCAGATGGTGGCTGGGAAGAGGCTGGAGGCTGGGGCTGGGAGGAGACAGCGGCGACTGCAGATATGGCGGGGAGCTATCAGCAGTAGAATGCCTATCTGTAAATCTGAAATCCAAAAATTATAAAATACTTGGTACTTAATTAAATAATTAAAAAATTAATATATTATATAATAAAAAGGGAAATTCTGAAGAAATCCCAATTATTACTCATGGACATCCCACTAAATGAGAAAAAATTTAATAAAATGAGAAATTACAAAATTACCCTTAGTATATTTTACACATTCCGGACATCCCTCACTCACAGAGGTTCGGTAGGGGTTACCGAACATTTTAGACATGTTCGGTAGGGGTTACCGAACATTTTAGACATGTTCGGTAGGGGTTACCGAACATTTTAGACATGTTCGGTAGGGCCTACCGAACATATCATAAACGTTCGGTGGTCCTTACCGAACCACTGCGCGATTTGCATAAAAAAAAAATTTTTACCAGTTTGATTTGCTTTTTTATTCCATTTTTTTCATAAAAATCCACTTCTTCTACATTATTCATGTATGTATCTTCCATTTTTAATTTCTTAAGTTAAATTTTGGAGGTAAATGTGGGTGTGGAGGTGAAGGTGGAGGTGAAAATGAGTGAAGAAGAAGGAGTGGGATGTATGAGAAATTTTTAAGAGAGTGGGATGTGTGGGGTGTGGTGGGTTGGGGTGTGGTGGGGGTGGGATGGCTAAGAAACACTAAGGGTAATTTTGTAATTTTCCATTTTATTATTTATTTTGTAAATTTTTTCTTATTTAGTGGGATGTCTTTGAGTAATTTTTGGGATTTCTTCAGAATTTCCCTAATAAAAATTATAAGATATTTAAAAAAATAATTCCATTGAAAAAATCCCTATTTTAAATGTATGTTAATAGCTAATCGTTTCCATTGCTATGTTATTTTATTTTATTTTTTTTATCTTCTTTATACATTGATTCTCATCAATTTAATTGTTTTCCTACCGTTTGGGTTAAGCTTTATTGAATGATATTATTGGCTTCGGTATATGTTACTATTCGTTGGTTAATATGTTTAGTAGTAGCCACCTGTTTGAGTTGTACACGTGTATTAGTACTATGTTATTGTTAATAGTTTTAGTATAAAGTTTTGTATATCTAATTAATTTATAATTATAAATTTCTAATAATTATAGAATTAAATATAATTAATTTTTTTATAATAATAAGATTATTAATATTTGATTTAATAATTGTGAAATTTTTATGCTAAATTTTTTTTTAAAAAAGGGACCATTTTCCTCTCCCATAAATACTAAGATGTTCCAAAAGCCTTATCTTTTTGTAATATTTTAAATGCATATTTTATACATAAATTAGTCTTCTCTTTAAATCAACTAAAAGTGAGTTTATTGATAATATTCAACTCTTTTTAATAAATAAAAAAATTATTAAAAATTCCTTTTGCGAATTTGTTGTCAAACAGCTTCCAATGTGCAACAATATCTGATCGGGCATGTTAATGACATGAATTTGAGTCCACTTGCATACAATGCCAATATTTTTAAAAATTATTATTATTATCATTTTTAATTATTTATGTAAATAGTAATGTAAAAACAATATTTTTAAACTTTTTTTATCCTGCCCTCATGCAAATACTAATGTTTAAATCAAAAGATTATTAACACATGTTTTTCATTTCTAATTTTGTCCCTTACTTAAAAATATATACTAAAAATTTACTTTTAAGATTAATAACATTTAATCAACAATAAAATTATTTTTAAAATAAAATCAATTTGTTACAAAAATGTACCAAAGGTTAAAGAAATTCACAAAGTAGAAGTAGAGGATATTTTAGTAAAATCTTTTTGCAATGGGTTAAGTATCAAGGATGTAGTATCCTCTTGCATTTGGTAGGAGTGCTAGTACTACATAGGAAAGTGCACGGGATGGGCAAGAGCAGTTATACTAATAACCATAATTGCCTTATACTAATTTTGGATAGAATCGGGTACACTACAAGAATCTTGCCTTTTTGGGACAATGACAAACATTAGTTTTGTGACTAAATCATATCACATTCAAGGACATTTATTTTGTCCTTGTTAAGAAAAATTATTTGACCTTGAAAATAGCCATAAGGCATCATTAAGGAGCTATATGGAAAAATATTTTGTTCTTGAAATTAAAATATTTGTTCTAAATTTTTTTGTCTTTGAACTTAATTTTGTAGGACTAAATACTCTATCCTTAAATTATGAAATTTTTTCCCCAAGAATGACCTTGTTGAACGAAATATTTTGTCTCAAATTAAGTATTTTTGGGGACAAAAGTATTTTATCCTAAAACATGTAGTATGAGGATAAATTATTGACAAAATATTTTGTCTTATAAAGGCTAATATAGGGAAAATTCGTTGAGAAAATGTTTTGTCCTATAACATGCTGAGACAAAGTTCTAATAAAATATTTTGTCCATAAAAGTAACATTTAAGGACATATTTTTAACAAAATATTATAATCTAGAAAATGGCATTTTGGAAAAGAAAAAAAAAAGAGTGACAAAAAATTGTCTTGCTATACGCACTAGGCAAATTTTCTACCAAGTATATCAAAGAGTATATGAAATTGTAGGCGTTGCATGCCGACACCAAAAAAAAAATAGTAAAAAGAAGGAAATGAAAGAGAGAATAAACCAGAATTTACCTGAATTGGTTCCATATAATTGTAGCTCAAGTTAAATTGCTTTTTTTTTTTTTTTTTTTTTTTTTTTTTTTGCATTTCATATGCTTATTGTCCTTTAACAAAAAATTATGTGATCAGAATGTCACAAATTTCAACTGCAATTTGAGATAACATCAATTAACTAATTATGAACCTACCCATGGATAATGTTTTTCAAATCTTGACTTGCTTTTCTCTTTTGAGGATCCATTCATTATGAGAAAGTAAAATAATATTGAAGTTGATTGAAATACTTCAATTTGCAATGTTTTAATCTAATAAGATAACTACCTTAGATATATGTGTTGGTGTCATCAAGAAAGAGTCGAATGAAATCCACACATCATTATTTTATCTATGCATATACATAGTCAAAAAAACATTAAAAAAATTACAATTAGAACGTGCTTACCTCTTACTGCACAATGATGATCCAAGCATAACTATTTATTTTAGATTCCTTTCAACATTCTCCTTCCTCTTATAAAACCCAGCTACACAAATTAATTAACACGTTATATAATTTATTCATGCCAAAGTTAAATTCAGCATAATTAATCCATGAACTTAGATTAGGATGTGATTCACTCAAGTACATATAAAATTAACTCATAAAAGATGCATATAATTTGGCTGCAAATTTGGTGAATTGTTGGTAAAACCAAGTAGTAATTGACCAATATTAGAGCATAAAATATGAACATTGTTCTACATTTAGCTAATTAAAATGGAAGCAACCCGTAGCTATGTAGTTCTTTCTAAAACTACAGAACCCAGGTCAAAGCCTCCATCTATGAAGCAAACAAACATTAAAGAAACTTTTTGCCGTTTCAAATTAGAAATTATGATATACCCAACCCAGAAAATGATAAGTAAAAGAGAAAATAAACATCAAACTTACAAAATGACAAAAGCAAACCAGAGGTTAAAATATATCACAGAGAAAATGTAATCGATAGAAAATTGAAGATATTGAAAAATCCTTAACAGAAAATTGAAAATATTGAAAAATCCTTCAACATATAATTAAAGATAGTCCGTGCCTACTGAGTATTCGAACAAACAAAACCCATTCAAAAATAACACAAAATCAACATGAAAAAAAAAAAATCAAACAAGAATCAAAATCAATGAATAGAATAATGAAAAAAATAATGATACCCACTTAAATTTAGATCAAAAACAAACCTCAAAGGCGACACCTTTACAAATCTTCCAAGTTGCAAAGGATAAATAGTTAGAGAAGCTATTGAAATTACCCAAAATAGAACTGGCGAAGAGATGGACGGTTCTGGAGAGAAGATGGGCTGCGGGAGAGCTACAGCGCAGAATCGCTGGAGTTGGTGGTGGACAGAACTGCAACTGATGTTGTGCTGGCGGACTGGTGTTTGGTGGTGGACTTTTGTTGAACTCGATCTCAAGGCAACTGCTGGAGGAAACGGCTGAGGACGAACTCGATGAGTGGTAGTGGTTCGGGAGACACGACACTCGTCTTGCGTGATTTTTCGTGAGAGAGAGCTGCGAGGGGGAAACTGTGAGGGGGTGATAGAGCAAAACGAATGAGATTTTGTCTAAAATAGCCGTTTTCTTTAAGATAGTTTAAGAAATGGCAAAGTTGTGTTAAAGTTTAGAAATAGACTTTTTTTAACTGCTCACCTGAAATGGGGTTTTGGTAGCCGGTAACTCATTTGTAAACAAAAAAAAGAATTATAAACCGTTTGGAAGAGTTCCACAGCATTTCCAAACGTTTGCACGACTCTGTCATTACTATCTCATTACTCTCACTCTCCCTCTCCACTCTCCACTCTCCACTCTCCACTCTCTATTATCGAATCTCCCACAAATTTTGTTGAGGAAGAAGACGAACAGTAAGGAATCGAGGACGCACAAAACACTCGACCATTACTATCTCATTGTTCAGCTCTGCATTATTCGGTAAGTTTTTCAAAGAAATTTGTCTTCTCTGCACGAAACACTCTCCAGTCATCTTCATGTTTGAGCTCTGCAGTTTGGTTTTTATATGGTCCATGTTAAAACTCAACGAAAACCCCTTTTTTTTGTATGATTTTTTGTAAAATGTTGGTTTAAGGTTAAATGTTTATGTAAAATGTAGGTTTTGTAATATTGGGATTTTGTAATTATGGATGGATAATCTGATTTCTGGTATATCTGGTAGTTATTCATGAATAACAGTAGGAGCATTGAACAAAATGGGTATATCTGGTATATCTAGGGGTATATCTGGTATATCTGGGGGTATATCTGGTATATCTCGGGGTATATCTTGTATATCTCGGGGTATATAGGGGTATAGCTGGTATATCTCGGGGTATATGGGGGTATATCTGGTATATCTCGGGATATATCTGGTATATCTTGGGGTATATCTGGGGGTATATGGGGGTATATCTGGTATATCTCGGGGTATATGGGGGTATATCTGGTATATCTCGGGGTATATGGGGGTATAGTTGGTATATCTCGGAGTATATGGGGGTATATCTGGTATATCTCGGGGTATATCTGGTATATCTCTGGGTATATCTGGGGGTATATTTGGTATATCTGGTATATCTCAGAGTATATCTGGTATATCTCAGAGTATATGGTATATCTGGTATATCTGGGGGTATATCTGGTATATCTGGGAGTATATCTGGTATATCTGGGGGTATATCTGGTATATCTCGGAGTATATCTGGTATATCTCGGAGTATATCTGGTATATCTGGGGTATATCTGGGGGTATATCAGTGGTATATCTTGGTATATCTCGGTATATCTTTGGTATATCTCGGTATATGTCTGTATATCTCGGTATATATGGGGTATATGTCTGTATATCTTGGTATATCTCGGTATATCTCGATATATCTGGGGTATATCTCGATATATCTCGGTGTATCTCGGTATATCTGTGGTATATCTCGGTATATCTAGGTATATTGGTCTATTTCTATAAGTTTCCCTCATATGAACCTAAATTTGATGTATTTTTATGTTGCTTTAATTTGATTGATGTTTTTTGCAGTATATATTGTAATTTTGGAAGTCCTGTTCACAAGTATTAATTAAATTGGTTTCCGTACATGTTAAATATGCAGGATATGGCAGGAAAATCAACGTTCGTTCCTTATGTCTCCCCATCTGAGTATTATGTTGGTAAAATAACCAACATATCATGTCTTCAGAATTTTGCAATATTGAAGACAACCCTAGAAGGGTTTGGGTTACTTCAGATGTTTGAGGGCTTATGTTTTGGTTTCATCACAAGGATGAAACATATCGAGTTCACAGCTGGATTGTTGTATCATATATTACTGATGCAAGATAGAGATCAATCGGGAAAAGAGCTCCGAATTATTGTGGATGGTACACCCCACCTATTTGGATTTGAAGAATTTAGCCTAATGACTGGTATGATGTTTATCGGTGAGGAAGGAAGTCCACCGCAAAGTGGTCGGTTGCGAAGAAATTACTTCAAGACCGACAAGACAATAAAGAAAGTCGACCTCGAGAAGGTATTCGCAAACCTTCCTCTGTCCACCGAGCCTAAGGATGTGTTGAGGTTGGCCCTCATATATACTTTGGAAATAATACTTTTGGCCGATCATAATCTGAGGGCCATTAATAATGAATACTTGGACTTAGTTGAAGACCTTGACAAGTTTAATATCTACCCCTGGGGTAAGATAGTATATGACTTCACTGTTAGAAGGTTGAAGAATGTTAATCTCCAAAAGGTTGGAGGGGTCGCTACAACTTACATTGTCTATGGTTTTTGTTGGGCACTGCAAGTTTGGGCCTACGAGGCCATACAGGTGGCTGTTACTAATTTAGCCACCTGTACATCTCCTGATGCATTGCCGAGGATACTACGCTGGGAGAACGAAAAGAAGGGGCACTATTTGAAGTTCTGGGACCTAAACCATAAAATCTTCCAGCGTTCAGATGTAAGTTTGTTGCATATATGTTTTTGTTATTAATTTTATTTTATTTTTATTTTCGATTGTACTTAACTAACTTTATATGTTTCCATTGTATATGATACAGTTTCATATGCTAACGAGACTCACTCCTAATGAAAAGGAGAGAAAGAGTCCATACTTCATTTCGGCACAACAATATGCGAGTGACGTACGTGGTGGTGTGCCGAACGTCAGTGGAATGGATGATGAGTTGCCTTCCAAAGGCGATGAACATCATCATCCATCTGGTCACAGTGATGATAAGAGTGACCCTATCCCGAAAGTCCAAAAAGATCAACCTTCATCTCATTCATCAACTTCCATTATGGAGGTAATATAATACGGCACATATAAAACCCTTATTTCTAATGTGATTATGTCATTGCAACCCTGTACGAATAAAATTTTATCGTATTTTAGGTGTTGCAAGAGCTGCGAGATTTGAAGAATGAGGTGATCTCAATAAAAGAAAACCAAATTTGGATAAAGGATATGTTGAAGAAGTTGTTAAGACAACAAAAAAATACTTCAACAGGGGAAGAAACAATGAAACCTACTGGGAACTCGTCCAGGGTCAAAAGTGTCCCACTTTTTGACCCACGTAAGGTTGAAGCTGTACATATTTCTGTGGACGAAGAAGTTGTGACGTCCATGGAAGAAGAGCCAGTAGTGGCTACTTCTATATGCAAAGAAATTACTCTGTTCACCACGGAACAAATTGGTGAGGAAACTAGCAAGGTTCATTCTGATAAGGATGAAGCATCAGTGGGTGTCACTGAAGAATGTCCCACTGAAGTGAACCTTGGAAAACAGCCAGTTGATGGGTCCGAAGTAGATGATAAGTTGACAAGTCTGGATGTGTCTACTTTGGAAGTAATTTTAGAGGTTGCCCCTATCATGACTGGTACCTCGTCAGTGCGATTAGGATCGTTAACATCCAAGGGCGTTACATCCACTAACACGTCCGCACCATTTGGTACCACATACAGTAGGAGGAAGAGAAAAGTTGGTCCCTCCCTCAAATCTCCATATGTGCAGCCTAAGAGGAAATCTGGTATATCAATTTGGCCTAAACAATCGGATAAAGCACAACAGCCTAGCCTTTATGATCCGATGAGAAGCTTTGATGAATCCAGATATACTTTCTTCTTGGAGTGGTTATATAATAATTATAACGACAACCAGTATGTATATCCTACTACATTTAGTTTTTGTTATTCATCTATGTTAACTTGTTTTTTACCCACGTAATATGGTTACTTACTCATTTATTTCTTATTGCCAAAATGTAGGGAAAGTATTAATATTGGTTGCCCAAGTAAGGGTATGGCTAACTCTTCCTGGTTTCATCGTATATTGAAACCACAATCATCCTTACTCAATGAGGTACATGTTTTTCGTATTTTAATTTTTTTGTATAATGGATGATGTGAACTTTGGTGTATACTTTGTTATTAAACATTTCATATTGTAAAATAAACTAACACAATTGGTATATTTGGTACGTATCTCAATTGGCAAAATAACTTCAGCACATAGATTGTGGACTATGGCTGTTGAGGAAGAAAGAGGAACTTCATCCGCACTTGTTCCCAAAGAACAATTGGACAACAGTAGACTCAACGTTCTGTGTAAGACTTATACTTAGTACATCCGTTCATTAATTATGTCATTTTGTTCATTTTCCATGTCATATATCCCAAATCCCCCATATCTAACAATTTCCATATACTACTATATTGAAAATGTAGGCTTACATCGATGCAAGTGAAAGTCAATGGAAGAAGGTGAAGAAGAATGACCAATTCCAATTCTGGAATGCAGATAAGAAGTGGTTGGATTACGTCACTGGTAAAATCCTTGTAAACTTATTGCTTATAGTATATCTCGCATCTATTAAATTTAAAATTATATAATAATATAAATTTTATATGTTTTGAAACAGGTGTCCGCCCTGAATTTGGTAAACCATGGACTCGTGTGAACAATATATATGGTGTTATATTGGAGAAGGGTCATTGGATCGCTTTGGAATTTGACATCAAATAACAACAAATTGACATCTATGATTCACTTCCTAAACACATAAGGGATGGAACTCTGAAGAAAAGGTTACATAACTTATGTGTTATGATCCCAAACTTGATTAAAACTTTTGAAGTGGTTGAACATGACATCAAAGACCAGTGGCCCATTTATCGTAATGCGATAGCTGTTCCACAGCAGGTTGAAGTGTAAGTAAATTATATCGTTTCAGTAACATGTAATTAGTTGGTATATAGATTAATATGGAGTTATATTGCGTTACGATTAATATTCGTTTTCTTAAATATATTACACAGGGGTGACTGTGGCATATATGCGCTCAAGTTCATTGAGTATTTAGTAAATGAGAAGCCACTGATTCACATCAAAGACGAGGCAATTGGTTTCTTTAGGAAGAAACTTTGCTGTGAACTGTTCTTTGCGGACGATGATTACATCATTGTTTAATCTGGTATGCAATCTGGTATGAAGGCCAAAGTGAACAACGAATTGATCGCTTTTGTGTTGCAAAACCTTTATTATTATTCAATTATGTCTGTCTGGTTTCACTTATTTGTTTGTGCATGTTGAAACTGAAACCAATCAATACTTTTAATCACTTCCGTTTTATTTCTTTTATATTATATCATCAATCATAATCTGATTATATTTTGTCTATGCACACACATATATATCATAATCTGATTTGTCCCACTAATTTCAGTTTCTGTGGTGAGATGTGCGCAATGAATTGTCAAAAAACTATTAGCAGATGAGGCCAAAGTGAACATAGTGCGTGCCGCACCTGGGACAAGTAAGATTTTCTATCATTTGATGTTTAGTCCCTATTGGATGGCACAACTGTTATGAGTTATATTTCTGTTTCTGAATTTGGTATTTTATCTGGTATATTTTCTGGTGCCTTATGGTAAAATTCTAATTTTTTGGTAGGTTCTAAAGAACTCCAAAAGGTTGTAATCTTGCTGTTGACATATGGAGCCTTGAATGCACTGTGTTGCAAAGGCTACAACAAAGCCTACTTACAGTGCGTGGAAGTCATGTGTGGATTTCTGGATGTTTGCATCGATGATATGCTGCAGGATTGCTTGGGATATCAACTTTAAATTATAGTTTAGGCTTAGTTTGATGACATCGTCATTTTCTTATTGTAAAACTTATACTATCTGTTTCCTTAATGCTTAGCAGGCTATATTTCATGTTTGTAAATTTATGGTTGCATATTATATTCATATTCCTGCATTGCGACAGAAGTAATTAAACTAGTGGTCAATTGTGTACTAGTTGTACTTCAACAATCCTTGCAAATAATAAAATTTTCAGATTCGGTTTTGGTTATAATTTATTCCATCTGTTACTGAAATTGTCATATCTGGTAATTCTGGTATAATTTTTTCATATTTTGTCTGGTATATGTGGTATATCAAACAGGTATAACTGGTATATCTGGTATATTTGGGGGTATATCTGGTATATTTGGGGGTATATCTCAGGGTATATCTGGTATATCTGGGGGTATATCTGGTATATCTGGTATATCTGGGGGTATATCTGGTATATCTGGGGGTATATCTGGTATATCTCAAGGTATATCTGGTATATCTGGGGGTATATCTCGTATATCTGGTATATCTGGTATATCTAGGGGTATATCTCGTATATCTGGTATATCTCAGGGTATATCTGGTATATTTGGGGGTATATCTGGTATATCTGGGGGTATATCTCGTATATCTGGTATATCTCAGGGTATATCTGGTATATCTCAGGGTATATCTAGGGGTATATCTCGTATATATATCTCGTATATCTGGTATATCTCAGGGTATATCTGGTATATTTCGGGGTATATGTGGTATATCTGGGGGTATATCTGGTATATCTCAGGGTATATCTCGTATATCTGGGGGTATATCTCGGGGTATATCTGGGGGTATATCTCGGGGTATATCTGGTATATCTCAGGATATATCTGGTATATTTGGGGGTATATCTGGTATATCTCGGGGTATATCTGGTATATCTCGATTTATGTTAATATACGTGGTACATATAAATTCAGATACAGATAATATAACACTATCATTAATACAAAATTCAGATACAGATAATATAACACTTGAAATCATACTAAATTATGTGGTACATAAAAATGTTCATTTTTGAGAAGATAGGGAAGGTTCTACAATCATCTGACGGAAAACATTACAAGTCCTCCTGTTATGACCACTAATTCCACACCGACTGCACAATATTAACTTCTTTATTACTTCCCCACGTGAACGTATGCGTCGCTTTCGTGGTCTGCCAGATTTTTTCTTCGTGTTGGGAGGAAGTTCAACTAGGTCTATGATTTCTGGTGGAATGTCCCACTCACCATTGTCAGTTGCTAGAAATATAGCCTCCGCATATGCGATAATATAACAATTGACTGTGTATAATCGGTCAACAAAGAAATGGACATCAACATCTTGAAAACGGGCGGCTGCAATGGCATGACAACAGGGGATTTTGTGAACATCAAATTCCCTGCAGCTACAACTTCTGTTCAGTAGATCAACATCGTCACTAGTATCACCATGTACAACCTAATATCATATAAATGAACTCGTTACATTATGTATAATGCATATAAAATGTAAAACACATTGCTATTAAATTTACATATATAAACATTTAATAACAATAAAGTGTTGTACGAATCCCATACCTGGAAAACATGTGCATTAATTCTGAAAACCCTGTACCTTAAGGACTTATTGTGATTTGCATGCATAATTGATTCAACCTCATCGGTAAGGAATCGAGTTCCCCATCTCATCCCAACCTCCCTACGTTCGACAAACCAATGCTGTATTTTGCTACGGTAGTACTCAGTAAGCATGGTTATAGGCAACTCACGAGCAGATTTCATGACATTATTAAATGATTCTGAACCATTTGTGGTCATTATACCGTATCTATTTCCTGGGAAATGAAATCTTGACCACTTCTCTCTACCTGCTTCCAATAAGTACTTCTCTATGTCAGGATCGATCTGTCTCAAATCCCCCATGTATTTGTCAAATTCACGCTTCGTATATGCCCTTGCGCAACATCTGAACAAAGGTGTGATATCAGGATTCTTAAATTTGTGGTTTAAATTCATCTCCATGTGAAATGCACAATATCCATGCAAAGCATTGGGGAACGCTTTCGGAACACATTGTATAATACTTTGGTATCTATCTGAAACAATAACAAGATCATCAATGTGCCCAAATATGTGTGATAGTTTTAACAAAAACCATTCCCAGGCTTCATTATTCTCAGAATCTCCAACCCCAATGGCCAATGAATATATGTTGTTATTTCCATCAGAAGCATTTGCTTACGAATAATGTCCCAACATACCTACCTGATAGGAATGCACCATCAACTGTAATTACATGTCTTATACAAGATAAAAATCCTCTGATACATGGACCTAGTGCCATAAAAAAGTACTTAAATCTTCCGGACTGGTCAACTTCAATATGTGTGACGCTACCAGGATTTCTTTCCTTCAAAACATGACAGTAGGAAGGAAGCTTCAGGAAAGATTCCTCTTCACTGCCACGTAGCAACCTCAGAGCCTTCTCTTTAGATCTGTATGTTGTGGTGTAACCAATCTCAATCCCAAACTCATTTTTACAATCATCAATAATATCTTTGGGCTTATAAATTCTTCCTGGTCGCACCAACTTCATTTTTATGGCATTTCCTATCACTCTTGAGGTCGCAGTCCTATTCTTCCTCATGTAATTGTTAGGATCACAAGTATGTCTTGATTCGTATTCTTTTACCCTGAACCTATCTGATCCAGTGATCCTATTACATCTAATCATCCAAGTACAACTAGATTGAATGCAATGTATCAGAACACGGTCTTTCTTACTAGTCGGTGTCCTCGTCTCAAATCTGTTTCTTATGGCATAAAGACCGACATGTGTGGTGAAATCTATCTTATTGTCAAACACTTGATCAACTTTCAAATCAAGCTCAACATGTGCCACAGACGACGAAACGTCACCATTAGAAATAATCTCTGTGGGTGTACTTGATGAACCGATACGTAATTCATTATTGCCTCCAATTACAGTTCGTCCTTCAGATTAGGATAAACCATTTACAGATTGATCTCTAACAATGAGCCTTTCTGGTTCAACTTGTGTCCTTTCATTATCAATTGCATGCAAACCTCCCATTGAGGTCATATCATGATCAACGTTTTCGTTGACAGGACCACCTTGTAATTCATATTCTCTAATCATATCAATGTGTCCATCATCACCCATTTGCGGCATAACTAAATTGTGATCTACATCATCACCAATACTATCAAGTACATTATCGCAACTTGTATTTGGATTTTGAGATCCTTCGTGCCCATTAGTATCGCTCAAGTAATTTACATTACGGCCTCCGGTATTAAAAAGTTGTTTATGGCAAATAGAATGACTTGTACCTACAGATCTTATCTCATTTTTTGTGACATATAGAATAGCCTTCCTTTGATTATCTTCAACATAAAGGTCAAAAAACTCATCCAAGTCTTCATCATCACCAATTAAAACAGTAGGTAATGTCAAATCATTCTTATAGAAGTATCTCACTGAAAGTTCATACTTGAACTTATCGATCTTTAACTTAAGAAGCAACTTTTCTTTAAGTTCATTATACTTAAATCCCTTTTTTATTTTCATCACCGAACCTTCACCTCCTCGATATACTTCTTTATCATCCTTCAATGACCACTTACCATTATGAATGATTAGAATACAAAGGCTATCCATTCTGTAAAATGTTTAAAAATAATTAGGTCTATCTCATTCAAAAATACGTAAAGTTTAATTGATATATGAAATAATATGCAACATATTGAACAACAATATCAGTATATAACATATATACCAAATTAAATGCTTAATAGATGGAGATATACCAACATATACATAGATATACCGAGATATACTAACATATAAAGAGATATACCGAGATTTACGAAGATATACCGACATATCCCACGAAGATATACCAAGATATAACATATATCGAGATATACCGAGATATATCCCAGATATACCAAGATATACAGAGATATACCCCAAATATACCGAGATATACCAGATATACCCAGAGATATACCAAATATACCCCCAGATATACCACGAGATATACCAAATATACCCCGAGATATACCAGATATACCGAATATACCCCTAGATATACCCACAGATATACCAGATATAAAAAACTGAATATAGCAGAATTCATTACACGCGGCCAAAAATACACTTCGATTAATGATTATTGATTTGGGGTAACAGTTTAATACGGTTTGTCAACCAAAAATCTCTTTAAATAACACCCATATCAGTTCCTCGCGAAAGTATCAACCAAATAGTTGGCAATTTTTCGAAAATAGATCACTCCCAATCGCATATTTCGGTATTATATTATTTACAAACCCTGGTACAAATTTCAACATTTACATCCTAATAAAAAGTGCAAATATTGTTGGAAAATATTACTAACCTCATTTTTGAAATTTTTCCAGGATGAGACGCAACAATGGAGAGAAAATCAGTGAAGAGAAAAATAGAGGGTGCGTAGAGAAGGAGGGAGAAGAAGAAAGAAAATTACTTTGGTGGGAAACTAAATCTACCCAACCAAACCGGCTACTGGGAGAGTAAATAGAATTTTGCCCATTTATAAACTTTAACACAACTTTGCCCTTTTTTAAACTATCTTAAGGAAAACGGCTATTTTAAACAAAATCCCCAAAACGAATTAGCTAGGTTAATTTAGTTACAATTTTTTTTTTCACAAAATAAATAACACATGACATTTTTATTTTATTCGATTTTAAAAAATTTAAACTATATCATATTAAGATCACTATTTAATAATTATGAATTTAAATTTGATATTTAATATTTTTTATAGTATCATGATTATTCTTAAAAATCAAAATTATATATAATTTAATTACGATTTTAACTTGAACATAATAAAAAAAATTCAAATTTACGATAGTATTAAATATTACAAAAGTTATCAAATGAGTTTATAGCTCAACAGTATGTTACTTATTAAGCTTAAAAAAATTTGAGATTCAATAACTACTTACAAGTGTGTAAATAGTGTATTTATTCAAAATATATATATATTGCAAAATTTCATCCCAAATTTATTAACATTTAAAGACAAATTTTTGTCATTAATATGTTTCAAAATATATGTCCAAATATTTTAAATATTCAAAGATAAAATTTATGTCCTTAATATATTGTAAAATATTGTTCTAAATATTTATATTTTCAAGGACAAAATCATTTGAGGTAATTTTTGGAATGATATTTCAACCAATTTTTTAAAGACAAATAAAATATTTGTTCCTAACAAGTGTTTTGTGATTAAAATTTTATTACAAATTTGTCCTAACTTTTGGTCAACGTTAATAGGGATGAGTTATAACTTTTGTGCTTAAATGTGCTTCTTTTAGTGACAAATTTTTAGTTTATCCTAAAATGTTGTCCTTATTACCCTTTTTTTTGTAGTATTAACAACTATTGGTTATAAATTGGTGACAATTTCTCTTAGGTTTAATCGCATTTTTTATATTTTAATATTTATTTAAAAATACATTTAATTTAAAAAAAATTTAAGTGCTAACATAATACTTACTCTACTATATTATTAAAAATATTGACATTAATTTTTATTTTTAGTTATTTAGCACATATTTTTTAATAAATACAATACATATATGTAAAAATAGACAAAATTTAATATAATTATTCAAAGTGTTATGTGTTATAACATTAAAAGTATTTTTTTATATGCTAGTGGATTGTAGCTTGAATGGCTTATGGCTCCAATTTTGAAATTGAGTGCCAATCCAATTCTGCATGCCAAGATGAAGCACATTGAAATTGACTTACACTTTATACGGGATTAGATTGAGTCTCCTAGAGTTTAAACACATTTCCTTAAATAATGATTTAATTGACATTCTTACAAAACCTCTCGCTGAGTTGCAGTTTCAATCATTAAAGACCAACATCATGGTGTTGTCTCCACCATGAGTTTGAGGGGATGTTAAGTTTTGAATGAGTTTTTAACCTGGTAAACTATTAAAGCAAAGTAATAAGGACACTTAAAGACTTATTATGCTCGTACAAAAAACGAAAGATAAACATAAGTAATAAGGAACAGAAATAAGTATACAAGTAAAAGCAGTAAATGCTTTTCAATCTCAGTATAAACTACATATATTGTCACATATACAAAGAAAACTTAAATTGGACTAACTCATGCAACAGAGTATTCAAAAATAGCAATATAACGTGGTTAACCCACTTAAGCTCAAATCCTAAGTTGTAATATCTACAGGTTACTTAAAACAACCACACAGCTGCCAAATTCACTATAAAAATAAACAGTTATGTAGACTCGATAAGGTAAAATACCAAAAATCTCTATCCGTCGAGGCCACACGTCCTAATTGCCTAGGCTGCTATCAGTAGCTGTCATCACAGCTACTTTAATTCATATTGAATTCTACTCATCTCTAGAGCCACACCACCAAGCGGTGTGATGTAAGTACCTATGATATCATCAGATTAGTGAATTCTAAATAAGATAAATAACTCCCGATGAAATGTGTAAAGTATAAACACATCATATCAACAATACGAAAACATACTCGATGTATTGTTGACACAAAAATTCTACCTTGTAATAATAATAAAGAATTATACTCGTTGTATTGTTATTAAGGTAGCTCAATTTGATAAAAAAAAATCTCATAAACTTCACAATCACTTCGTAGCTCAATATAAAAAAAACAATCGATATATTGATAATACAAAATTTTCATTTTAAAATAATTAATCTCCAAGTATAATTATCACCTCTGAGTTACTAATATGGAAACACTCTCAACGTATTAGTGATACGAAAAAAGTAAAAGTATTTTTTGAAATACCCAAAAATATTTTTCATCCAATCAAAAGATTACAAAAGAGAGTTACAAAAATAACAGAGTTTTTACACTTAAAATTCTTAAAGAAACAAAGAAAGTGAAAGGATATTTATAAAAAAATCTCCAAGCACTATGACCCTTAAGGACCCTTCGCGACACCTTTGTGGATCACCTCAACAAGCCCACAGCAAGAACAATGGTTAAAAAAATAAATGAAATAACATCACTGATCCCTTGTTCACCTTTCGCCGACCTACCTCTATGAGCCACTGACAATACCTTCGCAATGTCTCATTCAATCACTAAAAATAAGTTTTTTTAAAGCAAAACTTTACAAAATAAAAAGCCATAAACACCCTCAAATTCAGGAAAATAAATGCAAGTAAAATCACATTTTTACATACAATTTATATGCTCCTAATTATTCGTACATAAAAGGTAGAGAAAAAATACTAAACAAAATAAACAGACTCTGTGTTTTACTAACGAAAATACCAATAAAGACTCAAAAGATTTTACAGAACTTATATGGTTTTTTGTTTGTGCTTTCCTTGTATAATTAGTTTAGAAGAAGTTGTAACAGGTTGTGCAACAAATAGTTCATATAAAGCTATAAATAGATGTACTTATAGCATTTAATCAATATTGTGAAATAATATCAAAGCATTACATTTTTTTTCTTGATTCTTTCGATTGTTTTATGGTATCAGCGATGAAGGTCTTAGATTCAAGGTCCAATAATCTCAATCTTTAAATTATAAGTGTTTAACCTATATGGTACATATAGGCAATATTCGTAGAGAGTGATAATTGTATGTATAAAAGTATTGTTGACTCTCATCTTATTAGTTTAAGCTTTTGGAATAGTGAATGACCATTAATTTTTAACACATGTCAATCAACTTCATTGATTTCATGTATTTAGCTACTATAATATTATTTTAACAACAAAAAATAATATATTTATAACTAAAATTAGATTTATAGAGAAAAATGTGTTGAAACAAAAATAAAAATATGCCTAAATCGCACTAAAATAAAGACCACAATTGTGTTTACTTTTATTCAACTATTATAATAATAATAATAATAATAAAAGAAACAATTGTTTGAAAAAAGAGCCAATTTCTATCAAGGAAGGCTCTCACTCCAGTAAAAAAGGTCTATAAAAGAAGTAAGGATGATTTGGCTTATTAGGAGAGTGGATGAAGACTAAGCGAAAAAATAAAACATTTATTCAAGGAAGCTTGACATTTACAATTTGTCCCTCAATACTAATAAAAATTGCAAACTTGATACATATCAAAAATAAATATTCCTGCGCATGCGCTCTTGTATGCTCGCGTATGATAACTAGTCAACTTATCAAAAGTTAAAATTTTTATTATTTTCAAGTATAATTAGTACAATTTAAAAATATAATTTTAATAAATTGGATATTTTGGTAAACTTGAGTAAATATGTTGGGTGTGTTAAGTAATTTTTAAATGTTCTTAGATGCATTGAGAAAGGTTGTATGATACAGGAAGAAGTAAACAAGAAATTGAAATGACAAGGAGCTCGTCGGCCCAATTCAATATTGAAGGAAAACTTGCTTTAGAGAAACCATTACACGAAATTAATCATCAAAAGTTGAACTCAAACTTTTCCACATGACTCGCCTTATATCACAAACGGTTAAGCAAAATGTCAACAAAAATGAGGTAGCAACATGCATTTAGTATAACAGCTCTATGTGCCTAATTATCACTAAACAACAAAACTAAAATAAGTAGTAAACGACATTAATATAAAAGATCAATTAAGTAATAGCTTCAAAGTAGTTGGTAGAATAACTCTTGCATCAGTGCCCTACTCCTAGAAAAGATTTGATCTCGAATCTTCATAGAATGCTTGAGCCATTTTAATTGAAACATAGAGCTTATAAAAACAAGTCATTTGAAAATTGATGAAGACCTCAAGTCGTTGATGTTTATTTTCAAGGAGATCAATAACTTGAAAAGTTTAGTCATTGAAGATCCATTTACAATAATAACAGAATCCAATAATATCGACCCGTAAATAAGGATATAATACTCTTTGTGGTCTAGTAGAGTATCAAAGATGGAAACCCAACATTGGAGTAATTGAACTCTATAACTCTTGTTGCACACCATGATACTATCAAAGAGAACATGTTCAATTGGAATTATACATCCCAAAAGGTAAGGAAACAAAAGTAGAAAGTTGGAACTCTTAAAAATTAACGAGTTGAAAATGGTCGAAATCTTCAAGTATGATGAAAGATCAATTACATTGCATGATGTTTTCTGCAGATTCAAAGAAATTGTCACCACACCTAATTCTTCGAACGCACTTTCCATATTATGCCTCAATATTTCAAGAGTCATATGATATTGATCAAATTTGAACTTTGTTGCTACATAATTCCCAAAATTTGGTTTTGTACCCGTAAGTGAGATTTGAATGTTATTGGTTGAGCTATGATCATCAAAATAAACTAGCACAACATTGAAATCAGTAAGTCCTTCCAAACCTTTCAAGCATCCTCCCACAGTAGTAATATGCAAATTTATGTTGATCAATAAGCTTGGTAGAAAGAATTATAAACCATTATATCTTCAAAGAAAATAAATTCAACAACAAAAGAATTACGAATGGTAGCAAGAACAACAGCAAGAGGGTGATAAATATCAAAAGTGATGTGAAAACTATATTTAAAGATGGTATCATAAAGATTAACCATTGAAAAATTGAGGTGAAATGAACTCCATTTGCTCTAGAGATTAAGTGCTTCAAAGGCCCAATATGATTCTTGTTGTGAATCAAAATATTTGAGCATCCTAAACCAAAGCTGTCCATTATTACCACCAAATGTGTGTTGAGCATCTAGAATAGTAATCAAAAAGCTCTTGGCAAACATTCAAATATCTTCCAATAATAATATGCACATTCCAACTAACCACATCTAGCTTGTATACAAAACCAGTGCCACTAGTAAGTTTCCCAAACGAACCATCATTGTCTCCCATAATGCTTGTTGAAATTGAAATTTTAAAATCCAATATAAACATCTCAAAATTACTACTTCTAACAGCAACATAAAATATTATAGTGAAACTAAAATCTCCATCAACAAATGCTATTTTAGCTACTTCAAAGACAACACAAAAAATAGTCATATCAACTTTCAAAAATGATTGGCCATTTTGAATAATATCAGCGAGTAATTGATGCATTTGGCCTCCAAAATTCCAATTTTGAACCCATGTATTATCACATAAGTCTGAAGTAAAACATCTATCAGCAGAGAATGAAACAAGTGAGTATCTGATATAAGGAATAATGAGAGTTTCAAGGTAGAACTTAATAGTGCTGGAGTTGTTCACGAGAACGGTGGCTATTCCACTAGCTTTGAAATTCCAATTGCAAATCATGCCTACAGTAATTTTATTCTTTAGTTTTCCGTTGAGGAAATTCCAGCAACTACATAAGAAATTGATTTCAAAGCTTACAGGAATGTCCTTTGTGCAATAAACAAAAGTAAAATGAACTAGAGTTGTTTTTCATTGTTTGGATATGCTCGTAGCCACGCAACTCCTCCAATACTCTTTCCAAAAGCGATTAACAAATTTGATCAACTTGCGTTTCATTAATCTAATCATGATTTCCAGCTCAATATTATGTCTCTTAACAAGGAAGTGTGGGACCTTTGGAATGTCATCTCCAAGAATTAGATCCACTTTTTGCTATTTATTCTTCAAGAACTAAAATAAACGATAAAACTAAAATAAGTAGTAAACGACATTTATATAAAAGAAACGATAAGATAAATTAAGTAATAGCTCCAAAGTGGTTGATAGAATAGCTCTTATATCACTATGGCCGGTCAAAAATGTGTAAAAATAATTGCCTTTTGTCTAAAATCGATGTTATAAATACTGTTGTTAAAAAACTATATGAAAAAACAATAAAAACTTATAACAATAAAAACATCATTTATAAACATCTCATATATTTTTATTTTTTAATGTTTAAAGAAATCATCTAATATTTCATATTAAATATTATCAAATTGAACCTATTTTGATCAAGTTACGGTCATTTTAACCAATTTTAAACTTTTATTAGTTTGGGTTGGTTATATAAAAATAGAACTAATACAGTATTTTTTATTTATTTTATATAATTTAAATTTTTTTGGAATTTTCTATAAAATTTATTTCTTATAACTACGACTTATTATATATAATTAATAGATTGATTTAAATTACATGAATAACATTGTAAATAAGTTAGATATATGAATTAACAAATTTTGTTGTATAAGTTACAATTGTTTACCTCACATTTAAATATTTTACTGACTAATATAAATAATTAATTGGATTTGTCCATTTTTTTTATTCTTTAAGGTATTTAGAACCACTCAAATTTTGAAATTTTAAATTTTAATTACTTTAATTTAAAGATATTAAGTAAGTGATTAAAATATAAAATTTTTGAATTTATAAATTATAACTAAATTAGTTGAAAACATTATAAACTATAATAATACAAGAGTATAAAAAGGTATATTAATAAACAAAACTAGTTAAAAAAGGGAAAAATGTTTTATAAGTCTACTTGACACTACCAAACCTAGAGGTGTCAAAAAGGACGGGCCGGCCCGGTCCGGCCCGTCAAATTAGCGTGCCGTGCCGGCCCTTGGCCCTTATATGGGCCGTGTCGTGCCTCAGTTCTTGGCCCGTGGGCTTTAACGTGCCGTGCCGTGCCCGGCCCGTTAGGCTGTTCTTAACGGGCCGGCACGGCCCGTGACCCCTTTATTTCATTTTTTTTTATATATTTATTTAATTATTTAGTTAAAATTTATTAATAATGCTTTAAAAAATTAAAAGTAAGAGTCAAACTCTTAACCTCTCATTTTATAGATCGTTAGAAATTCATTAAATTATGTCTAATTTTATTTAAATGTAAAAAAAATTATTTATTTATTGGTACTTTTTTAAAATTAATTTTTAAAATAATAAAATTTCGCGTGCCGTGCCGGCAGCACGTTAAGGGCCAAGGGCCATGGGCCGTGCTACTCATTTTGGCTAACGGGCCGTGCCGTGCCGTGCCGAATTTTCGGTGGGCCGTGCCGTGCCGGCCCGGTGGACCAACGGGCCAAATGTTTAACAGGCCGGCCGTTTGACACCCCTAACCAAACCTAAATAAATAAAATTAGTTCGAATTTAATTAAAAATTTAAATTTATTAGTTTGAGATGACCTATTTTCAAGAACCAATCATATTGATTCAATTATAGATTTTGTTAAAACTAAAACCAAACCAACCCATATATGTACACTTTTTGACCACATCACATTCAATGTAATACTATTTTTGTTATTATACATTTTAAGTATATTTTTATTTATTTCCCAAAACATTTTTAACAGGAACACATATGACTTGGCATCGAGGTTTTCACTTTCTATATTAGCAAAACAATCCCCACTACCAATTGAACAAGCCAAGCAACCCATCATCACGTATTTTAACATAAGAAAATTTGTTAAGAGGGTTTTCTAATCACGCATGTACTTAGAAAACTACAATACAGCTCTTATATACATCTCATTCTCTTGACAACAAACTCCACAGCTTCACACTAGAACGCATTACCTAGCTCAATATAACCTCTAATATTCTCAAAATATATTGTCAATTCAGAATACGAGTTATATGATTATATTATTGCCAGGTGCACATCATGTGGGTGACCTGAAGGCTGTCTGCAACTACCAACATATCAGTAGCCACCATCGGATGCCAATGGGCATTGCTGGCATGCAGCCCTCATGAATCAAACCTTTCATTACAACAGTACATACTGCAGTACCTTCCTCGATGTGGACGATTGGATCAGTCGATGAGGTGATTCCAGATGCCTCTTTGACTACAAGACTTTCGCATTGTTAGAAGCTGTGTAGAAATGATATCTCAGTGACAGATTGAAGCGAAAAAAGTCAATAATAAAATATAAGGCAAGAGAAATCCATTCTCAATAATAGGCGTACGAAATGGTGCAAACATCTACACAAACAAATATATTTAGACAATTCCACAGTTTCCAA
This sequence comes from Elaeagnus macrophylla, assembly GCA_029378325.1. Classification (NCBI taxonomy): domain Eukaryota; kingdom Viridiplantae; phylum Streptophyta; class Magnoliopsida; order Rosales; family Elaeagnaceae; genus Elaeagnus; species Elaeagnus macrophylla. The sequence continues at coordinate 6,674,416 of CM055653.1, forward strand.
TTAAATCTTAGATCTCAATTTGTTGCAAATTTGCAATGGCATATGACATGACATGGATGTGGATACTCGAACACACCAATTTGGTGTAAATTTACAAAAAATTTAGAAAAATGAGCATCAAATACATATCCAAAAAATTTACAACACTCAATGTCATAAAAACTAATGTGTAAGCATATGGGATTGATGGGGAAAAGGGAAAAGAGGGATAACTATTAAGAAAGGTAAAACTAATTATAATATAATCACGAGGAGGACAGGATGTTGAACTGCTAATCCTTATTTACACACAGAAACCAGAACATTTCCCAGAGGCAACTGAAAAAATTTAGACATGACTACAAAATAATTACAGGATCCAATAAATTGTCGATGGAAGTTACGACAAATAATCCCAAGTATAACGTGCAACGAAAACCAACACCACCAGACGCAAAAAAATTCCAGATTACCTAACAAATTCCAATTTAAAGTGAACTTACAAAAACCAGGAAAACATTTCTAGCCTTCTAGGCACATGATATAATTGTTTACTCAGAACAACGACCTACAGATAATCCAACCACAAAAGGAAGCAAAAAGCTATACCAATAATATATCATTATGCAAAAAGCAGTCAAATGTGTAACACGATGCTTGTTATCAACAATTAAGGGATGCTCCTGCTCTATTGACTAATATGCCATCAAATAGAAACTGAATACCAAAATAGTAAATAAATGCAATGATGGTATATTTAGCAAATGAGAATATAATGTGAACTCAAATCCACCATCCATATTTTGGTTTGGTAAAAGTGTAATCAGGATTTTTAAAAAGTTGGACTTGAGGCACTCTAAGGTGTAAGCCTATGCTTAAAATAAAAAATAAAATATAACTTAATTAATGTGCTAGAAGTGTTAGGAAATCAATTCTCGCAAAAGCATAAACTATTAGAAGAAGAGCCAACAATACTACCAACAATTTCTAAGATAGTATCCAAGCCGGAGGTCCTATAACCCAATAATGCCAATTGTTGAATATTAAGTATGAATGGTGCATTGAACCTACACTTGTGTGCGCCATTTCTCTTAATAGCTTAAGTTTTTAAAAGGATTGGTTTCCCAACACACTTTCAACATAATGAGTAATAAGAAGACGTATATATCACATAATAACATCGTAATAACCTCACATAATTTATAAAATAACGATCTAGCAATTGAAAAATCTACAACTTCGAAATCATCCATAAAATAAAATTTAACTATGACAACAAGGACAACATCATTTTAACGCTCATAATTAAATATGACAAATAAAAATACAAACCAAAAAAGAAAAAAAAAGTATCATAGGCACGAAAGAATCATCATCAATAGTGAAGGCACAAAAAACAATGAACAAAATTGTTAACATGACCAAAATCAAGATTTTTATTAAGAAAAAGAGAAGAAAGAAGAGAGAAGCATGATAGGAGAAATAGAAATTTTCTCAAGAGGAGTGGCTTATTCTCATTTCTCACTTCTACCAAAGAAGATGATGGGAGTGGATTACCGAAGAAGACAACTAAGCAAAGGTATAAACCATAATGAAATATTTTGATTGACCTTGTTTTGTTTAACCTTCTCAATATTTATTTATCTGGACAAACTTGATATGGGTTTCTAAATAATGCCCAAATTAGAACTTAATATCCTAGTTATCCCTATGAATTTGAGGACAGGAGTGCAAATGAAAGAGTTAGAGACAATATACATCCCAATAGCTTCTAGGGGTAATAACGTGTAGTGCCTCAACAGGTATGGCTTAATTTAATATGCCTACAAATAGCTAGCTTCAAGGCACCTAAAGTGGGAAAAAAGCTTTGATGTGAGCCTCAAGGCCATCCTCACAACAATTTTTGAATGCATGGAATAGAAATCCAAACTACAAAAAAGTCAAAAATTTCTCACACGGTGGAAAGGTCTATAAATTTGAATATTACTGAGATAAGAAGCAAAGAAACAGTATCTAACCTATGGATAAATCACGGCTTGAGCTCTTCATATAGTTGGAACAAGGTTAACACTTAACAACAAAGGCCGTGTTTAAGCACAAAAACTTTTAACCAGGGAGAAACCTATTCTTTAGAAATCAATGCACATGTAGATTCAAGAATGTTGTTTTTCCAAAAACACAACGATACCAAATTAACATAGTGTATGCAAATAAATCCCACATGAAAAGACACGAAGAGAAAAATATGGACAAATAAGTTGGGTCGGCTATTCCTAATAATTTTAACATTTTTGGGTAAAAACAAGTAATATTAAGTAGGGGCTCAATTTGCATTATGTGAGTAGACACAAGCTTGATCCCAATGTGAAAGTGTACTCGTGTAGGTAACATATGTTGTCCAAGTTGAACAAAAAGATTGGCGTACGTTTGGACTGCAATGGTATTGTGATGGTGAAAATCTGCAATTGCAGTCTAGACTCATGGAAGACTCTTGAGATGTGGTTAAGACGAGGTGGGTACATGGCAGCTTCCTACCATGTACAAGAACTCGATAGACTACTATTGTACTAGTTAAGGAGGATGAAATTAAAATGTGTAGATGGTCCTCTATATAGAGAGAATGTTTTGAGAGCAATTGCAGGATGTGCAAATAAATCCTACATTAGGGAAAAAAAATGAAAAATAAATTGGGTATATAAGTTGAGTGAGTTACTCTCCTAAAATGTCAACATTTTGGATTGGACCATATGCCCAATATCCTATTAATCTAAAACCAAATGAACATGACTTTTAAAACTCTCTAATTAAGACATAGGAGATCATGCTACTAAGCAAAATACAACCAACAAAATTCCTGATAATTATTCCGAGGAACATAAAAGAGTAGAGAGAAGTAGTGTTGTAAGCCTTAGTGCCTTACATTTTGTGCTTCTTTTAGGTCTCTTTGCACTAAAGTGGGTATTGCATTCACCATTCCCACTACTCAATATTGATTCACTGTTTTGTAATGGGTGATACTTCAATGACCTCAATTCCTCATTTGCCTTATGAAGCCTCATCTTCTCATCTTCCTACCACAAAATGCACGGAAAAAACCAACCAGCCAAGAGAAAAATTACAAATTTTCACAGAATCACATACGAAGACATTGAGAATTGTAAAAATGAAAATCATACATAGGATTTCCGGATCCCAGAAATCTGTTGCTTGCAAAGTCTCAGTTCCATTTCCAATGCATGGACCCTAGACTCGGCAGGCATTACACTCTGCTCTACTATTTGTTTGTGTCTTCCACGCACTATCTCTGGCTGCCACACATTCAATGCTACCGAAGCTTGCCTAAAAAGATTCCAAATTCCAAAACAAATTTTTTTTAAGAAAATAAATAAAAATAAGGAAAATTCCAAAACTAACACACTCTAACCCATAATCCCAAATGAAATCCAAGCACATTTCAAAAGTTAAATCCATGTCAGGATTCTCCAATTTTCTTCTCTCTATTACACTTGATAGTTTTAGGGGATATATTATCAGGTGGGGCAGTTCAAACAAGTTCTGCCTGTAACAAATACAAGAGCCGAAAATAACCATGTTAACTTCCCAAATTTGGCTCAGACTACCCTTATTTTGACCAAACCAAACTATGAAGTGCTGAAATGATTTAGATCCCTGGAGAGTTGCTTAATGTCTTATTTTCTTTTATGTATTGTAATCTCCTGTTTTACTGGTTCCATGTTGCTATAATCTTTATCAGCAGCATATCTATGATTTAAGTTAAGGGACACCATATAAAATTGCAAGTAACAATTTTGAATAAACTTATAATTCAGGGGTAAAAAATTCCCAATATTAATATCTTTCCAAAATGATCTTAACCATGAAGATCATAATATGTTAAGCTCTTAGACCACATTGTAGTCACGTTCTCTGTCCCCTTCTGGTCAGGTTGCAAACCACACCATGACACCGGTACCATTTTATCTAACAAATAAATATCGAAATTATTTTACTTAAACTAATTTCAGCAACATTTTCTTTGCAAATAATAACCACTTTTTGAGATAAATACTGCAAAGATGAAACCAATATGATATAAATAGCACTATGCAAAAATAGATTTTGAAGAACTTACCAAATGAAAGCTAGGTTTGTAGAAGATATAAAAACGTTGTAAGTGATAAAAAGTGTACAAAAAGGTACAAATATTAAAAACTAGGTATTAAAGAAAATTGTGGTGGGCGATATGATAGAATGCGTATGACAATAGTGTAATTTAAGCATGCAATCTTTAATCTTTTTAATATCAAAATTATCCAAAGACCTAAGAAATAAGAAGTTCAACAGTTGCACAATGATAATTTGATGGAATGATAATAAATATATTGTAAATACACATAAAAAATAAGTTTGGTAAGTTGTGAGGGGAAGGTGTCCCCCTAGATACCATTTAGATCCACCTGCTTCTGATGGAGGAGATCTTTTGATTTAGTCCAAGGCTCAAGAAGAACTTAGAATTGGAGAAGGCTCACAACTCAATTCCTTAGAATTAGAACTCAGCTTCAAAGAAACACTTACAAACATGAAAATTCAGCAACTGAAGCACAGCTCTAGTGAACTGAAATTATATATGCCTATCCTAGCGCAGAAATGCAGAGGCTCAAGTGATGATGTCTAGCGTTTTGAATAACAACTCTATGACCAGCTCACTAATAACAACAAAACATCTAACAAATTGAAAATAAAGCAAACGACAATTAAAAATAAAAAAAGATTGAATTAATCATGAAGTGAGCAAGCTATGCTCCTGCATCAGATTCTTTAAAATCTTTTATTCAATGGAAATATTTTCTTTCCCATAAAAAAAATAAGTTTTGAACACTAATTTCATAAATAAATAAATAAAATTAATCTCAGCTCAACTAAAATCAAACTCATGATCCATGCACTCTAACCCTTATTTATTTGGGAAACTACAAAAAATAACACTCCTATGTTAACATTGAACCGGTCTAAATGACTTTAGTTCAATTTGAGTTGCGTTCAAATGGACGGCATTCAATGTAAAATAATGTTACGGACTTATTTTTTAATAGTACAATGAAATAAGGCAAGGTTTTAAAAGCGAAAACTAGCATTGAGGCGTTTTACTTCTATTTAGGCGAGGCGTAAACCTCAAAATGGTTTGAGGCTTAAGTCTCAAGGAAAAAATTTCAAAGAACATATAAAATAAAAAAAAATTACGAGATATCAATTATCTCAAAATATCACAATAAATCCATAACAACTTAAAAATCAACAACTGAAAGTCAAACTTTGCAACAAACAATAAACAATCGGTATTAATTTAAAAAGTAAGTAGTTGAAAAAGTAAGTAGTTCATTATTTTTAATGACATGAGCTAAAAACGAAAGAAATTGTAATGACATGAGCTAAAAACGAAAGAAAACGCCTTAGTTATTTATGAACCTTACTAGGGAGAGGACAAGCACAAGAATTAGGAGAAATATGAGAAAAGAAAAGAGACTTAGGAAGAAAAATAGATTAAAAAAATATATTTTTTTTAATTATTGGAAGGGTTGCTTGACTAAATTTTTTAAATGGAGTTGAGAGATGGGGAGTAAGAACAATTAAGAAGAGCCAAAAATAGTAAGATAGGACTCATAGATTTGAAAACCTTGATTGTGATTTATGGTATATTTCAATATCTCTCATGTTTATTAGCTTGAAAAGACCAAATTTAATAGGAGTTCCTTTAAAACCAAAATTGGACCCAATTTTGAAGTCTAAGTTCATCACTTTAACTCAATTTCAACAAAGTTTTTGAGACGTAAGCCTTTTTAAGCCTTGAGGCATAAGCCTCAGCCAGTTGAGGCGCAAGGTGAGGCATAAGCCTTAGAAAACATTGAAAATACTAGCCTTATGTGTTTTTCATGGAAAAATAGCTTTTTTAAAACCATGAAATAAGGTGCTAATTTTGTGGTTACAAGTTTCAAGTGAGCTATTTATGTTGTTTTCCTAATTATTTTAACCTATTGTACTCTAAATTAATGCAAGTTTCGGGAAAAAAATTGAACTATATTGAAATTAGAATATTGATAACCTAAAGTACTTTCCTCTAAGCAACTGCTGCAAAAAATTAAAAGCAAAAAAATCGAAACGATGAATATACATAACCTGATCTTGTTTAAGTTAGACAGCTCAGCAACAGTTGCATTCAATTTCTGATGCTCTTCAGCTATCCGAATCTCGAATGCTCGAAGCTTCCTGAAATGTTCAGAAACCTGACTCTCTTTTCTCAGCACAACTCTACGGTGCGCAGCGATCTTCTTTTGCTTGTCTTTCTCAAACCTGAACCCCAATAAAGCAGATATTTCGATCTTAATGGAACCAAAATAACAGCTCAAAGGAAAAAATCGAGCATTTTGATATCAATCTTTTTAAACAAGTTTTTGGAAAGTACTAATAACTTAACATACTGTAACTTGTAGAGGCACTTGGGAGGAAATAACGGAGATGATGATGGACGGTGGAGGGGAAAATCGGAAAAGAGAAGGATGGACCAGAAAGAGTCGTCGTTGGATAAACGGTGAAAACGTCTGCAAGAGATGGAGAGACAGCAGAGGTCTTTGTATGTAAAACCGCGAGCTTTAACCCCTGTTTCTAGGATTTGGCTCCATAACTCGTCGGGTAGACCGGACATTTCTTTTGCTCTGATCTTCTCGTCCTACGAGCATTTCGCACAGAGGTTTTGTTTTTTGTTTGGACTCTGTATAAATGAATGTGTCCTTCATTTTTTTTACCCTTATTTAAAAAAAATAAAAATAAATTAATTATATGACATATCCATCGTATTCGTAAATAAATATATATATTTTTAATATTTAACAAAAATTAATATATATTTTTTATTAAAAAAATTAAATATAAAATCAATAAATAATTTAATTATTTACCTTAAAAAAAATTATAAAAGCTCATTTTGAGTACTAATATATATATATATATATATATATATATATATATATATATCATAATTAATTGTAATATACTATGTTTTAAAATAACTTTATAAATAAATAAATTATTAATTGTTTTAAATTTTTTTAGCATGTAACATATTATAATAAATATTAGTATAAATTTATGTATATTTAAAATATATTTGGTTTAAACAATAAAAAAAATAGAAAAAGAAAAATTAATAGAATTAAATGAGAAAATTATTATTGTTACAAGTAACTTAACTTGAAATTGAATGAAATGTATAATTTTTATAATAATATTTTTAATAATAAAATGAAAATTAGATGTTTAATATTATTTAATAATAAGAACATTATATTTATTATTAATAATTTTATTTGACAAATTTACTAATTAAAAGTATTTATTCAAAAAAAAATGTATAATTAATTTTGAGAATTGAGATTATATTTAAATTATTTAATATAACTAAAATATTATATAAAAATTTGAATAAAGTAAAAAAAAAAAACAAATTACGTGACATTGCTTTGGAACGACTTTTTCTATTAGTTCAAGCAATATTATTATTTTCTTAGATCTAATCGAATATAAAAATCTTGAAAACCCTTCATATTTTTATTTCAATTCAGATTAACCAAACATAATTTATTATGTTATTTATATGGCTTTAAAATATGGGTGGCATTTTTGTAATTACAATTTTATTTAATATTGTTCATCTGTCCTAGACATAAAATATATATATAAATATTACTTCCTTGCCGAATAGAGAAGAAAAGATTAACAAACCAAGCAAATCTACGCGAAATTAATCAGCCACATTGTTAAAGGCGAAGTGCTTTAGTCTCACTTTGGAATATTTGGCTATATTCGCTGTTGGTGAAACATCATATTATTAATTCAAATACATCATCACTTGAGCTTATTCTCTTTAGCTCTTATATCAGAAACTTTGAATCAGCCATCAAATTTGTGTCTACATTCGATAACAGTACTTATTTGTTACCTGCAAGATTTGAAATTATTCTTTTTTTTTTTTTTTATTACTGTTTTATCACTAAGAGAATAAGTTGATGTATTTAGAGCTTCATTTTTTTTTAGTAACTTTTAAACACTCTCGATTTGAATTTTGATAGTAGATCTTTTTTAGTGTGTTGTCATCAGTAAATCAGACTTTTCATATTAAAAAGTTGAATCACTAAAATTATTGTGTGTCATTTATTTTTCTTATTGCTTATTATTTAGCTGTTACCTATAATTAATTATTTGTGCAACTAAATTAAACACGAACTTCGCTTCTACTAGGGCCAATTTTTTAACAAATTGGTATCAAAGATTTGGATTATTCTGTTATTTATTAGAACTAATCAAGTTTTCTCTTTTGGATTTATTTTAAGCTTCTAGTTATTTGATTAATTTCATATTTTCTAGATTGTGCTTCTGTTAATTTAATTTTGGATTTTCTGTCATTGCAGCAAAATATGAAATTGAGAAATTCAATGTAGGAATGATTTTAGTCTTTGGTGAATGAAGATGTGAGCCATATTAGCTAAAGAGGGGCTCGTTAAGACACTCGAAGGCAATGATAAATTATCAGAAAAATTGACTGATGAAAAAAAAGATGCATTGATGGAGAATGCTCTCAGTTCAATTCAATTATCCTTGTCTGATGAGGTACTACGCGAGGTTGATAATGAGAGATCTCCTACTGGATTATGGTTTAAATTAGAGAGTGTGTATATGACCAAGTCTTTGACTAGTCGGTTATATCTGAAGTAGTGCTTGTATACTTTCAGAATGTTAGAAGGTACGCCTTTGCACGATTACCTTGATGAGTTTACTAAAATTATTCATGATCTGAAAAATATTAGTGTTAAGATTGATGAAGAGGATCAGGTCTTAATTATGTTATGTTTTTTACCTCACTCGTTTGAACATTTTGTTGATACCATTTGAATTCTAGAGAGTTGAAGAAAAATGTGTTTATTGGTAATAATGATAGGAGCAGTCGTTTGTTTGTCAGAGATAGAATGCAAAAAAAGGCTCAAGTAATAATAGAGGCAAGTCTAGGTCGAAATCTAGAAAGAGAAAAGATAAATGTAATTATTGCTGTCAGGAAGGGCACTAGAATGTTAACTTTTCGAAACTCAAAGTTAAAGGAAAATCTATCACAACATCTTCTGGTACTAATGATGTTGTAGATAGTTTTGGTTCCAATGGTGATAATGTTCTATTAGTATCTATTAGTTCTCCTAGAAATGTTTGGATTCTTGATTCAGGTTGCACTTATCATATGTGCCCTAATAGGGATTGGTTTGTTTCTTATTAGTCCATTGATGAGGGTGTTGTCTTGATGAGAAATAATGTGTCCTATAAGGTTGTTGGTATTGGTACTATCCGGATTAAGATGCATGACAGTATTGTCAGGACTCTGAAAGATGTTCTCCATGTTCTAGATTTGAAAAAGAACCTGATATCTTTTGGTACTCTTGACTCACAGGGTTATAGGTATATAGCTGAAGGTAGAGTTTTAAAAGTTATTAAGGGTGCTCTGGTTATTATTAAAGGGCAATTGTCTCGTGGTCTTGATGTGCTTCAAGGTAGCACTGTCATTGACATTGTTTCAGTTTCAACATCGTTAGATCAAGATTCAGATACGATTCGCTTGTAGCATATGTAGTTAGGGCATATGAGTAAGGCAGAGATGTCTATTTTGAGCAAGCGGGGTTTACTTGGTGGTCAAAAAACTAGGAAGCTTGATTTTTGTGAGCATTGTGTCTATGGAAAGCATTGCAGAGTTAAGTTTAGTACGTCCATCCATAAAATGAAAGGTATGATTGATTATATTCATTTAGATCTTTGGGGTCCTTCTCGTGTTGCGTCTAAAGGTGGTGCTCGGTATATGTTGACTTTTATTGATGACTTTTCTCGTCATGTTTGGGTGTATTTTCTGAAAAATTAGAATGATGTGTTTTCAAGATTTGTTAAGTTTAAGGCTTGTATTGAAAATCAAATGACAAGAAAATCAAGCGTTTGAGAATCGATAATAGCTTAGAATTTTGTGAGGGTCAGTTTAATGAGTTATGTGAAAGGAATGACATAGTGAGACACTGCATTGTGCGTAATACACCACAATATAATGGAGTTGCATAACGTATGAATAGGACTTTTTTGAAAAGAGCTCATTGTATGCTCTTTCAAGCTAGTTTGGATAAATCATTTTGGGCAGAAGCTTGTAACCATGCCTGTTATTTGGTGAATTGATCTCCATCAACTATAATTGAGTTGAAAACTCCATTTGAGGTATTTTTTGGTACTCATGCTAAATATTCTGATTTAAAAGTTTTTGGTTGTCCTTATACTAATGTTAATGATGTTAAGCTTGAACCAAGGGCTTTGAAATGTATATTTTTGGGGTGAAAGGTTATAGATTGTGGTGTGTTGATCCCAAGTCACCTAAATTTTTAATTAACAGAGATGTTAAATTTGATGAGTTTTTCATGTTGGAAAAGAAAAAAAGAGTCTGTTGTTGTAGATAAAGACTCCGGTGTTAGTGAGCAAGTGAAGCTCCTAGTTAAGTGCAAGAGAGCATTTCAGATCAGCCATCTGTGGATGAGGTAGATGATTCTGCTCCTGATGTAGCAAAGTAGCAACAAGAGCAGCCATACAGTATAGCTAAGGTAAATGAACAAGAGAGATTCAACGCTCTCAGAGGTATGCAGATTCTTATTTGTAATCCTTCTCTTTCTCATTAGAATTCTTTTAATGTCATTTATAATGAAGAATCTGGATTTGAGTTTGATTATGTGTAGCTAAACCCTTATGTGTGAGAATTTAGGGATATGGCTTTGAATGGATATTATTTATGTGGTTTGATTATTACTTGAGTGATTTGTTTCATGCTCATTGTTTGTTGACATCTATATTCATTAATTATTTTTGGCCAATTTAGTTATGAATGTTTGAGACTATTTTAGGATTGAACTTTAGAAACGCCATTTAAGTTTAATTGGGCATACTTGAGCATGAACTTAAATTGAGTGCATTGACTTGTATTAATTTAGGTGATTAAATTACCTCTTCTAAGATTAATGCTAATTAACTAATTAACGGTCCGAATCAAAGAAGCTAATTAGTTAATTAAGGGAAAATCACCATTGATTTGGGATTTTCTAGGATTAGTGAAAAGAATCAATAAATTCACTTTATACGCTTGATTGAGGAGACCACGTAAACCAAGTTATCCATACTTAGTTCACTAACTAATTTCCCACACTAGTTCATCATATAGTTTCGACATCGTTCTTTACTCGTTTATTTATTTATTTCAAGTAATTACATTTTTAGCAACCGTTTTCCAAACCAATCTTTGATTAGAGTGTTTAGGACTTATTTTATCGTTACGTTTTAGATTACGTTTAACTCTTTTAAAAACCACCGCAATTCCTTTGAGAGACAATCTTGGGAGTATATTTGTCGCTTACTACAAGTGACTCGTGCACTTGCGAGCTTTTACAAATACAAAATTTGGTTATCAAGTTTTTGTGCATCAGCATCAAGTAGAGGGGTTTGTTGTTCTAGGTAAAGAAGATCATGTTTATTTATTGAAAAAGTCATTATATGGTTTGCAATAATCTCCTAAGTAGTGGTATAAGTGATTTGATTCTTTTATGATTGATCATGGTTATTCTAGGAGTGATTATGATAGTTGTGTTTATCATAAAAGATTATTTGATGGTTCATCTGTTTATTTGTTACTATATGTTAATGACATGCTTATTGCTTCTAAGAATAAGTTTGAGATTCAGAAATTAAAGTCTCAGCTTAGTGGTGAGTTTGAGATGAAAGATTTGGGTGCAGCAAAGAAAATATTGGGCATGAAATTTACAGGAATAGACAAGTGGGCAAGTTTTATTTGTCTCAGAAAAGTTACAATGAAAAAGCTTTTGAACGTTTTAGTATGAAAGAGTCTAAACCTGTGACTACGCCACTAGCTACGCATTTCTGGCTTTTTTTGGATTTGTCACCATAGTCAGAAGAAGAAGAGAAGTACATGTCTCAAGTTCCATATGCTAGTGCCGTTGGTAGTTTGACGTATGCTATAGTTTGTATTCGTCAAAATATTTCACATACAGTTAGTGTTGTTAGTAGATATATGGGTAACCCTAGAAAGGGTCATTGGCAAGCAGTGAAATGGATACTTCGATATTTGAAAGACACTTCTAGTTTTGGTTTGGTATATGATGGGAGTTCTAACACTAGTTACAGTGTTATTGGTTATGTGAACTCTGACTATGCTGGAGATTTGGATAAGAGAAGATCTCTGACAGATTATGTTTTCACTCTTTCTCATTGTACCATTATTTGGAAGGCTACTTTACAGTCTACAGTTGCTTTGTCCATTACAGAAGCGGAGTACATAGCAGCAGCAAAAGTAGTGAAAGAAGCCATTTGGCTTAGAGGTTTGGTTTGTGATTTGAGTTTACAACATGATACTTCCGTTATCTTTTGTGATACTTAGAGTGCGATACACTTGACCAAGAATACTATATATCATGAGATAACCAAACATATTGATGTCAGATATCATTTTGTTAGTGACATTATGTCTCAGGGTGCTATTATTGTCAATAAGATAGCTACTACAGAAAATCTAACTGATATGTTGACCAAGCTAGTTCCAGTTAATAAGTTCAAGCATTGCTTGGGTTTCATTGGTATTTGCAGTAAGTGATCGTCCTTCAGGACTTTAGATGATGACCATTTGGTATTTCGAGGAATTTCATATTAGAAGAACTTGGTTTTGCTTTGAGCCATGGTAGAGATTTATTATTTATATGGCTTCAAATCATGGGTTAAATAAAATGGCATTTTTGTAATTGTAATTTTATTTAATAATGTTCATTTGCCATAGACATGAAGTATATATATAAATATTATTTCTTTGCTACCCAAGCCGTAAGAAGATTTGTGGCCACCTGCTTCTTTCTTTTGTGTGCCGAATAGAGAAGAAAAGATTAATGAGCCAAGCAAATCCATTATTGTGAAGAGAAATTATCTGCCACACTGTTGAAAAAGAAGTGCTTTAATCTCACCTTGGAATATTTGGCCATATTTGCTGTTGATGAAACATTATATTATTAATTCAAATACATCATCACTTGAGCTTATTCTTTTTGGCTCTTACGTTAGAAACTTTGAATCAGCCACCAAAGTTTTGTCTACATTCAGTACCAGTACTTATTTGTTATTTGTTAGACGTGAAATTATTTTGTTTTATTTTTCATTACTGTTTTAGCATTGAGAGTTTAGTTTTTTTTAAGTGATTTTTGAATATTGATGCTTGTACTCTCAATTTAGATTTTAATAGTGGATCTTTTTTGGTGTGTCGTCGTCAGTAGAGTAGACTTTTTACATTAAAATATTGAACCACTTAAATCATTATGTATAATTTATTTTTCTTATTACTTATAATTAATTATTTGTATAATTAAATTTAACCCAAACTTTATTTTTTGCTAGCTATAATTTTTTAACATATGATTTATCTTTTGATCTTGGAGATTTGGACTAAGCAGGAGACTAGACCAAAATTTTGCCGACAATATTATGAATAGTTGTATATTTTAAAATATTTGAATTTTACATCTGTACATATATTCAGTGATAACTATTTTCAGATGATTATAAACAAATTTTCCTTTTAGTCATTCTTCATGTAGCTAGTGGCTCGCTGATAAATGTTACATGGCAATATATATATATAATATATATTTAACTAAATGCTAACATTTAGGATAACATCAAAATTGGACATAGACTAAATCTTTTTTATGGGTAATTATTATCAATCCCTTGTATTTTTTTCCCCAAATATTACTGATGTATGATAAGTTTTATTTTGATTCAATCACCTCCTTATTGCTTTATAGCAAGTTTAATTCCGTCCCTTTTGATAGATTTGATTAGAAAAATTATGACACATAATGTAATCAATTCTTACGATATGAATCTTAATTAAATCTGCTATAAAGTAATTATAAAGTTACTGAATTAAAATAAAACCTGACATAAGTCGAGATGATATTTGAAAAAAATACAAGAATAGCCAATGATAATTATCTTAATAAAATAATATTTTTCACTCATGTGTCATTTTTTTTTTGACAGAAAGGATCATCTTTAAGAGTAAAGAGCGTAGGGGATCTATCTAAGTGAGCCAATTTGAAACATCACTGTGGAGGATGATATTCGAGTAAAATACTGGGGGTGGTAATTGATAATTAGATCATACTTTTTTTACCATCAATATGATAGTTGTAACAAAAATACTATTATATTTAATATGTTACAAAATTACTATTAAATTTTATTTGTTGTTACATTAGTATTTTTGGCATTAAATTTATCAAAAATTATGAAAAAATTCGCTTGTACCATCACCCTTAATTTTTTTTTTTTTTAATTTTTTGATAAATTAATAACGATGGTACTTATTCAATAACAACCAAAATTGATATAATTTTGTTATAGCTTTAGTAGTATTTTTGCAACATAACCAACATATATTAAGCAGTAAATAAAATATATTTACCTAATTACACCGAAAAATTGAGCTGTTCTTTTTATACATAGTTGGAGGTATAGGTCACTTCATTTTTATATAAAATTTTAATTTGCAAAACCATATTAGTATGTTAAAATTGTATGGTCCATCCAGTCTACAATTTATAACCGTAGAGCTAAAATATATAATAAAATTATTATTTAGAATATTGCAAGTGGCACCATCAAAAAGGCACTAGAACCTATTCTCAAGGTCCTAGGTTTGGTCCTTCTAGGTTGCTATTAGTGGTGGAGCCACATTGTAGGCTTAGTCAGGCTTCAACCCAGTCTAACATGTTGTCCAAAATAATTTATTAATCTCTAATCATCATATATTTCATCAAATTTCCTTTATTTTTAATTGTTAAGAAGAGAATGCAAAAATAAATATTTGTTGTTATTTTTCTTGTATTTTAAATACTACATTTACAATCTATTTATACAAATACAACACCTAATACAACAAGAATAAGAAGCATAAATTAAGGAGTAAAAAGAGGCATAAAACAAGGAGTAAAAGGAGGAGGAAATGAGGGAATAATGTTGACCACTTTTATTTTCAACACTCCCCCTCAAGTTGGAGAGTGGATATCATGAACTCCTAACTTGGATCGTAGTATTGCAAATTGGTCTTTTCCCAATGCCTTTGTAAACACATCTGCCAATTGTGATCGAGTAGAAATATATGTAGGACGAATCATCCCTGTTTGTAATTTCTCTCGTACGATATGACAATCAATTTCAATGTGTTTTGTGCGCTCATGGAATACTGGATTCGTTGAGATGTACAAGGCTGCTTGATTATCACAAAATAGTGGCGTTGGTGCATTTTGTGGAACCTTTAGATCTTGCAATATATAGCGTAACCAAGTCAGTTCCAAACATGTGTTTGCCATGGATCGATACTCTGCTTCTGCAGATGAACTAGAAACATTGGTTTGTTTCTTAGATTTCCAAGATATGACAGAATCACCAAGAAAGATACAATACCCTGTAACTGATCTTCTTGTGGTAGGACAGCCTGCCCAATCTGAATCACAATAGGCTTTCAAGGAAAGATTGTTACTGCAAGAGAAGAACAAACCCTGACCAGGAGTGCTTTTGATGTATTTGAGTATTCGTAATGCAGCATTCCAATGAGGAATCCGGGGCTCATGTATAAACTGACTCAATGTTCGAACAGAATAGGCAATGTCGGGTCTTGTGACTGTGAGGTAAATCAACTTGCCAAGTAATCTTCTGTATTTAGTTGGATCGTTCAGTAGTTCTCCTTCTGTTGTGGTAAGCTTCAAGTTTTGTTCCATTGGAAATTCTATTGGGCGTGCACCAAGAAGCCCTGAGTCTTCCAAGATATCTAAGGCATATTTTCTTTGAGACATGAAGATACCTTTCTTTGTACGGGAGAATTCAATGCCTAAGAAATATTTCAAGTCTCCAAGATCTTTGATGCGGAAGCTTTTGAGGAGAAATTTTTTCAGATGTTCCATTTCTTGTAAATTGTTGCCTGTGAGAAGTATGTCATCAACATAAATAAGAATAGCAGTGAATGAATTACCACAAGCTTTGGTAAAAAGTGAATAATCTGCTTTGGATTGTTGATAACCAGCTTGCTGAATGGTATCTGAAAAAGTGGAAAACCAATTCCTGGAGGCTTGCTTGAGTCCGTAAAGAGATTTGTTGAGCCGACACACAGTATTCTTCCCCTGTCGGCGAAGACCGGGAGGTAGAGTCATATAGACGACTTCATTCAGATCACCATGGAGGAAAGCATTTTGCACATCAAGCTGGTGAATGTGCCAATGCCGAGAGGCAGCAACAGCTATTAAACATCGGAGCGTGGTCAATTTGGCTGTTGGAGAAAAGGTCTCGGTATAGTCAATACCTTCAACTTGAGTATAGCCTTTTGCGACAAGACGGGCTTTGTACCGCTCGATAGTGCCATCAGATTGATATTTTATTTTGTAAACCCATATGCAACCAATGGGTTTATGACCAGCAGGAAGAGGGACCAGGCTCCAGGTGTTGTTTTGTTGTAATGCTTCTAATTCTGTGTTCATTGCTTGTTGCCAATGCGGATCGAGGATAGCTTGAGCATAAGAGGTAGGCTCAGTGTGGACTGAAATGTTAGCTAAAAATGCACAATGGGTAGAGAAAATGCGAGAGTATGAAATAAATTTGGAAATAGGGTATCGAGTACCTGATGTAGAACTTGAAGACAAGGCCGATTGATTGGCTTGCGCAAGTATGTAGTCTTTATGCCATGTCGGAGGTTTCTTCGGCCGAGTGGATTGTCGAACAGGCTGGATAGGAGAGGATGAAGAATTGGTAGGGTCAGATGTATGTGATTCAGTTGGCAACAAGGTATGAGGATTGGCCGGGTCAGAAGAGGAAGGAGTGGTAGGGGTGTTATGGGAGGAAGATAGAGATATGTCGGGATGTGACGGAGAAGGATGAGAGGAAGGTGTATCATGGGAAGGGGGTGGCACAGTGTAATCCCAATAACGGATCTCAGGAGGCGGAGGAAGAGATGTAGGAGATGACAGTGAAGGAAAAGTAGTTTCATGAAATTTGACATCACGGCTAACAAAAAAGGAACCAGTTTCTAAGTCGTAAAGCTTGTAACCTTTTTGATCGGTGGGGTAGCCAACAAAGAGACAACGTTTAGCACGGGGGTCAAATTTGTGTGTAGGATGAACAATGGTGGCATAGCAAAGACAACCAAAAACCCTCAAATGAGCAAGAGATGGCGGGTGATTGTATAATCGTTCAAAAGGTGATTTGTTTGATAATAGTGGCAAAGGTAATCGGTTTATGAGGTAGGTTGCAGTGAGTATACATTCACCCCAAAATTGCAGTGGTAATTGAGATTGAAAAAGTAACCCCCGAGCTACAATTAGCAGATGACGATGCTTACGTTCAACAACTCCATTTTGTTGTGGAGTGTAAACACAAGTACGTTGATATTGAATGCCATGAGTTTGAAAGAAAGATTTTAAAGGGAAAAATTCTACACCATTGTCTACCCTGATGATTTTAACTGTGGCATGGAATTGTGTATGGGCATATGTAATAAAGGTTCGTAACAAGTGTTGGGTTTCAGATTTGTGTTGCATGAGAAATACCCAAGTACATCTGGTAAAATCATCTACTATGGTAAGAAAAAAACGTGCCCCTGAATGTGTTGAGACTTTGTGTGGACTCCAAATATCATAATGCAATAATTCAAAAGGAGCATGAGTTGACATAGAACTTGAAGGAAAAGGCAATCTAGTTTGTTTAGCCATGGGACAAATAGTACAATGATTGTCAAAAGAAACATTAGTGGTAGGTAATAAAGGAGAAACTAACTTAAAACGAAGAGGTGATGGATGTCTAAGGCGCATGTGCCACAGATTGGATGAATGGGAAACTTGATGGGAAGCAGGCTTTCGAAGTGGTGACATGTAATAAAGACCGCCATGTTGCTTACCCGAGCCAATCATCTTCCCTGTCGCCAAGTCCTGCAAGATACAAAAGTTTGGAAATAAAATAACACAATAGTTTAGAGCAGTGGTAAGCTTGCTTACAGACATCAAATTTAGTTGAAAAGATGGAACACACAAAACATCGGTCAATGTAATATCTTTGCTAAAAGGCATAGTGCTAGTGGAGGTGATAAGTGCGGAAGAACCAGTGGGCAAATTTACAGATGAAAGTGGAGTGGGCTTAGTGTGAGTGAAAAAGGTGGATTCTGAGGTGATATGGTCTGTAGCTCCGCTATCCAAGATCCAAGGCTTAGCAAATACAGAATTAATTGAAACATTTGAAAATTCGGACAAACCTGCAGTATTTGCATAATGATTGTCATTACCAGAGGTTTGGTTCATCATAGATAATACTCGAGCAAGTTGCTGAAGCTGATTGGTAGAAAATCCAGTTTGAGTGTGATCTTGTGAAGAATCTGATGTATTGGTGACATAGGAGTTGTGTTGAGGTTGATTTTTTGATTCCATTGCATTGGCAGCATGGTAGGAATTTGAGTCAGGAAAGTTGCGTTGAGGTTGGTGCGATGAATTCCCTTGAGGTTTAAAGATGCTATTTTTCCCATTTTTTAACCTGCAACGATCTTCAAGATGCCCTCTTTTGTTACAATACTTACAATGAAATTTCAGAGTTCGACAATTGTCGATGGTATGTCTTTCTCTGTTGCAGTGCTCGCATCGCTTGTTCTTCGGTTTGTTGGATGAATTCTGATGACGACTTTGTAACGCAGCAGCAATGGAGAAATGTTCTGTGGGCTCTTGCATCATTCTTCTCTGAGTCTCGTCTTGGATGACCAGAGAGTAAGCCTGGCGAACATTTGGCAATGGTGACATCATGAGGATATTGGTACGAACAGTATTGAAGGTGTCATTGAGACCCATGAGAAACTGCATCATTCGAAATTCTTGTTTCCGCTCGTCATGAGCTTTCATCTGATTGCAAGTTGGTTCATCTTCGTAGTTGTCTAGTTCATCCCAAAGGCCTTTGAGTTTGGTGAAGTAGGCTGTGACCGTCATGGTGCTTTGTGAAGTGGAAGCCAATGATTTATGAATATGGTAGATTGCTGGTGCATTCTTTTGTGCAAATTGATCTCTGAAATCCTCCCACACTTGTTGAGCGGTCTTAGCGTGAGCAACTCCTTTGGCTAGGTCGTTTTCTACGGAGTGAGTGAACCACGATAGGATCAGACTGTTGCATTGATTCCATTGAGCAAACTCTAGTGGGTGAGTTGTTGGTGATGGTGCCTGGATGGAGCCATCGATGAAGCCGATTTTGTTCTTAGCTGTAATGGCATGAACGACGGATTTGCTCCATGATGAATAATTGTCTCCATTTAGCTTCATCGGAACGAGCATGTGGCCGGTGTGATCGAAATGATGAATGAAATATAGACTTGATGGATCCATGTGGGCTTGTGGGCTTGTAAGGGCTTGTGGGCTTGTAAGTGCTTGTGGGCTTGTGGGTAATGGGCTTGATGGATCCATGGGTTTGAGTTTAAATGTGGGCTTGAAATAATGGGCTTGGGCTTTAAATGTGGGCTTGAGCTGAATAATGGGTTAGGGTTTCTATTATATGATATATATATATATATAATAGATTGAAACAGATCAAAGATTGAAGACAGAGCAAACAGAGGCTGCGAGTGGGCGCGGCTGGAGTGGGCGCGGGGCGGGTGGCGCTGGGCTGGAGGCGCGACTGTCGGATGGGCTGCGACTGCTGGAGGCGCGACTGGGCTGCTCGAACCTGAAGCGCACGCTGACAGACAGGTGCACTGACGGACGGCAAGCTGGACTGGAGGCGCTGGTGGTGCGCTGGTCTGGGCTGACGGTGCTGGTGACTCGGCGCGCAGGTTACTGGAGGCGCAGGTGGCGCGCGTAGAAGGCGCTGGTTGCTTGGACGAGTTGGGGCGCGCTGCGACTGGCCGACTGGGCGCGCGGCAGGAGCGGACTTGGGCAGCGTTGTTGGGCTGAACGGCTGCTGCTGGGCTGAACGGCTGCTGCTGGGCTAAACGGCTGCTGATATATGGTGGCGACAGCTGGTGTGTGATGTTGCGATGGAGCTGGTGTGGCTGGTTGCGACCGCGTGATGTTGCGACGGAGCTGGTGTGGCTGGTTGCGATGGCGGCGAGCTGGACTGGATTTTTTTTTTTTTTTTTTAATTCTAGTTGCTGATGTTGTTGTTGATCAAATGGAATTGATCAAATGAAGATTAGAATTTGGAAAAGTGTTTGATTGTGTTTAGGATCAAAAATGCTCTGATACCATGTTAAGAAGAGAATGCAGAAATGAATATTTGTTGTTATTTCTCTTGTATTTTAAACACTATATTTACAATCTATTTATACAAATACAACACCAAATACAACAAGAATAGGAAGCATAAATTAAGGAGTAAAAAGAGGCATAAAATAAGGAGTAAAAGGAGGAGGAAATTGAGGAGGAAATGAGGGAATAATGTTGACCACTTTTATTTTCAACATTAATAAAATTTAAAATAAATTTATTAACATGTAGGAAAAAAAAAACAATAACAAATTGTTTTTGTAATGTTTGAATATTAGGAAATGACTATTATTCTTTTACAGCATTACAGCAAAACCAATTTTTTAATATAGAGTTGCAAGTTATTTTTTAAAAGATTTTGTAAAATATAATGATCATATTTCTTAAATTATTTTGAATTTAAAAATTAAAAACACAATTCATAATTTAAATCATTAATATAAGGTGGATATTAAAAAAATTTATACAACCAAATTGATTTTAATTAACACTAATGATGATTAATTTTTAACATGTATTATGTTTTCCTTATAGATTATTTTAATTCAAAAAATATCTTAATTATCAAAAACTACTTTTTAATAATATATTATTTCATCTATCACGTTCTATTTCATAAGAAAGATGTGAAGATTGATAATGACTATTGAGAGCCTCTATAAAATATATAACTATAAATAAATAATATTAATAACTTATTCTATATTAAAAATATCAATTACAATTGTAATTAATTTTTAATAAATTTAAATTGTAATTATAATAGTGTTTGAATTTTTTGTACAATCTAACTCATATGAAACTTGAACTATATAACTTCAACATATTCAAATAAACTTATTTTGTTGGGTTACAATTCATTGTCTTCAGTTTATAAATTTTATATTTAATATTTGGTACAATCAAACATATACGACCTAGCCCAGTAAAAAAAAAAAGAATTTCTTTTGCTACGCCTTGCTACAACCTAATTCTTTTTAGAAAAAAGTGTAGTCCAAGTCCGTTATTTTTGATAAAAGTGCACTTTAATTCTGCACTTATTTGGATGAGCAGCACAAGTCCACTATCTTTATGAAAATGATCGTATAAATTTATTTTATAAAAATAATAGACTTTTACTTTCTCTACAAAAAGGGCGATATAAGTTATTACTTTTACAAAATGAATTTTTGCAACCTTTTTTTTAAGTAATAAATTTATAATATCCATAAATAAATACAGGTTTAAAGTGTATTTTTATTCAAGTTAACGGACTTGGGATTTCCTTCGTCCTTATTTTTATTCTCTCATTCTTGGTCTACAAGATTTGGAAAAGAAGTGCCATGTAGAAATGCGGTGATTCAAACTATTGACATTTAGGATGCAAGTAGAGGCGTTCATACCACGTACATAAATATCGAAATAACATTACAAAAACAAATTTATCTTGGCTAAATGATCTAGTTGGGTGTAAACGTTTAAGACTTCTAATTAATGAGATATAACAATTTAATACCCTAAACCGTTTGGACCTATTTTCCAATTTGGTCTAATTTTTTGATTTTTTTAGACACCCCTAATTAAAGATAGGAGAATAGTTGGTATTCTTTAAAAAATATCAACACATTATAATTCTTCTTAAAGACTGACAATTGAGCCAATTAGCACTCAAATTTCATTCTTGGCTAATGATAAATTACTAAGGATGTATTTACTAATTCATAATGAGAATAAATATGAATAGGATCGGCGAATAAATGGAATGTAAAACTTATTTCTTTTCTTTGTGTTTATTAAAGAAATGTAAGAAATCAAAATGAAAATATTAATTTACTTAAATATATTTTTAAAGATAATAATAAAAAATATAAAATAAAATAAAATATTAAAATAAGAGATAATTTTGTAATTGAATCATGTGAATTTGGAAAAAAAAATAAAATCAATATCAAGTAAGAGCATGAAAACAATCATTAGAAATGACTTCCAAACTTGTTAGACCCTTATGCTTTTTCCACCATATTTTTAAGAAGTAAACAAGAAAATAAAAATGATGTCATTTTAATCCATTCACTTTCATCGTTAATGAATACATCCTAAATCAATAATTGATTGGAGTTTTAGGGACTCATTTCTATACTCTGAATACTATTAATGAAAAGAAATGAATCAATCTAAATAAGAGGAAATATTTTTTCATTCTTGTATAAAAATTGACCTTATATATTATACTTATTTGAAAGATGTTATAAATAAAATTATTACAAAATTTTTGGTTTGTTTTATTCATATATGATTGTATCAAGGTTTGGTACCTTACAGTGCTATAGTTAATGTATTGGTATATGTTCTATTTTAGTCAAAGCTATTCACATGTGTCCTACTTGGGAAATTGAACAAGGGCATTTGTGGGAGTTTAAGAAAAAAGAAAAGAGCAAAGGCAACAATTAAATGAGTAATATATCTCAATTATATATCCAATTTATTTTTCATATTTTTTCATTGTGGGACTCATTTTTACACTTAACAATTCCCTCGAAAGAGAACAACACATATAGTCTCCTTAGATTCGAATCATACCCTCTATACTAAGAACCAGCCATTTAGCCTCATCTTGCTTAATCGGGCATCCATACTTCACGGAGTTTACTAATGTGATAAAAACAGCCAAAGTATCAACAACTTAATTGCAACTTGAGAGTTTATTATGAGTTTAAAAAAATATCGTGAAATTTCTACATTACGATTTACATTGAGATCCACCTTGTGTGCACCCACATGGTGCAAATTGGGTCTAACTTTGATACCATTTTTTGGACCTAAGTTCCAAACAAAAATGTTAACTTATAACGATTAACACATCTCCATTATATATCAAATTTGCTCTCCAATATTTTCTAATGTGGTACTTGTTAGAATTAAAGCATTGAAATGCAAGTGAGTTTGTATTTAATTGTTGGAAATAGAATAAATAAAAGTATATTAATTTATATGCATCAATGTTATTTAATTCATTAAATAAATCTTGAAAAATCTAAGATTATTTGCTTATGCTTAAACCCAAAATATAGAAGCATATACAAGAGGGTTGAGTTTAAGTAACATAATCTATATAGTCTATGACAATTAATTAAAGTATGAGATCTTTAATTATGTCAATAGTACATCACATATAAATTGGAGAATGGAGTAACCCTAATCCTAGATCACTAATATGGAGACATCTAGTTAGGGGTGCTTGTGTGTGATAAAGATCATACAATATTAGACTAAATATATTAGGAATACTATCAACATTTGTTTACTAATAGTTGTTTCTTTATGTCACTAGTGATCATACAATATTAGACTAAATATATTAGGAATACTATCAACATTTGTTTACTAATAGTTGTTTCTTTATGTCACTAGTGATCATGTGCGGGACAATCTTAATCTTGAGTGATTTAATTGGTCTCTTGTTGTAGCTTCTTAGTATTTGTTTTCCTTGACAATGCCCTCGATTTTTGGGATAAGATGCCTTGTATGTTAATATCTTGGTGTTCGTGATGTGTTGGGAGGTTATCTCACAAGATAAAGAATTTATTTCATTTGTTCTCAAATGCTAGAAAATAGTTCCCTTGTTTACTGATTCTAGTGCTTGAATGATTGTGCACACCCTATGTTATGATCTTAGTGGAGTTATTTATAAGAACCATGGGTGTTCAAGGAGAAGCAATAGTTAGAGGGCTAAAATGGACATTTTGACCAACTTTAATTATAAACTAGCGGTGGATAATTGAGCTAAACCAAAGGGCTATATCAATGGATTGTTCACTCATGTTAAACTTTGGTAAATATTATTTGGGACATTAGATAGTTCAGTTCCGGATTTATAATTGAATAACTTTAAAATTAAATAAAGTTAACAATTAATTAAAGAATTAATTAATATATCAAGTTTTATTTAAGTTTGAACTCATAGTTCTCTCGATCCTCAAATTTTGCTTCATAAATAACGACATGATCCATGTTACACTTTAAAATGAAATGGTTAATGAGAATTATTCATTCACTATTTAGGATTTTTGTATTAATACTTCTTATCATAGAACCTAATAGCCCACATTTCTTTTGGTAATCCACAACTTGACTCGGAGGTAAGGCTGAGTGGTTTAATTATCAATAAGCATATTTGTGATTATGATATTTTGTGAGGATCATAAATGTCAAAAGAATATGTGTGGGGTGTATTGGTAATGTGTGAGAGTAAATATTTAATTTAATATTATAATTAAATATTTTATATTATTTAGTGTGACTAAATGATAAGTATTGAATTGTGCAATAGCAAAAGTGTTATTTACACTTAAGATACAATTGTCCTAACTTTCCTAGTTGTCCTTGTCTGCACAGTAACTTTGAATTAGGCTATTCTCTCGAGCCTCACCACCATGTAGTGTAGATCAATAACACATGTACCTAATGTGCAATCTAATTCATGGTTGTAAATTTTAATTTCTCAACCCAAAAATAATTTTTGGCAAATCACAACACAAATCACCAATATTGAAAAACACACAAATTACTAATGATCCAAAATTTAAAAAATAATTATATCATATAAAATACGAGTTTGAAAATTGATAGAGTTTTCTAATTGATGAGGAGAAATTTATAGAAAATTCTTTAGCTACCAAGTACCTTATCGACCACCTCTACTTTTAAAGAGGGTAAAGCACAACTACCCATTTCCAGCTACCTCACCGACATATCGTAACCACCTCTATGAGCATCTTGGCAAGAACTTAATTTTTTTATAAAATAAAATACTATCTAGAGTAATTTTTTGCAAAAACTCGCAAATAGTGAAAAAAATTCAATGACAATCACAACTAAATATGCAAACTATATTCTCTCAATTAATCTGTGGTGTATGTATCGTGCAAACATAGGAAGTGTTAAGTTCTATGTGAGTGTGTGTGATACTGAACCAACAAATATTGACCTTAAATAACGGAGAAGAAACACTAAGTAAAATAAACAAACTTCGTGTTTTGCACAAGCGAATGCTAACAAAGACATAAAGAACTTACAAGACTTATAGTACTTACAAAAATAATGGTGTGACTGTTATTAAAAATGAAATTAATGTTTGTAGCATTTTTAGAAAATGACATTTATGTGTTAAACCCTAAAATGAACTCTATGCTTAATTATGAAATGTTCAAAGTTTAAACAATTAAACCTAAATTGAAAAAACTTTCTCCTAATGATGATACCTATATAAGACTTGGTCAAATGGGCCTTAACATAATTCAAAGACTAGTAAAGAATAGTCCTTCAAGTGAGATAAGTATTGGCACACTTTCAGTGTGCGAATCTTATCTAGAAGGTAAGATGACTAAGAGGTCCTTCTCTACAAAGGGACAAAAGGCCATATCTAGTCCATTATGACATTTTATGTACGGATGAGCATTCAGGATAGAGATGGATATGTGTACTCTGTCACTTTATTGATGATTACTCTAGGTATCGGTATGTTTACCTAATGATGTGTAAGTTCAAAACTTTTTGTAACTTTGTAGAATTTCCTGCTAAAGCTAAAAAAGTAATTAGGTAAGTCATAAAAGGTGCTTCGATCGAATCGAGGTGGTGAGTACCTTGACAATGACTTCAAGGATCACCTATTGGAACATGGTATTGCATCACAGTTCATAGCACCTGACACATCGCAGCAAAATAGTATAGTTGAAAGGAGAAATTTGACTTTACTTGAGATGGTTAAGGATGAGCTATTAATCATTGGTTGCCTCGTTCTAGGGATATACATTGCAGACAATCATTTACTTGCTGAACGTTGTTCCTTCCAAGTTTGTTCTTAAAACTTCAATCTAATTGTGAAATGGTTGTAAACCTAGTTTGGGAAACATTCGAATATGAGGGTGTCTAGCAAAGTCCTAAAACGAAAGACTAGGAAATTGGAATTAAAGTAGGAAGTATGTCTATTTGTGGGGTAGTCAATAGAAACCAAATGTGACATATTTTATAATGCACAAGAGAATAAGGTGTTTGTCCCGAAAAATAATGTATTCCTTAAGAGCGATTATATTATAAACCAAATGGAACAAGTGTTGCTTGAGGAGTTGCAATCTAATGAAATCAAACAAAAATTAATTGTTAGAGGTGATACTCAACAAATCGAGGATACCACAATCTACTATTGATAACTTTATGAAAGTAGAGTTATTTAGCCACTTCTAAGTTTGTTATTTGTCTTAGTTTTTACTTAAAATGATTAAAATGGCATAAATTATGTTTAGTTGAGCCAATGTAGGTAAAACGGTAGCAAACAGAGCAAAAATGAGAAAAAAGGGACACAACATGCCTAGAGCTGTAGCAAGCACTATTTTATGCCGCACTGCACTTGGAAATAAAAGAAACATTGAGCAGCTTGTGCCATGGTGGAGGAAGATTTTGTGCCATGTCATGTAATGTCCAAAATTCAACTCGAGAGCCTCACGCTATGGAGGTGGATTTATTAGGTCACGGTGCGTTTAGTTTTGTAGGAAGTCTGAGGAGCTAGGCCACGACATGCACAATTTTAGGCTGCAGCGCACGTTGACATGTGAGTGAAAAAGTGCTAAATTCTAGCATTCATATTTGGACTAGTTTCTTGTTTGTACCATTATTCCTTCTTGAGCTACAATTTTTTATGACCTACAACCTTGGGCTAAAACATGTTAGGAATGCTGGAAATTTAGCAAACAATCATTTACTTGCTTAACTTTGTTCCTTCCAAGTCTGTTCCTAAAATGCCAATCTAATTGTGAAATGGTTGTAAACCTAGTTTGGGACACATTCAAATATAGGGGTGTCCAGCACAAGTCCTAAAAGGAAAGACTAAAAAATTGGAATTAAAGTCGGAAGTATGTCTATTTGCGGGATAGTCAATAGAAACCAAATGTGACATATTTTATAATGCACAAGAGAATAAGGAGTTTATATCGAAAAATAATATATTCCTTATAAGCGATAATATTATAAACCAAAAACCTTGGAACAAGTGTTGCTTGGGGAGTTGTAGTATGATGAAATCAAACAAAAATTAATTGTTTGAGATGATACTCGACAAATCGAGGATACCACAATTTTCTATTCATAACTCTACAAAAGTAGAGTTATTTAGCCATTTTTAAACTAGTTATTTGTCTTATTTTTCACTTAAAATGTTTAAAATGGCATAAAATATGTTTAGTTAGGCCAATATAAGTAAAACGGTGGCAAATAGAGCAAAAATGAGAAAAAAGGGACACAATCAGCACAACAAGCCTAGAGCTGTAGCAAGCACTATTTTAGGCCATTATGAGCCATAAATAAAAGAAACATCAAGCAGCTTGTACAACAGTGGAGTAAGATTTTGTGTCACAGTGTGCACAATTTTAGGCCGTGGGGCTCTTTGACATGTGCATGAGAAAGTGCTAAATTTTCAGCATTCCTCTTTGGATCAGTTTATTGTTTGCACCATGATTTCTACTTGGAATACAATTGGTTATGACCTACAAGCTTGTCCTATAAATACAATTCATAAGCAACCAAGCAGTGAGATTTAGCACATTCTATGACTAACCTAAGTATTTAGAGAAAGAGGCAGCAATTTAGAGAATAAGGCAAATCAAAGGAATGATTCAAGATTGAAGGTGTTAGAGTTTAATTCTACTAAGGTGATAGTTGGTGGATATTGATTTCCTGCATGACAAATGAAGACCGATTTCATCTTTCTCTTCTCCTTTATATTTTTATCTATTCTCTTGTATTTTCTTATTGTTTTGAGATTTTATTGTATATAATTATGATTAGCTAAATTTGTTATTATGATCCTCTTGAACTAAATCTTCTTATGTAATAAATTAATGTTATTCCATTCTATTGTGATTACAAATTAAATTAAATTATCTAAATATGGATTTCATGCCATTAATTGTCTAATTAACAATTATATCATAGAAATAGTGAGATAACTTTGAGATAAGTATTTAATTGTTTGTCTTGATTGAATAGCATACATGGTTTTTAGATTGAGGTGAAAGAATCTTGTGTATGTGGTTGATAGTTTACTTTCTTAATGAGTAGTAGTGTAATCTAATTGGCATGAGAGTATAATTATGTTAAATTTTTATACTGTGTGTAGTTTACTTGAGAAATGAATGCATGTATAGGTTAGAGTCAACTGATCATATAATTTGTTGGCAATTACTTTGGATGGTGGATTCCTATGAGTCTTTTGTGCTTAATTTGATAGTATAGTTGTGTTGGATTCAATAGTGAAGATATTAGGTTTTTGTTATTAATTATCCTTAGCTTAAATAACTTAGTATAATTGTAGTTCAATACTCAACTTCTTATTAATCTAATACTCGTGGGTACAACAACTCGATCTTTAAATACTTATCACTTGTACACTATTCCTGCACTTGCGGTTTAGCATGGATAGTATTCAAGGTCCTCCACTACCTCATCATAGTGGGAAGGTAATAAAATTGCCAGAATGCTATATAAAGGCTAGTGAGGCACAAATAGTTGTGTCTGACAGTCATATAGATGACCTATTGTCTTATAAACAAGCAATGGAAGATGTGGACAATGACAAATGGATTGGGGCTATAGACCTTGAGATGAATTCTATGTATTCCAACTCCATTTGGGAACTTGTAAACAAACCCGATAAGGAATGATATATTGGGTGCAAGTTGATCTTCAAGAGAAAAAGAGGAATGGATGGAAAAGTGGAGACTTTCAAAGCATAACTAGTGGCACAAGGTTTCACCCAAAAGGAGGGAGTTGATTGTGTTTTCAAATAACGATTCTTGTATCTATTCAGATACTAATGTCCATTGCTATGGCTCTTGATTATGAAGTTTGGCAAATGGACGTGAAGACAACATTTTTAAATGACTATCTTAAAGAGACCATATATATGGTCCAACCAAAGGGTTCCTGGTCCAAGGTCAGGAGCCAAAGGTTTGCAAGCTTAAGAGGTTCATTTATGAACTTCAATAAGCATCTAGATCATAGAACATTAGGTTTTACAAAACTTTGAAGTCCTATGGTTTTGATAAAAACCTTGATGAAACTTTTATATACAAGTTAATCAAGGATCAAAAAGTGATCTTCCTGTGCTTCATGTGGATGATATTCTACTTATTGGGAATAACGTAGAATTAATATTAGACATAAAGTAATGGCTAGCTAAGCAGTTCTAGATGAAGAATCTAGAAAGGGCAAGCTATGTACTTGGCATACAGATCATACATGATCATAAGAGCAAGATGTTAGCTCCATCCCAAACATCATATATTGACAAGGTGTTGTCAAGGTTTTTCATTAATAATTCCAAGAAAGGCAATCTGTCTTCTAAATATGGAATCACTCTATCTAAAGCTCTTTGTATTTTTTGTTGGCATTCCCGCGTGTAAAACATGGAGTCAGTTATTCCACTTAGTACTTTTGTCTTCCTCTAATAACTATAATTTATTAAAGTAATATTAGCTTTTAATTCTTGATCATTTGAGAATATTTGCACAATGTGCTCATTTGGATATTATTTGTGCAATTTTTGGAGATGGGTGAACTCTTTGGTATAATATATGAATTTATCTTGCATTTCATCAAAAATACTTATATTTTGAAGTTCTCTTATGAGACTTTCATGTGTTCCTTCGCAGAGAACAAAACGAACAACAAAGAAGCATTAAATAGGTTTGCCACAGCTTTGCTGCAGCAAAACTCACCAGAATTAAAACAACGAGGAATATTTGGCAGCTAGGCATGGGAGTTTAACAAAAGGACAAAAGTGGGCAGTTAAAGACTCACCTTTTTAAGGGAAAACATGAAAGTTAACACAAGAATCTCACCTCATGTTAATTAAACCTATAAGTTAACTGATGTGTTAAAATGTGTACTCGCAAGTGTACGAATCACTCGTAGTAAAGTGACAAGCAACTTCCAAGGTCGGTCTCTCAAGGAATTGCAATGATTCTAAATAACTAACTTTTAAATCTAAATAGAGTTCTAATGAAAACAAAGCTCTAATTAAATAGAGTTATAGTGAAACTAAAACTCTAAGTAACTAGAATCCTAACGCTAATAAAACTGTAAAAAGGTTGGTTGATTTCGGTAACGAGAACAATCATACGACAATTAAACTAAAACAATATCGCAATCAAACAATCAATTCAATTAAATCAAATATCAATAGAGGATGTATGGACGTTTAGCTTGGTTGGCCATGCTTGCATCGAAAAGGTATGGTGATATAACATTAACGTCCTATAAGAACAAAACTACCGGCTTTCCTTTTAATTACGAAACTCCTTTTGGCGGGGGTAGGTCTCTTTGTTGATTAACTAATTAACTGCCTTTGGCGGGGGTAAATTAAATAGCAATCAAATTATGCGCAAGGAAAACATGCCAATCAAATTAATGCTATGACTAAGTCACTAACTTGAATCTTTGATTAAGTGTTTCGGAATAGAGTTAAGGTGACGTTCCTCTAACTAAATTCTTAGGTTTTTCAATCTAACTACGAACATCAAATGGGCCCATGATTATTCATAATCAAACATTTAAACATGCTCTTAATCAAAAAGTATTTTATTCATAAGTCAAAAAGATACACCATACACAATTCTAGCAAACATGGCAACACAAACTAAACATCCATAATTAAATTAGCCAGACATGTTCATATTATTATTCATAGACAAATAAAATATGATCATACACTTTAACAAATAAAGAAGATGAATTAATTCTATAACAACAAGGAAAACCTAAATCTAAATACCGCTTATGGATTGGTTGACGTACTTCTCCGTAAGCTTTATCTTCGATTGTCGTTAGCTTCCTTGAATCCTTAGAATATTGTCTCTCGCTTTGTTATAGTGTGGCAACGCTCTCAAAACTGATTGAATGTCGTGTTTGGGTCGCAAAATTGAGAAGAGGAAGAGTTGTGTATGAATTGGTCAAGTTATTTCGAGTTTTTTTTTGTAAAGGGGGTCTAAGGGGGTATTTATAGATGTAAGGGATTCCTGATTGCAATAGGAATAGGCGCGCCGCGGCATGCATTTTCCCCACCGCGGCGCAACACAAAATTTGGAAAATATGCAAAAACCCGAGAGCTCCCCGCCGCGGCATACAATTCCCTCGCCGCGGCGCGCAATGCTTCTATGTTTTCAGGATCAAACCCGAGAGCCTCACGCCGCGGCATGCAATTCTCTCGCCGCGGCGCGCAATGCTTTCCTTCTTTTCACGTCCCCCCTTACATATGTGATGGCACTATATGTAAGGCTTACATATTCGTCTTGATTAGTCCGTAACTCGTGATCCGAGCGCCGTAGGTGTTCCGTCTTCGCGTGTTTTCATCATTTGAATCATTTGACGCTAAAAACACCTGAAATGCACTAAAATATACCCGTGACTCCGAATGGATAGATTTATGAAAATAATCGAAATAATAGTCATAATAAATCTATATATCAATCAATCAAGCATAATTAATCACGAAATATTAGTGCTTTTCGAGCACTCATCATTAACATATAAAAGAGGATAATCCACATACACGCACAATAGGAAGAGAGAATAAAAAAATAGATAAGCATAACAGCGGCTGGGGATATGGAAAGAGACCAATTGCCTACAATTTGCAAGGATCAATTTAGAGGGGTTGATTTACAGTGATCAATAATGAGGAAAGCAAGAGAGAGCTAGAGATTTTGTAACTCAATTGCTTGAGAACTTAATTAAAGGGATTTTTTAGTGAATTACTCTTTCTTCTATTGTTTTCTATTTTCTTCCAATTTCTATAACTCAATGGATATGATTTTTAATATTTATGAATTTATATTTGATTTTTTGAATATAATTAGCTAATTTCCTTCCAATTAGGATTGTGGATGTCCAAGTTAATGTAGTCTATGTTTTTCAATTATAAAAATTTATGTTTTGTCTTAGCAAGAAAGTGCTTGTTATTCAATACTTGTTTGATTGATTAATTTATTATTGATTGCTTGATCACCAGTTGATAGGATAATAAAATTGGGACTAATGCTTGAAAGATTAGTTGTGATGTCAGATGAAATTTGAATAATGTGGGTTTAGTTTAGATCTAAGGATAGAAATGAAAGTTGCAATGAATATAAGAATATATAGTCGTTTCACATAACTCGAAAGAATTGGTGCATAAAATATTATTCTTAGACTCAATTGTACATAAGAATGTGTTTCATTGAGGCTTAGGAAATATAAACATTGCAAATTTGGAAGAATCCATTGTAATTTTCAAATTCTTGTTATTGATGTATTTTGCCATAGCATCACTGCAATATTCGTGCTTTAACTACATTACTTGTTACATTTGCAATCCTAACGAATTTTTTCACTTGAGATTTTTGCTGTTCTTCTTGTAGAGCTTTATTTTAGTATTCTTATTCTTGTCAACTCGTGCTTATTAATTTCTTTCTTATTTTATTTTATTTTAATTACACAAAATATCACTAATCAATTTTACTTTGTCAATTTTTACGATACTTTATAATATTCCAATCTCTATGGAACTATCTTTCTTATCATTAAATTACTTGTTTGTGACATGTGCACTTGTGTAACATCTAATACACTTTTTAAGCAACATCCTCTATGCAAGGTCTTTTGTTGATGGATTAATATTGCAAACACTCACATAGAACTTCATACTTCGTATGTTTTGATGATACACACACCACATAGTGGTTAGGAGCATATAATTTGCATATTGAGTTGTGTTGTTCACCTATTTTTTTTTTTTTTTCACTAGTTGAGTTTTTGTGAAAAATTTACTTGAGCAAATTTTGGTGGCTATTACCTTCGTCATGGCAGCCATTACCTTTGTCATAGGTTCACTGATAGCTTTCTACATACCAGCTAGGGGTCGGTGAGAACTGTTGCAAGGGGTTGGAGAGCTCACCAGAAGAGTTTTTTATAAATACCCTCATAATTTTGAAATTTCTTTAAAATTAGAAAATGCATGGTAGATGTACTCAATTGGAAAACTTGAATTTTAAGTGAGGAAAATTATTTTCTAAATTTAAGATTATTATTACGTAGAGTGTTGTTTCATATTAGTGATTCGTTATATTGAAAGTTTTCTATACGTGAAATAAGAAAACGATTTTAATGAAAATGCATTTTTGGGTGGGTTGACTAACTAATGACCCAGAACTTAGATTTGTATGTTAGGTACATATGCATGATAGTTTCCATTACCCAGGTTTTTTCACTAAATTGACCGTGGGTGATTGTACCATATCACCTAGTGGTGAGACTTCAGAGGAGAGCCGAATTTAACTTGTGAATCATATTTGTTGTGGAGACAATAGAGGAAGGCAATTTTGGCATAGTTGAGCATGGCTCCAACTGTTAGAAGTATTAGCATGTATCTTTAGATTGTATAATCTGGATTTACTTTTTAATGAATTGCATGCTGTCGAATGGTTGCCTTAAGCAACTCGTGGATATTACCACTTAGGAAAGTTACCTAAGTGGGTTTACTACGTTATATTATTGTATTTGTATGCTCTACTATTTAAGTTAGTACAATCATTGATTTATTCAAGAATTTTCCAACATATGAGAGTTCATGTGTGATTGGAAAACATATACTATTTTTATCGCTTGCTGTTATTTGTCTGAAAAATAAACTCTTAGTTGGATTGTTTATTTTTACTTGTTATTATTTGCTTCTACTCGTGTTGTTTTCTTTACCTACATTAGTTTTGCTGCTTGTTTAAGAGCCATGAGTCTAAGGTATTGGTATCACTTTGTCTTGGTTATGCACTGGCTGTTGGACTCTCTCAATTAGTATCAGAGCGAGTACATCCCTTTAGGCTTAACCGCTTTTGTGTTGATCTCTCTCTTGTATATTTCACAAACTCGCACTCACTAGGATGGTCTCCAATGAAGGAAGAAACATTAGTAGACCTCCATTTCTCAATGGAACTATCCCTATTAGAAACCTTATATGTGTGTCTTCTTTTAGTCCTTGGTAGATTGAGTTTGGTACCAAGTTCAACACGCCTAATTGCATCCTAATAAAATTGAAGAAAATGATATAATCGACGAAAGAATGATATAATGAATGAAAAAAAGAAAGCAAAGACTGCAATTAGAATAGTAAGGGGCTATACGCACTTACAAGGGCTATCACTTCTAAAGAATTGATAAGTGCTCAAAAAGCACTAACATTTCGGAATCACGGGTATGTTTTAGTGTATTTCAGGTATTTTTAGCGTCAAATGAGTTGAATAATGCAAACATGCAAAGACATAACACTTACGACGCTCGGATCACAATTTACGAGCAACACGACTCAAATTATGTAACCCGTACATAATGAGCCAGCACATATGTAAGGGAGTACATGTGAAAAAATTGAAAACAATGCGTGCTGCGGCGAGGAAAATGTGTGTCACGGCGAGCACCTCTCGGGTTTTGACCATTATTTCCAAATTGTTGTTGTGCCGTGGCGGGTAATATTGTATGCCATAACATGCTTATTTCTAATTCAATCATGAATTATGTAACCCTTTACATCTATAAATACCCCCTTAAGAGTCCTACTTAGACACACTTTAATTTTGCGAACCAATAAGAGACTCAATAAGATTTTGGAGCTTTGGCACATCTTAGGGAGGCAAGAGAGGCACATGTAAAAGAGACAAGAAACCTTTTAAGATTGAAGATCAAGCTTTTGGGGAAGGAAACATCATCCATGCCAATTGTGATATCTAGATTTAGGTTACTTGTTGTTATTAGATATTTCTTCTTTTTTCCTCTCTAGAATGTATGTTAGATTATATTTGTTTATGAATATTAATCTAAACATGTTTGATTGAATTTAACTATGGATGTTTAGTTTATGTTGCCATGTTTGTTAGATTTATTTTGGTGAATGTTTTAATAGCAAAATAAGTAAAGATTGCTTTTTGATTAAGAGTTTGTTTAGAGATTTATTTGTGAATACTCATGGGCCAATTTGAGGTTCATAAATGGATTGAAAAATCTGAGAATTTAGTTTTAGGAATGTCACCTTGACTATATTTTGAAAAACTTAATCAAAGTTTCAAATGATGACCTAGTCATGGTATTGATATGATTGACATATTTTTCCTTGTGCATAATTTGTTTGCTATTTAATATACCCGATCGTAGGATGTTGATTAGTTATTCAACAAAGAAAATTACTCAATCGTAGGAATTTTCGTAAACAAAAGAAAAGCCAGTAATCTTGATTTATTAGATCGTTCATGTTAATTCACCATAATATTTTGATGCAAGCATGGTCAACTAAGTTAAATATCTATAAATTCTTCATTGATTATCAAAAACCTAGTGAAGTTAGTTTTAAGTTGAAATAATTTTCTGTGACATGTTCATATGCCATCATAATTATTCGTTCCTTGCCTTCATAGCTCTTACTCTAGTGTCCAATCTCACTTACAATTCTAATTAATCAATATTTCAGTAGCTTTATGATTCTAACTAATTAGTATTTTAATAGCCTTAGGAGTCTAATTAATTAGTGTTTGAGTAGTCTTAGGACTCTAACTATTTAGTATTTTAGTTGTTCTAGGATTCTAGAGAAATGTGAAAAGGTTATTTAAAACTACTGCAATTTCTTGAGAGATCGACCTTGGAGGTTTGTTTATCGCTTGCTACAAGTGATTCATACATTTGCGAGTACTATAATTTGCACAACAAGAATATAGACAGATTTCTACTTGCCCTACTTCCAAGGAAGCTTGGGATATTCTTGTGATTACACATAAAGGTACCTCTATGAAAAAGAAATCGAAACTTATGCTTTTTAAAAAGTGATTATGAATTGCTTCAGTGGAAGAAACTGAAACCTTCGAAAGCTTCTATGAATGATTCTCTAACATCATTAACACTTTTACAATCTTGGACATCTTGTTGTTGAAGAACTTTTAGTGGAAAACATTCTCTTCTCTTTAGCTTCCCGCTTCCAAAAAAAAAAAAAGGTAATTGCTATTGAGACTACCTTCAAGGGAGAACCTTTGAGAATTCATGAAGTAGTTGGTGATCTCTAAACCTTTGAGATTCAGTATCTCTTACCCAAGAGATGAAGTACCTTTGCTGTTAAAGGAAAGAGCATAGCTCTTAAGATTACCAAGAGTCATCAAGATAAAGATCAAGTCATCCCCGCAGAGAGAGATAATTCATCCAACTCGGATGAAAAAGAGTTGGCAGTATTTGCCAAACATTCCAAGAACTTCATCCAAAGTAAAATGAACACTTCTAGAAGATCCAAAAAAGAAAGCTCGAGCAAGAACAACTCGAGAAATAAGGATGAAGAGTTTGATCAAGATGAAGACATATATCAGAGCAAAGGACATCTAAATCAGATCAAGCGTTTTAAATATGAAAAACTAGGACATATTGATGCTTAGTGTTACTCCAAGAAGAAACATTTCTGAAAAGAAAACTATGATAGCTGAGGTTACTATTTTGAATAATAGTTGTAGTACGGAAGAGGATGAAAGTAATTTTATTACTTTTATGGAAACTAAAGAAGATCATTAAACTACCACCTCACATTCTTTCATATTTGAAAAAAAGGAAGAACATGTGGAGTTGATGGACACCTATAATAAGTTTCTCATGGAGCACATAAGTTAGAGAAAGCTCATAAAAATGTTCTAAAGAGCCGTATGAAAAGGATAATGAGTTGAGTGTGCAAAGAGTCACTCTTGTGGAAAAGAAATCCTTAATAACCATGACAAGGAAGATTTTTCTAAGAAATATGAGATCCTATTGAAAAGATATAATGACATGGTTGCTGAATATGAGTCCAACAAGTCCTAAATGAGGTTTCTGAAACAATCACTAAAGAGCCTCGAACAAAATCAAGAAAATCAACGATTCATCAGTCCTAATTTATTAATGGAACAAGTAAATTAGATCATTCTTCATGAAAATAAGGTAATAGCGTTTGAGAGTGACAAAGATTATCTTGCTCACTGTTTGAAAAAAAAGATGGAGAGTTGTCTACTCTCTATGATAAGGTAAAGGAACTATGAAACTCAGCCAATTTCTTAAAAGCTTCAATTAAAGAAAAAGATGATCTCCTATCCGCTTTAGGAGAAAAGTAGATCATTCTTTCCTCTTCACTCTTTTAAACCAGAGTCCTTGCTCTATTATATTCTCTTACCCAAATCACCTTTTAAATAGTTCCTACCCTTACCCTACCTTCCCAAATGTCCCCAAAAGATAACTTGCTAAGATCAAGATCTAATTGAGGAAATTGAATATGAAGGGGCCAGTGCTACCATTATTATAGAACGACTAGTGCAGATTGATGACTTTCTTACCATTTGAGAAAGGTTTGCACACTTTGAATGGCTCCATCTTTGTTATCTTGATTATTCTTTTGATCCTTCCTTTGTGAGGAGTGTCATGATACTATTGCTCTTTATCATAGAACCTCTTACTTTTCCTCTCTTTTCTATGAAAGTTTGCACTGTCTCTTTTTCAAGAGAAGATGTTTCCCATCTTTTAAAAATTCCCATTATTGATCATCACTCTTTTCCTACTCTTTCTTTTGAGTTTGAAAATATCCTTGCTAACAAATTCTGATAACAAATATCATCAGCAAGAACGGTAGCCATCTCAGAAAAATTGCGTGATTTTAGAAGATAATATTCATTTGAAAAGACAAGACCGGTAAAACTCTCAAATTCAAAATAAATAACGGGAAATGAAAGATTTTCCATGTTTGGGAGAGATAATAAGTTAATGACATCATTTAGAGAAAAATTAACCTAACATCCCCTTAACATAAAGGTAGTGAAAAATGGCGAGTGTGATGAGGACTTATTGCAGAGTAAAACTCCTTAACTAAAAGAGGGATATAAGAATTGAAGAAATCCATGGCCTAACTACCTCCAAAAGAGCTCTCAAGGAGGAAGGGTTGCCATAGACTTATAAGTGCAACATAAGCTTCATGCTAAGTCGATGTGGGACTTCAACACTCCCCCTCACATCGATTTCCGACCGGGGATATGGAGCACCTCCCCCTCACACCGGCGCAGGGTTCATCCCCTACAACCGGCCGGGTACCGACCGAGTCACCTGGCTCTGATACCATGAAGAAATAAATAATTTGAAGAAACAATCTAACCGAAGAAGTAATGGTTTCTCCGATATATTTTCATTCTTAATTCGTATGAGTTTGTACATTGTTTATATAGGAAAATATTAATTACTATTACAACTACCACATTCAATATTTACAGCTGCACGTTTTCTTTGATAAGCGCCGTCTGCCGTGAAGGTTGGTAACTGTCGGTAGGTGCCGTCTTCTTTGATAGGCGCCGTCTACCGTGAATTGTTGAACGTCGGTGCGTTCATTGTTGAATTCAACACTCCCCCTCAAGTTGGTGCATAGATGTCTGTCATGCCCAACTTGACTGAAACTTCTGTGAATACTCGATATGAGACTGCTTTAGTGAGAATATCAGCCAATTGATCTTCTGACTTAATTTTTGGCAATTCCAAAGAATTTTCTTCTATTTTTTCCTTAATAAAGAATCTGTCCACTTCAACATGTTTTGTACGATCATGTTGGACTGGATTGTGAGCAATATCACATGCTGCTTTATTGTCACAAAATAATTTAATTGATTCTTTAACAGGATATCCCAAATCATTCAAGAGAGATTGTAACCACAAAGCCTCACAAAGTCCAAGTGCCATGCCTCTGTATTCAGCCTCTGCGCTTGAACGGGCGACAACATGTTGTTTCTTACTTCTCCATGTTACAAGATTTCCACCTACAAAAGTGAAGTAGCCTGATGTAGATCGCCTATCATTTATTGATCCAGCCCAGTCAGCATCAGTATATACTTCTATTCTTTGGAACTCTGTAATTTTTTTGAACAATACTCCTTTTCCAGGAGCAGACTTTAGATACCTCAAAATACGAATAACTGCATTCATATGTTGTTCTCCAGGATTATGCATAAATTGGCTAACAATACTTAAAGCATAGGCAAGATCTGGTCTTGTGTGTGCCAAATACATCAACCTTCCAACAAGCCTTTGATATCTTTCTTTATTTACTGGAACTTGATCCAGCTTGATACATAACTTTAATCCTTCCTCCACTGGTGTATTAACTGGTTGACATGCCGACATACCAGTTTCTTTTAATAAATCCAAGGCATATTTTCTTTGAGATAAGAAGATTCCTTCTTTTGATCGAGAAACCTCAATCCCAAGAAAATATTTTAAGGAACCAAGGTCTTTCATTTCAAATTCTCTAGACAAATATCTTTGTAGAGCTTTCCTCTCTTCATCATCATTTCCTGTTACTATCATATCATCAACATATACAATAAGTGCAGTGATCTTACCATGCCTTTTTTTCAGAAATAAAGTATGGTCTGAATTGCTTTGCTGGTAGCCAAATGCCTTCATAGACTTTGTGAATCTGCCAAACCATGCTCTTGGAGATTGTTTTAAACCATACAATGATTTTTTTAATCTGCACACCTTTCCATCATGTATTTCTGATTTCTTGATTCCTGGTGGTAGATCCATATAGACTTCTTCAATTAAATCTCCATGTAGAAAGGCATTTTTTACATCAAACTGATATAATGGCCAATCTAGATTTGCAGCTAGAGATACCAAGACTCGAACAGTGTTGATTTTTGCTACAGGTGCAAATGTTTCTGTATAGTCGATCCCATATGTCTGAGTGTATCCTTTTGCCACCAATCTTGCTTTATAACGTTCAATCATACCATCTGCTTGGTACTTTACTGAAAAAATCCATCGACATCCAACAATTTTCTTTGTTGGTGGACGATCGACAAGTTCCCAAGTTCTATTTATTTCTAAGGATCTTAGTTCCTCATTCATAGCTTCTTCCCATTTTGGGTTAGCTAAAGCTTCCTGCACACTGTTAGGAATAGATACAACAGATAATTGATTCACAAATGACATATTTGATTTTGACAAACGGTGTGTAGACACATAGTTATTCATGGGATATTTGACTTTACTTGAAATCTCAGGTTCATACATGGTTTTAGGAATACCTCTGTTAAGACGTGGTGGAAGTGTTTTTCTGGTTGGTTCAATAGTTGGAACATCCTCTGCAAACGATTGGTTAGGTATATCAGCAACTTGTGGAGTAGGAAACTCGTACTCACTTAATGGTAGTAATGAATTTGTTTGATGATCTTGGAGTTGACGAGGACTTGATTCCATTTCTCTTGAATCTCTTTCATTTTGGGAGTTATTACCATCTGAAGACAAATTATTTGTGTTTTGATCACATATAATTTGTCTTTCTTCATAAGGTAACAATTTATATGTGAGGGTCTGAATTTCATCATGGTTGTAGTTGTACTCCCCCTGAAATTCAGGCTTAGAAGAGAAATACATTGTATCCTCATGAAAAATAACATCCATGGTGGTAATCATTTGTTTTGTTGGAGGATGATAACAACGGTACCCTTTTTGTTGTGTAGCATATCCCATAAAAACACAACGTAGTGCTCGTGGATCCAACTTGCTACGTTGCTGTTTATGTAGGTGTACAAATGCTACACACCCAAAGACATGGGGAGATAAATTTGGAACACTTGGTGCAACAATTGCTTTGGTGATGGCTTGTAGTGGTGTTTGGAAGTCAATTGAACTGGAAGGTATCCGATTGATCAAATATGCAGCAGAAACAAGTGCTTCTCCCCAATAAGATAATGACATATGAGCTTCAATCAATAAGGCACGGACAACCTCCAATAAGTGTCGATTTTTCCTTTCTGCAACTCCATTTTGCTGAGGTGTATCAACACAAGTAGTTTGATGAATAATTCCTTCTGATTGAAGATATTCTTGAAGCTCAGAACTCTTATATTCTCCTCCATTATCACTACGTAAAACTTGAATCTGTGTATTATATTGAGTACGAACCATTTTATGAAATTTTCTAAATAATAAGTTTACCTCACTTTTAGATTTCATTAAACAGACCCAAGTCATTCTACTAAAATCATCAATAAAAGTAACAAACCAACGTGAGCCACCCAAAGTAGAGACTTTAGAAGGGCCCCATACGTCAGAGTGTATAACCATAAAAGGAAAAGGACTTTTATTTAAGGTTATAGGAAAAGAAGAACGATGACTTTTTGCTAACTCACAAACATCACACTTTAAAGAAGAAATATCTAAATTTAAAAATAAACTTGGAAATAATTTCTTTAAATATCCAAAAGAAGCATGACCCAATCTCCTATGCCATAGCCATATATTTGATGTATCCTTTCTTTTAGATCCATTAGCTACCAGTGCATGATTTGTTGAAGCCAAGTCCAAATAATACAAGTTTTCTCGCCTAATACCACGACCAATCGTTTGCTTTGTTTGGATGTCCTTGAACACACAAAAGTCAGGCCAAAAAGTAACAAAACATGATAAAGCAGTGGTTATTTGAGAAATAGATAAAAGGTTATACTCTAAAGAAGGAACAACTAGCACTGAATCTAAATTTAAAGTACTAGTGAGAGATAAAGAACTTTCCCCAATAACTGGAGTTGTGTTACCATTGGCAGTGCAAACAGTTTTGTGTGAAGATGATTTTGAGATTTGTTTAGAATTGAATGT
Organism: Elaeagnus macrophylla; assembly: GCA_029378325.1. NCBI lineage: Eukaryota > Viridiplantae > Streptophyta > Magnoliopsida > Rosales > Elaeagnaceae > Elaeagnus > Elaeagnus macrophylla. Next base: position 6,716,481 of record CM055653.1, read on the forward strand.
CATATGATCAGTTGCACCTGAATCAATTATCCATGTATTATTAAAAACAGGAGGAAAAGCTTTCTTACCAACATTGTTTGAGGTTGCTACTGATGCTGAGGAGTTTGCAACATGATTATTCATTGCTTCAACATTGGTGGCAATAGACATCTGTCTTGGATTTTTCTTGCGAGATTCACGGCTGTGATCCCACCAATCAGGGTATCCCACAAGTTCAAAACATCGTTCTTTGGTGTGACCCTTTTGATGACAATGGGTACATTTGAATGATGATTTTTCAACAGCCTTTTTAACATTCATTCGTTCTTGCTGATTTGAAAAAGAACGGTTTTGAGATATCATGGCGGAAGCATCAGAGTCTCCAGATTTTTCTTTTAATGATATTCGACGCACTACTTCTCGTCGAATCAAGGAGTAACATCCTTCTAAATCCGGGATGGTTTCTTTTCGCAGAATTTCTCCACGAACCTGCTCAAATTCATCATCTAATCCAGCAAGAAAAATATGTACCCTCAATCTTTCAACAGACTCTTGATATGATATTAAATCATCAGGATCTTTCATGACCACCTTATCACGATGGTCTAGTTCTTGAAAAATTTCAGCTAACTCTCCATAATATTCAGAAAGTGATTTTCCATTTTGTCTGGAAGTAAAGGCTTTTTGGTTTAAGACAAATACCTGTAATTCGTCAGTTCCATCATAAAATGCCTTTGCCAAAGCACCCCAAATTTCAAAAGCAGTTGGTATGCGTAAGTAACGCTTCATGATTTCAGGACTCATTGACATAAGTAGCCATCTCTTCACTTTTTGATTTTCTGCATACCACTTGTTATAATTTTCTGATGTTTTTTCGGGTTGCAAATTTTTGTCATGAATATAAGAGAATTTTTCTCTCTCTGCAATATGCATTTCTATTATTTGAGACCAAACATCATAATTAGTCTCAGTAAGAATAATTCCAGCATTAAAAACACCTTCGGAATGGACAGATTGTACAATAACTGGAGTTGATTTCTCCACAGGTAATGAAATTGTGTCCTCTGTCATGATGTTATGGTATAAAAACTAGAAAAATGGTGTAATAATTTCAGAACTGGAAGGAAAAATGCAAGAACCGGTATAAAGAATATGAAACCGATGGTTTTTTAAGAAGAAATAGACAAAACCGGATAAAAAACACAAAACCGGGTACAAAATTGGTTTAAAAAACCTTGAAAAATGGACCAAACCGGTTTGAAAAGTACAGAACCGGAGAAAAAACCGGTTTTGGACTTTTAAAATGGACCGAACCGGTCAAATTTGCAAAAACTGCGAAAAAACCGGGTTCAGACCGAACCTCCGGTCTAACCGGACCGAACCTGGGGTGTGAGCCGGACCGGACCGGACCGAGCCGCGTGAGCCGTGTGAGATGAGCCGAGCGGAGCGGAGCTGAGTGCGCCGAGCCGAGCCGAGCCACGTCAGCGTCTTCAACCTTCAGCTGGCGCGTGAGAGCGCGTGGAAGAGCGTGGTGGCGCGTGACTTTTTGCAGTTAACTTCTGGTGGCGCGTGGAGGCGCGTGTGGAGGTTTTTTTCTGTCCTAATTTTACCAAAATGCTCAGAATTTTGTTTAGAGTAATCTGGTAAAATTAGGTAAGATAAATAATGACTCAAAAATGAGGTTTTTAATTAATATTTGTTTGGGTGTTTGGGTGAGAATTTTTTTTCTGAGAAAAAATATTTTTCAGAGAAAGAAAACTCAGTTTAGGCTAACAAGGGCTTCAAATTTGTATAGAGCAACGGCAGACGGCGCTTATCAAAGAAAACGTGCAGCTGTAAATATTGAATGTGGTAGTTGTAATAGTAATTAATATTTTCCTATATAAACAATGTACAAACTCATACGAATTAAGAATGAAAATATATCGGAGAAACCATTACTTCTTCGGTTAGATTGTTTCTTCAAATTATTTATTTCTTCATGGTATCAGAGCCAGGTGACTCGGTCGGTACCCGGCCGGTTGTAGGGGATGAACCCTGCGCCGGTGTGAGGGGGAGGTGCTCCATATCCCCGGTCGGAAATCGATGTGAGGGGGAGTGTTGAAGTCCCACATCGACTTAGCATGAAGCTTATGTTGCACTTATAAGTCTATGGCAACCCTTCCTCCTTGAGAGCTCTTTTGGAGGAAGGGTTGCCATAGACTTATAAGTGCAACATAAGCTTCATGCTAAGTCGATGTGGGACTTCAACACTCCCCCTCACATCGATTTCCGACCGGGGATATGGAGCACCTCCCCCTCACACCGGCGCAGGGTTCATCCCCTACAACCGGCCGGGTACCGACCGAGTCACCTGGCTCTGATACCATGAAGAAATCCATGGCCTAACTACCTCCAAAAGAGCTCTCAAGGAGGAAGGGTTGCCATAGACTTATAAGTGCAACATAAGCTTCATGCTAAGTCGATGTGGGACTTCAACAAGAATAAGAGAGACGACAAAGAAAAAGCCAAGAAAAGTATACAAACCTAACTTAAATGAGTGGAAACTCCTAACTCATAATCGAGTGCTCACACAGGAAAGGAGCTAAGCATTACTAGATCTGTTGGATTTTTTAGGGGCCATTTTGGTAAAAGAAGTAAGGTAAGGGAAAAAAGGAAGTATGTAGAAGATGGGGTAAAAGTGTTTAGAACAGAAATTGTTTAGAAAATTTTGTGGTTTGAAATGAAAATGAAAAGGGGTTTTTGTAGAGTTTTCATGGAGGAAGGAGGAAAAAAGCTTCTTCTTTTATTATTATTATAAATTAAAAACATAAATATCTTTCAGGTTGCTTTTCATACTATAGATAACCAAGTAACTGACTTAATCCTAGATACGTATGAATTTGCGGCTTCTGTGAATGGAAGGAAGGATTGAAGATTCGGGGTAAATTTAGAATTAAAAGATGACGATCTAAGAATATTATAACAAAAAATTATATGTCTAAAAATTAAAATCTTTATTTTTCATTACTGGAAGATCGTAATGAACAATTGCAGATTGCGCATGCCCAGCATTTGGCACCTGCAACACAGCTTCGTTGGGAAAACCCCTCAGTTCATGTGTGTGGTCTTAAATTTCTACTGTAGTATCCACTTTTGTTTATTGGCCTCATGAAGTGGTTAGATGTTAGAACTGATTGCTTAATAGCTGGTCAAGGTTGAAAATTCATTTACAACAATATAGACAGGTTGGGAGCTACATCGGTCACCCGTTACCCACTTTTTATAAATTGTAGTGTGTTTTTTAATACTTATGCAGCGTATCTGATGGATGCTAAAGATGTCATGTATAACGGATCATGGATCTATAAAGTATCATATCTGTCTTGGGGATACCACCCCATTTTTTTTATTTTTTCATTTCCACATGTCTAATTGATTCCACACTACAAGAAAAAAGATTTTAGGTATGGCTATCTTTACATATATAACCGTACTAATAGCCACTATCGCCATAGGTTCACCTTTTAGGTACGATTGTTAACCGTATTTGAAACGTAACCGTACCCAAAAGTTTTAGTAGCCGTACCTAAATAGGTACATTTTAAATACTGTTAACAACTGTACCTAAAAGTTAAATTTTTTTTTTTAGTATTAATTTTCGGTTCTAATTTTTTTTGACCTGTTTTGTATGCCCTACTCATTGAGACTATATATACATGCTCATTTCAAAATTTGATCAGAAATTCATATATATATATATATATATATATTTATATTGATGTATATTTCATTAATCAAAAATACAAGCATACATATCATTTAATTACATCAATAATATTAAAGTACAAGAGCTAATGTCATTAACTAAAACCAACTATATATATATATATATATATATATATAAAAGTTAAATCTAATTAATATCAAAATCTTAATTATATAATTAACTAGCTATTATATGTATCCAATACTATAAATAATAAATTGACATACTTCTCTTCGACAAATATCAAGTTCTTTCTGTGTGTATATTTTCTATTTTGCAAACTAAAAAAAATATATAATTAGATATATAATTATAAAAAACTACATGATAGTTAATATGATAATTTAAAAAACTTACATTAAACTAGCTATTAACATATTATGTATGTACATGCATGAATTATTTTTTTAACTTACTAGTAGTGATCGAGACTTTCTTAGTTGATATATAATATCTCTCTTATATCTCATTATGAAAAACCACACTCGATACTATTATTTTAAATAAGTGCATACACAAATATATAAGACAACATAAATATATATTAATTAATATTCACTAACTTAGCTAAATATTTATTTGTAATTAAAAATATATATACATATAGTATCAACAAAATATACATACATATAGTATTTTGCAGCAATACATTTTGACCATAAAAGATTATCACTACCTGCTCCATACATTTCACCAACCAAATTACCAGATTGTCCCCAAAAATTACCAACTCCAAGATCTAGTGAACGAGAATATGAACTTAAAGGATTCCCTACATATTTTCCAGCAATCCCAGATATCCTATCAATCTGTATTATTAAACCAAGAAATAATATTTATATAACATTCAAAAATAAAACAAAATGTTTCTTGAGTAGAAAGAAAGAAAAAGGCAAAAACATTACTTTTTCTCGTAAACGGGCAGTTTCAAGCCTTAAATGTTGTTCGTCAAAAGACATTTCTCCTAGAGCAGCTGGGCCTCCACAGTAAGGGCATGAAGCATTACTGAGAGCTTCTTTGTACCTATGATACTCGACTCGAAGCTTATCATTTTCAGCCTTAAGAGTTGAATTTTCATGACGTTCATGTTGAGCCTGTACATATGGGAACAAGTTAGTTTAGAATGCCCAAAAGAAATAGAAGCAAAGAAATTAAATTTTTTTCCCTCCATATATTACTTGCTCAATAAATGCATATTAATTAAACAAAGCACATTGCTATAAAAAGTTAATCTTTTTGTCTCAAATTAAAGACTCAAAACCAAAATTATATACAAGGTTTGGTTATTCGATATGCATTACTTTCATTTGGGTGCGCTTGTTTTGGAACCAAAACTTGACTTGCAAAGGCTCTAATCCTAACTCACGACTCAGCTCCTTCCGTTGCTTGTCGTCCTGGTGAGGACATTCCTTGAAAGAATATTCGAGATGACATTAAGTTAATAAACCCTAAAGATTAAAGCCCAGAAAATGAACCGAAAGATTACGCTCAAAATCACTGCTAGTTTAGTATTCGTATATTTATGACAAATATTTCTAATACTCTTTAACAAAAATAACCAATATTAGATGAATGACAGGTAGCTGTTTAAGAATCAATTAATCAAGTGGATGATGCTTATCTCTTTATTTTATCTATGGTAATTAAATGAAGAAGAAGAAGAAGACTTACGATTCCATTTCAATGATTTGTGTCGCTCACAATGGTGTATATGATTTTACGCAAGTGCACGTGTCGCAAACAAGTAATATAATGATAAGAAAGATCGTTCCCACGGAGATTGAAATACTAGAAAATATCGTAAAAATTAACTATTAAAATCAATAATTGGTGTTTTTGTTGTTTAAAATAAAATAAATATAATGAGAGGACAAGAGTGAAAATACTGAAACAACGTTTAATGAGAAGGATATCAAGAATCGCAAGTAGATAGATCAGTTAGGATTGCGAATGTGACAAGTGATGTAGATAAACTGCGTTGCTGCAGCGTTGCTGTAGCAAAGTGAACCAGTAACTAGAATTGCGAAAATTACAAAGGATTCTTCTGAATCTACAATGTTTATATATTCTATGACTCAATGAAACATATTCCTATGCACAACTGAATCTAAGAACAATGTTTCATGCACAAATTCTCTTAGGTTATGTGAGATAATTATATATTCCTATATTAATTTCTTCACACTATTCTAGCTTCATCCAACTTAAATTAACCTTTCCAGATTCAATTTCAGTTTATTATCCTATCAATTGTTGATCAAGCAATCAATAAGAATAAATCAATAAATTAAGTATAGAATAACTAGCACCATTTGTCAAGCAAAGCACAAGTTTTAAAGATTAAAACATAAAGTCTACATACACTTGCACATCCACAACCCTAACTGAATGAAAATTTAGCCAAACATATTTATGAAATTAAACATCAAATCATTCATATTCAACATCAGATCTATAGAGTTATAGAAATTTGAAAAACAATAAAAGAAGAATAGAAGAAGGAATAAATTAATAAAACCCCCTTTTATTGAATCTCAATCAATTGGATTCCAAATCTCTAAATCTCTATTGCTTTCTTCAATGATTATTCTTGCAAATCAAGCATTCAATTGGTCTCTTTCCAGATCCTCCTTGATGCTCTGTTCTGCCTCTTCTTCTTTGCTGCGAAATTCTGTTGTTTCTGGTGTGATGAATCTGTCTCTATTCAATTTTTGGTGCCCAGCTGATGTATATTTTTCTCCTTTGGGTCGCCTCTATTTCTGTCCAAAATTTTGCTATATATCCCTATTATTTGCTGCCCAGAATTTTGCAGTTTGCTGCCGCCAGTCTTGTCGTAAATCAGCCCTCTCTTTGTGTATTTAACCCTAGGTTTAATTGGAGACAATTTTTCTTGTGTTAACTTTCAATATTATCCCAAAAAAAGTGAGTTAATAAATGCCCAAAATTGTCATTTTGCTGAGAGTCCAAATCAGCTCTTGATTTTTTTATTTCCAGATCAGATTCTGATTTGTACGCTGTTTTCCTGGTGTGATTTTCTACAGTAATGCTATAGCAAAGCTGGATTGTGCAATTTCTTTGTTGTTTTCTTTATCTCCTGCAAAGGGCAATGAAAATCTAATGAGTGCACATCAAAATATAATTCTTTTTAACAGATTTCATGATTATTTTGGATTTATTATCAAAGAATTTACTTAAATTCACAAAGTCCACAAATATTGTATAAATGATTATAATGTGCAAACATTCTCAAAAGAATAAGCAAGTATTTATGAATAAAAAGCTAATAATACTCTAATAAATTAGAGTTATCAACTTGGCGCCGGACAAGGCTGACGGGAGGGTATTGGCGGCTCTAGGTTGTGTGGGTAAGGTGGGTGATGGTGTTGAAAAAAACATTACAAAGATTTTGTGGAGCTGCCTAGTGGAGCCCTAATTATTTGTTTTAATGACTTTCAGGTACGGTTGTTAACCGTATTAACAACCATACCTAAAAACCTTTTAATTAAGATTTAGGTACGGTTGTTAATTGTAGTTATAGACTTTGAGTCTAATGTTTTCCGTACCTGAAAATTTTCGTAAATTTATGAAAAAAGTTTTGTATTTTTGCTCACTTTTAGGTATGGTTAAAACTAATTTTTTTAAAAAAAAATGCGGCCAATCGTATCTAAAGCTATTTAGGTATAGTTATTTTTAATTTTTTAATACTAGAACGTAACTGAATGAGTTTATTGTTGTAGTGCCATTATTTATACTTTTGTGCTATGATTCTCACAGTCGGGCACCTATTGGATGACTTTGAGCATGTCACAAAAAGCTTGGCCTGAATATGGCTCAGAAGGGATTTTTCTATTAGCCCACCCATAAATTGCAACACACAACTAATTTTTGGATCTGATTAGCCTGTAAGTACGTTATTGATCATTTTCTGACATATTTATGCTTATTGAGGCTCAACAATGTACTTCTAAGTTGATTGATAATATCCATTAGCAAAAGATGAAAAAATAATAATATGATGCAACTGTGAGGAAACAAGAAACAAGAAAACAGAAAGAAGAAACTCGAATTCCATGTAACAAACCAAGAAACAGAAAAAACTGAATTGAGACGAAAAGAAGCTAGAGGCGTCAAGATGCTCTGAAATCTTTATTTTCCTTTTTGTTTTCACCCCTTTTTTTATTCTCAGTAATGCCCATTATATACAAGCTATTTTTGGAATTAGCAATTACAATTTTACCCTTAACAGTAATTCTAACAAACTAACTAATTTCTTATCATGTCAACATCCCCCCTCAAACTTAGCGGCATAATCATGACACTAAGTTTGCCACGCAAAAAATTAAACTGAGAAGCAGGTAAAGCTTTAGTTAACATATCAGCAGGTTGTTCCGTACTAGGAATATAATAGACTTGCAACTGCCGAGCCAACACACGCTCCCTTACAAAATGAACATCAAGTTCCACATGTTTTATTTTTGAATGTAGAACTGGATTTGCTGAAAGACTAACTGACCCTTGATTATCACACCAGAGTATCGGAACAGCAGGCACAACTACACATAGTTCACTCAACAAGGACTTAAGCCACGATACCTCAGAAGCCGCATTAGCCAAAGCACGATATTCAGCCTCAGTACTAGACCTTGACACAGAAGATTGCTTCCTAGAGGACCAAGCAACAGGATTAGCCCCTAAAAACACTACAGTACCAGACATAGACCGCCTATCATCCACATCTGCACCCCAATCTGCATCAGCAAATCCTTGCACACACAACTCACGACAAGGTTTGAACACAACACCATGCATAATTGTTCCCTTAAGATAACGCAACACCCTTTTCACTGCAAGCCAATGACACTCCTTAGGATTAGCCATAAACTGACAGCATTTATTAACAGCAAACGACAAATCAGGTCTAGTAATAGTCAAATACTGCAAAGCCCCTACCACACTTCTATACAAGGTTGGATCAGTAAATACTTCACCACCAGCAGCTGTAAAAGACACATTGGACATCATTGGTGTAGCACACGGCTTACATGCCTGCATATCTACTTTAGCTAACAACTCCTTCACATACTTGCTTTGTGTAAGCAATAAATCACCATTATGAAGATGATTAACTTCAATCCCCAAGAAGTAACTCAACAAGCCCAAATACTTAAGAGCAAATTGCTTATTGAGGACAAAGATAAGTTGTTTGACCTCCTGCTCATCACTACCAGTTAAAATAATATCATCAACATAAACTAGGAGGTAAACAGTTGAGGAAGTATAAACTTTAAAGAACAAAGAAGAATCAGCACGAGAATTAGAAAACCAAGAGCAAGTAAGAAAACCTTCAACGTGTCATACCAAGCTCTGGGAGCTTGTTTGAGCCCATAAATGGCTTTGTGCAGCTTACAAACATAATTTGGACAAGAAGGATCCTCAAACCCTGGAGGTTGTTTCATAAACACATCCTCTTTCAAACATCCATTCAGAAAGGCATTATTAATATCTAATTGATGCAGCTTCCACCCATAAGACAAAGCCAAAGTAAGCACTACCCTTATAGTCACTTGCTTAACCACTGGACTAAATGTTTCTGCAAAATCAAAACCAGCAGTTTGTCGAAACCCTTGAGCAACCAACCGAGATTTTCTTTTATCCAAAGCACCAGAAGGCAATTTATTGATCTTAAAAATCCACTTACTACCCACTACACTTCTATCCTTAGGAGCAGGCACCAAAGTCCATGTTTGATTTCTAACTAAGGCATCATATTCAAGTTGCATTGATTCTTTCCACTCTTTACTACTCAAGGCTTGTTTAAATGAAGAAGGTTCAAGAAGAGACAAATCAACAGGAACAGACACAAAAGCCTTAGGCTTGAAAATACCCATTTTAGCTCTTGTGTTCATTGTATGAGTATTTGAAACTTTAGACAACCCGGGTACTATAGACATAGAATGAGACAAATTACTCACCGGGTTAGACTTAGCCAAAACCGCAGGAGCTGAAGCAGAAGCTGCTGCAGGAGCAGAATGCACAGGCAAAGACTGAGATGTAGCCATTAGAGGAAGAGACTGAGACACTGCATGAGGAGCAGCAGCCGAGGTTGCAGAAGCTGCAGAAACCAAAGCTGCAGACGATGTGGAAATAACGGACTGAGACAATGCAAGAGCAGAGGGCACAGGCAAAGACTGAGATAAAGTAATTAGAGGAAGAGACTGAGACAATGCAGCAGGAGCAGAATCCGAGGCTGCAGAAGCTGCAGAAATAGAGGCTGCAGACGAAGTGGACTGATGAGAGAATTGAGAAAATCGAGATTGTGTTTGTGTAGGTAAGTCTGACGAGACAACACCTTGAGAATTCCTATGATTCAAAGCAAACGGTAACTGAGAAGAATCAGACATTTTTTCAGCTGACACACAATGAGAAGTCACATGCATGGAATGAAGGGGCACCTGATTTTCAGCTGACACAGGCTGAGGAGTCACATGCTTCGAAGGAAGGTGCACCTGATTTTCTGTTGACACAGGCTGAGAAGTCACATGGTGCACCTGATTTTCTGCTGACACATGCTGATAAGTCACATGCATCGAAGGAAGGGACAACTGAGAAGGACTAGACAAATTTCTGGTTGACACACATTGAGAAATCCCATGTTTTGATGGAAGAGATAACTGAGAAGAATTAGACACCTTTTTGGCTGAGACAAGCACTGGTAACACAGTTTGTGTAGGTTTAAGCAATGAAACAGGACTAGACACAGCTTTAGTCGCAGCAAATGGGAAAATATACTCATTAAATACTACATCTCTACTAATATAGAGACGACCATTGGAAGCAAGACATTTATAGCCCTTAAGACGAGGACTATACCCCAAAAATGTACAAGGAAGTGATTTGCTTTCAAGTTTATTAGCCATATATGGCCGAAGACAGGGAAAACACAAACAGCCAAACACTTTAAGAAAATTATAATCTGGCTTATGACAAAACAATTTTGTTAAAGGACTGCTATCATGTAACACAGGAGTGGGTAAACGATTGATGATGTATACACTTGAAAAGAAAGCCTCATCCCAATAGGACATTGGCATTGAAGCATGAGACAACATTGACATACCCAATTCAACGATATGCCTATGTTTACGTTCAGCCAGACCGTTCTGTTGATGTGCATAGGGACAAGAAGTTTGATGTCTGATTCCATACTGAGCTAACAATGACACCAAAGATTGAAACTCTCCACCCCAATCAGACTGAAGAACCTTAACCTTATGACTAGTTTGTAATTCAGCTTGGGATTTAAATTGAACAAAAGCTTGAGCTGCTGCAGATTTAGTTTTTAAAAAATAAATCCAAGTATACCTCGTATATGCATCTATAAAATGAATATAATAATTATATCCATTGTTAGACATACAAGGAGCAACCCAAATATCAGAATGAACAACTTCTAAAGGAACCTTAGCATGACTACCAGAAAAGGAATAAGGTAGAGTATGACTCTTACCTAATTGACAGGCCACACACACAAAAGACAGATTATCAGAGGAATCAGTATATGAAATTTGATTATTGTGAAGAACCTTCTTTACAACTGACATAGAAGCATGGGCAAGCCGACAATGCCACAAAGAAATATCAGTAACATTATTTACACAAGCTGTCTTATTCAAACTTGAAATAGTAGATGAGTGAAAAGGAACCATACTAGCAGAGCTTGATTTCTGCTGCCCCAATTGCAAATCAAAAACATAGAGCCCCTGATGAACCTTGCCTTCAAGTAGAACTTCCTTGGAGACCACATCCTTAACATAACAAGAAAGAGGATGAAACTCAAAAAATACATCATTGTCTTGTGCAAACTTTGAGACACTTAACAAATTCTTTGTAATTTGAGGAACCAGCAAAATGTTATGCAGAATTAAAGACTTTCTATTAGACAATCTGGAACCAAAACAATTAAAGCCAATATGAGAAATACTTAAGCCCTTACCATTGCCAATCAAGACCTTATCACTCCCAGTATATGCCTGTGAAGATGCCAAATTAGCTGGATTTGCAGTCACATGATGGCTTGCTCCTGAGTCCGGATACCAAACAGGTTCAGAAGAAGCAGCTAAGTCCCATGGATTTGTCACCACATTAGCACTTGCATTCAGACCACTTGAAGCATTGAGAAATGACACATGAGGATCACAATTATTAGCTGATGAAAAACTACTAATCTGATAAGGATAAACTCCCTGTGTAACTGCCTGAGTTACTTGTGGTTGTTGACAAGAATTGTAGCAGTCAGTAATCGAACCATGTTGAGCAATATTGGCAGATGGTGCTGATGACGCCTGAAACATAGGCATGATTGGAATCTGACCATGATTAGTGTTGGAGATAAAAGCTTGTCGACTCATTTGATATGGAGGAGGAGGAGCTGCCTGAGTAATTGATTGTTGACCTTGAGGCAAAGCAAAATTCTTATCAAACCTATGCCAACATGTAGAAACCAAATGTCCTAACCTTCCACATAGCTGACATTGAGGACGATTGTTGGACCACCGCCCTCTGCCTCTGCCTCTGAAGATATTATTATTTACACCATGGAAACTGGATGAATTATTATTAGGATAAGAGAGTTGCGCATTGTTCGTAGTATTTATTCCTAACTGCCTTTGATACATTTGTGAATTCAGATTTTGACCAAACACCTTGTGTGCATCATTATCAACAACATTCTTAGCACTCAAATTAACAGTAGGTAGAGGAGATAATTGCATTGTCTTCCTCCTCTCTATACGACTTTCATGGCTCAGCAACAACGCCTTAGCATCATCCACAGTCACTCTTTCAGTTAACATTTTTTCGGTGATGGTTGAAAACACATTGTCGAACGTTTCATCTAGACCTCCTAACACGTACATAAGTTTCTCCTCCTCTGAAACTGGACAACCAGCTGATAGGAGATCATCGGTTAACACCTTAGCCTTTAAAACATACTCAGAGATTGTCATTCCTGCTTTCTTTAAATTCTGTAACTCCTCTTTAATTTGAATGATCCTAGCACGCGATCTTGAGGCAAAGTTCTTCTCCAGAATTAACCAAGCCTCACGAGAAGTATCAAAATTCCCAACCTGCTTTAATATTTCATCTGACATGCATGTCATAAGCCAGCAACCAAGCATATCATCCTGTCTCTTCCATAGCTTGTACTTCGCATTGACCGATCCGTCTTCCAAACATTTCGCTGGTGAATTTTCAAGAACGTATTCTTCAAGCTCCAGACTACGAAGAATCTTCAAAATTTGGTGTTTCCATATCATATAATTGTGACTATCTAGTTTTATTGTAACTAATACACTGTGGAAAGAAAAAATTTCCTTAGACAGAGCAGCAACCTCTCTGTTGGCTGAACTCTCTGAATCTGATGGAAGCTTTTCTCTATTAGTCGGTGGAATCTCCATTACTCAAATCTTGAAGCTCACTGAGCTTCACGCTCTGATACCATGTGAGGAAACAAGAAACAAGAAAACAGAAAGAAGAAACTCGAATTCCATGTAACAAACCAAGAAACAGAAAAAACTGAATTGAGACGAAAAGAAGCTAGAGGCGTCAAGATGCTCTGAAATCTTTATTTTCCTTTTTGTTTTCACCCCTTTTTTTATTCTCAGTAATGCCCATTATATACAAGCTATTTTTGGAATTAGCAATTACAATTTTACCCTTAACAGTAATTCTAACAAACTAACTAATTTCTTATCATGTCAACAGCAACTATTGATGAAAGTTACGATAAATGCTTTTATGGGGTATAATGCTCTGTTCTATTTTCTCAAGTGGTTGATGTTGTTAAAATATCATCACCATCTCTCCATCGCTCTAAATTTTTCTATTTAAAATAATTTAATTATTTAACAAGAATTTTTTTAAATATTAATTAAATAAATATATGTCTAGAAGTTCATCCTTAGCCGACCATGAAGGTGATAACCGACATCAGCTAACTACGTACATACAAGGTTGTATTTTGGTTAGGTAATTTGTGTTATAATTTGATTGATCAAATCAAAAAATTCGAATTAAATATGAATTAAATTAAATTTGAGTTTGTTTCGGCTCATTTCAAGCCCAAAATGAATTAAAAAAATAATATTTTAAATAAAAAATAAAAGAAATGAAAAGATTATAATAAAATTAAAATAATATTTCATCTCTTTTAATATTTCACTTTTATGATATTTAGTTATTTTTCTTCCTTTTTCTTTTAAAAATAAGTTGATAATGAATAAATAGTTGTAATTTATTTATTTTTTCACAATATTATATTACATTCTTTAATTTTAATGCATTTAGTATTTAAATTTGCCTAATTTTTTAATCAAAAAAATAATATCCATTAGTATTATGAAGTTTCTATTTTTAAATCGATTATGTATTAGCTTTTGAAGTAAAACTTTAAACATTTTATCAATATTGTGCTATTCTTTTTTTAACTAGTTCATTGTCATGAGAATTATGTATTATGTAATAGTCAAAATTTTATTATTGTGTATATATATAAAAAAAAGTTATATTCTCGTATAATATTTAAAGTTATTTGAACTCTTCATTTTTCGGTAAGTATATTTGTTTAATCTACTCATTTTATTTGTTTTGTTTTGTGTCTAGAAGAAATTTTATTGAGACTTAAGAGCTCTTTATTCTAAATGTGAGTTTTCATGAGGGCATAACGGCTTTTAAGTTTTGCATAGGTAGGGTTTGATGGCGTTTACCCTTTGCCTAATTAATTTAAAAATTGATTTCTTGCTTTAATAATTAGTATTTTCTCTTATATTTATATTTTCTTTTATTATTATTTTATGTAATATTCCTTGAGCTTTAATCATTAAACATAATTTTTTAATAAAAAAACCATAACAATTCGGGATAGTTTAGACTAGTTCGTTTGTGTTTGGTTTGAATTTAGACTCACGTTTGTTGGCTCGAATTAAATTTGGATTAAGTTACAGTTAGATCAATATAAGCTGGGCTAGTTTTAGGCCAGCTCAAATTAGCCCAGCCTCCATAAATTGTCACTCCTAATTGTAGTTTAGTTAGTGTGAGAGGAAGCAATATATGAAAAGTGTGTGTAAGAAGAGTGAAGTGAGAGTAGTGTGAGGTGCATGCAAGTGTGAGTGAAGTGTCAAATGATCGAGTGTGTAGTGAGAGAGTGCAAGTGTAAGAGTGTATAATTATTAATTTGTATTTTCATAAATTAATATAATCATTTACATTAAGCATTTGAGTCATTGTATTTCTCTTTAAATTTAACATTTGGTATCAGAATGGGTCGATCAAGGGGTAGAATCTCTGTCAAAATTTGTACAATCACAAAGGATTAAGAAGCTTGTTGAGTTCAAGTTTGGTTGGCTAAACACGGAGGTTTACAAAGTCACAATAATAGGAGACCTACAAGGAATTAAGAAGCTTGACAATGATAATTACAAAGAATGGCACGCCTTGATATTGGCCCACTACAACAAAACTGGTTTTTAGTCTCGGAAAATTAGCCACGGTTTTAATAAAAACCGAGGCCATATGGTTTTGGTCACGGTCGTCATAAAACCGTGACCATAGTGTATATTTATAGTCGCCTACTTGCAAGGACAAGATTTGTGAAAGGTATTAGGTGAAACAGAGACAACTCTACCTACAAGAAATACTGACGCTTATCCTAAATGGTGTAGAAAGATAGGAAAAGCTAAATATGCTTTACTATCATCAATTACGTTGGAGTTTAATCCACATGTTGATGATATAAAGACACCAAGTGAAATATGGAGACATTTGCAAAACTGTTCTCACGAAGGAACGAGGCACGATTCCAATTCTTAGAGAGAGAATTAATGGCAACGTCACAATGAGACTTAATCCATTAGCACCTATTTTCTAAGGGTACACATTCTTTGTTGAGAAATAGCGAGTTGGATCATAAAGTGAAAATTGATGAGGATAGAATTAGAAGAATCATCATTAATGGTAAAAGAGTCTCAACTCAATGAATAATCAAGTCTAGGTGATACAAATACTTAAGTACTCGCCCCTCTCGTACCGGAAACGAAAACAAACAAAAACAACTAAAATGTAACAGCAGATAAATAGGTAGAAACATAAAACAAACAATAGAGTAAAGCATATATATGTTAGCACATATATTGAGGATAATATAATTGTACTAACTCATGCAGCAGAGAAAGAAAACACAATAATATAACGTGACAAACTTATTTAGGCTCTAATCCTAAGTGGTAACATCTACAGATTGCTTAAGGCAATTACTTGACAACCAAATTCACTAAAATGAAATAAACAGTTATACAGACTTGATAAGATAAAATGTCAATACCTATACAAGTTGGGACTACCCGTCCTAACTGCCTAGGCTTCTATTACAGCTGTCATCACAACTATTTTGATCCACACTGAATCTAGCTCAACTCTAGAGCCATACCACCATGCAGTGTTATACTAGTACCTATTATCAATATTTGTGAATTTGAAACTAAATAATAATTTTGTCAAAACATGATTTCATAATATCTCCTCATATCAACAATACGAAAACACACTTAACATATTGTTAACACAAAATCTCAAAAATAACACACACTTTGTTTTTGAATAAAAACCATCGTATTGTAATATAAAATTACACTCAATGTATTGCAAATACTGAAACACAATTTTTCAAAATAAGAAATTTATTTTTTAGAACATCAAATCACTAATACAGAAAAAAAAAGTACTCAACGTATTAATGAATTAATGAGACAAAATATTTTTAGAATTGTGGAAAATGTGTTTTGAAAGTGGCAGAGTTTTGTCTCTTAAAATCCTTATGAAAATAAAGAAAGTGAATGAGTATTTATAAGAAAAAATCATACACCTTGACTCTCGTGGACCCACCACGATGAGGCCCCCGCTAATTACTAGCAAACCTATTACAAGGTCCAACAGTCAGAGAAATTAATAAAACAACTTCGTTGACCCCTCGCCTACCTACTTTGGAAAACACACAACGAGGACCTCGACGAACTTAAGAAAAAGAATTTTTCAAGTTAAAACTTAAAAAAAAAAATCCCATAAATACCCAAATATAGTAAAACATAAAGAAGGGTAAAATCACACTTAAACATGTAAATTACATGCTCCAACCATCCCTTGATGTATGTATCATGAAAACATAAAAGGTAATATAATCTACGTGAATGTATGAGACATTGATTACAAGCAAAGTACCGTACAAAGTGGTAGATAAAAATACTAAGTAAAATAAAAAAATTTTGTATTTTGTACATGAGAACTCCAACAAAGATTCAAAGGGACTTACAAATGGATTGAATTCCAAATATGATCCATATACTACTGCGATACAAGGATGGTCCAACCCACCACCTTTAAGAATTGGAAAATATGTTGCTTAGTAAGACGAATTTATTTAAACAAATGGGTGAAATATTCTTAAAACGCCATTAGTAAATAAAATTGGGTGAAAGGAAAAAATAAATCAAAACTGGAGCAAAGAAAATGTCAAAAAAGAAAGAGGTTCTCAATCAAGTGGAGCCATAAGCAACTACGACCAAAGAGGTCATCAATTTAAAGAATATAAAATAAACAATAGATCGTGCTACTTGTGTGATAGGCCACTATGCAAGAGAGAGTTAGTTCAGAAAAGCTTTTATTGAAAGTAATGTCACCCCCACCAGTTAACAAGAGAAGAAACACAATGAGAAGGATTAGGACAATGAGGTAAGTTTTGCAATAGTTAAGCTTGAGGAGAATCCTAATCAAAATAAGGAAGAGTTGACAATGAGCTTTGTTACGACACAAGAAGATGAATCAGCACTTGCAGTGACTAATCCAGGGAAAGTTGATTAAGACAAGCATTGGATCATTGACTCAAGATGTTCAAATCATATGATAGGAGATAAGAAGAAATTGCAGAATATGACAAAGTAGAACGGAGTATAAGGACAATCTAGTGTTAGTTTTCGTAAACATGGAAAGCTACCAATTAGCCATATATGCGAAACTAATATGATGCCACGAGCTGGTTCTAATAAAGTGCATCTAGAGAAAGTCTTTCATGTTCAAGGAATGAAGAAGAACTAACTATTTGTGGCACAATTAACTTCTGTGACATTAAAGTGTATCGAAATATCAAGGTTTCGGGTACTATGGAGGGACAGAGAGTATAGTCTATCTATGTGATATCAACAGAGTTAGCATAAGTAGAAAAGACTTGAAATAATGAAACTACTAATATGTGGCATGAATGATTGTGACATGTTGGCTATGACAAGTCAAATATGATGATGAAGAAAGGAATGCTCAAGGATCACCTGCAGCTAGAGGTCAAAAAAGATGCAGTATGTGCAAGGTGCCAATACGGGAAAGCTCATAAGATGCCATTTAAATAATCTAACTTCAAAGCAAAACAACCATTGGAGTTTGTGCATTCTGAAATGTTTGGACCTATCAAACAACCATTTGTAGGAGAAATGTCGTACATGGTAATGTTAATTGATGACTTTTTTAGGTACGGTTGGGTCTACTTTATGAAACAAAAATTTGAACACTTGCAAAATTTAAAGAATTTTGGGAGAAAGTCAAAATAGAGCATGAAATGAAAATTCAGTGCCTAAGTACTAACGATGGGGTAGAATGCATGGTAGAATGTGATAAGTGCTTGAAAAGCATTAACATTTCGTGATTTATTGTGCTTCATTGTTAAAAATAGATTTGTTATAACTCGTTTATTTGATTATTTACATAAATCTATCAATTCAAAATCACGGGTATGTTTTAGTATATTTCAGGTGTTTTTAGCATCAAATTAGTTGAATAATGCAAACAAGCAAAGACGGAACACTTACGGTGCACAGATCACAATTTAGGAGCAACACGAGTCAAATTATGTAAGTCATACATAACAAGCCAACCAATATATAAGGGGTGAGAAAACAGTAGATGAAACCCACAAACTTTTTGAGATGTTGGGAGCCAACTCCCAACAAAAGAGTGCTAGAGGAAGAAGAGCTGGAGTCCATGAATTAGGCTCCAACAATGAAATGGCCTTGCACCTTGCTAAGTTGACAAAACAAGTGCAACTTCTAACTACCTCCAATATGAATCAAATTCCAAAACACGAGGTATGTGAAGTTTGTGGTTCTTATGGACATGGGACTAACGTTTGTTCTTTTGCAGGTGATTCTTATGCAGGTGCTAATGAAGAGGTAAATTTAATGCAAGGGTACCTAGACCTAAGAACAACCCTTATTCTAATACCTACAACCCTAGATGGCGAAATCACCCCAACTTTGCTTGGAAACAATATAATAGCAAACTATTTGCCCAAAATCAAACACAAGGCCAAAACATTAATCGGCAATTTCCACCAAATAAACCGACCATAGAGGAAACCTTGAATACTTTCATGCAATCCTGTAGTGGAAGGATAGACTCTATGGAAACTTCAATGAAAAGAATGAAAATACAGGTGGGGTAGCTAGCTGAACAAATGCACAAATAAGAGATAGGAAAGCTGCCTAGTCAACCTGAACAAGCGAAAGCTGTCACGGTTCTTTGGAGTGTTAATGTAGTTACAAAATTTTTACCTGAATTTCTAATAATTTACCTTATAGTGCAGGTAACATGGAAGATGACAACACAGTTTCTAAGGAATTAGGGGAAACAAGTGACAAACATGACGAGCCTTCAAAGGCAACAATTGGAGAGTCATCTAGCTCCCCTAAGTTACACAAGTCATTAGAGCCATACCGATGATGCACAAAAACTTGATAACCAAATTTTGTAATTTATAAAAGCTCGCAAGTGCACGAGTCACTTGTAGTAAGCGACAAGTATACTCCCAAGATCGTCTCTCAAAGGAATTGCGATGGTTTTTGAAAGAGTCAAATGTAATCCAAAACGTAACAATTAAATAAATTCTAAACACTCTAATTGAAGGTTGGTTTTGTAACTGGTTTCTAAAATCATAAAAGTACTAAAACAATGAAAGTAAAAGCGTAAAAGTTTTGTTGAAACGATGAGATGAACGAATGTGGGAAATTAGTTAGTGAACTAAATATGGATAAATTGGTTTACGTGGTCTCCTCAATCAAGCATATAAAGTGAATTTATTGATTCCTTTTACTAATCCTAGAAAATCCCAAATCAATGGTGGTTTTCCCTTAATTAATTAATTAGCTTCTTTGATCCAGATCGTTAATTAGTTAATTAGCATTACTTTTAGAAAAGGTAGTTTAATCACCTAAATTAAGACAAGTCAATGCACTTAATTTAAATTCATGCTCAATAATGCCCAATTGGACTTAGATGGCGTTTCTAAAGTTCAATCCTAAAAATAGTCTCAAATATTCATAAACTAAATTGGCCAAAAATAATTGATGAATATAGATGTGAAGAGCAATGAACATGAAACAAATCACTCAAATAAAAATCAAACCACATAAACATTATCCATTCAAAGTCACATCCCTAAAATCCCACACAAAAGGGTTTAGCTACACATGATCAGATTCAAATCCAGATTCTTCATTATAAATAACATCAAAAGAGTTCTAATGAGATAAAGAAAGATTACAAACGAGAATCTACCCACTTTCACTCTTGCAACAAGATCCTTGATGTTGGATGATCCTCTATTTCAAGTCTCTTAATGAGGCTCCAATGGAATAGCTTTGATGAAGTAACTTCTCTCTCAAAATTGTATGAAAAATCTGAATTCGCACTGTTCACGAGTTGGAGGAGGCTGATAAATGGTTTGGAGGCTGGAGAAGTGTTGTATCCTTGCTAGGTTGCTTTTGGTCTCTTTTATATGTAAGGGTTTCCATAAAAGAATTCGTGCGTGTGTGGCTGAGGAGGTTGTGATCTGCGCGCGCGCGCCGCGGCGCGCCTTTTTCCATGCCGCGGCGCGACATGTGATACTGATTTACGAATAAAAACAGAAACCTCCCCGCCGCGGCATAACTTTTCCTCGCCGCGGCGCCCAATGTGTTCATGATTTTGGGTCCGAAGCAGAAACTTCCTCGCCGCGGCGCATATTTTCCATGCCGCGGCGCACAATGTTTTCATGAATTTCATATTTCAACCCAAGAGCCTCTCGCCGCGACACACAATTCCTTCGCCGCGGCGCGCCTTGCATGTAACAGTGTACATGGTATGTACATTTATGTACATGCGTTGTACATACTCTGTTGGTTATTGATGTAAGGCTTACAGAATGAATGGCACCTAATGTAAGGCTTACATATTTAGACATTTTTACTTCATTTTTGCTCTCTTTTCCATATTTCTTTCAAAACCTACTTTGACCTGCAAAACAATAGAATACCCTCCAAAACAAGATTATATCGAAATTAATTGCAAAATAAACACTTAAAAACATAACAAATAGTAGATCAAAATAGTGTTCATCAAATACCCCCAAACCTACATTTTGCTAGTCCTCAAGCAAAACTAAAATTAAAAAGCCAAATAACAAAACTAAAATTGAAGTTAACAAAACTTGTCATGCTTTAGTTTCTTTCCAAATCATAACCAAAAATTCATACACAAATTTATCCGACAATCTAACTCATCAAGGTGCACCATTTTGATCAATTTCGCTTCACGAATCTAAATTCCAATACTAAAAGCGTATCAACATTGACTCCCCCAAATCTAGTGTTAAGAATATGAATTCGTTTCAACTCTAATCCTCGCAATAATTACTCTCTTAAATCACACCGATCCTATGGGTTCAAGCACTCAACAATGTATATGCGAATAGAAGTTATGTAAAGAAACGAGCTAATAGGTTCGCATATGATTAAACAAGAAAGGCTCAAAAGTGCATAACATTGATCTCATGAAAGGAATCAAATGATAGGATTTATGAAGGAATCACATTACTAATCTCATGCTTCAATTAAAATCCTCAAGCAAAAAGTTCAAGTGTGCCATAGAATGAAAATGTTTTGACTTTAAGGGAACTTATTTCCTATTTCTCTCTCTCTTTTTTTTTATTATTAACCATTCATACTCGAAGAACTTAGGGTCATAATAAACTTATTATCTCTTCTTCTTTTTTTTTTTTTTTTTTTTTTTTAGAGACCCACATACATATGTAATTTGTGAATGGCTACTTCTTAGCTCTTTTTGTATTTGATATAGGAATTCCCTTTTATTTTTTTAAAGTCAAGCACGAATGAAATAGGCAAACACTTCAAACTTTACTTAAGTCATTTAATCTAAGCAATTCAATTAAGCACATGATCCCTCATTATATGTTTAAAATCCTAACATTCAATGCAAAAACCTATAGAGATCATCTAACAATTTGAAATGATATGAAAGGTGTTTAAAAGAGTAGAAGAATATTTATCTCTCTGAATAAAACGTTAAGGGCTCAACAATATTCTCACAAGGTAGTCTCCACCATTCAATTCCTAAACACAAGATTTGGGTTCATTTCAGTTTCAACATCAAAAGCATGAAACACAGATTGCAAATTAAAACCGATCCTTACAACAAACCTCAAACATTTTAAAGATCAGATAAACAATGCATAAAGACAAGTTATTCATCAAAAATTGACCAAAGCATGAAAGTGTTGTTACCAATCAAAAATGCAAAATGCACCCCCAAACCTAAACTAAACATTGTCCTCAAGGTTTTCAACTACACACATGTTCAGAAAAGATTGTAGAGAGGGCAAACAAAAACGAAACTAAACTGAAGTAAATTAAAAGAAACAATAGAGAATACCTAAAACGGTGGGTTGCCTCCCACCAAGCGCCTAGTTTTACGTCTTAGCAAGACGATGCGCATAGCTAAGGTGCATGCAGTTCAATGCACTCCACATCTCTACAAGGAACGACTCCTTCCAGGTAAGGCTTTACACGATGTCCGTTCACCTTGAAAGTTGCCTGTGTGTTGGGATTGATTAGCTC
The DNA here is from genome assembly GCA_029378325.1 of Elaeagnus macrophylla. Lineage (NCBI taxonomy): Eukaryota > Viridiplantae > Streptophyta > Magnoliopsida > Rosales > Elaeagnaceae > Elaeagnus > Elaeagnus macrophylla. Next base: position 6,739,194 of record CM055653.1, read on the forward strand.
AACAGCTCCATGTGGAAAGATTTCCACAATCTTGTATGGTCCACTCCATCTTGATCGAAGCTTTCCTGGAAAAAGTTTAAGACGAGAGTTAAATAAAAGTACTTGCATTCCAGGATAGAGAGACTTACCAACGAGCCCTTTGTCATGATTACGCTTCGTGCGTTCTTTGTAAATCTTAGCATTCTCATATGCTTCATTCCGGATCTCTTCAAGTTCATCAAGTTGAAGTAATCGTTTCTCGCCCGCTTGTTGACAATCCATGTTTAATTGCTTGATTGCCCAATAGGCCTTGTGCTCAAGCTCAACGGGCAAATGGCATGCCTTGCCATAAATTAACCGATATGGGCTCATCCCAATAGGTGTCTTGTACGCTGTACGGTAAGCCCATAATGCGTCATTGAGCTTTGAAGCCCAATCCTTCCTCGAAGGTCGCACCGTACGTTCCAAGATACTCTTTATTTGCCGGTTACTTACTTCAACTTGTCCCGACGTCTGTGGGTGATATGGAGTGGCCACTTTATGTGTGATGTTGTACTTTTTCAACAATCCATCAAAAAGTTTGTTGCAGAAGTGGCTCCCTCCATCACTGATTATTGCCCTTGGTGTGCCAAACCTGCTAAATATTGTTTCCTTCAAGAACTTCACAACACAGTTAGCATCATTAGACTTAGTGGGTATAGCCTCTACCCACTTGGACACATAATCAACAGCAACTAAGATATACTCAAAACCAGAAGAAGGGGGAAAAGGACCCATAAAGTCAATTCCCCACACATCAAACAACTCTACAACAAGATTATATGTCAGAGGCATTTCATTACGTCTACTTAAATTACCAGTTATCTGACATCTATCACAGCGCATGCAAAAATTATAGGCATCTTTAAACAGTGTAGGCCAATAAAAACCAGATTGAAGTACCTTAATAGCAGTTTTCTTACCGCCAAAATGTCCTCCACAGTGAAGTTCATGACAGAAAGTTAAGATACTTGCATGCTCCTCTTCCGGCACACACCTCCGGATGACTTGGTCTTGACAAATCTTGAATAGATATGGATCATCCCAGAAGTATTGCCTGCACACATGAAAAAATCTTTTCTTTTCCTGAAAAGAAATGTTAGGCCTCAACAAACCGCTAGCAAGAAAATTTACAATATCAGCGTACCAAGGGTTTGGACCCACAGAAAATAACTGCTCATCAGGAAAAGTCTCAACAATAGCAATATCTTTGTCACTCTCTGTAGTGTCAAAGTCAGAAATCAACCTAGATAAATGATCAGCTACCACATTTTTCGTTCCCTTTTTATCCTTGATTTCTAAGTCGAATTCTTGTAACAACAAAACCCACCGAATTAGTCTAGGCTTGGCATTCGGTTTACTTAACAAATAACGCAAAGCAGCATGGTCTGAATGCACAATTACTTTAGATCCTACTAAATAAGATCTAAACTTATCAAGAGAAAACACAATAGCCAAAAACTCTTTTTCGGTGGTTGAGTAGTTAAGTTGAGCGTCATTTAGAGTTTTACTAGCATAGTAAATTACATGCAAACGCTTATCTACTCGTTGACCTAAGACAGCCCCTATGGCAAAATCAGACGCATCACACATAATCTCAAAGGGGAGTGACCAATCAGGTGCCATGATAATGGGTGCAGAAGTTAATTTTTCTTTCAAAACATTAAAAGCAGTCAAGCAATCATCATAAAAAACAAAAGAAACATCTTTAGCTAACAGGTTGCATAGGGGACGACTTATCTTGGAAAAATCCTTAATAAATCTCCTATAAAAACCCGCATGGCCAAGAAAACTCCTAATTCCCTTAACATTAATGGGAGGTGGAAGTTTGGCTATTAGATCAATTTTTGCCCTATCCACCTCAATGCCTCTACGTGAAATAACATGTCCTAATACAATGCCATGCTAAACCATAAAATGACTCTTTTCCCAACTAAGGGTCAAATTACAATCAATACAACGTTCAAGCACGCGAGTCAAGTTATTCAGGCAATCATCAAATGAATTTCCAAAAACTGAAAAATCATCCATAAATACCTCTATGCATTTATCCACCATATCCGAGAATATTGAAATCATGCATCGTTGGAATGTGGCGGGGGCATTGCAAAGACCGAATGGCATCCTCCTGAAGGCAAATGTCCCGAATGGGCACGTGAATGTGGTCTTCTCCTGATCTTCCGGAGCGATGGGCACCTGATAATAACCTGAAAGACCATCAAGAAAACAGTAAAAATCATGCCCTGCTAAACGTTCAAGCATTTGATCAATAAAAGGAAGAGGAAAATGATCTTTCTTTGTGTACAAATTTAATTTACGAAAATCAATGCACATTCTCCATCCCGTGATCAATCTCGTGGGCACTAACTCATTTTTATCGTTCTTTATCACAGTGATCCCAGATTTCTTCGGTACCACATGTACCGTGCTGACCCATTTTCTATCCGCAATAGGATAGATAACCCCTACTGCCAAGAGTTTTAAAATTTTCGTTTTCACTACCTCTTGCATAATAGGGTTAAGTCTCCTTTGGGCTTCTCTCACAGGTTTGGTATTGTCCTCAAGATTTATCTTATGCATACACATAGTGGGACTAATACCTCTAATATCATCAATGCTCCATCCTATGGCTTTCTTATGTTTCCTAAGTATATTCACTAGTGCTCGTTCTTGGGTTCGGGTCAAGGTAGATGAAATTATGACCGGATAAGTGTCCCCCTCACCCAAAAATACATACTAAGATGTTTTGGCAAATCTTTCAACTCAAGCTTAGGTGGAGCATTGTCTTCCCTAGATGGGGTTTTGGGTAACTCTAAGGGTGTATTTGGTTCTTCTAATGATTCAGCATTATCTAACAGCTCTAAGTAACCCTTAGTTTCATCATCCAATTCCTTCTCTATCCTATCAACTGTTAAAGCATATTCAAGTCCGTCCTTAACTTCATCCTACAAAAAGGCATCATAAACAAGATTATCAATATGGTCAATAGAAGAACATTCATCAATTGAGGATATAGAAGGTAAAGGGGAGGAATCGAATACTCTAAAATTGACAGTTTCCCCCAAAACTGTCATAGTTAGACTCCACTATGGACATCTATAATTGTCTTAGTAGTGGCCATAAATGGCCTACCAAGAAGAATGGTGTGTTCTTTGTCCATAGATGGATTCTCCTGCATATCCAACACAACAAAATCGACAGGTATAATCAGTTTATCAACCTATACAAGCAAGTCCTCTACCATTCCCTTAGGATATTTCACGGATCTATCAGCTAATTGTAGGGACATGGTAGTATGTTTCAATTCCCCTAGACCTAGTTGCATATAAATCGAATATGGCATTAAGTTTATGCTTGCACCTAAATCTAGCATAGCTCGTACCACTTTCTTATTCCCTAAAGTAATGTTAATGTTAAAACTCCCGGGATCCTTAAGTTTAGGTGGTAAACGTTGTTGAAGAATTGAACTAGAAATTTCAGAAACAACTATCCTTTCATTTAAACCATACTTTCTCTTCCTAGTATTTAGATCTTTGAAAAACTTTGCATAGGAAGGCACATTTCTAATAACATCCAATAAGGGCAGATTTATTTGAACTTTAGAAAGCATGTTAAAAAGATCAGAAAATTGCTTATCCTGTTTATCGTCCTTGAGACGGTGTGGAAAAGGTACCGGAGGTCGGTAAGGCTCGGGTGATTTGTGCAATTGGGGAGCGGTAGATGACTCTCCATTTGATTCCTTTGAAGGTTCACCTTCCCTAGCCTTGGGTGTATCATTCTCCTTAGGTATTACATTGCCTTCTTCCATATTTCCTGCATTAAAAGGTAGATCATCAGATATTTCAGGTAATTTTTTAGTTACGATCTTACCACTGCGAAGGACCGTGACCGCCTTCGCTTGCTCAGGTTGGCTCGGTAGTTTTCCTTTTTCTTGACGTTGGAGGTGCTCCGCCAATTGACCTACTTGGCCTTCAACCCTTTTCATCGAAGCCTCCAACGAGTCCAATCTCTGAGTACTCTTCATTTGATTTTCCCGACTAACTTGGATGAATGCGTTCAAGTTGTCCTCCAAGCTTGGTTTGTTAGGAAGAGTAGGCTGTGAATTGTTGTTGTTTGGATGATGTGGAAAGTTATTCTGAGCATAGCCTTGATTGTTACTTCCCTTCCAAGAGAAATTGGGATGACTTCTCCAACCAGGATTATACGTGTTCGAGTAGGGATCATTCCTTGGCCTTGGTTGGTATCCCTCCATAGCATTAGCTTGCTCATAACTTGTACCTGCGTTTTGATCACAAACAAAAGGACAAATGTTAGCACCATGTCCGTACGTACTACAAATACCGCATACCTCTTGAGTTGGTGTGTTCTTGGAGGTGAGGAGTGCGATTTGTTTTGTCAGCTCCGCAATTTGCATTGCCATATCATTTCCCGGAGCTACCTCGTTAACTCCCATCCGCCGTCCTCTAGAGCTCTTTTGTTGGGAATTAGCACCCAACATCTCATATAGATCATACGTCTCATCAGCGGTCTTTTCTCCCATTGCTCCTCCCGCGGCATTATCCACAGTGAATTGGCACTGTTGTGTCAGCCCGTCATAGAAGAATTGGTTCTGGAGTTGCAAAGGAAAGTGATGGTGTGGGCACTGTATCAGAAGCAATTTAAAGCGATCCCACGCCTCATGAAATGGTTCTCCGTCCATTTGGGAGAACGTTGCAATTTTGGTTCTTAGGTCTGCAGTCTTTTGGTGGGAATAGAATTTTCCCATGAATTTGTTGAAAATTGCGTCCCAAGTTGAAAGAGATCCAGGTGGAAGAGTCATAAGCCATGACTTGGCTTTGTCTTTAAGCGTGTACGGGAAACATCTCATCCTCAGCTGATCCTCATTTAGCCCCTGTAGTGGAAAAGTCTGCACAGTGGCATAGAAATCACAAATAAACGTTAGAGGATCTTCGTTAGAAATCCCATAAAAAGACGGTAACATATTAAAATGTATATTCTTAATTTCATAGTTTCTAGCTGCTTCCCCTAGTTGGATGCAAGAAGTTGCAGTGCCAATGATTGGCCTTGCATACTCCTTCATCGTCATCTCTCTATGTGGAGGTAGATGTTCTCCCATTGTTGGTGGTTGCTCGTCCTCCAAAATGTCAGCACCGGATGGTCTCAAATGTGCTCGTCTCCTGTTGACGTTATCTATGAACGGCACGAGTGGATTTCCAAGAGATCTCCTACCGTGCATGCACAATCAAAAACAACAACAAATCAGAGCACCAGACACTATACGACTCTAACGAGTAACTAAAACAAAAAAACAAGAAAAAAATAAAGATTAAATAGTAAACTAAAAAGGAAACAAATACCAATTTCAAAAACGCCAATTCCCCAGCAACGGCGCCAAAAACTTGATAACCAAATTTTGTAATTTATAAAAGCTCGCAAGTGCACGAGTCACTTGTAGTAAGCGACAAGTATACTCCCAAGATCGTCTCTCAAAGGAATTGCGATGGTTTTTGAAAGAGTCAAATGTAATCCAAAACGTAACAATTAAATAAATTCTAAACACTCTAATTGAAGGTTGGTTTTGTAACTGGTTTCTAAAATCATAAAAGTACTAAAACAATGAAAGTAAAAGCGTAAAAGTTTTGTTGAAACGATGAGATGAACGAATGTGGGAAATTAGTTAGTGAACTAAGTATGGATAAATTGGTTTACGTGGTCTCCTCAATCAAGCATATAAAGTGAATTTATTGATTCCTTTTACTAATCCTAGAAAATCCCAAATCAATGGTGGTTTTTCCTTAATTAATTAATTAGCTTCTTTGATCCAGATCGTTAATTAGTTAATTAGCATTACTTTTAGAAAAGGTAGTTTAATCACCTAAATTAAGACAAGTCAATGCACTTAATTTAAGTTCATGCTCAATAATGTCCAATTGGACTTAGATGGCGTTTCTAAAGTTCAATCCTAAAAATAGTCTCAAATATTCATAAACTAAATTGGCCAAAAATAATTGATGAATATAGATGTGAAGAGCAATGAACATGAAACAAATCACTCAAATAAAAATCAAACCACATAAACATTATCCATTCAAAGTCACATCCCTAAAATCCCACACAAAAGGGTTTAGCTACACATGATCAGATTCAAATCCAGATTCTTCATTATAAATAACATCAAAAGAGTTCTAATGAGATAAAGAAAGATTACAAACGAGAATCTACCCACTTTCACTCTTGCAACAAGATCCTTGATGTTGGATGATCCCCTATTTCAAGTCTCTTAATGAGGCTCCAATGGAATAGCTTTGATGAAGTAACTTCTCTCTCAAAATTGTATGAAAAATCTGAATTCGCACTATTCACGAGTTGGAGGAGGCTGATAAATGGTTTGGAGGCTGGAGAAGTGTTGTATCCTTGCTAGGTTGCTTTTGGTCTCTTTTATATGTAAGGGTTTCCATAAAAGAATTCGTGCGTGTGTGGCTGAGGAGGTTGTGATCTGCGCGCGCGCGCCGCGGCGCGCCTTTTTCCATGCCGCGGCGCGACATGTGATACTGATTTACGAATAAAAATAGAAACCTCCCCGCCGCGGCATAACTTTTCCTCGCCGCGGCGCCCAATGTGTTCATGATTTTGGGTCCAAAGCAGAAACTTCCTCGCCGCGGCGCATATTTTCCATGCCGCGGCGCACAATGTTTTCATGAATTTCATATTTCAACCCGAGAGCCTCTCGCCGCGGCACACAATTCCTTCGCGGCGGCGCGCCTTGCATGTAACAGTGTACATGGTATGTACATTTATGTACATGCGTTGTACATACTCTGTTGGTTATCGATGTAAGGCTTACAGAATGAATGGCACCTAATGTAAGGCTTACATATTTAGACATTTTTACTTCATTTTTGCTCTCTTTTCTATATTTCTTTCAAAACCTACTTTGACCTGCAAAACAATAGAATACCCTCCAAAACAAGATTATATCGAAATTAATTGCAAAATAAACACTTAAAAACATAACAAATAGTAGATCAAAATAGTGTTCATCAACCGACCACCAATACCGTTCCCACACCGTTTAAAGGATAGTAAGGAAGATAAGCAATTTTTTGATTTATTTAACATGCTTTCAAAAGTGAATATTAATTTACCTCTGTTAGATGTAATTAGAAACGTCCCTTCTTATGTAAAATTTTACAAAGAATTAAACAATAAGAAAAGAAGGTATGAGCTTAGTGAAAGAGTCATAGTGTCTGAAATTACTAGTGCAGTACTTCAACGGAACCTACCCCCTAAGTTAAAGATCCAGGTAGTTTTATCATTAGTATTATTATGGGGGATAGGAAAGTAGTTAAGGCTATGCTTGATCTTGGTGCTAGTATAAATTTGATGTCTTACTCTATTTTCTTGCAGCTAGGTTTGGGAGAGCTAAAACTAACAACCATGTCCCTTTAACTTGCAGATAGATCTATTAAATATTCGAAGGGCATGGTTGAGGACTTACTTGTACAAGTAGATAAGCTAATCATACTTGTTGATTTTGTGGTTTTAGATGTACAGGATAACCCATCTTTGGACAAGGAGCATACAATTCTTTTGGGTAGACCATTTATGGCCACCACCCAAACCATCATTGATGTCCAAAGTGAAAAGTTGACAATGACAGTCTTGGGAGAGACTGTGTATTTTAAGGTTTTTGATTCATCTCCTTACCCTTCTATATCTGCTATTGATGAATGCTCATTTGTTGAATGTTTAGAACCTATTATTCATGATGCTTTTGTGCATGATAGATTACATGATAAATTAGAGGTAGCAGTTACAATTAGAGAGGTAGATGATATTATAGACTATGAGACTAAGGAGTACAATGATCTGTTAGACAATGTCATACCTATAGAGGAAGGTAGTACGCCCTTAGACTTATTAAATGTCCCACATGACAAAGAGATTGCTCCACCTAAATTAGAACTTAAAGAACTACCTAAGCATCTAAAATATATATTTTTGGGAGAGAATGAGACTTGTCCAATTATTATCTCATATACACTCACCCAAAAATAAGAGGAGAAACTAGTGAGAGAGCTTAGGAAGTATAGGAAAGTAATAGGATGGAGTATAAGGGACATTAGAGGCATTAGTCCAGCAATGTGTATGCATAAGATCAATTTGGAGGACAATGTCAAACCAATTAAAGAAGCACAAAGGAGACTAAACCCAATCATGCAAGAGGTGGTTAAAAAAGAAGTTTTAAAACTCCTAACAGTAGGAGTGATTTATCCAATTACTGATAGTAAGTGGGTTAGTCCAGTTCATGTGGTACCAAAAAAGTTTGGAATAACTGTGATTAAGAATGAGAAGATGAATTAGTGCCCACTAGGATAATTACAGGTTGGAGGATGTGTATCGATTTTCGAAAATTGAATTTATACACCAAAAAGGATCTTCCCCCTTCCCTTCATTGATCAAATGTTAGAAAGACTAGCTGGACACGATTTCTACTATTTTTTGGATGATCTTTTAGGTTATTATCTGGTACCCATTGCACCAGAGGATCAAGAGAAAACGACATTCACATGCCCATTCGGTACTTTCGCGTTCATGAGGATGCCATTTGGTCTATGCAATGCACCAGCCACCTTTCATAGATGCATGATGTCTATATTTTCAGACATGGTGGAGAAATTCATCGAGGTATTTATGAATGACTTTTCTGTTTTCAGTAATTTCTTTGATGATTGCTTGCACAAATTGACTTTGGTGTTAGAACGTTGCATTAAGTGTACTTTGACACTTAGTTGGAAAAAAAGTCATTTTATTGTCCAACAGGGTATAGTTTTGGGACATATCATATCTAGCAAGGGAATTGAGGAAGATATGGCTAAGATAGATTTAATTGCAAAATTACCTCCCCCTACATCTATTAAGGAGATACAGAGTTTCTTAGGACATGCAAGTTTCTATAGACGGTTTATTAAGAATTTTTTCAAAATAAGTCGTCCATTATGTAACCTACTTTCCAAAGATACTCCATTTGATTTTACTAATGATTGCCTTGTCGCCTTTAATACTTTGAAGGATAAACTTACTTCTGCACCTGTTATTGTGACACCTAATTGGTCTTTACCATTTGAGATCATGTGTGATGCATCTGATTATGCCATAGGAGCTATTTTGGAACAAATAGTGGATAAACGTTTACATGTTATATACTATGTTAGCAAAATACTCAATGATGCCCAAATTAATTATTCCACCCCTGAAAAAGAGTTTTTGACTGTGGTTTTCTCACTTGATAAATTTAGATCTTACTTGGTAGGAACTAAAGTGATTGTTCATTCGGATCATGCTGTTTTAAGATATTTATTGACTAAACCGAATGCTAAGCCTAGACTCATTAGGTGAGTCTTACTTTTACAAGAATTTAACCTAGAGATCAAAGATAAAAAAAGGTACTAAAAATGTAGTAGTTGATCATCTGTCTAGGTTGATTTCTGAGTATGACAGTGTTGAGGGTGAAAGTAAGGAAACAATCATAGAAACCTTCCCTGATGAACAACTATTTACAATAGGTCCAAATCCATGGTTTGCTGACATTGTTAATTGTCTTGCTAGTGGAATTTTGAGACCTAACATCACTTTTCAGGAAAAGAAAAGGTTTTTCAGTATTTGCAGGCAATACTTTTAGGATGACCCTATTTGTTCAAGTTATCAAGATCAAGTCATCTGGAGGTGTGTGCCCGAAGAGGAACATGAGAACATCCTAGCTTTTTGTCGTGAGCTACACTGTGGGGGCCATTTTAGTGGTAAGAAAACGACCCTAGAGGTATTACAATTTGGATTCTATTGGCCTACTTTGTTTAAGGATGCTAACCTAGATGTGAAAAATGTCAAAGGACCGGTACTATAGGCAAACGTAATGAAATGCCTTTGACATCAAATCTGGTAGTCAAATTATTTGACTTGTGGGAAATTGACTTCATGGGTCCCTTTCTCCCATCTTTTGGTTTTACTCATATTTTAGTAGCAGTCAACTATGTCTTAAAGTGGGTAGAAGCCATACCCATTAGAACTAATGACGCTAATGTTGTTGTTAAATTCTTGAAGGATACGATTTTTAACAGGTTTGGAACACCAAGAGCAATCATTAATGATGGAGACAGACACTTTTGCAACAAGCTCTTTGATGGGCTTTTGAAAAAGTACAACATTTCTCATAGGGTGGCAACCCTATACCATCCCCAAACTTCAAGTCAAGTGGAAGTGAACAACAGAAAAATCAAGGGAATATTGGAACGCACAGTGTGCCCCTCAATGAAGGATTGGTCAGTAAATTTGAAAGATGCTTTGTGGGCATATCGCACAACTTATAAGACACCCATTGGTATGAGCCCCTACCAGTTGATATTTGAAAAATCATGTCACTTACCCGTTGAGTTAGAACATAGAGCTTATTGGGCGATTAAAGAGCTCAACATGGACATGACAAAAGCTATGAAAAAACGACTACTCCAACTAAGCAAACTTGAAGAAATTCAAGATGAGGCTTACGAGAATGCCAAAAACTACAAAGAGCGTACTAAGTGCTATTGCGATAAAGGGCTCATCAGTAAGTCTCTAGTTCCTAGAATGAAAGTACTTTATATAATCCATTTTTATGTTTGTTTCAAGGAAAACTACATTTTAGGTAGAGCGGACCGTATACAATTGCTAATGTATTTCCGCATGAAGTGATCGAGTTACTAAATTCCAAAATACAAGAACAGTTTAAAGTGAACGGGCATCATGATAAGCCATACTTGGAAGGAGATACCAACATAAAAAGCATAGAAACTATACGTATCTAAGACTCTTAGACACGAGAGCGGCCACGTGTTGCTAAGACGTAAAACTAAGCCCTTAATGGGAGGCACCCATTCGATATTGTATTCGCTACGTTCTTTGTTCATTTTTCTTTCGTTCTTTTCTTTTATTTTTTTTCCTAGAAATATGGACATTACCCCAATCTTGATTGGGGGTGAATGCGTTGCTCATTTTCAAAAATCCCAAAGAAATCAAAAATTTTAAAAAATTTTGTGTGTCGCGGTAGGGAATATTTGTGCCGCGGTGAGTGTGGTTCTGTTTTGGAACATATTTTTGAAATTTTATATGTGCTGTGGTAGGAAAAATTTGTGCTGTGGCGTGACAGTTCCTGTTTTGGGAAAATTTTTGAAATTTTTGTGCGTGCCTCGGCAAGAAAATATTTGTGCCGTGGCGGGAGTGGTTATGTTTCATGCATAGGAGCCCAAAATTCATCTGTGCCGCAACGGGAAAAAACTTGTACTACGGTGCACGTTTAAATTTTTCTAGAAAAGGGGTAGCTCATGCAAACCCCACACAATTCAAAATTTTTTCTCCCCCATTTTCCCTCACTTTCCTTCATTTTCTCCCAAACACTCCCTTACTTTCTCTCCAATTTTCTCTCAATTTCTCACTAAAAATAAAATTTTACTCCATAATTTCTTCAATCTAACATTGCTATCAAGTATTCCCCTCTCAATTTTGACTGATTTGCTCAAAAAAAAATCAAGAAGTCTCTTCATCTTCTTCAACACAAGCTAGGGTTTCAAAAAATTTGGGTTTTTTCTTCAAGGTTTCAATCGAACTCCAAAGAGGTAAATTTCTTCATACTTCTACCTTAATTTGGTAAATATTATCTAGATATTGTGAATTATTTTTGAATTTTTTGAATTTAAGAGAATCAAGTTGGATAAGAAGGGATTTTTGGAAAATTTTTGAATTTTCTGGAATTTATTGTTTGGTGTAAATATTTGGGTAGCATAATCTATGGCTCCAAAATTAAAAGTTGGAGAGGGAAGACGTTCTAAGGGAAAAGGAAAAGTGGTTGAGGAACGCAACTTTGATGCCTCTAGATTTGTAAGTAGGGAGGCACAAGAACGGTACGAAGGTGCCGCTAAAAGAAACAAAGGATTTTTTAATGAGAGGGGATTAGATTTTGGACAAGTAAGATTAATGGGAATTTCTAATAAGGTTGAGGCGTTAGGGTGGAGGAAATTTGTATATGCACCGAAAGCGGGTGTGGGTTCATTGGTCCTAGAATTCTACGCGAATGTCCCGGAAGCTCGGGATGGAATAGTTTGGGTAAGGGGTGTTGAGGTCCCCTAGAATAGGACTGTTATAAATGCATACTATGGGTTGAGAGACATACAGGATAGCGGGTATGAAACCTATTTAAAACAGGTGGATTACGATGAAAATATAAACACCATTATCGATGGTTATGCGATGTGGGAATATAAAGGGAACATGGTCAATACCTTTCAGGAAAAGCACCTTAGAACCCAATCCTGTATCTAGCAGTACTTTGTGTACTCTAGATTAATGCCAACCCGACATTACAATACTGTCGATCGACAGAGGGCAATCTTGCAAAATGCAATAGAGACCGAGAGATCAATTGATGTAGGTATGGTTATCCAACAACGGGTTGTATACTCAGTTGAGCATCACAACCTCAGTTACTTCTTTCTCCAGCTGATCACCACCCTGTGTGTCAAACACGGAGTACAATATGACACGGGCGAGGTACTTTTGCAACCGGGTGAAACATTGACCTTCGCTTACATGAGCACCTAACCAGTGGTACTAAGGCGAGACAAGGTAGTAGGAAGGGTGATGGGACCTCTTCCAAGAATGCTACCATCAAAGATAGGTTAGTGAACTTGGAAGTAAAGGTGAATAAAATACAAGAATACCAAAGTCAACAACAAGCTTGGTTCAGCGAACAAATGAGATATTCACATGAATACCAAGCTCTACTCCACAGAATGATGAGTTTCCAGTTAACACAAAGCGGAGTAGACCTCACCCAATTTAGCTCAGTTCTGCAATATCCGGGCCATAACTTCTTCTACAGATCACCGGCGAACCAACTCGAGGACGACAATGAGCAGCATGATGATATGGAGGACAAAGCCTCCCCATTGTATTTTCTCCTTTCTTTAATTTTTATTTTATTTTATTTAGTTTAATTTTCTTTTTCTTTCATTTTTTCTTTATTTATTATTTATTATTTATTTTATGTTGGATTACTTAAGAACTTTAATTAACATTGTTTAATGGTTTTTTCTTTCATTCGAATTTAGTTAATTTTTAAATTTGGCTTTGAGTTGTTATGTATACATTTAGAGGTTTCATGCATATTTCTTGCGAACTAAATGCTACATGATGAGAAGGGCGAGAAATAGTGAACCAAAGCGTAAGTGTAATGTACACAATCTCATACGAAAGGGGGGTAACTTCTCTCACCTTTTTAGTTAATTTCTTTTGTTTTTCTTTGAGGCATTGAGAACAATGTAGAAATTAGGTTGGGGGTGGGAAAAATATTCCATGAGCATGAATTTAGACCAAATCTTAAATTTTAACTTTTTGTAGGTTTTTCATTTGAATTTTGTTAGGATAGTATCGAGTCCACTTGAATCAATTTGAAAGTCTATAATATTAATATGATTGTAATGACAGTGACATGTGAAAGAAATTGATTTTCACCTAAGTAAAGAGGCCCAAAAATGTTATATTCATCTAGTTTGAGAATTTTGTGGTATATATGGTAGTTTGTTTGGTTAGTATCACTATTTTTGGTTTGTGTAATGTATGCATGTTCGTGATATATTTTAAGTCTCAACAAACTCTAGAACTTTCTTGAAAATTCATTAAGGCGAAATAATATAATCACATTCCACTTAGAAAGTGATTTAGGCCATCTTTGAATAGTTTGAGCTTTTCGAGCCTCCCCGTACTGTTTTATCCATGGTGACCCCCGTGAACTCAATAGACATATATACATTGTACTACTCTTAGTGATAAGAGTACTCAATGTAATACTTGATTTTCATAAGCATTTGAATTGAAATTATATATGTCTTGCTATTAAAAGAAAATTGAATGATAATAAAGAGCAAGAAAAGTAAAGAAAGAAAATTAAGTAAAAATCCAAGGGACATATGAAATTTATAAAAGAGGAGGATAGAAAAGAACATTTGGGTAGAAAAGTTGAGTAAGTTTGTGAAATAAAATGACAAGTACTCTTATCCTATTGAGAATAACCTTTTTGTACTTTCATAACCACAACCCTTAACACAACATTATAAGCTTAATGAAGTCCTATTGATTCGAGGTAGTTTTGATTTCTATATTAGTGGAGATGGATTTGAAAAGTAAGCCTTCTGAGTGCAATTCTCACTCATATTTTACTTGCACAATTTTGAGATCTAAAATGTAATCTATGAATATCATGCATAGCACAATCCGATAGTGTGGCTAACAGGCTTATGGTTTGATTGTTTGTTTGAAAGCCGATTACGAAAATGGATTCGATATTTGGACTGTTTTTTATCTCAAGTAGTTTTTAACTATTTCGTATGCCATTTGTCATTAACAATTTTTGAGACATATGCATGGATTGATTCAAGTATGTCTAAAGTCTTTAAGAGTCGAACGATGTTTGTGGGTATCATCACTGAAAACCCTCACGAGACTATAACTCATCCACGAGGGCCACCTAGGGGTTTAAAGGCTTGTTACATATGTTAAATGCAACCGTAACAATCTACAAAAGTGATTTAGGTTAGTATAGTTTATTTTATTTGTTTTTATTTTAGTTTTTAAATCACTTCACTTGCTAGATACTAGTAAGAAATTGGTTGGGGGTTGTGATAATGCTTGAAAAGTACTAATATTTCGTGATTTATTGTACTTAATTGTTAAAAATAGATTTGTTATAACTCATTTATTTGATTATTTACATAAATCTATCAATTCAGAATTACGAGTATGTTTTAGTGTATTTTAGGTATTTTTAGCGTCAAATGAGTTGAATAATACACACACGCAAAGACGGAACATTTACGGCGTTTGGATCATAATTTAGGAGCAACACGAGTCAAATTATGTAAGCCGTATATAACGAGCCAACCAATATGTAAGGGGTACCTGTGAAGAATCAGAATACAATGTGAGTTGCGAAGAGGAAAAGTTGTGTCCCGGCGAGAGCTTCTCGGGTTTGGCATTGTTTTCAGAATTATTTTTGTACCGTGGGGGGGAAAAAGTGTGTGCCGCTGCGTGCCTATTCTTGGGACAATCAGGATTCTATGTAACCCTTACACATATAAATACCCCTTTAAGTTTCCCTTGTACAACACTTCAATTTTGCGAATCAAAACGAGACTCAATCAGATTTTAGGAGCTTTTCCACACTCAAAGAAGTAAGAGAATTAATTCTAAGGATCCAAGAAGCCATTGAAGATTGACAATCAAGCCTTCGGAGAAGAACATCATTCAATCCAATTGTGGTATTTAGATCTAAGTTTCTTTTTGTTATATAATTTCCTTTTCTTCTTCTTACTTCTTTGAGATGTATGTCCAATTAAATTTGTCTATAAATATTAATTTGAACATGAGTCGCTAAGTTTATTATGAATGTTTAGTTTATGTTGCCGTGTTTGCTAGAACTGTTGTGGTGAATATTTTTTTTGCTTTAAGATAAATAAATTTACCTTTTGATTAAAGAGCATGTTTAGATGTTTAATTATGAATTTTCATGGGTCAATTTGAGATTCATAATTAGGTTTGAAAAATATTAGAGTTTGGTTTTAGGAACGTCACCTTAACTTTACTTTGAAAAACTTAATCAAAACTTCAAATTAATGACCTAGTCATGGCATTGGTTTGATTAACATATTTTTCCTTGTGCATAATTTGGTTGCTATTTGATATACCCTATCGTAGAATAATGATTAGTTAATCAACAAAGAGAATTACCCGATCGTAGGAATTTTCGTAATTAAAATGAAAGCCGGTAATATTTATTTATTAGAACGTTCATGTTAATTCACCATAACTTTTTGATGCAAGCATGGTCAACCAAACTAAATGTCCATACATCCTCCATTGATATTTGAAACCTTTTTGAGTTAATCTAAAGTTTGCATAATTGTTTTCTTTATTTGTTCAATACCATTGATCTTGCTCACAAATCAAACTTCATTTACAGTTTTATTAGATTTAGGATTCTAATTATTTAGAGTTTTAGTGCTACTAGAATTCTATCTAGTTAGTATTTTAGTTGCTTTAGGACTCTAATTAGATTAAGAAAAAGGTTGTTTAAAACCATTGCAATTCCTTGAAAGATCGACCTCGGAGGTTTGCTTGTCACTTACTACAAGTGATTCGTACACTTACGAGTATTATAATTTACATATCAGAATCCCTATCAAAAGAATTATCTCTCAATTTTATTTAATTTTTTAAAAAAAGGGACTCTAAAGTCCTATTCTTTTTATTAATAAAGAGAAAACACACGTACACATGCGAGTGTGATTCAAACTTAGGTTTCTGGTGGGGGGATTGAGAATCTTACCACTTGAACCACAAGAGATTTACATGCACAAATATATAAGACAACATAAATGTATAATTAATTAATATTCACTAACTTAGCTAAATATTTACTTGTAATTAAAAAATTTGGATCATTTCTCGATTTATGCGTGTCATCCATTGCACAGGGGCCATTCTAATCTTCTCTGTATCGTTCCAATTTTATCGGATGTCCCCGAAGGGACAATTTTTGCCATTTTTTTGTACTTTAATTTAAGCATATTTTAGTCGCTTATTCAACAATTGATCTAAATATCATTTTCCCAATAATCAAAATTTTAACTTTGCGGTGAGCGTGGATCGAACACTCAAAATGAAGAAGCAAAAAATAAACTAACAATAATAAATAGAAAATAAATGTTGCAATCAGGACCATACACAATAAAGATACAATTGTACAATGTTATGGTGGTCCTGAATAGCATTACAATATCGTCATCTTCCAAAAATAAAGTGTCATCTCACAATCACACTTGCGAATTATCTCTCAATTTACAAGAGCGTAATAATTAATTTTATAGACATTTATATAAAGTGTTTAATTATAATATAATTTGAATAATGATTATTTTTTTATTAAAATTTAATTTCAATTAAAATACATATAATTCAACATATAAAAAATCAAAATCAAATAAACCAAAATTCCTTTTATTTTATCCCTTTACTTATTATTATTTTTTATGTACTAAATAAGTTTCATGTATTGAATCACAACTCTTTAGTCCATTTCATTGAATAATTTTTTGAAAATCAATTTTTCATCCATCAAAATATAATTTTGAATGCATAAGAGTGAACAGGGGCGGACTTGTGAAGGGGCTGGGGGGGCTTGAGCGCCAGTTGAATTTTTTTTAAAGTAAAATTACCATTTTATCCCCTAATCTAATATTACCTCACCCCCAGCTCGCGTCTCCATTTCAGCTCGCCTGTTCGCACCTCGCATTTTTGGCTCACCTCTCATGCCGCCTCCAATCGCGCTCGCCAATGCCAGGTTTGCGTCTCTCGCTTAGCCCAGCCTTCACGAGGTCACCGCGGATCCGAAGCAGCAACGCCTTACGCCTCCAACTGCAGCCTTGCCTTCAACATTCAACCGTTGTCCGTTCAACCTTCAACGTCTCCACTCCAAGCTCCAGTCGTCAACTCACCACGGTGGCACCGCCCACCAGCAACAACCAATAGCCACTCCAGTCAGGTCAGCCACGCGACACCCACGAGCCGATAACTTATAATTTATGAAATAAATTATTTTTTATCCTGGTTAATATGCTTAATATTAATAATATTATTGGATAAATAATGTACATTTTATATATGGGCTGATTGGCTGAAATAATTTTTATTTAATTATATATTTACATGTTAATAATAATAACATATTATGATACAACTGTTGAACTGATTTGTAAAATTTTAAATTTAGAATTTTTGTTATTATATTGTGGTAATAATCATTTAATTAGGTTAATAATATGAAAAAAAAAATAAGTGTAAGTATAACTATAAATAATATAATGACATAAATTTAATATTTGAAAGAGTGAATTTTTTTTTAATATTTAGAGATCTATTTTAATAAACATTGGTAAACTAAAAATTAAAAAAATACTTTAATATTTGTAAATTTTTATTAGGTGATAAGTTATAGTGGAACATGAACGTGAAAGCTCAAAGTTGACCAAAACTCTTCATTCGTTTTTTAAGAAAATAGAAACAAATTCTACAAAATTAAGTGTGTCTATTAAGAAAATAGAAACAAATAAAATCAAGTGTTGATGAAACTCATTGTACTAAATCTCAAAGAAGTGAACTTGGAAGAAATGATACTACTTCTCTTCAACGAGATCTAAGTTTACACTGTTCAGTTTGGTCATATCATGTTAATGAACAAGATGATATTCGAAGGAAATATATTAACATGGGACTATATCAACCCAAATTGGATTTGTATCTGCCAACTTCTTATGGAAAGCAACAACGTCGATTTCAATATTCATGGTTCATAAAATTTCCTTGGCTTACGGCCGCCGTTCACCAGGGGTTCGGTCACCAACTCCCCTGTCATCAGGTCACCAACTTCCTTGACCTTCCGGCACTAGGCAAGCGTCAGCCCCCATACATGGTCTTACAACTTTGCAAAGACTTGTATTTTCGGTAAACAGTTGCCCTAGCCTAGTCACTGTGACCCCCTTTGTGAGGAGGCACCCCTTCTCCTGAAGTTTGATTAACACATTTTTGACCTATATTTTGTTATGTTTTTAAGCATTCATTTTATCTTTTATTTTATTATTTTCGTGTTTTGGAAGGTATTTTTTTGTGTTTTGTAGGTTTGGGAAGAAATGTGGAAAAAGAGAGCAAAAGTGAAGCAAAAGTGTTTAAAACTGTAAGCCTTACATTGGATGTCATTCACTATGTAAGGGGGACAAACAAAGGCTTAGCAACGTAAGCCTTACATCGAGAATCAACATACTATGTAAGGGCATTTACAGCGCAAGAAAACAAGGCGCGCCGCGGCGGGCAAAATCTATGCCGCGGCGAGAGGCTCTCGGGTTGATCCTGGAAAATCATGAAAACATGGCGCGCCGCGGCATGATTATTGTGCGCCGCGGCGGGGATGTTTCTGTTTTGAACCAACGAGCCAAAATTCAACACGCGCCGCGGCGGGAAAAACCTGTGCCGCGGCGGGAGGTGCCAAAATTGCCCAGAAATCCTAAAACGCGTATTCCACTTCTTTCCCCCTATAAATACAACATTATACCTCTCCCAAACACAAGTTTTTGCAGCCAAATTCTCTCCCACCTCTGCTGCTACTGCAGCAAGGGTTTTCCACCCAAAAACCAACCCAAAATCAAGAGAAGAACCTCCATTGTTGAAGCTACTCCAAGGATTTGAGAAAGAGGATCAATCAAGTTCAAGGATTTGGAGCTAGAAGATTCATTGGGGTATTTTTATTGTAATATCTTTCTCTTCTCTGATTTTGTGGTTTGCCTCCATGGCTAAATTGATTGACACCAATTTAGTTATGGTTGGCTAATTTATGTGTTTGGGATGTTAGTATTGCTTCCAATGATTGGAAGAACAATTTTGTAATTTAATTATATATGATTTGGATTTATTTCTTGTTCATGTTCTTATTAATTTCTGATTGTGAATTAATGGTGGACCAAACCTTAGTTTGTGGTTAGAAAGAATATTTAAGAATTAGACATTAGAAACGCCATCTTTGCCTAATTGTGCATTATGAACAAGAGCCTAAATTGATTGCATTGATTTGTGTTAGTTTAGGTGGTTAGAATTATTTCCTTGAGCTAATTCCGATTGATTAGTTAATGATCCGGGCCAAAGACGTTAATTAGTTGATCGTAGTGAAAATTGCCATTGATTTGGGATTTTCTAGGTTTAGCGGAAAAATCATTAAATCCAACTTTTAATTGAATGCTTAATTTGTTTTTGCCATGAATGGATAGCGAACTAATATTCCCATTTACATCCATCATCCCCCCTTTGGTTGTGATTACTTTTATTTGCACTTTATTTTAGTTACATAATTAATTTCCGAATTTACAGTCTTTTCTGCAACGTGACAATTGTTAGAATGTTTAGGATTGTTTGTTCGACTAAATAAGAAAATAAATAACGTTTTAGAACCACCGCAATTCCTTTGAGAGACAATCTTGGGAGTATACTTGTCGCTTACTATAAGTGACTCGTGCACTTGCGAGCTTATATAAAATACAAAATTTGACTATCAAGTTATTGTGCATCAAAGTTACGGGGCTATTTTGTTGAGTTCCCTAGTGAGAGTTGTCTCGTGCCCCTAGGTATTCTCTACCTACCCACCTGTGTCAGTTTCGGGTACAAGTACCCTTTTGTTGAGTACTCTCCAGAAAATGATAAAGTGTTTCTCTTTCCATGCTTTCTTTTTAAGAGTAATCCTCCAAAGCATCCAACATTTACTCTTAAAGGATACGGAGATTGGAAAAGAATTAATGATAAAAGTAGATGTGATCTTTTTACTCATGAAGGGGAGCCAAATTCATCACATAATGGTTCTATGCAACAATGGCATGCTTTGAAAAATCCTGCAACACACATTGACAAAATGATCCATAGAAAATCTTTAGAACAAGTAATGCAAAATCGTTTGCGACTCAAGGCTTCAATAAAAATAGTTAAGTGGCTTGTAAAGCAAGCATGTACTTTTAGAGGTCATGATGAATCTAGCACATCATCTAACCGTAGTAACTTTATTGAAATGGTGAAATTATTTAGAATAATTGATGAAGATATTGCTAACGTTATCTTAGATTGTGCTCCATCAAATGCAAAATATACTTCTCCAACAATTCAAAAGGAGGTATTAAATATTATTGCAAACAATGTTCGGAAGAAAATATGCCAAGAAGTTAGTAATGCAAAATTTTTCATTCTTGTTGATGAGGTTGTTGATGAGTCTATGAAAGAGCAGATGGCGATTATCTTAAGATTTTTTTTATTCTAATGGCTTCATTCGAGAATGCTTTTCTGAAGGAGAAAATTTGTTTAGCTCTTTTTAAATATAATCTTTAAATTAAAGACATTCGGGGTCAAGGATATGATAGTGCTAGTAATATGCATGGTGCATGAAATGGGTTGCAAGCTTTATTTATGGAAGATTCTCCATATGCGCACTATATTCATTGCTTTGCACATCGTCTCCAATTAGCATCGGTTGCAGCATCTAAAAATGTCCATGATGTGTGGGAATTTTTTTCAAAGTTAAGCTTTGTTGTAAATCTTGTTGGAGCTTTAGCCAAACGTTGCTAAGAACTTAAATGTGCAGGAGACCTTGAATCGGTAGAGTTGTTAGACTGTGGAGAACTTAAGACTGGAAGTGGAGTTAATCAAATTCGCACTTTACAATGACCTAGTGTTACAAGGTGAAGTTCTCATTTTGCTTCTGTCAATAGGTTAATTGAAATGTTTGGTGCAACATGTACTGTTCTTGAAAGTATTGCTAAAGATGGACGAATTATAATATAAGAGGAGAAGCTAAAGGGGCATTCAAAGCAATTAGATGTTTTGATTTTTTTTTTATTCTGCTTTTGATGTACAAGGTTATAGGAATTACTAACTTTTTATGTCAAGCATTGCAATCTGAATCTCAAGATATTTTGAATACTACAAGACTAGTCAAATCTACAAAAGAATTTTTAGAGAAATTAAGATCATGTGGTTGGGATGACTTTTTACAACTCGTGTTATCATTTTGTGAAAAAACATGATATTAATACACCTACTATGAGTGATATTTATTTGGATAGCACACGTTGGGCATGCCTTGAAAAAAAATCATCTCACAATGAATCATCATTATCAGTTTGATATATTCAATCTTGTAATTGATTTTCAATTACAGGAGATAAGTGAAAGATTTTCAAATAATGCAATGGAACTTCTCAATCTTAGCTCTGCTTTAGATCCTATTCATTGTTTTAAGTCATTCAACATTGATCATTTATGCAATCTTGCTAATAAGTTTTATTCTAAAGACTTCACTCAGAAAGAACTTGAAAACTTGAGAAGACAATTAATGAATTACGAGATTGATGTCATCAAAGATTTAAAGTTTCAAGAAATTACATGTTTTTCAATCTTGTTATAGGAATTTGTTAAAGATGAAAGGTCAAATATTTATTTCTTAATTGATAGATTAATACGTTTAGTATTTACTCTTCTGGTATCTACTACAACTACAGAACATGCATTTTCAGCAATGAAGCTTATGAAAATGTCTCTTTGAAACAAAATAGAGGAGGAATTTTTAGCTGATTGTATGGTTCTTAATATTGAGAGTGAGTTTGCTGAAACTATTGATTCAGATTGAGTTATAGATAAATTATATGCTTTGAAGCATCGCAAAACTCTACTTCGATAGTTTTTCTTTTCAATTAACAATGTGACATCATTTTCAAGTAAAATATAAATGCTTTGTATGTTAATATTATTTTTACTATTAACTAATATAATATTTTTAAAATTTATTAAGACATTTTATTTATTATTTTGTTTATATTAATATGTTATGAAAAAAGTCAACCCTCAAATATAATTCCTGCCTCTGCCCCTGAGAGTGAACCATATTCAAAATTAAATATCAAAATTAGCTTATCTTGCACAAATTTTCCAACACAAAGAAATTAGAAAATGAACAAATTGTTAGGAAATTTATGGGTTGAAGCTAATACACAATCAAAGTAAAACTGAGAGAATGAAGATAAAATGGACACAAGTATTTACGTGGTTCACCCAAAATGATTACGTGCTACTCCACGGGCAAAGGCCGAAAGGAATTTCACTATATCGAAAGATTTACAACTTCTCTCTAAATACAAGGAGAGAACAATATACATCTCTCTCTTATAATAGGAGAATACAAATAACCTCTCTCTCACAATGAGGAAAGAACTCTTTCTAAGTGGGAAAGCTTTGAATGCTTAGAATATATGAGATTTTGGAATGGGATGGGATAATGGAAATGAGCAAATGATCTCTCTATTTATAGAGAGAAAAATGTTACTATTTGGAGAGATGACATATGCGCTTACATATGTCTCTTTTTACTATTTAAAAAGATGACATAAGCGCTTACATATGCTTTCTTCTCCCATTTTCAATGGTCGGTGAGCAACCATTGAATTGCAATAATATTCCATCAATTAAGCCATCTCTTTTGACATTGTGAAAGTGGCTTCACACTTGTCTTTCACAAATGAATCATCAAAACCAAAATCAAGTTTTCCTAAAATCAAATAATGATTACTGGTGCAATATCGTTGACAAAACAAATGGACGAAGAAAACACAGATTAACAGATAAATGTAGGATAGAGAGAGAAAGATTGTTATGCATGCCAAACGAGAAGAACGACCTCTCATTGTTCTCATTGAGGAGAAGCAATGGTTGTCTGTTTTCTTAGCCATCGTCTAAGTCTCTAAGTAAAGTTTTTGTGAGTGATATAAGAATTGGTGAAGGGAGAACGATTGATTAGTAGGGAAACAAAACGTAATCTAATAAAGGACAAACTTGGAGTTCACGTAAGAGTACAAGTAGGTGTCAACTGTCAAGAGGGGCGAAACAAGAAAAAAAAAATTTAAATAGGCTAAATTTTTATTTTATTTTATACAAAGTAAAAATTAATAGGAGTTATAGTAACACTATAACTCCTATTAATATACTTAATAGGAGTTATACTTAATCTAACACTAAATTTTTTCATGTCATATTATAATATAAACATAGAGTTAACACATTATAATTAACTTATAACGAAAATTAAACAAAAATATAATAAGTATTAGTATTATTCATGAATAAAATAAATTTATTAATTAAAAAATCTAAACAAATAAAAAGCTCAATCAAATACATTAAGATTTATAGTTGTTAAAACTAAAATTAAAATAAACAAATGAAAATGTAAATAGTAAAATATGATTTATAATTTTAAACTTGAGATTATATTTAAAAATATATGTTTATAAACAATATAAGATTAATAATAATAAAAATTTTATATAAAAAAAATTTCAAATAAATTCTAAAAGATAATTAAAATAAAATGTCAAATAATATAATATTAAATAAAGTTAAAATTTGGATTGAAATAAAATATAATAAATATAAATTTAAAAATTTTAATATGAAGCTTATCATATACTTATTTTCTTAATTTTATTTTTATAATGTTGAATTTAAAAATATTTAAATATTATTTAGATTATTATATTTAAGAAGAATTTTTACATAGTATACCACTCTAATTTTATTTCTGTTACTAATAGTTATTAAATATATGAAAAAAGTACATATTTAACTATTTTATTTACAATTTGTGTCATTTTTATTTACATATTTGTTAAATATTATTAATATATACTAAAATATACACATAAAAATTAGATATAATATATTACTATAAATAAAATATTTATTTAATATTAAAAATATATATATAATTAATTTTTTATAAAAAAATTGGTGGAAATTGCAGCTGCATCCAACCCACGTAGATCTGCTACTGTCAAGTGAATGCCTATTATAGAAAACTAATTAAGACCCAATCATTAACCTCTTTGTTTTTTTTTTTGGCAGCAACCAATTAATAATGTTTAAAAAAGAACCAAACCCAATTAATAATGTAACTAAGTGAATAATGGAAATAAGAGACCAAATCTAAGATTGATATTATAACAAAATTATATTAAATAATAACATGTCTCCTTCACTCTTCCATGTTTTTCGTCATCGCTGATCACTTCTTTTCTTTTCTTTTCTTTTTTCTTTCTTTCTTTTTTTTTTTTTTTTTGGCTTATGATCAACGCTTTCATTATTATATAATAGACTATGATAAGCACTTATTATTATTTTTTCTTTTTCCTATTCATTTCTTTGCCCACATTTTAGTAGAATAACATTTTTCCTGTGTTGACTTTGTATGTGTAACGTGTTCTACAACTTTACTATTTGTTCAGCAGTACAACAAAGCATACAAGTGGATAAGAAGTTATAGGCTTATAGCCAAGGATTAAAATATCATGTTACTAGATAGAAAATTTAATTTTATAAAAATATTGATAATATCATCAATTTAATTAATATTCACGTAAAAATAAAAAAATAAAATAAAAAATTATTTTAAAATATTAAAATTTAGAAAATAGTTTAATATAAAAAAATTGAATAATATTGAATCTAATAAAATAATCTTCTCGATAAACTAATAGCTACATGTCAAATAAAAAAGTAATTTGAGTGAAAGATGCTTCAAAATTAAAAAATTAATAAATTATGTTATAATTATATCCAAATTTTTTTTTTTTAAATTGTCTAAAATAATACCCTTCAAAACTTATAATAACAAAACTAACATCATTTTTTAAATTAAGAGGTTATGAGTTAGTGTTAGATTAATACTATGAGTATTATTTTTGTTGTTATAAATTTTAAGTTGTGTAATTTTTTCAAGAATTTTATAAGTAGCACACACTATCTTGATTTAAGTAATATTTGTGCCATGATATGTAATTAGAGGCCCTTTGAATATAATGATCAAGATGACACGAGTATTATGCTTCATCTCTTCCTGTTATTTCTCCTTGAATAGAAAACTGCGGCTAACCCAATAGCTTACAAATTATTGCGGAGAATTTTCAAATATTCCATAACCATTATGTGCACTCATGAGAGATCACTTTCATTTATATTAATATTCATTGAAGATAAACTTGCAGTTATATAGTTTCCTCATCTAATTCTGGTATATCAATGTATCCTCCTTGATGTCTTCTTGTGTATTCTTCTCTAATAACACTTATGCATAGATTGACAACTCTTTACCCATGAATAGCACTTAGAGAAAAATCTCCAAAAATTATATTGCTGAAATTTCAAAAAAAATCAATATTATTGTAGATAATATCCAATTTTTTGCAAAAATTACACTATAGAAATTCATATAATCATTTCATGGATAATATCCAAGATATATTTGTGATATTCAATAATGTCATAGATATTTGATAAAAAAGATAATACATAGTCATATTCATATTAAACCTTACAAATATTGGATATTATCGTAAATATATCATGATTGTTTAATCTATAATTATAGCATATAAAAATAATAATTATGTGCATGTCTAATAATAAATCATCATTAATATATCAATAGTTGTGAGATTTTATTTTAAAAACTTGGCCATATTTGTATTTCCTCAATTTTGAAATCAAGGTAGAGTGTACATTTCAGGTACCACATGCATGCTCATACAATGAAATAAAATATGAAATGTTTGTTAAGTTCATATGCATGTTATGCCAAATTTATATGTATTGATCAACTCTAAAATAAATGACCACATGCCCGGTCAAACTCTAAGGCACATGGGAGTCCAACTCCAATGTCCATGTTTGTCAAACTCTAAGACGCATGTGGGACCACCAACGAAACCCCATGTACAATCATACTTTGACATATGGCACATATATTAGTCAACTCTGAGGCATATGGGATCCAACTTTGAGGCCCATGTGGGACGAACTCCAAGGCCCATGTGTGGACAAACTCCAAGATAGATGTGTAAATGTGTACCCATGGTCCGTGTATAAATCTGTTTGCTGCAACTAGTGTCCTTGGGGCACCATATCTTTGCAAAACTAACATAGACAACACTCCTCAGAAAAACAATTACATGATGCATGCATAAAATATCTAATGTCATGTACAACTTTTAAATACCGATCATCATATTTAAATTTGTCTTGTACGCATAAAAATATTTTATCAGGTAATATATCTCATAAAAATATATGCAAATATGACATCAATTTTTACAGTACATAATATTCATTGATGCATGCATTTGCATAAAACAATCCATGATATAAAAAGTAGAGTAAAAACCTCTATCTCGAGTTACGTCTTTTTTAGTCTTAGTTCTACCAGCTCCTTTTTTTTGGTACAAAAACTAATATAATGTTATACCAAATTAATATAATCCAAATATTGCTAATAGTTTTACTTAAAAAAATGCTCAATTGAAAACATTTTACCTTAACAATTTTGTTAGTGTACACATTAACGTTCTGACCTGATACTTCATTTATACACACTCGTAATCCTGATATTTTTCTCATGCCTAAAACAACCACTTAAAAAAATATTCAAAAAATTTAAATTTTTAGAGACAGAAAGCGAAGAGAGGAAGTGTAAGTGCTCAAATGGTAGGATTTCTTCCTTTTTATAAATTGTTGATGATTTTACTATGGCTTCGTTGAGGACCCCGATGAGAGTCTAGTGCCTGATACAACTTTCTTGTTGCAGCCTCCTCTTCCTCGTTGATCCTTCGTTGAGTGCCTCGCTGTGGCCTCCCTATTATACCCGGCGAGATACTTTAAAGCTTAAAAATATTTCTAAAATTGAATTTTTTGCATAGATTTTTTCGTTTATACTTATTTTTTATAAGTAAATACCTACTTTTATTTATAAAAGTCTTAAAATTAAAAATATAAAGATTTGAGGTTTCACAATGATAATTTTATATAATATTAATTATAAAATGTAATAAAGAATTTAAATTTTTTATTGTTTTAATAACTAAAGTGATTATAATAATATCTTTTATTAAACATAGATATGAAAATTTAATGGATTACCAAATCAAGAGTAAACAAAGTTAAAGACTAAATTGGTGGTAAAGTAAATAACTACATATTAGAAGTGCTGGAACCTACAAGAAGATACCGATTAGGCGGTAGTTCAATGGTTTGGGCATCAAGGTTAAGGCGTTGGGTCCATGTCCTCATACAGCAAGGCACGGGTTCGAATCTTCAAGATGTTGGGAATTGCACATGTGAGGCACTCGGATATCGATTCCTCCTGTGCTCTATCGTCGTGCTCCAATTCTCCAGCAAACTATCCTTTAATTATTTCCATGCATACACAATTCTTTCTATTTTTTTCCCAGTTCCCTAGATTCTATGTATCGTAAATTTAAGGGTGTCAATTAATGTGTTATGCATGTGGATGATCATGTTGTATGTTTCTACCTATATTTACCTTTTTTATTGATATTATAAATGATTAAATTATTTATTTATAATAATAAGAAAATTAATATATTTATAAAAAAAAACAATTATTTGTAAATTAAAATATTTATATCATGTGATGTTGTATGTCATGACATAAATTACCACTCATATCTAAAATCATTTTGTATAATATTTTTGTTTGATAAATTGTGTCATCAAATTAATAAGGGCATGCTTCATTTGGTAACCCATTTTGATCGGTGTTTTGTTTTTTTACCTTTGAGTGGTATGCACCACCGTATAAATATGGCAACAATTCGTTTTTCCCCCTTTGGTAGAAGATTTCATTTATGACCTTTTTTTTTTTGTCTGAAAAAAGCTTTCTGGGGGAGACGTGGTAATGCCCGCTATGTTCTATTCACCCAGATCAACGCCTTGTTTGAGAGTACCAACAGTAACTAGCACCTCAGACTGTCGTCAGATGGGGTCTTTATGTATAGTTACGGCTGTTTCACCCCTCAAACCCATGACCTGGTGCATGTAGCCTAATAACGTTACCCACTGAACTACTCACTGCAGGTCATTTATGACCTATTTGTTCATGCAATATATATATATATATACACACACATATATTAATACACATTAATATATTAATACACATATGTACACATATGTACATAAGAGAAAATTTGACAAGATATATTAATACACAAATGTACCATTATGGCAACATAAAATAAGAAATAGAAAAAATACACATAGTGATATATATTAATACACATATGTACCATTAGAAATAGAAAAAATAAGGGAAAATTTGACAAGATATAAATGAAATTGGAAAAAAAAAATTATAGGTGTAAATAAAGAACTATAGTGATATAGATTAAACATAAAATAAAAAAATGTGTTACATAAGAAGGGTAAAAAATTAAATTAAATATATAATACGAATCATGTAGGATGCTTAACATAAAAAAAATTGTACACATATTTAACAATGTTATATATAAGTCTAAATCATGCTTAAAATAATTTTGAAAAAAAAAATTATCCTCATACGTTAAAGTGATTATACATGTTGCCCTTTATATTTTATTTCAAATTTTTAGAAAAATATTAAGCTAATCAACTTCAATAAAAAACTTTTATAATATTAAGAAATTTACTTTATTAACAGATATCTCATACATATGTTTTTTAAGAAAAAAAAAAAACTATATCATACATTAAAAATAATTTCTAAAGAAAAGGATTTAATTAATCATGATTATCATATTCATTTTTTATGAGCATATATGTTTTTGGTTAATAAGTATTTACAATAGTAAATTTTTAATTGGATAATTTTTTTGATTAATTTATTAAAATTTTAATTTATAAATTTAATTAACTTAAAATGAGTGAATTGGTAATATTGCAAACCATAGAAGATTAAAAATAATTATAACGGTCAGACATGTAATCATATATAAATGATAAATGCATAAATTAAAGAGAATACATGAAATTTTTATATGGAAACAACCTATGCCACAATAATAACTTAAGAAGAAAATCAGCAATCTACTAGACCACATAACTATCCACTATGAAAATTAATGTTCAGTTACATGGCCAATTCTTATACTATTTTTCACAGATAAAGCCTTCCAATGTAATTTACTTATGAGTCGTTGCTCTTTTCATAGTCTTCATAAGGTAGGTGTACGAATCCGAACTGACATTTCGATCTACTCAAGTCTCATGAGATATATCAAATTTGTCCAACTTGCACCTGAAATATGTTAGCACAATAACTCCATGTAATTAGTGTCCTAGCAGGATTCAATAATAAACAACCCTAATCTATTGCATTAAATGTGAAATCAATTAAACCTGCAAGCTAACAGATAAGTAAAACGACAACGTAAATCTTATAATTACAGATAAACAACTTAAAAGTCACTCAAATATAACCACACAATATGTTTGATGAATAAATTTAAAGATCATCATAAATTTGAATGTAGCAAGGGACTAAAAATTATTTTGTTCAAAAAGAGTTTTCAAAAAAGAAAATGAAGTATACAAAACATGAATGAGTGTGGTCAACTATTTCACTAAGTAAAATATATATATATATACACACGCCCACACACACCAATATGACCTAAATATAAATCAATGTTAAAAAACAATTATACTAAAAAAAAAGGTTAATCGTTCACATTTGAATAGGGCCCTTTTTGCTAAACATAGCACATGACTTAAAAAAGAGTTTTTAAAAGAGTGAAATATATGCTCGATCAGTCTTGCAATGTTGAGCCAAAAAAATAATTTAATTCTAGAGAACTCGATCAATGTTTTATTGATCAACTATGACTAAATCAATCGAATCCTAAACAATTTCAACCCAAGTAGTTCTAGATAGAACTCATTCAATCCTCGATCGATCTAAGACTCGATCCATCGACCAATTTACTAGATCGATTGAGCATGCAAACTTTGTGATCCGATAGCACGTAGATTGACCTCGATTGATCCTCGATCAACTTATTCAATCCTTTATCGATGTAAGCCTCGATCCATTGACCAATTTACTAGATCGATTGAGCATGCAAACTTTATGACTTGAGAGCACATAGATTGGCCTCGATTAATCCTTGATCTATCGAGCAATACATTTTCATCACAAAAATTATTCTAAGTATTTGTGCATTGTCATGTTGTCATAAATGCATGAATCTTAGAATTATATATGATATGTACTCATCCAAAGCACAGTATTATTTAGCTTTGATTGATTGGCATAAAAACGAACCTACAAATTATATTAGAATTAAATATTTTGTCTATTAAAATTGTAACAATCAAAAACCTTATAAATTTTTATTTTTTATTTATTTATCATTCAATCACATAATTTCAAATATGTTGTAAAAGTTAAACAAATTAAAAAGTATAACACTTAATGTGTAAGACACGTGTTTTTAATTAATATATATATATATATAACAAATACACTTATTCATAACATAATTGATTTATTAGTTTTATTAAGTAGGTTATTCTCTACTTTTTAGTGCACTACTTATAAATATGTTTTTTTTACATCAATAAATACAAAAATATCTTTATAATAAATGTATTTTTTATAAATAGTTGTCTTCTTAATTTATTGTACATAAATAAATATTAAAATGTCTATAAAATAAATAAATTTGTTCATAACATAATTGATTTATTAGTTTTATTGTGTACCATTTTAGGTTATCCTTCACTTTTTAGTTCACTAATAAATATCAAAATGAACATGTGATAAATACATTTTCTTATAAATAAGTTTTTTTTGTACATCAATAAATATCAAAATATTTTAACAATAAATATAACTCTTATGAAAAGTTGTTATCTTAGTTTTTTGTAGCAAATAAATATCAAAATGTCTATAAAATAAATACTCTTCTTATGAATAGTAATTTTATTTTTTTAATTGTTATTATTTTAGTTATTCTCCATTTTTTATTACACTAATAAATATCACAATGCACCTATAATAAATACATTATCTTATGAATTGGTTTTTCTTGTAAAATAATAAATGTAAAAATATTTTTATAATAGATATACTTCTTATAAATAGTTGTTGGGTAGCATAACAGTATTTTCGTGATTCTCTTTATTCTATTAATTTTTGTTAATTTTTATTGTTCATTTGTTATTATCTTGCTTTTATTTTTTACATTAATTAATATCAAAATATCTCTATATATATACTAATCAAATTTGAATAACCAATTTTTACTTATTTTTTAAAAAGTAATATCAATATTTTAAATCAAATATTAAAATTGAAACATTAACACAAAATGAAAAATAAAAAAAAAATTATCATCTAGAAATTATATATAAATTGCATGTTTATTTAAATAATTATTTCAAAAAGAAATAATTTTAATAATACAATTATATTATATGTATACACAAGTCTAAAACTAGTAGACTAAAAAAGATAATAACATAAGAGAGAATGTGTGCAAATAATAAAATTAAATAGAAGAATTTTTAATATATTAAAAATTGGTGTAACAATATGTGATTTTAAATAAAAATACAAATGTTACCAATAAATTAGTAAGTAAATAATAAAGAATTTGAATACATAATCAATTATAATATATGGAGATACTACAACTTAAACATCATTTTAGATTATTTTGGTGTTATCATGATAGTGTTTATCTTCACCAATAATTGCATTCATGTCAATCAATTAATTCATTAATTTCATGTAATTTGCCACCAAAATACCATCGTTTTCAAATAATAAAATAGCAAATCTATATCTGTAAAGGAAAGTGTGCAGAAATAAAAATAAAAATATATGCCTAAATTGCATTAGAGTATTTCCCACCTTATTTCTAAGATCTAAATAATTTATTCAACTAGTGTGAAAATAAAAGAAATAATTATCCAAAGGTATTGTTAGGTTAACCCATTAATAAAAAAGTTCTTATCATGGCGAATCATTTTAAGTTTTTGATGTGGGTTACTGTGTTATCAATTCGAAAAAGAAAAAAAAAAGTTAACAAAAATATGTTACTTTAACAAAAATAATTTATTAAATTTATTTGTGTCGTACTGTCGTGTCGTATCTATATTATATTTAAAGAGTAATAATATTAAAATATATTAAAAGAATTTCCTCCTATGGAAGAGAGGAAAGAGAAGATGAGAGAAAAATAAAGAGAAAGAAAATATTAAGCACTAAGAAAAGAAGGGAAAAAAAGAACGGAGAGAAAAATGATGAGAGTCCTCAACTCAAGGTTTGTGTTTATAATAACGGTAAAAATACTATTATAAAAGGCATATTTAGAAGCCATAATCTCTCATAGAAGAGAAACAATATTGTAAAAGAATCAACATTGAAAAAATAAAAGAGAAGTCAAGTTTTACATCTTGAGAGATAAAGTAATCATCACTGTATATGAGAGAAAAATACCTTTTTGAGATACAAATTTGAGAAATTGTCTAGCAATCATTTTTGTGATACTATTTTATATTTTTATTTATCAGTAAATATATAATAAAAAATATTATATTAACACTATTGTATTGTTTGATTATTTAATTGATTAATTTTTATTATTTTTAAAGATTTTTTGGAAAAAAAAGTAAAGTTAAAATGAAAGTGTTAAATTTTTTACTTAAAGTATAATATTTTTATTTAAGTATTTACTTTTTTTTAAGTTGAAATAAATTTATAATTAAAATAATATAATATAATTAGATAATAAAAAGTAAAATCGACTGCTTCATTGAGGGTGGCAATATTTTAGTTTAATTGATCGAGTTGAATAACTCAAAACGTATTGGAATTGAATTAAAATTTGGTTAATTTTAAAGCCAACTAAAATAATTTTTTTTTAAAAATTAAGTTATATTCGGACTAGCTCGCTAATTAACTTAAAATAAAATAAAATAAATATTAATTTAAAAAAATTATATTAAAATTAAAATAATATTTTATTTTTTTTAGTCTTTCTCTTTTATGATATATTAGTTATTTTTTTCATTTTTTTTTAAATAAACTTATAAGGAATAAATAATTATAATTTATTTATTTTGTCATATTATTATATTATATTTTTTTTATATTAATGCTTTTAGCATTAAAATTTACCTATTTCTTTAATTCAAAAAAAATACTTATTTTTAATTCTAATTAATATTATGAAATTTTTATCTTTAAATCGATTAGATAATGTCTTTATAATAAAAATTTAAACATTGATTAGTATATGTTGGGTTATTTTTTTTTTAACTAATTCATTTTTTTTTATAATTATGTATTATGTAAAAGTCAAAATTTTATTTTCGTGTGATATTTTAAATTATTTGAATTTTTCATTTTTTGATAAATATATATGTCATAAAAAACTTATTAATAATTTGTGCAAGTTGGATTAGCCTATTTGTGTATAATTTAGGTCGGGTTTATTTTTACAAAATTAAATTAAATTTAAATTTAAATTATATTAATAATGATCAATTTAAATTAGTACCGCTTGCACGAATCGTCAAACCAAACCTCATTCAATAATATTCGTCTACCTCCGTTATCCTTAAAACATCTACATATCGACAAATATTATTTTTTAATCCAACTTCAACTTACTGGCATTTGCAAAGACGTTAGCACGTTAATTATCTGGATTTTCTAGATGTAGGGACAATCATTACTCATGTACAATAATCCTTAACTAACGCTGCCATTGACTTTTATGTCTGTACTTGATAATTTTTAACAAGATAATATACAAAAGCCATCCATTGTTATTGCCTCATTAGCCAAACAAAGCTAGACTAAAAGGTGTATTCAATTCAACTTTTATAGATTTTAAATTTAAAAAATTTAGGGAAAATTATCTAAGATTTTTTAAAATATATAAAAATTTAGCTATATTTTATTAAAATTTTTGAAGACTTTTTAAAAATTTATAAAAATTTAAATATATTCGATTAATATTTTTTAAAAATTTATAAAAATATTAAAGTATTCAAAATATTAATGACTTTTAAATTTACTTAATCAAAAAAATTTGAGAATTTTAAATATTTTTATATATAAATAAAATCTACTACAAGTAACATATTTTTCCATGAGATTTCTAGAGTTTTTTTAAAATTTAAATATTTTGTATGTATAAATAAAATTTACCAAAATAACATTTTCTTATGAGATTTCTAGGGTTTTTATTTTTTTTAAAAAAATTATTTGTTAACCTTCTCATCTTCTTCAACCGTGAATCTAAGCATAACTATTTTCATCTATTGATGCTCTGGTGATAGAGGAGAAGAAATTCTCGACAATATGGGCAATATGAGTTTGAAAAAATTGGGTTCTAAAAAAAAAGGTGGAGAGACGTCCTCCTGTAAGTTTGTTAATATACAAAGTTGATTCTTTGAATACAGATAATCTTTTTATTTTATTATTATTATTTCTTATAAGAAAGTAAAAATGCACAATTTTATTACAAAAATAAAATAATATGTTGTACAACTGATAACGATATTATAAAATTTGATATTACAAATATAGTTTTTCTCTTTTTTAATTTATTTTCTATAAATGCAAGAGCTTCTTTAATAATAAACTTTTTAATATTTGATTAAATTTAAATTTTATATGTTTTTTAATTGTTTATTTTTTATTATTTTTTGTTTTATTGCATACTCAATGTGAAATAATTGCACCGATATTTTTAAATATTTATTTTATGCATTATATTTTATATTTTAGTGTAAAATATAAATAATATGAATTTTTTATTATAGTGTAGAATTGAATGTGATAGTCTTTTAAATTTTACTTGCTAATGTTAATAAATTGCAGTAATGATGGGATGTAAATATTTTTAAAAATAAAAAAAGAAATTAAAAGATGTAAAAAAAATTGATAATAAAAGTATATAAAATTTTGTAAAAATTTACTGTAACTCTATGAAAATTTATAAAGTTTTAAAATAAAAAGTTTAATAAAATCTATTGAAATTTAAAAATGTCTATAAAATTTCATACAAAGTCTTACAAGAATTTACGTAAATCTAAAAAAAAAAATTAGGATTTAAAATTCAAATTTTTTTATAAAAATTTAGATTAAATACATCCTGCAAGTTTTATATGAAGCATTGTTATACTTATGAGTGGTGTCCCTGTGCATCAAAACAAATACTATTATCTTTTATGAATTTGATCTTTTAAGAATTCTTATTAAAGTATAATTTTAATTATTAAATTACAATTACTTGACAGATAGAACGAAAATATCAATTGTTTATTTCAATTAAGCTAATTTAAAATTAATTTAATAAGTTGACAAATTAAAAAATCTCAATTCACACAAGCTGAAATGAGAGAATTTATCAAGCTTATTTACCTAATTATTTGTTTAAAAAATAGAATTATTATAATTTCATTTTAAAAAACACATTTGATGATAAATTTTTTTTTTTTAAATATTACGCAAAGATAATTACAAAGAAATTATAATTTTTCAATATGACATATATTACAACTAATAAAAATCAATTAAAGTATTTGCGATAAATTATAATATATTAACAATTAGGACGTGCATATAAATTATAATACACTTGTAATATCAAATATCATACATAATCCAAAGCAACAATATAAAATTATTGAACTATATTAAACAAGGATAGATAAGAAAACGATCAAAAGAATCCTAAACATGAAGAATTAAAATATCAATAAAAGGTGAAAGAAATAGCCTTAATGAGGAGAATAAAAAGCAAGCAGGAAACAAGAAAAATTGTATGTCACGTGGAGATGAAGATTTATACAAACTCATATATAACCACAATTCTCAGTCCCTAAATGATACATATGACAAAAATAAATATATTGTTGTTTTTATGGATGCACTTGAGAAAAAGAAATCAAAATTTAAAATTATCATTATTAAGAGTTACATAATTTGAAGAGATTTTATAACTTGAGAAAAACGAATGTTTTTATTGAAATTTGTAGTTAAATGTTACATTATAAGATAATAGTCTCTAAAATTTATTGAAGTGTTGATAGACCGAAATATATTTTGAAGATTAGTATGTGCATATGAGCGTATTAAAAGATAGATCTATATATGGAGTGGATGATGGTTTAGAGATGCACCTCTAAATGGGTAATCTAATGCCATTTAGTAACATTATAAACTTAGAACTCTCAAATATAGTTTACTAATTTTCAATACACTCCATTGGTTTATATGCTAAAATAATTCTTCACACATTCTCATTTTTAAAGGATTCTAAATACTCTTATAAAATGACCATTCACTAATACTCATTTAGCACATTATTCCACTAATTACATTTTTTCCTTAAGTTAATCTCTTAAAATTTTAACTTTCTTTTATTAATGATAATTAAGAATTTTGAATTATGTTTCTTTTATTTTTATTTTTAGTTAGACATGTCTATTAAAATACAAAATTATTTTATATTTAAAAAAAATATTAGTAATTAAGAATATATATTTAACTGGTAGTTTTTTATGATAAAAATCTCAGATATTAATAATAATTTGAATTTATTATTTTAAAAATAATAAAACAAATTAATTATAATTAAATAAGAAAATTTAATAAAAAAAATTGTAGAAGTGAAATAGTAAAGCCAAATAATTATAGATATTAGTTAATTAATTGATATTTAATACTTTAAATATTAAAAATATTAAAGTATCTATAAATTAATAGTAGAAAAGATGAAGAATCTTCCACATTCATTTAAGGAGTGTAAACACAAGAGATATGTTGAAGAAAGCCAAAAATTTAACAGAATGCCAAAAGATTGCATTATATTTAATAGATAAATATTTGATATATATTGTATGAGGAAATAAATAAATATTTTAACTATAAGTCACAAATTTAGCTTTGAACTGTCATTTTTGGAATTTGCATAGTCATCTTATGTAGCATTAATAGTTGGAGTGCATATCACCATTCAAGTTTGACATGTCCTTTTTGGTAATATATATTCAAAATTAATTGTATTTTTATAAATAATTAAAATTTTAAAAAAATGTAAAAAAAATATATATAAAAATATACAGTCAGATTAAATAATATAAAAATATATATTTATATTTACGATTGGGATATTACTTTAAAAGATAAAAATATCATTTCGATAAATAAAAAAAAAAAAAAAAAGTTTAAACTTTATAAGAGATGAGAATAAGAAAGTTATCTAAAATTTTCAGACTAAATTAATTGTTTCTTCTAGAAGACATTTGGCATATTTTCTCGCACACTAAAGATTTCAAAATAAAAAATTATAAGAAATAAGAATACGATAAGTGCTCTATTAATTGTTTCCTCTAGAAGACATTTGCATATAGATTTCGAAATAAAAAGATTGTGCTTCAAGCACAAATGACGAATTTAATAATGAACTAATAAAATAGGACCAATTCAACCCTCTTCCCTAAGAAAAAGAAAACACAACGCAAGTCTAGAGAACTTTCTTGCAAATAAATGTATTGATAGGAAAAACATATATAAATCTAAATTTTGCACTATTTAAGTAGGTACTGTTTTTTTAAATGATAACTTGAAATATTTATTAATTTATATCTCTCAATTTAATGTTAAATTAATAATTAATATGTTATTTTATTTAGAGAGCAGGTCATAAAAATTCCTTAAATTATGTCATAAATAGTGTCATTTAATTCTTTCCTTAGTTTTAAAAAAAATACACTAATTAAGAACAAAATATATTATTTTAATAATTTTTTAATTAAAATATTAGTTTTTAAATTAATATTTCAATATAAAAAATATTAAAATAATATAATTTTTCTTTAATTAACCTCATAAAAAATAATATTTTAATTATAAAATTATGTATTTTATTCTTAATTAATTTTTTTTAAATTAAAAAATCAAATAATATCACTTATAATTTAAAGAATTAAATAACATAAATACTCTAAACTTATACGATATTTTTCTCTTTTATTTATATATTAACTAAATTGATATAACATTCTATAATTTAAATATTCTCTCCGTTCCAACAAGTCAAACAATTATCAAAAATGATAAGGCTGTAGAAGCTTCTATGATTTGTATATTTTTTTATTCCCTTTAATCATTTTTTTCAAACCTTTTCATTTGACTTACTCTTATTGGATCTGGTCTTCAAATTAAACCATTTCACAAACCTCAATAAATATATGTAGACATCTCATTCTCTCTTCTAAGTTCAAACCAACCAAAATAACCTCAAATTCTATCAACCCAAAAAGACCCTCTTTTTTTTCTTTCAAATGTTGAATCTTTTCATATGTGGCTCTTTGCCTCACCTTCAAGAAGATGAAGATCATGAACAACCCTTAAGCAATAATACAAGTCCTTCATCAACCCCAAGAAGATCCAAAAGAAACAGCTCATTTTGCAAAAGCCACAACAACAGCAAAGACAAAAACCCATATTCCAATATTGGGCTAGATAAGTTCTCTGCTCTATTATCTGATCTAGATGAGAAAAGACGGAAGATTTATTCAGAAACTGGAGATCAAGACAAAACCTTTGTACGTTTTGTTTACAATAACTCCAACGACGTCGTTCCAATTGTGGTTAAATTGAAAGACAAAATCAAGGATGATAAAAAACCCAAGATTAATATTGATCAAAAGCAGAGTACAAATTCAGAGGATCATAGTTTAGATAAGTTTCCTATTGAGACCTCTTTGAATACAAAAGAAGTGAAACATCAACAAAGTTCAGAATCTGACAAGATTAAGAATAAGAGTAATAATAAAAAGAAGAACAATTTGTCATGGAGTTATTTTATGAAGTTTGATAGATGGAGAAGACCCTCTTATTATTTGCCAGTGGTTATAATATTGATTTTGTTGTTCTTGGCTTTGTTTGGGAGATCAGCTGCAATACTTTGTACTTCTATTGGGTGGTACATAGTTCCTACATTGAAGGATAGTCATAGATCTTACAAGAAAAGATCAAACAAGAAGAAATATTTAGATCATCATGAGTCCAAGAAATTTACTGAAAATAAAATAGTGATCGATAAAGATCATAATTCACCTAGAGAAAATGGTCAATATCGCAAAAGCTTGTAAATTATTACTGGTTAGGGTTCCATTGTACT
Organism: Elaeagnus macrophylla; assembly: GCA_029378325.1. NCBI lineage: Eukaryota > Viridiplantae > Streptophyta > Magnoliopsida > Rosales > Elaeagnaceae > Elaeagnus > Elaeagnus macrophylla. The sequence continues at coordinate 6,778,913 of CM055653.1, forward strand.
AGCACTAACGCACTCGATTCCTTTTTTTATTTTATGCAGATAGTGTATATTAATATCTTCTTCTCCTTTTTCTTTTTGTCTAGATTTTGCAAGTGGGGTTGAAGAATTCAATCTAGTTGACAAGTTTAATGTACAATGTAAACTACATGTATTTTTTAAGCTATTGTGATAGAAATTTAATGTCATGTCGCTAGCTTTTAAGAATTTTAAGCTGAAACTTAAGCAATTAGTTTTTTTTTTTAGTTATTATCAGAACACATTATTTGATACTTATATTTGATAATTGAAATGATACATCGAGTAGTGATATATTTATCAAGATAGAAAGAATTTTTTAAATACATCTGGGGTCTTATTGCCAGAAGATTTAATACACAAAAAGTGGCTTTAAAAATTGTCATTAACCGTCATTATAAAGCTATAATGATACCTCAAAAAAAATAGAAAAATTATCAAAAATAACACCCATAAAACTTATAATAACAAAACTAACATTCCAATAATATTAAACGTTCAATATTCAATTTGAACTTCAATATTAAACGAGTCTAAATTATCATTGTTCAATTCTAATTGAACAGATGTTCAAAGAAAAATGACATATTAGTCATTTTTTTAATTATAAAAATATAAATTTGAACACAAGGGGTGCTAGTTTTGTTATTAGAAGTTTTGAGGGGTGTTAGTTTTGTTATTCTCCCAAAAAAATACAGCGACCGTCATCTATCCATACATCATCATAAATAAGTCTTTTTAATGATGGTCGCGACCGTCATGAAAAATAAAAAATGACCGTCATTAAAAATCGTAGAAAAACAAGCAACCGTCATGAAAAATATATTTTATGACTGTTGTTATTTCACGACCATCATTGTAAACTGACAATGACCGTCATAAAAAATCTCAAATAAAATTTAAAATTAACTGCTAATACATTATTCAATAAGAGTTAATACATTATACGAATAATAAAATATCAATGAATTTATTAATAAAATATCAATGACTTTATTAATAAATCTTAAATCTCAAAATTTTTTAGGACCATGACTATAAATGCTAATAAATCTATATATATAAGCTTACATATATTTATATTTTTAATTAACTTTTAATTTTCAAAACATAAGTAGATCTATACCAAAAATGAAAAATATATATATATATATCTAAAATAATCTCACTATACATTATCTAAAATAATGTTAAATTTTGGTTATTCTACTATTCACGAATATGAATCATCATATATCTTTCTTCACTTTTATCTTTTAATTGCAACCAATCGATGTTGGGAAAGATTTATGTCATTGGATGATTTGGCTAAGCCAACATCCGGCTCCTTGTTGGAGGTTACTTTGATTCTGGAGGCAAAAGTTACTGCTCTTGGAGTTTCTATCCATAGTCATGACTAATGACTTTCTTTTATCACAACTTAGTTTAAATAAAAGCATATGATTAAAACATTTGTTAAATTTATATTGTGTTAGATTTATGAATGTCAATTGTTTAAACATGAACATAGTACAATGTCAAGCCATATAGGCTCTTTTTATAGTGGCATAATACTTATTACATTTGCTTACAAGATAAACAAAGAAATGCTTAATTGATACTACACAACAACAGAATAGCCAAAGGCTTCCTCAGTGCTATAACACATGTACAGAAATCCATCCTTGTCCTTGTTAAGTTTCATACACATGATCGAAATGGCTAGCTGTAGTTAAAGACATAAATAACATCATTTAGCATAAAATTCTAAACATGAGTCTTGAGTACTATATTTATTATATTTAAAAGTAAAGTAATATTTTTCTCACCTGTTGAAGGTAATGTGTTATTCACAAATACAAACAGGATTTTTCCTGGAGTCAAATTTAGCCTGCTTAACATATGTATAAATTGTTCAATTGACATGTCTCTTGGAAGTAGGGTATCTATTACAAATACAAACAAATAAAATTTGACGTTATTCTTTTCATAAGGGTAAAATGGACTAAAAATTAAGCCTCTATTATTTCTTTTCAAAAAAAGAATAAGAAATAAACGTACTTTTTCTTTTCCATTTCAAGCAGATCTCTCTTTGAGTATCTTTCTATTATCACCTGGAAAATAATTATGAAGAAAAAGATCAAAAGCTTGCACTTTTTATAACAATATAAATTTATATGCAGAAAAATTTAACCAAAAATGACAAGTAAATCGGTGCATCAATCTTCTAAATTTATATTGTAAACTTTTAACCAGTTTAACTTTCTTACTAAAATGTTTCTTATTAAAAGAGGTGAAAACATGCTTCATTGGATTTGAAGTGTTTCTAAAACTTTTCCCCACTTTTGTTCAAATAAGGCACTTTCATTTTTGTTTGCATATTACTTCCATTGGGTATCAATGCTAGCACATGGCATTGGTGATGAGCATATGTCTATGCTTCATGCAGGAATGTGAGTCCATGAAAAATTTGTCTTTCGAACTCTTCAGATGTATTTAGTGATTTCGTATTTTTCTGTTCCTGAAAACTTCATTCATGTAAGCCACATATTAAACCTTAGCAATGATATGTTGAATACTATGTGTACCAGAATAATATCAACATCATCTCTCTTGGGTAACTTAGATGGTATTTCATGTTGTTATGTGCTTTTACTTGTTTCTCTCAAAGAAGATCTTTGGGGTAACGTGAACTACTACAAATTAGCCTAGATATATGATTTATGATTGTAGTTTAGCCTAAGATAATTTGCGAGGGAAACTTGAGAGGTACAAATGAAATATTAAACCTTTTTGTCTCTCCAGTTCTATATTTATTGATCTTTAACAGAGAAGAAAAAACATATTTTTATAGCAATGTAAAACATACCAGCACAACAGACGATCTGAAAAATATTCTTTAAATGGAATTAATTAACAAGTATTTGAATGGAATTAATTAACAAAAATAGAGAAGAAAAAACATATTTATAGCAATGTAAAACATACCAGTACAACAAACGAATCGTGAATGATAATGACGATGGCCAAACGGATGTGGAATGGTAGCTAACAGTTGTGGAATGGAAGCAGTGGAACGGCAGCGAACAGCTACGAACTAGCAACGAACTGGCAACGAGTGATAGGTTGTGGGCAACGAACGCAACCTGAGAGCAAGGACGATGAGTAGAAGCTACGACAATATAATTTTTGGGCTGGAAAGAAAAATACAATATATACCCTAAGAGTGACAGATCGGCAAATCTGACCAGAAACGGAGTTGGTGCGCGAACTAGTGTGTTGGGAAGATCGGCAGATCTAACCAGAGATGGAGGCAGATCGGTGAGATAGTGGCAGATCGACTAGGCAGAGGGGCACGAGAGGCCGAATCTGGTGGTGATGACAGAGGCCGTGAAGTTGACAGACGACGCTGTTGCTGAGGCCGTGAACTGATGAAGATAGAGGCTGTGAGAGTGAATGGCCAAAGAGTAATACGATGTTCTTATTTTTTTTTTCTCCTCCTTATGATATGAAGTTAAATATAATAAAAATAAATTATTATCTTGTGATATAATAATGGAAGAAGACTAATTAAGAATGTGTCTAAAATAATATTATATTGATCTAACAAAACAACAGATCTGCCCATCTGTGCCATCTAACAAAACAACAGATCTGCCCATCTGCGCCACCATCTGCGCCCACCAGCCAACCACGATCTGCCCATTGCCCATCGCCCACCAGCCAGCCGCGATCTGCCCATCGCCCACCAGCCGCGATCTGCCCATCTGCGCCACGATCTGCCCACCATCGCCCAGCCACGATCTGTCCACCAGCGCCGCCACCAGCTTCTCCCATCAGTCAACGCCTCCGTCCACCTCCCACCAGCGATCCAGTCCTCCGTCCAGTAAGATCTCTCACCGTCCGTCCAGTTCTCCGTCACGAACGTCCATCATCGCCCTTCAGTCTCTGTCACGACAGTTTTGTTGTGATCTGTCATCCACAACAGATCTTACATATAAACTGATTTGGTAAGAGTTTATTTGCATTTCAATTTTGAAAAAGACAATATTTATTGGATTTAACTGTGAATTTTTTATGGTTCTGGATTAACGTTTGATATGGTTAATTCCAATTCCAAATCTATGGAACACATGGGACATGCTGATCTCTTTAAGACAAATGCCCCTAAGAAAAGCTATGCTGAAGCCATTTCCAATTCACTCACAAATGTAGTCATTGAATCAATTGATGCACATCCAAAGAAAAGGGGCGATATTGCATGTGTTTCTGTAGACCCTGATTTATATCAATCTCGCTTGGAATTATGTAAATTCTCTTTGATTGGTAGATTGATTCTCTCTAAAGGAGATAGACCTTGGTCTCAAGGCGACTTAAAGTCAAGATTAGCAGCATTTTGGAAATTACCTTCTAATTGGAAACTCATCTCTTTGGGACGGGGATATTACCATATGTTATTACATACCCAAGAGGACAAAGCTACGGTATGGGCTAATGCCCCTATCAATTTAAAGCCTGGTGTTTTTAGAGTGCAACCTTGGACGCCGAATTTTAATCCTCTGCATCAGAAGGCAACAAATGCTCATGTGTGGGTTCGCTTCTATAACTTGCCATGGGAATTTTGGGATAAGGAAATTCTTGCCAATATCGCGCGTGCTATTGGTATCCCTCTCAAAGTCAACAATGCGACATTAAATGGAGAAATGGGAAAGTTTGCACGAATTTTGATTGATATAGATCTATCTGAAAAACTTGACGAACAAATAATGATTGAAGTGGGCTCTCTAAAGCTTTTTATTGATTTATTTTATGAGAATGTCCCAGATTTTTGCACAATTTGTTCATCGGTAGGGCATGCTGCATTCAAATGCCGAAAAAATGGTTCTAAGATCACTACTGACCCCCCAAAAAGTGTACCCTCTTCAAAAGTAGTACCACAAACTCGTTCGCAGCAAATTTATCGGCCTAAGGCATCTTCAAACTCTACAACCATACCGGTCAGTAATGTTTTCTCTGCACTCAACACTGTAGAGCCTAATGAGACTAATATTGATAATAATGTTCATACTATATCGCCAGCCACCTTGAATAAATTCAGCTCTATGCCGATGGACACCACTGATGTTCGTCCAGTCTCTCTTGTGACTGATGACCTTGTGAGACCTGTCGAATCAACAATTGATTCTTCTAGACCAGCCACTAAATGCATACCTCAACATACAGCCAAATTTGATGTCTTTCATACTGCAGATTTGCATGTAGCAGTTACTACTGTACCACCAGTTATAACAAACCATATAACCACTACCAAAACTAGGACAACTTATGGACCAACTGCAAACACACAGGGTACTACAGACATTTCTAACACAAGATCATTGCCTCCTTTTGCTGCAGCGAGACTCACCTTACCTACTCTTTCCCTTCCACCCTCTTCTGCAATTTTGACAGCCGACCTCAGTGCACGTATCCAGAAAATGAAACATGATTATGCCAAAAATCATGAAGAAATAGGTTGGCAAGTTGTAACTGGGAAAAATCGGCGGGCTCGGTCAGCTAGCCCACGTCTTGAGCCTATGAGATACACTCCGAAGACGGGGGAGTCTGATAATAATTCAACATGATTGTCCTATACTGGAACTGTAGAGGTATCTCCAATAAAAAAACACGGAATACCCTACATAATTTTTGTAAAAAGGAAAGACCAGACTTTCTTTGCATAGCAGAACCAATGTCCGATCTTAAAACCATTCAAGATCGCTTTTGGCAAAACATGGGTTATACTTTCATCTGTTCAAACTCAACAACAGTGAGCAAAATTTGGCTCTTTGTAGCCAACGCAGTGGCACGTGATACAACAATTGCTATACAACATCAACAGCATATAACGGTCACTTACACAGCAAACTCAAAAAATTTTCTTTTAACATTTATTTATGGTAAGGGAACGTATATTAGAAGAAGGGACCTCTGGGATTCACTAAGGGCAACTTCAGATACTCAAGCGCCTTGGCTTGTGATAGGGGACTTTAATGCTGTTCTTGGATCGCACGAAACTACTGGCTTGACTCGTAGTAATACCTCTATAGAAGATTTTAGTGCTATGATCTCTTCCTGTAACTTGGTTGAAATTGAGACTAAAGGGGCCTTTTACACTTACTGTAAGGGTGGACTATCTCAAATACGATCAAGATTAGATCGTGGGTTGTGCTCAGAATCCTTTCTTGACTCTTGGGCAACGGTTTCTTGTTGTACCCTTCCTAGACACTGCTCAGATCACCATCCGCTTCTACTCACGGCTTCAGCTGTAAGGAATGGCGGCCCAAGGCCGTTTAGGTTTCATGGTATGTGGCTTGAACACCCTGGCTTTATGGATTTGGTGCGTGCCACTTGGTCGATGCCTATTCAGGCTAGCGCTATGGGTACTGTTATTGGCAAATTAAAAGCTCTTAAACTGGTTCTCAAGACATGGAACAAAACCGTCTTTGGTAATTTGAATCAAAATATTGCAAATGCAACAAATACATTGGCTAACATTCAACAACGTTATAATGATGACTCTTTCTCAGAAGAACTGTTGCAACTGGAGTCCGATGCCCATGCTGACTTAGATAGATTGTTGCGTTAGCAAGATATCTTTTTAAGAGAAAAGATTAGATTAAAATGGCTGAAAGGTGGGGATAGAAACTCTACATTTTTCCACTCTCTACTTCGTCGTTTAAGAGCATAAAAACCTTTGACACACTTGGAAATTAATGGAGAAATAACTAATGATCCAGAGGTAATAGCTACTCAAATTTTGAATTACTATGAAAATCTCTTCTCAAGTCATACAGGTGGAACGACAGATCTTGCTCCCATAGAGTCAGTGGTACCCTCCTTGGTCACTTCTGCGGATAACCAAAGTTTACGCCGCATACCTTCATCAGAAGACATAAAAGCAACAGTTTTTGACTTGGATCCAATGAGTGCCCCCAGACCAGATGGGTTTACTGGTAAATTTTTTCAACAATGTTGGGATATTATCAGCACAGATATTGTACGAGCGATACAAGATTATTTTAGAACAGGCCACATGCACCCGGGGCTAAACTCCAATTTCTTAATTCTTATACCCAAACACCAGCAAGCAAGCACCATTGATCAGTACAGGCCTATTGCTTTAGGCAACTTCATGTTCAAGTTAATAACAAAGATTATTGCCGGCAGATTAGGACATATATGTACTCGTATTCTATCTCAAAACCAATTTGGATTCATTCCAGGTCGAAATATTAGTGATTGTATGGCTGGTGCTTCTGAATGTTTTAACGCTATGCAGCTTTCCAGTCGACAGGGTAACATCGCTTTGAAAATTGACATTCACAAAGCTTTTGATACTATGCACTGGGATTTTATTATAAAAGTGATGTAATGCTTTGGCTTTGACAACATTTTCTTGGGATGGATTCGAGATATATTCGCATCGGCGAGAATCTCAATCCTGGTTAATGGTTCACCTAGGGGCTATTTTTCTTGTTCTCGAGGAGTCAGACAGGGGGATCCTTTGTCCCCAATATTATTCTGCATAGCTGAAGATTTCCTCAGCAGATACCTTGGCAAATTGGTGGATACAGGAAGTTTAAGCCCAATCTCTTCACCAAGAGGATCTCGTGCGCTAACTCACTTTTTATATGCAGATGATCTTCTTATTTTTGGTAGTGCAAGTGAGAAAAATATTCGGGTGTTAACTGAAGCTTTTTCCTTGTATAGTCGCCTTTCGGGTCAAATGGTAAATTTAGAAAAATCTTATATCTACTTTGGAAAAGGTGTTACAACAAGCAACATTTCATCACTTCGGAATTTATCTGGCATACGCACTGGAGGATCATCCTTGTCTTACTTGGGAATCAATCTCTTCCAGGGGGTCCCGAGAAAGTGTTGGTTTCAAAGTTTAGCAGATAAAATTCGTGTGAGGCTTGAGGCTTGGAATGGTCAGACTATTTCTTGGGCAGGACGGCGTTGCTTGATTTTCTCGATCATTCAGGGAACATTTCTCCACTCATTTCAGATATATAAATGGCCAAAAACAGTCATTCAAGACCTAACAAAAATCATTCGCAATTTCTTTTGGTCGGGAAAGACGGATACAGTTAAACAGGTACAAGTGGCTTGGAGGAACTGTTGTCGTCCAATAGATGAAGGAGGCCTTGGTTTACGGGACTTCCGTCTCCTAAATGAGGCTATGCTAAGAAAATTCGCATGGAGGGTAATCACAGGGAATTCTAACACTCTGCAACTTACGTAGCAGATATCTAGCAAAAAATGGCTCTCCACAGAATTATTATGTCTGTTCATCAGTCTGGCCTGGTTTGCGACCTCACTACTTAACCCTATTGGAGGAGTCTAGGTGGTTAGTTGGAAGAAACTCTACTGTAAAGTTTTGGACAGACAATTGGTTAGGTACTCCTCTAATTAATATGATGGATAATCCTCCAGTGGACCCGCCAATACATTCCCTAGTGGGGGACTACCTCAATGAAGATGGTTGGCATTTGCCTCAAACTTTCATGGTTTCCTATCCGGATATTGCCTCAGAAATTCAGTCAACAGTTGTTGGGATTGGTTCAGACACCAGAGTTTGGACATGCTCAATTAAAGGCGATGTTACAGCTAGTGAGGCTTATAACTCACTACGTGTGGTTGGGGAACGTAAAATTTGGGGTAAGGCCATCTGGGCCCATTATATACCGCCTTCAAGATCTATTTTGCTATGGCGTGCTATTCAGAATAAACTACCAACAGATTGTCAATTAAAAAGAAGGGGACAATCGTTTCCTTCCCGTTGCTCGTTATGTGGATCCGAGGAGGAATCTCTATCACATCTTTTTTTAAGTTGCCATTTTGCAGGTGCTCTTTGGGACCTCCTATGCTTCTTCTTTGGAAAAAGACCATGTACAGACTCCTCTGTCCTAAACTTATGGACGACCGCAATGAAGATGGAATTTGGATCACAACTCGCCAATTTATGGAAAGCAGGGATTGTTTCAGTCATTTGGGTGATTTGGAATACTAGAAATGATTATCGATTCACCAATAAGAAGACAACAATGAACTCGACTTTTGCAATAGTATGGCATTTTATTCGTGAAGCAAGTCTCTCAAAGAGTGGTTGCATGAAAAATACTGTAGATGATCTACAGATACTTAAACGACTTCGAATACCAGGCATTCCAAGACGGGCTCCAAGAATCATAGAGGTTAATTGGAAGGCACCACCCGCGGGATGGATAAAGGTCAATACAGATGGTGCAGCTTTTGGAGCACCAGGTTTATCGGGTTGTGCAGGTATTTTTAGAACTTCCAGATCATTTGTTAAGGGTTGCTTCTATGTTCCACTTGGAATATCGTATGCTTTTGAAGCAGAACTAGTGGCAGCCATTTATGCAGTGAAGTATGCATATATGTTTCGGTGGAGACGTCTTTGGCTGGAATCAGACTCAGCATATGTTGTTGCTTTACTACAGACTCGGTCTTCTTCAGTCCCTTGGAAATGGTACTCTATTTGGAAAGATTGTTTAGATAAAATCTCTCACATGGAGTTTCACTGCTCACATATTTACAGGGAGGGCAATGCTGCAGCTGATAGTTTAGCCTCTAGGGCTCCTAGTTTATGTACGGCGACTTGGTTGTGGAATGCCCCATCTTTCGCTAGATCTTTTATTTATTCAGATGCAAACAACAAACCTAATTACAGGTTTTGTTGAGAATATTTATTTGTATATTTAATTTTATTAAGTTTTAATAATATTAGTGGTGAGCGGTCTAATGAAGAAGGTGCTAAGGAGGTGCCAACCTAGTTGGGATGTCCCAGTGCACCCACTGAAAACTACTAACTACAATCTTTTATAAAAAAAAAAAAATAATGGAAGAAAAAATTTTATATTATTAACTTAAAAAATTTTTACAACGGTTGTTTTTTTATTGATTACCATATAATATATTTATTTTTTATTTTAAAATTTTTGATGATTATTGTAATTTAAACGACTGTCATAAAAAATATTTATTCTATATTTTAAAGTTTTAATGATTGTCATATTTAAAATGACCGTCATCATAATTTAAAAATTTATGACCGTTATTGTAAATTCATGTACACATTTTCAATAATGGTCAATTAAAAAAAAAAATAGCTAACCATCTTTAAAAGCCATTTTTAACGTAATGATCGGATAATATTACTATAGCTATGTTAATAAGTATGAATAGTAGGACAATTTCAATAATTTGGGTGTTTTATAGATAACCTTGCTGAGTGATATTGACATGTTATTGTTAAAAAAATAATATCTTTAAAATTAATAATAATAAAATAATATCTAATAATATTAAATATAGTTTAATTAAACAGTGTTAAACTTTAAACAAATTTGAATGGATGTGAAATGATGCGCAAAATGTCTTTTAAAATAGTAAAAGTATATAAGTTATGTATAAGATGTTATTTTTATTATTACAAAATATAAGAATTTTATTTTTATTATTTTTTCAAAAAAAATCTCAATTAAAGCAATTACATTTTAATTCTCTTTTAATATACTTTCTTTAGTTTTAGGTCTTTTATGTCGATGGTTGTAAATGGAGTTGGGTAGAGTTGGTTCCCTCTTTTATATTCATTTAAAATTAAAATTCTTGAATAAACATAACTAAAACCTAAATATTCGAAATGCAAATCAATATAATATTCTTAGTTTTTTTTTCCTAACTATCGATATCTTTTGAAGAAAGAACAATTACAGATGAGAAGAATTAAAATACTTTTTTAAATAAAAGATTATAGTTGATAGACCTAAAATTACAAAAGAATTAAAGTACTTTATATATAAATAAAAAAACTAAAATATTTATTTTTTGAACTTGAAATTAGGCTCTCTTTTAATAAATTGTTATATATAAACCTTTACGTCCATTAAAAATATATATGAGCCAAACTTGTTAAATTTGCTTATTGTAGATTCGGTTGAGGTTGCTAGAAATTAAATAGCCTACATAATTGAAGTGTTTAAGTTTGTAGTTTTTTTTTTGGTTAAGTTAATAAAATTAATACTAAAATTTTATTTTAACAATTGATTCGAATATTAGGCTAAATTTGTCATGTGTTGCTAATTTAACAGAATTTGCGAGGGTATTTATGGTCATTTGTGTTCCATATCTAACATATAACTAGATATTGACTCTAAAAACCTCAATAAAATTCTTATTTTAAAAATACTTTCATAAATTTAATAATATAACTATAAATGATAAAATTTAGCCAAATTTTTCGATTAATGATCAAAATAAGATTTTAAAATTAATTTTATAAAAATAATAATATCTACGTGATGCATTAAAAATCTTTAAAACTTGTATGATCTACTCATGTAAGCTAAGCTATGTGACCCTATCTTATTGACATAAATAAAGTTCTTATTAATCAAACTAAAAATATTACTTCTGCAAAGTGTTGGAGAAAAATTTCTAGACAAACAACTAAAGGACATGAATCTTAACATTAAGCAACAAACATCATCATGAACTTGATTACAACCCAAATATTATAAACATATTACAAGTTACATAAAACTTTTAAGATCTCAAAATAAAAAATAAAAAAGAATCATAAAAGACCACCAATCTCAAGTTAAGACTGAAGATTTGAGGAACAAGAAAAAATCTCATAAAAAAAAATTAAGATATGAACAAATCTAGCTCTTCCTAAAAAATTCATAGAGAAATTTAAGCCCTATATCAGTGAAATGCCGACAAAATAAACTTCCATTGAAGATGTTCGTTGAACACTTGATAATGTACTACACCAAATAGTGCATAATTAAATTATACTAAAAGGAAACAAACAAAATCCAACTACGAGGGCACAAAGTTAGCAAAAGTGAAAAATAAAAAGGCCTATCGGAGGAGTTTTTTACTCAAATAGCAAGGCTTTGTATAAAAGAGACTTTTTGGACCTAAATAGCACTTTTTTAAGTTGAAACGGTAAGTTTTAATTAGATAGTGGATACATTTTTTACAAAAATGCCCTTTTGTTTATTTTTTCAATTTATAAGTATGTAAAGCTTACAATATTTTTCTGAAAATTTTGTAAGGCTTACAAAAGTCATTTTATTTCAATTTTTATATACTTAGGTTTATTTTGATTAATTATTAATTTATTTTTATTTTAATATTTATGTTTATGGCTTTGATACCAATATTTCTAGACTGGTATACATATTTAATTATTTCTGTATTTTTACGAAAGTATTTCTAAATATTGTATGATTTTGAGAAATAAATTTATTTTATAAATATATTCTAAACAATTGCAATTTCGATTAGGATATTCATTATGTAAATTATTTTGTTCAAAACCTGAAGATAAAAGTTGTTCTTTAAAATATTGGATTTCCCTTTGATTTGTTAAATCTATTAATTATAATCTTGTTATGAGTTTCTGAATATTATCTCTCATCATTATTAATTAACTTTTATCTACCTATATGTTCTTTAAATAAATAAAATCCAAATATTAAGTTATCAAATTCTGTATCAGTTACTCAAACAAAATATTGCATAAAATAATTTCTTAAAATTGTTCCTACAGGATGATCAATTAAATATAAAATACTAGAGATATAATCAGTATAAAAATCTAAAATAGTATCAAATCTTTTGAAATTTTTTAGACAGGTTTCATAGCATTCACTATCAAAATATTGTTCTAAATTTTTCATAAATTTTCTTTCAAATAATTCTATACTAGCCATGATTTTTTGTTATGAATTTTTAAATAAGTTGTAAACAAATATTTGAACATTCAAGATTCTTATTCAACTAAAGATTATAATTATAATTACCATACCTGAACTTAATGGGTCCACCACGATCTTCCTTTCTTCTGTTCGTCTCCTTTTATTACCTAGAATATGCCTTAGCTTGCTTCAATCTTCAAAAACCCACCTGGTTATAGAGAAGCCCTTGCATCCGTATATATTAAACAAGTATAAAATTTAACTTACAGAGAAATAAGAAAGAGTGACTTCACTCCATTTTATTCATAATACAATAATTATTACAACCTAGAGCCAACTAAGAACCTTGAAAGGGTGCTTAGCTACTTATTTCTGAAATACATATGAAATTTTAAAAGTGATTTTCAGATAATTCTGAGAGTTAAGTTGAGAGAGTGTAATGTGTTGAAGGTTTCCTCTGTTAAGAGATAAGAGTTCCTTTTATATATGAAGGAGTCTCTTTTACAATAATTGTTCAACTACTTTTTACTATTCCTTGGCATGTGTTGCCAGCTAACTGTGGGTCTTACATCTTGATTTTTGCTATCTGCTTTTCTGCCGATGGGCCTCCTTCACTATTCTTCGTCCTTTTCTGCCAACAGTTTTGATGACATCGGTGATGACGTTTCTTCATCCTCTCTATCCTTTATGCAGTAGATACATTTATGATCATTGATAACCTTCTTGGCATATAAACAAAAAACTTTTCTTGTTTCTTGGCTAGCTTTTAGATTATTGAAATTAAAATTGGCTTCAAACCTGCTAATCTTTTCACCATCTTCTTCGGTAATGGCCATACTACTGTGAGAAATGATGATTACTTTGTTAGTAGAATAATTTACTCTGATTTCAGTAGAATTATCAATCTTCCTGATTTTATAGTAAATTTGTCCTAACATTTATCCTCTGGATATACAGAATTCTTCTATATTAAACTCCTTTTCTAGCAATGCTTTTGGTTTGGACACTTCTCTGCTTGTGTTGACAATACCTATCTTGATAAAATGATAAGGACTAATATAACCCTCATCATTCCAATCTATTAAAGAACTGAAAAATCTAAGATAAACAGGCTTATCACCTGCCCTAATTTTCTTTCTAAAATTTTTTATGGATTTTTTGAAGTTTTCAGGAAAATAATTTAATTCACTTAAATTAATTCCTGGGTAAAGATTTTCAATTAAACCTGCATGGTATGCTATGTATACAAAAATAGGATATGCTCCTTCGAGGATGTTGAATTTGCGTCCAGCTGGATAATCTTTTTCTACTGTGTAGAACTTCATATCTTCTATATGTTCTTGAGTGGATTTTCTAGCCAGATTATACAAACTCAACCATTGAACCTTACTGAGATTTCTATACTGATCTTTTTCTTCCTCAAATTCTAAAATTTGTTTAGGAGATGTTTCTCTGAATATAACTGGTGGCCTGACCACTTTTCCTAAAGTTCTCAATCTACTAGTAGGGGATGGTTGTTGTTGTAATACTGTGGAATAATTCTTTACAATTTCTTCTAGATTGATAAGTTTTGGTGTTTTGTAATTGGCATAACTTTCCTCTGCTTCTATTCGATTAGTAAAGGCTCTATGGGTTACTCCACTAATTCCAACCACAGCTTTACTTGCATCCGCCCAATTATTGTAAATTCTAGGATTCAGTCCATTGTAAACTACATAGACTTTCTTTTGTTCAAATTTTTCAGCTTCATCTGCCCAATTAAAATTTTCTTTTCCTTTATCAGAAGTTTTTGAACTGTTAGGTTCTTCTATTTTAATATGAACTTTTTCCTCAAAAGTTTTTTCAAAATTTTTTGGTTCTGATAATTGATTTGAGTAATTTAGTTCTTCCTTTACATTTTCTGTCTCCATGAGAGCTTTTTCAAGTTTTAACAATGCAAGTTGTTCTTCAAGGATTTTTATCTCCTTTTCTTTTATCTTGATCTTCAAATTAATTTGCTCCATTCCTGCAATCATAAAAATAGTTATCGATGCCAATTCTCTCGTTAATGCGTCTGCTAAACTATTTTTAGTTCCTGGCAAATGTTCTACATCAAACTTGTAATAATTAAATCATTGTTGCCATCTTATGAGTATTCCTTGCTTATAATCTCCTGCAATATTAGTTCTTAAAAAATGTCTAAAATTTTTATTATCTGTTCTAACAATAAATCTTGAACTTATAATATATATTGCAAATTTTTTAATAGACTTTTTTACAGCTAAATATTCTTTTTCATTACTTTGATAATTTAGTTCTGGGCCTTGAAAAGATCCTGAAGTAAATCTACAAAGGTATTCATCTTTGTTATCAACTTTTGCCTTTAATACTGCTCCCCAATATTCATGTGAAACATCTGTTTCAATTATCATTTTATCATTTAGTCTTGGATGATACAATGCTGGTAAATCTTATACTTGTGATTTTACTTTTTTCATATATTTAGTATCTTGATCAGTCCATTGCCAAGCGTAATATTTTTTAAGTTTTGTTTGTAATGGTTTTCTCATTTTTGCTAACTTTTTTATATAAGCTTCTGCATATGTTAAACATCCTAAAAATCTTTGTAGTTGATTTTTATCTTTAATTATATTAGAAAAATTTTGTATATTGTTTAAAATATGAGGTTGCAAGTGGTGTTTTCCATTTTCAATTTCTAATCCTAAGTATTTTATTTTTTGTTTAGCTATTATTACTTTCTTTTCAGATAATACTATCATTGATTTTATACATTCTTGTAAAATATTGACAATATCTAAGTAATGTTTTTGTAAATTATCGCTATATACTAGTATATCATCTATATAAACACAACAAAAGTCATGAAATTTCTTAAATACGTTATCCATATATCTTTGAAAAATTTCTGGTGCTTGTTTTAAACCAAATGGAACAACTGTCCATTGAAATTGATCTTATGGACAACTAAAAGCTGTTAATTTTTGAGATTCTTCATCAAGTCTTATTTGCCAAAATCCACTTTTACAATCAAAACTTAAAAAATACTTTTTCCCTTTAATAAGTGATAAGAGTTCTTCTTTCTTTGGAATAAAATAACCATCATTTATGGTTTCTTTATTTAAAGCTTTAAAATTTATGACCATTATTTTCTTACCTCTTCGTTTTTTAGCTTCTTTTTCTACTAAAAAGGTTGGACTTGAATGAGGTAAATTACTAAAAATAATGACTTTTAACTCCAAAAGTTCTTGAATTTGTTTTTCAAATTCTCTCCTCTCTTCTAGGGTATAAATCATAGGTTTTACTCTGATAACTTTTAAGAGGTCTTTTAATTTTATGGTTGCTATTTCATTTGATTTATTTATAATTGGGTGTAAAGTATTTTCTGAACATACTCTTTTTAATAGTGTTCTAACTCCTGCTAAAGCTTTATCTTCTTGTATTTCATTTAGGAAAGGATTTTGGTTAACCTCTATATCTAAAGAAATATTTTCTAAATATTATTTTTGGTGCTCTAAATTCTCACCACGTTTTCGCTTTTTATGTTGTGACATAAAAGTGGGTGATGAAACAGTTAAAGCTTTTCGAATCTTTGAAACATATATAGTTTCGCCTTCTAGGGTTGTTAAACTGATTCTATCTAAGTATTGTGTAAATGGTTGATATAGGTTTAAAAAATTATTTCCTAAAAGAATATCAACTCCTGTTTTTTGTTGGTATATTGTAGGTATATGAAATATTTCTCCTCCTATTAATATATCTGTATCTTTTAAAACTTTATTAAGATTTATTGTAGTAATTGTTTGCGATTCTGACTATTAGTTCTTTTGGTGATTGTTTCCAAAGTTCTTCTGAAAATACATTTTTACTAGCTACACACATACTTGTTCCTGTATCAATATATGCATGTAAATGGTAATTATTATATCCTTTAAATTTTAAGCCAATTTTTATGTAGGTGCTATTTGGATTTGTTATACTAAATAATTCATCCATTATTCAGAATCAAATTCTGAATCAGAGTCAGATGTTTCTGAATCTATTATTTCTTCTTCTGTTTCTTCTAATAGATAGATACTACATGTATCATCTATATCAGATTCTTCTATAGGTTCTAATTCCATTTTAAAATCTTCTTCTAAAATTTTTGCCTTTTGTGAAAATTCTCTTTTAAATTCTTTTTTATGTTGAAGTCTATTATGACATTTATTTGCATAATGTCCTTCCTCATTACATATCCAACATCTACATTTTTTCTTTCCTGAAGGGCAATAATTTTTATTCTCTGGTATATTATATTTTTTTATTCTAAAATATCTTCGTCTATATGGTTCTCTATAATATCTTCTTTTATATTTTTGGAAATTTTGTTTTCTAAATTTATATCTTTTGAATTTTTTATATTTTTTATGTTTCTTGTATTTATTATAAGGTTTTGTAGTACATCCATATTTTCCTGGTAATCTAAAATCTTTTGTATCACAGTAAATTTTATCATTTCCCCTAACTTGTTTATATTCTTTCTTTTCTTGACATTTTAAAATTATCCAGTTTTTAAGATTTCTAATTCTTCCTCCTAATGTGTCAGGTATATTTTCTCTTTCTCTATTATTATTCCATCTTTCTGTCATTGTTTTATGTAATGTTCTAGGTAATTTTTGAAAAAATATTTCCTTATAGGTTTCTTGCATAGATGGTGGTAATTTATGATAATACATTTCATATTCACATATAAATGAATCTATATAACACATATTACATATTTCCATATTGGTTAAATTCCATTTGGCCTCATTTATCTTATTTTCACTAGATTCAGTGATACGTCTACCTTTATCTTCTCCTATGAATTCTTTATATATTTTATTTACTATGATTTCTAAATATTCTCTTCTAGTAGATGAATTTCCTATCATTAATAAATGTTATCTTTCTGTTATATTTGTAAACCATACTTTTACGTTTCTTGTCATCTTATAAGCTATTAATACTCTACAAGTGGAAGGGTTTGTTTGCGTGGTTGTAGAATTTTGTATGATTACACTCATTCTACTAGCCCATTATCTAAAACTTTTATCCTATCTCTTATACAACTTAGGTCTAAAATATCAGATTTATAACTTTCACGTGGTCTAAATTCTGGTGGGATACTACTCCTAGTTCCCCAATGTAAACTTTCTTCCATTTTAGGTGGATGTCTTCTTCTATTTAAAGGCTTAGTTTCTTCTTGTCTTTGTCTATATCTTTCTTCTTTATGTGGGTCAGATGTTTCTCCTCTTTCTAGGTTTGGTCTTCTAGGGGCTGCTAATACTGGTTCCATATATATTTTTGGATTTATATTTTCTTCTTCAGATTCACTAATTATAGTCATATCATCATCTTCTTTATTAGTGCAAATTCTTTCTTTATAATGTTTTTCCAATTTTTTATCTGTTAATGTTAAAACGCTAATTAATTTTCTTATATCCTTATTTTCAAGGTTCATGAATTGTTCTTCTAATTTTCTTCTATATTCCATTATATTGGAATTATGTCTTTTTCTTTGGATATCTTTTCATCTTTTCTTTTATCATTTTTAGGTATCATTGCATCAGGTCTCCTAGGGGTTCTTCTTTTAATCCTTTTAAAGGATCAAATCTTAATGCAATAGATTTAGGCATATTATTAACATTTTTTCTTAATTCTATTATTTCATTATGTATTTCTAATGGTCTTCTATTATTATATTATCTTATTTCTTCAAGAATTTTTTTTTGTATATCATTTATATTCTGTAAATATTTTGTATTTGATTCATAAGTTGCATCTACTTCTTCAGCTAAAAGAATTAAGGCTTTCATTATAGTTTTTATACTTCCATTTATATTTCCATTTCCTTCTAGCTCTATTTCTTGTAATTTTGATTTTAACATTATCTAGTCCCATATTACCTCATGTATTAATAGATTTTTAATTTCCTTAACCTCTTGTTTTAATTCTTTTATTTCTTTTTGTTCTTCCCATTTAGATTTACTAACCTTTGCATTATCTTCAACAAATTTTATTCTAAGAATACTACTTTTTCTCCCTGGTATAAGAGATTTTTTCTTTAACATCTAATTTCCATTCTTTTGGTATTTCAAAATCTGTCATTAGTTCTGGTTTTATTACTTTTCCTATTTTTTGAAAAGTTTTTTCTATTTCTATAAATTTATTATGACCGTATATTGAACTGTTATGACTATTGGTTAATAAATATCCTACTATATAATGTATTGAAAATGGGTGATTTCCTTCTTTCATTAAATTTTCTCTTTCAAATTCATATGCTAAACTTAACACTTGATTTAAATTTTTATCATTAATGTTAACAGCAAATCTAGGATGTATTGTGAATATTAATTTTTGGTATCCTAAATTTTCATGTACCATTCCTAACATAGCATCTCTTCTATTTATTATTCTATTATCTAATAATGCTAATTTTATAAGTGTATCAATCTCTTCTCTAAAATGTGTTTCGATTAAAATTTGTATTCCTCCGAGATAAATATATCATATTTTTTCTTTATCTTTTTGTGAAATTTTTGATAATTTATCTATAATTGTTTCTTTATCAATTAATGGTATATTAAATTTCCTTTTTACATCTGTTATAGTTATATTCATTTCTTTATTATTTATGCCTTAATAAGTTATATCTTTTTTTGGAAACATTTTTCTTATTTTTGAAAAAGATGATTCTTTAAATTCATCGCCTTCTTTAAGGTTTAATTTGATTTTTTGAATTTGTTCAAATTTCTTTTTACTAAAAATCATTTCTTGAGAAAAACATCCTGAAATATCTTGTGTCTCTATTTCCATTATTTCTTAATTTTGTGTTTGTTTTTCTATGATTTCTGCCATTTTATAATATATTTTTATTGTATCTACGTGTTACATATAAGTTTGTGAGCTTTAAAGAATTTTGGGGTTAAAGATGTCATTTGTATTTTACCAAAACACAGTCGTTTTGCTATTTTAGGCAAAAAATCAGTTTTCATCATATATGTATCATTTCAGGGAATTAATACCTATCGGAGCCCTTCACCCTAACGGTACGTTTGTTACATTGTATTAAATTTTCTGACTGTATAATTTATGAAGAGTCATGTGTTTAATTGTAAAATCAGACCGTATTATATATTATAAAAATAGTACAATTATGTAGAAATTTTGTATGACGAGGAGTGTGGGTCTAAACCGTATTGGACAATTAATTTAGTCTATCTGAATTTTCAATTATAAAATTATATGCTTAACTTTTTTTTTTTTTATATCTCATATTAAAATAATACATTTTTTAGTTTTAAAAATGTAATAAAAATATAAAAATAAATTAAATATTAATTTAAATAAATTCTACAATAAAAAAGCATTTTAAATGTAAATTATTTCAGTAAAATATATATAATTAACGTAATCCGACTATATTATATAACTTTTTACCAAACATTGTATAGATTAATTATAATACAATTTAATATAATATAATTATACTTAATTTATTTGATATGATGCATCAAATATGCGGTTATAGTTTTTGTGATTAATTTTTATCAAACACGATGAAAACTTTTGAATGTAGTAATTAATTCGAACACGCTCAGTGTATAAAATATTAAACAACAACACATACAATGAAGCTCAAACCCAAAGCCAAAAGTTTGCCTTCAGCGCTTTCTATATCCACCCATTCGAGTCTGAAAAGTGAAACTCAATAAACACTATGGGTGAACATATATGAATTGGTTTGAATTTAGATCAAAATTGAAACCAACCTTAATATGATCAATTTTTTAAAAATAAAAACCAAATCGATCCATAAATTTAAAAAACCAATCCACCCTCAACTAATTTTTTTGGTTTGGTTTAGGTTGGGTAAATGAACTTTCTTCTTCTTTTTTCGCTAATAAATTTTTTTTATTATTTTTTTTAAACTCTTGTATTTTAGTTTCTAGAATTTTTAATGCTAATTTTATTATAATACTTAATTTTAAAAATATAAATTTCAGTCACTTATTTAATATAATTATCCATATCAAACATAAAATACAAGAAAAATTAGAAATATAATTAAAACAAATAAGCAATAAGAAATAGTAATTACATACCTGACAAAATTTGTTAATTTTCATATCTAATAATATTGTTCATACAATGAAAACTCTAACGACAAAAATATGAAAGATGATGTAATTATAAATTTATAATGAATAAATAATTAAATAATACCTCAACCGTGAATGAAAATTTAAATTTTTTTAAATAATTATATAAAATAACAATATAAATATAAATACAAATATAAATATAAAATAATAAGAAAAAATTAATAAATGAATTGGGTTGGTTCGATTTTTTTTTAAGATTTTAATAAATGAAAATCAACCCAATCTAATATTAATCGATTTTTTTGGGTTGGTTCTAGGTTCACCCTTAATAAACACTATTCCCTAAGGGGTATGTTTGATAACGATTTTAATTTATAATTAAATAGTTGATTTTATAATTTTTAATTTTTTTATAAAAATAATCACAAATATATTTGATAACAATTTTTATTTAGTGATTTTCAAGGAAAAAAAATTTAAAATTACCTCTAAATTGTTTGGATTTTTGTTTTTTTTTTATTTTTTTCAAAAAATTTTAAAAATAAAAAAAATGTTGGTCATTTTTTCTAAATTTTAAGTTTTTAATCATTTTTTTAATACTTAATCATATAAATATTAGAAGATTTAATTTATTTTTTAGAAAAAATATTTGATAAAAATGAAAAAAATTATAAATTATAAATTAGATTGAAAAAAATATATATTTTTTTAAATTTATGAATTATTTTTATTTTAATAATAATTTTTTAAAAATACTAAAATTAAAATTCAAAATCGTTATCAAAGAATTAATAATCAAAATCGTTATCAAGCGTCCCTTCGCTTCGTGACTCCATGTCCTCACCTTGACTCTGAGTCTGAAGTCTGAACACAAGTATTTGAAAGCAGACAGTTAAAGAGGGCTCTACAGACAGAGTAGAGTTTTGTGGGTCTGTGTGTGAGTTTGAGGTCGAAGATGCTCCGGAAATGTGGAGGGAGATCAGAGGCAGAGAAGAGGGCAAAAATCGCCCAAATTCGTTCGCGAATCGGATTAACCGAAATCGAATCGAGACGATCGAGCTTTCTAATTACAAGGACATTGTTTCTCCACACAGAGGCTCCATAAATTCCCTTCAGGTTCTCTTTTATTTAATTGATTATCGAATTTGTTTCATACTTTCCGCAGCTATTTATTTTTGACTATGCTATTCAGGTTGATTTGACAGAGAATCGGTACTTGTTATCGGGTGCATCGGACGCATCTGTAGCTATATTTGATATTCAGCGAGCCACTGAGTACGAAGCTGGTGGGCTTATAGCAAAGCACAGGTGCTTATTTGTGGTTGACAAGCAACATGAATCTAGTCACAGATATGCAATATCCTCAGCTATTTGGTATCCTATTGATACTGGGCTGTTTGTCACGGGTTCATATGATCATCGCATTAATGTCTGGGATACGAATACTACCCAGGTAAATTAGCTATTTTGGTTGGAATTTGCAAGGAGAGAAAAAAAATATGTTTAAGATTTGTTTCTGTGGTGAGAAACTTGTTTGTTTTGCAGGTAGTTATGAACTTTAAATTGCCTGCGAAGGTATATAAGACTGCCATGTCCTCTTTAGCAAGATCCCATATGCTAATTGCTGCTGGGACTGAGGATGTCCAAGTCCGTCTCTGTGATATTGCTTCTGGGGCATTTGCACATACCCTTTCGGGTCATCGGGGTATGTTGTGCACGCTTTTTGTTTTCTTTTCCTATTTTAATTCGAAATAAATATGCTCGCTTATCAATTTAATAGGATAGGATAGGATTTGGTTTAGCACTTGTGATTTTTGGCTGGGCAAATTAAGAATAATCTGTTGTTTGCATGATTTTTGGGTTTCTTTTTTCCTCCGGTAAATTATTTAGTTTTGTTAAGTACTGCACATAATGCAGTCATGAAGTTTTTAGGAACATGGATAAAAAAAGGTCATAAAAATCTGTATATGAAATTTTTTTACCCTGCTTCGTGGAATAGCATTTTACCTGTTGGCTATCCAGACCTGAGTTGTAAATCCAGTCATCCACTGGTTATGCATCCTAGTCCCTCCACAGCTGGTCTGGCCATTCTTTCATTAATACTTTCCAGTCAGGTTCAGGACTTGTGCTGTATATGGTAATCATTCTTATTTTCTTTCTCTTAACTGCCTAGTGGAAAACTACCTCGTATATGCAGGGAAGTAAGCCTGTAATGTTACCTCTTTTTGATGGCAGATGGTGTAATGTCAGTGGAATGGTCTATGTCTAGCGAGTGGGTTTTGATAACAGGGGGATGTGATGGAGCTATACGTTTCTGGGACATTAGACGAGCAGGCTGTTATCATGTTTTGGATCAGTCCCAAACGCAGCTTGGGAGACGCCCACCCATCCTGGACCGCTCTGCATCCAACAAGGTTTCTCTTTTGATTTCTTTCTTCTCTGCACCCAAAGCAATTATTTATCATGACTTTTGTTTCTAATATTATTTAGTCTTATCAATCTCTCCCTTACAAATCACAAACCAGATTGTTTCTACTGTTATTGTTAAGCCTTAGATAAACATTTATTGGCATTTTTTGGTAATTTGATAATTTCTTGTTACCCGGTAATGTTCAGTGCTGAATCAAAATTTTTATTTGATTTGATGTTTTTTGAAAACAATATTTTCCCATTTTTGATAGGTTAATCTTATTTAGAGAAGCACATCTTGTTGGTGTTTTACATGGATCTGGATTACTTAGAGTTATAATATGTAATGAATATGATATAACTGCAAAAAAGTAAAGATACCAGTAGTAATAATCTGCAATGATTGTATATGATATCCTCAATTGTTCTCTCTCTCTCTCTAAATGACTCTCATTTCTTACTCCTTTGGAATTTATACTGATTTCTGAAGTATAGCTGCTATTGCCAAAGATGTGATGAGTCAACTGAATGCTTGGAAATCTGATTCTTCATTTACTGGCAAATTTTATTTGTTTCACATAGGTTTCTACAACTAAAATTTTGTCGACAAACACAAGTTTATCAAAATCACGGGCATCCCAAAGAAAACTGGCTAGTGGTAATGGCATAAAGCAGTCAGCTACTGTTAAAATACCAGGGAAAGGATCTATAAAGCATAGATTACATCCAGGGATGTTATCCACTCAGGATCGAGCTACTGCTCATTATGGTTCTGTTACTGGGTTAAGAGTGACGGAAGATGGCCTGTACCTCCTTAGTGCAGGTAGACTTTAGCACACACTTATATTTTTTATTTTATACTCTTGTTTTAAATTGAAATATCTATTTTTTTTTTTTTTTTTTTTGCCCTTTTCTTGATGAAGTCCATCATTTATTTATTAGCATTTCAGTTAACTATGAGTTCCATTTTACTCTACATCTACTGTTAATTTATTGGAAATTGATGATGCGTGCACACACACACTCTCTCTCTTTGCTTATGCATTTAGGCTCTGATTCAAGATTGAGGTTATGGGATATCGAGTCTGGTTGCAATACTCTTGTGAATTATGAAACCAGACGTCTGCAAACCAGCAAGCCTTTACAGTTGGCAACATGTCAGAATCCTGCACTGATTTTTGTTCCATGCATGGCAGCTGTAAAGGTGACTTATTGAATTTAAATTATATAAATATATAAAATATACCTTGTTTTTTTTGCTTATATTAAATTTGAAATATGATTTACAGGCATTCGATATATGGTTGGGTAAGACATTCCGCACATTTCATGGTCATTATGAATGTGCAAACTGTTGCTGGTTTAATTGGCAAGATCAGGTACAAGCTTAATGCTCTTTCTCTAATTTTCTTAAACTGCTTCATGTACAAGAGGCAGTTTCTCTATGGCTTGGTTAACCATAAATCCTTGTTTTAACTATTTAAGATTTTTTGGGTCAGAAGAAGATGATACATTAAAGCAAAAAGAGTTTTCCACCAAAAGGCCACTCTAATGAAAGTCCTTAAGAAACCACCAAGCTAAATAACACAGCAGCAGCTATGGCTTTAGCCTTTATGTGGTGATTAACAATTACTCCTATAATAACAGCATAAACCCTTGCTTTCTATCAACCCACAAACTATGTGCTAACCATGTACCAGACTTGGCCTTCCAGCAGCCAGCTGCCAAGCATGGTGCTTCGTTCACAGTTTCACACACCAAACCCAAAATAGAAAAGAAATTTAGATGAAAAATTCTAATCTAAAGAGCAATGTGGCTATAGTGAAAGCAAACAAACTCAACAGTAGAAATCACACCATCTATCGCCATCTCTATGGCTGACCATAAGACTCCACCATTACCTAACCAAATCTTAACATATGTAGCACTTCTTCAAATAAAGAAGCAATGAAACATTGACTCTGACTAAGGTTCAGAGTTAGAGATGATCAATCTCAAAGTTTTAAAAGAGTATATATTAAAAGAAGGGTTAAGGTTTTTACAAGTCATCTATTTTTTAAGGTATATACCTAGGGTCTTCGATCAAGATCAAATAGTCTTTTTTTTATGGGTAAATTCGAAATTTTGAAAAATAAAATACAAAAATTAATAGTTTTTTAAATAAATATTAAAAATTTGATTTTTAAAATTATATAAGTAAATAAAAAAATCAAATTTGAAATGGATTAAAAAGTCGGAGAATATTAAAAAATTAAAATTTGGAAAAAAATAAAATGTAAAAACAAATTTTAAAAACTGAAAAAAATTGATATATGTATTATTCAGTTCTTTTATTTCTAATATAAATTAAATTTCTTTTTCAAATGTTTTTTAAAAAATTAATTTTTATTAATTTTAAATATTTCAATTTTTTTTTTATCTTTTTTATTTTTTTTTTCAAAATTTTGAATTTACCTTTGATAAAAAAGACTATTTAGACTTAATTGAAATTTTTGATGAATTATAGGATCTTTGGGTATACCTTAGACGATATTGAATTAAAGTGTACTTTTTGAAGAATTATAAGACCTTAGGAATATACTTTAAAAGATATAGAATTAAATGTACATTTTAAAGAATTATATATCTTTTGTAGACCTTAACCCTTAAAAGAGAGAATCAATAGCACAAAGCCAAGCTTCGATCCAGAGACAATTTTTTTTTGTTAAGTTTTTATTTTAGAGAGGAGATCTTGGAAAATTGCAGAGTATTTCAAGCTCTTATTTGCTTCAACACTTTGAATCAATAGTATCCTTTTAGAATTCCTTAATTATAGCAAAAAATGAGGAGAGATTGTTATGTGAGCATATCACAATGAACAAATCCATTCAATCCAGACCTTAGCAACCCTTGGTTTCATTCTTCTTTAAAATCCGTACTAAGTAGTTTGTCACTAGTGGAATTGATGATGAAGAATGACAGAAAATGAATCGGTGAATAGGTGGGAGAGCTTGATGACGTTGAAAAACCTAGCTAAAGCTTAAAAGGTCCTTAGGAGAAAAGAGGGATGGAAGATGAATCAGTGGAGTAGGTGGGAGAGCTTGATGACGTTGAAACACCATGCTGAAGCTTAAAACGTCCTTAGGAGAGAAGAAAAGCGATCCAAACCCCAGGTAATTTAAAGGTTGAGGAAACTGAGAGAAGCTGAGATTATTTCCTAGATTTGAAATAAAAGTAGAAATAAGCAACTAAGCTATGATTTTGGGAAGAGGAGATAAACAGTTGATGAAATAAATTTGGGTGTATTTTTTGGTGAGATTTGGTGATGTAAGAGTGAAAAGGTGTGAAGGGTATGATCCTAGCAGAAAGCGTTACCCAAAACAAGTTGTGCTCAAGGTAGAAAAATCAAGGATTTACTTCATAATCAACCAAAAACATCAAACAATGATGACATAAAACAGTTAGGAAAATTGTTAAAAGAAAATGAAACTACTAATATAGTAAAAGAAAATCAGGTTCTAATAAAAAATGTTAGAAACCAAAATTACACAAAAAACTGATGATCAAGTTTTAAAAGACTTGCAAGCATTAATAAAGGAAATTTACCTTAATGAATTAAAAGAAATGATAAATAACACTAAAACAGAACTAACAATTTCTTTGAAACAAATGCAGGATAATACAAGGGAAATAAAAGACATCATAAGAAAACTTGATGAAATTAGTGAAAACAATAGACAAGACTAGTGAACAACTCTAAAAATACTTATAGAAGAAGGATATAAAGATTTAGGAAGCATGAGTTCAGATCTCATAGGAACCATGAAAGAATTAGGTGAAGGTATTGATAAGATACTTAGCAACCTAGGACAAATAAAACAAGTGTTAAAAAAAAAAACAATGGAATGTAAATTGTACAAAGAAATTGCAATTACATATGCATAAAGAGTTCATTGAATTAAGAAGAGATGTGAACAATTACCAAAAGGAAATGCTAGCCTAGTAATCAAGTTTGACCCACTAGTAGGTTTAAAAAAAGAACCCTTAGGAGATCGGATGCCTTGATACCACAAAATGAGAAAAGAAAGGATGAAGGAACATCCAAAAATAAGGATAAAGCAATTATTCCAATTTAAAGATAGAAAATAGAAGAGAATTAGAGTACCAATTCATGAATCCAGAAACTAGGGATATAGGAAAATTAGTAGCTTGCTAACATTAACAGATAAATTATTAAAACATTACGAGGAATAGCATTACCCAAACAAAGAAAACGATAATATAACTGTAATAAGTAAATGAGAATCAGAATTAGAAACCATGCCTAGAATGCATATGGAACCAACTACTTTGCCAATACCTTATAGAGAAGAGACTTATGACCTTCATAGGATAGAAAACCTTTATTAGGATAGAAAGAGAGACGGTGACTAGTAGAACCAACCCCTCTAAATAGGAGAGGACATCAATCTAAAATGAAAGAAGGTTTGCATTGGGGTAGTATAAGTAGTATTCCCCTAGAATTCATACCTCATGACAATTATAAATCTGATTTACTAGATTTAGGTTGCATACGAGATAGAAAAAGGCATTAGATGAATGTTCAAGTTGGATGAGCATAATCATATAGATATCTCAAAATACACAAACAAATCAATCAGTTTGTAGGGTTTTAGTAGCCCATAAAATGACAGAAAATATTAAATTTTGGTTTGCAAATTTAACAGGACAAAAGCATTTACAAATGCAAGGAAATACAGCAACATGTAGAGAATATCTAGATACATTAATAAGTGAAATCTATAAAGAATTTATAAGTGAGATAAACGAAGATGTAATGACTAAAAATGGGTAGTTTCCGTCACTAATTCTCCTATTTCAAATTCATAAGTTAAGATTTATATCTTTTATGTTTAAACTTGGGGTAAACAATAAATTTTAATTTTTGATGTCCAAGATTTCCATGGATCATTCCTAGAAATGCATCTTTCCTGTTATTGATCTTATTATCTAGTAGGGTTAATTTATTGGTGTATCTATACATTTTCTAAATGTTCTTATTAGAATTTTAGTTCCTCGGAGATGGATGCATACTATCTTATTACTACTAGATTCGACATTAGAAGAACTTGAATAGGCACTGAGAGCCAAAAACATCCCCTTCTCGTACTATAGAGCATTTATTCATTTAAAAAATGCATTCGCATTTGTAGCACAAGCTAATGATATAACATGCACCAGTGAGTCAACTTTAATTCGTCCAACAAGACGAACAGGCACGTACAAAGCCATTTTCATTTTTTGGCCAGCAAACAAAATAAAACAAAGGTGTTAAATAATTTTGGATACCTAAAATACTTGCGATAATTGCGCTACAAGCTTGTCTTTAGAAGACAAAACAGTACTTTACTAGACATAATTCACAATTTGAATAAAAAAGATGCTTTTTTTTTTTCTTCAAAGCATCATGATGTTGGCAAACAAACCACAAAATATCACTGTCCAATATTTCCTTATCCAACGAGCTTCAAATATCCAACCAATAAACACATGCCTTCAGTAGATAAAAGGCGGCAAAGGCCGTGTAATATTAAAAGAGCCACCTCAAGACACTATATTCGTCACTCCAATGCTCCACACAATGACCCCAATGCTCGATTAACGCAAATGGGATTGTTGTAATAACAATTTACGACAATCCTATGATCGGATCCCCTCACCTCACCTTTATGTTCTATTACATTTTTTAACTAAATTTCAGACGTAGAATCAACGATGCTTTGATCTCGTATCCACTTATTGTTCCACCAATTTCTATCCTAATGTTCAGGCAACTTGTAAGGCATTCGTTGTTAATGATTATGTATCCAAACATGAGGATTTTATAGAATGGGGGCAATCTATGTTCTTCTAATAGAACACAACATAAAAAATAGATGCCATATATGATGCTGCGCTTACCACCAATAATAAGGAAATTAATACGGGCATTATTAGGAAATGTGATTCAAAGAATTTCCTAACCCATTTCGACAAGATTAGCCACAATCTTGATCAAATATTTCACAAACCAGAGCAGTCTATGAAAATAACTTTACTAATTCCCACACGTGCCAGAAGAGCTACAAAATGGGCACATGAGAATGTAAGACTTTTAAGTGAACAATCACATAGGCCCATAAGCCGTACATTGGAAGGTCCATCTAAAATTGGCCAAACTTGCTGGGCAAGAAGTTTAGGGTCTCACAACTACTATTGCAATCACATGGGTTTTGCACATCATAATGATGACACCTACTATAACATAATAGACAATGCATATCCAAAGTTTCTCAAACAATGGCAAGAATTCATTGGTGTCTACTGGACTAGAATTCAAATTGTAAATATGCAAAACCTAACAAAATTAAAGGTGGAATTCCAACAATCATTCTTTGGAACCCTTGGCCCAAGTGCTCTTACAAACAATATCTAGAAACAACATAATATTTCCTTATATGAGTGGAAAAAAATGCAATCTTTGCCAACACCAACTTGTCACTTTCCTCTACCGAGTATCAAGCTCCAACAAGCAATCACGAAGAGGAGCAAGCACATGAAAACGTTTAAATTTCCTTGCGGGTGTACGATATTGCATGTCAATGGATGCATCTGAGCTCATATTTTGCAACAAACAGATGCAATTAGGGGTCTTTTATGACACTTTGAAGAACCCCTTAAACTTTCACTCATCGAAAGGGATGAATCGTTCATCACAACAATCTATTTCAATTACAATCTTCGCAAAGCCTTGAAGATCAAGACTTCTATGATTATCGCCATGACTTAGATGACCTCTAATTTTCCCAAAAATGCATTGGAGATTGCATTTACATAGTGTATTGCTACGAGAATGTGCTCGATTTTAAATAAATATGGTGTAATTTTTCCAAACTTAGTTATGAGGTTTGTAATTATTGCATTAGAAGAATGGAAATTGTGTTCCAATTTTGATGTAAATTACGAAAGCATAATCTTTTACGATTAATAAAATTTCATTTTATTTTACATTCTACATATTGTACAAATATCCCTAATATTATTTCATCTGACTACAATAATCGTACCTCTCTCACACAATCCTATTTCTTGCTTCTGTAACTAGCTCATTTCCCTAACAAGAATTAGCTTCACCTGTAATGCAAGCATCCACATTTATGCTAACTTCATTACTACCAGGTCTGGCATTGGAATAACTTGAACAAGTATCGAGTCAAAAAATCCTCTCATACTGTAGAGCATTTATGCATTTAACATATGCATTAGCATCTTTAGCACAAGTTGATGATATAACACGCAACAGTGAGCCAACTTCAATTCGTCCAACAAGACGAGCATTCACGTATAGAGCCATTTTCTTTTTTTTGGCCAGCAATCAAAATAAAACAAAGGTATTAAATAACTTTGTATGCCCAAAATACTTGCGAGAATTGCGCTGCGAGCTTGTCTTTAAAAGATAAGACTGTACTTCACCAAACATAATTCACAATTTGAAGTAAAAAAGATGATTTTTCTGACAAAGCATCATGATGTTGGCAGACAAACCATCATGCTACTGGCCGACAAAACCATGCGGTTGACCCACCACTTCGTCTTACACCCACAAAATAGTACTGTCCAATGTTCCCGTATCTGTCATGCTTCAAATATCCAACCAATCAACTCACACTATGTGGCAAATAAAAAGGGGTGGGAGTGACCTATAATATTATAAGAGTCACCCCATGACCACTATATATGTTACTTTAATACTCCACACAATGATCTTAAATTTTCTCTTCTTGGAGTACCTTCTCATTTTTTTAAAATGCTTTCTAATTTTATATTAAATTTATAATGGTTAAATTATTACTGTAATTTGATGAGCCTTGTTTATAGTCACATGTAATATTAGTACGTAAGAAATATCCAAGGTTTTTGTTATCTATTCTAACAATAGATCTTGAACTTATTATATATATTGCAAATTTCTTCAGGACTTTTTTAATTCTCTAATATTCTTTTTCATTACTGTGTTAGTTTAGTTTAAGGTCTTGAAATATTCATCTCTTTCATCTATTCTTGCTTTTAAGATTGTTCTCCAATATTCATATGAAATGTTTATTTCTATAATCATTTTGTCATCTGCTTTTAGATGATATAAGGCTAGTAAATTTTCTACTTGTACTTTTACCTTATTTATATATTGTGTATTTTGTTATGTCCATTTTCAAACATAGTCCTTTTTGAGCTTAGTTTGTAATGGTTTTTGCATTTTTGCTAATTTCTTGACGTAAGCTTTTGCATATGTTAAACATTCTAAAAATCTTTGTAATTGATTTTTATCTTTAAAATCACTAGGAAATCAATTTTATTTAGTATATAAGTTTGTAGATGATATTTTTCATCTTCTATTTTTAATCCTAAATATTTAATTTTTTGTTGGATGGGCTATTACATCCTCTTTTTTTCCTTCTTGAAATATTATTACAGTTTTCCTGCATTCTTGTAGTACATTTATTATATCCAAATAATATTTTGTTATATTATTACTAAATACTAAAATATTATCAATATATGTACAACAAATATTGTGATGTTTATTGAAGATATTATCCATTTATCTTTGAAAAATACTTGGTGCTTGTTTGTAGTAATTTCTTAAATTCAATACATTGACAATATGTCAGATTATTTTGAAATAGAAGATCTAACATTGAATTTTTTTCCTCATTCATTTAATCCTGTAGGTTGTCTTTTCTATTTTGAAATGTCAAACATCATACCTGGCATGTTTGATATTTCGAAAACAAAACATCAAACAAGAGCACTGTTAGATCTTAATCTTAGTTACTAATGATGACTATATCTGTATGTGTGTGCAGAGTCTTGAAAAAAAATGTTCGTAGTAAAATGACTAGCTGGTAACTGATGGTAAAATTTTAGAAAACAAATGGAAAAAGATATGATCTGAAGTCGTAGTTTGTAAAACCAGAGTGTTACATTTCATTAACATTCTCTAAATGGCAGGAATTGTATACCGGCGGTAATGATAGGCAAATTCTTGTTTGGTCTCCAACTAAAAACATTTCCAATGCAGTGGTATACCCTATGGTTCTCATCTTTCATTCTATCTATACGGCCTTTGCCTGGCTTACTGGTCTCGTTTTGGTAAACACGCAGGATGAAGGACCTACTCCTGATCAGGATAATTGGAGCGACTGATTTGCTGTGCCTTTGACACCTTCATTTGGACTTTTCTCCCTTCCGAAGGAAAAACTCTTTGGAGGATGCTGGAGTTGCATTCACATTCACACTACATGACATAAGAAGTCTTTAATATGTGCAATAGATCTTCAATGTTTATTGTCCTGCTCATTTTGTTTTCTGGGCTCTATTTTCCTGCTTTTATATGATATAATATCTTGTGCTTGTATAAGAATACTAGGTGACTGATTTTAAACTGGTGCAGAGACATTCAGACTTATTGTTTAAAGCCTAAAGGGAGCCTTTGGTTTACTACTACACTCTTTAGTCAAAATAAAGACTCAAAATAGCAAGGAAATGAAAGAATCCAACAAATTGATGAAAATCGATTTTTTGGCCGTAATAATTTACCTTTCCTTTAAGAACTTACAAGACACAGAATTTTTATGTAAATATTACAGAATATAATAAATATTTTGTAAGCTTTACAATCTTACTAGTTTTCTTAATAATTCATATGATATATTAATTATAAAAATAACTATACTTTTTACATAATCTAAATATGACAGAAATAATAAAAAATTAAGAAATAATAGAAGTAAAAATACAAGATATTTTAAGATGTATTTTTTTACAATAAATGATATTTAATAGAAAGAAATTTGAAGAAATTTAAAAATTAAAGTTAAATCTTAGGAAAATTTTTGAAAAATTTTGAATTTTATTACGAGACGTTCCCGTTAAATTATTTAATATTTTAAATATAATAAAATGACAAATTTAACCTTTTTACTAAAACTTAAAAAATATATCCCATCTCTCACACCCACATCCCTCACATCCCACCTTCTTAAACTAATTTCATACATTCTACCTCTTCTCCCTCACTCGCCTCCACCTCCATCTCCATATTCATGAATTACTCTAAATTCTAACACAAAATATTAGGAATGGAGGATACATATATGAATGATACAAAAGAGATGAATTTTTTTTGAAGAAAATGGAAAAAAAAAGCAATTAATACAGGTATATAATTTTTTTTTTCTGCAAATCGCGCAGTGGTTCGGTAAGCATTATTGAAAATATCATATAGGTTCGACAACCCCTACCGAACATATATGATATGTTCTGTAAACCATATCGAACCATTTTGAAAGTGGCACTGAAAATTTTCATGAGGTTCGGTACCCCCTACCGAACCTTTTATAAAATTTTCACATTTTCCTACTGAACCTCTGTGAGAAGAAGTAAAAAAATTTAATTTTTATTTACAGGATTTAGCATATGAGTTACAATATGGACAACGTATCGACTGCACTAAATTATTCAATACAGATAAAGTGAGATATGTTATATATTTTTAATAAATACTATATATTACGTAATTTAAATGTATTAATTTTTGTTATTTTACTACATATATTTATTTCAAAAGAAGAGTTGATCTCATGAATGAAGCCTAATGGAACAAGTAATGAGATTGTGGTTGTGATGAAGAAGTTTGACACTAGTTCAGATGGTAGGAGACCTAGGATTGATTTTGCATGTGAAAAAAGTGGAGTCTATCATTCGAAAGCAAAATCGAAAGACCCCAAAGATAAAAAAGAGGATGAGAAGGAGAAACGAATTGGAATAAGAAAATGTAATTGTCCGTTTTATTTAAAATAAAGGATGATCAAAAATAGTTCTCACTAGAAGTTGACAGTTAGTTACGGTACACATAATCACCCATTGGCACGATATCTTGAGGGTCATCCACATGCCGGAAAACTCAATAATGAAGAGATGAATTTGTTAGTTGATATGACAAAGTGCAACGTTAGGCCAAAACACATTTTGTATAAGATGAAGCAAAATAATGAACAAAATTATAGTACAATGAAACATATATACAATGCCTGTAAAAAACATAGGCTTAAAGAACAAGATGGAAGATCAATTTCCCAACAATTGATGCATTTATTGGTTGTTCACAATTATATGGAGTGACATAAGAGCAATGATGTTGATGAGGTTATTACAGATCTATTTTTTGCTCATCCAGTCTCCATTGATTTGTTAAGAGCTTTTCCTCATGTGATTATCATGGATTGCACCTACAAGACTAACAAGTACAAATTGCAGCTTCTTGAGATTGTTGGGGTTACTTCTACAAATATGACATTCTCTATTGCATGTCCATAATTGGAATTTGAAAAAGAGGATAATTATCATTGGGTATTGGAGAGATTGAAATCATTGATGTATACAAACTCTATGCCAAGTGTCATCTTAACAGATAGAGAAAAAGCTCGTATGAATGCAGTCATAGAAGTATTTCCTACATCTGCTCACCATCTTTGTAGATGACATATCTCCAAAAATGTATTAGGAAATACAAAGAAATTATTCAAAGATAAAGAAAGATGGGAAAATTTTAACCATTTTTGGCATAATGTTGTATCATCTAAGACTGTTATTGAATATGAATTGAACATAGAATATATTGAGAGAAACTTTTATTGAATATGAATTGAACACTCAGCTTGACATGTATTTCATAAACCATTAGCACAAGGTTAGATTACACCATATGCAAAGCAAATTGAAGATTATAATTCAATACAATCATCTTCGAGTAGTATGTACACAAATTTGAATATTGTAGTTGACTTAGATTGTGATGATTAGTTCATTTTATATTAAGAGTTAAACCAATGTAAATATATGCATTAACTACCATATATTTACAATATATATCATTGAGTAGAAATAGTTGATATTAATGTGATAACAAACATTCAAACTAAATATATCGAATTCCATTATAGGTCAAGTACAAATAATAAAAAAAATCAACATGGCTAATGAGCATCTGTAGTTGATGAACTAACACATCCTTGCAAGATTTTTTTACACCTTCTTGAATTTCTTGTACCATTTTTTTGATGGTTGCTCTTTTCCTTTTGATAAAGCACGCTCAACAATATGTAATGCTTCTCTAACACCCTAACAAATATAAAAAAAATTAAAAGTTAGTCGATATAATAGAAAAATATAATATTAGAGTAACTATTATATTGATGAATACTAACAGCTCCTTCAGGTTGTACATGTTGGGTTGCACGGTGAGTCGTCATCCTACCACGTGTTAATCTATGTATTGGGTTTTGTACTCTCACATGCGATATATTTTCATACCATTGTATGTAATCTGAAGAACAATCAGTTGGGAGATTAACTATTGCACCTTTGGACTGTTGAGATCAGACATGACTATCCCAACTTGTCCAATACTGATCTGCAAAATGAAACTCCACCTTGTACATCTTAGGATTGGACCCTCTATTAACTTTAAAAGGCTCAACTGGATCAGGTGGAATACTCTGAATATGTCTCAATTGGCGCAACACCCTGTGACTATGATAAGGTTCGACGACTTCCAAAAAATGAATGCATCTGTGAAAAAATGTTATCTCTGAAATATCGGTGCAATATTGATCCCAAATAACCTGACAAATCAAAGTATAAACATAACGAATTTAAGATACAATACAAATAACTAAATAATTTAATTAAAATTAAAAACATAATAAGAGTAACATACGTCATATGCTGTTAGATTATCGAGTGTCTCTCTCAGCTCCTCTAACAACTTCTTGTCTACAGAAGTATGGGTGTACAACCCCCAACACTGTACAAAAGGACGTTGACTATTGTAGTTTGGGTTTAGCGATGGAGCGCATATGGGAATATGTTCGTAAATCCATGCTTGTAACAAAGTCAAATATCCAGATAATTGCTTGGCATCATATACTGGCTATCCCCAACTATCGGTACAAATAACCCAAGCACACTCATGTATAGTGTCTATATCTCTCAATAATGTCAAGTACGAAATTGGGACACTGTTTCCAATTTTATCAACAAAAAGTGTACATTCTAACAAATATAGCAAGAATGCCCTAGCCACTTGGTCATCTGGTCGGTCACTAGAAGAAGTAAACAGAGTCCTTAACCAACTTAGTTTGACATATAATCATTTTTGACTCAGTTGAGACTTTGCTACATCTGTACTAACTCCTAATGCCTCCACAATAAGTGAAATAACATCACTCCCACTTAATTTCCTTCCGGTACAAGCTGTTCCCGTAACCTGAAGGTCTAACAGTTGTTGTACATCATATAAAGTTATAGTCATCTCACCAAATGGCATGTGAAATGTGTTGGTTTCTAGATGCCATCTCTCAACAAATGCCGATACTAATATCTTGTCGGCATATTTGTATGTGGCATGGCATAACGAAGCGGTAGGGGGTGCCGAACAAAACAGTGAGGTTCGGTATGCCACTACCGAACAAAACAGGTAGGTTCCATAAGCCCTTACCGAACATAACAGTTTGGTTCAGTACCCCCTACTGAACCTACTATTCATCTTCTTCCTCCTCCCTATGAACTCCTAACACCCAAAACACCAGATTTTCACTCTCCTCTCCATTTAATCACCAAAATACAGCCATATTGAATAATTAAATATGAATATGAATTAAACAAATTAAAACCATACTAAAGATTTGAAATCTTGTGCGTTTCTGAAATCCCAAACAGTTTTTGAAATCCTGTGCGTGGCGCAGTGCAAGGTGGTGGCGCTAGAGCTTGGACAGTGGCTGGGGGCTCGACGTTGGCGTGGTGCACGGATGATTGTGGTGGTCGGACGGTGGTGGTGGTCAGGTGGTGGATGGGCAGCGGTAAGGCAGTTCGATAGATTGAAATTGAAGTAACAGTGGGATGTATAATAGTAATCATGATTTGTCTTGACTATCAAAAGGAGAACGGATCAGTTTCTTGGCTAAGACTATAGAAAGGCTGCGAAATTAGAGCAGGTAAAGGCATTTTATTCGCGCATGATGGAAATCATGATTATTCACAAAAATTCAACGAATTTTTCAAAAAATAATAAGACAAGGTGATAATGATTATTGTAATTTGGAAACCATATTTAACCAAACCAAATATGAATTCAATAAATATATGCTTTGTGTAAATATAATTGGGAAATTACCTATAAAAAAACACAGTTAAAATTTTTAATAATAAAATTAACGTTCCAATAATATTGTATGTTAATATTAAACAAGTTTAAATTACCTCTGTTTAATTTAAACAGTCTTAAATTGAACGAATATTCAAAGAAAAATAATAAAACTATCATTTTTTTAATTATAAAAATAAATAATTTTAATACTAAAGGAACTATTTTTGTTATTATAAATTTTTAGGGGTATTATTTTTATTATTTTTCTAATATAATTTCTTAGTCAAATACAGTTTTAATATCAAACGCTTCCCCTTCATATAAATAGATTTAATTCTTTTTATTACGTAAAAATATATATTAAACGGTTAAAGAATTGAGCTATTTTGAATAATATAGTAGATTACCACCCACTGAAACCGAAAGTTATTTCCAAATCTATTCAAATTTGGGCAAAACAGTTATAATTATTAGTATAATTGTTATTCCCGCGCCCATCTCTTGTATGACTTCAAATTTGAGAGGAGACAAATGTTGAAGTGGGGATGGGTTGAGAATAGACCCAATTATGAGGTAAAGAGATAAAAGTGAAGTAGTACGAAGGAGAAGAGAGATTTGAGATAGACAAAAAAGAAGAGACAGAATGAGGAAAGAAAAATAATAAAAATATAAAAAGTATTATTTATATTAAATAATATATTAATTATTAATTAAATATAAAATTAATGATATGAATGACAATAATCATGTAAGAACACTAAATTATCTTTTTGTTTTTGTCTCGTGTTAAGTGCAGTAACTTATTTTGACGATTTAAAAAAAAATAAAAAAATAAAACTTATTTTGACGAAATGGACACCTATTTAGAAAAACACCAATTTAGGAATATAACTTATTTTGACAAAAATGATAGCACCAACCAATCCAAAGGTATCAAAGTACGAATTAAAAATATTTTTTTTCTCTTTCCACTGTTCGCCCAAATAAAGCTAAAACCTATTTTATCCAATTAACCAAATATAAAGTGTATAATTTGATAATTGTGAGTGTTACTCTCACTAAACAACATAAAAAAAAAAAAGAACAAAAGAATGAAAAAATCAATGTGCCAAGGACAATACTCATTCAAACGAATATCACGTGACAGCCCCTTATCCTTTTCCATGAGTAGATTAGATAAATCCAAAAATCCAAACACTAACATCCACATATTATTCTCTCGTGTCACAATCTCAAAACCATTTTAATTCAAAGGAGGACCCCCACTTAAGGTCCTTAACAATAACTACAGAACCCAAATCCAAAATAGGAAATGCTTCATAACATAATTGTGATATTATCTCAATTCATATGCTTATGTTATATTGTGTATAATACAAATATGGCATGATAAGTTCAATTCTTACACAACGAGACCATTATAATACAAAGCAGCTAATTAAAATTTGACAAATAAGACACAAAGCATTTTCCAATCCAGAAACACTCACCTTAAATTAAGGACTCGCCGGAGCTTCGGAAGCAAAACTTGCGGCGCACTTAGATGAGGCAAGTGCCCCTCTGTGTCTAACATCTCCACCGTCGTCCGACCACCCATATGATCTCTCAGATAATAAGCTACGGACACTGGAACTGAAACGTCATTTGCTGTTTGGATTATACAACAGGGCACTTTCACTAAACCCAAAACACCTCTCAAATCGCTGTTGAAAACTTGTTTCGTAACGATAAGCGAAATATCGGGTCGCATATTGAATAGGGTTCGACTGAATTCTCGAACGGCTGTTGGAACATCTGCTCCGACTGCTAATGGGGCAAAGCCACGTACCCAAGCTTCGTAGTTGTATTTCATTGCTGAAAACACCTTCTCTATCTCGCCTTCTTCGAACCCACCATGATAGTCGTTGTCGTTCAAGAATCTAAATAAAACCCAGATGGGAAAAGTCAATAGAAGAAAAGCCAATGATTTATTTTTATTAAATTAATTTAATTATTTTAGTATTTGTATTTAGGTCTTTGCTTTTTTACCTTGGGGAAGCGCCGATGAGGATGAGCTTGGTGAAGAGTTCAGGGCGGCGAATTGCAGCGAGAATTCCGATCATGGCGGAAAGCGAGTGGCCGACGTAGGCACATCGATCAACACCGAGAGCGTCAAGAATGTTAACCAAGTCATCGACGTAAGCATCAAGAGTTGAGTAGCGTTGGGAATCAAAATAATCAGGGTTGACACTGCCGGCACAGACGAGATCGTAGAGAATGACCCGGTAGTGGCTTGTAAAGGAAGGAAAAATGAGATGCCAAACTGATTGGTCGGTGCCTAAGCCATGGGCTAAGACGAGGAATTGATCACCGGAGCCGACGACTTTGACGTTCAAAGCTTCTAAGAGGATTGTGGCGTTCCCCATGTGTTCGACACAAATCCTAAGTAAAGAAAAAATGAGTGCTTTGGATTTTTCGATTTATGTCTTTTGTGTTGTAAATGTTTTGTTTGGCTCTTAATCTTAGAATCTAAGAAGATAAGAGAAAGGATACAAATGTTGTGGTGGTCAAAAGATTGAATTTTTCTGGGTCGGTGTGACCGTGCTGGAGGATATTTGGGATTTTTGTCTTGGGTCTGTGACTTGAGAAAGCTTGAATTAGAGCTCTAGACAATAACTCCCAACAAGAAGCTTATATATATATATTATATATAATTAGAGTGTTTTTTTTTTTTTATCTACTCTTTTTTTAAGAATCTAAAAGTACGAGCGATAGAACTTTTTGTTTAAACCGTTAAGAACAACAATTTCATCGTTTTTAAGAGTGGATAATAGTATCGTATTAGTTTTATCTATATTGTATTCTTTTTGCGTTATTTTTACTCGTATCATGTTTGTTTCGTATTATTCGTGTTGAATTTTAGTGTTGTTGACATATAAAATTTTATTCTATTTTTTTTTCGTGTTACCTATTTAGAATAGTAAGAAATAACAAAAATTTTAAGAACATGAAAAAATTAACGATAAATTTTTACTAAAAATTTATTCGTATCGTATCAAAAATTACCACCTCTAATTATTTTATTTATTTATTTATTTTTTCAATAGTTTAATTTTTTTTATTTTGAATAGGTCACAATACAAATATAAATAAACTATTTTTTATTTTATTTTTATTTTTCTCCTATTTTTATACATTGTTTTTAGAATAAACAACAAAATATTATAAAATTGATAAAAAAAATAAAATTAAAATAAATACATAATTTGTTTTAAATTAAACTGTTATAAAAAATTAAAAATAAAAATTAAATTGATTTAACTTAAATAACTAAGAGAGGTTGAGTGCAATTATCCTTAAAATTTTTTTATGTTTTTAAAAGTTAGTATAAATATATATATGGCTTTGGTTTTTTATGGGTCTCTTTATTTTATTTAAAAGCTTTAGCTTCTTTTTTAAAATGGTATGAGAGTTATTTTATTTGTATCATTAAAATATTTTAGTTATTTTATTTTCACAAAAAATACTTAATTTATTATCTCAACAAAAATGAGATATTTTGGTTTATTTTATTAATAAAAAATTATAAAATAACAATAAAGATAATTTAATAAGAGAATTTATTATTTTATTTTAACAATTTAGAACTTAATTTGAACGGTACAATATTTTATTTTTTAATTTTTTAGTCAATTATTTTTGTAAATTATATATATATATATATATATATATATATATATATATATATATTTTGTATTTTTTAAGTACTTTTATGTATTATATTTTTTTTAGGTAATTTTTTTGGCTTGAAAATGTAGACTTTACAATATTAAAAATAGGGGCTACATAGATCAAAAATTATAAAATTAGTAGTGTTAAAACTACAACGATGCGTCATTTTCTTCATTCCACCATCATTGAAAACCACTTGAATAGAGCAACTGTTATTAAAATTTGAGCAAAATAGTGGAGGTGCATCATTTAGTAGTAATCTCTGAAGATAATGAACATGAAAGAGCTCATCTGTAATTCCAACACTATTAATTTTGTAATTTTTTTTATTTATATTGTCCCTATATTTGATATTATAAAGTTTGCAGTCCTGATACAAATAAGATACCTACAGAAAAATGCGATACAAAAAATTGTTCAAAAAAATATAGAAAAATTTCTTATAATAAAAATTTATAAAATAATTTTACAAAAAATAAAATATTATACTGTTTAAATTAAATTTTAAATTATTAAAATTAAATAACAATTTTGTCCCTATTAAATTATCTTATTACTATTAGAATTTTTATTAATAAAATAATATTCTAGTGTTCAAAAAGTGACTAAAATGTCTCTTTTCTATTAGAATTAATTGCATTTTTATGCCCAAAAAGTATGAAATGAGTTACAAAAATGTTTAAAATATTTATTTAGTTGTAATTATGCCCACAATGTATGAGTAAAGATAAAAACATGACCAACTAATAACTGATATTAAATTATTTAACAAATTAACTATATTTTATGCTCAAAACATATGAGTTTAGTTGCAGAAAGCCCAAAAAGTATGAGATAAGTTGTAAAAATGACCAAAATATTTATTTAGTTATAATTATATACACAATATTACGAATAATGATAAAAACATGCACAATTGATAATTAACTTAAAATTATTTAACAAAATTACTTTTGTTGAGTAATGAATGTTATATTTTGTCTATCTGTGAGTATTGTAAAACTTGTAATCCCTTTGATATTTTTATAAACGTATAACGATCATATGATTACTCTATAATAATAGTGAATTCATATAATTGTCAAATACAATTTATGCTACAAATTTGCATATTATAATCTATGTCCACAACATATGGGGTGAATTGCAAACATGCTCAAAACATTTACTTAGTTGCAATTATACCCACAATATTATACGTAATGATAAAAATATGTCTAACTGATAACTGACTTTAAATTATTTAATATAATTACTTTTGTTGAGAAATGAATAATATATTTTGTTTATCTGTGACTATTGTTAAATCTATAATCTTTTGATATTTTTCGTAAATGCATAACAGTCATATAAGTAATAATAAAATAAATTTATCTATTTTTAAATACAATCTATGTCAAATTCATACAACATTGAATTTATAATTCATATGATTACTTCTAGTAGTGATAAGGGTAAGCTATTTTTTATGAGTTTAACTATTTCTAAAGTTTGTAATGTAAACTTTTGATATGGACTTGAATATGGATTATAATATGTGAATTTGTTACAAAAATTTTATTTGACAATTATATGAATTTATTATTATTATATAGTAATCATATAATTGTTATGCATTTATTAAAATATCAAAAAAAATTATAAGTTTCACATATACTTATAGTTAGGCAAAATAATCATTCGTTCATCAATAAAAACAATTTTATTCAATAATTTAAAGTTAGTTATCAAGAAACATATTTTTATCGTTATCCATAATGTTGTGGGCATAATTGAAACTAAATAAACATTTTGGACATTTTTGCAACTCACCTCATACTTTTTAGACATAAAATATAATTAATTCGTTAAATGATTTAATGTTAGTTATCAATTGGCATATTTTTATTGTTATCCATACATTGTAGGTATAATTATAATTAAGTAAATATTTTAAGCATTTTTGTAACTCATCTAGTACGTTTTGGACATAAAATGTAATAAATTCTTTTTATATAGAAAGTGACCTAAGTGTCCTTATGAAAGTAAAGAAACTAAAATGTCTACTACAACTCCCACCCATCCTAGGTCTCGTATTTTTTAAAAGATACACTTAATTTTAACTTTTCATTTGTTTTTTTTTTTTTTAACATAGTTTTCATTTGATTTCTTAATACGGTAATTTTGAAATTTTAAGTATTGTTTTTTTTTTTCTTAAAAGAATTTATCAAAAACAAAAAACCCGTAAAGTTCCTAAGTTAAAAAACGGCAAGGTAATTTAATGGTCCTATTTTTCATAAAAATATACATTTTAATCCCTTATTTATATTTTGCGTTACTTTGTCCTTTTTTTTTTTTTTTTTTATAAAAGTGACACCATTAGTCTTTTTTTCACTATGTAAAGCTTTACAAATCTTTGTTAGATACTTGTAAGGTATTACAAAAATAACTTATTCATTGTAACATTTTATTCGTTCAATTATAATTTTTTTAATTGTTGGATCGATTTTACCTGTTCTATATTTGTTTTTTTCTTTCTAAACTATAATATTAATTTTATTAATTATTCTTTATAATATTTTATATAATTTATTTCTCTTATTGGATTAAGTTGAATAAATCTAATTTTAAAGTCTACATAATTTTTT
Source organism: Elaeagnus macrophylla (assembly GCA_029378325.1). Taxonomy (NCBI): domain Eukaryota; kingdom Viridiplantae; phylum Streptophyta; class Magnoliopsida; order Rosales; family Elaeagnaceae; genus Elaeagnus; species Elaeagnus macrophylla. The sequence goes on from CM055653.1 coordinate 6,822,780, forward strand.
TATTAACTCTAATACCTAAATGTCATACAACATTTTTAATTTTAATAATTTTTAATATTTTAACATATAAATTTTTTGGATCAAATTTTCTTTTTTAAACTTATATTGACATAAAATTTATAATATTCATAAATAAACTTTTCTAATTAATAGATAGAATCTAGAGATATTTTTGATATTTTCTTTAAAAAGAAGATTTATAATATCATTTTTCTGTAAGAAGATGATTTGTGCTGTCATTTTTTTTTTATAAGAAGAGAACTTAAGTATTGTAAAAGATAGATTCAGGACTAAATTGCTCTTTTTCAAAAAAAATAGATGACCTCTAGGATATTTTTCCTTTTTAATATTTTCTTAAAAAAAATAAAAAAAAATTGTGCTATCATTTTTTTATAAGAACAAAATTAAATGTTATAAAAAATAGATAAATGACTAAACTGCTAATTAAAAAAAAAAAAGATATGATCTCTAAGATATTTTTGGGTAAATTCTTATATAAAAAATATTAAAATTTCAAAATTACTCCTTAAAAATTCATGTGAAAATCTTGTATAAAAAATTTACATTTCTTTTAAAATATTAAACTTATGTGTACTTCTCCAAAAATTTAAAATCTAGTATATTACTAGAAAGAAAAAAAACTAGGGAAAATAACAAAACTAGCACCCCTTAAACTTGTAACAATAAAACTAGCACTCCTTGTGTTCAAACTTATATTTTTACAATTAAAAAAAATGATTAATATATCATTTTTCTTTGAACACCCATTCAATTAGAATTGAACGACGATAATTTAGACCTGTTCAATATTGAACGTTCAATATTTTACGTTCAAATTGAACGTTCAATATTATTAGGGTGCTAGTTTTGTTACTATAAATTTTAGGAGTGTTATTTTTGATAAATTCTTAAAAAAACTATCGCGTACCTTTTAAAAAAAGTAAGGAATTATAAAATGCCAATTGTTAGTTTTATTATATGGATGACAGCGGAATTTTTTTCATTATAATGCATGAACATGATTACAGATGGTAAACCAAAGTTTGAAATTACAAATGTAATCCTTATATAAATCACAACAAATATAGCCCCACTTATATATTATTTTTTCTGTTGAATTTGGACTAAGCATTTATGTAAATAGTTTTATTCAAGCTAAATAACTTCCGAGGTACTAAAATTATGGTTCATTTTACACCTTTTTTTCTCTTTACAAAGTTGCTTGAACTTTTTTCTTTGAACAAAGGTATCCAAATTTTATCTCATTTACACATAAATATCTTTTAGTGATTAAATTTTGTCACGTTTTAATTAGCTTATGTGAAAAAAATTAATTAGTATTAATTAGCTAATTTGGCATAAATTAATCACAAAAAGATACTTATATGTAACAAGATAAAAATTTGAATATCTTTATATAGAGAAAAAAATTAAGATACTTTATATAAAGTTGACCAAAGTTTGGATACTTTCTGTTTACTCTTTTATTTAAAAGAGTGGGTTTGTTATGTATGACATTTTAGTGTTTAGATATTTTCGCTTTTGGCATTGCCAAACTTGCCAATCATTGCGAACTCGCGTGAAGATTATTGATAATTAAGAGACATTGATACAAGTTATTTCATTTTTGTATCGCTCTTCGTAGTGGTTTTTACCCTCAATTTAAGGTTGTTTTATCAAGTCTTGTTGAAAGTGTGTAATGATTATTATTATAGATTGTTGTAATGGCCTTTGTTATGACCATTGCTCTTTAAGTGATATGGTTTTCTGTATTACAATCTAGCTTAAATTATAATAGTTTGTTTTGTCAAAATGAAAATATATTTAGTTCTTAAAAATCCCACAAAATTGCATGTACTCTATTTTTGGTTACATTTTTACAAAATTTTATTCATGTTATACGGATGACTAACCACGTTGTCAATATCTTACAACAACATGTCAATGCCTCATCACATTATGTCAACGCCTTACCATGATATGTCAATGCCTTACTATGTTATGTTAGCGCCTTACTACGACAAGTCAACCCCTTACCATTAGTTATCACAATATGCCAATTTGTAGCGATCCCCTTAATTGCCCCAAAAATGTTCCACTCTTGCTACACCTGGAAGAAAGAAAGTTAACCGAGTTAGCACATGTTACCTTAGTTGCGACCCTAGCGAACATAAAATAAGCAAGATGGTAATCATAAATCAATCATCAATGGATGATACAACATAACAAGCACATAAACAAGAAATGCATAGTTGAGCCAACTAAGAACACTGAGGCAACCAAGAAAGCATAAATTAAAGATTATGACACACAATTGCATATGAAATTCTTTGTCCCTTCATGGGTCATCTTATCACCTCCCTCTAAGTTGTTAGTGCAATTTCCTCTTGTTCAAGAGGACTACGTATAGAGTTGTTAGTGCAATTTCCTCTTGTTCAAGAGGACTACGTGCAAGGAGACATAAGTATTGGAAAATATAAAAATAAATAATTGCACACAATCATTAAAACCAACACATGCGGTCATAGGCCTTACATGAACCACTAATGTTATCTCCATTTGAGCTATCGGCATCCTCATCAACTTGGTTGGTTTTAAAGCCTTTAATCAAATGATTTAATCGCTCCAAGTACTCTACCTTCTCTCATTTGGTTTCTGCTGGAATTATTATTATGAATTTGAATAAAAAGGAGAAAAGAGAAAAAGTGCAAAAACTAAAAAAATGCAAAGTCCCACATTGTCAATTTACTTCTCCCTAGAAGTGTATATATAGAAAAGCATTAGCTAGTGAGATTGGGCCCCAAGGGGCACCCAATTTTGTGGAAGGGGGGAGAACCTAGGCAATTGTGGGTCCACCACACACGCGCGTGCCGCCGCCGCCGTCCATCAGACTGGCCAGCAGCGCCGTGCCGAGCCGAGTGCGCGTGTGTGTGGTGAGGTGGCATTTTATTTTTTGATAAAAATTTATTTATTAAAATTAATTTTTCCAACAGTTCTGTTACCCAAATTGTGACCGTTACTTTTTTAACGTTCTATTCCGTTGAGACCGAGTCTTACGGAATCCGTTACCCCACGTCGTGACCGTTGCATGTGACCGTTCCAGACCGAGTCTTACGGAACGTTCCACACGACCGTTTCTGAACGTTGCACATTCTCCACGACCATTTTGGGTCCGTTTTTTGTGACCACCCTCAACCTATAAATAGAGCTTTCAGCTCACAGTTTCAAACACACCATTCATCAGCTCCCAACTCTCTCTCATTTTCTCTCTCTCGCTCTAACTATTGAGCAACACAAGAATTTTAGAAAAGAAAACCAGAAAGTCATAAATACCTTCCTTTATACAAATTAATATTATTTTTAGTTTCTGAGCAACAAATATATATTTTAGAAAGGTGTAACATTCTAGAGTTCATCAGTGCAGTGTAGCTCAGAGACAGAATTTTGTTGGGCTGTTTTATCCTGGGGACGATGAGGCTGTGTTTGCTTGCACAATTTTGGGCAGAGTTGTGAAACGTCTTAAAGAGAGCGACCTAGGTGAAGCGAGTGTAATCCTAGGTATAAAGATTACTAGGTCTAAAGAGGGACTTTCTCTAGATCAATCTCATTATATTGAAAAGATCTTAAAGAAATATAATTACTTTAACTGCAAACCTGCATGTACCCCTTATGATCCTAGTGTAAAGTTGTTCAAGAACACCGGAGACGACGTTAGACAAACTGAGTATGCGAGCATCATTGGTAGCTTACGTTACGCTACTGATTGCACTAGGCCCGACATAGCTTATGTTGTGGGACTACTGTGTAGGTTTACCAGTAGACCTAGTATAGAGCATTGGAATGCAATTGAAAGGGTCATGAGGTACCTTAAGATAGGGGTGGCAATTTCTGACACGACACGACACGAATTTTTTTTAGTAAGAATTGATCAATAATTTTTTTATGTTCTTAAAGGTTTTGTTATTTCTTACTATTATAAATAAGTAACACAAAAAAAATTCAAGTAAATTTTTTAATGTGCCAACTAACACGAAAATACGACACGAATAACACGAACAAACATGACACGAACACGACTAACACGACACGATTGACACCCCTACCTTAAGAGAACAATGAACCTTGGATTACCTTATAAGAAGTTTCCCGCTATTTTAGAAGGATACAACGATGCTGATTGGAACACTCTTTCAGAAGACTCCAAAGCAACTAGCAGCTATATATTTAGCATTGCTGGTGGAGCTATTTCTACGATGGAGTCAGAAATGATAGCACTAGCTACTGCTAGTGAAGAAGCAGGCTGGTTAAGAAGTCTGTTAGCTGAGATCCCTTTATGGGAAAGACTGATACCAGCAATGAGTTCTATACTCTATATGGAGTGGAGTACATAGCTACAGGAGTACTCTTGATAGACTCACCTATGTGAATGTGAAAGTGTGGCCGCTTCCTATGAAATTTTGGGCAAAATTTATTAGAGCATTCACTATATTGGTATACACGTGCATGGTTGTAAAGCACGGGCTTTTCGAACTACACCTTGGAAAGGTTGTGTGTGTAATGTTGTTAGAAATAGAGTTCAAAACTATGAGTTACTCTAGTATATTCTAAAGCATCAACACTATGCAAAGGTTCAAGTCGATAGACACCTTCTGCTTATGCACAATCTTATATCTTTGATTGGTTGGTTGCTCGATGAAAAACTATTTTTATATAAAATTCAAGTGGGGGATTGTTGGAATTATTATTATGAATTTGAATAAAAAAGGAGAAAAGAGAAAAAGTACAAAAACTAAAAAATGCAAAGTCCCACATTGCCAATTTACCTCTCCCTAGAAGTGTATATATAGAAAAGCATTAGCTAGTGAGATTGGGCCCCAAGGGGCACCCAATTTTGTGGAAGGGGAGAGGACCTAGGCAATTGTGGGTCCACCACACACGCGTGTGCTGTCGCCGCCTTCTATCCGACCGGCTTGCAGCGCCATGTTGAGTTGAGTGCGTGTGTGTGTGAGGTGAGGTGGCATTTTATTTTTTGATAAAAATTTATTTATTAAAATTAATTTTTCCAATAGTTCCGTTACCCAAATTGTGACCGTTACTTTTTTAATGTTCCGTTTCGTTGAGACCAAGTCTCACGGAATCCGTTACCCCACGTCGTGACCGTTGCATGTGACCGTTCCGGACCGAGTCTTATGGAACATTCCACACGACCGTTTCTGAACGTTGCACGTTCTCCACGACCGTTTTGGGTCCGTTTTTTGTGACCACTCTCAGCCTATAAATAGAGCTTTCAACTCACAGTTTCAAACACACCATTCATCAGCTCCCAACTCTCTCTCATTTTCTCTCTCTCGCTCTAACTATTGAGCAACACAAGAATTTTAGAAAAGAAAAAACAGAACGCCATAAATACCTTCCTTTATACAAATTAATATTATTTTTAGTTTCTGAGCAACAAATATATATTTTAGAAATGTGTAGCATTCCGGAGTTCATCAGTGCAGTGCAGTGCAGCTCCGAGACAGCATTTTGCTGGGCTGTTTTATCCTGGGGACGACGAGGCTGTGTTTGCTTGCACAATTTTGGGCAGAGCCGCGAAACGTCTTAAAGAGAGCGACCTAGTCTGCGACTCAACCCAAGCAATTATTTTAGTAATTTGGTAACCTCATTCCTATCTAGTTTTACATAATTGTTCCAACAGTTTCTGTGACTGCAAAGTTTTTTCACTTCTTACTAAGTACTCTTGCCAGTGACAACGTCCTACCTTCGTGACCTGTCCTACTAAAATACCCTCTAGCTCCTTGGTTGTCTGCAATTTGGTGTTAGCTCTGACTCTGGCTGGTAAGTCTTCAATCCATGTTGCGTAAAAAATTAATTTGTTAAGGTAATGAATTCACCATTACAAATCTCTCACTTGATGAAACTTTAGTGATCTGTCATGAATGTCTGCCCACTCCTTAATTCTTTATGAAGGTTTCTATAAGTAGGCACAAGCAATCTCTGGATCGCTAGGCATATGTCACCCAATCCTATAAAAGGAATATTTGTGTTTAATAGTTTCTTCTTAGCTTCTAAGCTCAAGTTCTAAAGTTTTGAAATTGTGAAATTTTACGTACTATATATGTCATGTTCATTTATCAGGTATTGATGTAACAATATGTAACGCAATGTTCCTTCGTAGAACTTAGGTGCAAGTTTTGAGGATTTTTCTGCACATTACTCTCACATGCATATTGTAGATCTGCACATAAGTTTTGGTACAATTACTATCTCATGGTAATCAATTAATAGAATTGATGTACGGTACCATTGCATTTGATTTGATAAAATAAAGTTTATAGCTTGAAAAATTAGTAAAACCTTTTTTTTTTTTTTTCGGTGTATAAAAATTAAAAGTACAAACATTTTTTCTCAAACAACCACGCTATGCGAAGGTCTTCTCAGGTTTTGCCAACTTCTTATCTTGTTATGCCTTACCAAGGCACCGATAAAGGTTTTTGAAAATTTCTTCAAATTTTCGCAAATACTTGTCGGAAAGTTTGATAGAGGTTAAGAATAATCACTAGAGTTCCGAAAAACCTTAATATACTGTAATAACCTCATATTTATTAAAATTTAGATATAATTTTTTTCACTTAATGTAACGCCCCGATATTTTACATACAAATAAAGGCATTATCTAAGCATTCTATTGATTGAAAACCTTGAAATAATTGATTATGACTTTAAATAGAGAAAATTTTATAGCTAAAAAAAAAACTTACAAATAAAAACTTGCAAAAAGTTTAGCACTTATTAAAGTTTACAATTTATTAGTTAAAAAAAGGGAATTTAAAACCTAGGGAACCAATAACAATCCTCAAACATTGTCAAATCCTCATCATGGTGTTCCTGAGAAAGTGAAGGGAAACTTGGGGTGAGTGAAAATCACTCAGTAAGCAAACTTATCTTACTTGAAACATTAAGCACACACAACACATGTTTATACTTAAAACAACAAGTAGACATCACATGCTTAATTACAACATACTTATGCTTATGCTTATGCTTTTGAAATAGTGCTTGCAATGCACATGTCTTAGAAAGAAAATATAAAATCTTATCATAATAATATAACCCGAACCATCCACTTAAAAACTTATCATAGCGGAGCCTTACATAAGTCACCCGTCGGCGACTGGCACGTGTGAAAGGCATATGCAAGTGAGATTTAACTTATAACTTATCAAAATTGGAATTCCATACATAATTCTCACATGCACACATACGTCCAAACCAAAGGTGAGGACTCTTTAGTTCATGACATCACCTTCAAATTTAATCATCTAGGTCTCCAATCACCAATAATAGCAATATTTTAAAGTTCATACTTCATAAGGCATTGTTCAATTTTTGTTTAAACCTGAAGTCTATTTTATTTCGTTCCCTAAAATTAAGATCTTAAACAATTAACATTAATCTTCACTGATAATTGGTCACAAAGAAGTAAAGGTCATGATCATATATCAATTTTTTTTAATTTGATGTCGATAACCTGATAACTTAACACCATCAATTATAAAATTTGAGTTAATCTTTTGTTCTAATTTGTCTCGCTAAGTTTCAAAAATTATATCGAACCAACTTAAATTATTTTTCCACTTCTCCTTTCCTAATAAATGTTTATAATCACTTTTGACCATTATCCCAAATATATAGCCACAATACCTTGTCTACCACAATACTTTGATTACCACTATTAGAACTTCAATCCAAGTTGAAAGTATGCTTATTTGTGCTTGGATGTCATTACTTAACTTCTAAAGTAATCAATCAAGTAATATATATAACCAACAACATTAGATATGACATACTTAACAATGGCAGAGTACAAGCTAAGTATGATACTATCTTATTTTATCTTAAGAACTTACTATAGTGACTATAATATTTCTCATTCTTTCTCCATATTAAGTTAATATCTCTAATACTTAATATTTTGCCAAGGATCCCAAAATTCAATAACGTTTCTATATCCATATTTAATGGTTGGATACCAACTAAATATCATTCATACTTGTATCATCACAAATAAATTTTTATGTCTATCTACAGTTAGACCTAAACTCATGCTCCTTACAAGTCATATCTTATCATTCCATTTGTTTATAATGTTTCCTCTAAAAATAACTTCCAATAAACATTTATCTTGTAACATCGATCTAATTTGTATATTACTACATGATACATTCATGTCTTGATATTTCCTTCTCAAAATCAAAATTGACCAGAAACACACACAAATGGTCTAATTCATTAGTCACTTAAGAGTCAAGCTTACTAACCACATCTGTAACCTCAAATAATTACTAAGCCCTTTTCTTAATATTATGGTTCTAAAAAAAACTATAAAATCAAATGATAAGTAATTCCTTAAGTATACGCAAAACTTATGACCATCACTTGCAAAGTAACTCATTACCACATGGTGTCTACTTGAGCAAAACTACGAGCCTTGTATATCAAATTATTTGATACTTTCTTTTAGTATCAATTATCCACAATTACTTTGATGTTATTGTTATGATTGATCAACTTAAATCCTTCACATCTTAAATAAAATGACTATAATTACTCATTGATTATACACAAATCTATTTCCTCATAAGTCTTGCTTGATTGTTTCATTTGCCTACAGAAAGAGATTTCTTATTAAACTAACATCATATAGAATTTCATATCTAAAAGGTTGAGCCTTACCTGTTACAACGTTTGGGTCGACTTCAGCCTCCTGCCTAGTGAGAGCATACACCCTACCTTGAGTTTTTTGTCCATCCCTAGGGTCCCTTTTTACATTTGGGCAACCTTGAACGTAGTGTCCTGTCTTCCCACAGTTGAAACATGCTCTAGAATTTTTAAAGCATATGCCACTATGCTTCTTACCACATGTGTTACATGTTGGAAATTCTGGTCTAACTGAAACCTCATTCTTCTGTTTCTTACTAGAACCACTCTTAGTATCAAACCTCCTCTTATCCCAACGGTTACCCTGTGGTGGGTTCCTTGGTTGTTCCTTAATTGTTACCTGTATAATGTCCTGCTCAACAATTTGGGCTGCTTGAACCACCTCCGCATAAGTAGCATGCCTTAGGACCTTCACATGCCTCCTAATCTCTTGATTAAGTCCATTTTCAAATCTACGAGCTTTCTTTTGCTCAGTGTCCACTAGGTGAAGGGAAAAGCGAGACAACTCCTCAAATTTCCTTTCATAATCAATAGATAAATATAGTCATTTATTTATGATGGAAGATATATGAATTTTGAGAGAAGTTTTGGTTATAGGGTACCTTACCCTTAAGTAAGGATAGCAAGACCCTAGATAGAACATGTTATCATTAATGATCATCTCATTGTTCTTCATCAATGGTACATAAGTAAATTAATTCTCATGTAGAATTTTATAGGTGATTATTTTTTTTTTGTGGTGAACAAAGAGATTTTTATCATATTTGGATTACTAGCTATCTAAATAGTACAGCTATGATGGATCTCTTAAGAGCATTGATTGCAATGTGTATTTAAGCTTACAATCTCTTCAAGTTAATGAAGGATTTTGTGGTAGAGAATTGAGACACTTTCACTTATGTGGAAAAATATATATATATATAACAAATGTGACAATGTCAAGTGATAAGGAGAATACATGTGGAGGCAGTGAACCTAATTGATTTAATGGAAGATTATTGTTACTTTGGTACTAATATCTTA